>OZ024869.1:53918722-55196704 GCA_964017185.1 Rugalucina vietnamica
ACTTTTTTTCAGTGTACAAAAAAATCCTGAATGTTTGCTGCAGTGAATCAATCATTTTGTTACCACCACAAACTTTTTGTTTTTTCAACATCCCTGATATTTGAGCTGCGACGCGAGAAAACCGGTCTTCAGGGTTTCCGACCAGGTCTGACACAAATCGGCCTGTGCAGCTACACAAGATGGCTAGAAGCTTTGGATTTATGAAGAAGAGCGATTGTACTACCCGCGTAGTGAAAACAAAGGCGCTGGTTAGCTTTGCGGTTACCTCGAAGCTGATCTGCATCTTTGTTTTCGCATATGCAAAGATCTGGTTTTCTCATGATGTGGCTCATTTCATAAATTAACAATTCACAATGAGAAAACATCATTTTCATTTTGTGCCATGGCCTAGCAGGAGAGTAAGGGACTTCCGCACAAGAGATCCTGGGTTTAATACCTACCTATGTTATGTAGTGTCCTTGAACAAGACAGTTCAAGCTCCCCAGAGTATTGGTTAACATTTGTGGGAAGTGGTGTCTCTGTCCTGTAAAAACTAGTTGACTGAGACATTTAGTTATACCGGTAAAGGCGGTCACCATAATCAAACCAAACCACCAAACCCCCAAAAAAATTATTGGACGAAAACAACAAAATTTGACATAAAAATCTTGTATCTCTGTTGAATTTTCACAAAGCAGTTTTTACATTACATGTATACAGGAATATAAAGGTCAGTTGTTCATAATAAATTTTCTTTGACAGACTTATCGTGATAGGACGAGTGTTTCGAATCATCAGAATAGTGAGAATTGTTTACCTAATGATTCAACAGAGGAGGCATGTTGCCACGGCAGCCAGACATGTTGTCTCACAGAACAAAAGAAGATACCAGAAAGATGGATTTGACCTTGACCTTTGTTATATTACAGGTATGTGGTTTTCTGTGTGAACTTGTTATTGTTTTCAGATAGTGTTGCATTTTTGAGTAGGATGAATAACATCATGACATGTGGGTTTAAATAAATTACACAAATTAAGTATTGGAGCATGCATTACGAAAACTTGCCATGCAATAAACAGAGATTTTTTTCAGAGGCAAAAATCGAAATTTTAATTGGAAAAATGTTTTTTTAATATTTTTGGTCAAAACATTGATTGTAGGTACACGTTAGAACCACCTCACTGAGGCGGTTCAAACGAGTACCCATAATCAATGTTTTGGATCAAAAATAGGTATACCCCTGCAAACCCCAGTTTTTCTCTATGAAAGTGGGAATTAAGGGGGTATACATTTCACAGACATGTTTTCCTGATGTGGTGGCCTAGTGGTAGAGACGTTGGACTCTGGATCAAGAGTTCAGGAATTTAGATGCTGCCGAATCGAGTTGTGTCCACACACATTAACCTCCAAAGTTTGTGGGGGTCAAAGTTACAAGCTTAGTCCTGATATGACTAAAACATTGTTGACTTGAGTGTAAGACACCAAAACAAGCAAGTAAATTAAGTATAGAAAACACTATGGAGGTACAATGTAAAATTTAGGGACATACTTAATAAAATTGTCTTTGCTCATGGCAGAAAAATGATATTGTAACACATAGTGCAAATTAAAATGGCTAAAGTCATATGATGAATATAATCTTGTTTTTGTGTTCAGATATTAATGCTGTTTGTATTGTAATATCATTTCGTTTTACCAGAGAGAGTTATAGCAATGTCCTTCCCATCAAGTGGTCTTATGGCTTTGTACAGAAACCCTATACATGTAAGTGTTTAAAAATCATTTCTTGAAAACTTCTCCACAAAAGCATTTTTTTTTTTTTGGGGGGGGGGGGGGGTTGTGGGGAGAGAGAGTAATATCCTGTCAAAGTACATGTATTTATATGTCACTGATGCACAAGCAGTTTTAACTTACAACCATCAATGAATATACTCCTATACAGACAGTTGTAAACATAGTCTCCAAAACAAGTGTATATCCTGCTTTGACTGGCTTCCCTGGCCTTACATGTGCAAACTGACAGCAATGGCAACTGAAAAGATTAATACATGTTATACTGTGCATTGTTGTTTTAATATCAAAGTTACAATAAAATATATTTCAAATGGAAAAGAAACAGACACTTATAACACTTACCAAAACTTTCAGTAGCATAATGGCAAAGTCAGCAATGTCATGTACTTATGAATACTTTATATATAATGATATAATGTCATTTTCAGGAAGTAGCTAGGTTCTTCAACACCAAACATACAGATCATTACAGAATATATAACCTCTGCAGTAAGTTCAATATCATTCTCTCTTGAATCTATGATTAGTATTTTGCTAAGCACTCCAATGCTACTTGTTTGTATGGGTGTTAATTATTCATTACGTTACGAAAACTTGCCCATGTAATATACAGAGATTTTTTTCAGATGAAAAAATTGAAAATTTAATCCGAAAATTTTTGATTTTTGTTAACATTTTCGCTCAAATTATACATTGTGGGTACATGTTAGAACCGCCTCGCCTAGGCTGTTCTAACGAGTACCCACAATGTATGTCTTGAATAAAAAATAAGAAAATTAGACATACCCCTTTCTACATAAAAGTGGGGTTGAAGGGGGTATACATTTCATGGACATGGTTTCCTGATGTTGGAATCATTCATACAAGAACGCCATCATGCTATGTAAATGATGTTACATGTATAAGACTCACATTGTCATCCCAATTATCAGCTCTGTGCTACAGACAGTTGACTGGTCATGTTCAGACTGCCTCTGGTAAACCATGCAAACCCAGACTAAAAATGTCTATAGAAAGGCTGTCTAATAAAGCTCTTCAACTGTTTTCTATATCATATTTTCTTTTCATCGTTTCGAAATATAACATCATCGCAAAACCTCTTCAACTGTTTTCTATATCATATTTTCTTTTCATTGTTTCGAGATATAACATCATCGCAAAACACAGGGTTTGACTTGAGATGTTCACAGTCAGCCCTGTCATAGAAAACAGGATTATTGCACATGCGAAAACAAAGACGCAGATCAGCTGTGCAGTAACTGCAAAGCTGATTAGTGCCTTTATTTTTGCTACACAAATAGTACAATTCCTCTTCTTCTTAAATCCAAAATTTCAAGCTTCTAGCCATCTTCTGTAGCTACACAGGTTAGTTTCGTCAGACCTGGTGGGGAATTCCGAAGACCGATTTTCCCGCATCACGACTCATATTGGTATTTTGTTGTTAGGTGAAAGAGACCATCAAGACACAAGCTTATTCCATAACCGGGTAGAGAGAATATTTATAGATGATCATAATGTGCCAACAGTGAGGTAACTGCCAGGTCTTTTTTGCTTCATTCCAAAGCAGCATACAAATTAATAAACAGAAAATCACCTTCCCAACAACCTGGATGTTTCAAAAGAGACAAAATGATTTCATGATGTCTGTCTGTTTCTTTTCCATTTGAAATAAAATTTGTCATGTAGTTTTAATGGATATGCTGTTTCCATGTGTGTTTATAATTCTGTATGTCCACTATTTTTTTTGTGGAACAATTATATATTAAGTTTTCAGATGAATTCTTCTTGCCTAAAAAGATATTCTCATGATAAAATCGTTAATGTCAGACGTTTTCTCATGATCAAATAAAAAGTAACACTGAGTTCAAAAAATCTGTTTCCAGAGATATGGTATGGTTTTGTAACAATGCTCGAGAGTTTATGGAGGCTGATAAGAGAAATGTGATAGCTCTTCACTGTAAAGGTGGGAAAGGTCGCACGGGAGCCATGATCTGTGTCTGGCTAGTGCATTGTGGGATATTTGAGGATGCCAAGGTATAGCAATATTCCATATACATTATTACAATATGAGCCACCTCGTGAGAAAACCAGCAATCTGCATATGCGAAAACAAAGACGCAGATCAGCTTCGCGGTTACCGCGAAGCTGATCAGCGCCTTTTTTTTTTTTGCTACTCTGATAGTACAATTCCTCTTCTACTTAAATCCGAAATTTCAAGCTTCTAGCTCTTTTCTGTGCTTGTACAGGCCGGTTTGTGTCGGACCTGTTCGGAAACCACATTGTTGGTTTTCCCACGAGGCGGCTCATATGTTTGTGATGAAAGAAATGTGCTCTAAGCACTGGTAATCTTAGCTTGCCCAGGAGCATTATGGTAAGGACAATTGGCCATATCAACATGACTATAGATGCTGGTCATGGATGTAAAGCATATGCACACATAAGAAAATATGGTGAATCTCGAGTACATGTATTCATTCAAGAATTCATGACAATGATTCAATTAAACTTAAGTCTTTAAACTTTTTTGTGATTCTGGTTTACCATCAAACAAGTTTTAAAGGGGTATGATATTTAATTGTTTTTCCAAAGTTTGATTTTGAATTTTTGTTTGACTCTCGTACAGTGGTGGGCCTCAACCATTTTGTTTGTTCAGATGCAGTTACTTTGTTGAGTTTGTGTTTCATTTAAGAAATAGATCATGCACTTGAGCTGATCTATTTCAATTCTATAGGCAAGGTGTGTCAGAATTATAGCTACCAAACATTAGTTACATTAGCAAAGAAAATTATGTTTGACCCTCTTTTCTAGGAATCCCTGGATTATTTTGGTGACAGAAGAACTGACCTGTCAGTGGGGACAAAGTTTCAGGGGGTAGAAACACCCAGTCAGGTAGGATACAGGTTAAAAATAATCTTAACTTTGCATGCTGGGTAATTGTGCATGGTTTTTGTCATCTGCAAATTTCTTTTATATTGTTGCTAAGTGGATTTTTTCTCTAGTATTTTAAGCTAGGTTTAGTATGAATTTATTTCAACACTACCGTACGTTTCTGTTATATTATGTACACCTAAACCTCTTTGTAGTAATACATTTATAGCTACGATACAGATAATTTCAGATTCCAGTGCCCAATTTAACGTATGCGAGCAATACTTTTCTTTTTTAAAAAATCATTTTAATACATGTATTTCTTATGTACATGTAGTACATTTTATTTATCTAACATATAGACTGACTTTGGTTGTATTAACATTTAAGAGGTTATGGTATTGCATGACTGAAAATCAACGGCACAATGAAAGGGGATTTTGTAGATGAATTAGATGTACATGTACCATTTTCACTCAAATTAAGTTCCAAAACATTATTTACATATATACTTAATGACACTTCCAACGCTACCGATAGTGTTTTTGCTATAGTTTCGAAACTACACAAGATATTGAAGTGAAAATCTCAGGGATGATAGAAAAATTCATGAGACTTGTGCTGAAGGCAAAATGATGCTAGTGAACCATTATTAAGAAACAGCCCGGGCGTTTAGAAAAACTACACTTTATTTTCAAAAGTCGCAAAACCTGAGGGATTAAACAAAACATCATTTTATCAATAAACCTACAATATTTATTGCCATAGTGTATTTCTTGTTTGTCTTTTATTCATGAAGAAAGAATAAAAACAAAACAACAAACAAAACAATTGAAGCTAAACTATCACACAAAAATATGCATCTGATCCGATCAAATTACCTAGTCAGGCCGCCATGCTAGCCAACAACTACGCATCGAAGCCACGTACCGCATACAAGTACTACTGGCGCTGCGCTATACCCTTTCACCCATACCTTACAAATTTCTAAAACTGTATACATTAGCAGGGTACCGTCTTCTTCCTACACAGCTGATAATGTCCCAGATATGGAACAGGTATGGTCTATTTGATTTAAGTCGATGATTTGGATGGCTTAATAATTAACTCTGTTTGCTTGCAGAAGGTTTACAGTCTTCCGTGCTGTATGAAACGTCGCACCGTCGTGCGTCAGACGCATACCCCTGTTAGTCCGTACATATGATTTGTTTTTCTGAGAACTGTTATTCCCGTCATGTGCTGTGGCAAAAAGAGAAAACAAAACCAGAAGGAAATACGGAGGAACAGTTGTGAAGGTCTTTGTTCACTACACATGGTTTTGTGACTTTTGAAAATGAGGGGTGGTGTGTCCAAACACCCGGAGCGTTTCTTTATAAAAGTCTGTTGGCATCATTTTGCCTTCAGTACACGTCTAATAAATTTTTCTATCATCCCTGCAATTTTCATTTTAATATCTTGAGTAGTTTTGAAATTATAGGAAAAACTCTATCGGTAGCGTTGGAAGTGTCGTTAAGTATACATTTTCCATGAAAAGAATCTTTTAGTATGTGCTTGCACAGTACAGGTCAACCTCATTATAACGCTATCTTTGGGGTCCATGGAAATAGACCGTGTTATAAGTGAACCGTGTTATAATGAGGTTATTTACAATAGACAAACAGCAAAATAATTAATTTGGGAGCCATGACATGGCCGTGTTATATTGAAAACCGCACTATAGTGAGGCGCATTATAATGAGGTTGAACTGTAATTGTCTTTGAAATCATTCAGTGGTACATATACAATAACATATTGTACAGTTAGATACACGAGTCGCATCATGAGAAAACCAACAATGTGGTTTCTTACCAGATCTAACACAAAACAGGCTGTGCAGCCATAGAAGATGGCTAGAGGCTGCAAATGTTGGATTTAGAAAGTTGAGGAATTGTACTATCCCTGCAGGGAAAACAAAGGCGCTGATTAGCTTCGCAGTTACCACTAAGCTGATGTGTGCCTTTGTTTTGGCATATGCATAACATTGGATTTCTCATGATGCGGCTCACATATGCATGTTGTAGTTTATTGTTTTCACTTGTTTAGAGTCGTTTTGTTGGTTACTATGAGAAAGTTAAGAAACAGTACAATGATGAGTTACCGCCCAGGAAAGAATTAAAGATAACATCATTTAGGATTGAAAGTATAGCAGGTAATGTTATTGGAAATAATTTAATGTTAATTCTATGACCAAACAAAGAAATCTGTCTGGCAATAACTGGCTTGACATGTAAATATAACTGCATATACTGGGTGAACAGGTCAACCTCATTACAACGCTATCATTAGGGTCCATGGAAACAGACTGTGTTATAAAAGAAACCATTTTATAATGAGGGTAATTACAATAAATGAAAAGCAAAATAATCAATTTGGGAGCCTTGACTTGGCCAAGTTATATTGAAAACCGCACAATAAAGAGGCGCGTTGTAATGAGGTTGTCCTGTATTTAGATCAATTAGTATTTTTGGCATGACTGATTTTTGCCAAATAATTAAAATGCCTCTGAGTCCAATGTAGCTATCAGCCTGTATTGACATTCAACATTTATAAGCAGAATAAAATTCTGGCTTTGGTGATCTATACCTGAAATGTCAATTGATTTGGGGCTACATGTATTTTAGAATTTATGAGATGTTTAAATTTTATCTCAGCTGAGTTCAGTAAAAAATTTTTTCATAACCACAGGGCATGGCTGGAATCCCAAAGAACAGGTTTCCTCCAACATGACTGTAATGATGACATACTACCATTTCAGGTGTAGGCAATGGTGATGGGACTGATCTGTCTATAGAACTGAGGGCTGATGGTCTCCTCATCTTTGAAGCAAGAGTAGGAGAGGGAATTAATTGTGAGGTAACTACCCATAATGTTTGTGTGTAACAGGTGGGACTGTATGAATGTGTGTGTGTGGTGGGTTGAGGGGGTCGGGGCTTTTCTGTCTATAGAACTGAGAGCAGATGGTCTGCATATTCTTGACTTATAGTAGAGGAGGGAGTCAGTGGCAAGGAATTACCCGGAATATAATTCAATTTTACTCCAACATGCATTTATAGTAGACAGATTGTAACATTTTCATTTTTTGCTCAAAAATAAACCTTGAACAGTGGGTACAGGTTGAAGCTGTCTCATTGAGATTTATACTGCCTCACTGAGATTTATAAAGTCTTAATGAGAACCTTCATCCTATTTGTTCAAAACTAATTGATAGCCAGTTTCACGCCATACTTTAAATTGATTTTATTCTAAGCAGATTTTTTTCTCTCCAATTTTCTAGTGCAGCCATGACAAGGAGAAGGACAGCATAGAAATCAAGCTGAAGAATTGTCCTGTGTTGGCTGATGATATTAAAGTTAGATTTCTATCCACTAATGTAAGTAGCCTTTGTCAAATGAAATCATCATGGCTTGATACCACAATGTCTTTGCCAGCATCCTCAATTCTTAAAGAGTCAAACTCAAGAAAATCTGACTTCTGAAATCTGGATAGAACCAGGCAAAATTGGCTGGTTTTGATATCTGCTTTCTGGGGACAATTAGAATTGAAGTTTTATGTATTGGTCACATGGTCTGGCTATAAAGAAAATCTCTTGCATCTTTGGGCCTCATCTGGAAGTACGGGATGTATACTGGTATGTGGACTTCTATCTGTGATCTTGTTCAGGCTGCACCACAATGAGCAATCTTCACTGTTTGTAGCTTGATTTGACCCTGTGTATGGGCCATTAGAAGAAAATTGTGCTAGATCAGAGGTTTGAACATTTCCATTATGGAAACTTGCCCATGCTTATATACAGAGAATTTTTTCAGCAGCATTTCATCGGAAAAAATTTGATATTTTCAGTATTTATGCTGAACACATTAAATATACCCACCAGCTATGTTTTGGATCAGAAATAAAATAAGTATAACCCTGTGCACCGCATTTTCACTATATATAATATAAAATTAGGTATAATACGGGGTATTCATTGCATGGAAATGTTTGCATGATGCAAACAAACATCGGGTTAGTTTAAATGTTCGCATCATACACGTATGTATATCAGGCCAAATTATTGTATTACATGTACATGTTTATTGAGTGTTTCCCTTGAAAGAACATTCATTATCAAGAGTTACCGAACTTGGACTGTTGTTACTGTTGTTGTGATGTAGGAATGAAATGTAATGTAAATTTAGCAAAAAAATATTTACACTAAAACACCATGCTATACATTAATATCAGAAGATATGAGCTTAAAATAAAACCATATTTCATGTAAAAAATGTAATTTTTACAGCCAGCAGCCTCAATTACCTTCTTTGCATACATTGTAAGCATGCAGGTACCGTTTGTACCGTTTGTATTAATAATTGTCCATTTGAAAGAACTAACTCTAAATGCAAAATCTTTTTATCCCCCCAATTTGAAATCTCCCAGGTTTGATCCCATAAAATATTAATCCAAGATTTAATCAACAGCCATTAACATGCAGCGTCTTTACTGAGAGATTGCTTGTGTAATTTTTTTATAGTGTGAATTACATTGTTTTAAAAAGACTAACATCTGTGGCAAATTATTACCTTTAGATGTATTCTCCCCTGCAAAGATTTCATTGTTTTCATACTAGATGATAGAAAATTTATGTTAGCAATAAAATTTAAATCACCATTGAAATGAAGCCACAAAATCAGCATTTCTTCTAGATGAGATACCAAATGGCACAATTTTGCAAGCAACTGTCAGAGGAGATTCAACATTGTGATTAAATACATGTACATGGTTTTCTGGAGAAAGTAAATATCTAAACAAAGAGTACAATAGTTGCATTGTTCTGGTGAACAGAATCAGAAGCTTATAATGCATTGTATGTGGTTTTGTATAAAATTTAACTGGCACAGATTGCAGATCTATCTAAAAAGCTCTTAAACAGTTGATTAATTAACCTATGGCTGTTACCTAAAGTCACTGGCGGTTACCTAAAGTTGCTATCATTCTTATGTCTGTTGCCATCCTTTTGACTACATTTTTCTCATCTCCTATTTGTCAAAGTACATGTAGCTCAATAAAATAAATGAACATTTGTAAAATGTTGAATTCAATGTTTAGCTACAGTTGTATGTCTAGTCCTAGTGGCATTTTTTCATTGTTCATTGTATTAAATACTTGAATAGTGCAAATTATCATGTGCACAGTTCGTTTCATTTCTTCTTCTCACTTTTGTATTATTTATCATATATTTTTTCTGTTTGTCATTGTTTGTACTTGTACATTTGTTTATATTGAGGGCCTCATGGAAGATTAGCTTTTACATATATCTACTTATGTAAATGTTGCTAAATGTTGTCACCCTCGTTAAATAAAGACTTTACTTACATGTACTTACTTACTTATAAATAATCAAATGTAACAAAAAATGCTAAAATAAGCCATGTACTCGTTGTCTGTGTGTTGCAAGCTTGTTTACTTCATGTAAAATTTTGTTGCCTGTACGTAAACACAGACCAGTGTGATTATTGTGTTTTAACTGTGTTTTTAAGATTATGAGTTTGAGTGCATTAAGCAGGCTAACTATTACAAGAGTTTAATAATGTCTATATTTATTTTTTTCTGTATTGCAGAAGAATTTCCCCAAGATCTATGACTATTGTGCATTTTACTTCTGGTTCCATACTTCATTCATAGAGGAAAATAGGTGAGTTTCTCTGATTAACCCATCAATGACAAATAGACTTTCCCATTGTTATCATTTGGATGAGTCCACTTTCATTTTTAGGTGATCAGCAGTGATTTTCAAATTTTATTCAAGTTTTCGATGAAATCCCTCCAGGCAAATAGAATGGCCCCAGATGGAATGCCGCGTTTTGCCTAGATGCAATAACTACTTTTTTTAAAAACAATGTTCTGTTTCAACATCTGTGTCACACAAAAGGCTTTGAAAATGGTACACAGAAAATACTCAGAAGCTTGAAATTTCAGATTAAGAAATAAGGGGCCTAGTTCCATCTATGGAGCGAAAACAAAGGCACTGATCAGCTGTGCAGTTACTGCACAGCTGATCTGCGCCTTTGTTTTCGCACATGCAGATTGTTGGTTTTCAAATGCGCTACTCTATTTATTTCAGGCTGTATTTGATCAGAGAGGAGATAGATAATCCACATAAGAAGGCAGGAAGGAAAGTGTTCAGAGAAACATTTGCCATTGAAGTCAACTTTGAAGAACCAGAGCATTGATAAAAGAATCTAAATTAATAATTTCAGGGGGTTGGGCCGGTGGTTCCTTCTTTTTCAACCATATGGAACTGTAGCAAGATAATGTCTGTTGTTAATTGTTGATGATGCTTCAAAAATTGTTTCCCCAATTGTCGAAAATAACAATCCTTTGCCTTATACCATCATCGAAAGCAAGGTTTCATTCCTTTAAAAAATTTAACACCCTATGGGCGGTTTGCCTTTATTATGTCAGGGTGAACATTTGTCACCAACATGACAGGCATATGTACCAGCCAGGTTTCGAACCGGCAACCTCTAGATTGCTAAGCGAATACGCTATCCATTACACCACCACGGCTGTACAGTTCACAGTGCCCTTCCATCATTGTACCCTATGACTTCCAAACATGATAAACTGGCAGATTTAAGATGAAGGGGTGGATATGTTCCTTTAGAAAATTTAAGAAAACATACAGATATCTCTCTTATTTACTATACCTAGCAATGAGCTCCACTATTTTGTTTATCATTTAATTGTCACATTATTTTGTATCTGTATGTTTTTTTATTCAATGTGCCCAGTATTATTGGTCAGATATATGTTTTCAAGTTGATACTTTTGATTTTCTGTCTAATCGTTGTATGTTTTATACTTCTGAAGTATGAGTTTATATCCTTAGTATAGCTGTCCAATGCTGTTTTTGATAAATGAAGTAATTTTAAAATGTCAGAATATCAGAATACTTTTTTACCTTTATGCACAAATGCAACTGCCACTGTATGTTTTGGTATAGCTTGTGAGTGCCTTGATTGTATGAGGCTGCCTTTCGGAAACTGTACATGCATAAGTGCTTTCAGATGCCACCTTGCAACACATAGACCTAACATAGCTTCATGTAGGTCATTTGTGTCTGTCTCCATGTTTGTATGTTTAGGAGCAGTGTAGTGTGGATGGATGTTATACATACTGCAATTATTGAGATGCAGTGCAAAAGAAAATTGACTTTTTGTATGTAAGTTTGGATTTCTTTGATTCTTTACAAGTCAGCATTTTGATAAGTGTTATATAATATATAAACAAGATTATCTAATTAGTCCTATAGGAAATGAAATGCAAAATAAAGTTTCAAAGTTTCACTGCACAAAAAAATGTGAAAGAACATTATACTTTTTTTTACCATATACCACAATGTAAACTACCCAAACTTTGGCTAAAATTTATAGGCAACTCACAAAGATCCGGATTACTTGTTGTTTTTTTTTCTTTCAAAATTTGAATGGTGTCTCCAAATTACTGATTACATGAACTTTAATTCTAATACAGAGGATACATCCTTCTTACATCCATGGAACAATTTTGGCTTTTTTTAAAAAAATCACGAATTTATGGCATTTTCGGTTCAAGATAAAGGCAGTCTGTCATGCATTCTAGAATATGCTGGCATCATATTCAAAGTTCCTTGCAGTGTTCATGTTTTAGCTCAGTGTGAAAAATAATCTTTTGGCAAAATTATTTTACTTGACCTATGGGCACTTATTTTGTGTGAAATTACATTAAGAAATTTATTTGAAGTCTGTGTGCAGATGAATGAAGCAACAGAAGTAAGAATCCAGGGTCTTGCGTGGTGCTTTTAATTAGGGCCAGTGTTTAGGCTCTCTGACATTGTGGTTTATGTGAAAAATGTGTGGTATTCTTTTAAATATTTTGAGCAGTGTTTATTATGTTTACATAGTTTTGTTAAGAATAATGATGAGATATTATTTTATCATGTGTTTGTATAATTTTTGTTTTATATAATGTTTAGTAAGATAAAAGAGAACCAAAATTTAAGTATTTGAATGTTCCCGGCTGACTAGTCAATTCATGTTGTGCAATATATTATATTAAAGATTACTTTTAGCCTGTGTAGTTTATATATACATATATCATTAATTTTTTTGCAATAAGAGTGTGCAATAAAAGTCCATTTCACTTGTTCTATGGTCTGTTTTTTCTGCATTTCCTTCTGTGGCTTATTGTTTGACCTATTGTTAAAGACATGTTGATAGCCATTTGAGCCACAACGTGAGAAAACCAACAATATGGGTTTTTAGCTCACCTGAGCCGAAGGCTCATATGTGAGCTTATAGTATACCCATGCTCTAGCGTCCGTCCGTCGTCTGTCTGTCCGTCGTCGTCCACAATTTCAAAGATTTTCTTCTCTGAAACCGCTGGGCCGATTGTTCTCATATTACACATACACCATCTACAGGTAGGGGGAAAGAATAATTGCGTTTTTTGTTTTGATCGGATAAGGACTCTGGTTACTATGGTAACTTATGCTTCCCATAGACTTATAATGGAAAAAAGTGAAAAATGCCAGTTTTTGCTGTCTTGTTGGAGATATTTGAATTTTGTTTTTGCAGAAATGTTTATTGAGTAGTCCTCTACGTTTCTTGTGACTTTTGTCCTAATCCTTTATTTTGATTGGTTGCAGGGTCCCCATATAGGGCAAAATTTCGAAAAACATTCCAAAATTTTCTCAGAAACTGTCAAGGGGATTAAGCCTATACTTTGTATACATGTTCCAGACAGTGGCCTCTACATAATTTGTGTTTTTTATTCCAGGCGGATAAGAACTCTGGTTGCTATGGCAACTTAAAGTTTCCATAATGGGAAAGTGGAAATCGGCTATTTTTCCGCTAAAATTGCAGACATTTGAATTTTGTTTGTGCAGAAATGTTTATTGAGTAGTGTTTGACGTTTCTTGTGAAATTTGTCCTTATCCTTTATTTTGATTGGTTGCTGGGGCCCCATAAAGGGCAAAATTTTGAAAAAAAAAAAAAAAAAAAAAAACATTCAAAAATCTCCTCAGAAACTGTCAAGTGGCTGAATCCTATACTTTGTATACATGTACCTGACAGTAGCCTCTACACAATTTGTGTTTTTTATTCCAGTCGGATAAGAACTCTGGTTGCTATGGTTTCCATAGTCTTATAATGGGAAAAGTGGAAATTAGCTATTTTTCTGGACCAATTGTTGGTATTTGAATTTTGTCTTTGCAGAAATATTTATTGAGTATATCTCTATGTTTCATGTGACTTTTCTCCTTATCCTTTATTTTTGATTGGTTGCTGGGGCCACATAAAGGGTAAAATTTGGAAAAACATTTGAAAGTCTCCTCCTCAGAAATTGTCTACTTAGCCTGTACTTTGTATACATGTTCCTGACAGTAGTCTCTACATAATTTGTGTTTTTTATTTCAGTCGGATAAGAAATCTGGTTGCTATGGCAACTTAAAGTTTCGATAGACTTAAAACAGGAAAAGTGGAAATTGGCTATTTTTTTCTGGTCCAATCGCAGATATTCGAATTCTGTTTTGCAGAAATGTTTATAAAGTAGTTCTCTACAGTTTGGTTGACTTTTGTCCTAATCCTTTATTTTGATTGGTTGGTGGGGCCCCATAAAGGGCAAATTTTTTTTTAATAAATATTTGGTTAATATAGCAGATCTCAGGTGAGCGTTTACAGGACCGTTGGTCCTCTGGTTGACTAGGTCTGATACAAACCAGTACAGGCTGTACACTCACAGAAGCAGCCTGTACACTCACAGAAGCAGCCTAGAAGCTTGAAACTTTGGATTTAAGCAGAAGAGAGATTTACTATCCCTGAAGCGAAAACAAAGACGCTGATCAGCTTCGCAGTAACTGAAGTCTATTATTTCCAAAAATATCTAAAACAACTGACAAGCACATAAGACAACAGTGCAATTTCACAAGGTGAACTGAAAAATTTCCAAAACGAGCCAAGGTTGCCAATCTAGCAATAGGAATGACAGTTAATAAAGTGGAAAAAATTACAGTAATGTGGGAATATGTAAAATCTAGGGCCTTTTTTTTTTTTTTTTTTTTTTTTTTTTTTTTTTGATAAAGAAATCACTGTTGCTTCACTGAAAATTGTATTCAAAAATATTTATTCAATACAAACAAACATTTATTTTTAAATCTAAGAGAAATGTTAGCTGGTTATTTCAGCTGTCAGTATAATTTGGAGAATGTGGCAGGTCTCAAGGGTTTCCATCTTATAACTGTAATGGTCTGGTTTCTGAAGGAAACACCTAGGCGTTGATACCCCTCTACCCATGAAAAACACGTTTTATGGACAGAAAACAACTCCGCTTGGGTTTGACTTATTTTCATATGCAGTGATATTCAGACTTGGGCTGCTGCATCAGAAAGCCACCAATCTGCATATATGCGAAAACCAGGGAACTGTATAACAGTTCCCTGGCGAAAACAAAGCCAGATTTGATCAGCGCATTTGTTTTCGCTACACGGATAGTACAGTTCCTTTCCTGCTTTTATCTAAAATTTCAACCATCTAGCATTTTTCTGTTAGTGTACAAGCCGGTTTGTGACTTTGTGTCAGACCTCGGTGTTCGGAAACCGGAACACCAGCTATCTCGCGCCGCGGCTCTATTAATATCTCCATTCCCAATGTTGTGGTATGTCTCTGAAGGATCTCCGTCTTGCTACTGGCGACCTGTTCTCATCTTTCCAGCGTGAAGGTGATACATAGGCGTGAGGACCACTGAAAATATAAATGCTTTCAAATATTAAAAAAAAATATTCTCTTAAGTTATCCGTCATCACATTAATGAAAAAAAAATGAAGAGCATCAATCGAAAATTCACTCTAATCCCTGTGAAGTTTGCATGCCATTTCGTAATTTGCATGTTAACGCGTTCTCGCAGAGCAAAATAGTCGCAAACGTTCTCGAGAGCAACACACTCTGCAACCAAACGCACATGAATGATAGATCAGTTGCTTCAGCTCACTGAGACGAAACCGCGTTTCTTCTACGTTGGCACAGAGTTGTTGATTTTTTTTCCGGAGCACAGTGGGATCGTTATAACCTTCCGACACTTATTTTCGTTTTCGCGCTGAATACTAGTGCTAGTAGCTTGTCATGGCGTCCAATTAGCGAACAAGGCTTTCGCAAATGCGTTCAAAGAGCTTCTAATGCGCTCATACATGTATGCCCATGCTCTTGACGATTCTCTGCGCTAATGCCACGACGTTTTCGCCGCGTGCTTTCATGACGCTCGAAATATCTTACTAATTCATTAATTTATCTCATTTTCATTTTTTTTTTTTTTTTTTTTTTTTTGCTACGTCATACAAACACAGGTGGACGCGGTTCAATTATCAAGGGGTTGCGCAATAATCGCCATGCAGTTTAAACCGACGCTTTCATGTTCAATTCGGTCGCAAGTATTCGCCTACTTCACGTACCGACTTCGAACCTAGTACTGCGTTGCTGTGGTAATGCTCGTGATCTTATTCGCCAGTGTTCTACGTGAGAAAGCTTTTTTTGGCGTGACGGGGCTTTAAAGCTCAAGCGACGTGTGCTCAACGAAACTTACACTAAATGTGAAGTATTTAGGATGTATCTGAAAATCTTGATCTGAGCTCGTTCATTACCGACCCATAGGGTATCCATGTGGTCAACGGCGAGTGAGTAGGGCCTCTCACCTAGCAGATCATCGCTGGTTAGCAACATACGCAGAAAATGACCCTGTAACGAGAAACAAGACAAGTACTGCACCCGTGATCCTCTGAATTGCAAAATTAATATTTAAGCATCAAATAAAGCAAACTACACTGATGAAAGTTTCAGACAATTAGAAAAGATGCCATAATGCATATATTACAGCTCGAACATCATGACTCATGGCTTTCTCAAACCTGATTCCCTGCCATTCTTGTGAGGATCGGCGAAATTTGGTGCCACACAGAGCTGAAAATTGACAGAACACATAAGCATACAAATTAATGTTGACAAATCCCCGGGATATGCCTGTAACTTTATTCAGTCCAATGTCTTACAGTATTGCAATAGCCTCCGTTTATGTAGCAGTTACAGGCAAGCTTTGTCACTCGAATCTCTTTCAAGAACTTTGACTCTTTTTACAAACCTTTGCATCAAGAAGATGGACTTCTCTGTTGATTATATCACCAGCAAGTATGTGACCGTATCTGTCAGTCGCAATGCCGTACGGCAAGAATCCCTTCCTCTCTGGATTCTGTCCATCGTAGACCATGCGTATCTTTCCGTCGTGGGAGAATATCACCACTCTGCCCTCTTTCTCGCTAATCCAATCAGTTATTGCTATAGAGCCGTCGATATTTTCAGCCACACGATAGGGGTGAACGGGGATGTTCTTCCCTCTGTCGCCATCTAGGTGTCCTGTTTTATTGCCTCTGGCTGAGAACTTGAAAACCGTGCACTTAGAGGGTGGTGGCGTGGTGGTGCATCTATCAACGCCGCAAGCGATAACTTCTCCAGAATTGGAAACCGCGACACCTCTTATGCGCAGTGGAGCTTGGAAGAATTCGCGTACGTTCAACCTTCTGTCGATCTGCATGACGACGTTGCCAGTGAATGTCGACACGATTAGATGATCGTCACGATCTGCAGCAATGTCGTCGACAGGCGATTTTAGAACAACTCTACTTTTGCGATTACCATCTTTGTTGTACAAATAAATCTCATTTGTTGTCCAGCCAAAGCATACCCAAGCCTCGGTTTCATTTATTGGCGCAATTGCGCTCACTTTATTGCCCGGAATATTCTTGCATGTGAAAGAATTAAGCAACCTCGGGTAGATTTCTGGGCTCATCTGCAAAGCTACAGCGGCCGCCCTTCTTGGCTTTGCCATTCTGGTATGTCTTTCTGGAGAACCCCTCTCGGTATAACCTCCAAATATGCCGTCGAGACCCGCTGCATTCTTCTGGCCATCTTGAAATGCAAACTGTCGCTTACCCGGTTTTCTTTTTATCAAATCATTTATTTCTCCTAGCATTTCAATAAGTTTCTGATACATTTCCATCACTTCAAAATCATCTCCAGATTGTATTATACGTTCTCCTGTTGTCAGCGCGGTTGTTGCCTCTCTAAGATACGTGTTCAATGCTTTCTTTCTATCATTCATTCGTGTTGTTTCTTTCTTCTCCTTTTGTTTCAATGTTGTTACCATTTTGTTACTTGTGCGGTCGACCTCGGCTTTCAGCATCTGAGAGCGCATCTCAATATTATCTAAGGTGCCTTTGACATTGTATGTAAGTTCTTTTTCATAAATATCAACATCTTTCAGTTGTTGCTTCAGGAGCGGTAGAAAACTTCCTCTTATCTGGCTTAGCTTCATCGGCAACGTTTGCCTTTGCTCTTGGATTTCTTCCCATAAATCTCGCGTCTTGTGGCCTTCATGTTTTGTCAGTTTACAGTTAGTGCAAAGCGGCTTCAGACATGCTTTGCAGTAGAACTGAAGCTTCTCATTCTTGTGAGTTGGACAGAACTGTTTGGAAGGCGGTGGCGGGGGTGGTTCAAGTGGAGCTCTATTCTGGCTGACATATTTCGACCACTCCAGTAGATCATGGGTTGACGATATTTTCATCTTCCTATGGTGTTCCACGCAGGATTCGCACATGTTAGATGCACAATCTAGACATCTTGCACTCATGACCTTCATCTGTTCACACATGTCGCATTTCTCTTTAGATTCCTCCTGATGTCTGCCTCGAACTCTCGCCCCAGTTCTTCCTGTCGCCTGAGTTGACGCAGTTTTCGCCGACGAGACACTTGATTGTTTTCCATATCCCGATCCTGTGACTTTAGATTTCAACGAACTTCTTCTCTGCACCGCTTGTGGTGCCTTAAGCGTGGCTCTGGGTGAAGGTGGTTCGGAAGTCCTCGGGCTTCCTATGATGTCTAGAAACACGCTAGATTCGTCGCTGATTTTACTCTCCGAGAAAGGACCTGCTGCACCATTGGGAGGCTGTTCGATATTCTGAGTTTCTGTCACTTCTTCTCCGCTTAATCCATTGCTTGCTTCTGCCATGACTTTTCCTGATATTTGAAAGGCGAAGACAATATCAGTGTCTTGTAACTTAAAATATATTCCAGGCTATTTCAGAAACTTCAGAATGAAAAGAAGACAGCAATTGAAACTTTCTGTTAGCGATTCTAAGTGTATATAGAGGCTTTTCATTAAAAAGCGAGTGTGTTAATATCTTTGGCATTTTGCTTTCTTTTGATAGTAAAACAAAAGCATGTAATTCAATCTAGCATTTCGACAGTTTTGAAATATTCAAAACCATTGTTGTGGATTATTTGGAAGACTTGCCTTGTATAGACAGATAAACGTCACAAATTTTGATACAAGTGCAAATATTAAACAGGCGTCTAGCGTTCGTCGCCGTCCGTCAACTATTCTCAAAATGCTTTAAATGATGAAAGCGCAAGGCCAATCAAAGCCAAATTTCTTCTTTATAAATGATAAACTATTTATTTAACAAAACGCCCAGGTGAAATGATCAAGAAACTGAATACCCTGTTTTGACCTTCTGAAATCTTTCTTGAGCATTGGGATCAATTCAGACTATTGTCGTAGACTTCCAGGATTTCGATGCCCTGTTTTTGACTATCTGGGACCGTTCTTAGATATTTGTACCAGTCTGCGACAAATCCGACAACTCATAGACTTCCAGGTAACTGGTGCTAATGGAGTTGAACGTCGCGGACGTTCAGATTTCCAGTCTTTTGTAGTTTAATATGCTGTTTTGACCTTCTGGAACCCAATTATGCCAGTTGGACCGCTCTGTGACATATTCTGATTACTCGCAGACTTCCAAGATTCCGGTGACATTGGAGTGACATGTAGGCCTTTTGTACCACCTGTGACCTTTTTAGGGTCTTCGGACTGGCCATATACTGACCTCTCAAAGACTTTCTGGATTCCGGTTCCAATTAAAAGGAGTTCAACTATGTTTTGACCGTCTGGAACCGCGTTTACGCACTTTTGATCGGTCTGCGACACATTCTGACCTCTCTCAGTCTTCTCGTGGCAATTTAATGGAGTTAATTCTTCTTTTGCAAAAGATTCTGGCCTCTCGCTGTCTTCCAGTATTCTAGTGCCCGAATGGTAATCAGACAGGCATTGACACCCTAGCTGGTACCGATTCCAACTCAATGCCCATGCGTTCATGCTCCAGGATGCCTCATAGGCTTCGAATGAAGATGGGGACAAGAGGATGATGAGGAGTGATGCGCAGCGTATTTCTAGATTGGCTCAAGTGGGTTTAGCTCACCTGAGCCAAAGCCTCACAAGGTGAGTTTATAGGATGGGACTCGACCTGAGTTCACAATTTCAATATTTCCGTGACTAGTCGGACAATTGCAATCAAAATTTACATGAAGCATCATGGGGATGGGGAATTGATTGCAAATAGGTTTTGAAGCAGATCGGATGAGGGCTCTGGCTTCCATGGCAACTGATAGCTTGCATATACGTTTAATGGGGGGGGGGGGGGGAATGTCGTAAAAAAGATAGCAACTTCATTTTTGATCGGATTTATTTCATTCCTACAGGTAACAAGGACAGACAAAAACTCTCGCATGAGTTCGATATCGGACCAAATCGGACCATCGCCTAATCTTGGAGTTACCACCCCTCAATCATCAAAAATTTGATACTAAAGTTGAATATCTGCGACACTAGCTGACCAAAGTGGATCAAATTTGATGTGAAGCATCACTGAGGTGGGAATATTTTTTGATTGGGCTTCGGTAGCTCGATCGGATCAAGACTCTGATTTTAAAAAGCAACATGTAGAAAGCCCCCATAGACCTGAATGGAGAAAGACAGCGTCATTTTTATTGTATATATGTATTCTTGCATGTAACGAGGACAGACATATAAAATCTCGGATCAATCGGGCCAGTTCGCACCGTCGGCTTTGGAGTTATCTGCCATCTCGCGTCAAAACTGGCCAAACTTTATGAAATTATTTTTTTCAGTGGATCTTTATCATTCTTTTAGGTAACAAGGACAATGTACATAAAATCTCAAACGAGTTAGACATTCAGCTCAGATGGCACTTCTGACTGCAGAATTAGCTGCCCATTTATAGTGTTAAACTCCATTGATGGTGTCACTGACAGAATTGCAAAACCCAGTATGGCATTCTGAAGACTCCGTGCAAATGTCTGGGAGTGAAATGGAATCAAGCTTTACACCAGGCTGAAAGTCTACAAGGATGTGGTACTGCCAACCCTCGTGTATGCATGTGAGACATGGACAGTATACCAACGTCATGCAAAGAGACTTAACCAAGTCCACTTTAGTTGTTCGAGAAACCTGTTAAAATCAATCGGAAAGACAAGATTCCAGACACAGACGTCCTGACGAAAGCAGGGTTGCAAAGCATGCATACCTTGCTAAAGCTAGCACAGCTAAGATGGACTGGCTATGTTATAATAATGCCTGATGAGCGACTCCCAAAGAAAACTACAAGAGGGAAAGCGCCCTCAAGGTGGCCAGAAGAAACGCTAGGAAGACATCCTCAACGCCTCTCTGTAGGATTTCGACATACCAATGGGGTCTTGGGAACAGACTGCACAGGAGCGATCAATGTGGCGAGGTCTCAACAAATCAGCAACTCTCTACATGTATGAGGGAAAGAGAATCTGAGTAGCTGAAAGAAACTGCAGAGAACGCAAAACCAAGACCAATGAGCCACCAGCAGATTCCATGACACTGACTTACTCTACTAGCAACCGACAAACTGCACTACTACGAGATTAGAGGATCTACTCACAAGTGGATCGCATCATGGCTCTCTGAGCGCTATCAAAAAGTGGTGTTAGATGGTCAAGCCTCAGATCCAGTCCCGGTCTTATCTGCAGTCCCGCAAGGATCGGTCTCGGGACCGGTCCTTTTCTTGATATTTATTAACGACCTTCCGGACAATATCAGGTCATCTGTTCGTCTCTTTGCAGACGATTGCGTTTTGTATAGGAACATTAATTCACTCTCTGATTGCCAGATTCTACAAGAAGACCTGAATAGCCTTGCACAATGGGAGACCGATTGGCAAATGAAATTCAACGTTGCCAAATGTCACTCAATGAGGGTGACCCGGCACCTCCCTAGCAATCAAATACATTTCAACTACTAGATCTCTACATCAGCAAACTCTGGAACAGGTTCGATCCGCCAAATACCTTGGATTCACTATCACTGACGACTTAGAATGGGGTTAACATATTTCTGAAATTTCTTGTAAAGCAACTAAGACATTGGGTTTTCTTCGGCGCAATTTGGCTCTTGCACCTCGGCACACAAAGGAGGTTGCATACAAAACATTGGTTCGTCCTCAGCTTGAGTATGCAGCTCCTATTTGGCATCCCTATAATGAAACTGAAACAAAAAAGTTGGAGAAAGTGCAGAGGACAGCAGCCAGGTGGACCTGCAGGCGATGGCATAACAAGAGTAGTGTGGACAATATGTTGGACGAACTTGAGTGGCCATCCCTGGAGGACCGCAGGGTGAAGTCCTCCTTAACTTTCTTTTACAAGATTCACTCCGGTACAGTGTCTCTTGATAAAGATAGATATCTGACCCCAGCACCCAACTTAAGAAGTACCAGGGCATCTCATGATTCACAATACACAAGATCAAGTGGCATATAAACGCTTATATGCCACTTGACAAGATATATGGCCTACAGTGATGCTCTGAAGAATTCTTTTTTCCCCGAGGACTATCCCGTTATGGAATAGTCTTCCCTCTTCAGTGGTCTCATCAAAGACTGCTGAAGAATTTAAGGCTCTCATTTAGATCAGGGGTCCAGAGGTATACGTTTTAGTATGCCTCTGTTTAGCTTCTTGTAAATGTGAAAGTTTTGATTTTGTGAGCCGCATTATTTGTACGTAGATGTCCGTTCATAAATAATTTTCAAGCCACGTTCATATTTTGCGCAGTCTGGAGAGCCAAACCTTAAATATTTCAGCTTGCTTGGATGAGGGGTTTCATAACTTGGAACTGTTCATCTTTTCATTAGAATGGGTACTATCTTTTTATAAAATCTAGTACTTGTTAATTTTTGGTCATGACAGGTTTGTTTCCCTTGAGCTGGGACAGTTTTCCGGTTCTTTGGAAATAACTGTCATTTCATTGCATTTTTATCATTTTGGTTTCTCTAGACACTTAAAATATGTTCATTTAATAAAGAATGTGTCGTTTTGTATTCTACTGTGGAGATTTCACAAATTTTGAAACCAAGAAGATGTTCAAAGAGACAGAGACAACTTTCTTTGGCACCTTTTAAACTTTAAATGCGTTCTGTTTAAAGTATCATCATTTGTATTGAAATAGGAGGCAGACAAAGAGGGACCTTTCCAGTGCAGGCTGGTTACGGTTTGTAAGGACCCAGCAATGGGTTCTGATGCGCAAATCTGATTAACAGTCAGAATCTAAAGCATCTGGTTTAAGGGTAACTGCTATAAGTACTCTGATGTAACAGTCGGAGGCATAGCAGTCTTAGGGTAACTGCTATATGTACTCTGATGTAACAGTCGGAGGCATAGCAGTATTATTTAGGTTTAAAGATAAAGTTGCATAGCAGTCTGATCAAGGTATTTCTAAAGACTTAGAATTTTGTTACAATTCTTAAGTGAAACTTTCAAAGAAATAGTTGCAATCTGAAGCATTTCAATTTAACAGAATTTTGTCTATATTTAATTTTCATTCTGATTAAATTCATTTCAATTTCCACTCGTCTTTTATTTACTGACTAGTCTGCGTCTGCACAGTATCCAGTATACGAACCTGAGTAGACCGTAACCGCTACTCACTCACTCTATGCTTGACTTCTTGCTCGGTTGACCCGAAAGAGTCAACCGCCCAACTAGTTAAGCACAGCTATACGACTCATTGGCGATTCGGGCAGAGTCAGGTAGCAGGTACGGGTTCGGGCCAGCCACAATAGACCTGGTTCGAATCCCTGCCTCATATATCGAGTGACCAGGCAGATTGGGGCCTGAGCACTCGGCCATACAGCAACATAGGTCAACTTTAAGATTTGATCTGCTATGGTCGACCATTGGTCACTCAGTTACGTCACATGTGAAACAACAAGATAACTAGACATGGTATAGCCACTGCTCTGGTTGTCCATCCGTCAGTCCGTTCCGTCACTTGTCAGAATAATCATCTGGTATAGAATGTTCTGGTCGTCCGTCGGACTGTCCGTCACGTAACGAGCGTTGCTGCCCCCACACACACTACGGTTACATTTTTGGCGTTGTCGGCAGGATATTGTGCTGAAAAGACATTGACTAGTCAGTAAAACTTAATTGTTTAGGGCTTAAGTCAAAGAGAAAGTTCATATATTTAAGGTAGAGATTGAATTTTAAGGTTTTGAAAATCTTGAAACATATTGCATTTTAAGGTTCTGAAATATTGCTACTTAGCATTTGTCGTTAGGAATTAATGTTTGCGCTTTGAAGATAGAAAGCACATACATACAGGCATACTCTAACATAGCTAGAAAGCATATGTACTCTTCAGCTTACACTACATGTGGGTTCATTGCACATCCATACAATGGCACATTTCCGCCATATTATTACAATGTTGGTTATTGTCAGACAGCTAACACGCAGAATAAGATTTTTGAACACGATTCATGGCAAGCTCAAGCAACTAGGCCAGCTGCATTCACATGCAACCAGCAATATGATTCAATTGCTGCACCGCATACAATCAGTTATTGCAACCAGCCACATTTTACTGTTTCATGCCACAGCAATGACATTGAAACTCCTACATTCTCAGGCTCTCATGATACTGAGAAATGGCACAATTTCATCTCGTTGTTTGAGAAAGTTTGCACAATTAAGGGTTTTGACACTGAAACTATATAAGTGCTTGCATTTGCTTGCGTCTCTACGCGAAGATGCATTAGAATATGCAGATATCTTGGAACTCAGAGTTACGAAAGACTATGATTTGCTTAAAGCTGCACTTGCGAAAAGGTTTTCCGTGTCACATCATGAAAGTTTTTACCGTCAGCAATTCAAGACTAGAATTCGCTTTGAAGATGAAACTCTAGAACGGTACCTTCAAGAGTTGTGGTACTTAGCAGAACAGGCGTTTCGCGATGATTGCTCAAATAGCAACATACTGTACATGCTCATAGGTGATCAATTTATTTCTGGTATCCAGAATGAAAGCCTTAGGAGACATTTGAGTTTAAACCGCATGCATTATGGTAGCAATGGTCCTTCAATGCTCAAAGACATGCTTAAGGATGCAGAATTGTTTGAAACTTTGATATGCCAGCCAGCAATCAATTATAATGCAACTAAGGGGAATAACTACAGCTGTCCTAAGTCATTAATTGAAACTAGGATAAATACATCAGAGTTTTGTCCCTTTGATAGTGAATTAAACTGCAGTTATGAACAGCCCTCTACAAGTGAGAAATCAAATGAAATGACTTCATTTAATTATAAGGGCTCAAGTGGAGAAAGTTCCTTATCGGATAAGGGTTCAGAAAGTCAAATTACTTCAAAGTTATTTGAAAATAAGGGTTCTGAAACACAGTCATTCTGCTGTCGCATTTTTGAAAATGCCTCGGTTCAATCATGTGAGTTTGAAGTCAAAGATAGCAGTTTAGGGTTAAGTTGCAATGATAAGAGTATACCATGTGAGGAGGATTCTGACTTAATTTCTGAGAATTTAAAGTCTAGTGAGTACTGTGCACCGAGTAATGGTGACAATTATGAAATTTTAAGCCCCAGTGGTGATGCATCGTGTAGCCCTACCCAAACTGAGTTGTCTTCACCCCTTCATGTTGACATGGATATGTCACATGTTTGCCTTGAAACTGAGAAAAGTTGTGAAAATGACTGCCCTTTGAAGCCTTTAAGGTCTTCCGATAGTTCAGAAGATAGTCCCATTATGGGAGGCCACAGAACTGACCTTTCAACCATTGAAATTGGTCAACCGGGGATATATGGGAAAGAGCCAATTACTTCTACTCATACTGGTGAGAAACCCCATCCCATCTTTACCCCTGAAATTAGTTCCCAAACCAAGTCCTTGGACTTAAGCCAAGTCCAATCCCCAAATGAACGCAAGCTTAACCTCGGACTTAAGTACACAGACGTTATGTACCCGTTAAGCTACAGGGCCAGGAAGAAAGTTAAAATGAAGCCCCCAAGTAAGCATTTACTTGCACATCATGTATGCCCCAATGATCTTAGACAGAGATCAGACTTAAGCTTTAAGTGGAAACATCTCCAGCAGAAAAGAGTTAAGATGAAGATTTTTTTTTTCTCGCGCGATAATGGACTGCAATGGAAAAAGTCTTGAAAGACTCGCCTTGGACCCATGTCTGGTGATGATGAGACTTGGCCTCCACCTGTAATTTTTTGTCTGACAGTCCATGGATGAAGGCACGCGCCGGAGTAGGTACCTTAAGTACCGAACGCGAAGTGGGGCCGGGACTACACTTCATCCACTTACGCGTTTAAAATTATTGATGCCCAATCTTGCACTTAATACTTAACATTAAGTCATCATATAATTGAACATTAAGTTATCATCATGCATAAACATGCATACATGCACTCATGCATTAAGGATTTCATTCTTGCATACGCATCAAGGTCTGTACAGAATACATATACATAGCAAGAAATGTTAATCCAACTTTCTTTTTCAGCAAACTTATGTGAATAACTCTTTACTTAATTTGTTGTCCAAATACTTAGCATTTCAGATAATCATGTGGTGTTGCAGACTCTTCTATGGGACAGGACATGCGACTTGGATCCAGTATGCTGGAAGGCTAAGTCTCAGAACATTTTGTGACAACAGAGGCCTTCAGTGGTGTAAAGACTTGCTCCGGTGTTGTGGGCTGTGATCAATATGATGTGAATAAACAGTGCATAGTTTTATATGCATTCAATAGATACTGAGACTTACACTGAATGAAATTAGTAAGGCACATGAGTTCACAAACATTGACATAGAATATTGTGGCTTAATTTTTCCTCACAAAATCAACTTTCTTTTTATTTTGTTTTAAAATTTTCAAGATTATAATTGTGTTTGACACAATGTATTATCTTAAAAATTTTATCCCTAGGAAAGAGGAATGTGAAAGTTTTGATTTTGTGAGCCGCATTATTTGTACGTAGATGTCCGTTCATAAATAATTTTCAAGCCACGTTCATATTTTGCGCAGTCTGGAGAGCCAAACCTTAAATATTTCAGCTTGCTTGGATGAGGGGTTTCATAACTTGGAACTGTTCATCTTTTCATTAGAATGGGTACTATCTTTTTATAAAATCTAGTACTTGTTAATTTTTGGTCATGACAGGTTTGTTTCCCTTGAGCTGGGACAGTTTTCCGGTTCTTTGGAAATAACTGTCATTTCATTGCATTTTTATCATTTTGGTTTCTCTAGACACTTAAAATATGTTCATTTAATAAAGAATGTGTCGTTTTGTATTCTACTGTGGAGATTTCACAAATTTTGAAACCAAGAAGATGTTCAAAGAGACAGAGACAACTTTCTTTGGCACCTTTTAAACTTTATGACAATAACAATGACAATGACAATGACAATGACAATGGTTTAATTCCAATTAAGGGCCCAAGAAGGGCCAAAAAAAAATCAAGGGAGATCACTCTCCATACAATGATTACATATAATGATTAGTAGACAGAACAAATTCAAATGGCAATCAATGCACTCAGAACAACATGTAGAATATATACTCATGTCCAATGAAAACGTACCACTCCTCTGATGCTCTTAGTTGCGGGATATCAAAACCTTTGTGCGCATATGATGTTTCCATATTTTATATAGGTTGAATGCAATGTTTCTACGCCAAAAGTTTATCCCCCCGCGACGGTTTGTAAGCGACGTTACGTCAGACTACAAATTACGTTTATTCAATTTTACGTAAGCTATGACTGATCCAAAAATCCCGGAAATGATTTTCCCGTATGCGAGTAGCTCTACGAACTATTCGCCGCCTACTTAACCACTACATCGCATCACAACACACGGTAAAAGCGCTCTACGCGTCACCATGCACGCCTAAAAAACGCAAAGTCTTGCAAATTCGGTCAAAAAACGTTCACAAACGGTTTCTTTCATACAGATATCCCAAAAACAGTTTATTTTGGGAATACGAATCTTAACATATGCAAAACGTCACCGAAATCATTTTCTAGAATGACGTTCGATGACTGACGTCAATTTTAAGCTTCTCTCCAGCCGCTTCCGGAAACGCTATCGAGTCAGAATTTCTGAAAATCGTTTTTGTTTGTCGAGATGAATATAAGCGTACAATAAAAGATGTACAGGTCATTTAGGTTCAACGTCTTTGCGATTTTAATGCTTTACGTTAGCCATTAAACGTCAAAATCCTAAGCCTTTATGATGTAATGGGCAAGATTCTTGGACAAAACGGATCACATCTGTGATTTAATCGCAATTTTGCTGCAGACATTTGATTGCCTTTTTAATGTCTCTGTTATTGTGCAGTGGTCAAAATGTCTCTTATGACGTCAAGAATTCCACGTTGACGTTTTCGAAGCACACTGACTGTCGAATTCTTCATGTTTCGACGTTATGCATCTTCTAGGCGCGAGTCGATGCGTGATTGAAGATTTCTTCACATCTGGCGCATTCGAATACCGGTTTTGTGATTTTCTTTTTGACGGTTAACGTCTTGGTTGCTTTATCCTCGGAGCATCACTTATCAGACAGATTTGCGAACGTGCCATGATTTGGACAGCTTATCACAGTACCGAAATATCAAATAGACAAACTGAAATTTTCAGTCAAAAACATATTTTTTTACACTTTTGTAGGTGGTACGTTTTCATTGGACATTAGTATACTTTAGTCAAGGTATTAACTGGAATGAGAGTCTCCATAATTGACATCTCCAATTGAAGTACCACAACTATTAATACTAATAACTAGGTACAGCTAGATAGGTAATGGAAGCATTTAAATGCGTTCTGTTTAAAGTATCATCATTTGTATTGAAATAGGAGGAAGACAAAGAGGGACCTTTCCAGTGCAGGCTGGTTACGGTTTGTAAGGACCCAGCAATGGGTTCTGATGCGCAAATCTGATTAACAGTCAGAATCTAAAGCATCTGGTTTAAGGGTAACTGCTATAAGTACTCTGATGTAACAGTCGGAGGCATAGCAGTCTTAGGGTAACTGCTATATGTACTCTGATGTAACAGTCGGAGGCATAGCAGTCTTATTTAGGTTTAAAGATAAAGTTGCATAGCAGTCTGATCAAGGTATTTCTAAAGACTTAGAATTTTGTTACAATTCTTAAGTGAAACTTTCAAAGAAATAGTTGCAATCTGAAGCATTTCAATTTAACAGAATTTTGTCTATATTTAATTTTCATTCTGATTAAATTCATTTCAATTTCCACTCGTCTTTTATTTACTGACTAGTCTGCGTCTGCACAATATCCAGTATACGAACCTGAGTAGACCGTAACCGCTACTCACTCACTCTATGCTTGACTTCTTGCTCGGTTGACCCGAAAGAGTCAACCGCCCAACTAGTTAAGCACAGCTATACGACTCATTGGCGATTCGGGCAGAGTCAGGTAGCAGGTACGGGTTCGGGCCAGCCACAATAGACCTGGTTCGAATCCCTGCCTCATATATCGAGTGACCAGGCAGATTGGGGCCTGAGCACTCGGCCATACAGCAACATAGGTCAACTTTAAGATTTGATCTGCTATGGTCGACCATTGGTCACTCAGTTACGTCACATGTGAAACAACAAGATAACTAGACATGGGGTAGCCACTGCTCTGGTTGTCCATCCGTCAGTCCGTTCCGTCACTTGTCAGAATAATCATCTGGTATAGAATGTTCTGGTCGTCCGTCGGACTGTCCGTCACGTAACGAGCGTTGCTGCCCCCACACACACTACGGTTACATAAATAGTTTTAATGGCCCATCCCAAATGTTCTCCCCATCTTGCTAAATTCAAAATTTAGCACCCACCCAACACCTGAGATGATGATCAGAAATTGATCGACTCAGAAGATAGATAGATAGACAGTTTTGTGCTAGAATTGGCGATTTCATTTTTTATATCGGGATCTGTTCATTCTTGGCAGTATATACTGACAAGGACAGGGTTCCATAATATGCCACATGAGTTCGAACTGGGGCCAGGTTCAACCTCAGACTGTGGAGTTAGCTGCCCGTGACTGTCAGAAAAAATCCCCTTAGAGTTAGAATAATTATCTGTGTGGAAATGTTTCGATCTCACTAGTTGAACTTGTTGGTTCTCAGGTGAGCGATCATTGCCCTTTGGGCTACTTGTTTTGTATTATCGGTAAATCAGATGTGGTCCGGCGTTTAGTTTGACCAATTTCCGTTGACGACGGAAGTAGCCGAAGCTTTATTGTGTTGAAGAGAAATTATTCTAAACCTGTAGACTGAGCATTCGACACACACACTTTAGTGACCTTTCTTTAATTATATTTTAGACAATGATGTAAAATGTACATCGTCCTGAAAAGCACGACAAAACTGTTGTTATAGCGCAAATAACTATTCGCCCCCTCTTGATTCGGCATTTTCTGCTCGGCAAGACCTGCTAATTTGTAAGTAATGCACCAGACTGACCAGTCATTTGTAACCACTGCTCCCCCACCTGCGGGGATTATGACTTTTCAGCTTTCAGTGCCCTGCTATGAGCCCCACTCCCAGGGGGCAAACTGGAGGTCAAAACTTTGCCCCACCCTTCGCAGTACCAAAATCTCCCTGGGGTATATAGTTGCGAAACCTCACTCCACTACGTTCCATTGCAGATCTTGATGGTTCTATTTGATCTGTAACGAACGGCCGAGCCAAGCCACAGCAAACCCCGTCGGTGGAAAAGCATGCTCATCCACCAAGGGTGGTTTACTGCGCTATACATATACTCAACACTTACTCGATTCACAAAGTTTCGAGTTTGAAATTTGCATATTACAAGCACTCAATATGCCGCTATTATGTTGCACCAACGTATTTTTCCAAGGCAGGCTATCCCGTCACATTACTTCCCCCTCCGAGAAGACTCGTCCCGAGTCTTGGCCTGGGGACTACATGGGTAAGGCAACCCCGGTCTGGCGGTTGTCATCATCCCACCGCTGCCACCAAATGTAACGAACGGCCGAGACAAGCCACAGCAAACCCCGTCAGTGGAAAAGCATGCTCATCCACCAAGGGTGGTTTACTGCGCTATATACTCAACACTTACTCGATTCACAAAGTTTCGAGTTTGAAATTTGCATATTACAAGCACTCAATATGCCGCTATTACGTTGCACCAACATATTTTTCCAAGGGAGGCAGGGATTTTTTCTGCATTTTTGGGAAGGGGCCCTAGGGCCTGTCTGATTGGGAAAATTAGCGACATAACCCAGAATTTGGGAATTTTTCAAAACATTCAAAGATTATGATATTTTCCAATTTGACATAGTTAATTAAGTTTAATCATTTTAAATCATTAAATAATATCTTAAGATCAAAGTTTAACATCATTTCAAACAGCAGAGTTTGATTTTCCCAATGTTTAGGAACTGTTGAGAATTATTTTCAGCTGTGGTTGGGAATTTTTTCCTTCAAATTGGGAAAAAAGTCACCAAATTTGCATTGGGAATGGGGCCTTATTTCGGCCCCTGAGACACTCGAAAAAAATCCCTGGGAGGCTATCCCGTCACAGATCAAACAATTTCCAATTGAAGAAAACAGGATTACACATGGTTGACACGTGGTGAGTGCATCCAGGGAACTGTTAACCTGGAATTCGTACTCAATAACATCAAAGGTTCTATCTCCTGCACCGCCACACCATTTAATGAGTCAAGTGCCATTATTATTTGGCACCAATTAGCGAAATCTGGGGATAAATTACTTGTCTGGCTCCCGTTTTAGACTGTCATTTACATGCATGTGCTGATACCCAATTACTACCCGTATAACAAGCTCTATGAAAATCCACTAGAAAGTTTAATGTTTTTGAAAAGAAAAAAAAAAAGTTTAATTTGTTTTTCATGCACATTGCATACATAAACAATTTTCCAAAACCGATTGACCATTCGATTGAGCGACATTTTACATGTAAAAACTATCGCTGTGGCGTAGAAAACAGTCTTATTTTTTGAGAACGATTAATTAAATTGACATCTTTCGCTCTGTCAGTATTCAAATATTTCATTATTTCGATTAGTTCCTTTTCGTTGCTGATGAGAATACAGTTTCGTTAAAACCATGTATATAAAAGAAAAGAAATAAATTTTGCATTGAATTCTACAAATTGTACTACTTTGTACATGTTTTTATGTGGATTTATTCGTTTTCAATCGCGTTCATTTTATTTTCTCTCAATAATGTCATCGAAGCTTTCGTTTAATTTGCATGTGTCACATACACACAGTGGCTGCATGCACACGCCATCATTATCATAGAAAATGCTGCAAACAAGCAGAGTTTAGCAGACTACTTTATTTTAAATTCATTTTGGCAGGACTGTTTTGTCAAAACATTACCAAACACTCGACAGAGCCGTCTCGAAATTTCACGGAGCCGCCACACTAAATGTCCTGTCTTTTCGTACTTCTTTGGCTGTTATGACGGGAACTGCAAGGGTTAGACTGAACAATAATATCGCAAAATCTTGTTCACCTTTTGAATGGACAAATTTCTATTAATTTATGATGTCAGAAAACTATCCTTTGTTGCTTTTGGCTCTTCCTTTGACCATCAGCCTACATGGCTGGGAACTACATTGGTGACTGTGAGGCAACTCCAGTCTGGCAGTTGTCATTACTGTAAACCAATTTTATTTTTGCGAGCGAATCAGAGCGATTTAATTTTATGATATTCATAATTCGTGAGGAGCAAAAAACAATAAATTTTAGTGAAAATGTTGTTTACAAAATAGACATTCTCCATAATTTATCCAATTATAATATTCCCGCAAATAATTACTTTTATTATATTTGTCAATCTGGTGTGTCATTATGCCAATTATGAAATTATTAGCAAAAGGCTCAATTGATCACACACCGTCTTCTCATGTGCGGTAATTATCAACTCAGCAGGTCACTGAACAAAAAAAAATATTCACTCCTTTTGGCAAATTTATAACAAAACACGTACATGACCGTTATGGTATCCAGTGCTTCAGATAATTTTTTTCTCAATCAGTACGGTACTGACCATTTAAGTATATGCTGTATACACATTTATAGAATGTCTCAGAGTAGACTTTATGCTATATACAGCTTGTTCTTCAACCACTGCTTCATTATACTAGGTTCATGTAAAATGAGATTTGAGAAATAAAGTTAATGTGCATGCATTGCATAGGTTCCCCAGAAATTTGCTTTTTCTTCATCCCCTTCTCAGTTACCAATAAAAAAAAACTAAGACCAACCCTGTGAAAAATTTGGGCATAGGTTCCACAGTATTTTGCATTTTATTCTTTACCCCTCCCTAATAACCCAGGCCTATTGAAAGATATTGGTAAGGCAGAAGCAAAAGGGAAGATGGGGGAGTGCATTGGCTCATAAAGACTTGCAAGTCTTGACTATTAAAGTGTCAGCATCCAATGCACAACCTTTCCCCTTATAGACCTTAGATAGATATGAAAAGGATACATACGTTTGCTTCAGAGTGGAGTGGTTATGTGAATTTGGCATGTCACCAGTATACAATTCATAATTATTCTCTGTCTGTCACTCTGATCAAGGACGAGATTCTGTTTATAGTCAGACGGTTTGATCGGTACCAACCAGTCTGTCTCTTCTCAAGTTCTATTTCTTGACCACGAGCTAAATGACAGCATCGATGATACAGTAAACGAAAGCCACTGCCGTCTGTTTTGGCTTATTTTCAATTTCTGCTTACAAAACTTCAGGATGGATACTGTAATTGTTCAGACATATTGCGCCGTTTCTACTTTCAGTTTCGATTCTGGACTGGTCTACGAATATTATCCCTACGCCTCCAGTAGAACAGCGTATAGAAGTAAACCAGTCAAAACAACTATTGGTACAAAATCCGTTTTAAGGGTACGATCAAACAACGGAACCGAACCGTATCGGTCATTTCGTTCCCGTATTTGGTACTGACAAAATTTGAATTTCTACCGTATTTGCAAAAAAGAAGTCTGTAAATTACGGCTGTACGGACGCTATCTGGAGCACTGGGTATCCCACCACTACCACCAAAACAATGTGTAGCCTTGCCAGCAGTGGCAAATCCTGTTTGTGGAAAAGCATGTTCTCCCACCAAGTGTGGTTTACTGCACTATATATGCAACCCTTTATACTGATGGCACAAAACGTCTAGTTAGAAATTTGCATATCTATTTATAGCACACCATCACAGAAGGGCAGTGCATAGAGCAAGGTTTTGACTAACAATTTGTCTCTAGGTTATGGTCTTATATCAGGACACTTAAAACTGAAAAGTGAATATACAAGTCATGCTATGCCACATATGGGAGGTAGCCTTGTCTTGTTTACAAGTGACTGGTGTGTAATTTGAACAGCAACATTGATGAATTTGGTCTATTGCTGATTGTTTTGTTTTTTAAGGCCATTGAACATTTTGTTTGGTTCAACAAATACACCTGCAGCAAAGTACTGCAGTTGGTTGATGAAAATAAGGTATGATTATTTCATATAATTATTTCATAGTTTTCTTTTCTTTTTCCCATTAGGATAACATGTCTGTGCAATGTATATATGTCACCCCACATTTATTCGTATCGTGAGGAATTCATCAACCAGTTAATGAATTTGTTGATAATTTTCATAGAATTAAGCTAAAAATGATATTTCATCCAAGCATTCAAAAGGTATGCTAAAAAAGTGGCTATTTGGTACCTGCTTATGGTCCCGATTTAGTCATCTTTTGGCTGCCATTTTCTAACTCATAATCCAAAAAAATTTCATTTGCTTGGACAAAAAGTTCCATTTTTATTAACTTAATGAAAATAACATTACAATAGGTGCTGATTTTTTTAAACTAAAATAAGGGCCAAAAATTAATGAATTTGTTAAGTTAACAATTTGTTAAGTTAACAAATTCTTTAATTGGTTAACAAATTCCTCAACATTAACACCTTTCCCAAACTGGAATGGGTTTATACTATTTGTAAGTAATGTTTGCTTTAAAAGTTAGTTTATGAGTGCTTGTTAGAATTGCCTTGGTGATGCAATTTTTTGGAGGGGGTGGCTTACTTAGTTATGGCCAGTATGATTTAGAAATTGGCACAGCAGTGTATTAATTAAACAGCAAGGCAAGTAAGTTAAAATCAAGCATATATGTGTAATTGCTGTTTCTTGAATTGACTTTGATGTTTTCAAAACAGAACTCATTGTATGGTTGCAGGTTTCAGCACTATGGTACTGAACTGGTTTTGATGCCGGCTTCAAGGTCTGCCTGAGTGAGTAACAAAGCTGGCATAATGGCTGACCCAGAGGGATCTGAATCCTCAAACCCTCACTCTACAGATGACCAAGAAAGGGGTCTAACTGAAGGGGACAAAACAGAAAGTGGTGTAACAGCCTATGTCTCATTACCAACCGTTCATGACAAGCATGTAAAGATTTACATCGAAGAAGACGCATATGACCCAGAATCTGAGGAGTTTATAAACAAGGTCTACCCTGACGACCCACATATCCATGATGATCATGAACTTGCCAGACCGAGGACTCAGCCAGTCAGCAGATTACAGTAAGTTGTTTGCTTTTTAGCTCACCTGAGCCCACAAGGTGAGCTTATAGGATGGCCATGATCCGGCGTCCGTCCGTCCGTCGTCCACCATTTTCAAAGATCTTCTTCTCTGAAACCGCTTGGCCAATCAAAGCCAAATTTTATATGAAGCACCTATAGGAAGGGGGAACTAATGTGTTTATAAATAATCCAGGTCACATGACCAAGATGGCAGCCATGCCCATATTTGGTAAAAACCCTTCAAAATTCTTCTTCTCCGGAACCACTGGACCGATTTCAATGAAACTTGGCATGAAGCATCTGGGACAAGAGTACTACAATGTGTTTATAAATTATGACCTTTGGATGACCTTGACCTATTTTACGGCAAGGTCAACATAGGTCGCCCATGCATTTGAATGGGGAAAATTGTTAAAATGTCATTTGAAAGGCAAATCTTTCAGGAAATGGGCAAATGGACTGAAAGTAGGTAATTCTGAAAAAAATTTGGACCCCAGGGGTTGGTCTGCCCCCACCCCGGGGCAATATACGTGTATATTACAAAAATATTCAAAGATCTTCTTCTCTGAAACCACTTGGCCAATCAAAGCCAAATTTTATAGGAATCATCTATGGGAAGGGGGAACCAATATGTTTATAAGTAATCCAGGTCACATGACCAAGATGGCCTCCATGCCCATATATGGTAAAAACCCTTCAAAATTCTTCTTCTCTGGAACCACTTGACCGATTTCAACGAAACTTGGCAGGAAGCATTGGGGACTAGAGTTCTACAATGTATTTATAAATTATGACCTTTGGATGACATTGACCTATTTTACGGCAAGGTCAACATAGGTCGCCCATGCATTTTTGAATGGGGAAAATTGTTAAAATGTCATTTGAAAGGCAAATCTTTCAGGAAATGGGCAAATGGACTGAAAGTAGGTAATTCTGAAAAAAATTTGGACCCCAGGGGTTGGTCTGCCCCCACCCCAGGGCAATATATATGTATTTTTGTAAGATCTTCTTCTCTGAAACCACTTGGCCAATCAAAGCCAAATTTTATGGGAAGGGGGAATCAATGTGTTAATAAATAATCCAGGTCACGTGACCAAGATGGCCGCCATGCCCATATATGGTAAAAACCGTTTAAAATTCTTCTTCTCCTGAACCAATGGACCAATTTCAACAAAACTTGGCATGAATCATCAGTGACTGAAGTACTACAATGTGTTTATAAATTATGACCTTTGGATGACCTTGACCTATTTTACAGCAAGGTCAACATAGGTCGCCAATGCACTTGAATGGGGAAAACTTAAAATGTCATTGAAAGTGATTGTCTTGCAGGAAATGGGCAGTATGACTGAATATTAATGACTCTGAAAAAAATTGGACCCCAGGGGCTCATTTGCCCCAGCCCCTGGGCATTATACATGTACATTACCATGATATTCAAACATCTTCTCCTCTGAAAACGTGTGGCCAATCAAAGCCAAATTTCATGTGAAGCATCTATAGAATGGGGGAATCAATGTGTATATAAATAATCAAGGTCACATGACCAAGATGGCTGCCATGCCCATATATGGTATAAACCCTTCAAAAATCTTCTTCTCCGGAACCGGTGGACCGATTTCAAAGAAACTTGGCTTGAAGCATCGATGACTCAAATACTACAATTTATGTGTAAATCATGACCCTGTGATGACCTTGACCTATTTTAAGGCAAGGTCAACATGGTTGCCTATGTATTTGAATGGGTAAACTGTTAAAATGTCATTTGAAGGGAAAAACTTGTATGGACAGTATATTGATTATTCTGAAAAAATAATGGCCCAAGGGCTTCACCTGCCTCTATACTGGGACTATTTTCTATACAGCAGATCTCAGGTGAGCGTTTACAGGACCATTGGTCCTCTGGTTATGTTCTAAGCTTCAAAATGGTTCAGAAGGCTGGTTACCCCATCATCCATGTTAAATGAATCTGAATAGTTTACTTGTGACATGCCAAATTGCAATATTTCACTAGTTCAGAAAGTTTGAATAAGCAGCCATACTATTTTAAATGAAAATATTAAAACATGAAGTAAGTATAAATGAAAAAAAAAACAACAACAACAAAAACACTATAGCTTAGAAGCTTTGTTGAATCCAGTTGGAAATAATTGTTTCCACAGGTATGTCCTTGAAATTATACTCAGAGGAAAAAGTTTAGTCAGTAACTTTGACCAGCCCGATTACTATAATGCCCAGCCGCTTGCCGTAGATACCCCACTTTGTTAAATTCGCAAAGTCAGTCTGTTTCTAATTCTGGAAAGTAACTCAACCAGTTGTCAATTCCGACTGAGTTATTGGCCTTTTTCGTAAAACATCCTTTTTAGCTCACCTGAGCCGAAGGCTCACAGGTGAGCTTATAGGATAGGCAGGCATCCGTCGTCCGTCGTCGTCCGTCCGTCGTCCGTCCGTCCGTCCGTCCGTCCGTCCACAATTTCAAAGAAGAATATTTCTGAAGCTAGTAGGCCGATCTTGATCAAATTTGATGTGAACCATAATTGGGTTGGGAGATTGATGGCATTAGGTTTTGGAGCAGATTGTATCAAAATTGTGGTTTCCATGGCAACAGATAGGTCCCATAGACTTACAATGGGAAAAACTAAAAAAATCTTCTTCTCTGAAACCACTAGGCCCACAGCTTTGATATTTGGTATGTAGCAATGGCTAATGGTCCTGTACATAAATTGTGCCATTCATGCCCCTGGGGTCAAATTTGGCCACGCCCCGGGGGGTTGATAGTCTCCATAGACTTAATATGGGAAAAAAATTAAAAAATCTTCTTCTCTGAAACCACAGGGTCCACAGCTTTGATATTTGGTATGTGGCAATGGCTAATGGTCCTCAACATAAATTATGCCAGCCATGCCCCTGGGGTCGAATTTGGCCACGCCCCGGGGGTAGATAGTCTCCATAGACTTACAATGGGAAAAACTAAAAAAATCTTCTTCTCTGAAACCACTAGGCCCACAGCTTTGATATTTGGTATGTAGCAATGGCTAATGGTCCTCTACATAAATTGTGCCATTCATGCCCCTGGGGTCAAATTTGGCCACGCCCCGGGGGTTGATAGTCTCCATAGACTTACTATGGGAAAAAAATTAAAAAATCTTCTTCTCTGAAACCACAGGGCCCACAGCTTTGATATTTTGTAGGTGGCAATGGCTAATGGTCCTCTACATAAATTGTGCCAATCATGCCCCTGGGGTCAAATTTGTCCACGCCCCGAGGGTAGATAGTCTCCATAGACCTACAATAGGAAAAAAACTAAAAAAATCTTCTTCTCTGAAACCACTAGGCCCACAGCTTTGATATTTGGTATGTAGCAATGGCTAATGGACCTCTACATAAATTGTGCCATTCATGCCCCTGGGGTCAAATTTGGCCACGCCCTGGGGGTTGATAGTCTCCATAGACTTACTATGGGAAAAAAATTAAAAAATCTTCTTCTCTGAAACCACAGGGCCCACAGCTTTGATATTTTGTATGTGGCAATGGCTAATGGTCCTCTACATAAATTGTGCCAATCATGTCCCTGGGGTCAAATTTGGCCACGCCCCGGGGGTCGATAGTCTCCATAGACCTACAATAGGAAAAACTAAAAAAATCTTCTTCTCTGAAACCTCTAGGCCCACAGCTTTGATATTTGGTATGTAGCAATGGCTAATGGTCCTCTACATAAATTGTGCCATTCATGCCCCTGGGGTCAAATTTGGTCACGCCCCTGGGGTTGATAGTCTCCATAGACTTACTATGGGAAAAAAATTAAAAAATCTTCTTCTCTGAAACCACTAGGCCCACAGCTTTGATATTTGGTATGTAGCAATGGCTAATGGTCCTCTACATAAATTGTGCCATTCATGCCCCTGGGGTCAAATTTGGCCACGCCCCGGAGGTTGATAGTCTCAACAGACTTGCTATGGGAAAAAAATTCAAAAATCTTCTTCTCTGAAACCACAGGGCACACAGCTTTGATATTTTGTATGTGGCAATGGCTAATGGTCCTCTACATAAATTGTGCCAGCCATGCCCCTGGGGTCAAATTTGGCCACGCCCCGGGGGTAGATAGTCTCCATAGACTTACAATGGGATAAACTAACAAAAATCTTCTTCTCTGAAACCAAAAGGCCCAGAGCTTCTATATTTTGTATGTAGCAATGTTTGGTTGTCCCCATTATAAATTGTGCCAGTCATGCCCCTGGGTCAAATTTGGCCATGCCCCGGGGGTCAATAGTGTCCATGCATAGACTTTCATTGGTCGATTCTCAATTAATTTAAATCTCATGAGCTTACAATGTGATAATCTCTCAGGTGAGCTACAGGACCAATGGTCCTCTAGTTGTAATTACCCGATAAATGATCAAATCGACGCTTTGATTAATAGTGCTTACTGAAAGAGGTGGTTGCCAGTGACAAAAATCCGAAAAAATCTTTTCAAAATTCAGCCACAGTCTTACGAAATAACAAGTCAAACATTCATTATTTCTAGATTACCTCCCTTTCATTTAAAACAAGAACGAAAATTGGTGTGTGCAATTTGGCAAAACCATTTGCGATATTTCAATCGTTTTTGTTGGAAATGTTAGGCTTTATTCACAGTTTTATGACTGGTAATTTCAATCCCAAACTATCAAAGGGTTTTGAAGCTATAGCGACTTAAACTGTCCCAATGGGAGTTTACACATATTTTCACTGACTAAACTTTTGCCGGTGAGCATATTACGTTTCCTATTGGGAAATCATAACCGGGTCGTATATTTATCTCCAGGCAAGAGTTATTCCCATAGCAGTTGTAGAGTTTCACCTTAATAACTAACTACTAGTCTGGCATTGACAGGGATCTATACCCAAGAGCCTGCCTGTGAATGGCATTGCAGGAAAGTTGTCACATTTCCTCGGAAATTGGACCATTAGTGTATCATTTCATATGCAAACTTATGAATTATTAAAAATGATGGAATGCATTTATTTTAAATGACACTGCGACCTTACCTCCAATAGCAGAAATCAATGTGGGATTAGATCATTAATGCAAATGTTTACAAGAGTATAAAACTAGTTGGCAAAACAAGATGAAATTATTGCTGTAGCTATGTAGCACCGATAACTGTCCATCAACGATAACTGTCCACCATGGACACTTATCGTTGCAGCCGCAACGATAACTGTCCACTGGACAACTATCGTTGATTTTTCAACGATAACTGTCCACCATGGACACTTATCGTTACTGTAGTTGATATGACCCGCAGTGTCAACGATAACTGTCCATTTTTGAAAAGAAACAAAAAAAACACAAGGAGTCTATATCTTGACAACCAGTTAGCAGACAAGATTTAAACTTGGATCATATGCCCTCTGTACGGTTGGTTTTTAGCTCGACTGCTCGAAGTGCAAAGGGCTGTTGTAGTAACCTCGGTCGTACGCGTTCCCGTTCTTGTTCGTGTCCGTGTCCGCGTCACACTGCAGTATATATTTTAGAAGTCCAGATCTTGGCAACTATTCATCAGAGAAATTTCAAACTTGGCCCATAGGTACCCTGTAGGGTTGGCTTACATTCCATGACATCGGGTCCCTGGGTCCATGCTTGGGAGTGGGGGCTAGAGGTTAAAATCTAGGAAACCTTTATAAATTGGTTGTATTGCGGTATAGTTTTCTAGAAGTCCAGATCTTGACAACTAGTTATCAGAGAGGATTCAAACTTGAACCATAGGAATCCTATAGAGGTGGCTTTCATTCCATGACATCCGTCTTATGGGTCCATGCCCAAGGTTAAAATCAAGAACACCTTCAAAGATTGTGGCTGTACTGTGGCATAGTTTTTAGCTCACCTGAGCCGAAGGCTCACAGGGGAGCTTATAGTATACCCATGCTCCGGCGTCCGTCGTCGTCCGTCGTCGTCCGTCGTCCGTCGTCCGTCGTTCACAATTTCAAAGATCTTCTCCTCTGAAACCACTTGGCCAATCAAAGCCAAACTTCGTGTGGAGCATCCTTAGGAAGGGGGAACGAAAGTTTGTATAAATGGTCCAGGTCACATGACCAAGATGGCCGCCATGGCTATAAATAGCCAAAACCTTTAAAAATCTTCTTCTCCAGAACCAGAAGGCCTATGATTTTGAAACTTGGCATGAAGCATCAGGCAATGAAGCTCTACAAAGTTTGTATAAATCATGACCATGCAATGACCTTGACCTTTTTTACGGCAAGGTCAACGTAGGCCGCCCATGCATTTGAATGGGAAAAAATTGGAAAATGTCATTTAATGGCAAAAACTTGCTAGGAATAAGCAAATGGACAGAATATTCATGTTTATGAAAATATTTTGGGCCTAGAGGGTTGTCTGCCCTTGTTCCGGGGCTATATACATGTGTATGACCATAATATTCAAACATCTTCTTCTCTGAAATCGCTTGGCCAATCAAAGCCAAACTTTATGTGGAGCATTCTGAGGAAGAGTGAATGAAAGTTTTTATAAATGGTCAAGGTCATTTGACCAAGATGGCCGCCATGGCTATAAATAGCAAAAACCTTTAAAAATCTTCTTCTCCAAAACCAGAAGGCCTATGATTTTGATACTTGGCATGAAGCATCAGGCAATGAAGCTTTACAAAGTTTGTATAAATCATGACCTTGGGATGACCTTGACCTTTTTTACAGCAAGGTCAACTTAGGCCGCCCATGCATTTGAATGGAAAAAACAGGAAAATGTCATTTAATGGCAAAAAACTTGCTAGGAATGAGCAAATGGACAAAATATTCATGTTTATGAAAATATTTTGGGCCCAGAGGGTTGTCTGCCCCCTGTCCCGGGGCTATATACTTGTGTATTACCATGATATTCAAACATCTTCTTCTCTGAAACCGCTTGGCCAATCAAAGCCAAACTTTATGTGGAGCATTCTGAGGAAGAGTGAATGAAAGTTTGTATATATGGTCAAGGTCACATGACTAAGATGGCCGCCATGGCTATAAATAGCAAAAATCTTTAAAAATCTTCTTCTCCAGAACCAGAAGGCCTATGATTTTGAAACTTGGCATGAAGCATCAGGCAATGAAGCTCTACAAAGTTTGTATAAATCATGACCTTGGGATGACCTTGATCTTTTTACGGCATTGTCAACTAAGGTTGTTCACGCATTTGAATGGGGAAAATTGTTACAATGTCATTTGAAGGGCAAAACTTGCAGTAAATTGGCAAATGGACTAAATCTTTATGATTTAAAAAAGAAATTGACTCCAGAGGCTGCTCTGACTCTGCCCTGGGGATATATACATAATACCATTCTAGTCAAACAAGTTTATTGGTATATATCTCAGGTCTCAGGTGAGCGTTTACAGGACCACTGGTCCTCTGGTCTAAAAGTCCAGATCTTGGCAATTATTTATCAGACAGGATTCAAACTTGGAGCTGTAGGGTTGGCTTTCATTCCATGACATCCGGCCCTTGGGCCCATGGGTGGGGCCAGAGGCTAAAATCTAGAACACCTTCAAAAATTGGCTGTACTACGATATAGTTTTCTAGAAGTCCATATCTTGACAACCGCATTCCAGAAAGCATTCATACTTGGGCCACATATACCCTGTCGTGTTGGTTTCCATGCGCTAGCATCAGACTCCTGGGTTCATGCTTGGTGATGGGGATAGAGGTTAAAATCTAGAACACTTTCATAAATTAGCCAAAGTTTACATTTTAGTCTATATCTTGACAGCTGTTGATCAGAGAGCATTCATACTTGGGCCAATGGTGCACTGTCAACTTAGCTTTTATTGCATGACATCCGATACTCAAGGTCCATGCCTGGGGTGGGGCTAGAGGTTGAAAACTAAAACATCTAAAATGTTTTTCTTTTATACCTTGAAAATCAGTTGATATAAAAACATACTTCTTTCAGATAATGATTGAGTATGACCAGACCTTTGACCCAAAAGTAGCCATAGGTCAAAATGACCTAATTTCATGGTCCAGTGATTTTGCCTTTTATCTTGGCACTCAGTTGGTATATGAACTTGCTTCTTACAGATAATGAGCGAGTATGACTAGACCTTTGACCTGAAAGTAGTTTTAGGTCAGTGTGACCTAATTTTACGGTCCAGTGATTTTGCCTCGTATCTTGACACTCAGTTGGAATAGGAACATGCTTCTTTCAGATAATGAGTGAGTATGGCCAGACCTTTGACCCGAAAGAAGTCATAGGTCACAATGACCTAATTTCATGGTCCAGTGATTTTGCATTATATCCTGACACTCAGTTGGTATATGAAGATGCTTCTTTCAGATGATGAGTCAGTATGACCAAACCTTTGATCGGAAAGAAGTCATAGGTCACAGAGACCTAATTTCATGGTCTATTGATTTTGTATTATAGCTTGATATTCAGATGGTAAAGGAACATGCTTCTTTCAGATAATGAGTAAGTATGACCAGATATTTAACCCAAAATAGTCATTGCTCACAGTGACCTTATTTCATGGTCCAGTTATTTTGTCATAGCTTTACACACAGTTGGTATATGAACATGCTGCCTTGAGATAGTGAAAGAGTATTACCAGATCTTTGACATGAAAGTAACTATAGGTCACAGTGACCTAAGTTCATGGTCCAGTGATTTTGCCTTATAGCTTGACACTCAGTTAGTATGTAAGCATGCTTCTTTCAGATAATGAGTGACCAGACCTTTGGCCCCAAAGTCCTAGGTTTTTGTGACCTAATTTCATGGTCCTGTGATATTGCCTTATTACTTGATGCTCAGTTAGTACATGTACATGTATGGCCAGACTTTTGACCCGAAATTAATCATTGGCAATCTATGGTTCAGTGATTTTGCTTTGTATATCTAACAGCAAGAGATGTGTGAACAAGATGCTATTTGATTGTCAATTACTACTAGCCCACATATGATCCCAAAATAAATATGGGTCACTGTGACCTATATTTCATCGTTCAGTGATTTTGTTTTATATTTTCTAGACCAGGAGATGTTTGAACAAGATGTAACTTGATAATGGGTCGATAGCACCCGATTTCTGTAAACGATTACTGCACCTGAGACGCTCAACTATTTGAAAAGTGACTGTCTAATTCAGTCATTAAACATTCAAAGATTATTGTACATGATGGACAGAATCGGTTGGCTTTGCAACGATAAGTGTTCATTACAGACAGAAGCGGTTGCACTGTCAACGATAACTGTTCACCAAAGATGAAATCATTCAAAAAGGTTAAAATGTTTAAACAATATTTGTACCTGACACACTTAACTATATGAAAAGCCTTGTCCTGGATGTGTGAATCAGTAAATGCAATTTTCAAATATTATTGTACATGATAGACAGAACCGGTTGAGTATGCAACGATAACTGTTCATTACAGACAGATATGGTTGCATTGTCAACGACAACTGTTCACGACGGGTAAAATGATTCAAAACAGCGAAACTTCAAACAATGACTGCATCTGAAACGCTCAACTCTTTGAAAAGAGGCTGTCTAATTCAGTCATTAAACATTCAAAGATTTTTATACATGATGGACAGAATCGGTTGGCTTTGCAACGATAAGTGTTCATTACAGACAGTAGCGGTTGCACTGTCAACAATAACTGTTCACCATAGATGAAATCATTCAAATCAGTGAAAAATGTTTAAACAATATCTGATCGTGATACACATAACTATCTGAAAAGCCTTGTCCTGGATATGTGAATCACTAAATGCAGTATTCAAAAATTATTGTACATGATAGACAGAACCGGTTGAGTTTGCAACGATAACTGTTCATTACAGACAGATATGGTTGCATTGTCAACGATAACTGTTCACGACGGGTAAAATGATTCAAAACAGCCAAACTTCAAACAATTACTGCAGTCAATTATTTGAAAAGTGGCTGTCTACTTCAGTCATTAAACATTCAAAGATTATTGTACATGATGGACAGAATCGGTTGGCTTTGCAACGATAAGTGTTCATTACAGACAGAAGCGGTTGCACTGTCAACGATAACTGTTCACCAAAGATGAAATCATTCAAAAAGGTGAAAATGTTTAAACAATATCTCTTCCTGATACACTTATCTATCTGAAATGCCTTGACCTGGATGTGTGAATCAGTAAATGCAATTTTCAAATATTATTGTACATGATAGACAGAACCGGTTGAGTTTGCAACGATAACTGTTCATTACAGACAGATGTGGTTGCATTGTCAACGATAATTGTTCACGACGGGTAAAATGATTCAAAACAGCCAAACATCAAACAATTTCTGCACCTGAGACGCCCAACTATTTGAAAAGAGGCTGTCTAATTCAGTCATTAAACATTCAAAGATTATTGTACATGATGGACAGAATCGGGTGGTTTTGCAACGATAAGTGTTCATTACAGACAGAAGCGGTTGCACTGTCAACGATAACTGTTCACCAAAGATGAAATCATTCAAAAAGGTGAAAATGTTTAAACAATATTTGTTCCTGACACACTTAACTATCTGAAAAGCCTTGTCCTGGATGTGTGAATCAGCAAATGCAATTTTTAAATATTATTGTACATGATAGACAGAACCGGTTGAGTTTGCAACGATAACTGTTCATTACAGACAGTTATGGTTGCATTGTCAACGATAACTGTTCACGACGGGTAAAATGATTCAAAACAGCCAAACTTCAAACAATTACTGCACCTGAGACGTTCAACTATTTGAAAAGAGGCTGTCTAATTCAGTCATTAAACATTCAAAGATTATTGTACATGATGGACAGAATCGGTTGGCTTTGCAACGATAAGTGTTCATTACAGACAGAAGCGGTTGCACTGTCAACGATAACTGTTCACCATAGATGAAATCATTCAAATCAGTGAAAAACGTTTAAACAATATCTGTTCGTGATACGCTAAACTATCTGGATGTGTGAATCAGTAAATGTGAAAAATGTTTAAACAATATCTGTTCGTGATACACGAGACGCTTAACTATTTGAAAAAGAGGCTGTCTAATTCAGTCATTAAACATTCAAAGATTATTGTACATGATTGTCAGAATCAGTTGGCTTTGCAACGATAAATGTTCATTACAGACAGAAGCGGCTGCACAGTCAACGATAATTGTTCACCACAGATGAAATCATTCAAATCAGTGAAAAACGTTTAAACAATATCTGTTCGTGATACACTAAACAATCTGGATGTGTGAATCAGTAAATGAAATATTCAAACATTACATGGTAGACACACCCGGTTGAGTTTGCAACAATAACTGTTCATTACAGACACTTATAGTTGCATTGTCAACGATAACTGTTTACGACAGGTAAAAGTACCCATGATCAGGACGAAAACTTGATCACACTAAACTGTTATGAAGTGCATGCAATCAGATATAAAATGTCCTGCTGTGGGTTGTATCGTGTCGTATGCTATTGAAATAAACGTTAGAAATAAGCAAAAAACTCGATATGCCTTTTACAGATTGAGACAATGGTAGGTATTATATCAACAAAATATGTTAATCAAATTTTATTTCTTCCTTTATGAAACTGTAAACACTCGGGTTCTCTGTTTTAAAAGTTTAAAAGTAGTCGATGTCTGTTTACAGCTGTGAGATGCTTTATAGTGCACATAGTAAAACTCGTCCTCAGACATCGACGATAACACCTTAAAGCAGGTCCTCCGATAGCTATGCCACCTACCTCCGGACACTGCAACCACAGTAAATATGACCCTGTCGTCAAGAACTACAAAAGGGTACTTAGCAAGGTTTTCAGGATGTCTGCACAAGATATGATAAAACAGGTTAAAGATTGCATCAGTTCTAATAAAATATACAAAAGATGAATATAACCATGCATGTAAACAAATGAATTAAAAATATCTGTTGAAAATTCTGTATTTCCCGATTCAAACGTCATTTAGGGTCAAACTAATACAGTCCAAACCCATTTTATGCAGTGTGTCCGTTGGTTCGTATACGAAAAATGATATTCATAAGCGATATGTATGTTTTTCAGATCTCTAAACGCAATCCTATCAAAAATAATAAGAGCTGTCGCATGACAGCGTAGCTCGACTGCATTTGGTTCTGTCAAACTGGAGCCAACTCTAACTCATCACACAGACATCCCAAGGCCATGATGATATAAGGCAAATTCATTTTACTATGAAATATAGCTATAACTATTTTGAAGTCAAAAATTCGGTGCTATCGACCCATAACCATGTAAAATCTTGATCACACATCTCTTGCTGTAGAAGATACAAGGCAAAATCACTAAACCATGAAATTTGATCTCAGTGACCAATGATTACTTTCTGGTCAAAAGGCTGGTCATACTCACAAATTATATGAGAAAAGCCTGTTCATATACCAACTGAGTATCAAGATATAAGGCAAAATCAATGGACCATGAAATTAGGTCACAAAGTCCCTTGACTGCTTTTTGGGTCAAATGTCTGGTCGTACTCACTCATCTGAAAGAAGCATGCTTACATACCAACTGAGTGTCAAGCTATAAAGCAAAATTACTGGACCATGAAGTTAGGTCACCGTGACCTATGACTACTTTAAGGTGAAAGGCCTGGTCATACTCGTTCATTATCTGAAGGAAGCATTTTCATATACCAACTGGGTTTTAAGATATAAGACAAAATCACTGGGCCATGAAATTATGTTATTGCGACCTATGACTACTTTTGGGTCAAAGGTCTGGTTATACTTACTTATTATCTAAAAGAAGCATGTTCCTTTACCAACTGAGAGTCAAGATATAAGACAAAATCACTGGACCATGAAATTAGGTCACTGTGACCTATGACTACTTTTAGGTCAAAGGTCTAGTCATACTCACTCATTATCTGAAGGAAGCATGTTCAAAAACCAACTAAGTGTCAAGGTATAAGACAAAATCAGTGGACCATGAGATTTGGTCACTGTGACCTATGACAACTTTTGTGTCAAAGGTCTGGACCTACTTACTCATTTTCTGAAAGAAGCATGTTCCTGTACCAACAGAGTGTCAAGATATATTACAAAATCACTGGACCATGAAATTAGGTCGCAGTGACCTATGACAACTTTCAGGTCAAATATCTGGTCATACTCACTCATTATCTATGAGAAGCATGTTCCTATACCAACCGAGTGTCAAAAAATAAGGAAAAATCACTGGACCATGAAATAAGGTCACTGTGGCCTATGACTACTTTTGGGTCAAAGGTCTGGTCATACTCACTCATTATCTGAAGGAGGCATGTTCAAATACCAACTAAGTGTCAAGATATAAGACAATTAGGTCGCAGTGACCTATGACAACTTTCAGGTCAAATATCTGGTCATACTCACTCATAATCTATGAGAAGCATGTTCCTATACCAACCGAGTGTCAAAAAATAAGGCAAAATCACTGGACCATGAAATTAGGTCACTGTGACCTATGACTACTTTTAGGTCAAAGGTCTGGTCATACTCACTCATTATCTGAAGGAAGCATGTTCAAATACCAACTAAGTGTCAAGATATAAGACAAAATCAGTGGACCATGAGATTTGGTCACTGTGACCTATAAATACTTTCAGGTCAAAATTCTATTCATACTTACTCATTATCTGAAAGAAGCATGTTCCTATACCAACTGAGTGTCAAGATATAAGACAAAATCACTGGACCATGAAATTAGGTCATTGTGACCTATGACTACTTTTGGGTTAAGGGTCTGGTCATACATACTTATTATCCGAAAGAAGTATGTTCTTATACCAACTGGGTGTCAAGGTGTAAAAAAAAATAAATAAAAACTGTTCTAGTTTTCAACCTCTAGCCCCACCCCCAGGCATGGACCCTGGTGTCGGATGTCACGTAATAAAAGCTAAGTTGACAGTGCACCAATGGCCCAAGTATGAATGCTTTCTGATCTACAGCTATCAAGATATGAATTAAAATGTAAATTTTGGCTAATTTATGAAAGTGTTTTAGATTTAACCTCTAACTCCACCCCTAGCATGAACACAGGAGCCCAATGCACCAACCCTACAGGATAGATGTGGTACAAGTATGAATGCTTTCTGGTAAGCGGTTGTCAAGAAAATGACTTCTAGAAAATTATATCGCAAAACAGCCAAATTTTGAAAATGTTCTAGATTTTAACCTCTTGCCCCACCCCCCGCCATGGACCTAGGAACCTCGAATGAAAGGCAACCAACACTACGGGTTATCTATGGTCCAAGTTTAAATCCTCTCTGATAAGTTATTGCCAAGATCTAGACTTCTAGAAAACTATACCACAGAACAGAAGGTGTTCTAGATTTTAACCTCTAGTCCCACCCCCGGGCATAGACATATGGGTGTGATGTCATAGAATGAAAGCCAGCCTAACAGGGTACCTATGGTCCAAGTTTAAATCTTCTCTGATAAGTAGTTGCCAAGATCTGGACTTCTAGAAGGGTACGTATGATATGATCAAAGTATTTATGCTGTCAAGACATAGACACCTGCAAAATTAGACCTCAGAAAAGCCATTTTATGGTGGTCTGTATATTAACCTCAAGCCCCACCCCGGGATTCATTGCCTTGGAATGAAAGCCTGGCATACAGGGTGCCTATGGCCCAAGTATGAATGATTTTCGGTAAGTGGTTGTCAAGGTATGCACTAACCGAAACGGTTTAACATCATTAAGCAAATATCGTGGTGTTCTACGAAAATGGACAGATATCGTTGAAAGTAAATTATAAACCTACATGCTCAACGATAACTGTCCATTTAGCTTGTGGACAGTTATCGTTGCGGCTGCAACGATAAGTGTCCATGGTGGACAGTTATCGTTGATGGACAGTTATCGGTGCTACAGTAGCTAAAAAACAGAAAAAAAAAAAACATATAGAAATAGTTGTGATGACTTAAATAATAATTGTTAAAATAATAGTTGAAATAGCTAAACCAAATACATGTATTATGTCACAAAAGATTAATAGATCTTCCATGTGCACCATTTTGATAAATAAATCACTATGTAATACCTTAATTTAAGGATGATCCGAACAGACATTTTTGTCTGAAACCTCATAAGCCTTTTTAGCTGTACGAAAGTACAGGAAAAGCTATTGCAGTCACCCCGCGTCGGCGTTAGGGTTAGCGTTAGCGTCGGCGTCGGCATTGCTCAAAATGTTAAAGTTTTTGGTTAACGTTTTTATAAGTGTATATCTCTTGAAGTTGTTGATGGATCAAGCATGGCCTGACGTTTTATGCTGTACCATAATGACCCACCTGGGTGACCTTGAGGTCAAGGTTATGGACATTGAAATTTTGTGTTAAAGTTTTTTGTTTAAGTTTTTATAAGTCTATATCTCTTGGATATGTAGATGGATAAAGTTGATACTTTGCATCTTGGTAGATATTGGTCTGAAGTTTTATGCTGTACCATCATGACCCACCTGGGTGACCTTGAGTTCAAGGTCACAGACTTTCAAGTTTTATGTTAAAGCTTTTGCTTAAAGTGTTTTGAACTGTATATTGCTGGAACAGATGGATGGATCTAGTTGATACTTTGCTGTTAGATATTATTCTTAAGTTTTATGCTGTAGCATCTTGATTCACCTGTGGTCAAGGTCACAGACTTAGAAATTTTATGTTAAAAGTCTATATCAAATATGTAGATGGCTCAAGTTGAACTTACCATGTTGGCAGATATCGGTCTGAAGTTCACGACCCACCTGAGTGACATTGAGTCAATGTCTTTGGTCATAGATTTTAATAGATTTAGTGGCAAAGCACAAGTCAGGCGAGCTACGCTCTTATTCATTGTGACAAGGCTTACCGGGTTGTAAATCTAAAGACTGGTTTTCTTAAGAATTTGCTTACATTAGACAGCTAGAGCGATGCTTTAACCAGGTCATATTAATTACTAGAAGTAATTAACATTATAAATATTATGCCATGCACATGTTTTGTTGCTGTACTACAGCCTGTTTATCACTTACATTAAAAGCTCTGACCTTCTCTAGTTATGATGTTTTACAAACATGATGATGTTCTGTAATACATTTGCATGTTCACATGTAGTACTGGTACATGTAATAACTGTAGATAGCTTTCAAATTACAGCATGTAACCCTGTAGTGAGGAATTTTTCCACATGGAAACATAATTTGAGCTGCTTCCTGAGAAAACCAACAATGTTGTTTGCGAACAGGTCAGACACAAACCAAGCTGTGCATGTACAGAAGATGGCCAGAGGCTTGAAATTCAGACTTGAGAAGAAGAGGGTTTGTGCTATGTGTGTAGCAAAAACAAAGGCGCTGATCCGCTGTGCAGTTACTGAACAGCTGATCTGCACCTTTGTTTTCACATACATGTATTCAAAATGGTGATTTTTCTCATGATTCGGCTCAATTGAGGGTGCTTACATTAAGGCCTGCTTGTAATTTTGTATGAAATGCATAATGAATAAAAAGTTGCTTCTAGAATCATTTGTTGTGTGTTTGCAAATGTAAGTTTCTTCAAAAAAGGATAAACATCACCATAAAATTAACCTGAAACACTTAACTAGAGTAACATCCATTTATAACATAAAAGGGAAACAGGACACAATGCTGCATTTGTATCCAAGAACTGACTTGCTAATGTTAAATCAATACTGTGTAGTACAAGTAGCGATGAATTTCCTGATAATTGAAACGGCATGGTAGGCCTTGTCATTTGCTCATGGAATTAAACCATGTCACTCTACTCAGCAAGCAATAAAACAAGGAAAGCCTTAGAAACCTTTCCCTTGGTGGATATAATTATGCTAAATATCAACAGTTAAAAGTTATGTGAATATGAATTAAAAGCAGCTTGAACTCAGTTTTAAGACAATGCACTGATATGTGCAAATATTGGGACGCTGAACTTCAGGTGCATCTACACATATTTAGTTTGTATGGTCAGTCAGTCGTCATCGGATGTAAAACAGTCAATCAAAGAATTGAACCCACAATAAGGAATAAGAAAATTAAGATGAAATGGACCGCAACATGAGAAAATCGGTCTTCGAGGTTTCCGACCAGGTTAGACACAAACCAGCCTGTACACTCTCAGAAAAAGACTAGAGGCTTGAAATTTTGGATTTAGGAAGAAGAGGAATTGTACTATCTGTGTAGCGAAAACAAAGGCGTTGATCAGCAATGCAGTTACTACACAGCTGATCTGCGCCTTCTGTTTTCGCATAGGCAATAATCCTGTTTTCTCACAACACGGCTCAAATGGTCTGATCAAGTGATGAACAAATTGTAATGGTCTTTGGATGTGAATTAATTTAAAGATACATGTGTGTGTATTAATCAAGCGTTGTGAAATTATGATTTAGGATGATATTGATGAATATATATATATATGAAATGATCAGAGGTAAATTATCTAGGATTATGAAATGATAAGGAACAAGAAATCAGGGAACTCACAATGCAATAACCAAGAAATGAAATAAACAACAAGGAATGTTTACAGATAATGATAGTGAAATAATCAAGATGATTTAAAGAATGTGAAATGATCTTAAAATATGAAATAAAGAAATGTGAAGATAATGTAGTGCTTTGAAACAATCATAAAAGCTAGAAAATGATTGTACACCTGAAGTGTCGTCTATTCAGATTAATCTATTTTTCTTAATAATTTTTGATTTCGTAAAAAACCTTACACTGCAACATTGGTTGTATAATGCTGAATAAATGGATTAAATGACCGCATCCGACAGTAGAATCTTGTCATTCGTCAAGGTAACAGGGGTCATCAAAATGTAACATTAGTTATGGAAAGATGTATATTAAGTTAAGAAGTTACATGACATATGTTTTAATTAGCATTATAAGTTATTCTAACCATAATTGTTCTAAGTTTTTTAATACATGTGTCTTAGCAATTTTAAAGTGCAGGCACAGATTTATCTCAGGCTGATCAGGGTTGTCAGTGTTAGCATTATTTACATGGTTTTTCTTATTAATAACTTTTAAATTTATAAAGCTAAGAGTTTAAAACTTCTTTGCATTTAGCTATAACTGCTAAAGATTTAGGATTTCTACAGTGTACATTATTTGAGCCGCCTCATGGGAAAACCAACGATTTGCATATGCGAAAACAAAGGCGCAGATCAGCGCCTTTGTTTTCGCTACACGGATAGTACAATTCCTCTACTTTCTAAATCCAAAATTTCCAGCCTCTAACCATCTTCTGTAATTGTACAGCCTGGTTTGTGTTGGTCCTGGTCAGAACCAAAATGTTGGTTTTCTCACTCACAGGCTCATTTATTATTAAATCACAGGACAGCCAGTTTTCAAGTGAATCACAGAGACATAGACTTAAAGTGATACAATGATGGAACATATCTTACTTGTTATTACTTGAAATGTATTCAGAGTAAAAATTCAGTACCTTTGGCAGAATAAACTGCATGTCACTAAAGTAAAGTATGCCATATCAGTAGGGAATGAAAATTGGACAATTTGTTGACATTGATAGAAATTTTTGTGACATTTCATAATGAAATTTATCAAACAAAGTTACTTCAGCTATAGTAGAGGACTTATATTGTAAATAAGAACTGATATTGATTTGTAAGAGTTCAAGTCTAAGGTCATATGGTCAGTTTAGTTCTCGGACTTCTCAGATTATCAGCTACATATGAGCCATCTCGTGGGAAAACCAACAATGTGGTTTCCGAACAGGTCCGACACAAACCAGCCTGTACAAGCACAGAAAAGAGCTTCAAGCTTGAAATTTGGGATTAAAGTAGAAGAGGAATTGCACTATCCGAGTAGCGAAAACAAAGGCGCCGATCAGCTTCGTGGTTACCGCAAAGCTGATCTGCGTCTTTGTTTTCGCCTATGCAGATTGTTGGTTTTCTCATGAGGCGGCTCATACGTAACTTACATTGACATTGTCACACCCATGAAGGGGCCCAGTCAGTACTATGGTGGGCTAGGGTTTAAGGATAATGATGGTGAATCGATGATAACCAAACCTTTAGTAAAATTCCTGTGACATTTTGAAACTCTTCATGTTTATTTTACAATGAACATTATTATCATTCTTATCAAGCGTTATAAATATAAACAAACTCAGATCAAAGACTGCTTGAAGATGGTCACTGGTATTGTGTGAAAATATTGTATCAATAAAACATGGATTGTCCTCAATAACACATGGATTATCATCACGGATTGTTGTCAATAAAATATGGATTATCGGATTGCTTAAAGATTTGACCAGAATGGCATCTACAGAAACAATAGTTATAAAGGAATACCCAGTGGACAGTATAATATACATGGGAGATGAACTGGAAAAGCCCATTGTGAAGCCCGACAGTAAATTCCAGTGAGTTCTAATAATATACCATATAGGGTAGAGAGTACAACTTCAGAGGGAAGCATGGTGGCATAGTGGTAGAGTATGGGACTCCAGGACAAGAGGTCCTGGGTTAGATACCTTCCCTTTGCCATGTAGTGTCTTTTTGCAAGCCACAGTACTTGTTAATACACAACCCCGACCCCCACCCCCGCAGCCTGCTATCTTTTTCACAGACCTTTTTGCCTATATAAAGCAGATCCTGGGAATTTTCCCGCACTGCCATGGCAAAACTTTGGTCAAAGCCCCGCTTATTTCCATGGCTATCCCCCACCCTCTCCCAGGGAGTGGGGGGGTGGGGAGGCTTGGTTACAAATGTCACTAGTGCATAAGACAGCAAATGCTGAAAATTAATGGAGAGTGAAGTCCAATATGGTCAGATGACTGTAAATCTTCATGTAGGACATTGTTGTTTATGTATTTGTCAATCAACTAACAAAGTATTCTATTGATGCTCAAGTAATATGATAAGCCAAGCGTAGAAAGCAATTTATAGAGTTGTGGGTAGGCTTACACAGCATCAACATTACTTGTTTGTATACCAGATGATTTCAGCATTTCAATACATGAGAAAACCAACAATGTGGTTTCCGACCAGGTCCAACACAAACGGGCCTGTACTGTCACAGAAGATGGCTAGAAGCTTGAAATTTTGGAGTTGAGTAGAGGAGGAATTGTACTATCCGAGTAGCGAAAACAAAGGTGCTGATCAGCTTCGCGGTTACCGCGAAGCTGATCTGCGTCTTTGTTTTCGCATATGCAGATTGTTGGTTTTCCCATGAGGCAGCTCACATTTTCTGACATGGCTGAATAAGCTGGTATCACTTTGCTTATATGCCTGGTTCGAACATGTTAAGACAGCTTTCTTTGCAAGGACGGGTCCTTGCAATCCATGATGTTGTATATTTGTAAAGAGGGCACTCATGGAAGATTGGCAATAATGTGCACCCTCTCTATGTAAAGTTGTTCACTTTAACTTACAGTATTGGCTTAAATTAGCGCACAATATGCTTAAATTTTCAAACTAACTAAAAGTTAAGGTTACAAAATATCTTTACAATCAGTGCCCAGTTTTTGTCAAAACAAATATACAACCAAAAGAATGTATTAAATGAAGAATTATCTCATCATTCTAGCTTAAAACGTTTTGTTCTTGTTGAAAATAAGTAGTTGTAAAGTTGTCTAGAGAGCTTAAATATACATTCTCATGGTGTTTTATGAAGAAAGTGTGTGTGATAATTAAAGTGATTAAAAGAAAACTAGGTGTGGGCTTATTGGAGCATGTGCTCTAATTAGTACAAAATATGGTAATCTGTTTTTCAGTGCCGCCCAGCTGCTAGTCAAGAGGGTTGTAGAACACATTGTCTTCCGTATATTCACTGTTCTGCTCATCCTCGGGGAGTTTGTCATCGTTGTCATCGACCTCGCTATCAACGCCGACGGGCACATCCATCACCTGGAGCTTGTCTCGCAAGTCATCATGGGATACTTTATTGTGGAGATCATGCTCAGGCTGTTCTATAAAGGGTAGGTATAAGGGATGTTAATGTTACGCATTTTGTATTGAATTTAGTCTAAGAATCTGAGGTATGACCAGAAATGTCTTTAGGGCGTCTGAGAGATCTGACACAAACCAGACTGTACAACATAGTAGTACATCTAGAAGAAAGTTTGAATGTAGTATGTGAAGAGATTTTACTGTGACCTTGCAAACAGGAGATCTGCACTTTGAAATGCTTTGCTTTAAAAGCAGCCAGCTGGGTAGCTTGCAAATTTAACCATTGTTGGCTAGAACTGCTTTGATATCGAAAGATTGCTTTTTTCCCCTCTTGGACGAGAATTTAGAAACATAATGTTAAAATTTTGCAAAATAAAAAGGGTTCATTTTGACAATTTCATTTAGAAAGTATTTTTATATGAATTTGTCATCTTTTCCATAAATAATTCTTAATATTTAACTGCAAGTTGGCCACCATTTATGTAAAATTTGTTATAATGTGCACAAATAAGTCATTCATGTTTTTATGCCACCACGTACCTTGGAGTTGAAGGGGCATATTGGTTTGGCTTTGTCCGTGCATCCAGTGCGTGCAGTGTGTGAGTAACGCTTAGCACTCGGTTAGGAACCGTTAGAGCTATGATCTTGATTTTTTCTTTCAGGTAAATTCAAGGGGCTAGGGGCCCATACTGTGAGAGTTATGTCTCTTGTTAATTCTTCATAAAGTGAATAGATAGTTGGTACCTTGTGTGCGCAACTCCTCCTACAGTTTAATACTGATTCTCTTGAAACTTTACAGATGTTGTGACTGCTTTGAAGATTGCATGTGGTTTGGATATAATGTTCAGATGAATTTTTGCCACTTTTTTCGCAATTTGAACTTAACCATTTTTCGGGCATTTTGACAATGAAAGTGAATGTACAGTGGGTACCTTGTGTGCGCAACTCCTCCTACAGTTTCATGCCAATTCTTTTAAAACTTTACATGTGTTATTGGCATTGTCTGAAGATATGCATGTGGTTTGGATATAATCCTTGGATTATTTTTTGTCAATTTTTTCACAAATTGAACTTAAGTCATTTTTTTCAGGCATTTTAGTGAACGGATAGAGGGTACCTCGCGTGCGCAATTCCTCCTACAGTTACAGTTTAATACTTGTTCTCTAGAAACTTTACAGATATTGTGACCATGCTTTGAAGATATGCATGTAGTTTGGATATAATCCTCAGATTAATTTTTGTCACTTTTTTCGCAATTTGAACTTAGCCATTTTTCAGGCATTTTGACAATGAAAGTGACTGGGCAGTGGGTACCTTGTGTGCGCAACTCCTTCTACAGTTTCATGCCAATTGCTTTAAAACTTTACATGTGTTATGGGCATGGTCTGCAGATATGCATGTGGTTTGGATATAATCCTCAGATTATTTTTTGTCATTTTTTTCCACAATTTGAACTTAGTCGTTTTTTTTTCTGGCATTTTTGTGAATGGATAGAGGGTACTTTGTGTGCGCAACTCCTCCTACAGTTTAATACCGTACTTTTAAATTTTTTCAGACATTGAGACCATGCTTTGAAGATATGCATGTGGTTGGGATATACTCCTCAGATTAATTTTTGTCACTTTTTTGCAATTTGAACTTAGCCATTTTTTGGACCAGTTGGGGGCATAGTGTTTCATAAACACATGTTCTAGTTATTTCAAACTTCAAAAACAAAACATGACCACATAACACATTTGTTTACAGAACCTGGTCATTGGTATGCATACACAGTGAGTCACATATGGCTTTTTGAAGGGCTTTTTCCATGCTATATTCCTCCTGCTTTCTTTGATTTTATGCTGCTTCTTGTTTTTAATGTAAAGCCAAATGTAATATCACAGGTCAGAATGAATAACTGCACAGATTTTAATTTTCCTTGCATAGGTTTTCAATTAGGTCCAATGTTTTAGTCAAATCTAAGTCTCTGCAACCCCATAAGCAAAATTTATGTAGCTTTGTAAGCTGGTTTGTATCTAATGTGCTGATAAATTTCAAATGTAGCTCATAATCCAAACAATGACCAGCACAAGTACTACTATACCGTATCAGGCTGCAGACTATTGCTTGCACAATATACCCATAGCCGCGCTCCAGGATCGATTTATTGCTTTATGTCCATGGTAAACAACTAAGGTCAGGTCAGACAGGTCGCCTTCTGTTAGTGGACAAGCCTCACAGAGGCAGTTTATCAATACTTAGTGCTCATTCTTTTGCCAGTAACGACCTTTTCTTCTTGAATAAGTGGAAATGATGAAATTTCTTATGAAAGAGTTTGTCAGATGCAAGCCTTTGCAAGTGGTCAATGCCGGTCTCCCACTTACAAGACTTGCTCACATTAAATGAGCCTCCTCATGAGAAAACCAACAATCTGCATATGCGAAAACAAAGACGCAGATCAGCTTCGCAGTAACTGCGAAGCTGATCAGCGCCTTTCGCTACACGGATAGTACACTTCCTCTTCTTCCTAAATCCGAAATTTCAAGCTTCTAGCCTGCTTCTGTGATTGTACAGCCTGATTTGTGTCAGACCTGTTTGGGAACCAAATTGTTGGTTTTCCCACAAGGCGGCTCAAATTTTATCTAAGCTACCATGCCTTATGTATTACTGTCTAACATACAAACAGATACCTATCTTGCCTCATTGAATTGCTTTTGCTTCATCAGTCTTGCCAGATTTGCAAGTTGAGCAATGAAACTGTGTTTGTATTGGAAAAAGTAGGCCATATTGGGAATTGAGAAGAGCAAAATGTGTTTTATTTAGTTTTAATGTTGCCTCTGGGACTCTCTGTAAATTGCTTTGACATGATTGATTATTCCAGAATTTCTGTCTTTCTCCAGAGTATTGCATGGTATTGGTGCTTTGTTAAGGCTGTTTACAAAACGCTTTCATCCTTCTCCTTTCATCTTATCTTGTTAAGATCAACTATTAGAATATAACATTTTATTAGAGAAAAATGGCTAAAGGCTTGGAAATGCATGCTCATAGTTAATTAGATAAAATGGGACCACAATAGTTCGGTCACGGCAGCCACGTTTCAGACAACTGTGATCAAAACGGGATAAACATGATGCAATGCAGGGGAACGGGATAGGCAAATATAGCAGGCCATGATAACCGTGGACACCGTGGCAAATGTTTTGACAGTTTAAAAATCTGCCACGGTAGTCACGGCGGAAATGGGAAACGTAATGGGTCGTGATAAAACGGGCTGAACGTAACACACTGTGACAGTACGTAACAGTATGTAGCGAAACTTGGAGGCGGTCCAAGAGAGTGCAACAGAAAGCTAATGAATAGCCCCTCTGTGACACACCAGCTTATCACTACTATGGCTTGTTACCGATGTCGTAATACAACGTAAGAAAATTTAACAAGACGTAATAGATCTTGAAAACAGAGAAACATATGACCAAAATTCCATGGCACGCTACGTTTGGAGCAAATGGGGCTGCCGGGAACATAGTGTAAACGCAGTATAAGGCTTCTGAGGCTGTGAAGACCATAGCACATTGGTGGTATGTGAAGTATGAATAGAAGGCACAGAGATTGTAATTTACAAAAACTTGCCCATGCAATGTACAGAGATTTTTTCAATAGTAAAAATTAAAAAAAAAATTGTAGAAAATCTTTCATATTTTTCTTATTTTTGCTCAAAACATAGATCGTGGGTACACGTTAGAACCGTATCGCCGAGACGGTTCTAACAAGTACCCACAATCTATCTTTTGGTGCAAAAATAAGAAAAATAGGTATACCCCTCCAAACCCCAGTTTTGCTATATAAAAGTGGGGTTCAAGGGGGTATACATTACACGGACATGTTTTCATGATGTAATGTACAATCAAATTTACAATCCCATCCCAGACACCAGGCGGGAAAGAAAGTACAGAACAAAGCATCATTAAAATGTTATAACTTGTATAAAGAGCAAGATGACTAGCTCTTTCCCAAATCTCAACAAGGTAGCCATCTTGCTAGTACATGTATCAACCGAATACAAGAGAGAGAGAGAGAGAGAGAGAGAGAGAGAGAGAGAGAGAGAGAGAGAGAGAGAGAGAGAGAGTAATGGTGATCAACACCAACAAGGACATTGCATTTGGAGGAGAATTTATTGAGAGAGAGAGAGAGAGAGAGAGAGAGAGAGAGAGAGAGAGAATAATGGTGATCAACACCAACAAGGACATTGCATTTGGAGGAGAATTTATTTCATACTGAAAACAGCTGTTGTGCTTTTTGCATGATCTTAACAAAACTGATTTCTTTTCTTCTCCATTTTCTGAATAAAATGCAAAATTTATATGTGTCCAGTCGTCTCTGTGGACACACTCATTAACTTACTGATTTGTATATATATGAAATATTCATTGATAACCTTTGGTCCTTTTTGCTACCGAAAGAGCAATGTGTCTCTTTGGGTACCTAATGGTACCAAATAAAGATTACATCAAAAGACACTCTAATTGTTTTATTAGCTCCCCTGAGCCGAAGGCTCACAAGGTGAGCTTATAGTATTGTTGTCGAGCCGGCGTCTGTGCGTCGTCCGTCGTCAACATTTTCAAAGGACTTCTCCTCTGAAGCTGCCAGGCCGAATCTTTTCATATTTCACATATAGCATCTACAGGTGGGGGGAACGAATATTTATGTTTTTTATTTCGATCGGATAAGAACTTTTGTTGCTATGGCAACTTGAAGTTTCCATTGACTTGTATGGAGAAAAAGTGGAAATTGGCATTTTCTGTTGTCAGGCTGGGGATATTTGAATTTTGTTTTTACATAATTGTTTATTGAGTAGTCCTTCACATTTAAGGCAACTTTTGTAAAAATCACTTTATTCATTTTGTTGCTATAGCAACATAAACGGCTATATTCTCTTCCGTCACTCAAACTCAAACTCGAACTCAACTCGCGAGAGTGTGGCTGGAGTATGAGTCGAGTGGTATTACATTGAGTGTGAGTGGAGTATGGATTTGGTATGCACAGCCGTCACTCAACCATCACTCACCGGAGTGTCAGATTTTCATTATAAAACAAAGAAAGTTGAAATCTTATGGACATTTGATGTTATTATTCTAACATCAAATTAGCAAAAAAGACTCTGACTAGACGCCGCATAGTGCGGTGAGCTGTTCTCTCATTTTGATGTGCACGCATGGTATCGTATTTGCTTATACTCATTCCTTCTTGTTTGTTTGTTTGTCTGTTTCTTTGTTTCTTTGTCTTTCTTTCTGTGTTGCTCTCTCTCTCTCTCTCTCTCTCTCTGTTTGTTTGGTTTGTTGTTTCATTTGTCTTTCTCTCTCTCTCTCTCTTTCTCTATCTCTCTCTCTCTCTCTCTCTCTCTCTCTCTCTCTCTGTGGGGAATGGGTAGGTGAGTAGATGGGTGTGCGTAAGGTGGAGGGGGTGAGTCTGACAGCGATATCTAGCACAAAGGCTCAAATGTGTCTGTATCTGGATGTACAATGTTGACCACTCACCTAAAATATGGATCATTGCTTTACATATTTACATATTCAAAATAGTCGCAAATGACATGCCTTGGGAAAATCGAAATCTGTTCTAGAATTCGCGACCCCTCTCAAGAAAAGATTTGTCTAGAGCGTAAAGCTTGGTCCGGGTGATGTATGTAATCTGCTATTATTGGGCTTTTTCGAAGAAAATGTGACGAAATAAGGGTCCGAAAATTTTCGAGTAGCGCTCGAGTGAGGTGTCGCCTTCACTCAACGTTTACTCGAAATTTGAGTTGAGTTTGAGTGTGAGTGGGACATGTGCATACCAAATCGAACAGTTATGCACTCACACGAGTGACTGATCAGATTATCTGAATGAGTATGAGTGGAGTATGCCTCGAGTGTAGGTTGAGAATACAGCCGAAAGGGTCAATTTTCGAAAAAAAAATATTCAAAAATCTTCTTCTCAGAAGCTGTATGGGGGATGAAGCTGAAATTTAGCATACATGCTTATGACATTAGCCTGTACAAAGTTTGTGTTTTTATTGTCTTTGTCCAACTACTTTGGTTGCTATGGTAACTTGAAGTTTCCATTGACTTATAAGGCAAAAAGTGGAAATTTGCAATTTCTGCCGTTTCATTGAGGATATTGAAATTTTGTTTTTACATAAATGTTTATTGAGTAGTCCTCCCCGTTTTAAGCAACTTTTGTCAAAATCGCTTTATTCGTTTGGTTGCTATAGCAACGTAAAGAGTAAATTTTCAAAAAAATATTAAAAAGTTTTCTTCTCAGAAGCTGTAAGGCGGATGAAGCATCAGTCCGTACGTGCGTGTGTCCGTGCGTGCGTCCGCCTGTGCATGCGTCCGTTCACATTTTCAAACTTGAATATCTCTAAGACAACAAGACCAATCGTGGTCAAATTTTATCTAAAGCATCATTGAGGAAGGGGAAAGGTTTTGTAAGGTTTTGGGCCAGGTCGGATCAGAACTCTGGTTTCCATGGCAACAGATAGCTTCCATAGACTTACAATGGGAAAAACATAAAAAAAAATCTTCTCCGAAACCACAAGGCCCAGAGCTTTCATAGTTTGTGTGTAGCAATGTATAATGGTCCTCTTTTATAAATCCTGCCAACCGTGCCCCTGGAGTTCATATGGGCCGCGCGCCGGGGGGGTCATGGGAAAAACATAAAAAAATCTTCTTCTCCGAAACCACAAGGCCCAGAGCTTTCATATGTTGTATGTGTAGTGGTCCTCTTTATAAATCCTGCCAATCATGCCCCTGTGGTCAAAAATGGCCCCGCCCTGGGGGTCATTAGCTCCCATAGACATATACAATGGGAAAAACATAAAAAAATCTTCTTCTCCAAAATGACAAGGCCCAGAGCTTTCATATTTTGTGTGTAGCAATGTATAGTAGTCCTCTTTATAAATCCTGCCAACCGTGCCCCAGGGGTCTATGCGGGCCCCACCCCGGGGGAGTCATGGGAAAAATATAAAAAAAATCTTCTCCGAAACCACAAGGCCCAGAGCTTTCATATTTTGTGAGTAGCAGTGTGTAATGGTCCTCTTTATAAATCCTGCCAACCGTGCCCCTGGGGTCTATACGGGGCCTGCCCCGGGGGCGTCATGGGAAAAACAAAAACAAATTCTTCTCCCAAACCACAAGGCCCAGAGCTTTCATATTTTGTGTGTAGCAATTTATAGTGGTCCTCTCTATAAATCCTGCTAACCGTGGCCCTTGGGTCCATACAGGCTCCGCCCTGGGGGCATCATTATCTGCCATAGGCTTACAATGGAAAATACATGAAAAAATCTTCTTCTCTGAAACCACAACAACCAAAGTTTCTATATTTGGTATGCAGCATTGTTATGTAGAGCTTTACATAAATCCTGCCAAGCATGCCTCTAGGGTCAGAAATGACCCCACACCAGGGGGTCAATAGCTCCCTTAGACAAACATAAATCTTCTTCTCCGAAACCTTATGGCCCAGAGCTTTCATATGTTGTGTGGACTAGTGTATAATACTCTTCTTTATAAATGCTGCCTAAGGTGCCCCTGGGGTCCATACAGGCCACTCCCCAGACATGTCATTATCTACTATAGACTTATAATGGAAATACATGAAAAAATCTTCTCTGCAACAGAATGACACAAAGCTTGTATATTTGATATGCAACAATGTCAGGTGGAGCTCTACATATAGCCTGCCAATCAAACTAACCACTTTGTCCAGTGACTGTACTTGTTGACACTCAGGTGAGCGATCGTTGCCCTTGGGCTACTTGTTTATCTGCTATTTTAATATTTTGAAATGCATAGATTCAAGTTTAATACACATAGTTAGTTGCACAGTAGATATTAACATGGTGCAATCAGAATGTCAGTAAGGCATTTAATTTGGTTATTTTGATCAGGTATAAAACATCTGCCATTCTGTTACATGTAGTTGTTCTTAGTATAGGAATAGAAGATACAGAGATTGTTCAGTTATAATGGGGAGTGCAGTGGCATAGTGGTAAAGTATCAGACTACGAAGTGAAAGGGTCTGAATTTGATTCCCACTGGCTGTACCATATTATGTCCACATTAACTTTCCAGAGTATTAGTTAATACCCAGAAAGCGATGGCACCATCCCGACATGACTGAAAAATCGTTGACTGGGATGTTAAACCTCCTCACAAACAAAGAAAAAATAAATTTGAATTCCAAACCCAGTCACCAGGTGGGAAAGAAAGTATAGCACAAAAATGTTACAACATGCATAAAAAAGTAAAACAGAGAGGTAGACAGAGTAAATAGAAAACGACGATACAAATCACAGTAAATTGGTCTTGGAACGGTCAGTCAAGAAATTACTGGTGGGCTTCATGGTAACCGGGAAGCTGATCAGCGCCTGTGTTTTGGCTACTCTGTTAGTACACATCCTCTTCTACATAACTCCAAAATTTCAAGCATCTAGATTTCTTCTGTGACCGTACAGGTCGGTTTGTGTCACACCTGGTCGTAAGCCCTCAGACAGTTTTTCTTGCGCCGTGGCTCACGTATGTCTGAGTATGTCTTATTTTGTCTACTTGCAGGGAGCTGTTTTTCCACAGTTGGATGGATATACTTGACCTGTTCATTGTTGTTGTTACCTTTATTATAGATGTGGCATTCAGTAATTATGCCAGGTAAGGGTGAACTTTAGATGCTTTAAAGTGTTTATAATGAGATGCATATATACATCTTAATTAGCAAAAATTTAAAGAATTAAAGAACTTGGTTCTACTATTTTAGAAATTTTATAAAATAACTATTTACAGTAATTTGCCAGGTAAGGCATTAAATCTACAGCCCTGTCTATCAGAGCTTTGAGATGCTAAATGGCTGCAAGATGCCAGATCAGCCCCCCCCCCCCCCCCCCCCCCCCCCCCCTTAATGCAGAGCTGTCAACTGACTGATCAACTGAGGACTGGTTAAATGCTTAAGGAGGCGTGAACTTGTCCCAAAGTGCTTAATTTAGCCAAACTCTTTTTATATATAAGCCTGAACTGAACAATGGATAATTGTGTTTTTGTTTGAACATACATGGTGTTTAAATTAGGTTACTGTAGTCTTTCAAACAAGATTTTAAACTTAGGTTTTGTCATCATGTGACCGGATGCGCAGCACAACCTCTTTATAACACAATTTCTGGGGTCCAAGCCCATTTCCGTATTAGCTATCCAATCCATGTTATAATGAGAGTAAAATGTATAGGCATATAGCAAAAATAGTCCAACAGTGATCAGTGTTATATCCAAATATGTGTTGTAATGAACCATGTTAAATATCATCATCAGGGATTTGATGTTCTGAACAATAAAGTAAGAATTGGCTTAGCATAACTGTTAAATGTATACAAAAATTGCCATTATTTAATTGTGAACTGTTTCAGGCTGGGAGTTATTGGTAGAGCTATTCGTATTATGCGTATTATCCGAGGAATCTATCTGATCTCACAGCAGCGGAAACATATTGCTGTAGCGTCTCGGAGGATTGTCTCACAAAACAAGAGGAGATATGTCAAAGATGGATTTGACCTTGACCTTTGTTATATTACAGGTATGTAAGAAAATAAGGGTCAAAGAAAAAGTTGACATTATCTTTGTATTACCATATTTGTTCTATTCATTGCAAAAGTGCATCCAAAATGCTTTGTGAAATACTCAGATAGAATATCAGATAATTTAGTTTAAATGTGGTCACTAGCATGCAAAATTTGGTCCAAAATCTTGTGCCTTTGCAAAGACAAGTGAGTAATATTTGAAAGTCATATGAAAGTAAAAAGGATTGGGAGGGTATTAAAGGGGTTGTTTAAAGTAGGTGGTCATAAGCCCGCCAGTAACTTTGTGTTACTGATCGTTCCAAGTCGATACTTCTGTGGTGGTTCTTTTTGTTTTGTGTCTTGGTGTTTAAAAACATTTTTTGTGCTGTTGGCGCCTTATGTGTGTTTTCATATTTTTAGTTAAGTTAAGGTAACTGAGTGGCCACCTATTGGGAAAATAGCTGCTCATTCGGCTTACGATATGTTTTATGGTATAAGTGCCTGGTTGTTGGTTTGGTTTTTTCCCGCCTCGGTTTTTGGAGTGGGAATCATTTTCTGATTGCACCTTTTCCTGATCTTTGCCTACTTGTACCTTTTTAGTTGTCATTAGCATGATTTATGTAGTATATGTTTGTATGTTTCAGAGCGAGTTATAGCAATGTCTTTCCCTTCATCCGGAGTGAGATCCATGTACAGAAATAATATATTGGTAAGAGGTTTTGGCTTAAACTTGCTGTACATAAACTGCTTTGAGCTGTTTGAAATTTTGTCTAAAATTTGAGTCTAAAAGAAGCTGAAAACTACATGGAAATTCTCATTCTTAGACAAGATTTTTCTCGAAGCTGTTAACAGTAAGCATTAGTCATTTACAGATTAAAGTTTGCAAAACAATTGATATGGTTAAATTTAGCAGAAATGTAAATTAACAGTGTACCCTGTCCTTGCTACAAACTGTTTTCATCCATGCGAAGATTTTATTTTTGAACACCAGATATAGCCATCAAAGTATTTTGCAAGAGTCAAAATATATTCTGCATGACCATGATAGTGTACTTTATGAGGCAAATGTGAGAAAATGGTCTTCAGGTTTCTGACCAGGTCTGACACAAACTGGTCTATGCACTCACAGAAGAAGGCTAGAAGCATGAAATTTTGTTTACAAGTTGTAGAGGAATTGTACTAGTGATGCAGTGAAAACAAAGGCGCTAATCAGCTGGGAATTTACTGCACAACTGATTTGCGTCTTTGTTGTCACATAGGCAAAAATCTGGTTTTCCCATGAAGTGGCTGATATTGAACCTTATAACCTTTTTGGCATTGTCTAATTTAGAATGCCTTAGATAACGCTACACGGCGCCTCAAAGTCCATTTTGTTTTGTCTGTATTGCAGGAAGTATCCAAGTTTTTTGAGAGCAAGCATAAAGGCCATTATAAAATATATAATTCATGTAGTAAGTATAATTTTTTTATTTATCATATATTTACTACAAAATATTTTCTTTTTGCATATGCGATACAGACAAGAGTTACGTTCACGTATCGCGGCACAGTATCTCGAAAGCCGTATCCGTTCAAAAATTGATAAAATCCGTATCACTCCCTTGGGAGAAAAAGCCATATCACCAAATGATTGGCTCACATACCCACGTGACCCATATCCCTAGGGAGAAAAAGCCGTATCACCAAATGATTGGCTAATAAAATTATATTCGGAGCACTCGGCTCTTATTGTATTGAGTTCATTTGGTAGTGTATCGCAGGCATTTTAGATTTGTTTGGATTGTGGTTTTATGTCACAGGCAACAGTATTTTGTCATGTCGAGACGAATTTTCGATTTGTGCTAATGTGGCTTTACTGCAAGCTTTGGCGGTATGTCAAAATAAAATAAAATAAAATAAAGAAAGGGAAATAAAACATGAATTAAAATATATGATAAAAAGATTACGATATGACAATTTTCATATCATACCCACGTATCAACCCTCGAATCCCGTATCAGCCCTCGACTCTCGCATCAGCCCTCGGGCCTTCGGCCCTCGGGCTGATACGCGAGTCTCGGGCTGATACGGGATTCTCGGGTTGATACGAGGTACGATATGAAAATTGCCATATGATAATCTTTATATATCTACACAAATTAAAAATGATACTGGGCACATTAGCTCAGTCAGTGGCATGTCCGATTCATTGAGGTGGACCCTATTGGCACATTTCTTAATTAAATTGGTTTTAAAAATACTTCTATTGCCATTTCTCCTGTTTTGCTGATTCAAAAAGAGCATTTCCACAGCTAATGGTTAAAGAAGTATGCACTTAGTACTGGTAATCTTCTGGGAGGCTATCCCAGGTACAGTTTAGGCAGGATAACTGACCGGGCGGACATGACCTCACTGGTTGATCTTCAAAAGTATCTAACAAAATCAGATTTGATGAATGACCAGATTCCAATCAGACCCCATGTCAGGATTTGTGATTAGGGTTAGTGATTTATAGTCATAAACAGGGTTTTCCCTCAGCGTTTTAATTTAGGGGACCAATGTTTCACTACTGACAGCTCCCGAGGGACATTCTGACAAAATGGTTGATGATTTAGGGGACAGTTATATCAGGAACTAGAAATATTTGTGAATTTTGGGGGACATCATTATCCCCTCTCTAGACAGTTTTGGAGGTCATTGGAGGTAAAAAAAAGGGTCAAAATGCACATTTTTGTGCGCCAGGGAAAACCCTGTATAAATATTGCATTTTAGGCTATTTGATTGTGCAATGAGACGTGAATCATTTGCTATGCTTTTAGGTGAGCGAGAATATGATGTTACATTATTTGATAACAGAGTAGAGAGGATATACATCGATGATCATAATGTGCCAACTTTGAAGTAAGTACTTCCTGATTCAAATAAACAAATGTTGGAAAGAAATCCCGTGAAATGGAGGCAGTACAGAATGTAGCAGTTAACTGGGATGTATAGCAAGAAACAAATGAACAAGCAAAAAGAATAAACAGATTCTAAGTAACATCTATATATTTAGAAGTAAGTTAAATTAAATGCAGCTTCAATAGTGAATTGTAATTTATTTTGTAGGCTCACAGCTTATAGGACTTTCCATGTCCAGTAAAAAAAAATGTTACACTTGATGGGGGGTTTGCCTTTGTTACGTCAGGGTGAACATTTGTCACCAGCATGATAGGCATATGTACCAGCCGGGTTTCAAACTCGCAACTTCTTTTTTGCTAAGCGAATATGTATCCATTACACCACTGCGGCTGTACATTACACCACTGCGGCTGTACATTACACCACTGCGGCTGTACATTACACCACTGCGGCTGTACATTACACCACTGCGGCTGTACAGTAGGATAATGGTATAGAACAAAAGTTTTACTGATTAACCAGTTGGATCCATTGAACTTTTTAGGTCGACATTCAATAGTATTTCTCCATATAAAAAAATCATCATTTAGTTATGACAGGTTAGTCAAAGGATTAGTTTAAATGATGCTATTATATGCGCTTATTTTTCCAAAAAATTTGTTTGTGCTCATTATTTAATTGCGCAGTGACAGAAAAGTATATATATATCAATTGTGCTCAGAAATTAAGAAAAAGCACAAATGTAACTTTTATCTCACTCCTGGGGAAATTGTGCGCGCAAATGAATCACATTTTATGAAAAATTAGCCCAGATGTGCTGCCACCATTTGAATTAGGATAAATTGTAAGAAATTATTCTTTTCTATTTCAGAGATATGATTCGTTTTTGTGAGAGTGTTCATGCATTTTTATCCGAAGACCCTGATAATATTGTTGCCGTCCATTGTAAGGGAGGGAAAGGCAGGACAGGGACATTGATATGTACCTGGCTGGTCGAGTGTGGGAAATTTGAAGAAGCTCAGGTTTGTGCGCTGAAATTCATAAATATAAGCATTATATAAAGAGGGTGTTTATAGTAATAAACAAAGAATGGTTTGGTAGTTTCTGTGGTGTTCACTAGGGATGTCAACCGGAGTCCGAACGTTCGGACTTCGGATCCCGTACCGAAGTTCGGATCCAAAATTTAGCATCCGGACGTTCGCTAAAAAATCAAAATGTCCAATATTTAGGTAAATTTCCATTATTATGTGACAAAAATACACATCTACTTAGCAGAATGGAAAACAATGTATTTAATACAAATCTCTAACCAGTGATGTAGTGTCAAAGGTCACGGTTTAACAGGTATTAAACGGGACAATGCCGGCCACGGGGAAGCGACAATTAAAACAAAGAAAGGATCAATAGTGGTAATTGGCCGTTGTTGTTGTTTTCTTTCACACTTGAAAATTTGACAAAATCAAATTCAAGTAGACAGATTGTTAAGCTGACCCATTTATGCAGAGAAAAGAAAAATATTCAGAATACCATTAAATTTTCTACACCTATGATTGCTGACGCGCCAGTTCACCAAAATGGGAACTCAGTGAATGTTCATGAATTTTTGATAATGGCATTATTTTGAGTTATATCTAGTTCAGTGTAATTAATGCTGTTTTAGCATGATGTTTGTTACTTTAAAAATTGTGAATGTAAATGAAATTTCCCAAATTGCATGGCGTCTCGTTTCTGCGTCACATCCAGTCTCAGTAACTCTTGGTCCTTTCAAGAGAACACTCGATTAACAAACATGATACTTAACTATGATCTGATCTGAAAAAAAGTTCGAACGTTCGAACCATCCGGATGTTTGTTTCCGAACATCCGAACCTTAAATCTGACACTGAATGACATCCCTAGTGTTCACCATGTGGATTCTCAGATAATGTGCTTCAAATTACAAACTTGTAAATCAAGAATTGAATTGATAAAAATCATTTTAATGTTACCCTGAACACACTAAGTCGCTGTAGCTCTGCGGCCTTGCACATGCTACATCAAAACTGAATTTGGGTTTCGACACAAACCAAGCTGAACAAGTACAAAAGATGACTAGAGGCTGGATTTTTTTTTATTTAGAAAGAAGGGGAATTGTACTATCTGTGAAGCGAAAAGAAAGGCGCAGATCAGCTGTGCAGTAGCTGTAACTGTACATATGCAAATTTTTGGTTTTCTAATGCGGCAGCTAAAATTATAGTGCCATGACATGTTGAATGATATGGCTTTAATAGAGCCAAAAACTACTGTCTGAACACCTTCTTTCAGAAACTGCATTTTTCGAAATCTCACTTTTCTGAAACACCACAAGAAAAATATGACCATGCCATCTTATTGCAACTCATGAGTCCTAAAAAGTGCCACAAAAAGTTTGAAAATCAGTTCACTAATAAAATTATTATGCCCATAGGCATTTTGCATGTGCAAGGGAGGTAATCCAAATACCTAAAAACTGAAAATCAAGCAAATCTATGAAATAATTTTAAGAGTTTGGCGCTCAGCTATGCATACAAAACAATTTTGTTTTGGTTTGGTGCATTTTAGATGAAAAAAAAAAATAGTTACTTACCTTGCTGGCAATTTTACAATGGAAAAAGCCCTATTAAAAATATTTTCTTGCATAAAATTTTTATTTGTTAACCGATTTTCAAAATTTTTGTGGCACTTTTTAAGACTTTTGGAATGCAAAATGGTGACATGCTCATATTTTTCTTGAGGTCTTTCAAAAAAGTGAGATTTCGAAAAATGCAGTTTCTGAAAGATGGTGTTCAGACAGTACAATAAAAGTGAATGAAAATGAATAGAGCATTCAAATTTAGATAGGGCTTGTAAATGAAGATGATATAATTTAAACTTGTATTCTTTTTCAGGAAAGTTTAGAATATTTTGGTGATAGGAGAACAGATTTAGATGTCGGCAAAACATTTCAAGGTGTTGAAACGCCCAGTCAGGTATTAATGGAAATCCCTACTCTGACATTGAAAGGCAGCAAAATGTCTGCAACAACAAGCCATATATGAGCCTTGTCAAAAGAAACATTGTTTTATGGGTTCCGACCTAGTCTGGCTCTAACATTCCTATACAGTAACAGAAGAAGGCTAGAAGCTTGAAACTTTGAATTTAAGAAGAAGAGGGATTGTATTATCTGTGTTCTGCATGGCCGATCTGCGTCTTTGCTTTTGGGTGTGCAAAATTCAGTTTTCTCATGACGGGGCTCATATATGTAAAGTAGATAGCTTTTGATTATGAGATTTTTATGCCTCCAACTTCGAAGAAGTTGAGGGGGCATATTGGTTTGGGTCTGTCCGTGCAGTGCAGTGCAGTCAGTCTGTGAGTCAGTCTGTCTGTGATGCGTGAGTAACGCTTAGCACTCGGTCAGGAACCGTTAGAGCTAGGATCTTGAAATTTGTTATGTAGTTTGTATATGAAAATTAAGAGGACCCGTATTTTTTCTTTCAGGTAAATTCAAGGTGCTAGGGGCCTATTCTGTGAGAGTTATTTCTCTTTTTAATTCTTGATAAAGTTAATAGATAGTGGGTACCTTGCTTGCGCAACTCCTCCTACAGTTTTATTCCGATTCTCTTGAAACTTTACAGATGTTGTGACCATGCTTTGAAGATATGCATGTGGTTTGGATATAATCCTCAGATTAATTTTTTATCACTTTTTTTTGCAATTTGAACTTAGCCATTTTTCGGGCATTTTCACAATGATAGTGAATGGGCAGTGGGTACCTTGTGTGCGCAACTCCTCCTACAGTTTCATGCCATTTCATTAAAACTTTACATGTGTTATGGCCATGGTCTGAAGATATGCATGTGGTTTGGATATAATCCTTGGATTATTTTTATGCCCCCAACTTTGGAAGAAGTTGAGGGGTCATATTGGTTTGGGTCTGTCCGTGCAGTGCAGTGAGTGCAGTCAGTCAGTCTGTCTGTCTGTGATGCGTGAGCACTAGGTCAGGAACCATTAGAGCTAGGATCTTGAAATTTGGTATGTAGTTTGTATATGAAAATTAAGAGGACACATATTTTTTCTTTCAGGTAAATTCAAGGGGCTAGGGGCCAATTATGTGAGAGTTATTTCCCTTTTTAATTCTTGATAAAGTGAATAGATAGTGGATACCTTGTGTGCGCAACTCCTCCTACAGTTTTATTCCGATTCATTTTTATGCCCCCAACTTTGAAAAAGTTGGAAGGGCATATTGCTTTCGGCTTGTCTGTCTGTCTGTCTGTCTGTCTGTCTGTGCGTCTGTTAACTTTTGAACCATGAATGCTAGGGTTCTGAAATTTCATACGCACATTCCTTATGAAAAAATAGTTGACCCATATTTTTTTTCATGTCCGAGTTATGCCCCTTTTCTGAGTTATGTCCCTTTGAAAACAAAATTTGAAAATCTTGTGTGCAAGATATCTCAAAAAGTATTTGAGCTAGAGCCTTCATGTTTAGTATACTGGTCAGGGCTAAGAAGTAGATCACCTGATTAACTTTTGAGAACTTTACTCAAAATTTTGACAGAATTACAGAATTTTGAAATTTTGAGTATTTTTCCACTTTTCGGTGCAATTTGAAACTTTTAAACAGTGAATGCTAGTGTTTTGAAATTTCATATACAGATTCCTCATGAAAAAATAGTTGACCCGTATATTTTTTCATGTCCAAGTTATGCCCCTTTTCTGAGTTATGTCCCTTTGAAAACAAAATTTGAAAATCTTGTGTGCAAGATATCTCAAAAAGTTTTTGAGCTAGAGCCTTCATATTTGGTATACTGATTGGGGCTGAAGAGTAGATCACCTGATTAACTTTTGAGAACTTTACCTCACATTTTGACAAAATTACGGAATTTTGAAATTTTGATTGATTTTTCCACTTTTTGGTGAAATTTGAAACTTTTAACCGGTGAATGCTAGGGTTTTGAAATTTCATTTACAGATTCCTCATGAGAAAACAGTTGACCCGTAATTTTTTTCATGCCCGAGTCATGCCCTTTTTTGAGTTATGTCACTTTGAAAACAAAATTTGAAAATCTTGTGTGCAAGATATCTCAAAAAGTATTTTAGCTAGAGCCTTCATATTCGGTATACCGGTTGGGACAGAGAAGAAGATCGCCTGGTCAACTTTTGAGGACTTTCTGTCAAATTTTGACAGAATTACGGAATTGTGAAATTTTAACTCCCATTTTTAAGTGTGCATCTGTAATCAGTGTTAGTCCTCATATCAAGTTGCTATTTGTGCCCAGGTCAACTCTGTTTGCTTACATGATTTTCAAAAATAATGAAATAAATGAATCATATAAACTGTGCCAGGTTAGTGGCAAGCATACAGTTGGGGGCATAGTGTTTTACAAACACTTATTTCTAGTAAACTTTACAGATGTTGTGACCATGCTTTGAAGATATGCATGTGGTTTGGATATAATCCTCAGATTAATTTTTTATCACTTTTTTTAGCAATTTGAACTTAGCCATTTTTCGGGCATTTTCACAATGATAGTGAATGGGCAGTGGGTACCTTGTGTGCGCAACTCCTCCTACAGTTTCATGCCATTTCATTAAAACTTTACATGTGTTATGGCCATGGTCTGAAGATATGCATGTGGTTTGGATATAATCCTTGGATTATTTTTATGCCCCCAACTTTGGAAGAAGTTGAGGGGGCATATTGGTTTGGGTCTGTCCGTGCAGTGCAGTGAGTGCAGTCAGTCAGTCTGTCTGTCTGTGATGCGTGAGCACTAGGTCAGGAACCATTAGAGCTAGGATCTTGAAATTTGGTATGTAGTTTGTATATGAAAATTAAGAGGACACATATTTTTTCTTTCAGGTAAATTCAAGGGGCTAGGGGCCAATTATCTTAATTCTTGATAAAGTGAATAGATAGTGGATACCTTGTGTGCGCAACTCCTCCTACAGTTTTATTCCGATTCATTTTAAACTTTACAGATGTTGTGACCATGCTTTGAAGATATGCATGTGGTTTGGATATAATCCTCAGATTAATTTTTTATCACTTTTTTTAGCAATTTGAACTTAGCCATTTTTCGGGCATTTTGACAATGAAAGTGAATGGGCAGTGGGTACCTTGTGTGCGCAACTCCTCCTACAGTTCATGCCAATTCATATAAAACTTTACATGTATTATGGGCATGTTCTGAAGATATGCATGTGGTTTGGATATAATCCTTGGATTATTTTTTGTCATTTTTTCACAATTTGAACTTAGTCATTTTTTTCGGGCATTTTAGTGGATGGATAGAGGGTACCTTGTGTGGGCAACTCCTCCTACAATTTTTACATCTTGAAAGTGGCTTACCAGTTGGGGGCATAGTGTTTCATAAACACATTTTCTAGTTTGTCATTTTTTTCACAATTTGAACTTGGTCATTTTTAGGGCATTTTAGTGAATGGATAGAAGGTACCTTGTGTGCGCAACTCCTCCTACAATTTAATACCGATACTTTTGAAACTTTGCAGACATTGTGACCATGCTTTGAAGATATGCATGTGGTTGGGATATACTCCTCAGGTTGATTTTTGTCACTTTTTTTTACAATTTGAACTTAGTCATTTTTTGGACATTTTTACATCTTGAAAGTGACTTACCAGTTGGGGGCATAGTGTTTCATAAACACATTTTCTAGTTAATTGTTGCCTTTACAATTTACTCATGATCACTCATGTTTCCAATTTCAGAGTCGATATGTAGGTTATTTCTCTCGAGTAAGATATGATCTCAGTGGCTGCCTCCCAGCTAAAAGATATCTCAAGATCAAAGCTTTAACCATCAACTGTATAAAAGGTGAGGCTTGGTTGTAGATGATTGGTGAGGAATAGGCTCTGTGTCAGGAAAACTGGCAACATGGTTTTTTAACCCCACAATGATTGATAAAACTGAGCTTCCACACGGCGTGATCAGGGTCTGCTGTTAGTGCACATGATATATTCAGACAAGATTTACAGCCCTTTTCACTCAAGCTTCTAATAGAGCATTTGTATTACACAAGAAGACGTGTGTTCTAAAGATCTGAGTTTCTTTTCATGTTGTCCACAAAGATCTGGATTGATTGATCTGCTGATCTGAGTGACAGTTTCAAACTAAATGACATTTGAAACAGCATGTTCAAGTGAAATATTTACCTTACTATGTGGAATTTTTGCCTTGTAGATACCAATAGCCAATAGGTAACTGCTTAAATTAATAAAATTCTGCTTTTGTTCATATCCTATTTCAAATCTTTGTTCTTACGAAGGGCGTTCAAAAAGTTCGCGGAAAAGTGCCACCATATTCTTATTTTGTAAATCAGCTGAATTAAACTATTACAGTTATATAGACAAACATTACTTGTACTTATACAGCAAATTTTTCTGCTCTGGCATGAATACAATGTTAACAGTGGTTGCTATGGAAACCGTACATCACGATGACCGGCCCACTTTTGTTCATTTTTGCAAAAAGTCGATGTTTAATTATGACGTTGCATTTGATAGTTTACCGTGCTTTTTTCACCAAACTTTGTATGAGCAAAGTTCAATATGTTTGAGGTGAGCACATGGCGTCATATAAGTGTGTGACGTCATTTGGGCGTACAGCGGCCATATTGTTTAGTCGGTATGCCTAAAATGCGAAGGGAACAACGGTATTCGATAAATTGTGTGTTTGGAACAGACTTAAAACGACAGAAACACTGCTAAGAGCAGAAAGCGCATATGGCAACAAGGAAATTAAGAAAACGGCAATCAACAAGTACTATATATGATTTCTACACGGCCAGAAATGCGATAATGTCGACTCGCGCAGCGTATCGTCAAATAACGTCATACTGTCGAAAATGATCGGCGTGATAGAAAAGAGTAGAATTCGTAAAAAAACACAACATATCGAATTGTAGTTTCGGTACAATTCATCGCATTATACACACAGAACTGACAATTAGACGCCCGTATGCCAGGTAGATTCCAAAAATGCTTAAGAGCTAGCCAACAGCGGCATGAATGTGTATAGCATGACGTTGTTATGACGTTGGGCCGGTTTTACTGTTGCTTCCTTAGAAACGCATGTGATTTTACGCCTAATTTTCATCCGATTTTATTCAAATTTTGTGCCTATGTTAATTATATGTTAATCTACAACATGCACAGAGAACGTAAATTTCCCATGACAATTACAAATTTGGCAGCACTTTTCCTCGAACTTTTTGAATCTCCCTCGTATAATGCATTGTATATGTTGTGCAAAGAAATTTGTTGAATAAAAATGTGCTTTAACCAAATAATTACAATGTTTTTATCAGAAGAGATGACAACATTACCTAAAGATAAATGCTGAATAGATTTTAAGAACACCAGACACCTGGGACACTATTTCAGTTCTAATATAGAATAAAAATGTTACCCAATTTACAAAAAAACTTAATTGAACTTAATGCTGAAACAGCAAGCTCGAGTGAAAAGGACTGTATTAACATTGGGAATGGACAGCTATAATCACATGTATGATTCACCATACAACATTAATTGAATTTCATAAACATTTTCCTTCAGTTTGCAAAAGAATACAAATTTGAAGTCAAGTGAGAATAACATTACATATCATTTATTCTCATTTATGGGAAAATGTGTTACGCATGTTGTAGAAAAAAAAAATAAGATGTTCAGTAAAGCCTTTGGTCAAAATCTTGCATTCAATCTAATTTCTTCCACTCTAATTCATTTTCTTCAACTCAACCTATATTATAATTCTTGCACAAATTTTAAGCATCCACGGTGTAGTGGTTAAGCCACTCACCTTGTAAACCAGGGTTTTGGGTTTGATCAGTCTTTGGTTGATACATGTACTTTAAACCAATGTCTAGTTTCCATATCAGCTTAGCCATTGAGTGGGGTGTAAAACATTTAGTCAACTAACCAAACAATTCATTTATTTCAGGTGTTGGCCATGGCAACGGTAATGACATTACTATGGAAGTGTGGGCCAACAGAAAATGTGTTTATAAATCCAAGTTTCGCAAGAGAAACAACTGTATTCTGACACATAATAAGGAAAAAGACTGTCTGGATATCCAGTTTGAATACTGCCCAGTGCTGGTGGACGATATCAAAGTCAGATTTTGCTCAAAAGCAGTAAGATTTTAGTTTTGGTTTGCAATTTGATCTATTTTTTGAATTATGATGTTTTCACTGATTATGACTTGGTAGAAAAGAAAAATGTTTTTCACTGAAAAAATGTAATGAAATTTAGATGTTTAGATGTGTATATAAATATTAATGTGTATTCATCTGTCCATCTCCTGATACACAGTTGATCAATTTCTAATCATCACCTCATGATCAAATGCCTTTTCAAAAAATCAGTTTCCTCAGCATATTTGCATGCACATTAAAGGATTGTAATCTTTAGGTGTGAGTTAGATTTCATGATACTCAGGTCTTTTGGACCAGACTTGATATGTTTTTGTATCTGAATATTTTCCCATTGTTACAGACCAATATACCAAAGGTTTATGACAACTGTGCCTTCTACTTCTGGTTCCATACTGCCTTTGTAGAGGACAGGTTCGTATCATATATAGCTACATGTACTATGATTGAACCGTATCAGGAGTAAACCTTACTTTGCATATGAGCCTCTCCATGAGAAGACCGACAATCTGCATACGCGAAAACAAAGACGCAGATCAGCTGTGCAGTTACTGCACAGCTGATCAGCACCTTTGTTTTCGCTTCTTGGATAGTATGATTCCTGTCCTACTTAAATCCAAAATTTCAAGCTTCAAGCCTGCTTCTTTGGCTGTACAGGCTGGTTTGTGTCAGACCTGGTCGGAAACCCAGATTCTTGATTTTGTTATGCAAAGGTTCAAATGTGAAAACAGAGACACAAACAACTTTCTTTCTGCATCACTGTCATGCAACATTTTTAAGATTCACATTAGTTGTGAGACATTCATGAGAGATTTAGCGACATTCATCAATTGTCACTCAGTTTTGTTTTCTAGAAAGATAGTCACAAGTTGTTTATTCTCAAGACTTAGGAGGTGTGATTATAGTATTACATTATTATTGTATTACACTATAAATTTTATTGTATTACATAAATTATTACAGTATTATTGCATTACATAAATTTACATATATTATTATAATATTACATAAATTTCATATTAGCCATGTCATGAGAAAACTGGATTTTTGCCTATGCAAAAACAAAGGCGCAGATAGTACAATATCCCTTCTTTCTAAATCCGAAATGTCAAGCTTCTAACTATCTTCAGAGACTGTACAGGACGGTTTATGTCAGTCCTGGTCAGAAACCCCGAAGATCGTTTTTTTTTTTCGCATTGCGGCTCAAATATGATAACATTGGTCCTCTAATGAAGCATTTTTCTTTTCAGTTTATTTTTGACACGAGATGAGATAGACAATCCCCACAAGAAGCGGGCTCAGAAAGTGTTCAGGGAAAAATTCTCTATTGAAATGTTCTTTGAAAATGCCACAGTAAACGGTACTTCAACGACTAACAGCTGATGTTCTTTTGAGCTATATATCAAAGTGAGCGAAATGTGTTATTTATTTGTCATCTGCGCTGCAATGGGAAAAAAAACTGTCTTCAGAGTTTTTTTTACCAGGTCTGACATTAAGCAGACTGTTTAGTCACAGAAGACGGCTAGAAACTTGAAAAGAACAGAGATTGTACAATCTGTTTAGCGAAAACAAAGGCGCTGATCAGCTTACTGCACAGCTGATCTGAGTCTTTGTTTTTGAATATGCACAACTCTTGGTTTCTTGTTATGCAACTCATTTCTTAAAGAAGTGATTGAGGGTTTTGTTGTCTTTAGCTCGCCTGTACAAAAGTACAGGAAGAGCTATTGCAATCACCCCGGCGTCGGCCTTAGCGTTAGCGTTCGCGTTGCTCAAATGTTAAAGTTTTTGGTTAAAGTTTTTATAAGTCTATATCTCATGAACATGCTGTCAGATAGATTAGGTTGATACTTTGCATGTTAGTAGATATTGGTCTGAAGTTTCATGCAGTACCATCATGACCAACCCTGAGTGACCTTGAGGTCAAGGTCATGGACTTAGAAATTTTGTGTTAAAGGTTTTGGTTAAAATTTCATAAGTCTATATCTCTTGAACAGTTGATACTTTGCATGTGAGTAGATAGTGGTCTGAATTTTTATGCAGGACCATCATGACCCACCCTGGGTGACCTTGAGGTCAAGGTCACGGACTTAGAAATTTTGTGTTAAAGTTTTTGGTTAAATTTTTTTTCTAAGTCTTTATCTCTTGAACACGTTGATGAATCAAGTTGATACTTTGAATGTTGGTAGATGTTGGTCTGAAGTGTTATGCAGTACCATCATGGCCCACCATGGGTGACCTTGAGATCAAGGTCATGGACTTGGAAACTTTGTGTTAAAATTTGGTTAAACTTTTTATAAGTATATACGTCTTGAACATGTAGATGTATCAAGTTGATACTTTGCATGTTTGTAGATATTGGTCTGAAGTTTTATGCTATATCATCAGGACCCACCTGAGTGACCTTGAGGTCAAAGATCGTTGGTCATAGACTTTGATAAATTTAGTGGCAAAGCACAATTCAGGCGAGCTACGCTGCCCTGCAACAGCTCTTATTTAAATTTTTTAATGGGAGTGCAGGCAACCTAGTGGTTAGAGCGTCAGAAGCCAGATCCATGGTTTTGGTGTTTATCCTTACTGATGCCAGGTTGTGTCCTTGAGCAAGAATCATTAACTCCCCACATTACCAGGAAGTCGTAGCTCTGTCCCAGCATGATGAAAAAAAAAAAATGATGACTGGGCTGTAAAACCACAATCACAAAAAAGTTTAAGAGTGATGAGCTGAAATTTTTGAAAGTGGGATATTTCTTGTCGGATAGAATTTACTGTTTTCAGTTTTGACATTGATTTAGACATGTTCAGTAGTTTGACATGACTGTGTTATAGATTTTAGCTAAATGTTTTTATGTTCACCAAAGTATTGATTTAAAGGTGTGTCAGTGTCATTTTTCTATATTCCAGGGATTTGCTACAAATCTGCCTGTGATTCACAGTTGTGAACAAACTACAGGGATAACTGCAGACCCCTGCTTACCACCAGTTTGGTCAGCAATGTTGGTTGTAAAACATCTGACAGGGATTATTCAGTGATTATCAAAACAATGTCTATCCTCTTCCTCGACATAAATGAGCCACATCATGAGATATACTGAGCCAAACATATAACGCAACACGGTTGTTGCATGTTTTTCGCATTTTAATGCAACGTATGACATTCTACCCGACATATGATGGTCAGCAATTACCAATGAATAAATTGGTTACAAAAGTTTTAGATTTCTGGGCATGGGTTACTGAGCTCAAATCTGATTGGTCAAAACGGTTATTTTGCTTGCATGAGACCCCTGAGAGATTCTGGAAATCAATTTGCACACAGATTGCTTCTTTATGGATCACCCAGTGAGGTTCGATGAGGCAATTGCAATATGGACTCCATTTGTACCCAAAATTTCAAATCAAAGTTTGCATCATTGAAAATTTGACATTTAATACTGCGCATTCCATTGAACACAACAGAAAATGGAGTTAGTGAAAAATTCCAACGGCAAATGTTTTTAACGAAACCTTTGTGAAAACATGTTCATTCCTTCATTCAGCATTGTTAGAAAATACAACAGCGTCTAATTGTTGGGACAGGAACGTCTGTAACAAATGTTAAAATGTGAGTAAACTTGAATGGTTGGGAGTAAAATTGAGTCTTCAACTCTGTTTAAAATTGAGCAAAATTGACCCTTTGACTGTAATATTATTCATTGTCTAAAATAGGGCAGGGGTAACCCTGAAAATCGACAGTAATTTCTAGGGTACGAATTCATGTCACATGTCGCATTCTGGAAAATCACATTGCATTTGATTTTTTACCAAGACCCTACCTCTGAAAAATGACTAATTTCTTGAGACGCATAACACAGAATGTTAAAAACAAGATCTTATGAGATAGTTTGATCGTCTGGCAATCTTATTCAGTGGAGGAAAAGTTTATTTGATACTGTTCTTGTGTATAACACTAAAAATAAACCGATGTTGCGTTATAAGTTTGGCTCATTATATTTGCCTATGCGAAAACAAAGGCACAGATCAGCTTTGCCTTTGTTTTCACTACATGGATAGTACAGTGCCCTTACTTTCTAAATACAAAATTTCCAGCCTCTAGCCAACTCCTATACTTGTATAGCTCGGTTTGTGTCAGACCTGTTCGGAAACAACATTGTTGGTCTTTTGATGACGCGGCTCAGATAATGGTTGTAAATGCCTTTTAGGAAGATTGGGTATCGTGTCCACCATCACATCAATTGAGCCACATCACGAGAAAATTGGTTGTCAGGGTTTCTGACCATGTCTGACACAAACCGGCCTCTACAGTCACAGAAGAAGGCAAGAAGCTGGAAATTTCTGTATTAAAGAGAAGAATTGGACTATCTGTGTACTGCACAGATGATCCAGGCCTTTGTTTTTCGCAAATGCAAAAACCCAGTTTTCTCATGATGGGGCTGAAAGAATGTATGGTAAGGAACTGTCAATGACCTTAGTGCCCATATGTTGTACAATGAAGGATCAGAATATGACCTACAGCTTATACCAAAGAAATTGAAAAACAATTGACAGAAAAATAAGGAGGACTCTGATCTTAAACTACTTTAATTGCCCTGCATGGTTATAGTAGAAAAGGTACCCTGGAACATATATTGCAGGTATATAAAAAAAAAGCAAAAAAAAAAAAAACTGTAATAAGACATGTTCAGAATTCAAATGCAGGAGATTTGCTGGCATGGTTTTGAAGACAATTTGGGACTTGCTTCTTTGATTCCAGTATGGGCCCCCGCCCATTGGGGCCTAAAGAAATGGATGGGCTGCTTGTGCCTCCAGACAAAGCTTGTACACTACTGCCTGACCATCTGATTACTGGTTAACGGCTCTGGTCTGAGCCTGCCCAGGAAACGTGGTTCAAGTCAAACCATACATACGTAAAAGCCTTTTGTGGATGGTTATATTTCAAGCACTTGTTGGATGTCATGACATCCCCATGGGTAAAAGTCCCATAAAATGTAGGCAACATCCCGACATGGCCTTAGCTGTTGACTGGGATGTAAAGCATCAATTCAAACAAACAAATGCCATTTGTATTACATGTATGGGCTGGGAGAGTGTGCTTGCATAGTGGTAGGGTGATAGGTCAAAGACTTGAATCCTACTGCTTCAGAGTTGTATCCTTTAATAAGTTAGTAACCCAAGAAGCAGTGGCTCCATCATGACATGACTGTGAAATGTTTGACTGTGATGTAAATCAGCAACACAAAGAAATATGTATTGTCTTTTCCTATGTCAGAAAACATAGTGCACATATGATTTTAATAGCTTTGTACACAAAAGTGACACAATCAGATATTTTTATTTTATTTATTAAACCATTTAAGTGTTTTTATATATGTGTTATTTGTTCTATGTTCTTTAAAGAAGTTTTAACTTTTAATTACTAATATTATAATAGGCATTTGTGTTCATGCATTAATCATGTTAATGCACCAGTCATTTGTAACCACTGCCCCCCACACACACACACACCTACTGGGGTGGGCAGGGATTATGACTTTTCAGCTTTCAGTTCCCTGTAATAAGCCCCACCCCCAGGGGACAGCCTGGCGGTCATAACTTTGTTCTTTGCCCTGCCCTTAACAATAGAACATCTCCTAGGGTAGGGATCCTAATGTCAAAACCCCGTCATTTCCCCTGCACTTAGGGGACAATAAAAAAATAATTGCCTGACACTTTTGCCCGGCTATCCCCCATCTTTCCTAGTAGGTGGTGGCGGGGGGCCTTGGTTACAAATGACAGGCGCATACCATGTTTCATCAGAACTATTAGTGATAGAGATGTGTAGATTAAAAGCAGTTTTTTTTTATTCAATGTGTGTCTTTCCTTGTATCTTATTGTGTAAACAAGAGCTTGTTATGTAGGGTATTACTGTATTAGAATTTTTCATTTTGGCTCATCATCATTTATATTCATGTTAAGATTGTTTAATATTTTGAAAAGGCAATATCATGACTTCTCATACCACATGTATGAGCCACGTCGTTAGAAAACCGGATTTTTGCCTATGCAAAAACAAAGGCGCAGATCAGCTGTGCAGTAACTGCACAGCTGATCAGTGCCTTTGTTTTCGCTACTCGGATAGTACAATTCCTCTTCTACTCTAATCCAAAATTTCAAGTATCTGGCTTCCTTCTGTGAATGTACAGGATGGTTTGTGTTGGACCTGGTCGGAAACCCTGAAGACCGATTTTCTCGCGTTGAGGCTCATATGTTTTAGTACCTTTCAAGGTTAACTGACATTAATGTTGAAAAAGCTTTTCAAATACTACTATAAAGGTACAATTAGGCAACGATCAGGGATAGGCGCAATCAGAAAGAGATTCCCACTCCAAAAACCAAATTAACAATCAGGTACTTATACCATGAAAACACATTGTAAGCCGAATGAGTAGCTATTTTCCAAAGAGGTGGCCACTCAGTTACCGAAACTTAAGTAAAACATGAAAAAACACATAAGGCCCAAACAGCATAAAAATTTAAACACCAATACATAAACAATACATGGGATTACTTCCACTTAAATTCCATATTGAAATATATTGAAACCCATCTCACCAACTACTGGTCAGATTTGAATGTGGTTTTCATCCATCAACTTTGGATTGAATACAAAACGTTTACGGTGTGAAAAAAAAATAATAAATATTTTTTTTTTTTTTTTTGGTGAAAAAAGTGTTTTTGACCAAACAATTACAAATTTTTGAAATTAAAGAAAACCTCTATTTCATCATCTGGATGTCAGCTTTTTCATGCAAACAAACTTTTTGTGATTATTAAAATGTTTCTTGAGGATATTTTAAGGGAAAAAGTGTACCCCCTAGGCCCATTCACTTGGTTTTGTGTTATAAGGGGTGCATGTGTTTGAGCTCATGTTTTGTAAAAAAACGACAGAAAGAAATTTGAATCAAACTTTCAAAAATCTTTACATGAATAAATGTCTTACAAAAATATCTAAATACAATGGAAATGAAGCAGTTATGGTTCTTCTGGCATAATGTCAAAAATGCAGTCCTGTTTAAACTTTTAGGAGTATATTTCATATACTTAAATATATTTTGACATGCTTTCACCACTGTCACTCATTATTCATTAATCAATTTTATCTCTTTTACAATGTATGTCTAAGTATAACTTGATCCTGTGTTGTACTGTTTGATTCTGAAAAAGGGGAATGTGATGGCCTGGTGGTAGAGCTAGTTTTTAGATATCAGATTGAAAGATTCATGGTTCTAACCCTTCTAGGGCCAGGTTTTGTCCTTGAGCAAGACACATTAACTCATGATAGTACATGTACTGGTTATACCAAGGAAGTGGTGCCCTCGTCACAATATGACTGAAAAATTGTTGACTTGGATGTTAAACCACAATACAAACAATGAATACATTGTCATTTGGATTCTATGATTCTCATCTTGTACTGAAAATAAATATTGCATGTCTTTTCTTTGTCTTAGCTTTATTATCTATAATTGACATTTTATATTCTTATGGCATTGTTGCACTTAAATCTAAATTAGGCATTATGTTTTCATTACAGCAGGGATAAATGAATCATAATATAGAATTTTATTGAGTATTCTTGAATTTTATTTCCATGTTTTTCTTTATCTGTCATTTTTGTACCCCTCCAATTGAAAAAGTGTTGGGCATTATGTTATACCCTCCGCAAAAAAATGCATTTGAGTGTCCGTCCATTGATCTGTCTGTCCATCAGCGCTTCATTTCTGGTCTCTATCTTGAGCATTTATAGACCAATTTTCTTCAAACTTTGTATAGTAGTTCATATCTGTTTGGGGTTGAAAATGGGTAAATTTTGTCAAGTACAGAGTTATGGTGCTTGATTTATGTTAAAATTTTGGTTTCCACTCTCTATCTTGAGCATTTATTGGCAAATTCTCTTTATATAGTACACAGGTGGTAAACATGGGAACAAGCTACAAAAGAGGTGGAAATTTGTTCCAATGGTAATTCCGAGATTGTTCCAAAGGTGACCAGAAATAGGTCTCAGTGGTTTTGTGAATACATTCAACGTATTTTATGAAAGAAGGATGATTAGGGCAATACTGTTTCATTCAAAGATAATTTGTCTTGATCACAACCCAAAATGATGGTTGAAACTGAAAGTATTTCCACTAAGTTTTTATTACCAATTCTAACATGCTTAAGTGCTTTCACAAAGTGAATATAGAGCAAATTAATATGGTTTCAACTTATTTTTTGTGTGGTATGTAGCGAGAGATTATCTTTACAGCATTGCAATTTTTTTCCTGTTTAAACTAACATTTCCAAGATCTTCATAAAAAACTACTTTATTCCGATCTAGAAATTGCCCTTGGAACAAAATTTCACTACTTCTTTTTGGAGCTTGTTCCCATGTTTACCACCCGTTCATATCAGGAAGGAGTGGTTTGAGGTTGAAGATGGGTCAAATTTGTCAAATAAGTATAAAGCTATGACCCTTAATTTATGTTAAAATTTTGGTTTCCAATTTTGTATAGTAGTTCATATCAGGAAGGAGTGGTTTGAGGTTGCAGATGGGTAAATATTGTCAAATAAGTATAAAGCTATGGCACTTGATGTTTGTTAAAATTTCGTTTCCACTCTTTGAGCATTTATTTACCAATTTGGTTCAATCTTTGTATAGGAGTTCATATTTGGAAGGAGAGGTTTTGAATTGTAGACAGGTAAATTTTGTCACGAGTACAGAGCTTGACCCTTAATTTATACTAAAATTTTGTTTCCCCTCTCTATCTTGAGCATTTATTGACCAACTTTCTTCAAGCTTTGTATAGGAGTTCATATCAGGAAAGTGTGGTTTGGCATTTGTAGATGTAATTTTTGTGAAATAAGTACATAGTTATGGCCCTTGATAATGTCAAAATTTTGTTTTCGCTGTCTGTCTTGAGCACTTTGTTGACCGATTTTCTTCAAACCTGAAAGGTTCTAGATGGGTTAATTGTTTAAATAAGTACAGAATTATGACCCTTGCCTTTGTCTTAATTTGATATGCTGCTTCTAATAAATGCCATCATGAGACATGGTGCATTTGTACTAAATTAGCATGGCTATAATAAAAATAAATGATAATAATAATATCTATATTTATAGAGGATAACATATTTAGCACAACGGCCAGTTTTCATACGGTCCTCTAGTGAATACAGACATTGATTATTTTTGGACCTTTTATGTTATTTTTCGGACTTTTTCATATTAGACATGCAATGTTAGTGATGCTATATTTTGTTTTTGGGAGAAGAGAAGCCAGTGCTTGCCTTATAATGCTGAGCGCCAAGCAAGGTAGCCACTGGTACCATCTTTAAAGTCTTTGGTATGACCCGGCCCGAGATTGAACCCACGACCTCCCGCTCCCGAAGTGGATGCTCTAACCATTACGCTAGCAGAATCGGTTTTACGCTTTCGGAATCGGTTTAGCTATCGGAATGGCTATATCATGCATGCCTGCAGCGCTTTTATCATTATATGACTTTCATGTTACATATTGCAAATCCATTGGGTACATTTAGCACATATTCTAACACACCTCGCCTATATAGCCAATGGTAAAAAAACGTGTTATATTGTGCAACAATTTCACTGGGCGAATAAGCGTGACGTTACTTTGCGGCATTTGTGACGTCAGCTATCCCACAAAGCAGCGTTAGACGGTGAAACGTCGTTTTAGCACACAACAAACGTAATAAGTGTGTGTAAATACCAGCATTACAGTCAAATATTTGGCGGGATATCTGCAATGCAATGGCGGAAAGCTGAACGATATCGACGGTTTCAGCAACATTTATTCCGTTTATTGTGTGTTAGAATCGAAATAGATCAGCTCAAGTGCGTGAATTGTTGAGTAATAATTCACTGTTTGTCGGTCAGTTGTAAGAAGATAAATCACTCGCGCTACGCGCTCGTGATTTGATCTTCTTTACAACTGACCTCCAAACAGTGAATTATTACTCAACAATTCACTGCTAGAGCTGATCTATTTCTTAATTATCATGAATATTGTGTACCACCAATTATAATTGAGCCACTACAGAAGAAAACCAACAAAATGCTTAGGAGAAAACAAAGGCGCAGATCAGCTTCGCGGTAACCGAGAAGGTGATCAGCGCCTTAGTTTTCGCTGCACAGATAGTACAATCCTTTTTCTTCTTAAATCCAAAATTTCAAGCTTCTATCCTGCTTCTGTGACTGTACAGCCCGGTTTGTGTCAGACCTGGTCGGAACCCAAATTGTTGGTTTTCTCACGCACAGGCTCAATTTTCTTTGCTACATATACCACAAATCACTCTGTGTTTTCATTCTCATGTCTAGTTTTACCTTATTCAAAAGAAAATGAAAAGCTGTTAATACGAATATGAGCTGTGTTATGGTCTTTGAGGTTTCCAACACTGACTGAATCAAACCTGCCTTTAAGTCACAGAAGGCCAGAAGCTTAAAATTTCGGATTAAAGAAGGAGAGAGTATGTATGTGGGGTAATCGGAAAGTATGTTTTCATTTCTTTAGCTTTTGTTATTTCAAGATGAAATGTCATCACACAATGCAGCAATATATATGCAGTTATTCCATTGCAATAATGCATGCATAATACGCACTCATGCATTGCAGCTGTCGTTATGGAAACACCGCCTAAGATAATGCGGCGCAACGTAACGTCGAAGCTTTATTCTTATTTCAAATTACTTCATAGTTCAAAGTATTATAACTCGTTTTAGTTGTGTATGCCCATATTTTATCTAATACTTATTAACTACAACCTAGATATGTTTGTAAGGTTACCAAGGATTTTTATCGAGTGAATGCAAATACCGACTCTATCAAACAGACAAAACTGTTAAGATTTTGGACAATGTTACATTTTCGCGAAGTCATTTTTTAAAAGCATATAGTTTCTGCAAGCTCGAAACATATTTATTCTTGACGTTGTCTCTACTAGTTATAGTTTATGCCAGTCTTTTTATCATTTCGTTAAACATCGGCCCGAAAACAAGGTATTGAATTTACATATTTTACGCTTACCTGTTGAATTCAATTTCACCATTTAGTAGATTAAACATCAGAATGTTGTGTGTTTTCGAAAAATGGTCAATTAATGTTAGAAAATTATTTTTCATTAAAAATAGTCACCCAACTTTCTCAAACGGGAAGTGTACGTGAACATCTAAAGTCATTGTTTTAATATGACAATGTCATTTAATTACAAAAGGATCAATGTTTATTCCTTCTAAATTTCATATCAATTGGTTGACACAAACTAATTTTACAGCATTTTTATATGTATTTTCCGATCACCTCTCATACTATCAGAGAAGTGAAAACAAAGGGGCTGATGATCTGCAACATTGTTTTTTGTATACGCGAAAATCCTTTCTCGGGGTATTGTTATGATTACATTTGCACATCTTACACTAGCTGTCTTGTTCTTTAAATAAAATTAAAGAATATAGAAGTTATGCCAGACTTATTTTTTTGTTTTGCAAGGCCTGGCACATCCACCCTTAATATCCACCAAAGATCACCCTATAGATTCACTGTACACTGTAGAATCATAAATGCGAGATAGTCGTAACTATTTTGCGTGTTTTTGTGTTTTCAATTTTGTTTTTGTGCCATAGTTTACAGTTGATCACTTTGGTTTGCAATCTTGTGTCATCTTATGGTCGACAAACCACAAAAGATGTTCGTGGGAGCATAAGGGAGGCATTCGTTTTGGATGAGAGTTGTAAAAAAGTTTAAAGTTGCTGCATTTTCTCCTCTAGTTTTAGAATCAAACATTTTTGAGAAAATAAAATAAAATAAGCGCAAGGGAAAGAAATACTTCGGAACATTGAATATAAGAAAGCGCATGCTGATCCGCTTCGTCGATTTCAAAATTTCTGACCATAAAGGACTGTATGTACGAATTTCAGTGATAGGAACTACTGTCCCAGTCAATGAGAGGTTGATTTATTTTTTTGTACCCAGTTATATCAATTGGCTGTACAAAGTTATTAAAACTGCTCGCAAGTAAAATTGCCTTGTAAGCGAAGAAATATGCCTAAATTTAGAATAATAGGCCAGTATGTAAACCAGTATCAGTATATTACATCTCGATTTATCTGCTCACTTTGTTTACGCGATTTACTGCATAAAACAATTAGCTAAAAAAGTAATAGTAAATGACAATATAACTGATAAAGGTGTTTCGTAAGGCGGTACAAATAGCACTAATCAAGAAAAGGCACAATCGGAAAGAAATTCCCACTCCAAAAACCGAGGTGGGAAAAACTAAATTGACAATTACATGTAAGTATTTATACTTAGAAAACATATCGTAAGCCGATTGAGCAGCTATATCCTAATAGGCGGCCACCCAGTTACCCGAACTTAAATAAAAACATGAAAACGTACATAAGGTTCAAACAGTACAAAACATTTACTCCAAAACGTAAAACAAACGGAACCACAACAGAAGTACACGTATCTCCTTGGAACGGTCAGTAATAAAAATTACTGTGTGTTTTGGGAGTGGGGGGGGAGGGGGGGGGGGCTTAAACCGGGTTTGCCTGTTAAGTATGTGTCAATGAAGGCCAGGACAAGCTTCCTACGATGTATTGGTTACCTAAGCTTCACGAAAGACCTACAAAGCTAGATTTATTGCAAATTCTAGCTCTTGCACTACCACTGAACTTTCTAAATTATTAGTGTCCTGTCTAACTGCTATATAATCTCATGTCATACGATATTGTGAGATGGTGTATGAAACTTCAAATAAAAATTGGGTTTGGTCAATAAAAAATTTAAGGTGCTAGCGTTTTCTGCTGACGTCAAACGTAAGGTTCTCTAAACAAAGGGGCATTCGATTACTTCGCCAAAGTAAAAAGAATCTTATGTTAGACCCGTGCCTATATATTATATTCGAAAATTTTGAATTTGTCCCAATTTTACATGCAAAAAATAAGTTTTCTTGATAAACATTAAACTGACGTATTACCACGTTATTGATTTAAATGAAAGCCAACCAACAGTGTTCGTTTGGGTTTCGGTGTTTCTGTCCAGAAATCATATCAGACTTGAAGAAATGTTTTCGACTCCACTGACCTATTATGCAATTTGTTTTTGTTGAATTTTGGGTAACGCTTGAAATCATACTGTATGGCATTAATGACTCTTGACATTTTGTTTTCGTTATCGAAAATAAACAGTTTTTTTTTTTTAAATAAATCCTCTATTCTGAGAGGAAGAACCGATAATGCAAGTGTTGCATAATGCAAGTGTTGCATTATTTAAGTCCGTGAGTATAGATGTTGGACAGGCGTATATCCTTTTTCATATACACATGTAGGCAAAAATGGTACTTATACAACTTAATTTTCAATGCATAAAATCTGGGATCTTCTAGTTATAAAGTTCTAAATAGAGATATATTTAAAGATACCTTGTCCGCAAAGCGCTCGTACCAGAGTAGCTATAGTTAGGGCCCCAGCCATCAGAAAAATGGTGATAGGTGGTCGGAAAGTAGCACAAATTTCATTCATACTCTGTAGAGGAACCCACTGGAAGCTTGAAAACCAATGTTTGGTCAATTTTAAGTCTTGCAAAAGTGTTGAAATTATGGGATGTATAATGCTACACATGACATTCTATAATGTGATTCTCGAAAATGAGGGTGTACATATAACATTCGTCATATCTCCACTGTTACTTATTCTACATCACTGAACCTGGTCTCATTTGAAAGGTAAGACATATCCCTTTAATCCTATGATAAGTAATGCAAAACATCTAATTTACATATTCATGAATTTTAATGAACAAAAATTAAAATGACAAAAAATGTTAATTAATCCATAAATAAACTATTTTCATCACCGTGACACTTTGTTATTGAGCCAGTAATATCATATGGCAAATGTATTTATGTCATTTGCATAATTAATAAAATTATCTCATTTGCATATTCATAAATATTAATGAAAATGTCAGAAATTGAGGAAAAACAAGTGAAAAACTAGCCATTGCAAAGCTTCGGATGGGTTATAAGATCTGTCTTGCATCCTTGGGACCATACTATAATTGGTATGATAGTGATGCATGGGCCTAGCAATTGAACCTTGATGTATACCTTATATTCAAATCATTGAATTTGCAATTTGATGAAAATTAATATAAAAAACCCCATAAGAAATCAGAGACAAATCATGGAAAAATAGGAAGTGCATGTACAAAATCACTTGTTCCAGAGATGTTGATAAAGCCAGGATACTGAAAGATGTGTCAAATTACTGATATGGCAATGTACTTTGGTCCGTATGTCTGATATAAGAATAATTTGATTTTCAACCTCATGAATTTTAATGAAAACTTAAAAAATGGAGAGAAAAAGTGAAAAATTGAACAGGTAAACCTACAAAATGACTTGTATCTCGGCAACCAAAGCCATAAAGTGCTGAAAATGGCATCAAATGTTTGCTAGAGCATTATTATACCATCATGCACTACAATATGTAAGTCATTTGATTTTAAATTTTAAGAATATTAGGAAAACCTTCTGAATTAAGGGGAAAATACGGAAAAATTAAGGAGGTATACATAAAAAACATGCATGTATCATGGCTAGCGATAAACCAAGAGAGCTATAATTGGTATAAATGATTGCTAGGACAATATTCTATAACCATCTAATCTGATATATAAATCATCAGATATATTTGTTTTATGAATTTTAATGAGATCTTTATAAATAAGACAAAAATCAACGAAAAATGAAGGGATACACGAACAAAATCGCTTATAAATCTTGAATTCCAATAGCCGTAGAGAACTTAAAATGGCATCAGTGTATTGATAGGACATTGTTTTATTGCCATATGTTTAGATTTTTTAAAACATGATTGCTGGCAATCAAGATTTAATAAATTTTGTTGGAGCATAATCTTCAATTTTCTGTCATTTTCACATATTTTTCGAATTTTTATGTGACATTTAGAAAATGCTATGTAACATTTAGAAAATTCAATAACATTTGGTTAACCTACCAGACCACATGGCCATACTGCATTCTACAGGGTGTTAAGAAAGTTCGAAGACATTGTAACATTCCTTATGAGTTCATAATGATGAATAACACAATCTCAAAAATCAACTCAATTAAAACCCATTTCAATACCAGTTTGCACAGTATAAAAGAACTTCTACAATTTATGTTTTGACTGGTTTATATTACGATTTCTAAGTCAGGGTGCCACAGCTTGTCGCATTCTCTATGAGATTTGTATAAAAGGGGGTGCCATATTAAACATCATTTAAACTACATGTATTCACAATATAAATCAGGGATCATAAAATAACTTTAAGTGATAGTCAATGTCCTTAACATCACCATGAATATTATAGTTATTTTAAGATAGTTCAGATCATATTATTTTTCATCAGATGAGAAAACATGATTTTCGATCAGAAAAGCTGTGGGTGTTTTGATAGGGGGTAGGGGTAATCAAGACTTAATGGAAACACAAAATGAAGCAAATTACTTACACAAAATATTTCATATTATGTATTAAGTGTCTGGGTGGTGAAAAGAATTGTTAAAAATGTTTATTTCTAGATTATGTGGTTAAAATTTATCATACATTAAGGTTGACCCCAAAAAGTTACAAAAATATGGTAAAATGCCGAAAAATTGAGAATTTTTTTAACAATACAACTTTTTTACTGGCATGGGCACCGTAAACTACAACAATACACAACCCTGTATCAAATATTACCACGAACATCTGAAAAAAACTACTGTATGTTTATGTTATATTCAAAATAATGACGTTTTTAAAGCAAAATTTCATGTTGACGAAAGTGAGGGACAGGCTTAGGTATAACATGTTTTTCATTAAGTTTTGTTCAAAAATGAGTTTCCGTTATGCCACAACATATCTAATAGCATTATATTAGAAAAAGAAACAACAATAACCACGGAGTTTCAAATATTCATAAAATATTTACCTATACCCCCCACTATTTGTGGCTTATTTCAAGAATGGGGGTACCCTAAGACTTTGCTGAGCAATTCTTTAACGTTTACAAGACAACAGGAAATGATGACTCAAATTAGTTTAAAACATTCTTGACAATATTCGTAATCAATGTATTCAATGTGAATCCACTGGTATTGGAAATTTAAACAGTTTCTTGGACAAGCATTGGTTAAACCCACATTTTGCATTTTATGACACACAATTCAGAAGAGGAGTCGCTTCTTTTCACATGTATTTTTCTTATCAGTTTGCTATAAAGCAAAGATTTGTCCATAATATCTTGTATGGCATATTTTCAAGATTAAAATAACAGTATATAATAATATCTAAATGCTTTATTTAACACTCGGTGTCCTTTTGAATGATGTCTTCGAACTTTTTAACACCCTGTATTGATACCATTTTCAGATCTCTAAGGATATTGGCAGCTGAGATATAAGCGATTTTGTTGGTGTACCCATTCATTTCTCATTGATTTTTCTTTTATTCATAAAGATCTTATTAATATCCATACAACAAAATAGCTGATTGTTTATATATCAGAATACATGGTTATGGAACATTGTCCTGGCAATCATTAATATAACCAATTATAGCTATCTAGCTCTATAAGTAGCCAAGATACATGTACATGTGATTTTTCTATTTTCGCCCAATTTTTTCCATAATTTTCCTCTAAATTGAAAAGTGTTAATATTCATAAAGCAAAAAATCAAATGACTCATATATTGTAGTACAGTAGTATAGGACGGCATAGTTTTGCCCTAGCAACCATTTGATGCCATTTTCAGCATGTTAGGGATTTTGATTGTCGAGCTACAAGTCATTTTGTAAGTACCAGTTTAATTTTTCCACATTTGTCATTCCTGTTTCTAGAGTTTTCATTACAATTCATGAAATTAAATATCTGATCATTCTTATATCAGACTTAAGGGACATAACTTACATTGCCATAGCATTCATTTGATACTTTTTCAGCATCCTGGGTTTGTTAACAGCTCTTTTATGTCTATCGTGATTTTTCCCAGATTTTTCATTGATTTCTTATGTGTTTTATTACTTTTCATGAAAAGGCAAGTTCAAACATTTGAATAATACCTAGGTACTAAGGTTAAATTGCTAGGTCCATGCTTCACTGTCAGACCAATTCTAGAGCATGCTGTTGTTGATACATGTATACTTTTGTGAGTTTTGTGAGTACACCCTATTAATTAGAATCACACTAGAGGTAGGAGTGGAAACTAAGTATGTAATTTTACATCATTCATGTAAATGCATTCATTGTTGAGGACAATATTGTATGGCATTAAAGTGATCCCTCTGACTACATTGGCAGCCATGATTACTGGTCCCAGGGATGCAAGATAGATCTTATAACTCATCCAAAACCTTGCAATGGCTACAGTTTTTCCCTTGTTGTTCCTAGATTTTTGACAATTTAATTAATATTCATGGATATGCAAATGAGATAATATTTATTTATTTATTATTATTAATTTGTCATATGATATTTCTGGCTCAATAACAAAGTGTCACATTGATAGTTTGGTCCTCAAATTAGCTTATTAGTGGATTTTAACGATTTTTTCTGTCATTTTAATATTTTCATTAAATTTCATGAATATGCAAATTAGATAACTTGCATTACTTATTATATGTTAAAAGGGCTATGTCTAAGCTTTAAAATGAGACAAGGTTCAATGGTCTAGAATAAGTAATAGCGGGCATATGACCAATTTTGTATGTACACCCCCATCTTCAAGAATAACATTCATGGTTGCCATGGAAAGCATGCATTTTTTCATAGAGCAAAATAGTTTATCTTTGACGACAATTTTTTTTGTGCATTTCTGCGGTCCCAATGAGTGATTTGGCACCCATGAAAGATTGTGCTGGAAGGGATGTGCAAGGTAGGTCAAATTAGCTCCCGGGTTACCCGGAGATAAATATCCTTAATGTCACGGATCAAAGAAGCTAGGGTACTACATTTTCACCCAGAATAAAAGTACTTTTGCAAGGCCAAAAAAAAATAAATTAAAACATTGGTTTTCATACTTCCCAAAGACAGTACTAAACAACTATACCAAAGACATTTGTGCTAAACAGGTGGCCACCTTTAGTGAATTTTTTATGGCTTTTCTCAGTCTGAGGCTTTTGCTATTATGAACACTCGTGAAAAAAGACATTGTTCGAATAATGTTCATACCAGAATATGTGTGTACTGTATGCAAACAAATGAAAGATTAATCACAATTTTCGCTCAATGATTCCATCTGCATTGGTTTTTCTCAGTCACGTCTCCGGATAACTAGTGTGAAGACAGTTACACATGGAATATGTTGTTAATCTAATAGGTATATAGAGGGAATCAAAATAAGTTTAGAATTATACAAAAACATTTTCAAATATATCATTTATCACCATAGGGTAATTGGATAAAATAATACACATTTGCACATTTTTCAGGTGCCTCGTCCACATTGCTCACTTCCTAATGAACGAAAATTTAAACGACCGTGCCTATCACTGGGTACAGAACCTCTAACACTGTGTGGCTTTTACTTTGTACAATACCTCTCATTGACTGGGACAGTAGTTCCTATCACTGAAATTCGAACGTACAGTCCTTTTTGGTTAGTAATTTCGAAACTATCGAAGCGGATCAGCATGCGCTTTCTAATATTGAAAGTTCCGGAGTATTTCTTTCTTTTGTGTGTATTTTATTTTCTCAATAATGTTTAATTTTAAAACCAGAGGAGAAAATGCAGCGACTTTAAACATTTTACAACTCTCATCCAAAAAAAGCTCCCACGAACATCTTTTGCGGTTTGTCCACCATAAGATGACACAAGAACATGTATCAAAGTGATCAACTGAAAACTATGACACAGAAACAAAACTGATAACATGAAAACATACAAAATACCTACCACTGTCTCGCATCTTTTGCACCAAAAATGTGTTCAATAACTGGTACAGTGTCTTTCACTGTTTCTACAGTGTACAGTGAATCTATAGGGTGAAGATGATTATTTAATTACCAAACTTAGGCTTAGTTGTCATATACTTAATATTGAAACAATGCGTTATTGTAGACCGAAAATTGTGAGACAGAAACGATTCTGTCCCTTCTGTCCGGACACAATAGAATCTGAGGAACATTTCCTTTTAAACTGCAATAAGTATGATTCCAAACGCAAAAACAATAGGTTTATATCAGAAATTGTACATGATTTTGGCAAAGGAATAGACGCAGTTAAACATATTCTTAACCCACAAACTAAACAAAATTGTAAAAGCATTTGTAATTTTATTAGTGACGCTTTACATATTAGAAAGAGTCCACAAAATAAGTAGATGGTATGGCTATTGTTATTTTCTTATAATAGCCGCTACATAGAATCATCTGTTTTTCTGATAGATTTTGTTACAATGAAGTAGTAACTACTAATATAATATGTTTAAATATATACATATAGTCAAGTCGTAGGGAACTGTAACATTTTCAATTCAGTCTATGTCAGTTCACTAAAGCTTAGTTCATATTATGTGTAACTTTTGAAACACACTGATATACTACTTTGGAGATGCCACCTACGTCATGTCATAATCTTGTTATATTACCATTCATAGGCTTATAATCCTACATGTATCTATTTTTCATGCGTATTGGATGTCCGATCTGATCGCAATTTTATGGTTGCTGGCAGACACAGCCTAGATCAGGGATGCCATATTAGTATAACTGCTCTGGGCACTGCATCAGCATTCCTCAACATTTGCTTTGCGGTCATCCAGTACTCACGATAAAATATGTCAAGTTAGTGTATTTGTGTATTTGTATTGATTGTTTTGTAGATGCGCTAAAATGTATTTGGCAATCTGAAAAAAGAATTGAATTGAATTATTTGTTAGTTTGTTTTGTTGCTTCGCATCCAAGTAAAAAGCTAAGGACTTGGGTCATATAAGATTAATGAGTCATATCACAAGATCTTACATAAACTGGGCTGTACAGCCACAGAAGATGGTACGAGGCACAAAATTTTGGATTTAGAAAGTAAGAGAAAATTTACTATTTATGCAACAGAAACCAAGGTGCTGATCAGTGCCTGTACATTTGGTTTCACCTTAATATTAAAGTCTTTGTATTTGCCTTTGCAAAATAAGGGGCTGTGTATTGATGTACCCAATATATTTGCGGTATATGGCCCTTCTCATAATTGAGCAAAGAATGACCATATTTGTGAAAAATTGATCAGAGAAATTTATTTTAAGGATGTTCGCTTTGACATTTGACATTTTGGAACTTCCGGTTTTTCTTTTCTTGAATATCTCGTAAACGGTTGCAGATATTTTCCTAATATTTTATATTTGGATACATACTAATAATATGCATCGAATGAGCCATGAAAATTATCAATCTAAGAAACTTCATTTTTTCACCCCATTTTCTGCAACTTTTCAGAAAATTTTGGTTGTCAGTAAAATTTAGGGGGTAGGGTAGATTAAACTTGAATATTACACATCTTCAAATTAATTGCACTAGTTCGATGTTTATTTTAGCAGCAGTATATATGTACATGGTATTCTAAGTCATTCTTTGTGTCTTTGGTGTGCTGGTTTTAAAATTTAAGTTGGTTTTATGAAATGGGCTTTTAGAAACAAAACAGCCGAAAAAAAAGGCAGAAAATGGCGATTTTCAAGTTGTTGGTTCTCTCTTATATGCTCACTACCCTATATATTTCTTTCTTTTATTCGAACAATATTACCAAGTTCTATGTTGTGTGAAAATACAAGAAAAAGGGGTTTGGTACATTTCAAAATATTGATTTTTTTCCGACTTTTCAAGTACGGGGGTAGGGTTAGAAAAGGAATCGTAAAATTTTGTCATCTACTCCAAGTTGCAAATTTTTCTATGCTTTTGGTCCAAAATTGTCTGCGCTACGTAAATATTATGACTTTTGAAAGCATTCTAGGTGTATTTTTGTTCAAGACAGGCATGTTTCAAAGAATTATAAATTAAATTAATTTTACCAAATTTAAAACATGGTGCTCAGAGGTCTCATTCAGAGGCCTGTATAGCTTGAAAAAATGCACACTACCCTATATTTATTTTGTTTTCGAATGTCTTGTGTTGTATTTTGGAATAAAAAAAGAGTGGTTAGAAAAAAAGTTTGAATACTTTTTCATTGGCAGCGAACATCCTTAAATCTATTTTTAAATGAATATTCGTGCTTTCAGGATGTTTATCATGATTTATTTGTTTGTTCTTGATGATTCATTTACTAGTTAGAGATTCACCACGAGGACCGAAGAACTAACTAAATGTTATGAACCACTGCAGAAGCTGAGGGTGAGGTTACGGCCGTGTAAAATCGATTTAAACCCGCCAGTAACTTTGTGTTACTGATCGTTCCAAGTCGATACTTCTGTGGTGGTTCTTTTTGTTTTATGTCTTGGTGTTTAAAATATTTTTGTGCTGTTGGCGCCTTATGTATGTTTGCATATTTTTAGTTAAGTTAAGGTAACTGAGTGGCCACCTATTGGGAAAATAGCTGCTCATTCGGCTTACGAAGTGTTTTCATGGTATAAGTGCCTGATTGTTAGTTTGGTTTTTTCCCACCTTGGTTTTTGGAGTGGGAGTCTTTTTCTGATTGCGCCTTTTCCTGATCTTTGCCTACTTGTACTTTTTTTTATATTGATATTTCTTGTTATTATTTCAATCCTTTTGGCCTTATATGTCTCAATTTTTATCAGCTACTTAACACTTTCAGTGGCAATATTAACAACAAAAATATAAATACCGTATTTGTTTTAATTAGCACACATGTTCCAATGAGCGTACACCCTGCTTGATTCCAGAAAACGTGCATAAGCGCACACTGCTCGACTAGCATATTTGTATTTTACACCAACTTTACACATTAATACAGTATTTGCCACATTAAAACTTTACTTTAAAGACCTATTTCCATGTCTATTGAGGGTTATTAGATAAGGGACAAGGCAATAGAAAAAGTAGTGCCCTGACAATGACTCAGAATACTTGTAGGGGCCAAAACAGGATAAGTCATATTGCCTGCAGAGGGAGGCAATTTTATTGCACATGTTATCAGGGACCATAAAATCAATAAACAGTGGAACTACAGGTAACATCCTATAGGGGCCTCTTTATGACCCCCTGCAGAGATGTGATAATCACCTCATTATGACAGTCCTTTGATCTAAGGACCATATTGCACCATTAGGGGTCATTAATCGAATAAAAAGTGATACCAATGAAGTAAGCCTTTAACTTTATTTTGCAACTGTTGGAGCACCTAAATGACATTGTCATTTATATTTTTGACATGATCATTTTAGCAATTTTTTGTTGCTTTTATTTGACATGATCATTTTAGCATTTTTTGTTGCTTTTATTTGTAGTGTGTGCTAATTACAAACATATCTTGTTACTTTTTAAGTTTAATTAAAAAAATATGAAAAATTAAACATACAGTAGAACAAACACGGTACTACCATGTGGCATACACTATTGTTTTAGCAACAGTTTTAAGATGGTAACATGCCAGCAAAACATTGAGCAATATTAAACATGAAAACATACTAAATGACTAATAATTTAATACTACACATGTAATACCGAAAATCCTCTAAATCTGAGATTTATTATCTTAATCTTATTTAATTTGTGATGGTTTCAATAATTTTTAAATTGAGAATGGAATATTACGGTATGCATGATCTCCAATCTTCTGAACAACTGTGTATAACTTGGCCAACAATAATGATAGCTGAAAAATATATTAATATTTCAAAATCCAATACTGAGTCAAGTGCAAAAAACTAATTAGTAGGCCTGGAAGAAAACATCTGCACAACATTCATCTATTTCACAAATTTTATTTCTAGATTTATTTTTAGCTCACCTGAGCCGAAGGCTCAAAAGTTGAGCTTATAGGATGGTCATCCGTCCGTCGTCCGTCCATCATCTACAATTTCAAAAATCTTCTCATCTGATAACCTTGGCCAAAGCCAAGCTTCATGTGGAGCATCCTTGGGATGGGGGAACAAAAGTTTATATAAATTGTCCAGGTCACATGACCAAGATGGCCACCATGGCTATAAATAGCAACCAGAGGACCATTGGTCCTAATATCGCTCACATGAGATTTGGTCTTTGATGAATGAACTTTGACTAAGGTCTTGTTGGTCATGGTAAAAAGTATACTTGGCCTCTAATACTCACATAATTATTAATACTGTAAACTGTCTTTATCTTCCAATTTTCGAGTCACATGCTACAAGATTTTCTGGAAAATCCAATGTTTCCACATTTTCTAATTGAAATCTGATGTAACAATATTTAACCTTGCTGTTTAAAGATCAAGGTCAACCCAGGGTCATGATTTATATAAAACATGATGGATCAGGGTCCATCATGCTACAAAGCATGTTTCATTGAAATCGGTCCATCGGTTCCAAACAAAAAGATTTAACATTTTACCATATATGGGCATGGTGGCCATCTTGATCATGTGACCTGCACCATTTATTATAAACTTTCGTTCCCTCTTCCTAAGGATACTACATATAAAAATTTGCTTTCATTGGTCAAGCGGTTTCTGAGAAAATTAAGTTTTACATGACCTTGACCTTAAATACTCACAAAACTTCGTTAGCTCAACATGTTGTCTGTATCAACCGACTTTCAGATCACAGGCTTCAAAACTTCCTGAAAAAAAATCAGAGTTTTCTCTTGTTTTCCATTAAAAAGCATATGTAACCAAAATTGAACTTGCCATAAAATAGGTCAAGGTCAACCCAAGGTCAGGATTTTTATAAAATATAATGCGGATCAGATTTCATCATGCTAAATTTTAAGTTTCATTGAAATCGGTCCATCGGTTCCGTAGAAAAAGATTGCTTTAAGATTTTACCATATATGGGCATGGCGGCCATCTTGATAATGTGACCTGGACCATACAGTAAATTGTCCAGTTTCGAATCTTATCCAGTTCCGAATCAAGTGATCGTATCGTCACGAATTACACAGCAGCTGTTCGATTAAAAACAAATATTTTGTATGGTCATGAAGTCCATCTTTTTCTATTCCTCTGCACGAAGTCAGATTTTGAAAACTTATCTGCATGCTAAAAATAAATCTGTTCTTCGAAATGACCTGTGGAATAAAAATGTATATTGCACTTGTGTAATTATCCGCAAGGTGCATGTTTCCGCAAAATGCATGAACCTAGAATATTTTTTTACGCTTTTGGTTCCAAAATGCGTTCAAACGTTAATCATAACACACCAAGAAAACTGAACTTCATTTATTGATTTTCTGTTGCGTAGTAGCTGTTTAATTTTATCTTCCAATTTAGCTAGTTTCGGGTCAGTAAAAATCAAATGTGTCGACAAAGTACATGTACTCGTAAATCTATAATATCACAGTACACGTCTTAGCACTAAACATACAGGAGCTGAAGAGGGAGTGTTTAAATCTCAGTATTTTATTTGATGTGTGTGTGTGTGTGTGTGTGTGTGTGTGTGTGTGTGCGCGTGCGTGTATGCGTGCTTGCGTGCGTGTCGCCACAATACCACAGTCTTTCATTTGCAATGCAGTTTGTTTGAATTGATGCTTAACGTTCTAGTCCACAGCTATGGTCATGTCAGGACACAGTTGCCCCCATTTTATGGGACTTGTGCCCAAAGTTCTCACCGCTGTGTCTGGTGTGGGTTCGAACCGCGCTCTGGCCATGTGAGACAAGCCAAGTTCTGCTTGCGAGTGTGTCAGGTGGTTTTGTTTTTCTCGGGGTCCCACCTACTGATTGGCGCGTCTCATATGAGCTGAAAGGAATGTTAAGGACTTATGTGTGGTCACTGTATATACATGTTTGAAGATTTACCTGTATAAAAACATCGTTTATTTTTGTCAACAATGCTACATTCTTTAGCACACAACCTAAAAGCGCATGTGTTGCACTCACCTCAAAAGTGATTCCAAACAACGTGCTGTGTTTTAAGCAGATCGGCTGGAGATGAAAGACACTAGATAAATTACCCGTATCATGTCATTCTCCGATTTTTGAAAGATGTCTTAAATTTGGAGTAATTGATAATAAAACAAGAGAACACGAAGTCGCTTACAGTTTCGAACCCCGCAGCTGCATAGTGGAAAGTACCACAAATGAATAATATTATCATTGCATTTTGCTATGAAAGAGCTGGATTGGTGGCCGTGACACATGTAATAACGAAAATCCTCTAACTCTGAGATTTACGTGGGTGATCGGAAAGTACGTATAAAACTATTGTCATTTCTTTCGCTTTTATTATTTAGAGATGAAATTTCATCAAATGATGCAGCAACATATATGTAGTTATTCCATTGTAATAACGCATGCATGATACGCACACGTGCATTGCAGCTGTCGTTATGGAAACACCGCCTAACGTTAAGCGGCGCAACGTAACGTCGAAGTTTTATTCTTATTTCAAAATACTTTTTAGTTCAAAGTATTGTAACACCCGTTTTGATTGCGTATGCCCACATCTTTTTTAATACTCATTAACTGCAACGTATACGGCTTATGTTTATAAAGTTACGAGGATTTTTATCGAATGTATTTGTCTCTAGTGTCTTGTAAATACCGTTTGTCAAATAAAAAAAAAAAATGTTTAACTTAAAATTCAAGTTCGAAAATGTTGCATTTTCGGGAAGTCATTTTTTAAATGCAAGCTCGACACATATCTATTCTTGACATTGTCTCTACTAGTTATGGTTTATACCAGTCTTTTTATCATTTCGTTAAACATCGGCCAGAAAACAAGGTATTGAATTTAAGTTTACAAAATGAAATCGACGTTCTTGCATATTTTACGCTTACCTGTTGAATTCAATTTCACCGTATTAGCAGATAAAGCATCAGAATGCCGTATTTTTTTTTTTTCGAAAAATGGTCAATTAATGTTAGAAAATTATTTTTCATTAAAAAATGACGATCAACTTTCCCAAACTCCCCAAATATACTTACAAAGTCAACCCATGGGTACAGGTGCGCCGGGTCACGTGAAGTGACGTCGTTACGCTGTCTCGTGCATGAACATTTGAGATCAAAGATCAATGTTTATGTACAAAATTTCATATCAATCGGTTGACGCAAACTTATTTTACAGCATTTTTATACGTACTTTCCGATCGCCCGACTAATAATTTAATACTACACATGTAATACCGAAAATCCTCTAAATCTGAGATTTATTATCTTAATCTTATTTAATTTGTGATGGTTTCAATAATTTTTAAATTGAGAATGGAATATTACGGTATGAGTCATTGTCAAAATTCGTCAAAATTCTTGTCTTCTCAATATTTTATGAAAACCACTTACCAGATCGTGATTTGAATTTTTTCATATGATACTACTGATCATGCTTAATAATAGTAAATGATAAAACAATATTTGATTGGTGTAGAAATACCTTTTTTCTAGATTTAAAACCTCATTTTTCATCATTTTTGCCTGTCCCTCGAAAAAAATTGAAGATTCAGCACAACTTTTGAAAGCCGCTGTAAATTTTTGGGTAGTTTTGACTGGTTGAATCAATAAGAACATTATTAAGGTAAATATAAGTGGTTTCAAAATGGGATATTTCATTTTATTTTTCATATTTTTTGGCAATAATAAATCCGTCCCTGGATTTATGTCCTTACCGTAACGCAGTGATAAATTGCCAAAATAATACAGGATCCCTCATGTTGGCAAATCTGGTTATCTGTCATACTCACTGGGCACTTTCTATTTACAAGCATTGCATGTGTTTTGAAATGCTGCTACTGAACTACTCAAGGAAAATACTGTTTCAGTGAGTAAGCCCAGTAGAGTATATTTTTTGTGTGTCCACTGACCGTAACAAGATATTAGCACAGTGAATACTTTGAAAAAGGTCTGATTCTGACATATTGATCCAATTACATTTCTCAATAGCAAACCACTGTTGCTACTATGTTTTAATGCATAACTATTATTAAAGATAGAAATAACTTAAAATATGTCCTTACCGTAACAGTCCTTACCGTAACAATATAAAATGTTATGGTAAGGACTCATATTGTTACGGTATGGACATCAACTGTTAAACAGCAAAATAAATCAACCTGTATTTTATTAATGTAGATACATTTGCTATGAGAAGCTGTAACTTGTTTCAATTAGAATAATAGGATTATTAAAACCCAAATCTATAAATGAAATTTTTACACAAATACGTGAATAGGAATTATTCCGTTACGGTAAAGACATTTTGGTGAAATACCATGCCTTTTTGGAAAACCATTTGGAAATCAAAACTAGAAGCAATACAATTGTATGTCATGTGGGGGACTTATCATTTACATTTCAGATAACCTACGGACAGTTGTCGACGATGTGTGCTTAAAAACTGTTGATGATTGTATTATATGGTTAAAACTTAAAGGGACAGTATTTGGGTTGCAAAACGATTTATTTTTGTGTTTATGTTATAATATCCCGTCTGGAAGTAGTCGTGAAGCTTTTGTAAACGATAGCATATTGATATGATATTGGATGATATGTTTGTTTTTGAAGATAAATATGGTCAATGTAATTTTCTTTGAACTGGAGATTTTAATGCCCGAACTGGAAACAGATTTGATTTTGTTGAAGACGAATTTTTGCATAAATTGGATATGTTACCAGATGATTACGTTGAGGATGTATTTTTGAATAGAGTCTCAGAAGATACCACTGTAAATGAATATGGCAACTATTTATTAGATTTTTGTAAAACTTCGGGGCTAAGAATAATGAATGGGCGAATTGGGAGCGATGGCGGAGTGGGTAAATTTACATGCGTAACACAAAATGGTAGCAGCGTCGTTGATTATATTTTATGCAGACCTGATTTAATGAAATTTTTCACCGCTTTTGCAGTACATGAACCAAATATTAGCTCGGATCATTGTGAATTAAGATTTACCATTGGCTCATCGAAAACACGGACCGACGGAGCATGCGCAAAGGATTTTGGTCATTTAGAATATACATATAAATGGGATACGAACGAAAAAGAGCGTTTTATACAAGACTTGAAATCGGATGTTATTCAAGATAGATTAAAGGGTATCACTGATGAGTTGTATTTTGCTGAAAATGAGTCTGACATTGATTTAAATTTGAACAATTTCTATGGCATCATCGACGATGTCTGTACTCCAGTCTTTAAGAAACGGTTGAAAAATAATACAAGTCATACACAAACGCATGCGAAAAAGCAAAGCTGGTTTGATTCAGAATGCGAAGCTCAGCAAAATCAATTTTATAAGACATTACGTGATTATCGGCGCGAAAAATCGGAGTTAAATAGACAAAATATGGTTAAAAACAGAAGTGCATATAAAACATTAATACGTAGTAAACGGTTTCAATACGACAAGAATCAAACAAAAAGGCTTGAGGAGGCTCGGGTGAAAAATGCCAAGGAGTATTGGAAGTTACTCAAAGGACTCAGTACTAAGAAAGCAAGTCGTTTAAATGTTTCGCACTTTGAGGAATATTTTAGAGCAATCAATAATCCCGACTCAGTATTTTTTCAGCCCGACGACGACGCAATCGATTTTAATGAACGTTATTTAAATGGTGAGCTACAAATTATGTTTGATGAGCTAAATGATGAAATATCGTGTGCGGAGATTTTTAAGGCTTGTAGAGAACTTGATATCGGCAAGTCTGGCGGTCCTGATTTTGTTTTAAATGAGTTTTTTTAAATATGGTGTACATGAAATGATCAGCTATCTGCATAAACTATTTAATGTTGTTTTTGAAAAGGGGTATTTTCCAAGCAAATGGACTGAGGGTTTCATTGTTCCTTTACACAAGAAAGGTGATGTAAATCTAGTAGAAAATTACAGGGGTATAACTTTGTTAAGCACTCTCGGAAAACTGTTTTCTCGTATTTTAAACAATAGGCTAGTAGAATGGGCGGAAGAGTACAGTGTGTATGTTGAAGCTCAAGCAGGGTTTCGAAAGCATATGGGCACCGTTGATAATGTTTTTGTACTACACGGCCTTATTACTCACCTGTTAAATGAAAACAAAAAATTATATGCGGCTTTTATTGACTTTACTAAAGCATTCGATTATGTAGTTAGAGAAAACATGTGGAGTAAACTGTTGAAGGTTGGAATAAGGGGTAAAGTGATAAATGTTATAAGATCAATGTACGAAAATATTAAATCGAGGGTAAAATCTGATAACAATTTAAGTAATGATTTCAGTTGTTTACTAGGAGTTCGACAGGGAGAGTGTTTGTCACCATTTTTATTTTCTATGTATGTAAATGATTTAGAAGAAACGCTGGTATCAAATAACTTCAAGGGAATTGAAATCGGTATGTTGAAAATGTTCTTGCTTTTATATGCTGATGATATTATAATCTTTTCGGACACTGAATATGGTTTACAAAGAGGCTTAGATATATTAAAAGATTATTGCAACAAATGGAAACTTATAGTTAACATTAATAAAACAAAAATAATGGTTTTTAGAAACGGGGGTATACTTAGAAAAAATCTTAAGTTTACATATGACGGTAATGATGTTGAAATTGTGAAAAAGTTCACATACCTAGGTGTCGTTTTTACAACAGGTGGTTCGTTCTATGAAACGCACGAATCATTATCGGGACAGGCTCTTAAGGCTATCTTTAAGCTCAAAGCTTATGTCAACAAGTTTACAAATATTTCCATATCTCATATGTTAGCCTTGTTTGATAAACTTATATTACCGATTTTGACTTATGGCAGTGAAGTGTCCGGGTTTTCAAAGGGTGACTCCATTGAACGTATACATTTGCAATTTTGCAAACATTTATTAGGGGTAAAGATACAAACACAAAATGATTTTATATACGGGGAATTAGGAAGAGTGCCAGTAAGGATTCATAGAGTGTTTGCTGCTATCCGTTTTTGGTTTAAAATCCTTCATAGTAAGGATACAAAATATATAAGACTAGTATATAACTTGATGATCGATGATTTAGATAACTCTCCTGAAAAGTTGTCATGGGCAAAGTCTGTTAAAACTGTATTAAAAACTTTAGGATTCGGTCATGTGTGGCTATCACAAGGAGTTGGCGACGTAAACATGTTTTGGCTGTTTTTAAACAAAGGTTAACTGACAATTTTATACAGGGTTGGAATGAAGATATTGAAAAGTCATCCAGAGCAAATACTTACAGATTTTTAGCAGATTTTAATTTTAAATGTTATTTAGATTTTGTAACTGTTCGAAAGTTCCGTTATGCATTCACTAGACTACGTGTGGCATCACATCGACTTGAAATTGAGGCTGGGCGATGGCACAAACCAAATAAAATACCAGTGGAAGATAGAAAATGCTTCATATGTAACCGTCTAGAAGACGAATATCATTTTATACTAGAATGTCCCCTTTACGAAGAAATAAGAAAAAACATATATCAAACGTTATTTTTGGAAAAGACCAAATGTACCTAAATTCATTGAATTACTAAACTCAGGAAACCAAAGAACTATCAGAAAGTTATGTATTTATATTTATAAAAGCTTTGAAAAGCGCACAGAATTTTTATCCAGATAAGTCTTTCTCCTCATATCCACACTTAATCATTCATCTACCTGTTGCATGCATGAGATAGAGATTTGTTCTAGAATAAGTTTGACATATCTCATATAGTATAGTATAAATTGACTTTACATGATTAAACACAAACCATTGACCACATTTACTTGTATGTATGTTTGTATAGAAATGTGTACATGTTAGGTCTATGACCTTTTGTATTGAATAAAGTTTCTTCTTCTTCTTCTTCTTCATGTAAAATATATTATTTAAATGAAAAAGACAGCTATCAGGATTATGATTGAGAACAATTATTTCCTACAAAATGTGTTATGTCCATACCGTAACATGCTGGTCCATACCGTAACGATATCTCAGAATGTTTAACTGTACCAGAAAACTAACAAAACTTATTAGACTTAAATCACCATAGAAGATACCAAAAGATTAAATACTTGTTATATCATTCAGTCACACTTGCCTGTATTGCTGTAAAAAAGGCAAGCATTGATATTTATTCTAAAAATGTCCATACCGTAACGAATTTATCAATATACGATCTTGTCCATACCGTAACAGAGAATGTCCATACCGTAACAACATCAGAAACGTATATACTGTGTAACATTTTATTAGTTGCTTTTCTGTGTTTACCTTCTTTTGCATTCACACCAAGAAGATTGTGCAGTGAAAATAAATAAACATCTTTCTAAATCACTGTCTTCATTTAGCAACATATTGGTGCGCAAAGTCAAAAATGTCCATACCGTAACATGCATCTTGTCCAGTACCGTAACGGTAATAAATTTCTGAAAATAAGTTCTTTATAAAGACTTCATGTGGATTATAACTACAAAATCAATATTATCAAGATGAATGAATTGTCTGCAGTATTGTAGTTGTAAAGCAACATGTGTTTTAAAAATGTAATTAAAAGCGGAAAACATCTAAAATCTGTAAAAAGTCGTTTTTGCTTGTATGGTCACTGTTTTTTTCTACTATCATTACAACTGTACATTTTTTTCTTCAGTACATGTGTAGAAACATTCTGTTTATGAGATTGCATACATCAGAAATAAAAAGTTGTTGCATATTTAAAAGAAAAACACAATTTAAAATTTGTTACGGTATGGACATTTTTCCTGGTCATGTGACTTTTGACGATCAATTTAAGCAATCTGATTGGTTGTTAAGATTATCTTTAGTTTGTTTTAATTATTTTAGGGTTAGCTTGTTACTATCAATAAAAAAAAAATTAACTTTCTTTCAGTTGCTTTTTATTTTTTCCCACATTCAAAATTTGACGAATTTTGACATTGACTCGTATGCATGATCTCCAATCTTCTGAACAACTGTGTATAACTTGGCCAACAATAATGATAGCTAAAAATATATTAATATTTCAAAATCCAATATTGAGTCAAGTGCACAAAATAATACGTAGGTCATTCAAAAAGTAATGCAATATGTAGCATATTTTTGTGTATTTTTATCTGACAGAGGTAATGTTTTTAACTTCTGAAAGTTTGATCCAATGAAAGTTTGATTTCATGAAAATACACATCAAGTAAATCGGAGCATATGTTGCTTCTTTGCAATCATAGAATGGCAGCGAATGTGTCGTTGCCGCGAAAACCACTTTTCAAAAATCAAATAAATAAACATAAAGCTTTGGTATTTCTTTGTTGGTGTTTTAAATAGTTAATTTACATGTTTGTGTAATAGTGTCACCTTAGCCAGAACTTTCCATGCAAGTGGAATGTTCATACAGCCCCACGTGTGTCAACTGTTGCTTAGCAACGCCAGAACCTATGCAATTTTGGTTTTAAGCATTTTCCATAGATTTTGATTGCTAGGCAACCAAATATGTTATTTGCATTTTATAGCAAGTAGTTTACAAAGCGTCACTAGCAGAAACAAATAGGCATATATAAATATTCGATTAAACAAACTAGATATAAAACTGTAGCAGAAATTGTATCTCTATCCCCATTTTCCACCATTCGATCGAGGAATTTTAGTCATTTTTTCAACTTTCATTGGGTGTCATCTAAAATATATCAATCAGATTACATTATCTTGAACACTAAACACAATTGTATTAAATTCGGTGTGAGAAAATAAAGTAAATACTTTTAATTTGGGTTTCCTGTCACCATGGCAACGATTTTAAGAGCCATGATCAAGTACCTTTTCCTAGTGTTCTATTGTTGCTAGGCAACACGAAGCCGAGCATGCGACTATGTGTTGAACTGTCTCGCAGAGGGCGAATTGAATTTATGTTTCAAGAAAACTAAATCAAGCTATATTAACGTGTTCAAACAAAATATTACAGGCAATATTGCATTACTTATTGAATGGCCCAGGCCTGGAAGAAAACATCTGCATAGCATTCATCTATTCCTAGATTTATTTTTAGCTCACCTGAGCCGAAGGCTCAAAAGGTGAGCTTATAGAATGGCCATGCTTCAGCCTCCGTCTGCCATCCGTTCGTCGTCCGTCCACCATCTACAATTTCAAAAATCTTCTCTGAAAACGCTGGGCCAATCAAAGCAAAGCTTCATATGGAGCATCCTTGGGATGGGGGAACAAAAAGGTACAAGTAGGCAAAGATCAGGAAAAGGCGCAATCAGAAAAAGATTCCCACTCCAAAAACCGAGGTGGGAAAAAACCAAACTAACAATCAGGTACTTATACCATGAAACATATCGTAAGCCGAATGAGCAGCTATTTTCCCAATAGGTGGCCACTCAGTTACCTTAACTTAACTAAAAATATGAAAACATACATAAGGCGCCAACAGCACAAAAAATTTTAAACACCAAGACATAAAACAAAAAGAACCACTACAGAAGTATCGACTTGGAACGATCAGTAACACAAAGTTTATATAAATGGTCCAGCTCACATGACTTAGATAGCCACCATGGCTATAAATAGCAACAGAGGACCATTGGTCCTAATATCGCTCACCTGAGATTTGGGCATTGATGAATGAACTTTGACTAAGGTCTTGTTGGTCATGGTAAAAAGTAAACTTGGCCTCTAATACTCACATAATTATTAATACTGTAAACTGTCTTTATCTTCCAATTTTCAAGTCACATGCTACAAAATTTTCTGGAAAATCCAATGTTTCCACATTTTCTAATTGAAATCTGATGTAACAATATTTAACCTTGCTGTTTAAAGATCAAGGTCAACCCAGGGTCATGATTTATATAAAACATGATGGATCAGGGTCCATCATGCTACAAAGCATGTTTCATTGAAATCGGTCCATCGGTTCCAAACAAAAAGATTTAACATTTTACCATATATGGGCATGGTGGCCATCTTGATCATGTGACCTGCACCATTTATTATAAACTTTCGTTCCCTCTTCCTAAGGATACTACATATAAAATTTTGCTTTCATTGGTCAAGCGGTTTCTGAGAAAATTAAGTTTTACATTTAATATGTATATTATTGATCTTTGACCAACGTCAAGAAATGACCTTGACCTTAAATACTCACAAAACTTCGTTAGCTCAACATGTTGACAACTTGTCTGTATCAACCGACTTTCAGATCACAGGCTTCAAAACTTCCTGAAAAAATTCAGAGTTTTCTCTTTTTTTCCATTAAAAAGCATATGGTAAATTGAACATTGAACAGATTTCACGAGAACTTTTCTATAAAATACATGTAAAGAAACTTCAATTACAACAAGGGTGTGGGGGTGGACAGGGGGGTACCCAATCCCCGCTTCCCTCCCGCTTCTCCTCCACTTCCCTCACCCTTGGCCCCCAGTTCCCTCCTCCTAAAACCCCACTTCCCTCGCTCTCTGTTTCACTCCCCTCCCCCAGCCAACTTAAATCCTCGCCACGACAACTTAATCCTTTTATATTCCATGAACTATATTAAAATATAGCATAATGAAAAGAAAAGTACATCATGTACAATATGACACGTAAAATTAGCGTCTCAACTCTTCATTATACCTTACACTGCAGCATGCAAATGCTTAATATTATATAAACGCACTCAAGTTGTCCCTGAGACTCGTATACTATCTGATACTGGCCAATATTTCTGATCATCACCTCAGGTATCCGATTTTGTCAAGAGAAACTGTACCAGAGTGTATCTTGTAAAAGAATGTTAAGAGGGACACCCCCTGTGTGACTCCAATGAAGCTACTCAAGACATACTAAAATGCAAGCCTCTGGGCCTATGATTTAAATGAGTGCTTAAAATTCCCAAATGCCAATGATTAGAAGAGACTTTTTCAGAACAGAATAGTTCTTGAGAAAATGCATTTTGTTTTCAGCGCAAAGTATCTAGTGTATTAAGATCCGTGTGATGTTGACCGCTGAGTACGCCTTAGGTTGGGTTGTCGGGGTCAGGTATTCGTCTTTGTCAAGAAAAACTGTACCAGCGTGTATCTTTTAAAAGAAGGTTAAGAGGGGCTGCCTCCTGTGGTACTCCAATGAAGCCACTCAAGTTCGTCCAGCATATCGCCTAACCTACTGGTGTTCTTACCTGTTAGGATCGCCCGCAGGTCAGACTTGGCTCAGTCCCCTGCACTTTCTCTCTCGACCTTAGAAATCTGAGTGTGATTACAGGGATGATAGATAGGAGCTACGTACTCAAGCTGAGAATTTAATAAACGTTCTGTTCGTGCAACTTCTTTAGTTTTTCTCCACCTCGGTTTTTCGAGCAGGAATTTCTTTCTAATTGCTCCAATTCCTGATCACTGCCTACTTTCACCTTTCCTCAGTATGTGTAGGTGTCAGTGCCAAATTGTGCATACAAAAACCCAATGTTTTATGCAGTGGAATCAAGTGAGGGAACAACTAAAAGGCTTGAGACATTAATTTTCGAAAAAAAAAAAAAAGAACTGGGTGTCATTATTGACAAGTCAATGTCATTCATTGAATATCAGCAGCAAAGTATCAATCGTCCTTAGAAATCTTGGGCTAATATTCAGAACCTTCACCTTTATGGATAAGGACATGTTTTTGAACAGACAAAAATATCGCAAGAATTAAAAAAGTTATGAAAAGATAAAATATTATTTCCTATATGCCGTATACAATAAATTGACCAATACCTGTAGACGTGCTAGTGCGACTTTTGTCCCCCTTGGCATAGTGCGCCCCCATCTCGTGTACGCCAAATTGGTGTGGTCGCAACAATACAAAAAGGTACTATCATAATTGAAAATGTTCAGCATAGAGCGACCAGAGTGCCGACTACTTCCGTGCATGAAAGGTAAAACATATAGTGAAAGACTGAAATGTTTAGGACTTCTTTCATTAGAATGCCGAAGAGAACTTGAAGAGCAGATAGGATTCAAGTTTACAAGATCCTAAATGACATTGATAAGGTTAATAAAGAGAAACTGTTCACAATGTCACATACTATTGGTACCAATGGCCACCAATTAAGATATACAAGAACAGATACAGACAAAGTTTGGGGAAATTACTTCAGCAAAAGAGTAGTTGACCTATGGAATAAGCCACCTGAAAACACAGTTATGGCAAATGGGTAATATCACAAATGTTAGCCTTTTTATCCATTGCAATCAGCATGTTCATCAATGTAGGTCTACTTGTTCAAAGATTGTAATCAGCATGCTCTCCGTGGTACTTATTCACAAGAGGCTTCTCTGCGACTTGTAAAACAGCAAAATGCAATATCTGCACATTATAATCAGCATGTTTTTCATGGTACTTGGTGGTGCGGCGGTAAAGGTCTTCACAAGATCTAAACAATTTCGTACTAGTCATTTCATTCAATGTCATTTTCTAACGAAGGGATGTCAGGTACTGAATGGCTGAGTGGCAAAATGATGATAAGTAGCAAATAAGTACTGTAAAGATTCGCAATATCATTTAAAGCCCATAAATAAACGAATTAAAGCACTAATGTAGACTATTATCAATGAAATAATTGATAATTATCCCGCCACCCCTATCCCCCACCCCGCCCCCTCTTCCCCCGTCCCCCGCCCCCTCTCTCCCCGTTCCCCGCCCCCTCGCTCCCCGCCCCATCTCTCCCCGCTCCCCGCCCCCTCATCCCCCGTACCCCCGCCCCCTGTCCACCCCGCCAAGGGTAATGGTGGCTGTCCTCATCAACCGAATGTGTAAATAGATGTTCTAGCAGTTTCAGTAGATAGCAGTTACTTTCTAAGTATCTACACTCATATGAGTGGTGCTCCAATCGTGTGGAGGAATATACATTCGACAAGACAAGACAAGCATATGTAACCAAAATTGAACTTGCCATAAAATAGGTCAAGGTCAACCCAAGGTCATGATTTTTCTAAAAATATGATGCGGATCAGATTTCATCATGCTAAATTTTAAGTTTCATTGAAATCGGTCCATCGGTTCCGTAGAAAAAGATTGCTTTAAGATTTTACCATATATGGGCATGGCGGCCATCTTGATAATGTGACCTGGACCATACAGTAAATTGTCCAGTTTCGAATCTTATCCAGTTCCGAATCAAGTGATCGTATCGTCACGAATTACACAGCAGCTGTTCTGGACTTATGTGTGGTCACTGTATATACATGTTTGAAGATTTACCTGTATAAAAATATTTTTTACTTTTGTCAACAATGCTACATTCTTTAGCATGCTTTATCAAGGGGCTGTTGAATATGTTGCAAATACATGGATTAAATTTGTTTATACAGTAAATTGTCCAGTTTCGAATCTTATCCAGTTCCGAATCAAGTGGTCGTATCGTCACGAACTACACAGCAGCTGTTCGATTAAAAAAACAAGAATATTTTGTATGGTCATGAAGTCCATCTTTTTCTCTTCCTCTGCACGAAGTCAGATTTTTAAAACTTATCTGCATGCTAAAAATAAATCTGTTCTTCGAAATGACCTGTCGAATAAGAATATTGCACTTGTGTAATTATCCGCAAGGTGCATGTTTCCGCAAAATGCACGAATCTAGAATTTTTTTTACGCTTTCATGCGTTCAAACATTAATTATAATACACCAGGAAAACTGCACTTCATTTATTGATTTTCTGTTGCGTAGGAGCTGTTTAATTTTATCTTCCAATTTAGCTAGTTTCGGGTCAGTAAAAATCAATTGTGTCGACATAGTACATATACTCATAAATCTATAATATCGCAGTACACGTCTTAGCGCTAAACCTAAAGGAGCTGAGGAGGGAGTGTTTAAATCTCAGTATTTTATTTGATGTGCGTGTGTGTGTTTGTGCGTGCGTGCGTGCATGAGTGCTTGCGCGCGTGTCGCCACAATACCACAGTCTTTCATTTGCAATGCAGTGCTTAACGTTCTAGTCCACAGCTATGGTCATGTCAGGACACAGTTGTCCCCATTTTATGGGACTTGTGCCCAAAGTTCTCACCGCTGTGTCTGGTGTGGGTTCGAACCGCGCTCTGGCCATGTGAGACAAGACAAGTTCTGCTTGCGAGTGTGTCAGGTGGTTTTGTTTTTCTCGGGGTTCTCCCGTTTTCGTTCCACCTACTGATTGGCGCGTCTCATATGAGCTGAAAGGAATCATGTTAAGGACTTATGTGTGGTCACTGTATATACATGTTTGAAGATTTACCTGTATAAAAATATTTTTTACTTTTGTCAACAATGCTACATTCTTTAGCATGCTTTATCAAGGGGCTGTTGAATATGTTGCAAATACATGGATTTGTTTATACAGTAAATTGTCCAGTTTCGAATCTTATCCAGTTCCGAATCAAGTGGTCGTATCGTCACGAACTACACAGCAGCTGTTCGATAAAAAAAAACAAAACAAAAAAAAAAAAAAACACGAATATTTTGTATGGTCATGAAATCCATCTTTTTCTCTTCCTCTGCACGAAGTCAGATTTTTAAAACTTATCTGCATGCTGAAAATAAATCTGTTCTTCGAAATGACCTGTCGAATAAGAATATTGCACTTGTGTAATTATCCGTAAGGTGCATGTTTCCGCAAAATGTCGCCACAATACCACAGTCTTTCATTTGCAACGCAGTTTGTTTGAATTGATGCTTAACGTTCGAGTCCACAGCTATGGTCATGTCAGGACACAGTTGCCCCCATTTTATGGGACTTGTGCACAAAGTTCTCACCGCTGTGTCTGGTGTGGGTTCGAACCCCGCTCTGGCCATGTGAGACAAGCCAAGTTCTGCTTGCGAGTGTGTCAGGTGGTTTTGTTTTTCTCGGGGTCCCACCTACTGATTGGCGCGTCTCATATGAGCTGAAAGGAATGTTAAGGACTTATGTGTGGTCACTGTATATACATGTTTGAAGATTTACCTGTATAAAAACATCGTTTATTTTTGTCAACAATGCTACATTCTTTAGCACACAACCTAAAAGCGCATGTGTTGCACTCACCTCAAAAGTGATTCCAAACCACGTGCTGTGTTTTAAGCAGATCGGCTGGAGATGAAAGACACTAGATAAATTACCCGTATCATGTCATTCTCCGATTTTTGAAAGATGTCTTAAAATGGGAGTAATTGATAACAAGAGAACACGAAGTCACTTACACGTTTCGAACCCCGCAGCTGCATAGTGGAAAGTACCACAAATGAATAATATTATCATTGCATTTTGCTATGAAAGAGCTGGATTGGTGGCCGTGACACATGTAATAACGAAAATCCTCTAAATCTGAGATTTACGTGGGTGATCGGAAAGTACGTCCCAATAGCCGGTCCCGATAGCGTAATGGTTAGAGCGTTCGCTTCGGAAGCGGGAGGCGCGGGTTCTAATCCGGGCCGCGTCATACCAAAGACGTTAAAAATGGTACCAGTGGCTACCTTGCTTGGCGCTCAGCATTAATAAGGCAAGCGCTGGCTTCTCTTCTCTCAAAAAGATAATTTCAATGATGGGAGCTCCATGTAATACTCTGTTTATGAGGTGTTTGGAGTACTTGGCAGATTCAGATACGTATAAAACTATTGTCATTTCTTTCGCTTTTATCATTTAGAGATGAAATTTCATCAAATGATGCAGCAATATATATGTAGTTATTCCATTGCAATAACGCATGCATGATACGCACACGTGCATTGCAGCTGTCGTTATGGAAACACCGCCTAACGTTAAGCGGCGCAACGTAACGTCGAAGTTTTATTCTTATTTCAAAATACTTCTTATATTAGTTCTAAGTATTGTAACACCCGTTTTGATTGCGTATGCCCACATCTTTTTTAATACTCATTAACTGCAACGTATACGGCTTATGTTTGTAAAGTTACGGCGATTTTTATCGAATGTATTTGTCTCTAGTGTCTTGCAAATACCGTTTGTCAAATAATAAAAAAAAACTGTTAAAATTCAAGTTCGAAAATGTTGCATTTTCGGGAAGTCATTTTTTAAATGTATATATTTACTGCAAGCTCGACACATATCTATTCTTGACATTGTCTCTACTAGTTATAGTTTATACCAGTCTTTTTATCGTTTCGTTAAACATCGGCCAGAAAACAAGGTATTGAATTTAAGTTTACAAAATGAAATCGACGTTCTTGCATATTTTACGCTTACCTGTTGAATTCAATTTCACCGTATTAGCAGATAAAGCATCAGAATGCCGTATTTTTTTTTTCGAAAAATGGTCAATTAATGTTAGAAAATTATTTTTCATTAAAAAATGACGATCAACTTTCCCAAACTCCCCAAATATACTTACAAAGTCAACCCAGGGGTACAGGTGCGCCGGGTCACGTGAAGTGACGTCATTACGCTGTCTCGTGCATGAACATTTGAGATCAAAGATCAATGTTTATGTACAAAATTTCATATCAATCGGTTGACGCAAACTTATTTTACAGCATTTTTATACGTACTTTCCGATCGCCCGACTAATAATTTAATACAACACATGTAATACCGAAAATCCTCTAAATCTGAGATTTATTATCTTAATCTTATTTAATTTGCGATGGTTTCAATAATTTTTAAATTGAGAATGGAATATTACGGTATGCATGATCTCCAATCTTCTGAACAACTGTGTATAACTTGGCCAACAATACTGATAGCTAAAAATATATTAATATTTCAAAATCCAATATTGAGTCAAGTGCACAAAATAATACGTAGTTCATTCAAAAAGTAATGCAATACGTAGCATATTTTTGTGTATTTTTATCTGACAGAGGTAATGTTTTTAACTTCTGAAAGTTTGATTCAATCTGCATTCATGAAAATACACATCAAGTAAATCGGAGCATATACTTTATGTTGCTTTGCAACCATAGAATGGCAGCGAATGTGTCGTTGCCGCGAAAACCACTTTTCAAAAATCAAATAAATAAACATAAAGCTTTGATATTTCTTTGTTGGTGTTTTAAATAGTTAATTTACATGTTTGTGTAATAGTGTCACCTTAGCCAGAACTTTCCATGCAAGTGGAATGTTCATACAGCCCCACGTGTGTCAACTGTTGCTTAGCAACGCCAGAACCTATGCAATTTTGGTTTTAAGCATTTTCCATAGATTTTGATTGCTAGGCAACCAAATACGTTATTTGCGTTTTATAGCAAGTAGTTTACAAAGCGTCACTAGCAGAAACAAATAGGCATATATAAATATTCGATTAAACAAACTAGATATAAAACTGTAGCAGAAATTGTATCTCTATCCCCATTTTCCACCATTCGATCGAGGAATTTTAGTCAATTTTTCAACTTTCATTGGGTGTCATCTAAAATATATCAATCAGATTACATTATCTTGAACACTAAACACAATGGTATTAAGTTCGGTGTGAGAAAATAAAGTAAATACTTTTAATTTGGGTTTCCTGTCACCATGGCAACGATTTTAAGAGCCATGGTCAAGTGCCTTTTCCTCGTGTTCTATTGTTGCTAGGCAACACGAAGCCGAGCATGCGACTATGTGTTGAACTGTCTCGCGAATTGAATTTATGTTTCAAGAAAACTAAATCAAACTATATTAACGTGTTCAAACAAAATATTACATGCAATATTGCATTACTTATTGAATGACCCAGGCCTGGAAGAAAACATCTGCATAGCATTCATCTATTCCTAGATTTATTTTTAGCTCACCTGAGCCGAAGGCTCAAAAGGTGAGCTTATAGGATGGCCATGCTTCAGCCTCCGTCTGTCATCCGTTCGTCGTCCGTCCACCATCTACAATTTCAAAAATCTTCTCTAAAAACGCTGGGCCAATCAAAGCAAAGCTTCATGTGGAGCATCCTTGGGATGGGGGAACAAAAGTTTATATAAATTGTCCAGGTCACATGACCAAGATTGCCACCATGGCTATAAATAGCAACCAGAGGACCATTGGTCCTAATATCGCTCACCTGAGATTTGGTCTTTGATAAATGAACATTGACTAAGGTCTTGTTGGTCATGGTAAAAAGTAAACTTGGCCTCTAATACTCACATAATTATTAATATTGTAAACTGTTAACTGGAATTTCCGGTCTTCAAGTCCAGACAGGATACGTCAGGCTCTGCGCGGTCAAAGGATTCGTACCTGACAATCGACCGTCACAATACTGTCAGTTCATTTCATTCTGTTGTGGCTTGGATAGAATGTAATTGGCTACACGTTAGGTGGGGCGCGGTCAAAGCTTTCATACCTGACCATATAGCGTCACAATACCGTCGGTTCATTTACTTACGTTGTTGCTTAGATAGAATGCAATCATGCACCAGTTCCACGAATTTAACAATTTGCCCCATTTTTGGTACTACTGCACCATTGGTACAAATGTTACCAACCAAAGGGAGGTTTGCATGGCCCTGGGTGTTTTGAGTGTTTACACGGTCCTTGGCGAAACGACCCGGAATATCCTACTAACACGATGGTCAAGCCACTAGACCCAAACGTGCAGTTGCAGTTGTAGAGAGGTGTATGAGTTGTCTTGTAATTAAATTATGTTAGTAGGTACAGTCGTAGAATCTAGTCTACGCGACGGAAATGTATACTGTGCAAACTGCAACTGATTTACGCAATAGAATAAGATGGCATTCCTTCTTCTACAAACTGGAAAAAGTAGTTACAGGAATGCCGCTCAGCTTCACGGATACGAGGTTGAATTTTACTCAAGTCGGCGGAATCTTTGATTTAAGCGAATTATTGAAAGACTGGGTTTGTAAACTTTTTGTTGTTTGCTGTATCCAAGTGTAAGCAATAATCACGCACATAACACTTTCCAGCTAATTTAAAATACAAGCATAGACCAATCAATTTATCTATCTATTCTTACATTCATTCACGCAAGTCCTTGCTCCATGTCCAGTGACAAATTTAAAAGGCAGTGGCTAGGGATACGGTACTGTATCTTTAGCCTGTGGGCTAGGGATACATACCGTATCCCTAGCCTGGTGGCTAGGGATACAGTACCGTATCTGTAGCCTATATATCGGAAATGGCTAAAGGTACGGTATAGATTAAAAATCGATAATATAATATTTTCAGGTGAGTTTTAACTCGAAGCAATATGTACCGGAGACGCAACTACGATACCATTATCGGAAAAATTACCTGTGCGTTGTCGAGTCAAAATCCAGGTAAATGAAGCAATGATTCAGATAATAATCGGTCGCTATAAGAAAAAAAAAGATAAGCCTGTTTATTGCAACATTTTCCTTCGTTTTTACATCGTCAGACGATTATGGAAAATTGAAATAAACATACGAATTGCATCGCAGATCATCGCAGTCGTTTTTTTTGCTACAAATTGATACCAAACACGAGAGGGTTGCTTAAAAATGTGGGTGGCGAGTGGTAGGAAACCGCTGCGCTAATGCTCGCGTTTATACCTCAATTTACTTTTACATTAATTCAGTTTGATTACTTCAAACATGTATGGGTTTCATTTCTTCTCTTGGCAAACATTATAATAATTATTATTATAAAGATTAAGCAGACAAAATGCGACACAATGTACATCATTCATGTTTTGATTGAGTGTTTTTCCATTAGTGCGTAACTCTTTGAAGTTCTAATTGGGAATTAACTGATAACATCGCCGCAACAACGATAATTTAAATGTCACAAATTAATTCATTTAATTACTTTAAATAGTCCGTTAATCCAAGAAAACTCCCTTTAATTATGATGAAACAGAAAGGCCAAAATAAAACAAATGTACAAAAGTACAAGTAGTCGCGTACGCATTTCATTTTGTGTCATAATGTTGTACGGAAAAGATGATTTTCTTGATTGGGACGATGAAACATTGTAGTTTTTCCATTAGCCACTTTCACTATGGCGCCGCACCATGCCCTTTTTCTATAGCGCCATGCCCTTTTTCTGAATCTACATTCTGTGCATTTTTTTTTTTTTTTTTTTTTTTTTTTTTTTTTTTTTTTTTTTTTTTTTTTTTTTTTGGTAAAAAGTTTGTCAAAATCGGACAAAAACTTAGGAAGTTACAAGACTTTTTGTTTCTGTTCTGCAGAAATGAATTTGGCAAAATTTATGATCAAGACTTCCACAGTTGTTGATTGCTTTAATCCCTTGTTTATTGCCATTTGACTGCAGTGGCAAACGTTGATAATTAGTCAATGACAAGTACCCATTTTGACACCAAATGAGCTGTTAATCAGAAAAGGTGTGAAAATTGAATAAAGATGTATCTCTTATCATTTCCTTATCATGAAGTATACAAGTACTGAAAATCCCCAAAAATCACGATATTTGTGGCACTGGGACAGCATGTAATTTTCGACTTTCTCGTTTGAAACATACTTACTTATGTGGAAAAATATCTGTACTTTATGATAAAAGTGTGAAATTAAGCGCATGTGTCATGTTTCGAATGCTTTACCCGACACAATTTGGCTATGCAAAAATAACCCAAAAAGGCGAATTTCCGCCATTTTGCCTATTTTTATATCATTATTACAGGCAACTTGCGCGGTATGCCGATAAATCAAATAGTTTCCAAACTTCTACAACATACAAGCTTCAAATATTTGAAAGTATCAAAAACTTAAGACGCTTCGTTTAGCCGAAGTTCGGTGCACAATTGGGGCATGAAATCCGACCTTTCCGCCATTTTGGAAAAAATTGACCAAAAATTACACTAGATAATGCATTGAATATACCTTTAAAAGCAAATCATCTATATAATAAACACTTTTCCTTTTATTTCTTTTAAAAATAATAAGTTTTTACGCTAAAAATAATCCGACTCCATGTGATAAAATTCAACAAGATTTTAGCTTAACTGTTCGTACTATGCAAATGGCGGAATCAAATGAACTCTCACCCATATCTTGTATCGTCCGCGAATTGGCAATCACGTGACCTACATTCATCTCCGGTGATCTTCCTTCGAGGTTTTAAGTTGAATCATTGCAAGTATCCAAATGAATCATAAAATTAAAGATTTACAGATGTCTTACTTTTCTCACAGTTTCATGGTTGGGCAAGCTCTACACATGCACAACAATGTAGTAGCTGCTAGCATTAATGCACCAGTCATTTGCAACCACGGCCCCCTCGGGGCCGGGAATAGCGGGGGCATAGCCGGGCTTAACTGCAGGGTTTTGACTTCAGCATTGTCCCCGCAGTGCCGTGGAATAGCAGGGGTTTTGATTCCTGTCCCAAAATGGCCATGAAAATTTACATTTACCTGCCGGGATTTGAGCGGGGACTTTGGCAGAGCTTTGACCATAAGAGTATCCCTGCAGTGCTGGGCATATACCCGGGCTTTGGAAAGAGAAAAGTCAATATCCCCGCTATTCCCCGGCCCCGAAGGGGACGTGGTTGCAAATGACTGGTGCATAATTGTTAATTGCTTGAGCACACCAATTATATACTCATTGATTGCTATAATTTTCTCAATGTCAAGTTAAGTGAGAAATGTAACTTCATGAAGCGATAAAGGGAATTTATTTTTAGCTCACCTGAGCCAAAGGCTCACAAGGTGAGCTTATAGTATAGTAGTCAAGCCGGCGTGCGTCTGTGCGTCCTTCCACATTTTCAAACTTGAATATCTCTAAGACAACAAGGCCAATCTTGACCAAATTTTATCTAAAGCGTCATTGAGGAGGGGTAAGGTTGTGTTAGGTTTTGGGCCAGGTCAGATCAGAACTCTGGTTTCCATGGCAACGGATAGCTCCTATAGACATCCTATATATAGCTCCTATAGTTATGGGAAAAACATATAAAAATCTTCTTCTCTGAAACCACAAGGCCAAGAGCTTTCATATTTTGTGTGTAGCAATGTCTAGTGGTCCGCTTCATAAATCCTGCCATACAGGCCCCGCCCGGGGGGCGTCATAGGGAAAATATAAAAAAAATCTTCTTCTCTGAAACCACAAGGCCCAGAGCTTTCATATTTTGTATGTAGCAATGTTTGGTGGTCCTCTATATAAATCCTGTCAATCATGCCCCTGGGGTCAAAAGTGGCCCCGCTCCGGGGGTCATTAGCTCCCATAGACTTACAATGGGAAAACCATAAGAAATCTTCTTCTCCGAAACCACAAGGCCCAGAGCTTTCATATTTTGTCAGTAGCAATGTATAGTGGTCCTCTTTATAAATCCTGCCAATCATGCCCCTGGGGTATGGGCCCCACCCTGGGGGCCTCATGGGAAAAACATAAAAAATCTTCTTCTCCGAAACCACAAGACCCAAAGCTTTCATATTTTGTGTGTAGCAATGTATAGTGGTCCTCTTTATAAATCCTGCCAATCATGCCCCTGGGGTCAAAAATGGCCCCGCCCCGGGGGTCATTAGCTCCCATAGACTTACAATGGGAAAAAAACAAAAAATCTTCTTCTCTGAAACCACAAGGCTCAGAGCTTTCATATTTTGTGTGTAGCAATGTATAGTGGTCCTCTTTATAAATCCTGCCAACCATGCCCCTGGGGTCCATACTGGCCCCGCCCCAGGGAGGTTATGGGTAAAACATAAAAAAATCTTCTTCTCCGAAACCACAAGGCCCAGAGCTTTCATATTTTGTCAGTAGCAATATATAGTGGTCCTCTTTATAAATCCTGCCAACCGTGCCCCTGGGGTCCATACGGGCCACACCCGGGGGGGCATCATGGGAAACACATAAAAAATCTTCTTCTCCAAAACCACAAGACCCAAAGCTTTCATATTTTGTGTGTAGCAATCGGCTAAAACACAACCAGGGTGGACATTTCACAAAATACATGTTATACTCCAGTATTTTGCCCTGGTGCACTCCTAGAATGATGTTATTGTTATAGCTATATAGGAAATTTCACAACCTTTCTATTGATATATAATATGTGTGGGTTATTAGTAGAGGAACAGTTTACTGCCTAGTCAAAAGGCTAAAATTGGGCCATTTTTGAGTGTTATAAAGTTTCACTTCAAATTTTCTAATATTTTACAAGGCACCAGCTATTATAATTTCATCTTTAGCCAATAAATTTATGTCAGAAATTCAAAAGGAATACCCAAACTCTTATCTGAGGTGATAAATACATTGGTACTTGCCTTTGTATAAATTTCCAAGAGCTTTTCTTAAAAGTAGCCCTTTGCTATACATTTTGGCTTTTTTAATACCCCCAAATCAGGAGCTTCCAAACTTAATAAACTGCAAAATATAAAATCACCAATGCCAAATTAAGCCTAAGATACTTTTGAATTTTGATGGGAAAGCCCTTATTGAATATAAAGTGATTGTGGAATCTGCCAGATGCAATTTTGTAACACCATGTAAATGTCGTGTCCGTAGCCCCCTATTTTCAAGCCCCTATTAAAGTATGTTAACAATGGTCAATATAAACATGACCTTCGCTTTCATTTGCGAGTCCAGCCATTAAACGTTTTATCATAAACATTTTGTGGCTAGCTGAATGGTTTCATCGGGTATCGCGGTAACTATGCTGTCCGTAGCCCTGTCGTGTCCGTAGCCGCCATTTTTGTTGTTTGCTTAAAATGATCATTTTAAGCTTATCTCATTTTGTTTTGAGTTGTAAACAAACAAAAACATCATTGAAAGTCAAAAATGTACCAGTACATATGAATATTGCATGTTAATATTTGTGACAAAACTGTCTGAAAATAGATAGGGCTACGGACACGACACATTTTCATATTTGCCATAAGTTAAAAATTTTGACAGATTTTCCAGATAAAATCTGTTATGTGACACAAAAAAGTGTCCCAAAAGTAAAAACTCTCGATACAAGATAAATTGCATTAGCCATTATGCATGTTATATTTTCAAATACATGTGTGTAGGCCCCTAAGCCCTAGGGGCATAGATATGGTAAAATTTTTGAAAGCCTGAAAAGAAAATGAAAATTTCTGCGTTTTTGCACCTATAAGGTGTCTTGGATAACAAAAATGCCATCTAACAATGCCCCACTTAAAATTCATTTTTTGACCGAAACCATATGGCCCAGAGCTTTCATATGTTGTGTGGACCAATTTATAATACTCTCCTTTATAAGTGCTGCCAATGGTACCCCTGGAGTCCATACAGGCCACACCCCAGGCATGTCATTATCTGATAGTTCGTCTCTCACTAATGAGAAAGACCATCATTATTTCTTGAATAGTGCTGATGTGTGTTGGTGAGTTCTTTGATGGCTGACTAGGCCAATTCTGGCTCTAAACTGTCGGTTGCAAGTAGAGCAAGTCAATGTCATAGAGTCTGATGGTGGCACATTTGTTTTGGCTTTGCGCTCTCTTCGCTTTCTTTCAGCTTCACAGATTCTCTTCTTTTCATAAAGAGCTGCTCCTTTGTTGATGAGACCTCGCCACTTTGATCGCTCCTGTGCAGTCTGTTCCCAGGACCCCATTGGTATTTCGAAATCCTTCAGAGAGGCTTTGAGGGTGTCTTTGTAGCGTTTCTTCAGACCACCTTGAGAGCGCTTTCCCTCCTGTAGTTCTCCATAGAAAACTTTCTTTGGAAGTCGCGCATCAGGCATTCTTATAACATGGCCAGTCCATCTTAGCTGTGCTAGCTTTAAGACTGTATGCATGCTTTGCATCCCTGCTTTCGTCAGGACCTCTGTGTCTGGAATCTTGTCCTGCCACTTGATTTTTAACAACTTTCTCAAACAGCTTAAGTGGAAATGGTTAAGTCTCTTTGCATGGCGTTGGTATACTGTCCAGGTCTCACATGCATACAAGAGGGTTGGCAGTACCACAGCCTTGTAGACTTTCAGCTTGGTGTCAAGCTTGATTCCATTTCGCTCCCAGACATTTGCACGGAGGCGTCCGAATGCCACACTAGCCTTTGCAAATCTGGCAGTGATCTCATCATCAATATGCACTGCTCTGGAGAGAGTGCTTCCCAGGTAGGTGAACTTGTCAACAACTTTCAGTTTTTGCCCATTCACAGTGATGGTTGGTTCATTATATGGCTTTCCGGGCGCTGGTTGGTGTACAGCCTCTGTCTTTTTTGTGCTGATTGTGAGATCATAGTTATCACATGACTGTGAGACTTGATCCATGGCTCTTTGCATTTTTAGCTCACCTGAGCCGTCAGGCTCACAAGGTGAGCTTATAGGATGGCCATGATCCGGCGTCCGTCCGTCCGTCGTCCGTCCGTCGTCCGTCGTCCGTCCGTCGTCCGTCCGTCGTCCACCATTTTCAAAGATCTTCTTCTCTGAAACCGCTTGGCCAACCAAAGCCAAATTTTACATGAAGCATCTATGGGAAGGGGGAACCAATGTGTATATAAATAATCCAGGTCACATGACCAAGATGGCCGCCATGCCCATATATGGTAAAAACCCTTCAAAAATCTTCTTCTCCGGAACCGGTGGACTGATCTCAACGAAACTTGGCATGAAGCATCGATGACTCAAGTACTACAATGTGTATATAAATCATGACCTTGCGGTGACCTTGACCTATTTTACGGCAAGGTCAACATAGGTCGCCAATGCATTTTAATGGGGAAAACTTTTAAAATGTCATTTAAAGTGAAAGTCTTGCAGGAAATGGGCAGTAGGACTGAATATTAATGATTCTGAAAAAAATTGGACCCCAGGGGCTCATATGCCCCCACCCCGGGGCAATATACATGTATATTACCATAATATTCAAACATCATCTTTTCTGAAACCGCTTGGCCAATCAAAGCCAAATTTTATGTGAAACATCAATAGGAAGGGGTAATCAATGTGTATATAAATAATCCAGGTCACATGACCAAGATGGCCGCAATGCCCATATATGGTAAAAACCCTTCAAAAATCTTCTTCTCCAGAACCGGTGGATCGATTTCAAAGAAACTTGGCATGAAGCATCGATGGCTCAAGTACTACAATGTGTATATAAATCATGACCCTGTGATGACCTTGACCTTTTTTACGGCAAGGTCAACATAGGTCGCCAATGCATTTGAATAGGGAAAACTTTTAAAATGTCATTTAAAGTGAAAGTCTTGCAGGAAATGGGCAGTAGGACTGAATATTTATGATTCTGAAAAAAAATGGACCCCAGGGGCTCATGTGCCCCCCACCCCGGGGCAATATACATGTATATTACGATAATATTCAAACATCTTCTCCTCTGAAACCGCTTGGCGAATCAAAGCCAAATTTTATGTGAAGCATCTATGGAATGGGGGAATTAATGTATATATAAATTATCTAGTTCACAGGACCAAGATGGCTGCCATGCCCATATAAGGTAAAAACCCTTCAAAAATCTTCTTCTCCGAATTTGGTGGACCGATTTCAAAGAAACTTGGCATGAAGCACCAATGGCTGAAGTACTACAATGTGTATATAAATTATGACCCTGTGGTGACCTTGACCTATTTTAAGACAAGGTCAACATAGGTCGCCAATGCATTGGAATTGGGAAAACTTTTAAAAAGTCATTTGAGGTGAAAATCTTGCAGGAAATGGGTAGTAGGACTAAATATTAATGATTCTGAAAAAAAATGGACCTAAGGGCTCATATGCCCACAGCCGGAGGCAATATACGTGTATATTACCATAATATTCAAACATCTTCTCCTCTAAAACCACTTGGCCAATTGAAGCCAAATTTTATGTGAAGCATCTATAGGATGGGGGAACCAATGTATATATTAATAATCTAGGTCACATGACCAAGATGGCCGCCATGCCCATATATGGTAAAAACCCTTCAAATATCTTCTTCTCTGAAACCAATAGATTGACTTCAATGAAACTTGGCGTGAAGCATCCATGGCTATAGTACTACAATGTATATATAAATCATGACCCTGTGATGACCTTGACCAAGTTTATGGCAAGGTCAACATGGGTTGCCCATGCATTTGAATGGGAAAAACTGTTAAAATGTCATTTGAAGGGAAAAGCCAGTAAGAAATTGGCAAATGGACAGAATATTGATTATTCTGAAAAAAGAAAACGGCCCAAGGGCTTCATCTGCCCCTGCACTGGGGTTAAATACCATAATATTCAAACATGTTTATTGGTATATGCAGCAGACTCAGGTGAGCGTTTACAGGACCATTGGTCCTCTGGTTGCCTCTGTGCTGGCATTCTTATCCATATCATCTGCATAGAGGAGCTCATCTAGCACATCAGTCTGGACCTTAGTTTTGGCTTGCAACCTTCTGAGATTGAATATGTTGCCATCAAAACGGTACCTGATTGGAAAACCAGTGTCACTGTCCTGAAAAGCATCCATAAGCATGGCAGAAAACATCATGCTGAACAGTGTTGGTGCCAGAACACAGCCTTGTTTGACCCCATTTGTTACTTCAAATGGTTCAGAGAACTCTCCATCATTTTGCACACGTGCCTGCATGCCATCATGAAACTGCCGCACCATTGCTATGAATCTGGGTGGACAGCCAAACTTGGCCATGATTTTCCAGAGTCCATCACGACTAACAGTGTCAAAAGCTTTGGTGAGGTCAACAAACGTCATGACATTGTATAGATCTACATTCTGTTCTTGGCATTTCTCCTGAAGCTGTCTTGCTGTGAAGATCATGTCTATTGTCCCTCTGTCTTTTCTGAATCCACATTGACTTTCTGGGATAAGTCCCGTCTGATCAAGATGAACATTCAGACGATTCAACAGAATTTTTGCAAGTATCTTCCCAGCAATTGATAGGAGGGAGATGCCTCTGTGATTGTCACAGACTTGAGGATTTCCTTTCCGCTTGTATAGGTGGATTATGGATGCATCCTTAAATTCTTGTGGGATAGCCTCCTTTCTCCACATACAGTGAAACAACTCTGTCAGTTTCTCTGCCATGGGTAGCCCCCCAGCCTTGTAAACTTCGGCAGGAATTGCATCTGCACCTGGGGCTTTGCCAGATGATAGTTGTTGAACTGCTTTTCTTGTTTCCGTAACGGTAGGAAATTCATCTAACAGAACATTGCACTCTATCTGTGGAAGTCTGTCGATTGCATCCTCATTGATGCTTGATGGTCGATTAAGCACACTATTGAAGTGTTCTGCCCACCTTTCCAAGATAGCTTCTTTATCTGTGAGAAGAGTGTTACCATCTGCACTGAGCAATGTGGTGGCTCCAGAACTCTTTGGACCATAAATGGTTTTCAGTGCATCATGAAATTTCTTCATGTCCTTTCTATCCGCAAAAGACTGAATTTCTTCTGTTTTCTTCCTCAGCCAGGAATCTTGCATGTCCCTAAGCTTGGTCTGGACTGTCTTACAAATGTTGCTGTAGGCTGCTTTCTTTGATACTGAGCTAGTATCATCTTGATGTGCCTTGTGCAATCGGTGCTTTTCTGCAAGAAGCCTCTGAATTTCGTCATCATTCTCATCAAACCAGTCTTGATGTTTGCGAGATGGATGGCCTAAGGTGCTTGCAGCTGAAGAAAGAACTGTTTTATGGAAAACTGTCCAGTTTTCTTCGGGGTCCTCTGAACTGAGATTCATTGCATCCAGTTGGTTGCAAATGTCTGTTAAGAAATCTTGTCTCATGCTGTCTTTATTCAGCTTTGAGACATTCAGTCTCTTAGGAGCTTTCTTGCCTTGAGGTCGCCTCGCAGGCTGTATTCTTAGGTTGAGTTTGCTGACAACCAGTCTATGATCTGTCCAGCAGTCTGCACCACACATAGTCTTTGTCACTTTAACATCCTGCCTGTCTGTTCTCCGCACTATGACATAGTCTATGAGATGCCAGTGTTTGGAACGGGGATGCATCCAGGATGTTTTGTTCCTATTAGGTAGACGAAAGACTGTGTTGGTGATTAGAAGGTCATGTTCAGCACACTTTCTGAGAAGCAAGAGACCATTGCTGTTGCACTTTCCAACCCCTTCTGGACCTATAACTCCTTCCCAGGTCTGGTGGTCTGTACCCACTCTGGCATTAAAGTCGCCAAGAAGGATAAGCTTGTCTGTGCGGGGTGTTGCAGAAATAACATTGTCTAGGTCATCATAGAACTTGTCCTTGACCTCATCTGGATTGGTCATTGTGGGTGCATAAGCACTGACAATAGTTGCATGTTTATTGCCTGACAGCGGAAGTCTCAATGTCATTAGACGGTCATTAATGCCTTTTGGCAATCCTGACAGCTTACCAACAAGTTCTGTTTTGATGGCAAAGCCAACTCCTGCTTCACGCCTCTCTTCACTTTTGCGTCCACTCCAGAAGAAGGTGTATCCAGCACCAACTTCTTTGATCTCCCCAACATCTGCGAACCGAGTCTCACTCAATGCAGCTATCTGTATATCATACCTCCCAAGTTCTCTGCCCACAAGGGCCGTTCTATGCTGTGGTCTATCTGACCCAGCATTGTCCATTAAAGTACGCACATTCCATGCGCCAATCCGTAAGGGGATTACTCTAGCTTTTTTCTTTGTATTTATATCGACCGCTTAAGGGGATCCCTGCTGATCGCGGTTAACCAGCCAGGGGGTTTGAAGCAGGCAATTGTTTAGGGCACCTTTTCTAGCCCCTTCCCCATGCTACGGGGGTGAGCAGTGCGGTCCTAAATAGGTCTGCTCAGTCGCTCAGTCGACTGCCGAATTCTGCTTACTGCTTCTCCTCACAGAAAACGACCATTAGAACTGAGCCGCCTGTGTGCAGGTCTGCAACTACAGCTCCCAGTGTGTCCTACACCTGCTGCTTCGCCACTCGCCCATCGCCACAGGACTTTGTCAGGTCAGTTTAACTGCTACTGTCATTATCTACCATAGACTTATAATGGAAATATATGAAAAAATCTTCTCTGCAACAGCATGACATATTGCATACAACAGCATGCAACAGCTGGTATATTTGATATACAACATTGTCATGTCCAGCTCTACGTTAATCCTGCCAATCTTGCCCCTGGGGTCAAATATGGCCCCACCCCAGGGGTCATTATAGGATCCTGACCTTGTTAGATGATTTTTTCAAGTGAACCAAAATGGCAGAAGAGAGGATACACAATCCAGACAAGAGCTGTTCTGCTGATGTAAGTAGGGTTTCAATGTCACATAGCGAAGATGGCCAATTTTTGGCCACCATACCCATATATGGTAAAAACCCTCATTACTTTGTCCAGTGACTGCACTTGTTAGTTTAAACTTTTATTTCTTTCTTGTATATAACAAACATAATATAACACGTACAATAATATTGAATTGAATATACAAAGAAGAGGGATACAGGAGGAAGTCTGTTGACTTATATATATCTGTATCCCTTGCACTCAATAATGTTTGCAATGATATAAAGTGACTTGAAGAAAATACACAATTTACAAAATGTGAGTTTAAACTTAACATAATTTTCTAATTATGCAAATTTTTTACAGCTCTCTGTCTTCTCCACGGGGGTAGGAGAATATAGTTGAATAATCATACAAAAGAAGTTCGCTTTGCTTCGTACACTTAACAAGCAAAATGGACGTCAGCATTGTTGGTTAAAAACAAAACTACAATAAGCAAATATATTTCATCAGCATTTTTATTCAAATGTTAGCCTGAGAGGAAAAAATTACCGTTCAAAGCGTTTAGTTTTAATGATAAAGTCTTGTACAGCTGAAAATATGTGTTTGTTTTGATCAAATGAAAGTGATGGATCTCCATAAAGGAGTACATTAAGATTTGGGTGACAAATTGTAGAGACCGTATTTAACAGCTCCCTTCTCGAATCAGTATATCGGTGGCATACAAAAAGGTAATGATTAGTATCTTCTATGGATCCGCAAACACAGCGTGGACTGTCAATTATTTTTTTAGAATGAAGATGCTGATTTAAGCTACTGCATTTGGTTCTTAATCTAGCGTGAAGTACTTGTCCAAGGCGCTTACCTACATTGTAATATCGAGGTGGTACATTAATATTGTGGTTAAGTTTGTTCTTGAAGATGTTTAAGCTTGGAGAATCACGAGTTTGTTGTGGGAGTTCATTCCAGTCGCGGATAACAGAAGGTAGAAAAGAGTTGTAATATTGCTCAGAATTTGTACGTATTGTTTGTAAATTAGATGCATTTCGTAAAGGATAGGACGAGGTACTACCAACAGTGGGGGGCACTAGAGAACTAAGATAGTTAGGAGAAAGATTGTTTTGCATTTTATAAAATAATATCAGCTTATGTTTTTTTCCTCCTCGACTCTAATGTCTCCCAACCTGTTTCTAGTAAAAGGTTTTCGATAGAGGCCAATTTGGTCGCACCTGTGACTATTCGTGCGGCTTCATTGTGAATTTTTTCTATATCTTCCGATTCGTACTGCGTACAGTTGTTCCAGACAACATCGGCATATTCTAAGAGCGGACGTATAAATGAAAAATATATTGTTTGAAGGGATTTCCTATCTAACTGAAATTTCAATTTCCGCATTATATTGATTCTCTTCCATGATTTCGATTTGATTGATTCGATGTGACTATGCCAAGTACAATTATTTGAGAAGATAACTCCTAAGTGTTTGTGATATACAACTTCATTTATTTGGTTTTGACTCATCATAACTGGAGGATGAAATAGTTTAATTTGTTTTCTAGAAATAAGAAGAGATTCCGACTTTGCAGGATTAAATGACACTAACCACTGAGTTGCCCATCTGTGGATTTTTTGTAGATCTGTGTTCAGTTTTTCTGCAGCTAGAATAGGGTTATCAACAATGCACTTGTTGACTCTCAGGTGAGCGATCGTTGCCCTTGGGCTACTTGTTTCTAACTTGCATGAAGATAGATAGATGTAGATAGATAGATACCTTTGTTCTCTCACTCCTGTCTCTCGAGACTTGAAATTCTTGCCACCGTGAATACACCTGAATGTAACCTCATAGTATTTCAGTCTTTCGTTCAACTTATACAAAATGCGCACTTGGGCCTTTTCTACACTTCTAGAATCTCTCTTATAGAACTGAATGCTTTTGGCATTTTGATAGCGCTCAATAGCACTTTTAAATGCTTAAAAGTTTTCAAATTTTTGCCAGATGTGAAGTATACAAGCCATTCTGATGGTATGAATCAAGATTTGCATGCATGTTTTAAAATTGTATGGCGATTGAATTGAGTAATAGCTTAATTGTTTTATTTTGCAGTTACTTACTTAACCATAACAATATTTAAAACATTCGCCAAATAATAATTGGCAAATTAAACGATGCCAATGTCTTACTTCAGGGGTTTAGCGGTAGGACAAATCAACACTTCATTAATGCCGTGTTTGTTGTTCACACATTGAGGCGCAGACTAGCTAGCGCAGACATCGTAATCAACTAATCAAGGCTAATATTATCTTATTATTATCTACACGCATCGTTAGAAACTTTCATACTGCGATTTGGCATTATATTCTTGGATGTAGGTCAAATAATTGTAGATAATGGTGATATTGCACAAACACACACTCAAATATAAAAATTGAAAATTTTGTTCCACGGGGTTAGAAATAAAATTGAAATCTCTCAACTTTATACATTAACATTGTTTTCTTAAGTCTGTATCTCTAATTTCCGTACCTTTAACCATTTCCGATATATAGGCTACAGATACGGTACCCCCTCCCCCCAGCCCACAGGCTAAAGATACGTTACCGTATCCCTAGCCACTACCCATTTAAAAAGCACCTTTTCACATGCTATATCTGACTTTGGAAAATACCAAACAAATATGGCGGCTTGCTGTCTACGTCATCAAAAGTCACTCGCTTCAAAAACAATTGAATCTATGGGCAGACAAACACAAGAAGTCTGAACTACAATGCAATTTAAAACTTAGTCATTTTAGCCAAACAAGATGGAAAAAGTATTATTGTCTTGTGTTAAGTTTCAAAATTTTGGGTATAAGAAAAACATAACAAAAATGACCCTGTGTACATGGTTTGACCATGAACTAATCAAAAGAATTGTTAATTTCCACATAATAATACTACTCACATGATAGTCTTGTATGGGGAGCCGTTTTACTATTTATTCCATATTTTTGGATATCCATAATTTATTTAAGGATATCCATTATTCATTTATGGATATCCTTAATTCATTTATGGATATATCCTAAAATAATTAAGGATATTCATTGATATTTTTGGATATCCTAAAATGAATTATGGATATCCATAAATGAATTATGGATATCCATAAATGAATTATGGAAATCCATAAATGAATTATGGATATCCTAAAATACAATTCGATTTTTGGATATCCAAAAATCGAATTATGGATATCCTTAAGTCAGCTTATTTAAGGATATCCTTAAATGTATTTTAGGATATCCAAAAATAATCTTGAATTTAGGATATCCATAATTTGATTTTTGGATATCCATAATTCTATTTTAGGATATCCTTAGATGATCTGATTTAAGGATATCCATAAATTGATTTTAGGATATCCATAATTCCTTTTTTAAAAATATTTCTTTTCTATAATGATTTCTCCCATGTAATACACAATCATGCGCTAACGTAAACTGAGCGAAACGGAAGCCAACCACACCGGATGCCTCCATTCACTGACTTGGGAGAAATCATTGCATCCCTTAGGCACGTATATCATTTTTTGTGATTTAAGGATATCCTTAAATGAATTATGGATATCCTAAAATACAGTCCTACTTTAGGATATCCATAATTCATTTATGGATATCCATAAATCGAATTATGGATATACAATATTAGCCCGATTTTAGGATATCTTTAAATTGAATTATGGATTCATTCAAAAATAGGATTGTATTTTAGGAAGTGGGGATCCTTGCAATGGCAGGTAATGATCATGTCTAAAATTGCAACATAAATAAAACACGTAAAAGTAGCTTATAACCACTACATCATGTACATTAAGTGACAATAAAGGCACTGATCTAAAGCACAATAATGTCAAAGGATGTGTATTCTGGTTTTTGCCTGTCAAAAATGCATCAGGGATAAGAATGCACAAACTTGGTTTTATGGTAACTGATGCATAACAATGTCACAAAGATATCCAATATCAGTTATGCAAACTAGGTACCTTGAACAATCATATAGATGAACAGATGCAAGTGATGTGTGATCAATGTATGGAACAAAGGCAGATGGATGAATTATCTTTATTTAGTGGCAGGCCTTTGCGTTTACTGTTTAGCTAGGTACAGTATATGACTGATTGTTTTCCAATAGGAAAAACATAATATCCTTGGATGACATGGTATGAAACAATAGTGAATCATTAGACCTGTCATTGCACAATGGTAGCAAGGTCTGTTATGTGAAAAATACTTCAGTTTATGTGAAGTGGCCTTGGCATAGGTATCTGGTGGGAGCTTCATGCTAAGACAGTATGCACTATGCTTTGAGAGCATCTAACTGTGCAGGAGATTGTTTTTATCATGTCTTTTAAATGTTGATCTCACTTCTTTAAGAAATTTTAAGTGATTATTTCTTGTGAATCAAGTAAAAATCTGACATTTCATTATTTATTAACTTAAATTGTAGTGTCCACAACACAAACAAGATAAACAAAAAGTTGTGTTTTATTTGAAACACACAATGTAATTGTTTCAAGAAGTGAAAGACTTTTAGTGAATACTTTTGATGACAAGTGAAGTTCATCATATAAAACAACATTCCATAAAAATAAATATTCACTTTGTAAGGTTATGATCCAAATGTCCACATGCTTAGATTTTGGTTATATACCCATAACAAGAGAATTTGAGCATTTCTGTGAAATTCCTTTAGTAATTTTAATAGCAGATAGCTATTTGTAAATTTTCATGACCCCCAAAATGAGCAGATCTTTCTTAATGGTCTCAGTCTATGCAGCATTTCTTTTCATTGCGGACACTACAGCGTTGCGGACACACTCTTTTAGCTGTCATGAGCAAAACTTTTACCCGATGTTCAAAATATATTTTGAGCATCGGGTAAAAGTTTTGCTCATGACAGCTAAGAGAGTATACAGGTTGTGTGTTTTCAAGTAGTAGTGCCATTGCAGCACAAACCTAGAGATTTTCTGTGTAAAGACTTAAGTCTTTTCGAGTAGTCGGGGTGCGACACTAAAGGGAGTCCGTGTCTTTTCGAGTAGTCGGGGTGCGACACTAAAGGGAGTCCGAGACTCCCAAATTATTATGCCTTGTATTTACTTGTAGGCAGTCCGACAGACTCCTTGAATTTGGGGGAAAATATGACATCAAATTTCTTGTCTTGTCATTTTCTGTAGATTCTAAACGTCACTAAAGTTAATATATAGAGGATATTTGCTTTTTTGAGGTGAATACCAAATATATTTCATTGAGTGAGTTGAAAACATCAGAATTTTCACGAGTGCGCAGCATGAGTGAAAATTATTATGTTTTCAACTCACGAGATGAAATATATTTGGTATTCACCGAAAAAAAGCAAATTTTCTTTTTATTTTATACAATGCACAGGCATTTCCCAATGCACAAGGTAGGCGGTGAAAATGCAAAACCAAAAAATTTTGAAAACACAAATAATTTTGATACCACATTGTTCCTTATGTTCTAACTAAGAAAATGAATACCCACACTTTATGTTTTCGTTCATAAATAACGGAGTTATAGGCGTTTGAATTTCTGAAGTGAGACACATTTAATGACGTCAAGTAAATGGAAACGTCAGAAGTAATCCAAAAAAACTGACGTCATTACAGTGACGATATAGGCTGATATCAGTCACTAGTGACTTTTGATATCAGTGAGATTTGATATCAGTGAAATTTCATATCAATGAAAATACCAATTTTATCAAGTTTTGATATACATTGGGTTTCACTGTGAAGTATAAAATAAAGCTTTCAAAACACTCCAAGATTTGTTTGTATATTTTTCTACCACACAGTTTGCTGCATTTAAAAAGACAGAAACATATATTGGCTGTAAGAGAAAACCAAAGATTGGGTTTCACACTTGATATACATGTAAACATGATAAATGAAGAACATTTTTAGAAACGATAACTTTTTAATGAAAGTACTATTTAGAAGTGTAATACTACTTATCCCTGAGGCTTAAGTTATCAACAGAAAAAAAGAAATCAAATATTCTTCATTACAGGTTTTTTTTTTTGTAATATTTATTTATTGATTGATTGATCTTTATTTTTATTTATTTATATTTCATTTTATTATTAGCTTTCTAGTTCTTTGTGGATTCTAAGTCAGATTATTCAAATCAAAGGCTGGCAAGGTGTGCAGAGAAGCCAGTTACAATACCAAATAAAGTAAGATTTCCTTACGCCCACAATGTGGATAGCTACATTAATTTGTTTCTTGACTTAAATGATAATCAGCATTGGTAATGCTATAGTAATTAAAATACTTCTGGTTTCTTTCAGAGGATTCAGCTCAGTGAAGGTGGGGATGCTTCCAGCGACAATACAGTGGTAAGTTTTCAATCAAATCCTCTTACAAAGGTTCTATAAGTTGTGAGAAACAAACCATTTTTTTCTGGGCAGCCTGTTTCCTAGACATGCTTAGGTTAAAAAGTCCATGACAGGAATTGAGACGCCACCTCTTGAGAGATTCCGATCCTTTCCACATCCATATGGGAGTTTCACAATAAAGTGCACACAAAGAAAATGCCACTGTTACGCAGACAATTGTGTGTTATTTACAAACCATTTACACAGAATATAGTTAAAATCTAATTGTAAGACAGCCCTCTACCCTTTAAAATGATATATGACATGTATACACATCCGTGACTTCCAGGGTAAGCAAATATAGCATAGAAAATCAAGCACTTTTTAACGTTATGCTGTAACAATGAAAAAATGGCATGTTTCATAAGAATACAGCTGAAAAAGTAAAGACTGTCTTTTAACTTTGAAATGTCTTTGGATGTTGGATAAATGAATTTCCTCATCTTGAAAATGCTTTTTACCGCATCAAATTTGAAGAAATATTGAGAATTTTATGTCAGTTTTTTCAAACGATGTGGTTCGTTATGCATTTTAAAATTCATAGTTAATATGGCCACAACACAATTTTATCTTATAAAATGATTTGCATACATGCAATAGTATTTCTAAAATACACTCAAATTACATTAACAAGCACTCAAAACACATATCATAAGAAAATAGCAACATTTTTAGCTCACCTGAGCCGAAGGCTCACAAGGTGAGCTTATAGGATGGCCATGATCCGGCGTCCGTCCGTCGTCTGTCCGTCCGTCGTCAGTCGTCTACAATTTCAAAGATCTTCTTCTCTGAAACCGCTTGGCCGATCTAGTTGAAATTTTATGTGGAGCCTCCTTGGGTAGTGGCATTTCAAGCTTGATCGCGAAATCCAGGTCACATGACCAAGATGGCATCGGCACGACCGTCGTGCGGATAACACAGCTTATCGGCACGACCGTCGTGCGGATAGCCTCAGCCCTATTTTACGGCAAGGTCAAATTTGGAAACATAGGCTTTTACATGGGAAAAAGTGAAAACTATGGATTTTTTGAAAACTATTGCAGCCTGAGGCCTGAAAAGTGGTAGATGCAAACATCTAATGGAGTAGATGAAGGTATGTGATTAATATAGGTCAAGGTCATCTCTTGACCTTGGCCAGTCTGTTGTCCATACACACTTTTCAAAGATCTTCTTCTCTGAAACTGCTTGGCCAATCAAAGTGAAATTTTATGTGGAGCATCCATGGGTAGGGGAGACGAAAGTTTGATCGCGAAATCCAGGTCACATGACCAAGATGGCCGCCACGCCCATATATGGTAAAAACCACTCAAAAATCTTCTTCTCCAGATCCGGTGGGCCGATTTCTACAAAACTTGGTATGTAGCATCAAGGACCTCAGCCCATCATAGTTTGATAAAATGATGACCCTTGGATGACCTTGACCTATTTTACGGCAAGGTCAAATTTGGAAACATAGGCTTTTACATAGTAAAAAGTGAAAACTATGGATTTTTTGAAAACTATTGCAGCCTGAGGCCTGAAAAGTGGTAGATGCAAACAACTAATGGAGTAGATGAAGGTATGTGATTAATATAGGTCAAGGTCATCTCTTGACCTTGGCCAGTCTGTTGTCCATACACACTTTACAAAGATCTTCTTCTCTGAAACTGTGCGGCCAATCAAAGTGAAATTTTATGTGGAGCATCCATGGGTAGGGGAGACAAAAGTTTGATCGCGAAATCCAGGTCACATGACCAAGATGGCCGCCACGTCCAAGGTCATTTAAATATCAAAATTAAAATTATGGTTTTCTCAGAAATCACTGGGTTTGGAAACTGTTGCAGCCTGAGACCTGAAACTTTGCAGATGCAGACAACTTATGAAGTCAATAAAGGTGTGTGAGTATTCAAGGTCAAGATCATTTCATTATGACTTAATACTCCAAAATCAGGCTTCAGGTGAGCGTTCTCAGGACCAATGGTCCTCTGGTTAGCTCACCTGAGCCGAAGGCTCACAAGGTGAGCTTATAGTATGGTAGTCGAGCTGGCGTCCGTGCGTCTGTGCGTCCGTGCATTCACATTTTCAATCTTGAATATCTCTAAGACAACAAGGCCAATCGCAATCAAATTTTATCTGAAGCATCATTTAGGAGTGGGAAAGGTTGCATTAGGTTTTGGACCAGGTCGGATCAGAACTCTGGTCTCCATGGCAACAGATAGCTCCCATTGAGTTATTATGGGGAAAATGTTGTGGCCACTCCAGCAACTTCATATTTGATTGGATCTTCTTCATTCTTGGGAATAACAAGGACAACCATAACGTCTCGGATGAGTTCGAAGTTCAGCTAGGTTCGACCTCAGATTGCGGAGTTAGCTGCCCTTGAGCGTCTGGAAAAATCCCCATAGACTTATAATGGGAAAAATGTTGTGGCCACTCTAGTGCCATTATTTTTCAGTGGATCTTCTTCATTCTTGCAGGTAACAAGAACAACTATAATATCTCGTATTGGTTTGAATTTCAGCTAGATCCGACCTCTGATTGTGGAGTTAGCTGCCCTTGAGTGTTTGAAAAATCATTATTTTGTGTTGTGGCCACTCTAGTGCCTTCAATTTTGATTGGATCTTCTTCATACATGTACTTGGAAGTAACAAGAATAGCCATACCATCTCAGATGAGTTCGAATTTCAGTCAGATCCGACCATTGACTGCAGAGTTATCTGCCCTTGACTGTGTGAAAAATCAATATTTAGTGTTGTGGCCACTCTAGCGCCTTCATTTTTATTCAGATATTCTTTATTCTTGGAAGTAACAAGGACATCCATAACATCTCGGATGAGTTCGAATTTCGACCAGATCCAACCTCTGACTGCGGAGTTATCTGCCCTTTAGTGTTTGAAAAATCAATATTTTGTGTTGTGGCCACTCTAGCGCCTTCAATTTTGATCGGATCTTCTTCATACTTTGAAGTAACAAGGATAGCCACAACATCTCGGATGAGTTCGAATTTCAGTCAGATCCGATCCTTGACTGCAGAGTTATCTGTCCTTGACTCTGTGAAAAATCAATATTTAGTGTTGTGGCCACTCTAGCGCCTTCATTTTTATTCGGATCTTCTTTATTCTTGGAAGTAACAAAGACATTCATAATAATAGGATGAGTTCGAATTCAGACCAGATCAGACCTCTGACTGCGGAGTTATCTGCCCTTGAGTGTTTGAAAAATCAATATTTTGTGTTGTGGCCACTCTAGCATCTTTGTTTTTCAGTGGATTTGCTTCATTCTTGCAGGTAACAAGAATAACTACAATATCTCAGATGCGTTCGAATTTCGGCCTTCAATTTTGATCGGATCTTCTTCATTCTTGGAAGAAACAATGATAACCATAACATCTGGGATGAGTTCCAATTTGAGCCAGATTCCACCATGGACTTGAAAGTTTAAAAAATCAATTTTTAGTGTTGTGGCCACTCCAGCATCTTCAATTTTGATCAGATCTTAAAAAAATAAAAAAACAAAAAAAAAAAAACACTTTGTTCAGTGACTGTACTTGTTGACTCTCAGGTGAGCGATCGTTGCCCTTGGGCTACTTGTTAACAAACAGACTGGCTTTGATAATTTTTTAGCTACTGCCGGGGGTATGTGAGCTTTGCTCACTTTTTGCTATATTCATCATGTGATGATTAGAAAATAATTTTCAAGTGAAAAAAAAAATAAAATAAAAAAAAAATAAAAAAAAACACCTTTTCAATGGATTCATTTTTTTTATAGTTTTTCAGCAAATATGCATGCCTCCCAACGAAACCTATGAAACCTATAATGACCCTTTGAGCTGGTGTCAAATTGTGTAAAAACATAGATACATGTATAAGCTTTGGTTTGCTCATATTGATACAGTCATGCTGATACTGAGGATACAGCTTTCAGACATATTGTAGATGTGCATGAAAAATTTGATTATGAAAAAGTTGTCAAGCATAACACGTTTTTTCTCTTCAAAAGCAATACCAGTTTTCTCAAAGAGTAACTGGGGGGAGTGGGGAGCATATCTAATAAGCCTTGCTTATTGACTTTTCTAGTGTTTATGTGGTTTTCAGGTCCTGACCAGTAGTGCAGAATTTTTATTGGCACTGCATAGGTTGAATCAAGCAGTGACAGAGGACAATTTAGCATCATTAGAAAGAATCAAGAAATTGGCAGATCCTAGTTTGCCTGAGAAAAAAAGGCTGAGTGAAGATCAGATTCTGGTCGGAATTGGTGTACATCTTGTCAAGAAACTTCAAGGAGTTGCACAGACCACGTTGAAACGAAGTCAAATGGCATGTCCTTGTGGATGCAAAGAAAAACTTGATTACTCACCTGAGATGTACATAGGTAAATATGTCTTCATTATGCTCTTGTATGTATTTGAAAGACTTAAGCTTGATGTTACTCTTAAAACTTGGTACACACATGAACAGCGGGTAGTTGTATCATGTATACCAAAATCAGGGTGCTGCTGCTTATTCTTCCCTTTTTCACTTTTTCTTTCTCTCCATTTAAATTTTTCGTCACATTTTTTTTCAGGAAAGGCTGGCAAACTTGAAACTTGGTACACATGTGAACAATTAATGGTGGTATCATGTATACTGCAATCATGTTGATGCTTATTCATCCCTTTTTTCTTCATTTTTCTATCTCTCCATTTTTCGGGCCCCCGCCCATCGGGGCTGTGAGAAATAGATGGGCTGCTCATTGCCTCCACGCAGAGCTGCCAACCATCCATATATAAGTTTTATTTGTTTACTTGGATGGTACTATATTGCAGCACTTTGAGATGTCATAACATCTCAATTTTGGGTAGAAGTCCCACAAAAATGGAGACACCATCCTGACATGACCTAAGATGTTGACTGGGACGTTAAGCCTCATCTCAAACAAACAAACAAATTTCTCTCCATTTTTATACCCCGCCACTTCAAAAAGTGTGGGGTATTATGTTATACCCTCCGCAAAAAATTTGCGTTTGAGTGTCTGTCCGTCCATCCATACGTCTGTCCGTCCGTCCGTCAGCGCTTCATTTCGGTGCTCTAACTTGAGCATTTATTGACCAATTTTCTTCAAACTTTGTATAGGAGTTTATATCAGGAAGGAGTGGTTTGCGATTGAAGATTGGCAAATTTAGTCAAATAAGTACAGAGTTATGGCCCTTGATTTACTTTAAAATTTTGTTTCTGGGCTCTATCTTGAGCATTTATTGACCAATTTTCTTTAAACTTTGTATAAGAGTTCATATTAAGAAGGAGTGGTTTGGGATTGAAAATGGGTAAATTTTGTCAAATAAGTACAGAGTTATGGCCCTTGATTTACGTAAAAAAATCGTTTCCGGACTCTGTCTTGGGCATTTATGGACCGATTTTCTTCAAACTTTGCATAAGAGTTCATATCAGGAATGACTGGTTTGGGATTGAAGATGGGTAAATTTTGTTGCATAAGTTCAGTTATGGCCCTTGATAAATTTTGTCAAATAAGTACAGAGTGATGGCCCTTGATTTACGCTAAAATTTAATTTCAGGGCTCTATCTGGAGCATTTATTGACCAATTTTCTTCAAATTTTGTATAGGAGTTCATATCAGGAAGGAGTGGTTTGGGATTGAAGATGGCTAGTTTTCGTCAAATAAATACAGAGTTATGGCCCTTGATTTATGTTACTATTTCTTTTCCAGGCGCTTTCTTGAGCATCTGTAGACCACTTTGCTTCAAACGTTGTAAAGGGTTTTTTTTTTTGTTTTTTTTTTTCAAAATATTTACACATAATTATCATAATGGACACAAAAAGATTTAAGATAGTCTCTTGTACTGGTTGTCATCTGAAAAAAAGCAGAAATAGATATCAATATACATGTCTTAATTTAGTGGGGGAAAATTATACCGGAAAAACACTCCCAAGAGCTGGCAAAAACGAGGAGAAGGACGAGTGTCTATGCACTGGTTTGTCTACCCGCTTATCTTGTGTAGTTTTGAAATTATAGCAAAAACTCTATCGGTAGCGTTGGAAGTGTCGTTAAGTATATATGTCTAACTCCTGGTGTAATCTATTTTCTGTGTATTCAAAATGTGTACGATGCTGTTCCCTGGAGTTGCGCACTTAAGCAATGTTTGACTGTTTAGATTATAATAGAAGCAATTTCTGAAAAAACAAATAATCCCCTTTTTGCATGAACATGTAATGCATACAATTACCAAAAGAAATTATGAAAATGTCAAGAACTTTTCTCTGAATTTCATCATAAGTAAAGCTAGCCCCATGTTTATCCCTGACGTCAAAGGTCACATGGAGTTGCGCACTTGATTTGTTTGACGTCATTAGATGGCTTTCTTCAAGAAATATGGTATTTAAACAAATGTTTTGTGAAATTTGTCATATTTCTAGTTGATTAGCCACAAAAAGGTGGAATAAAGCAGCCCCATGCATAATTAATTTGGCCAATGCAATATACTGGGTAAACAAAATGTCTTGCAAGTACGTTTTACATAATTTTCTCCTTCTGTTACGTTTTACATAATTTTCTCCTTCTGTTCTGTCCCATCTATGATAATTTTTATTTTTAGTTCATTTAATGAAGTTAGCTGACAAAATGTTACTCACAAACAAATGTAAACTTTCATGCCTTAGACCTGAGACAAGAAACTAAGAGATGCGCAAGTCCATGTGCCGCGCAACTCCATGAGACTCAACTGTAAACGAAAATGTTGGTTGTGTCATGGACTCTTGTAAAGGAGTTCATATCTGGAAGATGTGGTTCTGTATTGTAGATTAATGTTATCAAGATATTATGTGCATGTGTACTAAATTAAATTTGCGTAGCAGGGTATCATGCATGCCTGCAGCGCTTTTATTCAACTTTAAAATTTTTGTCACACTTTTCTCTGGAACTGATAGTCCTACAAACCTGAAACTTGGTACACATGTGAGCACTGAGTGGTTGTATCGTGTATACTGCAATTAGGTTGCTGCTGAGTATTCATCCCTTTATTTCTTTGTTTTTTCTTTCTCTCCATTATTAAAAAAAAAAATAAAATAAAATAAAATTTTTGTCACACTTCTCTCTGGAACTGATAAGCCTAAAAACTTGAAACTTGTTAAGTCACTGGTTGTATTTTGTATACCAGAATCATTCTGCTGCTACATATACACCTGAACCTCTTTATAACACTGTTCATTTTAACATGGTTTTGGATATAACGTGGACCAGTGTTGTCCCCCAAATATACATTTGCCTATACAACCTATGCTTTTACTCTCGTTATAACACGGCTAGGATAGCTAACACAGAAATGGACATGTACCCCAACACTAGGGTTATAAAGAGGTTGTGGTGTATATCCCATTATTTGTTAATTTTTCTTTCTTTCTAATTTTCAGTATTTAAAATGTTTAATTTTTCTCAGGAACTATTAGGCCGACAAACTTTAAATTTGTACACAGGTGGACAGTGAATTGAATTATTAGACCTACAAGTGTGAAACTTGGTTCACCATGGGCAATGATTGATTTTTTGGTGTATGAAGGAATCAGGCTGCTACATTTTTATATTACATGTTTATGTAACAGGTTATTATTGGTAAAGACTGTTGCTGAAGCGGGGCTATAGTCAGATTCTTTGTCTGAGTCCTACTTGTATGTGGAGGGCAAAATTACTCAGGTGAGCTACAGGACCACTGATCCTCTGATTTATATAAATGATGATCCTGAATTGATCTTGCCCATCTGACAACAAGGCTGAATTTTCTAATTTTAGCATAATTGGAGAAAATGCTTATTTCTGGATTAATTGTACTTAAAACTTATTCAAATGCTTGCAAATGTTATTTTGTGGCAAAAAAATGCTTTCTAGAGGTCAAGGTCATTAACTGACCTTGGCTGAAGGGCATTGAGAGTTTCAATCACATTGATTTGTTGTTGTTTTTCAGCCACAAATGGGCCTATCAGAAACAACTGGCATATAATTGTATTCTGGGATAGAAGATTATTAAATTGGCTCATGTGGTCCAGGTTACATGATCAAGCTGGCTGCCTATTGGTTAAAAAGCTTCAAAAATCTTCTCCAGAACCAGCAGGCAGATGACCTTGAATCTTGGTGTGCAACATTTGGGGCTTTAGCCCTCCAAAATTTATATAAAATAAATGATGATCCTGGATTGACCTTGACCTATTTTAAAGCAAGGTCGAATTTCCTAATTGGTGCATAATTGGAGAAAATGCTTACTTCTGGATTAATTGTACCTTAAATTGATACAAATGCTTGCAAAAATGCGTACTAGAGGTCAAGGTCATTGGCTGACCTTGACTGAATGTGAATTAGAATTCCAGTCAGATTGGTGTTTTACAATGTGCTTATCAGAACTAAATAGGAGGGACAGAAGATGGATGAGGGATTAACTGTTAGGCCACTGGCCAGAAGTGGTTTTGCTCCCCGCCATGGGGAATTTTGCAGACCCTGATTTTCATTTAGCCTAATGCCTTAGAAGTTTTTTGAGACATGTTAGCCCTCTGTAAGGTGTCCGATAACTGTGTAACATGCAATTACATATGATACCTCATGAAAATCAAATATTTACTCTTTAAAAACAGCAGGAAAATCAATCTAAACTCCTAAATACATGTATGATCAAAACTGTACTTTGTCTGATAGAAGGACTCCGTAGCTACATGTACAATTTGTGACCGTTGAATTCCACATCGTCCTGTTACTGTGTAACACATGTAAGATTTACTATCTCTACTTTAAATGAATATTTGTAGCTAAATAGTTCTCTCTATATTTTGTTTTATGACTTATATGGCCAAATCATGGCATTCATCATCAAGGATATCTATTTTCCTTTCCAACACTGCAAAGCTTGTTCTTGTTACTTATAAACTAATGAAGTTATTGACTGTTAAACTCGTTGAACCCATTGAAAATGCCAAATTCCAAAAATACTGTTTTTATAGATTTAGCTTAACATCTTCAGCAAATAAGATCCTAAAAATGCTGCAAATCTGATTATTTTATGATATTTAAAGAGTTTTAATGCATTTACATGCCAATAAAATGGCAATAATAGATATCAATTGTTTTTGCAAAATTGTAAAATGTAAAAACAGTAACATGTGTAACACTATTTTCTATTTTTTAGTATTTCGTATTATTTTTATACCCCGCCACTTAAAAAGTGCGGGGTATTATGTTATACCCTCCAAAAAAATTTGCGTTCGAGTGTCCGTCCGTCCGTCCGTCGGTCTGTCCGTCTGTCCGTCTATCCGTCTGTCCGTCCGTCAGCGCTTCGTTTCCGGGCTCTATCTTGAGCAGTTATTGACCGATTTTCTTCAAACTTTGTATAGGAGTTCATATCAGGAAGGAGTGGTTTGGGATTGAAGATGGGTAAATTTCGTCAAATAAGTACAGAGTTATGGCCCTTGATGTACGTTAAAATTTTGTTTCCGGGCTCTATCTTGAGTATTTATTGACCGATTTTCTTCAAACTTTGTATAGGAGTTCATACTATGAAGGAGTGGTCTGGGATTGAAGATGGGTAAATTTCATGGAATAAGTACAGAGTTATGGCCCTTGATTTACGTTAAAATTTTGTTTCCGGGCTCTATCTTGAGCATTTATTGACCGATTTTCTTCAAACTTTGTATAGGAGTTCATACCAGGAAGGAGTGGTCTGGGATTGAAGATGGGTAAATTTCGTCAAATATGTACAGAGTTATGGCCCTTGATTTACATTAAAATTTTGTTTCCGGACTCTATCTTGAGCATTTATTGACGGATTTTCTTCAAACTTTGTATAGGAGTTCATACTAAGAAGGAGTGGTCTGGGATTGAAGATGGGTAAATTTCGTCAAACAAGTACAGAGTTATGGCCCTTGATTTACGTTAAAATTCTGTTTCTGGGCTCTATCTTGAGCATTTATTGACTGATTTTCTTCAAACTTTGTATAGGAGTTCATACCAGGAAAGAATGATTTGGGATTGAAGATGGGTAAATTTTGTCAAATAAGTACAGAGTTATGGCCCTTGATTTACGTTAAAATTTTGTTTCCCGACTCTGTCTTGAGCATTTATTGACCGATTTTCTTCAAACTTTGTATAGGAGTTCATATCAGGAAGGAGTGGATTGCGATTGAAAATGAATAAATTAGTTTAAATAAGTACAGAGTTATGGCCCATGATTTACATTAAAATTTCATTTCCTGCCTCTGTTTTGTGCATTTATCAACCAATTTTCTTCAAACTTTGTATAAAAGTTCAAATCAGGAAGTAGTGGTTTGGGATTGAAGATGGGTAAATTTTATCAAAGTATACAGAGTTATGGTCCTTCATTTATGACAAAATTTTGTTCTGCTCTTTATCTTGAGAATTTATTGACAAACATTTTTGCTAAATTAAATTTGCGTGGCGGGGTATCATGCATGCCTGCAGCGCTTTTATTTATAATTAATTTCAATGAAAGTGGTCATTTTTTGTTCATAATCAGTGATTGGATCAACATTTCTTGAAGTATGTCTACTGGTAAGTTTCCTTCAACTGCACAAATAAACCAATGTTTGAAAAATGATATAAATATTCTAGAAACTCATGACTAAGTCTGCCTTTGCCTTTGTTTTGTCAAAGCAGACCTGGCTACGTAGCTGATCAGTGTCATGTAATGTATGTAAAATTTCTATAAGAAAACAAAGTAAGCCTAGTTTGTACTCAAATGGCTGAGTTTATAATTGGGTGAAAAGGATTCCTATGTCAGCAATAATGCAGTAAAACCAACAACAAATATCAAGAGCCGAAGCTGGCCTTACAGGTATGTTCATTGTCATTATCTGGCACATAATGTAACATACAAAATATCAAGCAAGACAACAACTGATTACTGGGATTTATATATCTAATAAAGTGCTATGAATATCTTCATATTACATAGGCAGCAGATGTAAAATGTATCGGTAACATAAACATGCTTGACCAAATTTTTATCGCACCTGCTTATAGCAGGGTGCGATATAGGAGTCCAACTTTCCATTCGTTCGTCCGTCCGTCCGTCCGTCTGTCAACAATTCACGTCGAGTTGCATTGAGTCTAGCACTAAAGTGTAATTCTCTGCAGCAGTGATAAGTGTAAGCATGTAACCATGCATAGTAATTGTCCTTGATGGCACCTTGACTAGGTGCCCTTGACCTATATGTCATGGTCCATCGACTTTGTAAAAATTAATGTCAAGTTGCGTCGATTCTAGCACTAAAGTGTATTTCTCTGCAGCAGTGATAGGTGTAAGCGTGAAACCTTGCATAGTAATTGCTTTTCCCCTGTAGTTAATTGAGACATTATTGCATAATTGTTCTGTGGAGCGATCGTTGCCCATTGGGCTACTTGTTTTTTTATCCAATACAGATTGTAGAACTAGTTGACACTTATGGGGTGCCGTTTTACTATTTATTCCCTATTTTTGGATATCCATAATTTATTTAAGGATATTCATAATTCATTTATGGATATCCTTAATTCTTTTATGGATATCCTAAAATAATTAAGTACATGTATATCCATTAATATTTTTGGATATCCTAAAATGAATTATGGATATCCATAAATGAATTATGGATATCCATAAATGAATCATGGATATCCTTAAATGAATTATGGATATCCTTAATTGAATTATGGATATCCTAAAATACATTTTTGGATATCCAAAAATCACGATGAATTATGGATATCCATAATTCGATTTTTGGATATCCATAATTCATCGTGATTTTTGGATATCCTTAAATCAGCGTATTTAAGGATATCCTTAAATGTATTTTAGGATATCCAAAAATGATCTTGAATTTAGGATATCCATAATTTAATTTTTGGATATCCATAATTCTATTTTAGGATACCCTTAAATGATCTGATTTGGGTTATCCATAAATCGATTTTAGGATATCCATAATTCATTTTTAAAAATATTCCTTAGGCACGTACATCATTTTGGCTCATAGGTGAGCTTATAGTATACCGTCGTCCGTCCGTCATCCACAATTTCAAAGATCTTCTTCTCTGAAACCGCTGGGCCGATTGTTCTCATATTACACATACACCATCTACAGGTAGGGGGAAAGAATACTTGTGTTTTTTGTTTTGATTGGATAAGGACTCTAGTTACTATGGTAACTTATGCTTCCCATAGACTTATAATGGAAAAAAGTGAAAATTGCCAGTTTTTGCTGTCTTGTTGGAGATATTTGAATTTTGTTTTTGCAGAAATGTTTATTGAGTAGTCCTCTACGTTTCATGTGACTTTTGTCCTAATCCTTTATTTTGATTGGTTGCAGGGGCCCCATATAGGGCAAAATTTCGAAAACATACAAAAATCTTCTTCTCAGAAACTGTCAAGGGGATTATTCCAGGCGGATAAGAACTCTGGTCGCTATGGCAACTTAAAGTTTCCATAGACTTCTAGTGGGAAAAGTGGAAATCGGCTATTTTTCCGCTAAAATTGCAGACATTTGAATTTTGTTTTTGCAGAAATGTTTATTGAGTAGTGTTTGACGTTTCTTGTGAGTTTTGTCCTAATCCTTTATTTTGATTGGTTGCTGGGGCCCCATAAAGGGCAAAATTTTGAAAAGAAAAAAAAAAAAAAAAAAAAAAAAAAACATTCAAAAATCTTCTCCTCAGAAACTCAAGTGGATGAATCCTGTACTTTGTATACATGTTCCTGACAGTAGCCTCTACATTATTTGTGTTTTTATTCCAGTTGGATAAGAACTCTGGTTGCTATGGTTTCCATAGGCTTATAATGGGAAAAGTGGAAATTGGCTATTTTTTCTGGACCAATTGTAGGTATTTGAATTTTGTCTTTGCAGAAATATTTATTGAGTATATCTCTATGTTTCATGTGACTTTTTTTCCTAATCCTTTATTTTGATTGGTTGCTAGGGCCAATCAAAGGTAAGGGTAGTAAAATTTCGAAAAACATTTAAAAATCTTCTCCTCAGAAATTGTCTATGGCATGAAGCCTGTACTTTGTATACATGTTCCTGACAGTAGTCTCTACATAATTTGTGTTGTTTATTTCAGTTGGATAAGAAATCTGGTTGCTATGGCAACTTAAAGTTTCGATAGACTTAAAACGGGAAAAGTGGAAATTGGCTATTTTTTTCTGGTCCAATCGCAGATATTTGAATTCTATTTTTGCACAAATGTTTATAGAGTAGTCCTCTACAGTTTGGTTGACTTTTGTCCTAATCCTTTATTTTGATTGGTTGGTGGGGCCCCATAAAGGGCAAATTTTTTAAATAAATATTTGGTTAATATAGCAGATCTCAGGTGAGCGTTTACAGGACTGTTGGTCTTCTGGTTTTGTGATTTAAGGATATCCTTAAATGAATTATGGATATCCTAAAATAGGACTGTATGTGACAGTATATCCATAATTTATTTATGGATATCCATAAATCCAATTATGGATATCCAATATTTGCCCGATTTTAGGATATCCTTAAATCGAATTATGGATATCCAAAAATTGGATTGTATTTTAGGATATCCATAATTCGATTTAAGGATATCCTAAAATCAATTTATGGATATCCAATATTCAGCCGAATAAAGGATATCCATAAATGGATTTTAGGATATCCAAAAATCGATTTTAGGATATCCAAAAATGAATTATGGATATCCAAATATGAATTATGGATATCCATAAATAGGGAATAAATAGTAAAACGGCACCCCATGGACACTTGATTTTCTCAGGTTAGCTACAGGCTTATTAAGCTTTTTGTTTAATTTAAGGCTCTGAAAACACCTGGCATGGTGAATTGGATATAAAATCATATGGTGTTGGAATAACGACTTCATCCGGTATTGAAACATCCAATGCTGCAGAACCTGATGATGAAACTTCTGAAGAACAAGACAACACGTCAACTGTTCAGGATGAAACTGACGACACAAGACCTGTTCAGCAAGTGATAGCCCAGTCAATAGTGTTTGGCTGGACTCAGTATAATAGACATCCTGATAAGGGTGCAGACATACCCACAATTTATATTGACAGCAAGAAATATGGAGTTTTTATATACAATCCTGAAGCAGACAGCTTATTAATAAGTGAATGGCCTTTACTTTTCTGTTCTGACCGCCCGATGAAGACTCTATCAGATAAATATTCAGGAATTTTTATTCTTTGGGTGTTTATGAATCACAGAATTTTTTTTAAAAAACAAATTACAAGTCGATGGGATTGTGAATTCAAAATATTGATGGCTCAGGACATGGAATTTTATAAACAGTTGAAATCTTACAGCAACTCTATAAAAATACATACACAAGGCTTACAATGGAATCAGGGTGGTATTGGGATTCTTGATCACGTGGAGCAACCTGACAAAGGGTCCGTGAAAGGGATTAAAAGAAAATTTCCAGAGTAGAAGATAAGTTTGACAAAATAAAAATCAAGACCAAGCTCACTCACAGTGAAGCTCGGTTGTGCTTTTGACTGTTGATCAGGAGGACACAGGTTTGATCCACTCATCCAGCTTATCTTTCCCGTAAAGAAATTTTCCCCTACCGCTGATTCAAGTGGGCTGCAGCTGGTGGTTTGAAGAAGGATTGGTTACAAGTACTGGTTATCTGCTTCAAAGCTCACCAGTTGAGCCGCATCGTGAGAAAACCGGTCTTCGGGGTTTCCGACCAGGTGCGACACAAATCGGTCTGTACAGTCACACGAGCAGGCTAGATACTTGAAATTTTGGCTATGAGTAGAAGAGGAATTATACTATCCGAGTAGCGAAAACAAAGGCGCTGATCAGCTTCGCGGTGACCGCGAAGCTGATCTGTGCCTTTGTTTTCGCCTAGGCAAAAATCTGGTTTTCTCACGATGCGGCTCAGTTAGTTTTGACCCTATCGGTTTTGTCGAAAGTTATTATTTAATTTTCTGGTTCTCGGAGAAAAATTTGGCTAGACATAGGGTAGGAGGAAGAAATAATACTAAAATTAAAATGTCTCAAATCCTCAAGTCGGAATAAAATTAAATAAAAAAGTCCCAAAACTACCAACTATTTTAATTTTTTCAAATGCTGCATGTCGACATTATTTTCAATTCACAAGTTGGCCATCTCTGAGGCCCAGAAATGTGTTTTTGTAGCAAAGTGTCTCTGGCTACCCAAAAAATATACATGTATATAACTCTCCCGAGAACCAGAAAATAAAAAAAATAATGACCTTATGTAATTCAGTATACTGCTTAATAAGAGTTTTATACAAATTTCTCAAATTGTATATTTACTGGTGATTTGTGAACAAGATTGATTAGCCATGCTAATTTTGCCATTTATTTGTTTTCTAACTCATCATTTCTTTTAATTCATTCACTCATTCTGCACGGTAAATAGTCCTGTGAAAGGCCCCAAAAAAGTCTCATGTTTCCGGTTACCCTACCGACCTAAATATTTTGGGGACTACCCAAACTTTTTAGCTCACCTGAGCCGAAGGCTCACAGGTGAGCTTATAGTTTACCCATGCTACGGCGTCCATCCGTCATCGTCCGTCGTCCACAATTTCAAAGATCTCCTCTGAAACCACTTGGCCAATCAAAGCCAAACTTCATGTGGAGCATCCTTAGGAAGGGGGAACGAAAGTTTATATAAATGGTCCAGGTCACATGACCAAGATGGCCACCATGGCTATAAATAGCAAAAACCTTTAAAAATATTCTTCTCTAGAACCAGTCGGCCGATTTCCACGAAACTTAGTATGTAGCATCGAGGACGCGGGCCCATCATAGATTTTATAAATCATGACCCTAGGATGACCTTGACCTATTTTATGGCAAGGTCAACTTAGGTCGCCAATGCATTTGAATGGGAAAAAATGGTGCTATTTAATGGGTAAAACTTACTGGGAATATAATAGGCAAATGGACAGAAGATTAATGTTAATAGAAAATTTTAGCCCCTGGGGAGTTGTCTGCCCCTGCCCCGGGGCTATTTACATGTATATTTCCATAATAATGAAACATCTTCTCCCCTGAAACTGCTTGGCCAATCAAAGCCAAACTTCATGTGGAGCATCCTTGGGAAGGGGGAAAGAAAGTTTATATAAATGGTCAAGGTCACATGACCACGTGTTTTTTATGACTGAGTTATCCCCTTTTTTAGCCATGTCCCGCCTTCATTTTTATTGGATCTTCATCATTATTTGTGGTAACAAGGACAACCATAATATCTCGGATGAGTTGAAAATTCGACCTGATCCCATGAATGATTGCGGAGAGCTGACCTTGAATGTCTGAAAAATAGATGTTTGGTGTTGTTAACACTCTAGTGCCGTCATTTGTAATCGGATCTTCACCATTCTTTACAGTAATTAGGGCAACCTTTTTTCTAGTATCTCGGATTTCGAAATACGACCACACCCCGTGAATGACCATTGAATGTCAGAAGAATTGATATTTAGTGTTGTCAACACTCCAGCACCTATATTTTTGATCTGACCTACTGGGAAAATAGCTGCTTATTCGGCTTACGATATGTTTTCATGGTATAAGTACCTGTTAATTTGGACTTTTCCCACCTCGGTTTTTGAAGTGGAAAGCTGTTTCTGATTGTGCCTTTTCCTGGTGGTTGCCTACTTGTACCTTTTCATCATTCTTCACAGCAACATTAGGACAATCATAAAATCTCAGATGAGTTTGAATTTCGACCAGATATCATGAATGGTTAGAGATAGCTGCCCTTGAATGTCCGAAAAAAATATTTAGTGTTGTCAGCACTGTAGCACCTTCATTTTCGATTCAATCTACTAGTGACGGTTTCTTGTAGTCAAGTTCACATGCGGAATTTACCATTATGTTATTGTATTTAACAGAATACCTTATTGGAAGGGCATAACACATTGGAATTTTGAAACTTCAGATGCTTTTCATTCCACAGAAATAAATTAAATGCTTGAAGGACCAATTTGTCAGAACTATGCTTATTAATGAGCCGTGTCATAAGAAAACAAACATTTTGCATGATATGCGGAATCAGCGCCTTTGTTTTCACTACTATGATAGTATGCTGTAATTCCTCGTCTTTCCAAACCTAAAATTTCCAGCCTCTAGCCAACTTCTGTGCTTGTACAGTTTGGCTTGTGCCGGACCTGTTCTGAAACCACATTGCTGGTTTTTAGCTCACCTGAGCCGAAGGCTCACAAGGTGAGCTTATAGGATGGCCTTGCTCCGTCATCCGTCGTCGTCCGTCCGTCCGTCTGTCCGTCCATAATTTCAAAGATCTTCTCCTCTGAAACCGCTTGGCCAATCAAAGCCAAACTTCATGTGGAGCATCCTTAGGAAAGGGGAACGAAAGGTTATAATGGTCCTGGTCACATGACCAAGATGGCCACCATGGCTATAAATAGCAAAACATTTAAAAATCTTCTTTTCCAGGACAAGAAGGCCTATGATTTTGAAACTTTGCATGAAGCATCAGGGAGAGGAGCTCTACAAAGTTATATAATCATGACCCTGCGATTGCCTTGACCTATTTTACGGCAGTGTCAGCATAGGTCGCCCATGCTTTTGAATGGGGAAAATTGTCAAAATGTAATTTTAAGGGAAAAACTTAAACGAAATGGACAAATGGACTGAAGTTTTATGATTCTGTAAAAATAAACATGAATATTACCATACTATTCAAAGGTCTTCCTCTCTGAAACCGCTGGGCCAATCAAAGCCAAACTTCTTAAGGAGCATCCTTAAGAAAGGGGAACGAAAGTTTATATAAATGGGCCATGTCACATGACCAAGATGGCCACCATGGCTATAAATAGCTAAAACCTTTTTAGGTTTTCTTCAAAATCTTCTTCAGAACAAGAAGGCCTATAATTTTGAAACTTGGCATGAAGCATCAGGGAGAGGAGTCCTACAAAATTTATGTAAATCATGACCCTGTGATGACCTTAACCTATTTTACGGCAAGGTCAACATAGGTGTCCCATGCATTTTAATGGAGAAAATTGTCAAAATGTCATTTGAAGAGAAAAACTTGAAGGAAATGGGCAAATGATTTATGATTCTGAAAAAAAAGGACCCCAGGGGCTGGTCTGACCCCACCCTGGGGCAATACACATGTAAATCACCATACTTATCTGAAACCGCTTAATCAATCAAAGCCAATTTTATATAAAGCATCTATAGGAAGGGGAAACTATTGTATATATAAATAATCAGGTCACATGACGAAGATGGCCGCCATGTCCATATATGGTAAAAACCCTTCAAAAATCTTCTTCTCTAGAACCGGTGAACCAATTTCAACAAAACTTGGCATGTAGCATTGTGGACTAGAGTACTACAATGGATACATAAATTATGACCCTGTGATGACATTGACATGTTTCACGGCAAGGTCAATATAGGTCGTCCATGACTATTATAATAGTCAAATAAGTTTATTGGTATATATCCCAGGTCTCAGGTCAGCGTTTTCAGGACGATTGGTCCTCTAGTCTCATGATGTGGATAATTTCTTTTTCATTATGTTAGCTTTATTGTACCAATATGTTAGCTGCCCATAAGCTGTCGTGTAATCTTTTCAGTGATGGAAACTCTAGATCAAAGCATAATTTTATATGCAGCCACCATTAGAAGGGGGAACAAAAGGATGTTTGCAAAGGCCGTGACACATGACAAAGAAGGCCAACATCTGCACATATGCTCAAAATCCTCTTTAAGAGGGGTTCGAGGCCCACACATTGGTACATGTGAGACAAGCCAAGTTCTGCTTGCGGGTGTGTCAGGTGGTTTTTCTCGGGGTTCTCTCCCATTTTTGCCCCAACTCCTGATTGGCCTGTCTCATTAGAGCTGAAATAATCTTGAGAGGGACCTTTAACTGAATAAATAAAATCCAAAACTGTGCTGAAATTTACCTTGTTATAAGATTGTTGAGGTGATACTTCTAAATTTTCAGATATGTTACATATGTATGCTTACATACATTTGAACTGTAATTTAGTGAAATGACTTCAACATTTTCTATTAATATGCAAGAATTGTCCCTTAAAACTGAAGGTCTGCTTTATCTCCCCATATATGTAGTTGATAGGACCATAATTATAATGTATCTAAGTGAAGTGGTAAGAAAATGAAGGTCATACATTGCTCATAAAAAGACAGTTTTTTGAGTTTGGCACATAATTGTATGCAAGTATTCTGTGTTAACGGCATCACATTCCTTTACTTTAGTCTGGTGTCATTTACATACTCGGGTATATATTTTTGCTCTAACTGTATTTGCATTGGCCTTTTGCGAAATTAATGAACTTCCAACGTACACTTAAAATCTTGATAAGTATGCCCTTTTAGGCAAACTGTGTATGTAAACATTAGAGGTTTTTTTTAAATGATTACTTAAGGCCATCATGGTCATTCCTTTTCGTATTTTTGTTTAAAAATACATGTGATGTGTATTAATTTTAGTATTTTCAGCATCAACAAAGGCAGAACAAGTGTTTGTACAAAGGTAGTATCATTTTGATTGATTTTAATACCAGAGGATGGATAGTCTTGTAAATGTGCGTTTTACAGGCTAACCGCATTTGTTTTCCCATATATTAGACACCATTTGCTCTTTAAATAAAACAGGTCAAGGTCAACTTAGGATTGTAATGTTACATGTAGCTTTGAATATAGCTGGCTTAAGAGGATAACTTTGATACTGGTAGCATTAGCAAAATGTCTACATGGACAGTATGAGCTTGAATCGAAATTATTTTCAATTGCATGCATTTTTCATGTTTGTTTGCATGACAGTACTCATGATTTTCTCGAAGACAAATGTGACCCCTTAGCCAGGGAACTCAATTAAAACAGTTTAGTTTTCTACATGTTTTATTTTCTATTTACAACCCATAGCAGGTTCTTTAGCTCTTTACACTTTCATACCAGACCACAAACTGTGTCGCCTTCTCTCACCGTTATCTTTCTTTCTTGCACACGTCATCCTCTCTTCTCCCGCGCATGCTCACCCATCCAACATCTAGCACATACCCACATATGTTCACAACCTTATAACTTACAGTCATTCAATAACATAACCTATTACTCATTCATTTGACCTAGCATACTCTCGACCTAGTACACTTACACTCACCAATAAACTTAAACAACTGAAAAATTAATATTTTATCAATAGTGTTAAACCAAGTGTTGCACCTAGTTGACATTTCAGACAAAATTTTAGATAGAATGTCCATTGGCCAAAATGTCATCTGCACTGATTGTTCATTTAACGAAATCGCATTTACTAATAGATCTTGTAGACGAAATGGCATTATACAAAATGTCCTTTAGCCAATATAGGCTTACGACAAAATACATGTAACTTAAAGATGAAATGGATTTAGACGAAACTTACTGCACCTTCACTGGGGTAGCTGACACTTTAATTATGATATATGAGACAGGTTTTCGACCAAACTGTTGAGAGATGCGAAATTAAGAGTAATGCCCTTTGGCTCCATGTTGCCAAATATTGAGTGACTGATGAAGCTTTAGTAGCTGAAACCACGGTATGGCCCATCCTCTTTCTTATTAATACGTGTATGTTCACTGCTCTTAAGGGATCTGTTTTATTTTTAATGAAAGGTCATTCCCTTGCCACATCAGTCTGAATTCATTGAATTAGAATGGATATGTGCTTCAAAAGAGTTTATTTCCTAGCCAACGACCGAAGAGTGATCCCAGCGCCTTGCCTATCATCGATCCCAGCACACCTGCTGCAACGCTACCAATAAAAGCGCCTATTGCGGCACCTATACCTGTTCCAATGCCTGGGGCAATAGCAGTTCCAATTACACCGCCAATTAAACCACCTAGTACCTCCCCTCCGATACTCGCGCCAATAGCCAAACCGCCTCCTACGACTCCTTCAGAGACACGTTGTGTTGTTGTAACTTGAAAATCCCTTTTTGTCATCCTTCCGGCTTTATACTTCTTATGGATATGATAAATGTCATACGCACCATGTGCTATTTCCAGTCCAGCTATTACTCCGGCGCCAATCCAGTCAGAGCCTTTGGCGACACCTTCAATAATTTCAGCCGCAGCAAATCTCGTTGCTGTACCCTTTACACTATCCTCGATCACTGTTTTTGCCACGGCACATCCGAGACGTGTGCCGGCTTTTGCCGTATTTGCTGCGCCCCCATGAAGTGTTTCTTTAACTTTACCCCAAGCCCATGTTACTTGTGAGCTATATCCGGTTCCAGTCTTGCATTCGGTTGCAAAATGTCCGCAATTTTTCTTAAAGGGATTATACCCCGATTCTCCCACTTTTTGTCGGGCTCGCTCTACCACCAATTCTGGTGGATTTTGATTAATAACTTCATCTGGGTAATCAAAGCGAAATAAATCGCCATTCTGTTCTTCTACGTTAAGCTTTTGTTCAAAGATCCCCTTCTCTCCATTAACTTTAGTACGATGAACAACGGTCAATTCATTGGTGTGGGGATCAATGTCTGTAACAATAGCTTCGTGCCAAATTATATAGTCTCTACGCCATCCAATATGATCCCCACTTTTCAAAATTCCTAACTCCCACGGATAAATGGGTGTTCGAGAACCATTCACCTGAAGGGCTGGATGTATATCTGGCGTTCCAGGAAAGATAGTCTGGGTATGGTGACCATCGTTCCATGTATCAAGTGTCACTGACCCTTCTTCAGAATCACTTGCTTCCGTCTCATAATGCGACGTTGTGTGTGCATGGCTGTGGTCATTCCATTCATTAAATACCAGTGATCTTTCTTCTGAATCGCTATCTTCCGTATGAAAACGAGTCGAGTTACGCAACAGTGACTTTCTCATATCTAAAAACATAATAATGGTAATGATAATAAAATAATAAATTGTTAGAGATTCAGTTATTTGTATTCCATATTGAAGTCCAAAATATATCGGAAGGTGACTATATTGCCCAAATAAAGCATATGAAAGTATTCTGTCCAAATGTAAATCGGAAATCGTATTTAAAGCACAAGTGACAACAGCTGTAGAAAAAATAAATAAATAAATAAATAAATAAAATTAAAACAGACGCAGAAATGTATGGAGAAAACATGCTTATTAGGAAGTTAAACATGTAAAGCTATGTTTATACAGGCCTTGCAACCGTTTCGCGACCTGTCCGCGAGGCTGATTTCGTTGAAACTGAATAGCGACCGATGAAACCAAAATATGCCCATATTTGGATTGGATTGGAATCGCCGACCAGTCGATCGGTCAGCGACCGGTCGCCGATAGGTCGGCCACCTGTCGCTGTAGACGTTAAGATCTGCTTACGATTTGATGACACTGCGGACATGGAAGTCCAGTTGTTATTATGTACATGTATAATAATTATAATAATAATACTAATAGTAACTTTTTTTTAAAGAGAATAACATATTTGGCAAATATGCCAGTCTAACATATGATCATCAACTAACAAATGTTGAAATGCTTGACAAAATGAACATACAGTCTATCATTTACATTGATATTTACAATTTGAAGATACTACACACCAGAAAGAGTGCATGCGAGCTACACAACCCCGCTCCATTGCAGAGGGTGGAAGGTTTACTTAATGCCATTCAGTGGCTACGTTTACTAGGTCACGGTTTTATCATTCGTTCTGTGTATCATTCTTTTGATTTTAATGAGCATTTTTTTGGTTGACTTTACAAATCGGTTTCAGCTGTTGGGGGACACAAAACGCCATCAAACTCTTCTCGGTTAAACACAGCTAGAAACATACGTGATTTTGTCAATATGTTGTTCACTTAAACTATCTTCCGATTATGCTGAATCTCTTCACAAACAATATCCATTCATAAATGATATTACTTCCAGACAAGAATAGGATTTTTAGTATTTCTCGAGCACCCCAGTATGAAGGAACACAAGTGGCGGAAAACATTGTCAAAACAGCGTGGGCGATCTTCCAGAGCGGAGAACTACATGGGTTGTTTGCAGTTGATTTGAATTTATTTTGACCTCGAGCGATGTGCAAACTTGGGATTATGAAATGAAATCCCCGGGTCCTTTACGATGTTCACGCGCACATGAGGCGAAAGCCTAAACCCAGAGTCTCCCCTTATAATTATAGTGACATTGAGGATTTGATGTTGGAAGCAATGTAAACAAGTTGGCTTCTTTAAAAAGAAACCAATGAAAAGGTCAGCAGCAGGTTGATATAAGAGCTTCCTTTTGCTCTAGATTTCAGTGTTGTTGTTTGTCATTTATTTCGATTCCCATAAGTTTCAGTTTCGTATAAATATCGTTTCTTGTTATGAACGCTTGACCAGTGTTTGTATCTGTCACTCAAGGCATTGACTAAAATTTCCGATGTTACAGAATCAAAGCTAATTCTAAAGAGAATACGATTACAATCAAATATGTCGATAGGTCACAGTGTAGGAAACTATTTGGCAGTGCAGTCAATTTGTGACAGAGTTCTGAATTTTGACTTGCAGCCACACTACCGGAAAGAGACCCATGGGTCCGATGTGATGGACTAAAAGTCAGCCATATAGAGTTACAATAGTTTCTGTACCCCTCATCAGGGTATCTACGATCTTAATTTTGATGCGCTATGATAAGAAGTCGCCATGATCGAGACTACTTGCTAGATATTTACCGCTTTTGTTTGCGGTGAACTGTCTGGTCAACATAGACGGGTTCACTAGTTAGCTCGCCTGTACGAAAGTACAGGAAGAGCTATTGCAGTCACCCCGGCGTCGGCGTTGGCGTTAGCGTCGGCGTCGGCGTTGCTCAAAATGTTAAAGTTTTTGGTTAAAGTTTTTATGAGTCTATATCTCTTGAAGTTGTGGATGGATCAAGTTGATACTTTGCATGTTGGTAGATATTGGTCTGAAGTTTTATGCTGTACCATCATGACCCACCTGGGTGACCTTGAGGTCAAGGTCACGGACTAAGAAATTTTTTGTTAAAGTTTTTGGTTAAAGTTTTTATAAGTCTATATCTCTTGAAGTTGTTGATGGATCAGGTTGATACTTTGCATGCTGGTAGATATTGGTCTGACATTTTATTCTGTACCATCATGACCCACCTGGATGACCTTGAGGTCAAGGTTACGGACTTAGAAATTTTGTGTTAGAGTTTTTGGTTAAAGTTTTTATAAGTCTATATCTCTTGGATATGTAGATGGATCAAGTTGATACTTTCCATGTTGGTAGATATTGGTCTGAAGTTTTATGCTGCACCATCATGACCCACCTGGGTGACCTTGAGTTCAAGGTCACAGACTTTGAAATTTTATGTTAAAGCTTTTGCTTAAAGTGCTTAGAACTATATATTGCTGGAACAGATGGATGGATCTAGTTGATACTTTGCTGTTAGATATTATTCTTTAATTATGCTGTAGCATCTTGACTCACCTGTGGTCAAGGTCACAGACTTAGATTTTAGGTTATAAGTCTATATCAAATATGTAGATGGATCAAGTTGAACTTAGCATGTTGGTAGATATTGGTCTGAAGTTTTATGCTGTACCATCACGACCCACCTGAGTGACATTGAGGTCAATGTCTAATAGATTTAGTGGCAAAGCACAAGTCAGGCGAGCTACGCTGTCCTGCGACAGCTCTTATTTTTATTAAGCGCTTTATGTGACAAAACGCGTAATTGAGAGAGAGCAGTCGATCATGGGTACAATTTTCTTCATATTCAAAGTAAACACTGTGGAAAAGGTCCTGAGGGACCTTTTCCAATAAAGCGAGAGTATCGATTTTTCAGAACTAGGTTCCTTTAGATCCAAACCTGAGGAGAGCCAATCTACAATATAAATATTTTAATAATACCAATGGACCATGAGCAGTTTACGAGCTGCAGGAAGTCTAAGAACGCGCTGAATTATGGTCCATATTTTCAACATGGCGGTACCACATCACATGCAGTTATTGCATCTGCAGAGAGTTGATATCCCCTCAAGTGTTGCTTGGGAAATGATGCAGATTACAAAAAGAGGCTTCATTTTGCTAGTTTGCGACCTCGAAAACGTATTTGCGACTGAAATCAGAAATCAGTCGCGGTCAGTCTTTTGAGCAAGTTCAAAAGACTGCCCGCGATTTATTTTAGACGGCGACCGGTCGGCGACTTCAAGAAAACCTTGTCCCGTGTCCTCTGCAACGTTTTTCGCAATCTCAGAGATTTTAGTCGCGAGCGTTCGCGAGTTCATTGTAAGCTCTGTGTAAGCAGGGTTTAAATATATGTTCATCGAATAGTGAAGTTTCGATGAGCATTTCTTTGTATCAGCTCATTTAAACCTGGCGTCCCTTTTATAAAAAATGGGACATAGGCAAACAGAATAGCCCCAGATGTGACGCCGCAAAATGCGGCGTCCCATCTGGGCTTTTCTGTTTGCTCAGAGAATTTTCATCGAAAAATCGAAAAATTTAAAAATCACTCCTGTCGCCCCTAAAATGAAAGTGGACTTATCCAATTGATAATGATGGGAGAATTCATTCGTCAAATATGGGTTAATGATGGAATTCAAGGTGAAAAAAATCAACGTGTAAAAATGGTTATTCAGCGCCCAGGGATCTCCATCGTCGGGCAGCTTACTCAGTCTGTGAGTCCTGGTTTTTGATTCATCAGGATGTTTATCATGATTATATGTTTGTTCTTGATGATTCATTGACTAGTTAGAGATTCACCACGAAGACCGAATAACTAGTTAAATGTTATGAACCACTGCAGAAGCTGAGGGTGAGGTTATGGCCATGTAAAACCGGTTTAAGCCCGCCAGTAACTTTGTGTTACTGATCGTTCCAAGTCGATACTTCTGTGGTGGTTCTTTTTGTTTTATGTCTTGGTTTATAAAAAATTTTTTGTGCTGTTGGCGCCTTATGTATGTTTTCATATTTTTAGTTAATTCAAGGTAACTGAGTGGCCACCTATTGGGAAAATAGCTGCTCATTCGGCTTACGATATGTTTCATGGTATAAGTACCTGATTGTTAGTTTGGTTTTTTCCCACCTCGGTTTTTGGAGTGGGAATCTGCGCCGGTGGTAAAGAATTTGGTGTCCGTACACGCGTCCCTTCGTGTCATTTGCGGAGACGACGTGAGTAAAATGGGATTGTAGTGCTTGCGGTACGAATTGCATTTAAAACACCCATTAAACACTTGACCATTTCATCTATGTCACAAGTTGAAGCTTGAAAAAATGCATCTTCCCACAGCAACACACGTTGTGCTACCTGTTTATGATTGCATATAAAATCGGTATTATTAATTTTCAAGTTGAATATGTGCATGATCGCGCATGACAATTCTATTGTTCTGTTTTTTATCTAGAACGCAAGAATATTTTCGCCCATGTGATATCGTGCTGGATTGGTGGCCTTGTAAAGCAGTAATTCTGGCGTGCTACATATGTTATTTTTGAATACACTCTGTCACATTTCGTATCTCCAATTCTGTGGTTGATAGGCATTAATAGGCAAAATTTTGCTATTACTTCTTCTGCTAAAGAGCATTTTAATGTGGTTTTCTTTTCGGGAGGTATCCTCTTTCTCTTGTTTTTTTTTTTTGGGGGGGGGGGGGGGGCGTTCATTGCACTTTCCTATCATATATAGCAAACATTTACCTTTATAACAACATAATAATTTATTAGTGTTTTTATAATAAGCACAGATCCCCGCCGTCGCCATCGGTGCGGAAATTGTTTTGGGCTAACCGATCACGTGGCTTTTGAATGTTTGGGGTGGTTTTGGGTGTTTCCATGAGCCCTTCCGCAGGTTCGCTCGTTAGGAGTAACCGGTCCGATAGGGGTAGTCATGTCGTAAGACGTGACGCGCGATGTTCGTACAAATTTGTGTAACACGACGTTAACGTTCAGTTTGATTTATTTTGCGCTGAGCGATGCATGTAGGTGTCAGGTTATTTGATTGTTCGCTTACATGTTTGTACTTTCGAGAGTTTTAATATTTCTTCTTTTTTTCAAGTGATCCTCCTAAACTATTTTTTTTCTTTCTCCACTTCGCAGTTCTATTTTAAGAAGCTGAAATGTGTGTTCCAATTGAAGTACGGTATCCCAGCGTTCTGTGACGTACATTAACACGCGTTTACGTCAAGTGTGACAAAAATTCAGCCTTGTTAAAAAATTCATAAAAATAACATTATTTGTCGCACGGCAATGAAAATAATATGATTTTAAAGCTTAGAACATGAGCATTTTAGTAATAGTATCGTATGTCTTATTTTCTTGCATTAAAATATCTTTATCTTACAAAAAGGAAGATAACCCGCTCAAAAACAACGCAAAAATCGCATGTGTGACATTTTTTCAGCCAAAAGTAAAGATTTATAAAAGTGAATTTTTCATAGTTTGATAAATATTTCTGCATACATTTCAATCAGTTTTATATGAGCATTTATTTGGTATAAAAATTGTCTTACTCCTTAAATTTGTGTAATAATCGTTTATTTTATTTTCAAGTGCACCCTTGATTTTCCCCAAAGCGTGACACTTTTGGCACCGACGGTTTTTTAACTGCCAAAAATGGAAATGCGGTCCGAAGTTAACTAAAATTATGTCAGTGATATCTACATGTATTGTTATTATCCTGCCGTATTTTGATGCGATTCGGTTAAAAAACTTCGGAGATATACTTTTCCAAACCTTTTTAGGAATGCGATTTTGTTACGCGTGACACGCTGTTTTGACGTAAAAATTGCTTTTTATTTGTATCTTGTCATAATTTGCGCAATTAAAAACATGCATGATGGTTGTGATGTAATTGTCCATGCGAAGCGGATTATTTTGATATATAAAACATAGATATTGAGCCGAAACTGAGTTTGTTATTGCGTTTTTACTGATACAGCGAGCATTATTTTAAAATTTGTACGAACTTTGCGCGTCACGTCTAAGTCATTTCGTCTGTAGCAACGTTTTAAGCAGAAATTCTATGGCAAATTCTTTGGACAAGGCAATTTACAGTGGAAGGCTCGAATGAATTATGTTTGTCTACATAAGCTTGTCGACAATGCACCAAAATGTCTAGTAACAGCTCAAAACAGAACAAACAACATACCTCGCATCCAGGAAAAACTGGCTTTTAGAGATACAACAGCATTTCCCACTCCCACGATTGCAAAAAATATGCAGAAATAAATACTGTTTGGAATAGTATCGTCCGATTTCAGAATATTTACCTCCACACAAAGAAATTTGCGTAGACATAAACAAATGTCACATGTTGTTTTTCGTGTTCTGTTCCCGTTACTCATGTCCGGAAGCTCCCGTAAGGCGTCCGTTTGCATTTACATTTGATTGCCCCTAACGACATTACCACCGGCCGTGTATTGTTGGACCGGGCTACTGTCTGTTTCTTCCTTAGTTTTTCGGTTGTCGAAATTAGGTTCATACCGAACGAACGTAAAAAGCGTATCGATGGGCCAACTTTGACTGTAAAATTTGCTAAATAAATCGATTATCTTGGCGATTTCCTTCAGCGATCGGGAAGAATTACCTGTGAAATTTATACTGTGACCCTATTTTAGCGGGTTTATGCCTTTGTACCGCTATATTTTTTATTATTTTCTTTGTCTGTTTTTCCCGATCGATGGTGATACTTAGATTGCTCCACTGTGCATGTGCACACTCTGCATGCCAATTATCGATATTTGACCAACGCCGGAGTGAAATAGCTAACTCCGAGGCAATAGCCAACGCCTGAGGAACAGCGTGTAAAGGGTTGTCAGCAAAACCATGCAATATTTTATAGAGCATGGGGATAACGTATTTGTTATGATAAGTTAGTGTGGTAAGATGGTCTTGCTTCCATATAAAATTTACAAAATGTAACAATACATTGTATATAACATATAAAATACAAGAAAACATGCATGATTTTGTGGTTTTGACTGTCAAGATTGATTAAGAAGTCAACAATTCTTTAAAGTCAAAACTTTTCATTCTCTATACACGCTATAATTTATCACTCATATTCGCTGTACAAACTATTTTGATTAAAACACATTTCTGACGAAGCATTTAGATATAATTCACCACCAAAGACCCCTTGCGGAAAAAGGAATGGGATCGCCAACGCCGGAGGAAGATTACATATGGACATGGTGAACGCCTGAGGATGATAACGTTTGCAGAGAATGCTGATTCAAAACAAAAAATAGTTTTTACTCTACTTTGTCGTTGAAGTCCTTGTCAATTATTTCTGAAATTGATTTTATAACTGTCAAGCATATTTTCACTGTTCACAATATCTAATGTTATTTCAGAGCACTAAAACAGCTATAATTCCTAATTAGCGTCGTAGACTTGCGGCACATATTTATTGTTATAAATATGAATTATACGCCTGTACCGATTGGTCAAATATTTCATTTATAGCGGTAAATCTGTGATGCATAGAACTTATAACCATTATTTTATTGAGTCTTTGGTAAGTATGGAGATAGTAAAAATTTCCAAGGACAGCTACATATACATATCATTAAAGGCTCCTGCCAAATTTCGAAGTGATTCCTGTTTTCTGCAGAAATCAAGATCTGATCTAGATAATATCACGCAGGTGCTTGGTTATGGAAATACCGTGATGCCGATTTCAGCACATACGAATACCCATTACCGTGTTTTGATAACATTATTACTATTCGTATTCAAATAGTATCGCATGAACATATAAGTTCTGCATAGTAACTCGTTTGTGTCTTCGTGTACAAAAAAAAAAAAAAAAACGTTTTATGATACACTACGAATTTGAAAAACGTGTAGCTGAAACGTGCGAGCGCGATCTCACGCCACAAGGTAAGCGTATTGTAGTAGATTATAGGCATTACAGATCAGTATAGGGTGAAAGTAAATATTATTTCTTGATAAAAAGACCATCAAATCTTGAGAACAAAATCGGGCGTCGTGTTTGGTCTTATCTCTTCGGCTGCATTCGAATCTTACTCCAGCGTTAACGTTACCCTCATTTCCTCACGAAAGAGGGTCTGTTAATTAAATTCTTGAAAATGTTCAAAATACACCAAATACAAGCGTGCTTCGGTTCTGTTAATATCAGATAAACATTGTTTCTTTCATATACACAATGTCATAAGTCAATCATGTATTAGCTTTTCTACATATACCTCGTGAAGTGCAAATCAACGGAAAAGAGGCCAGCAGTTGACCGTACGTACGATATGCACATTCTTATATTCTTTTCTTTGTTTTTCTATAAAGATTATGAATTACATGCCGTATTAGCAGTAAAATTAAACTTTAATTTCTTCGTACACTGGACGCCAGAGCTTTTAAATACAAATATGCCTCATTGTTGGTCGTACCCATTCAGTCGGTTCCTCCGGCGGCGATCGTAGACGTTACCCTCATTTTCTCACTTAAAACAGTGTCCCGTTTAAATGATGCAAAATGACCAGAGAATATATATAGGGGTGTGTTATTGTTTAAGTTTGGACTGTCACTGGTTGTTGCTTTTATATGTGCACGGTCGATCATACATCTGCTTACAGAAACACGCAAATGGACTGATTTATGTTGATAGTTGTGTAAAGCACATTGTGCTTACTTTAATCAAGTATACGGATATGGTTTCACATGAAACTAAGGTTATGTATAAAACCTGTAACCGAACCAGACCAAACCGAACCTACGGAAATTACCGAACTTACCTGGAATTACCGAACGTTCCGGACCGAACCTACGGAAAATGCCGATATATCGATACTGGGATTTAGCATCAATACCGGTTTAATTTGGAAAAATAAAAGGTAAATAGAACGATTCTTATATATAAACGCAAGGAGTACTTGATACGAAACCTATCAACACAAAGTAAGAAAATCAAAATACAAAATATGTTCTGTAATTAATGAATGACGGACCATAAGTGAGTTGATTTTCCGGGTCATTAGACAAATTTTCATGCAGCTAGTTTCTTATTTGTAATATTCTCATGTGAAAAACGTGGACAGCTCGGAAATTCAAACTGTATACGGCTATATACGGCAATAAATAAATAAATAAAATCAAAGCAAATGAATAGATAACTGAGTCCGAACATATAAACCGAACTGTGACCGAACCTGTTAACCGAACATGTAAACCGAACTGAGTGCGAACATGTAAACCGAACTGAGGCCGAACCTGTTAGCCGTACTGGGGCCGAACCTATTAGCCGATCTTGGGACAAACACTTAAACCGAACTTGCACCGAACCTGCTAACCGAACTGTGGCCGAACCTGCTAACCGAACTTGCTTACTGAACTGTGGCCGAACCTGCTAACCGAACTGTGGCCGAACCTGCTAACAGAACTGTGGCCGAACCTTCTAACCGAACCTGTTAGTCGAACTGGGTCCAAACATGTAAACCAAACTGGTACCGAACCCGTTAGCCGAACTTAGGCCGAACATATTAACCGAACTGTGGCCAAACCTGCTTACCGAGCTGTGGCCGAACCTGCTAACCGAACCGGTTAGCCGAAATGGGTCCGAACGTGTAAACCGAACCTATTAGCCGAACTGAGGCCGAACTGGGACCGAACCAGTTAACCGAACTGGGACCGAACCTGTTAGCTTAACTGGCACCGAACATGTAAACCGAACTGGGTCCGAACCTGTTAGCCAAACTGGGGCCGAACTTGTAAACCGAACTGTGGCCGAGCCTGTTAACCGAACTGGGGCCGAACCTGTTAGCCAAACTGGGGCTGAACTTGTAAACCGAACTGGGGCCGAGCCTGTTAACCGAACTGTGACCGAACCTGTTAGCCGAACTGAGGCCGAACTGGAACCAAACCTGTTAACCGAACTGGGGCCGAACCTGTTAGCCGAACTGGGGGTTAAACAGGTTCAATGAATTTTTCATTTACATCTTTAAAGTGACGTATCTTTTTTTTTTTTTTTTTTTTTTTTTTTTTTAAATCAAAATTTGTATGATTTAATTATTTGGATTGTTTGTTAAAGTTAATTGACATCTGGTATCAATTAAAAGAATAATAAACGCTTTATCAATCTGGGCCCAGTTGTTCAAATATATAATGTCGCTAGTTAACAATTCGTTAAAATTTCAAACATTAATATTACTAATACACTGTTATTTTTTTGTTGAAAAAAATGTGAGAATCCTTTGCATGGCAAAGGATTCTCACATTTTTCAACAAAAAATAACAGTGTATTTGCTTATATAGCCAGCATTTACTTAACCAGTTGAGGTCTTAACGATAAGATTAAGTTAACAAAGTTTTGAACAACTGGGCCCTGATAATTATCTATGTTTGACGAGGGCGTGAAAGACAGTCTTTATCGTAATAAAGACATGATCATGAAAGTGACACCTGCGTTTATTATCAGTAATTGGGTGAAGAAGGATTATCACCAGCTATTCATTGAAGGTGGTCATGCATCACAGCAGGGGTTCACTGTGTATAGAAAGACTTTGCTCTAAGTAATCTTTGAAGTATTAAATACAACCGCACCATTACAATAGGAAAGGAAAAGAATATACTATAACGCCATTATAATATAGAAACGTACGCGTATAAAAGATCATAATACAAACAAATAAATAAACAAACAACAAACCTTTACGATCCTTCATTTAGCTTAACTTAGCGGTAAAATTACATAAAATCCTTTGTAAATAGTGAAATAGGTGCTTGATCTTCAAAATTTTGGTCATTTTGACAGGTAATGCAGTTAATTCCCGGTATCGAAAGATCATAATTGCCATAGGTCCGGTCCGGATGTTCGATAATTTCCGTAGGTTCGGCCGGATATGTTCGGTAATTTCCGTAGGTTCGGTTCGGTTTGGTTCGGTTACAGGTTTTATACACAGCCTGAAACGAATGTGGAACATTTGTTAAACATGAAATAAAGCTATAAAAATAAGCGACACTCGAGTAAAGACGCATTTCTACTTAATTTTGCAAGTTTTCAAGAAACACACTCACCATATTCCTCAGCCGTTGGCTATTGCCTCGGAGTTAGCTATTTCACTCCGGCGTTGGTCAAATATCGATATTTGGCATGCAGAGTGTGATGTGTCGGATTTGAAAATCCAATAACACAAGCGGACAGCCGCACGCCAATGTTTACATCCAAGGATTCGTGGGTGTACTTGTATGAATCTGAATCTGAATCTGAATAGTTTACTGGTGACACGCCAAATGACATTATTTCACCAGGGGGTTCGGATGGGGGAAAAATTAGTCCCTTGAACGCACGAGTGAAGCGAACTTGGACACACTGTCATCAGCCATTTCAGCAGAGGAGATAAGTGAATCAGGGAGGTCATTCCAGTCCCTGATAGTCTGTGGAAAGAAACTACTTTTGTACGCTTCTTTGCTAGCTGAAGGTATCTGAAAAGCCAAAGAGTGTTGATTTCTACAGCGCCTATTCTTTGGGATAAGGTCATCTGTGGGTATTCTGGCTTTACCCTTTAGACCTTTGTATAGCAATATAAGTCTACTATCCTTCCTCCTTTTCTTAAGAGATTCCCATTTCAGTTGACCTAAAATGCCAGTCATGCTCCCAGTTTCAAAAACATAATTTCCCGTCACAAACCTTGCCGCACGATTTTGGACCTTTTCCAGTTCTTCCTGGAGGCCATGAGTGTGAGGGTCCCAAACTGAGCTTCCATATTCCAAGACCGGTCGCACCAGTCCTTTATAAGCTGCTTCTTTCACATCTGGGGGACAAGAATACAAATTTCTCCTCAAGAACCCGAGAGTTCTGTTAGCCTTTGTACAAACATTGGAAATATGAGTATTCCATTTCAAATCATTTGTGATAGTTACACCCAGGTATTTTATGCTTTCAACGTTTTCCAGTACAGTGCCCTCAAGGGTGTAGTTAGCCTGTATCTTACTAGACCGTTTATTTGTCAGCTGCATCATGCTGCATTTGACGGGTTGAAATTTCATTCCCCATTTCCTAGCCCAACTGCCTAAACGATCAATGTCTCTCTGAAGTTTCAATGTATCCTCTTCATTCTTGATTTCACGATAGCAAACACAATCATCAGCAAAGAGTCTTATTTCAGACTCAATGTCTGCTGAGATGTCATTTATATACAAGGAAAACAGCAAGGGGCCGAGAACAGTGCCCTGAGGGACACCCGACACAACTGGAGCCCAATCCGATTTAATACCATTAACCACTACCCTTTGTTGTCTGAAATAAAGGAAAGCATTTATCCAATTCAGTGTTGTTCCACCTATTCCATAGCTAAACAATTTGCTTTTAAGGAGTTCATGGGGAGGAGTATCGAAAGCCTTTTCAAAATCGAGTATAAAAGTGTCGACCTGGCCTTTTTTGTCTAAGATTTTTGCCCAGTCATTTATCACTGTAGTCAACTGAGTTTCACAGCTATGCCATTTCCTAAATGCGTATTGCCTGTCCGACAAGAGTTCATGTTCATCAAGATAAGCCATAATATTTGAGCATACTATATGTTCAAGAAGCTTACAAGGAATGCATGTCAAAGAAACAGGGCGGTAATTGCGGGCAAGTGACATGTCGCCCTTCTTATACAGGGGACAAATATTAGCAAAAGACCATTATTTAGGAATTTCACCTGTATCAATTGACTGCTGGAAGAGATGGGCGAATACCGGACTTAATTCCATAGCCAGTTCCTTTAGGACTCTTGGATGAAGTTCATCAGACCCTAAGGCTTTAGGCGGGTTTAGACCTTTGAGAAGTTTGGTCACCCCTTCCTTTGTGACCACAATATCATGCATGAATGGGGCAGATCTATCCATAAGAGGGACCTGTTTGTATTCACTTTTAGTGAAAACATCCGAGAACTGACCATTAAATTCTTCCGCCTTCTCAAATTCGGATTGTGCAATTCCACTTCCATTTCTCTTTTTCAACGGGGGAATACCATGTGTATCTTTTTTCTGACTGTTTATGTACCTGTAAAAATCTCTAGGATTAGCCATAACATCTACCAAGTTGTTCACGTAAATATCATGCTGCTTCCTGATATCAGCTTTGATCTCTTTCCGTAAAGATTCAAATTTAGATCTTAATTTTGCACTACCAGTCTTTTTAGCTTTTGCATGAGTTGCATTTTTTTCTGCGAATCTTCCTTCTTATTTCAGGTGTTATCCAAGGGACAGAGGAAACTGAGAGACTAGTTTTTGAGGGGATATGTTTATCTGCCGATTCCTGAATAAACATAAATGAGATTGAAATTTTCCTGGACTGACCGAGTATCTGAGTAACCGTTGAAGTATCTTTCCTTTGCAAATTTAAGTGTTTCTGCTCTCATAGATTCATAATCACCTTTCTGATAACGATACACTTTTTGTCCTAGGTTTCTTTATAGGGCGGGTAGCAATTTTCAATGTGCCAGAAACAATGTCATGATCACTGAGCTTATCCGGGGAATGAATGTCTACAAACTGACCAGGAAGAGAGGTCAAAATTAAGTCCAAAGTATTTCTTTCTCTGGTGGGGAAATTGACTAATTGTTCCAAACCATGGTCATTCATGATATCTATCAAAATCTGACCCTCTGTCTGACTCAATGATGACCCAGATTTGCTGAGTCTGTCCGGCCATACAATATCTCTAAAGTTGAAATCACCTAAAACATGAATTAAGGGGGGTTTGTTGCCTTTATTAATATTTTTGATTTTGTCAAGCTGTTCTCTAAATAAATTGTCAAACTTTTCCAGGGAATTCAATAAGTCATTTCCATTGTCCGATACTGGTAAATGACCATCGACAGGTGGTCGATACCAGCTAGCCACAAAGCTAGTTTTCTTATTTACAAAAAGTTTGACCCAAACTGACCCTGAGTCCAATTCTGTGTGGGATGTCCTTGTGCACAAGAAGCATAACGCCACCACCATTTAGGGTTCTATCCTTTCTGTACACGCTGTATGGAAAATATTCCGGAAATAATTCAGACGTTGATATGGAATTGTCAATTTTTGTCTCCTGAATCGCCAAAATCTGAGATTGATGAAAATCAATGAAGGCCAACAACTCAAGAATTCTGCCTCTTATACTGTATTTGTTGATACTGGAAAATTTCAGACCACTAATAAAACTGTTTTTGCTAGTCAAGGTTTCAGTGGACTTGGTTTCATCACCTTTTGCAAGTAGGTAAAACCTATTTATATTCTTGACAGCTTTCTTACGAATAAGGACTTTCCTGATCATTGCCTACTTGAACTTTTCATTCGTCATCCATATCCCGATAAGCAGCAGACTTTGTTCATTTGGGTCAAAGGAACAAAATACAGACGTCACACATGCTTCGTTTGATTATATCTGGCTAATAAATGCCAGACGAATCGTGTATTACAAAAACTAATCCAATTTATAAGAAACATGTAATGACAAGTAGATACACGTAATTGTCATACTTTAAAACATAATTGTGATTGTTCCAAGACACAAAGTTGGCCTAAACATGACCCACCTAACGTGCATGAAGTACAAAAAGTATGCAACTTTCAGAAAATGGTGGGTGGAGGGGAGGATTGGGAGAAATGTTTGAGAAACTAACCTTTTCAGATTTTTACTCCCGGCCAACTCTCCGGCTGCGGAATGAGTCATGTTGCAGCTTTAGTTGTTTTAGCCAATCATTGCAGTTAAAATTAGGACACACCTAAACGTAGCTATCTCAGCTACTCGCCGCCGCAGCCAGCAAGTTGGCCGGGGATGCATTCTGTTAAACGAATCAGTATATGAAACACGCCGCAAGAAAATGTAAGCTAAAAGCAACATACGCTTCTCATGAATATAAACTTATTTTTGACAAAATAGTATTTTTATATTCTTGACAGCTTTCTTACGAATAAGGACTTTCCTGATCATTGCCTACTTGAACTTTTCATTCGTCATCCATATCCCGATAAGCAGCAGACTTTGTTCATTTGGGTCAAAGGAACAAAATACAGACGTCACACATGCTTCGTTTGATTATATCTGGCTAATAAATGCCAGACGAATCGTGTATTACAAAAACTAATCCAATTTATAAGAAACATGTAATGACAAGTAGATACACGTAATTGTCATACTTTAAAACATAATTGTGATTGTTCCAAGACACAAAGTTGGCCTAAACATGACCCAAAAATAATGGCCAACCAAAGGATACCGTCAGATGCAACATAATCCTGAACAAAGCGAACACTGAAGTTATTTCTGGAACGATGCCAGAAATAAACGTTGTTATGTGCAAACGAAGCAAGTTCTAGTTTCTCATTCAGGTCATCAACCTTAGAATTAAACTGTGGTAGATCTCGCCGATATAACACTTCACAAATAATAATATATAATGCACCAGATTTAATGCACTCTTCCACAAAATGGAAAATTTCCCTACAAATTTTCTCCGGACTTGCCACTGGCCGAGATAAATCGTTCGTGCCAACCTCCAAAATGAGTAGCCGTATATTAAGTTCACTAATCAAAGAAATATCATTCCACAACAATTTCGGTGGCATACAATGAGTTCTACTGTGTGACCTTTCTGAGCGTACATTGCTCGGTCGAACAACGAAACCACCTCCAACACCATGCCAAAACACGGACACCCTGTTCCGATCAAGATTTAAGTTTAATTTCTGATGATCGAATGCCCAATTGCGTAAGCGCCGCACAAAAGAATGTCCCATTAACATAACATTCAATTTGTCCGGTGTATCATCGGTCGCCATTCTGTAATATGACAGGCAATAATAAAGCCTAGTATTAAGTCTACTGTCTGTAAGACAATTACAAAATGAAGATAATATTAACAATTAATTACAAAATAAGGTTCAGATTTTAATATCGAAGCCTCAACCACTGTAAAACCGTGTAATTGCGAAATAAATACAAAATAAAGAAGAAATGTTTGAGAAACTAACCTTTTCAGATTTTTACTCCCGGCCAACTCTCCGGCTGCGGAATGAGTCATGTTGCAGCTTTAGTTGTTTTAGCCAATCATTGCAGTTAAAATTAGGACACACCTAAACGTAGCTATCTCAGCTACTCGCCGCCGCAGCCAGCAAGTTGGCCGGGGATGCATTCTGTTAAACGAATCAGTATATGAAACACGCCGCAAGAAAATGTAAGCTAAAAGCAACATACGCTTCTCATGAATATAAACTTATTTTTGACAAAATAGTATTTTTTCACTTTCCAAGTTAAACTGTTCATTGAAAAAGTCCCATTTTGGGCAAATCCATGTACAGTTTGAGTTTTGCATTGTTTCATACTCTCAGTCTGACATAAAAGAACAGTTATTGTGCACCCACATTTCACATTTGTCACACTGGACAGACTTATGGGAATTCAAAACAGCACCACTGCATAGGCTGCACTCAGCTTTGCAGTTTGAACAATACCAAGAATCATTACCCGACTCAATCTTTTGTAACTCAACGGGAGTAACCTAATGAGGTCTAGTTTTATCGATGTTCTGGGTTGTATATGAACTCAGAATGCATTGACTGACTCATGAACATAAACAATTTTCTATTGGCTGAAACCGTGGCAACAAAGAATAAACAAGTTGGTGGCTGGCGTGTGATCGATAATGAACTCGCCAGTCGAAGCAGGCTATGGTGATACTCGGGTACTTTCGGTAGTTTCCGCGACTGGAAAAGCCGCATCGTCCAGTCCGAACTGCACCATTGCTTGCGGAAACTGCCGAAGGAGACACCATTGCGGTCCGAAGTACACCATTGATGACGTCAAGTAGGGTCACGTGGGACATGCCTATATAAGTGACGTCCCTGTGGGCAGTCGCCATTATTGTCTCTGTACAGTAATCCGTTAGCACCTTTTAGTTAATAGTCTCAGAATATCCATAGAGCACCATTACCCTAGTGCACCATTGATCACCATTGATCTCTACATCATGCCAGGGAGACCTTGCCAGAAAGGACCTAATCAGGTCTAGTTTTATTGATGTTCTGGGTTATTGCCATACAGATTACATTGTATATTAATTAACATATCTAGCCTGCATATGTCCACAACATTGTTTTGAAGCCCCTGTACTGAACTATCCCCATTACCTACTATGGTGAAATTTTAAAACGCATTGAACCAAAAGAATTATCTCTGTAATAATTCTGAGAGGTCTAAAGTTATCGTAATTAAGAAAAATGAATAAACAAAGATGTGTTTGTTTTTTTTGTTTTGCCTCAAATGAAACTCAAATAGTAACACTGATCTAATCTCAGCCGATTTGCAATACACTAACGTTTATTGATATTATGACCTCTCGGAGCCTGATCACCTGTACAGTAATATTGCCAATCTCTAGCATCAGTTTTGATTTTCCATCTTGGGGGTCTCTGCCTGCATTCTGAGTTCTTGTCAGTTCGCTAGAGAGACACTGGAAAACCCAGTGGACTGACAAAATAAACTCTAAATACAGGCAGATACCCCCAAAATGGAGAAAAAATATTTAAACCAATCCATAAGAAAATTTGACGAAAAGTAGAGAAAATTCATTAAGACTCGAAATTGATTTTTGGTCGTTACAAATGGACACTCCGAAACACGGATTACTCATACATTTAAGGATTGGAATTCAGATTTTAGCTTTCACTGGTTAGGCTGTTCTAATGTCTGTGAAGGCCTTGGCTTCTCGGATTAAAACAACTAATGTTTTTCATCATCCAGTGGCAGCTAAAATCTGAATTTCAGTACTTATATTCACAATTTATTTTATCAATCAATTATCAGATTTTTAATTGCACATATCATCGCTCATTTTCATGTTATTTGACTTTAAATACGACTTAACGTAATTTTGGAACAGCTAAAACGTCCAACTTTCGCGCTTAACGTCATGGCGATACGCGATTGACGTCACGTCAACAAGAGTAAACAAACAACGTCACTGGCTGGTTTTGGCGTCGTCCCGTCCATAGGCGTGGCCTCTAGATCACGTGACTTAATGTTTTTCATTGGGAAATGAAGAACACCCATCTTGGGCGATTTCAATAAAAATGTAAATTATGTTTTACTTTCAAATATAAATCATTTATATTTTATTGCACTTAAACCCGCAATTCACGTCATGCGCAGAATCTCATTCTCAATACTCATATCTCGCTCTCGTCACCAACCTCATGTGCCACCTCTGGCCGCCAACCTCACAGTTACAAAACTAATTCCTTTTCTATTTATGCAAGAAAATACATGTAACCTTAAATTTATTCTCAGGAGAATACAAGTCCTCAAAATCTCCAATCAATGATTCTCATTACATTAAATAAACTTCTATTATATATGCAGCATGCACCGCTAACACTATTCTCCTTAACTACATGTAATTTTTCAGAGACTGTGCAGTAAAATTATGAAAAGCTCATTATGACCAACATCTTCAGAAAACACTTTTTCCCCCTAACACTTTCAGACCGCTATTCATGAACTAAAATGTTGTCAGTTAACATGAACAATCTCGTAACCATAAATTGTTGAACATACTGTAATCTATAATACATGACCAACATCTCTAGTCAAGCTACGTCCTTTGCTTTATATAAAGAAATGCTTCAGCAACGGTTATCTGCTATCGGTAGTTTACCATAAGAATAACACACTTCTTATCAAATAAATCACAAACACATGTTAGGATGTGCCAACAGCCAGCTGATCGGATTTAATTTGCATTCAGATTATAATGTAAATTCAAGATGAATCTGACATAAAATCCGATAGTTTCCGGTTAACCCATGGTATCCAAAACGTCCGCAGCTTATGACCATCTGAAAACAAGGATCGTCTTCTGAAACGAAACTATACGTTATAAACACGGTGTTGCGATCTAACTCTTTAGATATTTAAATAAATATATGATATGAAAAGCATTCTATGTAACTAAGTTTTCATATTTCCTTATTTTTATTATTATTGTCATTATTATGCATGCATGTATATAATTCTATGTTCATTTCTGTAAACTCAATTTTAGAAAATTGGCTACATGTATATTTACCTTTAGCTCTGTTATGAAAATTATACCTTCCATCTCACTATCCCGTCTGTAAAGATCCCTGCTCAAACAAAACTGCAGCCTACATCAGTCTACTTCTGAAACAGACTCAATCTATTGTTATTGCCAAATCTCTAATTTCTACCCTATTGAACATAATCAAATGTATATATTGCACGTCTTAATTTTCCTTTTATTTCATTTTATTCTAACAAATCTTGGTCGAATAAAACAATTGAAAGTATTTAAACATTTATTATAAACTGATATAGCGACAAATCTAATTTCTTCTATCTTACGTCTTTTGTTGGACACTAAAGTCTGAGTTTCTGATATTATTTCCTTTTTAAACGTGTCAAGCTTGGAGTCAAAGTAGTTTTTAAACAAGGTAAACTGTCCTAATTCAGAATCATCCCCGGGGGGCTTACCGTGACTGCCGTGACTGCCTTCGAATTCCTCGATGTCGCTCATACTGCACCGTGAAAGTTGTCCGATCTGCGTACTGGCTTTGGCTCGAATGGTTTGATTTGGCGCCTAAAATCTATTTATATCATCAGATGCACCTGAAAAATGCTTTCCTCATGCAAAAGCATGCCATATCAACTATTAATAGAACATAACCGGAACAATCCGGTTCGAAACCCGTTCTTTTCCGACTAATACCTCAAAAACTATCAAATACGTAACTATTCTAGTTACCGTATCAAACAAAAGTGCAAACAAATATAAATTCCATTATAAGGATATGAAAAGATTATCTCCGTAAACGGTAGATTAACACGAAAGATAGAAACAAGTTGGCTTCTTTAAAAAGAAACCAATGAAAAGGTCAGCAGCAGTTTGATATAAGAGCTTCCTTTTGCTCCAGATTTCAGTGTTGTTGATTCTCTGGTTTGTCATTAATTTCGATTCCCATACATGTACGTTTCAGTTTCGTATAAATATCGTTTCATGTTATGAACGCTTGACCAGTGTGTGTATCTGTCACTCAAGGCATTGACTAAAATTTCTGATGATACAGAATCAAAGCTAATTCTAAAGAGAACACGATTACAATCAAATATGTCGATATGTCACAGTGTAGAAAACCATTTTGCAGTGCAGTCAATTTGTGACAGAGTTCTGAATTTTGACTTGCAGCCACACTACCGGAGAGAGACCCATGGGTCCGATGTGATGAACTAAAAGTCAGCCATCTAGAGTTCCTATAGTTTATGTACCCCTCATCAGGGTATCTACGATCTTAACTTAGATGCGCTATGATAAGAAGTCGCCACGATCGAGACTGCTTGCTAGATATTTAACGCTTTTTGACAGGGAGTGTCAACAATGGATAAATTAAATTGTTTGCGGAGAACTGTCTAGTCAACATAGACGGGTTCACTAGTTTTTCTTTAGCGCTTTATGTGGCAAAACGCGTAATTGAGAGAGAGCAGTCGATCATGGGTACAATTTTCTTCATATTCAAAGTAAACACTGTGGAAAAGGTCCTGAGGGACCTTTTCCAATAAGATTATCATTGTCATTTGAACTGAACTGAGTCACGCGAAGGCCCACCAATGTTCAAGAGATAAACTACAGAGTACTTGGACAGTGCTTTTCCTTGTTTGTATTGATACCATGTGCAAACAAAGTATCATCAGAATTTTCACAATGGAACGCCAAAACTGTTTGGTGGTAAGGAATAAAACATTAAATTCACCATCGTCATTATGTCCTGCTCTCACTTGACATGGTGTATAGTTTGCATTATATAATGCAACATCTATAGTATATACTGAGAATACTTCATGGTGTAATGAGAATGTCAAAATCTTTCTAAATTCGTATATTATGCATTTAAATCTAGAAAATTGTCATTGCAAGATGTTTAGGTTCAATCATGTTATCATCATGTCTGAAAAATGTTGACCATTGTTGTATATAATATTGTTAGTTGTTGTATATTTTATGTGACACAGGCGAACCATGACATTACGTGTTCGTATCTGAACATATTAAATTGTATCGAAAAGTATGTAAACGACAAAAACCGCAACCGAACGAAACAACACGTATGGAGCAGTATCGATCCGCAACAATGCTTGATCGCGGAATGATACGTTTAGATACGTTTTTATACCGATTAGATACGGACAGATTCGAATAAATGCCTTCAGTTACGTATCATTACCTACCATTACCGATCGTCCATCCGCGCATGAATTTTTGACAGTTATGAAAATTTGCCCGCGGATCTTCCGCGCCCTGAAGATACGATACGTACAGTTACGGACATTACGGATAAGATACGAATCGTTACAGATAGGACGGACAGATACGGAACACCTATCCGCAGCGTCCGCAGCGTACGTAAGCCCTAGTGTGACCTAGGCATTAAAGTTAAGGTTTGCCTCAGTGCAGGTGACAAATTCTAACTCTATATTTTTCCCATTGAAATAAGTAATTGCCTTTACAAAAATATACAGGCGTGTAAAATTAAATGAAATTTACATTATAAAACCGATAAGTATGATTTCAGTATGTTTTAGATGCATGCTTTTGACGTCTGAAATTCGTCACCATAACTAAGGTATTCCTTAACTTTAAGGGAGGGTTGTAATTTTTGGCCCAGACACTTGACTAGTTTATTGTCTCAATTGACTTTCAGTTTGATTGTCAGATTTACGAATACAAATACTGTTTGCACGCAAATATTGAAAAGTTAAAAGTAAGCAACGATCAGGAACTGGCGCAATCAGAACAAGACCCCATGTGGAAACAACCAAAATGAGAATTAAGTACTGATACAAAAAGAACATAGTGTGAGCACTGAGCAGCTATTTTCCTGGCCACTCAGTTACCTAAACTTGACTAAATCTAAGAAAAGAGCTTTATAACATTTTTTTCTTTCTCCCTAGCTGAAACATTAAGAATTGACTTGCATATGTTGAAAACTAAAACACAAATAGTAGCGCTATATATATAGGAGAGGAAGTACAAGTGGTTAAGATCTAGTCGGGTCAGAAACACTGAAATAGCTAGCTGTTTTGTAGAACATTGTACATATATATGTATAGCTTTTATTTAATTGATCTTGTTATAAGATATACACACTGAAGTAAGAATAGAGGGATCAGGAATTGGTGCAATTAAATTTAAACTCCCAACATAGACACTGGACGGGAAAGAAAGTACATAACAAAACATCGTTTCCAACAACACACTCGAAGAGCAGGATGACTTAGTCTAACTCTTTTCCGACAAGGTAGCCATCCGGCTAGTCTCATCCAAAACCAAAGGAAACGAGCACAACAGAGAGACAGACAGAATAAACAAAAGATGTACCATGACGATATTTAAATCATTTTACCGGAACGCCGGTTTACTAGGGCGTTGACGGTTTTACTTGGGCAGCGAAATGACCAAAGTGGACAAGCACGAAACAGTTAAATTGTGGCCTCGCTTAAAGCTATAAACATTAAACTAGGAACTGGCACAATAAAACCAAACTGAATGCATAAAAGAGTCGTGAGCTATCTCATGGAATTTTGTTTGCAATTTCTAATGATTTCTTAATTCTTTAACGGTATCAGATCAACTGATATTGCGACAGAACACTAACAAGGTAAAACAATAGTCTAAGTGAGATTGACGTCATTCAATCAGCTGTCAAATGAATTTTATATGCCAAAGACCAAACGGTTTAATGAAGATGCATCTGAGTGTCAAAGAACTGACATCATATTGTTAGAACTAATGGAATGAATCTATGGCAAGATTACCCAAATGCATAATCTAATAAAACATATGAATGTGTTCTGTTAACATTGCAAATCGTATGCTTTTTCATAGAATACAGACATATTACTTGTTGGAAAACGAGATAAAATTTTGTTGCCGTGAAGCTTGTGCCCTGTTAGGTTATACATGTACATGTATATTATGTAGTGTATCTGGATGTATTATCAAATATGGATATGTAGTCTGAAAGAAAAAACAATCTGAATCAACTGTACATATTCTAGAAATAGCTGATGCCATGATCTATGTGTCTTGCACAGACAAACACAAATAAAATCGCTATAACACGTCTACATGATCTATTGCAATTCTAAACTAGATGTTATTTTAGGAAAGTGCAATTAGGTACACAAGTACTCAGCTGTATATACCTGAAATCACTAATTCAACTTTTCAACGGAACATCCTCTTATCCTTACACATTACACTGCGTCAAACTGTTCCTTACCCAACCTTTTCAGAGACAAACACGTTTCTATGTGTGACCGTGTGACCCCGCGATTCCCATAGAGACCGATCTTAGCTGCTTGCATATTTTATTTTGAAGTATTTTATGAGAAATACCAAGGAATATGCATGCAGTTTTAGGGTGTCACTTCTAAAACAGTTATTTTTGAATATTGCATTTTGAAGGGAAAACTTGCAAGATCAAAAAAATAAACTGAATATGTCTACGGAAAAAAAAATATATGTATCCCTTAACAGATTTATAATTCTTAAACTCTTTCTTTGTATAGAGGCTAACTCCATCAGCAAAATACATGTAGTTATATATGTCAGGATAGCCAATGTCAGGTCACACATTAGCATTGTTTAACCATTTAAGGTTATGAGGGCATGGAAGAGTAAGGTCATCTGTGACAGAAAGCTTAGACGTGACGCGCGATGTTCGTACAAATTTGTGTAACACGACGTTAACGTTCAGATTGATTTATTTTGCGCTGAGACGCGGGTAGGTGTCAGGCTATTTGATTGTTCGTTTGCATTTTTGTACTTTCGAGAGTCAAAATTCAACATTTCTTCTTTTTTTCAAGTGATTCTTCTAAACAATTTTTCTTTCTCCACTGCGCAGTTCTATTTTAAGAAGCTGAAATGTGTGTTCCAATAAAAGAACGGCACGGCGTTCTGTGACGTACTTAAACACACGTTTACGTCAAGTGTGACAAAAATTCAGCCTTATTTAATAATTTATAAAAATAGCATTATTCGTCGCACAGCAATGAAAATAATATGATTTTAAAGCTTAGAACATGAGCATTTTAGTTATAGTATCGTATGTCTTGTTTTCTTGCATTAAAGTTTCTTTATCTTACAATAAGAAGATAACCCATTCAAAAACAACGCAAAAATCGCACGTGTGACATTTTTTCAGCCCAAAGCAAACATTTATAAGAGTGAACTATTCAAAGTTTTATATATATTTCTGCATACATTTCAATCAGCTTTATATGAGCATTTATGTGGTATAAAAATTGTCTTCCTCGTTACATTTGTGTAATAATCTTTTATTCTATTTTCAAGTGCACCCTTGATTTTTCCCAAAGCGTGACACTTTTGGCACCGACTGTTTTTTAACTGCCAGAAATGGAAATGCGGTCCGATGTTAACTAAAATTATATCAGTGATATCTACATGTATTGTCATTATCCAGCCGTATTTTGATGGGATTTGGTTAAAAACCTTCGGAAATACACGCTTTTGAACATTTTTTGAAATGCGTTTTTGTTACGCGTGACACGTTGTTTTGGCGTAAAATTTGCATTTTATTTGTATTTTATTATAATTTGCGCAATCAATGTTGTGATGCAATTGTCCATATGAAGCGGATTGTTTTGATATATAAAACATACATATCGGGCCGAAATTGAGTTTGTAATTGAATTTTTACCGATACAGCACGCATTATTTTAAAATTTGTACGAACTTTGCGCGTCACGTCTTTGCTAAATAGATGGCAAGTCATCATTTGCAAAAGTATTTACATCTGATTACTGTGAAAGACTGAAATCCCATCCTTGCGTCATTTTGTACACACAGTAAACGATTCCAAAATAACAATGATGCACATGTACATTTAGGGTACAAACACACTACTAATCAATCAATGCACATTATTTCAAAATACTTTGAAACAAATTAAAAGAGTGAAATTCTTAATGCTGAGGCATATATGCTTATCAGTAATGTTTACATTCTTTTGCCTCCAGCCACTGCTTATCTATAATGCTGTGCTATTTATAGTATTTGAGAATATCGTCTATAGTATGTAGTCAACTCACATGCTTTGATGTCTAACGTCTAATTATCTCTTAGAAACTTAATTTGTATTTCAATGCGACATTTACATTTAGATGATGTTTTTATACACTAGATCGCTTCTCCGAGAATAACAAAGCTAAAATATTCTAATCAGCGTAGCGTTGGTCAGTCGTTTTAGACGACTCTGATACATCTTTTACACGATATTTTTAGCATAAACATGATTCGGATCCTTCGTTACGCCCAACTGCAATGAGAACGGCTGATACACGTTTTCATTTTTACACGAAATCATATTCTTAAGACTCATTTTGGGATTGCATAAGATTCTGATGACTCTGGGCAGGTAACATATATGAAACCCCTAGGAGATAAATTAATTTCTCACATGCAGAGGCCAATGAAGGTGTAAATGGAAATAATATCAGAACATACTAATAATTATGTCTTACCGGCCTACTTAAAACTAGAACCAAAAAATGGCTGCGGAAAGAAGTGGTTTGTCAAATGACAACTAGAACACATCTCATGAGTTGAGAAAGGGCATTTATTGAATGCCTGTTTAGAAATACATGGGAAAAGAAATATACAATGGAAATGCAAACGAAAACGTAATGCCTTTAAAATATTCAGAATTGCACATTCATTTGACAAATCTGGGCGAACATGTCTGGGCGTTCTGTCAGTACCTTCCATATATGGCGTTTTTGTTCGCCCAGATTTGTCAAATGAATGTGCAATTCCGAATATTTTAAAGGCATTACGTTTTCGTTTGCATTTCCATTGTATATTTCTTTTCCCATGTATTTCTAAACAGGCATTCAATAAATGCCTTTTCTCAACTCATGAGATGTGTTCTAGTTGTCATTTGACAAACCACTTCTTTCCGCAGCCATTTTTTGGTTCTAGTTTTAAGTAGGCCGGTAAGACATAAGTATTTTTATGTATCATAAAATAATTTATGTCGGCGGACTGTTTGATATTCATTTATACTTTGTGTATTTATAATTGTTGAGGTAATCTTAACCAATCACATTTTTGGATTTCTCATAACAGTACGTAATATCCTAAATATAGAACTTTCCAAGCAAACTCTGGAGCATTCACGGTGAAGTTGAATTTACTGCAATTTCTTTTTGAATTTCCACCACCACCTCGCCACCACCTCACATTGTATATATTTGTAATGTTAGTGTAAAGTAACATACATGTATTTTGTTTCAGGTAGCGTTTTCTTGTAATTGTTTTCTTAATGCTGTTTTTGGAGCTTTTTGTGGCCTTTTTGCTAGGATTTGTCAACTATGTATTTCATGTTCATTTTTTAAATGTATTATGTTTCGGTTGCATATTCATTGTACATTTCTTTTTTATGCATTTCTAATCAGGCATTGGCGCTTTTGTTCGCCCAGGTTTGTCAAATGAATGTGCAATTCCGAATATTTTAAAGGCATTACGTTTTCGTTTGCATTTCCATTGTATATTTCTTTTCCCATGTATTTCTAAACAGGCATTCAATAAATGCCCTTTCTCAAATTGTCCTTTGTATGGCCCCATCCAGGTAGAGCCTAATCATTTAGATAATCAGTCATTTGATTTGGGTCATTCTACCTGGCCCTGTCTGAGGTCATTAAACATTTTTCATGCTCAGCTCAGCTGAGACGGAAATTTATCCTGCTCATAAATGTTAAAATGCCAACAATCGTTGGCATTTCAACATTTATAAGCATGATGAATTACTACTGTCTAAACACCATCTTCCAGAAACTGCATTTTTCAAAATCTTACTTTCCTGAAAGACCTCAAGAAAAACATGACCAAGTCATCATTTTGCATTCCATAAGTCTTAAAAAGTGCCACAAAAATTTTGAAAATCGGTTGACAAATAAAAAATTTATGCCAGAAAATAATTCTGGATAGTGCTTTTTCCATTGTAAAAATGTCAGTAAGGGAAGTAACTATTTTCCCGGAAAAAATCTAAATTGATTATTTTTCATTTAAAATGCACCAAACCATACCAAATTGTATTGTTTGCATAGCAGAGCACCAAACTCCTAAAATTATTTCACAGATTTGCTTGATTTTCAATTTTCAGGTGTATGGATTACCTCCCTTGCACATGCAGGAGGCCTATTCAAAATAATTTTTGGCCATAAATATTTTAGTAGTGAACTGATTTTCAAAATTTTTCGGCACTTTTTACGACAAGATGACATAGTCGTGTTTTTCTTGAAGAGTTTCACAAAAGTGAGATTTTGAAAAATGCAGTTTCTGAAAGATGGTGTTCAGACAGTAGTTTTAGACTTTTCAACGTGAATTTTCCACTAATTTGAAATATATTAGCATTTATGAGCAGTTTAATTGTCATGCTCAGCTGAGCTGAGCTTGTAAAATGGGTTATAACCTTGGGGCCTGGACTGTTTTTTGGAGTGAGCATGATAGCCCACTTTACGTATAAAAGCAGAAAAAGGGCGTCTTTAACACCGTAAGCAGATCAGTTGCTAGTGCAGACATCGTAATGTCACATCAGGAAAAAATGTCCGTGAAATGTATACCCTCTTGAACCCCACTTTTATATAGAAAAACTGGGGTTTGCAGGGGTATACCTATTTTTCTTATTTTTGCTCCAAAACATAGATTGTGGGTACTCTTTAGAACCGCCTCGCCGAGGCGGTTCTAACGTGTACCCACAATCTATGTTTTGAGCAAAAATAAGAAAAATATCAAAAATTTTCAAATGAATGTTTTCCTTTTTTACACCTTAAAAAATCTCTGTATATTGCATGGGCAAGTTTTCGTAATGATATTTACTGGCAAACGTCATATTTACTGGCTCTGACATGCGATATAAAACTGTAGTTCGTTATGCCAAATCCTGATTCAAAATTATTTTGCATACGAAGATTTCAGCCAGTCTCTCAGAGGCATGTGATTAATATGATCGTGGATGGCAAACTTGAAATGCTCTTTCTATGTTTTGTCAATGCACAGACTGAAAATTCGTAAAAACATGAATAATCCCGATGTTTTCGTGAGTTTCTTGTTAAACAAGCTTGTCATGAAATATTTTATAAATACAGTTGTAGTCGTAACAATCTTTCAGAAACCACATTTTTTTAAAATCTCACTTTTCTGAAAAAAAAAAAAAAAAAAAAAAAAAAAAAAAAAAAAAAAAAAAAAAAAAATACACACACACAAGAAAAATAGAAAAATATGAAAATGTCATCTTTTTGCAACCCCAAAGTCGTAAAAAGTGCCACAAAAAAGTTTGAAAATTGGTTCACTAATTATGCCCCAAAATTATTTTGAATATGCATATTACATGGCAAGGGAGGTAATCCAAACACCTTAAAATTGAAACTCGGGCAAATATGTAGAAAAAATTTAAGAGTTTGGCGCTCAGATATCCATGCATATACCATGCAATTTTGTTTTGGTTTGGTGCATTTTAAATGAAAATAACCAATTTAGATTTTTTTTCCGCGAAAACAGTTACTTCCCTTGCTGACATTTTTAAATGGAAAAATCCCTATTTTTTCTGGCATAAAATTTTTATTTGCAACCGATTTTCAAAATTTTTGTGGCACAATTTAAGACTTTTGGAATGCAAAATGGTGACATTGTAATATTTTCTTGAGATCTTTCAGAAAAGTGAGATTTTGAAAAAAAAAAAAGAAAAAAAGAGCAGTTTCTGGAAGATGGTGAAAAGACAGTAGTCTTATTTTGTGTATATGAAGAAGATTGTTTTCTGTTCATGAATTAAATGTGACATTAAGTTATTTCATTTATGGAAACATTCATGCTATCTTTAGCTTTATGCTTTGCAAAATGTTCACCTTTAATGGCTCCACGATAAAGTAAGAAGCAAAGTGCCAACAAAAGTCCAACCGGTCGATCCGGCGAATAGTTATAAAATAAAATGTTTGTACCTTCACCATATTTTGCTGAGCAGACAAATTAAAGCCTCTTAACCATTATGATTTTACCGGCTCACTCAACTTGGAAAGCAAGGCATTTCGTTGAATCAGATCTAGATTGGTTGTAATAAAATCAACACCTAATCTGATTTTATCGCTAGAAGTTTAAATGTCCGTTGTCTGATTGTATTTGCCAAATCAACAACAGATCCTGGAGAGGAAACGAGAAAAACAAGAACTGACATTGTATTCTGAACTGTAAACCAGAAATACTCCAGTTAAAACGGTAATGCGGTATCAATAGATCTTTCATATCGTCATACCTTTCACACCCCTCGATCTTCCCTTCTTTGAAGCATTGAATGAAACACAAACATATAAGAATGGAATGGTTCTGTATTGTAAAGTTATCGTGGATATATAAACTGATCAGATAAATGTTAGACTTCGACCAAGAGTTGCTTTTATTCACGTTAAAACTTTGTCGAGTGCATAACTCAAAATAAGATTTTTTTTCGGTTTGCCCGATACATGTATCTGTTATTGTCTTACCTTAGTCATTTCCTATTATCTTATATTAATAAACATTTCCGCAACAAAAGGTCAATTAAAAGAGTTAAAATATGTCGTTGTAACGTTGTTTTATTACTTGAGCCGCCCCATGGGAAAACCAACAATCTGCATATGCGAAAACAAAGACGCAGATCAGCTTCGCGGTAACCGCGAAGCTGATCAGCGCCTTTGTTTTCGCTACTCGGATAGTACAATTCATCCTCTACTTAACTCCAAAATTTCAAGCTTCTAGCCTGCTTCTGTACTTGTACAGGTCGGTTTGTGTCGGACCTGTTCGGAAACCACATTGTTGGTTTTCCCACGAGGCGGCTCAATTTTTTTATGTCTTTCCCTCAATGTATAACCATACAGAAGCACATGTAGGGCCATGCATTGTCGCACACTTCAGATACATGACATCTCCCGCTGGTAAATCCTCTCTGCCTGCACCTGAAATGAATTGATATATGTTGTCCTATATACATGTTATGCATAAAGTAGATCTGCACCTGGTATCTTGCTCATTAGGTCCTCATTAGAAAAGTGGTTCAGTCTAACCATACGTATACATACATTCAAAGCCTTAATTTTCTTTTACACAATATCTTTGCGGGTACATGTTTATTTTCAAAGAAAGGTTGAACAAAACGAATAAAAATCAAGCATACTTAAACATCACTTACATCTTGTAAATGGGGGTGGGGGACGGGGAAACAAAAAACCTACAGACTGAGTGCCAATTTTACTGTCGCGCATTTTAACAATTTGAACATGATGAGGAAAGACAAGCTAATATCATACTATAATTTGAGCAACGTTTGTCTGTTTGTTTGTTTGTTTGTTCCCCTACTCCTCCCAGGTCCTTGGGCCGATCTTCACCAAACTTGGAGGGAAGGTGGAGGGCGGCCCCGGATATTAGCTTGAGGGGTTCATTTTTGAAAGGTCAAGGTCATCGAGGTCAAAGGTCAAATTTATGTTGTTTTTTTTTCTGTTTGTTCCCCTATTTCTCCCAGGTCCTTGGGCCGATCTTCACCAAACTTGGTGGGAAGGTTGAGGGCGGCCCTGGATATTAGCTCGAGGGGTTCATTTTTTAAAGGTCAAGGTCATCGAGGTCAAAGGTCAAATTTCTGTATCTCGGCAGTCCTTGGTCCGATTTGCATGAAATTTGGTGAGAGAATACAGGTTGATCCCTGATTAAGATTTATGGGTCCAATTGGGTCAAAGGTCATCGAGGTCAAAGGTCAAATTTATGGGGTTTTTTATCCTCCCAGGTCCTTTGGCCGATCTTCAACAAACTTGGTGGTAAGGTTGAGGGCGGCCCCGGATATTAGCTCGAACGGTACATTTTTAAAGGTCAATGTCATCGAGGTCAAAGGTCAAATTTCTGTATCTCGACAGTCCTTGGTCCGATTTGCATGAATCTTGGTGAGTGTATACAGGTTGATCCCTGATTAAGATTTATGGGTCCAATTGGGTCAAAGGTCATCGAGGTCAAAGGTCAAATTTATGTGTGTTTTTTTCTTTCTGTTTGTTCCTCCCAGGTCCTTGGACCGATCTTCACCAAAGGAGGGAAGGTGGAGGGCGGCCCGGATATTAGCTTGAGGGGAAAGGTCAAGGTCATCGAGGTCAAAGGTCAAATTTCTGTATCTCGGCAGTCCTTGGTCCGATTTGCATGAAACTTGGTGAGTGTATACAGGTTCATCCCTGATTAAGATTTATGGGTCCAATTGGGTCAAAGGTAATCGAGGTAAAAGGTCAAATTTATGTTTTTTTTTTCAACCCAGGTCCTTGGGCCGATCTTCATTTTTTGAAAGGTCAAGGTCAACGAGGTCAAAGGTCAAATTTATGTTTTTTTTTCTGTTTGTTCCCCTACTTCTCCCAGGTCCTTGGGCCGATCTTCACCAAACTTGGTGGGAAGGTTGAGGGCGGCCCTGGATATTAGCTCGAGGGGTTCATTTTTTAAAGGTCAAGGTCATCGAGGTCAAAGGTCAAATTTCTGTATCTCGGCAGTCCTTGGTCCGATTTGCATGAAATTTGGTGAGTGTATACAGGTTGATCCCTGATTAAGATTTATGGGTTCAATTGGGTCAAAGGTCATCGAGGTCAAAGGTCAAATTTATGTTTTTTTCCCTCCCAGGTCCTTGGGTCGATCTTCAACAAACTTGGTGGTAAGGTTGAAGGCGGCCCCGGATAGTAGCTCGAGGGGTTCATTTTTTAAAGTCAAGGTCATCGAGGTCAAAGGTCAAGTTTCTGTATCTCGACAGTCCTTGGTCCGATTTGCATGAATCTTGGTGAGTGTATACAGGTTGATCCCTGATTAAGATTTATGGGTCCAATTGGGTCAAAGGTCATCGAGGTCAAAGGTCAAATTTATGTGTTTTTTTTTTCTTTCTGTTTGTTCCTCCCAGGTCCTTGGGCCGATCTTCACCAAACTGGAAGGTGGAGGGCGGCCCCGGATATTAGCTTGAGGGGTTCATTTTTTGAAAGGTCATGGTCATCGAGGTCAAAGGTCAAATTTATTGGTTTTTTTCTGTTTGTTCCCCTACTTCTCCCAGGTCCTTGGGCCGATCTTCACCAAACTTGGTGGGAAGGTGGAGGGCGGCCCCGGATATTAGCTCGAGGGGTTCATTTTTTAAAGGTCAAGGTCATCGAGGTCAAAGGTCAAATTTCTGTATCTCGGCAGTCCTTTGTCCAATTAGGATGAGTGTATAAGGTTGATTCCTGATTAAGATTTATGGGTCCAATCGGGTCAAAGGTCATCGAGGTCAAAGGTCAAATTTATGTTGTTTTTTTCTGTTTGGGGCCGATCTTTTCTAATGGACAGTTGTACGTGGCGATGAGTAGAGTACAAAACAAAAACAACCTCAAAATCGTCACATTAAACGGACAATTCGCAGACAAAGATGGAATGTACACAGACAATGTGGTATACAAAGAAATCCTAACATAAGTTATCCTACTAAATCACTGTATACGTTCCCTTCACTTTAAAGATTCGGTCATTTTTTCTCTTTTCCTCTGTGTATGTCTTATTTGAGATTGTGTGTGTGTGTGTGTGTGTGTGTGTGTGTGTGTGTGTGTGTGTGTGTGTGTGTGTGTGTGTGTGTGTGTGTGTGTGTGTGTGTGTGTCGAGACGGGTAAAATTTACTAGTAACTCTAACATGACGAAATTTATTTGTCCTACTTTACATGAAGGTTCTATTTTTGCAGTCATTAGAATAGCGTAGATGATCGAAGGCGGAATACAACTACAGATTTAATTTTCAATTATGAAAAAGACTAAAATACCTTTGATAGCATGACCCATACACAGGCTTATTAGGCTCCATTTGTGCAGTCGGCATCATACATTCCATATACCCCTTGGTACATTCCATCGCAAATTCAGAAATCAAGCAATGGCTTGGGTTCAATATTGTGGAGAAGGTTATGAGCAAGATGAGTGGATTGACCAAGAGAGCCATTTTCTGTATAAAGAAATGTAATTCTTTCAAATAAACGTATTGCCCAAAGCTTCGACATCTTCATGTTTCAGCACTTGACATTGAAGACATTGAAAGCAATTGATAGCAACAATATATACTCTGTCAAAAAGTAACAATACAAAATATTGATAAATTTACATAGAACCAAGTGCAGACTGTTGTCAACTAATACACAATTAAAATTAAAACTGAGATCCTTTAACTTTACGGGCAGTGAAAATATTTAAAATACTCAAATATGTTTTGGATGTTTCCAGGGATTAAAACGCACAAACAATCGCCATCCTATACTTTCTTCTGATATAGACATTAAGTTATCCAGAGTGGTCGAAAACAGCATGGTCTTACTGATCATGCGCAAAAATTTCCATATTGCACGAGCATTGAAACTCACTTTTAAAGTTCAATCACTTGTATTACAGAAGAGTCTCCATTTAAATTAAAAATTATAATAGTGATTATTTGAGCCACCCCATGGGAAAACCAACAATCTGCATAGGCGGTAACCGCGAAGCTGATCAGCGCCCTTGTTTTCGCTACTCGGATAGTACAATTCCTCCTCTACTTAACTCCAAAATTTCAAGCTTCTAGCCTGCTTCTGTAGCTGTACAGGCCGGTTTGTGTCAGACCTGGTCGGAAACCACATTGTTGGTTTTTCCACGAGGTGGCTCATTTAAGTCAGATGTGTCTGATTGTGTTTTTCTTTTTTTTTTTTCATAGGCCTTTTTCTAATGTCATTATTTGTATCGCCAAACAATAAAATGGAAAGTATCGTCACGCAACTCTTAGTATCGGTTTCAAATTCTTATGGGAATCGCATTGAAAGTTGCATGCATTTTAAACATTTTAAGGAATCGCAGTAGCCAGGTGGGTGGCTCATTTCGTCCACCGGAACGAGGTTTTACTATGAGGTTTACTTAAAGTATTGTTCTAGTGTCTACAAAAATATTTACACATCAATTTATCACTTTTATAGTGTTTCACTGTGAGAATGAAACAGGATCCTATTTGTATTCAACGGCAATGTAAGCATATGCAATCATGAGGACTCATAGCTGATTATGCCAGATCAGATAAAATGTAAAGGTTTGATCTCTTGCGTGATTCATGATAAAACATTATACATAATTCCAAAGCTCCCACAGTTACCATGGCATGACACCAACGTTCTGAGAATCTGTTCAAGACCAGTTATTGACATCAAGAAAACATGTCCGTATAATATATACCCCCTTATACCCCACTGTAATGTAGCAAAACTGAGGTATGCAGGGGTAGAACATAATTTTTTATTATTTTTGCTCAAAAACATAGATTGTGGGTACTCGTGAGGCGGTTCTAACGTGTGTCCACAATCTTTCTTTTGAGCCAAAATAAGAAAAATATCGAAAACTTTATATTGAAAAGTTTCAGTTTTATCACTAAAGAAACATCTATATGTTACATGGACGTGTTTTCGTAATGAACACGCATAGTCCTAGTCCATAGTAAACGAATCAGCTTAAAGTTTTCGATTACAAGGGTTTTCTAATAAACGAACGATACTCTTGCCACTCGCAAACACGACCTGTAACGCTTATGCAGCTTCCAATAGTTATTCCAATACTTTTGTTTAATAAAAACGCAACAATGATAACGATAATTACATTTTTGCGACGAAAAAGTATAAGTTACCTGGATCATGCGAACACTTAAAAAATGATTGCAATAAATATACAAGGTTGGCTCGTTCTACGAAATTCGAACCCGAACAATGTCAACAATGAAATATAAGTAAAGCCTAGGTTACATTTGCCCCGATCATCGTACGATTTTTCGGTCTGCGATTTTCTCTACGATTTTTAGACATCGTAGGAGATCGTGGGCTACGACGTATGTGTTAACAATTCATACGGGCATCGTGCGATTTTTTTATCTGTCATTTGTCGACGTTCTCATACAAAAACGCAAGGCGATCGTACGGCAGTCGTATGTCTCCGCAGATAGTACGTAGATATCGTACGGATCCCGTGCGTTGTCCGTACGGAGTCCCTATACGTTTTGATACAAAACGCAAGGAGGCCGCACGGTAGTCGTAGGGTCTCCGCAGACTGTTAGTGGATATCGTACGGAGTCCCTTGGACTTCTGACTGATGCCTTGGTTACATTTGGCCTACGATTAGCTTGCGATGATCGTACGATGTCATTTTTTGCATTTTCATGCGGCCTCCGCAGGGTGACCTTACGATGTCCCTACGATTCTACGACTTCCTACGATCTCCGTAGCCTCTACGATCTTGTAATAGTCTGCACTATTACAAATTTTAAAATCGTAAGACCGTAGACGGTAGACACGTCGTATGGCATCATACGGGCACCGTACGGATACCCTGCGATAATCGCGCGGTCACCGCACGATTTTTTTTATGATAATTTGAGAACAAAAATCGTACAGTGATCGTAGGGAGGCCGCAAGGGGTCATGCCTAGTAGGTTACATTTGCCCCGATCATTGTACGATTTTTCGGTCCGCGATTTCCCTACGATTTTTTAAAAATCCAATGTGATCATGGACTACGACGTAGGTGTTTACAATTCATACGGGCATCGTTCGATTTCTTGTTCTAGCTTTCTTCGATGTCCTGAGTCGGAACTGTTTGGAGATCGTAGGGAAATCAAAGGGTCTCCGCACACTTTAAGTTGAAATCGTACGGAGCCCGTGCGATGGCCGTGAGAAGTCCTTACGATTTCTTGCGGTCTCCCTACGATAGCCGTATAATGTTAGGTGTCCGTACGATTTTAATAAACTTGTGATATAACCGTACGGATGCCGCACGATCACCCTAAAGGTCTACGATTATCTTATTAATTTAGTCCCCAAATTATCATAAAACCGTGCGGTGACCGCACGATCATCGCAGGGTTTCCGTAAGGCGCCCGTACGATGATGCTACCTACGACGTGTCTACGGGCTACGGTCTTACGATTTTTAAACTTTGTAAAAGTGCAGACTACTACAAAATCGTAGAGGCTACGGAGATCGTAGGAAGCCGTAGGAAGTCGTAGGAAGCCGTAGAATCGTAGGGGAATCGTAGGGTCACCCTGCGGAGACCGCACGAAAATGCCAAAAATGGCATCGTACGATCATCGCAAGTTAATCGTAGGGCAAATGTAACCTAGGCTTTATCAATCTTGATTTTGATTCGGTACTTTAAAAACATATATTTCCGTGTGTTTCCCCCTTTCGTGCGATAGTCATGTGAATTTGAACTGGACGACTATTTGAACTGACCTACATCTTTTAATATTTACATTTTTCTAAAACGTCCTTAGATGAACCAATAGATGTTCATCTGTGTTCATACTTCCATGAACAACATTGTGTCACGCGACGTGACGTAATCCAAACTTGACGTCAAAAAACATGAATCTCGCCAATCTGATTGGACGTTGTAAACGTCGACGCCGTTCCGCGGTTTGAACACACGCTGTGTGTAGATTCTCTGTTTGCTGGTAAATGTGACCGCCGTGGTGATTTTTTCAACAAGCGATAGAGAGAAATGAATGTAAATATAAGCAATGAGTTTAATTTTTCTGTTGTTCATAGTCCCTTAGATGAAATCAAATATGTGGGCTATTTACGGAGTTCGCTTCACCCCCGAGGTACCAAGGTTTCTATATACCATTTTAAAGCTTGAAGCATGCTGAACACGATGCACAATGTTGTCAAGCTGTAAACCTGTGCAGGTTCAATGTAAACACGCAAATGCAGGGAAGGGGTGCGAGAAAATATAAAGTACGTGAATTCCATTGTTGAACGAAAATTGACTTCAAACAATGTTATTTTGGATGTATGAACTCAGATTTACAAAAATTGTTATGATAACGGTTAGATAATACAGAAGAAACACGTTTCAATCGATTTATTTCAGAAAACATACCAAAATACTTTAGTTTGTTTTGGGTGGGTGGGGTAACTTATGCGCAATAAAATAGAATTTTTAATTTGTCATTTTTGTTCTTGTTAACGCATGGAAACAGCCTTTTTGTTCATTAAATCTTATTTCTACACTGACCAACATCTCCCTCAAGAGTATATTCACAAGTCTTGTCGGTATGCATATATGCATCCTTTAATTGTAGATGTAAAGTTCGTCGTTCCGTGATTTACATGTAAGTATTGGGGCTAAGTTTGAATTAAATTCGGTATTATGGTTTTGGCTGCTGGGGTGAACTTTGTTTGTAAACGTTTAACGTTTAACTTGATTAATTAATAAAATAATTTATTTATGTATTTATTTATTTATTTATTTATTTATTTATTTATTTATTTATTTATTTATTTAATTGGTGTCATCGGTCTGCTAAAATGCATTTGCCGGAAACTCTGTCAGTATAGTTATGAACTGCTTCATTGATATGACATTCTTAAATGGCTATGTCAAAGCTCTAAAATGAGACCTCGTTTAGTGGATCATGCTAAGCAACTAAGGAGATACGATCAATTTTGGTAGGTATATCTCCATCATCGAGAATCGTGTTGATGGTTGCCTTGGAAACGTAAGTTTATTCAATTTACATATTCATGAATTTAGTTAAATCACTAGAATAACAGATATATTATTAAAATAATTCAGGCCCAAACTATCATTGTGATAAATTGTTATTACACCAGTAATATCCATACATGTGATGAGTTCAAAAGAGGAATCAGGGAGGTTTTTCTCCCATTTCAGGGAGATCTTTAAAAATGTATAGAATATATAGGAAAATTCCTGATTCATTTCAGGGAGATTTTGAATTTTTGTTTAAAAAGTGGTACTTTTTAGAAGAATTTTCACCAATTTTACGGCTCATTTCCTGGAGTCTCCCTGATGATGAGGGAGGTATCACATGTATGAATATCATTGACAAATTTATTGATGTCAATGGCCTTAATAGATATTTTCTCATTTTCATAATGGAGAAAAATAATTTAAAAACTGAAAATTACAGAAACAAAACAAAGCAAAGTAAAGACTATTGCCATTGAAGGGTTTCGGGTGGATAATAAAACATATACCTAGCACAAAATTTATGGCTGCCAGATTGGTCAAAGGGACCGCTTTAATGCATTCCAACAAATACTGTCCTCAGCAATGAAAACATTTGCATGATGCAAAATTGAATCCTTTCCACAGTCACCCGCAATGTGATTCTAAAGAATGGAATGTACAAATGTACCTACAAATTACTAATATCTCAAGAAACAACATGCTCCAGAATACTATTATTGGTACAATAAAGTGGCAATGCAAGGACAAAGCAATTTTACATTCACGCCTTATATTTGAAATAATTGAATAATTTGCAAATTCATGAGAATTTATAAAACATAAAACATAAGAAATCAGAGAAAATATTGCCAAAAATAGAGGTTATACTTACAAAATCACTTGTACCTGGTCTGTTAATAGAACCGGGGATGCTAAAAGTTGATTCAAATGAATACTATGTCTTAAAACACTTTCGCCTTCAAGTCAGACATATGCATATCTAGTTTTATGAATGTTAATTAAGCTTGAGAAATTGAGAAGAAAATGGAAACAATTATCAGTTTCGCTTACAAAACAACTTAGATCTTGAGAAAAAAGATTCTAAAAGGCTTATATCTCTGCAAAGAAAGATTCTAAAAGGCTGAAAATGGTATCGAGAGTGTGTTTGGGTTATATTGTATCACCTTACGCTATAATATTTAAGTCATTTGATTTTAATGTCATGAATATTTATAAAAAAAAAATTCTAGAAACTGGAGAACAAATGCAGAAGAATGTGGTGTAGCTATAAACCCGCATGTATTTTGGCCAATGATAGCCCTAGAAAGGCGGAATTAGTATTAAAGGAATGCTTGGACAATTCAATATAACCATGGTATCTGATATAATTGTCTCTTTTTTGTTTGATGAATATTTATAAGAACCTTGAAAAAAAAAATCACACAAAACATGAAGGGGGTATACTAACAAGATCACTCCGATTTCGACTGCCGATAGCATTAGAGGGCTGAAATGGTTCAAAAAGTACTAGGATTGTTTGTCTGATAAAAGAAACCATGGTGAATATTGCATATAAATGCTTGGGTATAAATAGAAAATTTGATATTATCCTTTGTCAGAATAACAAGTATCTTGGTTGATATCCAATAAACTGTGAATATTTGACCACATGGCATTGATACATTGTCATAGCAATTATTTGATGCCAATTTTAGCTCTCTGGGTATATTGATAGTTATGTTATACATGATTTTATTGGTATATTCACTTCAAGTTTCTGTGATTCGTCTCTTATTTATAAGAATTTTTATAAATAATTATGAAACTAAGAATCAAATTTTGTACAGCATTATCATTGTACATTGTCCTAGCATTCATTTGATAGCAATTTAAGCTGTCTATGATTATCGGTAGCCAAGATATACATGTGGTTTTATAGGTATACCACTTTAATTCTTTCACATTTTTCTCCAATTTCTTAAGATTTTATTCATGTGTCGAAAAATCCAATGACATACATGGTGATATTAAATTGCCCTAGCAAGCTCTTTATACCATTATCAGCAATTCAATGATCAGCATTTCTTGACTACCGGTAGATACACAAGTTATTTTGTAGGTAAAATATTTAACTTACTTGATTTTCTCCAATTACTATAGTTCTCATTAGTAGCCATGAACTGAAAATCTGAGGCTTCTCATACCAGATTTGAGGGCAATAGTACATTACCATAGGATTCAATTGATGCCACTTTCAGCATCCCGGGTCTATAAACAGACCGGGAACAAGTGTTTGTATAAGTAGTACCCCTATTTTTGGCCAGATGATTGTCCATTTGCATATTTTAATATAATTTTTCACGAATCTACAAATTAAATGATTTAAAATGTTAGGCATTTATGTAAAATTGCTACGTCCATGCAGCAAGTAAAACATGCCATTTTGTATGTACCCCTAATTTTCCTCTCTCTTTTCCAATTCCGTCTATTAATTCATACAGTATAAGCTTGTCGCCCCTTTTGGGACATATGCAAATAGTAAAGCCCCAAATGTACCACCCCATTTGTGGGGCTTTTCTGTTTGCTAAAAGGAATTTCATTGAAAATGAAAACAAAATCACTGCTGATGCCCTGAAATTGGAAATGAGCTCACCCAAATGATAATGATAGGAAAGTTCATTTCTCAAAATATGGGTTAATATTCATGAATCTGCAAATTCAATCATTTAAATATTGGGATTTTTGGTAAAATAAGAACGGTATCGAACAGTTGTTTGTAATCACTGAGGTTGTCGAAACATTCCATTCATAACTGCAATGATTCATGTGTTAATTAATCTGTTATAGGTATTGAATATATATGTACATGCAATTGTGTTCATTTGATTATTATTATTATTATTATTATTATTATTATTATTATTATTATTATCATCGACTAGTATCTTATTCGTTATTTTATGCATGATAAAAGCCATATATAAGAACTACAAATGCATAAATTGTTTTAAATATGTTAGCCATTTTTCAGGCATATTATTTTCGATTTTCACCAAAAAACCAATATGGTTCAAGGGGTGGGGAATCAGGACAATTCGCCCCAAAGACAACTCGCCCCAAGACAATTCGCCCCACATAAAACTCGCCCCAAGACAACTCACCCCACTTTTAGAAGACAACTCGCCCACTTTAGAAGACAACTCGCCCCACTTTAGACGACAACTTGCCCCACTTTTAGAATACAACTCGCCCACTTATAAAGATAACAACTCATTGTCATATACTTTCGTTAGTGCTATTTTGCGTCTTCAAATGTTTTAGCGTCATTAAAACCAGCAGCAAGTGACATACATGATAGAAAGAAAAACACTACGATCAAGTTTTGATATTTGGTACAAAATTAGATTTTGTCATACCTTGGCCATTGTGTTTGCAAACTTTCTGCACAGATAACCACCCTTCTAATACTTTAAGAGTCATTAGACCTATCATTAGACCTATCAGTAACTTACAGACATGAAACAGGGAAGCACTACGATCACGTTTTCATATTTTGTGGAAAAATAGATTTTGTCATACCCTGGCCACAAAATCGTGTTTACAAACCTTCTGCACAGGTTGCCAGACTGACAACATTGTGCATTGAATTCAGCATAAAAATACCTACAATTTGGTATATAGCAACCTTGGTACCTCTGGGGGTGCAGCGAATTTTATTTTTACCTGGGTCATCTAAGGGACTATCATGGAGCTATGAACCGCAGTGGGTCACTAGCAAAGCTTACATGAACTCCTTCGGGGTTCATTCACTTTGCACGCGACCCACTGCGGTTCATAGCTCCATGAACACCAGAAAAATGAAATTCATTTCTTAAATGAAAATGACGTCAACGTCAAAGAATGCCAGCACATTTCTTAGTTTTCATATCGACTTATTAGTTCTGACAAGCGTTCTAAAATATTCCTTAAAGTCAAGCAGGCAAGTTTATTACCTAACTTGTCCTGAATATATATATTTAAAGAAACCACACGATCAGTGACGAATCACGCACACATGTACATCCTGTGAGCTGTTTTATATTATTTTGTCTGTCGGCGACATATCCAATTAAAACTACAGACAAGAAAAGCGATTCGTGAATAAAATATCAAGACGTTGTTAAGTATCATCAGATGTAAGGTGTCATGAATATGTAAGATAATATGCGATCGTCTGAAGGACGAAAATAATATGTGGTGTTGTTAAGAGTTAATCGGGTACATTTACAGATCTCAAGGACTTTTGTTGAATACATCCGTGCATATGTTTAACACACACACACACACACACACACACACACACACACACACACAATCTTCAGTTGATATGGTTGATTTGTTTCATATGTTTCTTTTTTTTTTTTGCTCAAAACATGAATTGCGTGTACTCGTCAAGGCGGTTGTAACAGATAGCCACTATTTATGTTTTGAAGCAAAAAGTATTTCTATCAAATATATACCCATACACGCGTAGTTTCTGTATTCGTCTCAACACGTGAGCCTTCGCGTGAGAAATCAAAAATCTTGGTTTCTGACAGTCTAGAAGCTTGCAATTCTAGATTAAGAAAGAAGAGTATTGTACTATCACTGAAGTGATAACAAAGGCGATGATCAGCTGTGCAGTTACTGCAAAGCTGATCTGCGGCTTTCTTTTCGCATATGCAGATTGTAGGTTTTCTGATGCAGCAGCCCATGTTTTTTCTATCATTTTAGTAGAGTTGCTACTGCAATCCCGTGACCACTTTTTGTTAATCAGCGTTTCTATTTACCAAAATGTTTGTTTTCATGAGTAGATTCCGAAAATGTTTCCTGCCATTTTTTCCTTCAACTTTCAATGTCAAGGTCAAAGGTCAAACGTCACGGCTTTGAAATTCGTATGACCTGTTATATTATCGTGACTATGCTTAGTATGCTTTGAAACAATTGCTTAAAACCAGGTAATATCGAAAGTAAATATGTAACATAAATTCCAAATGACATTTCATAATGACATTGACCTTTTATTTTGAAAGGTGAAGGTCATTTATCCACTTTTTGTCAAAAAATATATGCGAAAAATTCTGATAAAACATGCACATGTCGAAATAAGCAATAAATAAGTTGTATCTCAGACCTTCATTTTGATAAGCATCTATGTCTGCTTTCATATTTGGTCACTTGTACCGTCAATCCTAATAGGTTGCCATAGCAACTAAGATTTAAATAAAGTCAAATAGAAAATTTTGGTATATTAAAACAATTGAAGAAATTTATGAGAATTCAAGTTCCTTATATCATGAACAAATATATCGTATATGATAACCTTGAGTGTCATACATCAAAATAATTGTTGTTACGCATAGCTTTGAAAACTGCTGTCCGCCATTTTCTTATTTACACTTTCAAGGCCAAGGTCAAAGGGCAAAGGTCACAGTCATAGAATTCATAGGACTTGTGATAAAATCGTGTTTTATGGTTGATATTCGATTAATATTTTTAAAGATAAATCAAGAAGATTGGATTTACGCACTTTCTTATGGATTCTTTATTATCTGATTTGACAGCACAAGCTCTATAAATCGTAATCTATCGTAATAACTATTGACAACACTTCCCTTATTTGTATAGAAAAAAAATCCCGTTCATTCAAAATCTTCTTCCAGTATTCCCACGCCAATTAGAAGTCAATTTAAAGAACGCATTACGACTTTCAGTGATTCGCGAATGCCTCATGTCATTGTAATGGAAGACTCAACGTGTATTGTGTAACAATATCATTGTCTAGAAAATTTTGACTTTACAAAATACAATTTGGAGAACTTGTAACGTGCGTAACTTTTCCCGATAGATTTAGGTGGCAAGTAGTCTTCTACCACTACTTTACAGTTGATGTGAACTTCACACATACCAGAGTTTACTCTATGTGATAGCCCGTGCAATTCATGCAAACTGCGCTAAAATATGTTTTTTTAAATTTTGATTTGGATGAAAATGAACATTTTATTTTGGCACAGAACATTGTAACTACATGTACATGCACCTAGATCCATCTCATTGAGAGTCTAACTGGCATCCGCTATCTATTATTTAGAACACTTATATGTTAAAATGCAAACATATTCTCACGTTTCACGTTATATTGTTGCAAGCACAGGCTATTCACGTTCAGTGCTGTTTTGGTAGTTTGATTCTATCAAAGTAATTTTTGTCATTCGATTCTGCGGCTACGTTCCCATCACCTCTTATTTTGCATAGTTTGTCCGATTCGCGTTGGCATTGACATTACATTGGTTGATAGATTTCATGTTTATGTCATCTTCTCTTCGTCGATATAATTTTGTTTGCCTTTTATTTTCGCTGGAAATCGCTGTCGAATCGACAGATTATTTTACTTTCGGTTTCGTTTGCGCATATACCTCTGCGCAGACTTCGAGGCAATGACTTCCGGGTCAAGTCGACATGTCATGTGAATGTCTTGGCCGAGGTCGTTTCGCAGCCTCGTTATGGTTTTGGTCGGCTGCGACCTTTCGGTAGGACGTGGTCGTGTGAGTATAGCATACCGAGTGCAAGACAATGTTTGGTTATGGTTGTGCCCTCGGCCGTGGGAAGCGGTCATTCTACGTTTCGCGCAACAGTAATTTCTCAAATCCACCATTTTCTTTAGTTGGACAATAGTTGAGGGAATTTATACTAATACGCTTTTACGTGAGGGTCTTTCGGAACCAGAATATTATGGTGACCTGGCTTACAAATTTAAGAAACTTATAGGAAGGAATGTTTTTGTTTCTGTTCAGTTTAGACAATTATCATACGTTACAAACGTGAAGAATATAATATAAATTTGATACGACAGTCTGCATGCTTAGTCGTTAACCCAATCGCGATTGAAAACACTATGCTTCCTTCTTTAATTGCACGCCAGCGGGTCGGGCATCGGACTCAATTTTAGTTGGTTGGGACCGGAGCTTCTTGTCTGTAGCTTGGCCCTACGGCATTCAACTGGTGTTTTTCTTTTGCTCCAGATTTTCAGTGATGTTGTTGGGCGCCCAGGGATCTAAATCACCGGGCAGCTTATTGTACATGTATCGGTGAATCCTCGTTTTTGATTCACCATGTGGTTTATTATGATTTTAAAATTATTGTTTGTCCTTGATTAATAACTGACTAGTTAGAAAGTCAGCACGGGAACGAAAAGCTAACTAAATGTTGTGAACCACAACCACCGCAGAAGCTGAGGATGATGTTAGAGCCATGGAACATTGATTTAAGCCCACCAGTGATTGTATTTTGCTGATCATTCCAAGGCAATACTTCAGTTGTGGTTCTAATTGTGATGAATAAAATATAATTGTTAGATCCTTTGGAAGCAGTAAAAACATTCAAAGAGAGAAGATGGGCCATATTGTACAATTTCGGGTAATGAACCTTCGTCAGTGACCCTTTACAAAACTGGCAGCGAAAGCCGGACATTTATGATTGCTGCAATTTCTAGAATTTACACAAATATAGTCTAAACCAATGACTAATATTCAAAAGAGGCCAAATATTCAAAATTACGTTAAGATGGTTATTCTTAACATACAATATATTTGAAATACTCCAAATATTTTCACTGATCTCAAAGAATCAAAAGAAAAATATAATCTGCACTATGGATGATGTACGGGGAGACTTTTTAGGGCCGCCACACGGCACTGTGCTGTTTGCACCTTAAGTACGTTTTCATATATTTAGTTTAGTTCGGGTAACTGAGTGGCCGCATTTTGGGAAGTATCTGCTCACTCGGCTTCCGATATATGTTCCCTTGGTATAAAAATTATAAGTAACTTCTGTCAATTTAGTTTTTTCCACTTCGGTTTTTGGAGAGGTAATTTCTTTCTGGTTGAAATATTTCCAGAGCATTGCCTACTTTTACCTTTTTACTTTTGAAATCATCACAATTCTCGGACTGTGCGCATTCAATCGCATTACTTTCCTTTCTGATGGCTTTAGACAAGAAACTGGTGCTACAATATCAGCTTCTTTCATATTATCCTTTGAGAACTGCTTGCGTACACTTTCATTATGACGCACATGAAGCCAATAGTTTTTCGTGAAAGAAATAAAGAATATTTTGTTTAACATGATATGACAGCGGAATTCTTAATAACCAAACTTACATTCTCTCGGCCGAGACTTCATATCTAATCGAAAAGTTGATATATTTCATGTCTGTTGCTGGTTCAATTGGCGTTTTCTTTTAGCCCCAGTGGTGTTTCAGCGGTGCTGTTTAGATTTCTGGGGATCTCCACTATTTGCGAGTCCTCGCTTATGATTCATCATGACTTCCATCAAAATGTACGTGTTTGACGCAATGATTCATCGAATACTGGTTCGAGATTCACCATGAGGATCGAACAAATAACCACTGCAGAATATGGGCAGAATATGGGGACGAGATAACACCCTGTCCAACGTTGACGACGGTGAAACGGTTCCAACACCGGTTACTACGGTGCTTTCGCTACAAAATTTGATGGATGCGAATAAATTTCTTGTTTTCTTCAATTCTATATAAACGTTTGCGATGAAGTAAAACGCGCACCTAATGGAGAATTAACTTGACTTTTTATTTTTGCTTGAACGAAAAACTGTTTTTGTATAATTTTTCTAAACATTCGATCCAAAGTTGGTAAACAAGGTTCGGCCAAGTCCTACTCAGCCGATTTCTACAGAAACTGTTCGTATTTTCCAAAATACGCACATAAAAGTTAGCAAACGAGCATTTTGCAATGACTTTTAGGCAAAATTGTGAGACGTTTGCATCGTTTTCGATAATTTTTCCCCGAAAAATGCACAGGAAGAATTTTATGACAAAAAGAAAAAACAACGCCGGTTACTACGGTACCAGAATTACCTGGATTGTTGGATAGATGGACATTCTAGCTTTACAAGATGCGGATTTTGTTACTTATTTGTGTCATGCTTCTGCCTACACACCTCTTTCATGTAGTTTCGGGAACTATACGTTCATTGGCATGGACATCAAGTCTATAGTGAAGAGTTGTTTGTTTTTATGAAACGGTTCCGTATTCTGGTATTGTAATATTAAGATAGATCGTGTCTCATTGTAGAAAAGGTTGCCGTTAGACATATAAGACACTACTCATTTCTAATTAAACTTCTTCGTATTTTTTTCTTACTTCAGAACTGACTCATTAAGATTAAGATGTTTCTAACAACTCTTAACAAACTAAAAAAACAAAACAAAAACAACATATCTTACTGTTCTGGAAAAAAAAACGTGCCATTGATCAACCCGATTTTCTCCCACGAATTAGAGTTTTTTAAAAGACTTTAAAAATGCACAAGCCATATAGTAAAATAACTTCTTTGTCTTGCTTATTGACAATCAATGATTAAAACATCATTAAATAGCAGTGAACATATTAATGAGAAAGGGGTGGGTCATACCGCGGTAGGCTCATGAGTGACCCTTTAGATTTGGCAACATGAAGCCAAAGAGAATTACTGTAAATTTGTAACTTTCAAGAGGGAAGTCAACACTAAGACTAGTACTATCCAAATGACAAAGTATCGTATTGTTTCTTGCAGAATAAGACAATTAAGTGGAGGATGCGAAAGGAGTCATCATTGACCTTTTAATAAATCAAAGATAAAAAAAAATCCCCTCCGTTTAAAACGCGAACCTTGGAGACTTTAATTGAAGACCGAGCTCCAACTGACCTGAGAAATCCAGTATCTGCTGAAAAGATAATCTTCTCCCCCACTGAAAAGATCTGTTTTTTTTTTTTTTTCCACAGACGTGACATTCCATTTTCTGACAAAAAATAAATAAACATATACGTATCAATTTAATCATTTAGTGTATTTCGGGTATAGCATTCCAAATAACTACAGAGGCAATATACGGTTAACATAAGGTGCATGTATGATGTCACTGAGGGGGGGGGGGGGATAAATTATTTGAATGTTTGTTCTTGCTTTGACGTTCCAGTCAACAGTAACTGTTGTGGCCAGATTGGGAAGGGCTTCGACATTTTGTGGGACTGCTATTCTACATTGGGATGCCGTTTGAAATCCATTTTTGCTCCAACAGAGCGTACATGTATATCTCATATTATATTTATACCGAAGAAATTACTCCGTTCACTTCACATTGTTGAAAATATTGAATATTTAAGAAATATATCATCTCTAGCAGTGAGTTGTTGTATAATAATTCACTGTTTGGAGACCAGTATTAAAGCAGATCAAATCACGAGCGCGCAGCGCTGCGTACAACTGACTGACAAACAGTGGATTATTACTCAACAATTCACGCACCAGAGCTGATCTTTTTCGATTCTTACACGCAATAAACAAAATATTATCATTTCAAACCTTAAGTTTCTTTAACTTTTCGACCATTGCACTGATGAAATTCCGCCAAACTTTTTACGTTACCGCAAATTCCTACACATGTTTGTTACGTTTTTAACGCGTTGAAATGACGTTACACCGTCTAACGTGACATCTGAGATAGCTGAGGTCATAATCTAACCAAAATGGCGTAAAAACGTCGAAAATTAAAGTCACGCTTATTCGCCCAGTGAAATTGTTGCACAATATAATACGTTTTAACCATTGTCTATATAGGCGAGGTGTGTTAGAATTTTCCATATTCAATAGTTTCGATGATATTCAATAGTTTGCACGGGCCTAAAGAAGCTAGTTCCCGGCGAGTAGGTCGCAATTGAAAAAAAAATATCTGGCAGCCATTTTCCATTTCCACTTCAACTAAACGAACGACGAAACTAAGAATATTACAGATTTCCTCGCACAATAAATACACAAAACTTCATTTCACGACAAATACCTCACATTTTGGAAGAACAATAATTTAAAAGTGTTTGTACTCCGAAATTCTAACTTTGTTCATGAAATTTCCGATCGCAACGAAGACCAAGAGTCACGTCGACGTCAGCAATTTTACTGCAACGTCACGGTTCTCGCGTACACAAAGGCGAAGCTCTGCGTGTGTTGCAATACGGTGATAAGTCGTTAGAAACGATACCTTTTTTTTATGAAATGTGGCCAAATGAAATGTCTATCAGGACTGGAGATGCCAGGAATAAGCATTTACAAACCTTCCATTGCGTACTTTAGAGTATATACATGTAATGAAAAGGTTATTGAATGAAAATCGTAAAATATTCGGAACTCGTTCATATGGCTGAGATTCACTCGCAAGCTCGTGCGTCCTCGCCATATGAACTCGTTCAGAATAGTTTTCATTCAATAACCTGTTATTATTACATGTATTATTGTTATTATTATTATTATTATTATTATTATTATTATTATCATTATAACATATTGGATAATGTTTCGACTCGAAACTTTCGAATGCGTGTGTCAGTCATAGAGTCATTGAGCGAGTAAGTAAGTACATGGGTTGCAGAAAGGTTGGTCAAACTTATAATACCAAGGTATCTCAAAGTATAATTACGTGCAATTGGTGAGTCACGGACAAGCCATGTTTTCCTATTGGAACCACTTCTATCTCATAACAATACGGAACTGTTTCATTAGAATCTCTTCATTTTAGGGTTGATGTCCATGCCAATGAACGTATAGTTCCCGAAACTACATGAGAGAGGTATGTAGGCAGAAGCAGGGCGCAAATAAGTAACAAAATCCGCATCTTGTAAAGCTAGAATGCTCATCTATCCAACAATCCAGGTAATTCTGGTACCGTAGTAACCGGCGTTGTTTTTTTTTCTTTTTGCCATAAAATTCTTCCTGTGCATTTTTCGGGGGAAAATCTATCGAGATCGATGCAAACGCCCCACAATCTTGCCTACAAGTCATTCAGCGGCAAAATGCTCGTTTGCTTACATTTTGTGCGTATTTTGGAAAATACGAACAGTTTCTGTAGAAATCGGCCGAATAGACCTTGGCCGAACCTTGTTAACCAACTTTGGATCGAATGTTTGGAGAAATTATACAACAACAGCTTTGCATTCAAAAAAAAAGTACAAGTAGGCAAAGATCAGGAAAAGGCGCAATCAGAAAAAGACTCCCACTCCAAAAACCAAGATGGGAAAAAAAAAAACCAACAATCAGGTACTTATACCATGAAAACATTTAGTAAGCCGAATGAGCAGCTATTTTCCTAATAGGTGGCCACTCAGTTACCTTAACTTAACTAAAAAATGCAAACATACATAAGGCGCCAACAGCACAAAAATATTTTAAACACCAAGACATAAAACAAAAAGAACCACCACAGAAGTATCGACTTGGAACGATCAGTAACACAAAGTTACTGGCGGGTTTAAATCGAGTTTACACGGCCGTAACCTCACCCTCAGCTTCTGCAGTGGTTCATAACATTTAGTTAGTTCTTCGGTCCTCGTGGTGAATCTCTAACTAGTAAATGAATCATCAAGAACAAACAAATAAATCATGATAAACATTCTGATGAATCAAAAACCAGGACTCACAGATTCAGTAAGCTGCCCGACGATGGAGATCCCTGGGCGCCAAATAACTTACTAACTCCGGAGCTAAAGAAAAAACATCAGTTGGACCCCGGTGGGCCAAGCAACAGACAAGAAGCTCCGGCCCCAACAAACTAAAATGAATAGCTTTAAGTCGGGGCCATCATAGAGTCTGACGCCCGACCCACCGGCGTGCAATTAAAGAAGGCAGCATAGTTATCAACCGTGATTGGGTTAAAAACTAAGCATGCAGACTGTCGCATAACATTCAAGTTATAACCTATACGTCTGTAACGTGTTATGATTTTTCTAAACTGAAAAGAAAAATCATTACTTCCTATATGTTTCTTAAATTTGTAAACCAAGTCACCATAAAATTCTGGTTCCGAAAGACCCTCACTTAAAAGCGTCTTTAACCCAACATTATATTTGGAAATCAATTCATAGTGTCTACGATAAAATCTAGAAAATGTTTTTCGAAGTTTATGATACCGATAGCCCTGTTGGAGAAGTTTGGCCGTTAAAGATTTATTTCGAGCGTTCAAGTCTGTAACATGATTGCAGACTCTAGCAAACCTAATAAGTTGCGAAATGTATACACCATAAGAAACACGACGAGGAACGTCACCATCCAAAAACGGAAAATTTACTATATCAAAATCAAAGTCATCGCGCTTATCATAAATTTTAGAAAAAAAAAACAAATCCATTTGCAACAGAAAGATGTAGATCTAAAAAGGGGGCTTCGGTATCCGAGATATTGGCTTTGTTCAACTGTAGTTCAGATGGATAAATTTGATTGACCATACCTTCAAAATAAGGGTTGTCAATGTTCAAAAGGTCATGGAGGTACCTAGAAGTGGAATTAAAAGCCTCGATAACATCAGCTTGATTATCATGGTAAAGAGAATCCATGTTATCTCTTTCGTAGCAGTATAAAAATAAATCAGCTACGAGAGGTGCACAATTTGTACTCATCGGAATTCCAACAATTTGTCTGTATAACTTGGTCCCAAATCTAATATAAATATTATCCAGGAGATAGGATAAGGCGTCGCACACATTCTGACATGACCAAAGTGTATACCGACTTTGGTCAGAGGATGTGAAAAAAGCCTTTCTGTCATTACATGCAGATATAAAAAGTCAAGTTATTTATCCATTAAATGCGCTTTTTACTTCATCGCAAACGTTTATATAGCATTGAAGAAAACAAGAAATTTATTCGCATCCATCAAATTTTGTAGCGAAAGCACCGTAGTAACCGGTGTTGGAACCGTTTCTTCGTCGTCAACGTTGGACAGGGTGGATAAGGTGACTGTACTGAGAACTTGGTTAAGTCCATCAGCAATTTGATATTATTTTCCGTTCCGAAATGATACTCTGCTTATGTTCTATTTTTTTGAATCTATAGAGAATCTGCATACAACTTTTCCAACTTAGACCAGTGAATAAGTCAACCGCAACATCAGTTCTAAGTCAATTTCCACTTTTGGGAATAGCTAAAATTATGTGCAATCTTCTAAAAGGCCGATAATTGAAAGTGTCCGTCTAAAAGTTTTTGTTACATTAAATTTTGTCTATGGATTTGCTAACTATTTTCAATTTGTTGGCACTGTTTGAAAAGTGCATGTCTATGTTTAATGTTTCTTGTCTTGGTCTATTCTCGTCTTATAAACAGGGTATAATAGAGTGGAAACATTTAATTCATGTCAGTCTGGACAGTGCAATAAGAGGTTGCTGTCTCGTTGTTTATTTCATTGGTTTTATGTCATTTTGTTTGTTATTGCTGGCTGTTCCATCGATTTAATCAATATGATATGAGGGCAAACATAACATTTGTGATTTATTTATTTCCAAGTGAGTTTGGATGGAAAGGTTGTGGTCATATTGTGGTCGTGTTGTTTTTAATCTAGGACTAGTGTTATTATTGTATAATTCATGTAAGTTGAACCACGAAAAAAAAAACGACTTCGAGATTCAACATGATCAACAAATCCAAAACTCTCCGATGTCTGAGCACTTGTTGTTGCATACAGGTTTATGATTTAAAGGCCTAGGTGGCCTATAAAAGGCAAAAATAGCTAGTATTTGTCTGGACACCAAAGGATTAACATCTCCAGCAGCTCCTAAAAATCCAATAATCAATTTGATTGGCCGTGGCTGTTACCTGTGGAATAACTGATATATTTGCTCGCTTGTTAAATAGATAACCATAAATACCAATGCCCATACCTGTGATTAATTTTATTGCACAAGTAGTACCTAGGGGATTATCAATAAGACAATAAATATGACAGTAGCTGCACAGAAGCTTATCTCTACCCGTATTACCTGTCTTAATCTCCTGCCACCCGGCGGCTGACTTAGGCCTTTAAATGCCGGTCCCACTGAATCGTAAGCATTTCTACGTCTAATCATGTTTTTGATAAGACTGCGTATGCAAAATTTATAAAAAGGTTTTCCAACGTGTTTCTGCTTTCTTAATTTGCATATCGGGGTCAAAGAAATGACCCCCAAATTAATATTAAGACAATCGTAATGCAATCTTAAGCGATCGCAAGTGCAGTGGGACTGGGACTTAACGTACAGTAGTCTAAAATATCCCGTTCCTGTACGTAATATTTTGATGTGACGGAAACACCAAATATAAACATCTTAACAACAAATGGGCTGGCCGCTTCAGTAAATAGCCATTAATACGATTGTTAATCACATTCATCTGTCTTTGATATGATTAATATAATTTGGCACACAAAGATGACAAAGAATATTTAGGAATACTTGTTGTATCACATCATTATGCAAACATGCCCATGCAATATACAGAAATTTTTTGGGTTGTAAAAAGTCTAAAATTTCATCAGAAATTCTTTGATATTTTTCTTATTTTTGCTCAAAACATAGATTGTGGGTACACGTTAGAACCGCCTCGGCGAGGCGGTTCTAACGAGTACACACAATCTATGTTTCGGAGCAAAAATAAGAAAAATAGGTTTACCCCTGCACACCCCAGTTTTTCTATATAAAAGTGGGGTTTAAGGGGGTATATATTGCACGGACATGTTTTCCTGATGTTAAACTAATTCCAGGCTGAGAAAGCACATATATCTTGTTTGCTAAGAAAGAAGATGCATCATGCTGTTTGATATTTTATATGACGCATTAACGTTTTTCCATTGAAGTAATCAATGTCTCTAGAGATGCATGATATAGCGACACTCAATCATAAAGGCTTTTCCATTATGCAGTTGGGACCACTGTCTAAAATAACTTTTTATGTACAAGGTTAGCTTTTGAAAAAAAGCTTAGAAGGTCAGGCAATAGCACTTTATAATTGTATAGAAATAATTTTTAACTAAGTAAGTATTTAACTGAAACAACTGAATCAGAATCAGAATAGTTTACTGGTGAAATGTCAAAAATTGACAATACCACACCAGGGAAAGAGGTTTGACCGAAGGGGATTAGTCCCGAGCTCTCACAAGAGAAGTAAATCTAGACAAACAATATCTGACATTTCAGCAGAGGAGACCAGAGAACCAGGGAGTTCATTATAATCTCTGATAGTCTGGAGAAAGAAACTATGTAAATAGGCATACGAGGGTTGTCCCAAAAGTTCCATTACACTCACAGTTTTGTCATAATAACAGCACATCAGATCTTACAACAATTATGGTTATCAAGTACTATATCTTTGGGCTTTTTGGGTAAATGTTTGTTCAACTGCTTGCATCTGTTAAAATGCAGTGGGGTTTTGAACACTTGTACCCCTACTGCAGCGGAGCAGGTCTAATGACGTTGCCGTTAATGTGTTTTTTTTTTCTTCATATTTTGCAGTTTGGATAAATATGCTACATACAAGAAAGCTATTTGAAAATTATATTTATATTTAGCATAATGATGCTGTAGCATATATTTGGAAATTTAAGTAAAATAACTATTAGCAAATTATCAAAATAGTACTATTAATATCAGTCATGCAAAATAAGAATCATTAACTAATGTTATCCACTGTTAATCACTTCCTATGTTTCAGTAGGTCAATTAATATTACTGTTGGTTGAAATATCGTGTTGAAAATATATCGTGTGTAAACAATTGCTAGGTTTCCATTAAAGAACATATTTTAGATGTTTAAACACAATGACCCTGTAACTTTGCTCCGCATGTTTTTGCCAACGTCATAATTTTGTCGTTGAAATTTTATAGGTAGGCTTCTTTATTTTTCTCCCAAACTATCAAAGTCATCAACTTTCATAAGATCATCACTAAATGATGTGCATAGAATGATATTAAGGGTGGTATATTTTTGAAATGATCACGTTACACCTATATTGATTTAGCAGTTTGCGAAAAACGGAAGCTCCAAAAACATTTTGCATAATTTGACTTGCTCCGGTCATGCCTACTCATGGTTACCAAGGTAACTGTAGCAGTGAGGTCATTAATGTAATTGACATGTTGTACAGTAAAATTATTTCTACTATGGCCAATAATTCTGCATGAGAAACTTTGATTGGTTCCTATTATGTGTTCAGAATAAAAAGCATTTGTAACGGGACTTTTGGGACAAGCCACGTATGTACTTGCTGTAGGTATCTGAAATGCCAAGGAGTGTTGATTCCTACAACGCCTATTTTTGGGGATAAGGTCATCCGTGGGTATTTTTGCTCTCCCTTTTAGACCTTTGTAAAGCAATATAATTCTATTGTCCTTCCTTCTTTTCTGCAGGGATTCCGATTTTAGTTTTTTAAGGATATCAGCCATACTACCTTTTATGACCCCCCCCCCCCCCAATACAGGGACAACCACCCCCCTGTAAATGTTAAAGAACCCTACATGTACATCGGTTCTATCCGAATTGGCTTATCCTGCAAAAATACCGGACCTGCCTAAAATGTCCGAGAGTGTATGTAGAGAAAAAAGAAGAAGAAGAACCAGAGTTAACCTAGACCGAGTTGACTCAAGGACGAGTTGACCCGGATTTTATGCACGACGATCATTACAATAGATCCTTCAAATAGCTCCACAGTTTCTCCTGGATTCCGACTCAGTCTGAGTTTGAAACGATTGCTGAAATCAGCGAATCAACATTGGCTGTGTTGTTGTGTTGATGAACATGTCGGGTAAATGAAAACAAATATGTCGTAATCATTCGGTTTGAATCCATTTAGTCTAAGGCGTTGGTGGCGAATGAAACGCTTTGTATTTATGACTAATGATATTCATCAGAAATTCTTCTTTGCTTGATCAAAATATGACAGTGTGCTGTTGATTTCCCCTGAGTATCGAAAAATATTGTAAGGACGCATATATTAAAGTTCTGTCGACTGTGGCATAGTTTCATTGACACAAACATGAAACTGTTCCTTAACCTAGCAAGTTCCAGGTCATGTTCACTGCTTCACCTACATCTACATACATCAGGAAACACGTGCAATGAATACCCCCCTAAACCCCACTTTTATATAGTAAAACTGGGGTATGCAGGGGTATACATATTTTCTTATTTTTGCTCCAAAACATTTATAGAGTGTTGGTACTCGATAGAACCCCCTCGGCGAGACGGTTTTAACGTGTACCCACAATCTATTTTTTTAGCAAAAATAAAAAAAAAAAAAAAAAAAAAAAAAAAAAAAAAATATCAACATTTTTTTCAGCTGAAAATTTTCAATTTTTCAAAGCTCAAAACATCTCTGTTTATTGCATGGGCAAGTTTTCGTAATGATAAGTCTATTTAGCTTGCTGTCTTTTCTTTTTAAATACTTTGTATATATTGGCTAGAGATACAGGGTCATATCTCTAGCCACTGCCTTTGTTTTATTTGCTATTACTGCAGCTAGCGTTGTGCCGTGTGGCGGCCGTAAAAAGTCTACCCGTACATCATCCATAGTGCAGATTATATTATTTCTTTCTGTCCTTTGAGATCAATAAGAATATTCAGAGTATTAAAAGTTGTACGTTTAGAGCCATGTTCTAAACACTGATTTAATCATTTGACCGCATTTCAAGAGGCATGTGTCTTTGATTTAGAATTGTCTGGTATAAATTTTTGAAATTGCAGTATATTTATCTGGCTATCTTCGCCGCTTTATAAAGGGTCACTGATGAGGGTTCTGTCTCCGAAATTGCGCAATATGGCCCATACTACCTCCATTTGAACGTTTTGACTGCATCCAAAGGATCAAACCTTTATATTTTATTCATGTGAGCTCTGAGAGCAACCCACTGTGGTTCATAGCTCCATGGACCTTAGAAAAGTTAAACTCATTGTTCATAGCTTGGCCAAGATCTGACAAAAGAAGTCTTACGGCAAAAATCAAAATTAATGTATTTATAGCATATCGAAGACCAAGGTTTCCCGTATATATAATGTATAAAACTATATCATCAATTCTCGGTGCGCACTAATTATTTTGTGCATACGATAGCGCTTTCTTCGTAAAACCATTGGCTTTCATGGTGTGCAACTACCTTTTCCCGTTCATCGTAAACCTTTTCCCGTTCATCGTAAACCTTTTCCCGTTCATCGTAAAGTACATAAAGAGAATGCAATAATAGTTTAGGTAAAACAGTGTCTGAATTTTGTTCACTTGTGATCCAGTATTTTGTGTATGTCAATCAATCAAGCTTAAGTCAGCTGAGACAGTAATCTTGTCACGTTTCTGCCTGATCTCTGAAATTGTTTTGAATTGTAACTGAGTTCCTCATTTGTCTTGAGATTTGCCTGAGCAAAGCATTATTTATAAATCGGATAACCACATATATTGCTTTTTTATACAGATGACCAAGAAAAAACAAATACGATAAAATGGCACATCAATAAGGTTCTCCGAACTTATAGATGCACCAAAGTATTTGTAATTAAATAACTTGATTGACATGTATATTTAGTTGTTTTTCACGTGCTTGATATAACCAGGAAAAGATGTACAGTAATTGCACTTTTCTAATAGGGATTCGGAAAAAATGCCTCTCGTCTTGAATATAGTTTGGTTCATCCAAACTGCGAGTGGTGACTTTGTCGAAATCTCCAAACGACTAGTCAGAAACGTTTTGTATGGCAATGTTAGATTCATACGAGGTCCAATAAAGTATCAATTGCATTTGATGCCTTTGTACCACGATAGTCGAACGCACTTGCGAGCGGTAACAAGATATTCAACATCAAAGGAAATATTTCACCCTGCAGAAAATTACAACGATTCTATCCAAGCACAAAGCGGCAACAATTTTTCCGATTTCAAATTTTTAATTTAGTCACTGACATTCAATTTTCTGATGGTTTCAGGGCTTAGTTGGCTTAATTAAATTGGCGTTGAGGAGGAAACAAAGTATTTCTTTATCGCTGTGATATTGTCTTTCTAGAAATGTTGAAAAATCAGTTGGAAACATTCAATTACAGCAGCGAAACTTTATTAAATGTGAATTATAGCTAAATTAATGGAAGGTCTAAAAGAGGTAACAGTCAAAGCTTTGTAACTTTGCTTACAGTCTAAGCGATGGAGAATTTTGGATGATATTTGTTGGATGCTGATAAAAAGTAGACACTAAGTTATCTACGGTCACAAAATACAAGAGCTATCAGTTTTATTAATTGAGCCGCCTCGTGGGAAAACCAGCAATGTGGTTTCCGTAGTGGTTCTTTTCGTTTTATGTCTTGGTGTTAAAATTTGTTTGTGCTGTTGGCGCCTTATGTATGTTTTCATATTTTTAGTTAAGGTAACTGAGTGGCCACCTATTGGGAAAATAGCTGCTCATTCGGCTTACGAAATGTTTTCATGGTATTAGTACCTGATTGTTAGTTTGATTTTTTCCCACCTCGGTTTTTGGAGTGGGAATCTTTTTCTGATTGCGCCTTTTCCTGATCTTTGCCTACTTGTACCTTTCCGACCAGGTCCGACACTAACCGACCTGTACGGTTACAGAAAAGAGCTAGAATCTTGAAATTTCGGATTTAAGTAGAAGAGGATCTGTACTATCCGTGTAGTGAAAATAAAGGCGCTGATCAGCTTCGCGGTTTGTTTTCGCATATGCAATTTGTTGGTTTTCTCACGAGGTGGCTCGTTATTCAAGTGTAAACGATAGTCTCATAAAAGCACTGTTGGTAACTGATTAGCTGATTCAACCTTAATTAAATTCTCAGTTGGGAAGCCAATACTCTCTGGAGATATTCTCTTTGAACGTTTTCACTGCTTTTAAAGGATCAGACTTTTATATTTTATTTGCTATTACTGCAGCTGGCGTTGTGGCGTGTGGCGCCCTAAAAAGTCTCCCCGTACATAATCCATAGTGCAGATTATATTATTTATTTCGGTCCTTTGAGATCAGTAAGAATATTCAGCGTATTAAAATTGTACGTTTAGAGCCATCTTCTAAACAATGTTTTATTTTACCTTATTAAGGCATGTGTCTTTCATTTAGACATCTCTTGTGTAAAGTTTTGAAATTGCAGTATATTACATGTATCTTGCTATCGTCGCCGGTTTATAAAGTGTCACTGATGAGGGCTCAGTACCCTAAATTCACAATGTGACCCATACTACCTCCCTTTGAACGTTTTCACTACTTTCAAAGTATTAAACTTTTATATTTCATCTATTATTTCTCAATTGTGTTTTATTACCCTGTCAATGGTAGTGTATTATAGCGGAGTAAATTATCATTAGTCACCTTTCAAAGATTTGTAGTTAGCGATATGTTCTTCAGAAATTACATACTTAAAGGAAAGGGTATATTCTTCTTCATTTTGAATGTTCGACTGACGAAAACTTAATTCAATGTAAATGCAAAATATAGACATCAAAACATATTGTTATTCATCGGACAGCGATGGCACGGATCAGTTTGATGATCAAGAAAGAAGTTTCTATAGACTGAAATAAGTGTTCGTTAGCGTACCATTAATGGTATTTTCAGACAACGCCTCATACTTTGTTTCTCCATCGCTGATATGAGCTATCAATTGGGATAATACAATCACAAAACGGACAATATAGAAGACAAAAGATAAGACGCCTCGCATGAAAAATAACAAAGTAGTGTTCGTGCCTTATATTACCCGAATCTGACTGCAAGTCAAAAATACCTAATCAGATAAGAATATAAGCTTTCCATACGAAGAAACGAATGAGTAAGACATTCAGTATCAATCCAGCGATGACTCTGATGTAAAGGAGAACTCCGAGTTAGCGATTTGCACATATGCCTTATTGTTGTGCTGTTCCGGTCTATCTCAAATTAAACTTTCAGCGACACAATCAGATTATATGTTGTTTCAGCAACAACCAATCTCGCTCTGATTTAATCAAGATCCAAGACTTATTTTTCGATTTCCTGAAAGAGAAGTTGCTTTTTGGCTTAATGCGGAATCATAGCGTAAGGAAAACATTAAACTGTGACTCGATAAAAAGAAACTTAATCGAAATTAAAATGCGAAACGCAACCTCCAATTCTGAGAAAATGTTCATGGCCTGTGTAAATTTAGGCTTTAGATTTAACGCGTTTTTTCTTCATTTACAAGTACTTTACAAAATTTTTTCAGCTTTGGTCTCCTACAATCTTTAAGGTTTCTTAAAGGTAAAAAGCTTAAAGGAAATGGACCGGAGAATCTGTCTGATTACTTTAGAACGAACAGATCTAAGGACAGTGGGTCATTATAACCATCAGGTCAAATGATAAATACATTATATGATAAGGAAAATTGTGTTCCAATTTCATGTTAAATAGAGGATCTTACACGAGTGGTCATTTCATATGAAATTTATTAAACGAGCCTTTGGCGAGTTTAATAAATTTCATATTAAATGACAACGAGTGTAAGATTCGTTTTATCATATGACTTTAAAATAGGATTTTATCGCCTTCAAAGTGGACATATTTTCAATAAAAATTTACATTGTTGTTACGGACGTCGTCAATGACGTTACGTATTCCCGCAAAAGTGTTATTACACGTGTGTTCATACGATTTTTATGACATGACGTTATCCACTGGAAAACAGCGACGTCATATGATAACATGGCTTAATGTCAATGTGACCATGTCATTTTGATTTCAATGCAGTCCCCAAAACAATTACGTGGATATGTATGAGCTGATTCATATTGGTATAACATAATTCCTGAACTGACAAGGTGTCTCTCAAATCTAAAGAGATAGAACTCCTCTTTTCATCACAATTTGGCTTTCTGACGGCTTCTCGGCGTAGCTTGATTGATCAAATTGCCATTGTCTAGTCTAGCAAAACAAGTTTTTCTTCATTATCATTAGATTTGACAGTCTCACGTTATAACGAGAACTGTTCATTTCAGTTCTGCAAGCGTTTGACTGGTGTGTGACGTAATTAACTTCGTGCTTTGATTAAAATTTAAGAGAAGCTGTAATTGGGTCAAAACCAAATACAGCAGAAATGGCTGGGATGGGTTTGGACAAAATAGTGTAATTGGCATTCCCTAAGAAATGATGCACTACGCGTGTGAGACTATTGCCTCTGTTAAACTATACCACGATATGTGAGTACAAAGTGGCTTTTGATTTCACTCAATAAAATGAGCCGCCTCATGAAAAAACCAACAATCTGCATATGCGAAAACAAAGGCGCAGATCAGCTTCGCAGTAACTGCGAAGCTGATCAGCGCCTTTGTTTTCGCTACTCGGATAGTACAATTTCTCTTCTTCTTAAATCCGAAATTTCAAGCTTCTAGCTCTATTCTGTGCTTGTACATGCTTGTTTGTGTCGGACCTGTTCGGAAACCACATTGTTGGTTTTCCCACGAGGCGGCTCAAATGTCGGCAAAGTTCAATGGCCTGTTAAGATTTCGAAATAGCTTATTTTACTTATCAATAAAGTGCCAGTGTTATCTCTTAGAGAAAACCTGAAAATTTATCTGTCATTTTGCTACTGAATATGACTCTGTTATGTCTATTACTCTTTTCTGGTTTCTTCTCGTATTGTGACTCAACTCTAAAACTTGTGAATCTGGTAAGTTCTAGTATTATAATTTGCTTATCTACGAAAAACATGATTTTGCTTTTGCTATTTTCGTTCCAAGTCCCGATAGATCAGGGTCTTTAAAACAAAGCTTGTGTACGATGTTTTGTTATTAAAATAGTCTTGAAATGATTTGTTTTTGAAACCAGTCTAGGTTTCTCGTGGCATAAGTTTTCTTGATATATATATTAAGACATGTATAAGCATATTAGTCAATGTCGAATGGGCACAAAAAATCGTCCCGTGGGAATTTTATGACGATTTGTGACGACCTACCTTAAATCAAACTTTGGGGCATATGCAACAATTTAAACCAGTTCGTCGCCCTGAGACCCGCGTCTGGGCTGAAATATGACGTCATCAAAATGGCGACCATGCATGCAATATGCATTTTAAACAACCATTTTCATACTATGCTTGTCAGATAAAAAATGATTTCCAGCTTCTCGCTGTTTTTAAAAGGATTAATTTTACCAATTGTATTTATAAAAGCTATTTGAGCACAAAAGTATCTCTCACAAGGAGCATAGCACTAAAATATGAGTTACGTCACGACAAAATCTGCATACAAAGTGCCAAACTATGCATAGTACACCGGGAGCTAATTTGACCTAGCTTGCATCCCCCAAGACATTTTTATGGATGCCAGTCATTTAATGACACCCCAGAAATGCAAACAAAAATGTCACCAAAGATAAACTCAAATGCACTATGAAAAAATGCACGGTTGCTATGGCAACCGTTAACGTGATTCTTGAGTGGGGGTATACATACAAATTTGATCATAACTCCACTGTTACTTATCTTAGATTATTGAACATGGTCTCATTTTAAAGCTTAGACATAGTCCCTTCTTCTTGTGGTAAGCAATGTAAATTTTCTAATTAGCATATTCATTGATTTTTATGAAAACATGCAAAATGGCAGAAAAATCTTTACAAATCCATAGATGAAGTAATTTCAGGCCCAAGCTGTCGTTGTGACACTTGGCTATTTAACCAGTAATATCATATGACGAACTTATTGATGACCTGGTCCTATATGAAAATTATCTCATTTGTATATTCATGAATATTAGTAAAATTGCCAAAAAGTGAGGAAAAACAAGAGAAAAATTATACCCATTGCAAAGTATTGGATAGGTTATCAGATCCAATCTATTTTGCATCCCTGGGATAAATTTTCAAGACTGTCAGTGATTTCAGAGGGACAACCTTAATGCCATTAAATATTGTCATCAGCAATGAAAAAAAAAAACAAAAAAACTCCTCATGCGATTCTAAAGAATAGGATGTTCTTCCTAAAATACTTATAGCCTACCAAAAGAATGCTCTAGAGTACTATAATTGGTATGATAGTGATACAAACAATTTAGCCTACAAAATGACTCGTATCTCGGCAATCAAAAGTCATATGGTGCTGAAAAATGACATCAAATGTTATACCATCCTGGACTATAAAGTATGGGTCATTTGAGTTTTAGTTTTAAGAATATTAACAAAACGTTTTGAATTTAGAGATAATATACAGAACAATTAAGGGGTATGCGTAGAAAAACGCACGTGTCCGGGTTACTGAAAGACCTAGTGGGGTATAATTGGTAATAAATAGTTGCTATGTTCTGTAACCATATAATCCGATATATAAAGTAAGAAAAAAGGTAGAACTGAGATCCTTGAATAACATATAAATGAGAAATATGGGTCATACCGCGGTTTCCTGCTATTTTTCTTGTATATCTATTGATATTAATGAGATCTTAATAAATAATAGCAACATCAATGAAAAATGAAGGGGTACACCAACAACATTGCTTATATCTCAGCTGCCAATAGCCGTGGAGAACTCAAAATGGCCTCAATTTATTGCTAGGACAATGTTTTATTGTCATATGCTCAGATGTATAAATCATGCTTTCTTGCAAGCAAGATGTAATAAATTTTGGTGAAGCACAGCCTTCAACTTTCATATTTTTCGAAACTTTATGTAACTTTCAGAAAATTGAATAACACGTGGTTAAGCTATTGTACTTCATGGCATTAGTGCATTCTCCCATCATTCTAATGGAACCATTTTCAGCATTCTAATGATATTGTTAGCTGAGATATGAGCGATTTTCTTTGGTGTACCCGTTTTTCTCTTATTTATGAAGAACTCAGTAATATCCATACAACAACAATAGCCGATTATATCGTTACAGAACATTGTACAAGCAATCATTTGATGCCAATTATAGCTCTTCTACGTATACCCCCTTAATTTTTTCGTATTCCCAACCCACTTAATTCAAAAGGTTTTGTTGATATTCTTAAAACTCATGAAACTAACACCAAATGACTCGTAAATTGTAGTTCAGGATGTTATAATATTGCCCTAGACACCATTTGATGCCATTTTCAACACTATAAGACTTTTGATTGCCATAATACAAGTCATTTTGCAGGTTAACCCATTTTTTCATTGTCTTTTCTCTAAAATTTCTTTAGTTATCATTAAAATTCATGATATTGGAAATCAGATTATTCTTATATTATACTTCAGGGCCATATTACATTGCCATAGCATTCACTGAACACCTCTTTCAGCATCCTGGATTGATAAACAGCTGTGGAACAAGCGATTTTTGCACATATACCCCATATTGTTCCACAATTCTTCTCCATTTTAATGTTTTTATTTTTATTTATCTATTCTTTTATTTTTTCTATTTTGTTTATTTTCATGAATAAGTGAATTCAGTGCTTTAAATATAAGGTATAAAGGTTGAATTGTTCAGTTCATGCATCACTATCAGACTAATTATAGTATTTTAGAGCATTCTATTTGTGGAATATGAGTATTTTTTGTAAGTACACCCTATTCTTTAGAATCGCATGAGAGGTGGTGTAAAAACTAAGTACTTTTACATCATGCAAATGATTTTGTTGCTGAGGACAATATTTGATGGCATTAAGGTGGTCCCTCTTACAACACTAACAGCCTTGAGAATTTGTCAAAGAGATGCAAGTTAGGCCATATAACATATGCAATAACTTGCAATGGTTATAGTTTTTCCCTCGTTTTTCCTCACTTTTGACATTTTATTAACATTATGAATATGCAAATGAGATAATCTTCATATAGGGCCAGTTCATCGATAAATTTGTCATATGATATTACTGGTTCAATAACAAAGTGTCACAATGGCAGTTTGGGCCTGAAATTAGTAAATTTATGGATTTGTAACGACTTTTTGCCATATTTATATTTTCATTAAAATTAATGAATATGCAAATAAGATAATTTGCATTACTTACCATAAACAGGGGCTATGTCTAAGCTTTAAAATGAGACCAAGTACAGAAGTCTAGGATAAGTAACAATGGAGATATGATCAAATTTGTATGTACACCCCTATGCTCAAGAATCTCGCTACGGTTGCCATGGAAACCATGCATTTTTTCATAGTGCAATTGAGTTTATCTTTGAGGACAAAAATTCTTTGTATTCCTGGGGTCCCAGGGAATGATTTGGCAACCATGAAAAATTTCCCTGGGGGTGCATCAAATTAGCTCCCAGGGTCTTTATGTTGTGGACGTTTTTTTTGAAGAAAAACGTATGTCCAACGTATGCACGAACGAACGGATGACTGGATAAAGCAATATCCTTTCACCCATCGACTTAATTCGTCTATAGTGCGTATAATCATATGCATTTCATACATTTTCTTCGCAAAAAAGGCAATAATGCGATGATTTCAATTGATTTTGATAGATATACGAATAATTCATATATAGTCAGATAGCCGCCATATTGATGACGTCATAAATCGACTCTGACGCGGCTGTAAGTGCGACGAACAGGTTTAATGTTATACATGTACCCCATAGATAAGTTTTATATGGGTCGTCATAAATCGTCAAGAAAATCGCACGAGATTCCCATTCGACATTGACTATATATTAACGAATTGATAGGGTACATGTAACTACAAGTACCTTTTCGAGCTGCAAGTTTGCAATCAGCTACTGGCGAGATTCGCAATGATGATTCCTTTAATTGCAGGTATATCGCCATGGAGACAGGAGTCCCGCGTTTGTATTCCCAACAGATCCCAATAAAGAAGATAAATGGCCAAACGGTCTTGGCTGGCTAACAAAACTCGGTATGCAGCAGCAGTATGATCTTGGCCAATTTCTGAGGCGACGGTATGTTGATTCGGGGTTTATGAACAGTGAATATGATAACAAGGAGCTCCGTGTCTTTAGTTCTGATGTTCCACGAACGCTGATGAGCGCCTACTGTAACCTTGCCGGGATGTTTCCACCGGGTCCAGATCGACGATTTAATGGTACGCTCAACTGGCAACCCATACCAGTACACACCAGGCCGATACCCGAAGACAACATGCTGGGCTTTGGCAAGCCATGTCCCAACTACCTGCAGTTAAGAGATGATGTGATTCAGTCTCCTAAGATACAGCAGAGAGAGCAAACTAACAACAACTTCTATCTTTGGCTTGCAAATAAAACCGGAATAGGACCAATGAACATTTCCAGTGTCGTGTATATAACTGATGTGTTAGTAGCAGAGAAAATTCATAACCTAACACTTGCATCTTGGGCTAATGATACAGTGTATAACAAACTGCAGTCTCTTCTAGATGATTTCTTCGCGCTTATGTTTGACACAATCCCGTTACAAAGATTGACTGGAGGTCCATTGCTTAAGGAATTCATTGGAAATATGCATAATAAGGTTCAGCTAACCCATCAAACGTCGACTAAAATGTTCATGTATTCCGCGCACGATGGAACGATTGCAGCTTTGTTAAGTGCCTTGCACGTCTTCAATGGCATCAGACCGCCATACAACTCAATGGTGATTTCAGAACTGCACCAGAATGCCAGTGGTTACCATTATGTCAACCTTTTCTACAAGAACACATCATTCACTGACGATTTGGTGGAACTGACTTTGCCGAACTGTTATAAGGACTGTCCGCTAGAAACGTTTATGGAGCTAACTAAACCGGTAATTCCCGTTGACTGGTCAACAGAATGTGCCGAACGACAAACATATAACGGTAATCAAAACTCCACCGACGTTGGTATACACTGCTTTGCTTGTACTGACATCTCGAGTTTGAGATACTGTGATCGAATACAACGATGCAATAAAAATGAAATGTGCTACGTATCTCAATCTAGGAGGCAGGATGGACGCGTGAGGTACAATAGTGGATGCATATCAAACCAGATCTGTAGTTCAACAACGTCTAACAACACGGGTAGTTCTTGCTTCCGTTGCTGCTCCAAGGACTACTGCAACCAAGCCGGGTGTGGCGACTCCGGGTTTGAAGAAAGGAATAAGCGCGGACCACTCTGTTTGGACTGTAGTAACGTCGGAAATACAGAAGACTGCGACACCGTTAAACTTTGTGCATCGAATCAGGCCTGTCATGTATCGGAGAGTGCATTGGGACAAAATATACGAGTTTACAATTTTGGTTGCAAAAGTAAATTCTCTTGTGCCTTTGAACTAAAGCGCTCCACCATTGAACGATCAGCTGCGCTATGCACATCTTGTTGTGACGATGACTTCTGTAACAGAAACTGTACAAAAAGTGTTTATAAACTACCTTCTACAATTGTTGGCTGAATGTAAGAGGATAACTGGACAATTGCTGATTAAGTTAAAATGTCAAATAACAAATAACAATAAAATTGTGTCACTGTCCTTTTTGTTTCTTGACTTTTCTATTACAGTCAGATTATGCATTATACAGACTGTGTAAGAACAAGAGCTGTAGACGAATAGAATAACGGCTGTTCATGAGCAAATAGTTATGCAGCAAGAGAAGATTGTTTAAGGATTGGAACCTTGCTTGTATTAATTGACGAGTTCGCGTACTGAGAACGGGGTTCATTAAGATCTACTAATTTTGTTTTTGCGTAAACGAAAGACGTATTTGCTCGAGGCACAACTTGTATAGTTCAACTTTTATCGAACATGTACTGATTTTTAATAAGACGATGATAAGGACGAATGTAATCGAAAGTAGTTTGTGCTTTCAGTATGTTGATAATGGTTTTGTTTTTGTACATTACCAAGATAGCTTTTCATGTAAACTTTGAATGAACATCAGGAAAACATGTCCATGCAATGAATACCCCGTTAAACCACATTTTTATACAGTAAAACTGGGGTTTGCAGGGGTATACCTATTTTTCTTATTTTTGCTCCAAAACATAGATTGTGGGTACTCGTTAGAACCGCCTCGCCGAGGCGGTTCTAACGTGTACCCACAATCTATGTTTTGAGCAAAAATAAGAAAAACATAAAAAAATCTACTGAAAATTTTCAATTGTTACAGCTTATGAAAATATGTATATTACATAGGCATGTTTTCGCAATGAAGATGTAAACCGGAATTAACATATTCCAAATGCGGATAGGTAACGAGGCGCACATCTGACAATAAGGGACATTTTCCTAACCATGGAAACGGCGATTTTCACGATTGTCGTATATCTCCTTGAACCTGACTAGTGTATTAACATTTGTTCTGCGCTGAAATCCTAAAAAAATATTAAAAACTCGTGAAACAGATATGCGCGACCGGTGTTAGTTGTAACTAAATTGGTAACTGAAGAACGCAATCGCCAAGTGCCGTGTCTACTTTAAATGCACGAGACGTATGATTCGCATTGATTAAAACAAGCACAATTAGTTTCTTAGAACTGGAAAAAATCTCATGTTTGTCAGTTGAATTTAGAAGTGAATTTAAAACGATTACTCCGTTCTGATACAAAATGTTTATAGAAACAAAATTAGATTTGAAAAAAAGTAGTCTCAAGTCTTTCAAATATCTAGGTTCATCTTCGCCGTTTCATGAGACATAAATTTTATTGAGATTGACCGACACTTCATATTCAATGTTAGGGCATACCGTGTAGAAATAACCTAGGCAAGCCTTTGCGAATCTTGTTTCAGGGAGAGGAAGACTATAGCTTTAAACGTGTGTCTTATAAACCGCATTTGTTATCTGATAGGATTTCTGTCATCGGCCACTCGTTACCAGGAAAATTAAAGTAATTTTACTGTCTCATCACTGATCCTTAGCTTCACAAATTGAGGGTGCAATAAGACTACCTGTCACATTGTCTGATCCTCTTTGATGCCATCACATTTATTAGCCTATAAGCAATATAAGTTGCCATGAACAGGAACTTAGCGGCTTTCATCCGTCCTCTCATCTTTCCCGTACGTCATAACCGTTTAAGTCATGTTGGTTCACAGATGTATATTTTCTTCGGATACTATACTTCACAAATGTGAAAAATTTGACATTTGATTTTTATTTACAGGTTTATAATTGAATACGTGTCCAAACTATTATTGATGACGAATAAGAAGTCCATTTAGGTTTTATTCATTAAATTAGAGAAGACGAATTGGTTGTTCTGCGGCAAAGATATTGTCTAGTCATGATACCCCCATTTTTGTGTAGAAGATCAAGGTTTACAAAATGGGTGCCAGTGTTTGATGGCCATTTTGTCCATGATCAGGTATCTGATTTGAAACATCTGTCTTTTCATATAGATCCAAATAAAGGTCTCGTTTTGTCGTAGTTTTGGTTTTGGAACATTAAAAGCAAGCTATCAGGATAACATTTTTGCGCGGGCGAACTTTCTTAGCATCATTTAGATTTTATTTGTTGTTCTAATGGTACCTAAATTTTACATGCACGTGCAAGAAATAATAATACTGACCTTTGTATTTTGTTCTAGTTTTGTTTCTTCAACGGTTTGGTACTTATTTTAAAAAACCTTTCACCGTCTCAAAAGGATTTAATAGTCATGTACTTATGATTTTTTATGCTCTATTTCTACCCTTTATAAGCCTTACTGGCTTAGTTGGGTGGTTATATTCATGAAGCACGTTTTGAGTGTCATGACATCCTAATGTTGGGTAAAAGTCCCATAAAATGGAGGCAACGTCCCAACATGACCATTGCTGTTGACGGGTAAAAGTCCCATAAAATGGAGGCAACGTCCCGACATGACCATTGCTGTTGACTGGGACGTAAAACATCAATTCAAACAAACAATTTCTACCCTTTTTATGAAGATTAATTAGTCCTTACTCTGAAAAGCATTTCCTTGCTTCTGAATTAAAATACTGTAATTTTATCTTGGAGAGTACTATACGCGAATTCTATATACTCGTTCAGGCATAATGTCAAAATGTAGACAGGTACAGTTACAATGTTATGCATTGTTCTTCGAAATGCATTTGTACTGTGCAAGTAAAATCACTGCTAAATCTGTTACAAATGATAATTTTCAAAACGAATTTATCGTGTATATACATAAAATAAAATAAAACATGCAATAAAATGTCATACCATATGATCAAAACATACACACATGACTGCCATACATATCATAAATAGTCCCTTGCAAATCTGAAAATCTGAATAGTCAGTCGATGCGTGTTCCGAAGACAGGTTTTCTAATGCTGACAATTTAATCTCCACCAAAGACAATAACTTGTCTGCCCAAGAGCCATGAATCTTGATGGAGTCATTTCAGCACAGTCATTACGAAAAGAAGTCCATGCAATATACAGAGATTTTTTCAGTTGTAAAAATTGAAAATTTCATCAGAAAAAAAAATTATATTTTTCTTATGTTTGCTCAAAACATAGATTGTGGGTACACGTTAGAACCGCCCGGTTCTAACGAGTAAACCGCCCGGTTCTAACGAGTACCCACAATCTATGTTTTAGAGCAAACATAAGAAAAATAGGTATACCCCTGCAAACCCCAGTTTTGCTATATAAAAGTGGGGTTCAAGGGGGTATACTTTACACGGACATGTTTTCCTGATGTTTCAGCACAGTCAACAAGTTTCCAATCTAACACAGTGCTGAGATTTGTTTTTAAAGTGCTTGGCAAAATTGATACAATATTCAAGATATTTAAAAGTGAGAAAAGCATATTAATGTCAGGACTATTCATTCAGATTTCTTTAGTTTGTGTTCTGTTATAGATACAGATTTTTGCTTGGTTGTTTGTTTGTGTTGTGGTTTAGCGTCCTAGCCAATAGATAAGGTAATGACGGGACCTTGTCCCAAATTTCATTGGACTTCTGCCCATTATCAGGAGTGTCATGACACCCAAAATGCGCTTGAAAATAGAAATAACCACCCAAGTACACCAACACGGCTTATATGAGTATACATGTATGAATGATTTGATTTGAACCACTTTTTCTGGTCAGGTTCGGACCTTCTGAGCTGTTAACCAGAAATCAGATGGTCAGTCATTAGTTTTTTTTTATAAGCTTTGCCTAGATGCACAAGCAGTCCATCTATTTTAATGCCCCCAAAGGGCTGAAGCCTATGTAACCACCCGACAATCATTTACAAATTATGACACCACTTGAATAAGTCTTGAATTTAAAAGTTTGCTTTTATATTTAGGATTGACAAATTGCGTTATAGCGAGCGAGCTCCAAGCTCTATGGTAGAAATTACGTGATTTTATTATTGTTTACGACGTTGGTCACGCCAAGCCATATTCGCCACCTTATGCGCATATGTCATTGTTGTTGCCAGGAAACAAAAACGACGTCATGTTTTTGTTGTGCTGGCGGTAGCCAGAGACATAATGTTAAAAAGTGAACGAAGCGTACAGATACAGATACAGAGCTAAAAACTCAAAAACCCACTGACAATGGAATTTACCTAAATAGGATTATGCTGGCTTAACAATGCTATGCCTCGGCACAGCCACAACATTGAACGATGACAGCCGCTTGTCCCTTATGTGAGGCACTGTTTGTGTTTTTTTTTATTTTCCTTTTCCATGTATCTGTTTCTGTTAGCATTTTTGTCATTTCTACGTAATCATTAGTGACATCACATTTCTGATCGCGACTTCTATGCTGGCGTCAGACCTAGCCGATTTTGAAACACGATGGCCACACGAATATGAAATTTTGAATTTCGCGCGATTTTCGTCACGAATTTGGTAAAAAGCCAATGTGGAGCCGAAGCATGTACGAAGCCTACCGATGGACACACGATGGACACACGATTATACCTGTCGCACTCACGAACGATACACGAAGTGGTAGTTTTGCATACGATGTTGATACGAGTGTTATGCGAAGGCTTGACAATGTCGTGAAGCCATCGTGAGGTGTAAAATGTATTCCAGAAAGTGTCTCGAAGGCATAACGACACCTCCCGATGTTATGTAAAAATCAATTAATGAGACTATAAAGTGATGTTGAGAAAACATCAGCTTTGTCAGTTTCTTTCTTTACAAAATAAAATTGAAAATGCCACCGAAACCAGGGAGAGGGCGTGGGAAGAAGATTGCGCCTGTCAGTTCCACTCCGAAACTTCCCTCCAAGGTTCCACTCCAATACTCCAGTCCATGACTCAACTCAAAAACCCCAATCCATAAAATAGACGGTGTCAATATTGTAGGCGGGAGATTGAACGAGACCCAATTTCATTCGCGTGCAAACATGGGAAGGTATTTCATTTGTATGATTTCATTGTTGACGTCCACGGTAAAAATTACTACCATGACTGTATTGTCAGTTACTTTACAATACTGTTTAAACTTCTCGGTGACAGTTTGGTTGTATTTTTTCCTGGGCGACACCAGTACTATTTCAATCTATCTTTCGCATGAAACTGACGCAAAACTGTTCTTGAGTTTATAGTAGATGTAGATAAAAGATTCGTTTGTCGAAAACTGCAGTGGGCACTGCTCTACTAGAAAGAAAACAGAGTGCTGCTTGAAAGACAACATAATAATAAACAAACCAAATACCTGTAAGAGATGGTGTTGCTCTTGCAAGATGAATTTATAATGTTCCAGGTGCGTGTAAAGAAGCAGTGCTGCAGTCTTCTTCTTCCTGTTTGTCTTGTCTTCGAAATACACCATGATTTTTGTCAGAATAGAATCAACAGTACTGAACTTAAGATTTTCTGAGAAAAAGGCCGCGTGTGTGTGGATGCTGGTTTTTGTATTTCCACGTTACCTTGGGATGTATTGGAAACGCAGAAAATGCAGTTTTGGTTAATATCGTGTTTCCGTCGGGATGCCATCGTGTTCTATTTTTTGTTAGATACGATGCTATACGATGGCGTTGCGAGGGCTATACGATGTCGTGTTGCCTTCGTAACACAATCGGGCAGCATCGCGTCTCCATCGTATAGCAAAACTTAGCCGTTGGTGCCGATGACCACACGACAGAAGTACGATGTAGTCCCGATGTCATATGATGGCCTCACGATGGCTTTGCGAAGGCCACGATGCACTCGCGAATTCATCACGAAATTGAACCATCGTGTCCTTCCTGTATTTTTTTGGCATGTCAAAGATTTTGGTGCCGCTCGCGATGGTGATGCCGATGGCTTAAAAATCTCCCGATGGACATACGATAGGTTACGATGCACTCACGAATGGCCCAATGTCTTCACGATCCCCGCCGAAATTGAAACTTTTCATAAGCGTGTGTCCATCGCGTGTTAAAATCGGCTAGGTATGACGCCTGCATTAGCCTTATCAACGTATCTGCTTCGCATTTGACTATTCGGTGACTCATCTTATATATAGAAGGTGAAAAGCAATAAATTAATCTACTGTTTCTGTTACTTTTTGATATAAATAAAAAGTTAAAATTAAAATAAATCATGACTTTGCCTAAGGCGATGATCAGAAAACGATCGACTCAGAAACTGAAGATAGATTACACACTGGTAAACGTAAACGCACTGGCTAAGGCACGAACGTATAGGCTAAGGCAATTTCAACGCTATGGCTAAGAAAGAAAATGGCGGATAGAGAGACACATGTGCAGGTTTGTTGTTGTTTTACAGTTTCATTTTCCGGTTATCAATGATGACAGCTACTGGCTTGGCGGCGCGGGACCCACAAGTGAGTCACAAACCTACGTTCGATGGTCCGATGTCGCCAACTGCAGCCAGTAAAAGTGTAACCTCGACAAAGTGGGGACACTGAACCACGAAATCTTATGATTTTTCATGAAACACTGTTTTTCCATGATATTGTACGCTGTATTGCAGTTTATACATATGCAAATGACAAATCGGATGCCTTTGAGCCCGATTCATGATAAAAATGAAATTGAAAGGCCCCCAGAGTGTGACAATACTGGAAGTTTCATTGCAACGCTATTGGCTAAGGAACTGGAAACAACGTAGTGGCTAAGACCCCACAGTTTCTCGGTGTGTCATTCTCAAAGTAGGTTTTGAGGTCTAAATTATTGTTCGAAGATGTTTTAGAGCTTCGTTAGTGAAATTAAAAAACAAATACATCAGTGTTTTTCTTCGGGGGGGGGGGGGGGGGGGAGTTACAGGGGGAATTAGTCAACAAATTTATCCCAGTCCCTGGGAATTAGACAGAGTACCATGACCCAGGGATGGTAAATTAGATGCTTTACAAGGAAACTGTACATAAAATATACAGCGAAATTGATGACCCACCAGGGGATTTAGGACATCACAATGCGATCAATGATTGGGGAATTGGACCCCTTTTTCAAAATTGTTTAATTCCCATTGGAAATCCCGCCGCCCCTCCCCTCTCGGAGAAAACATCCGTCGCGGACAGTAGCAGTGATTTCTAAACCGTTATTGGCGTAAAAATGTTAAAAACAGGAGGAGCAGGGAATAGTTATCATTAACTATTTAATGACAAAATGCATGTAATAGAAAAAAGAAGCAGCCAGAGTTTTGCAAATTTGACTTTTACGCGTGTTTTTGCGCGGTGTGACATCGTCGCTTGATTTCGCAATGCAATAATCAATGATAGTATACTTATTCAAACCTCAGCAAAAAACATGATTTGAAAGAATTGTTAATGAACTTAGCATTGGACCATACAAACATAGTTTGTTATTAGCATGCAACTGCGGTTCAGATTGTTTAGAAGATAAATACAAAATTCAAATCTTACGTTTTGTCCATCTACGTTGAAAAACGTCTGACTCTCTTATCGGAGTGCCTGGCAATAAATTTTAGTTTTGACATATAGTGCGTATAATTATTAAGTATAAGGGATTTGAAGAAAAATTGATTGATATAAAATTTTAATTACCTTATTCATAGAGAATTAGCATTAAATTGTTACATCTTAACCACCCCCTGTGGTGAAGATTAAGCTAGCTGTTGGAATCAACTTCTAACGAAGCTCTAAACCATGTTTGAATAATAATTTAGACTCAAAACCTACTTTGATAATGACACTTACGAGTCTTACGACAATATTTTGACATTTTCCCACCGAGAAACTGTGGGGTCTTAGCCACTAGGTTGTTTCCAGTTCCTTAGCCAATAGCGTTGTAATGAAACTTCAAGTATTGTCACTCTCTGGGGGCCTTTCAATTTCATTTTTATCATGAATCGGGCTCAAAGGCATCCGATTTGTCTTTTGCATATGTATAAACTACAAGACAGCGTACGATATCATGGAAAAACAGTGTTTCATGAAAAATCATGAGATTTCATGGTTCAGTGTCTCCACTTTGTCGAGGTTACACTTTTACTGACTGCAGCTGGCGACATCGGACCATCGAACGTTAGTTTGTGACTCATTTTTGGGTCCCGCGCCGCCAAGCCAGTAGCTGTCATCATTGATAACCGGAAAATGAAACTGTAAAACAACAACAAACCTGCACATGTTTCTCTCTATCCGCCATTTTCTTTCTTAGCCATAGCGTTGAAATTGCCTTAACCTATACGTTCGTGCCTTAGCCAGTGCGTTTACGTTTACCAGTGTGTGGATTATATATGTATGATCATATATTATTGGGGAGCTCGCCCTTTGACTATGCCTTTGATTATGCCTAATGGCATATTAAACTTAAAGCGAGTTTTAGAAAGTGCACCAATTGGTGTGGAAAATGAAATTATTTCCAGGTCCTGAATTCTATTTCCGAAGAAGAAATACAAATTACATAATTGAGCCGCCTCATGAGAAAACCAACAATCTGCATATGCGAAAACAAAGGCGCAGATCAGCTTCGCAGTAACTGCGAAGCTGCTCAGCGCCTTTGTTTTCGCTGCTCGGATAGTACAATTCCTCTTCTACTTAATCCGTAATTTCGAGCTTCTAGCTCTTTTCTGTGACTGTACAGGTCGGTTTGTGTCGGACCTGTTCGGAAACCACATTGTTGGTTTTCCCACGAGGCGGCCCAATTACAGACTTGCTGGTCATTATGACACAGTCGCTGTGATAATGCAAAGTTGGATTAAATGAAGCTTGTTCGGTGATGCAATTTAATGCTTCATTCTCCACAAGATGTCTATTCAATGCAGATTGCATAGATGATTGATTTGAATATAAACCAGTTTTGCATTTAGCAGCGACATGATCATAACGAGACAAGAAAACAAACGACTGCATCCCATCAAATCAGTGAATGCATTCATAACGTCTGAATTTGCAATTTTTATGTTATGTCAGACTGTCAAGATTTGATTCGTCATTTTATAATTTTGCAAAGTCACGTCATGTGTGAGAATAGATCTCAATATCATAGCATGTGCTTACTTATAAGGTCAAATTCAAATAACCAAGGAAATGAATTTTTTGTCCTTAGCAAAAACCTCGAAGCAAAAGTTCCTACCGTAAATGTTCTTTTCATTGCTGTTCACAAATTATAATATTTCTTAAGGTCAACGTAATTTGTGAAAGCGCGCTTAGAAGCCATGCCAAACAACCTTACGTGAAAACGCTTTTTTTATATAAATATATTTATAAATAATATAAAGTACCGTCAACTGCGTATAGTCGAAACACGTGGTTATCCCATTATGGCACATATTGCTGTTCTATAGATTTGAATGAAATGTCTAATTTACTGGACAAATATATTTGATTCATTCATATTTTAACGACTGATCTGTGATGCGGGTCTGTGTGGAAAGAGTTTACACTGAATCGACATAAATATTGGCCATGTGGGAAAGCTGAACAAATATGTTATGTTCGTCTCGCATAATACGCTCCTAGCTCTTTAAAGGCCCGCTCAGACCACAACGTATTAGCCAACGTATGAGCAGCGTATGAAAAAACATCCAGTACGTTGTTGTACGTTGTCATACGCTGTTCATTCTATGCTAAAAATCCGGAAAATGCTCTCTCTGAACGTATACAAAGCGTATGCTTAGCGCACGGAACGTATGTCTAATGTATGAGTAGCTTATTCATAACATATCCCTGGCGTATCATGACTTATAAAAGCGTATAACAGCGTACGCCCAGCGCTAGCATGGCGTTCGTGACGTATAAGGAACGTATGTACAACGTACGTCTGACGTATTCCAAACGTATGCACAGCGTGCTTCTAACGAACTTGACGTTCTTCAAAAAAGGGGGTCAAACATATAAATAAATAAATAAATAAATAAATAAATAAATGAAAAGAAATTCAAATGACCAAAGTAATCTACACACCTGATTCTTCGGGTGCAGTTTGTGGATTTCTTATATCAAAAGTGACAAAATCATCAATAATGACAAATAATTGGAGCTGAAAACTTGCATTATAACACATAAAATATACTTAATTGTGCAATAGATCTTCGTATTCGATACATGTATTTTAGTGCTTAAGGTTCCATGCATACCAAAATCGAAACAAACAAATTGACACTGCCAGTATTATTGTGAGTAGACCTAGTAGAAACAGATATTGTGATGGGTAGCATTTTTTTTTTTTTTTTTTTTTTTTTTGAATTCGCGTCTGTTTCTGTTTCAATCTCAACACTTCTCACAGCTATGGAAGTCTCCCATAACAATTTCTCAATAACTTTTCGTTTCTATAAAATGTAATCATTCGATATATTGAAAATAACCAGCATATTGTGGAATCTATTTGCTTAAATTTTCATTTACCTTTGTTATTCGATTTGGTATTAAGCATATTTGAAAAGGTGACTTTAATATTCAACACTATTAATATTCACTTTATATGTCGACAATTTTATCAAGGGTCATCGAATATGAGCTTTGAAGGCACCCAGTTCTAACAAAAAATATTCTCTGGACAAGCGATAATAAAACAGTGAATACAATTTAGCCGTACATCCAATTGTTCCATTTGTTGTTGGCTGAGTATATTATTTAGATGCTTCCGTGTGGCTATTTAATTATGAACACAGTCCCTATTCTTCCATTTTTTAATTGAGGTTTTACGTCCCAGTCAAAAATTTTTCAGTCATGTCGGGACGGAGCCAACTCTTCCTAGGTTTAACCGGTTCTGTAGGGAGTTAATGTGTCTTGCTCAAGGACACACCACGGTGACGCCTGCGGTGATCGAACCCAGGACCTCTCGATTCGGAGTCCGACGCTCCCTCCCTTCCATTTTTTACATAAAATCCCGAACGCTGACCAATGCGCTACGCGTAAGTTGTGCATACGCTGAGTACGTTCTTCACACGTTTAACATACGCTGCATACGTTCCGAGCACGCTGCTCGTACGTTGGTAATGCGTTATGCATACGCTTCTCATACGCTAAACAAAAATCCAGGTGAGTTTTGGCGTACGACAACGTATGCGAACGTATGAGTAACTTACAGGTAACGTTCATGAACTTATGCATAACGTATTCGTTGCGTACGCCTAACTTATGAGTAACGTATTATCTGTACGTCGGCATACGTTGGAAATTTTGTGCATGCACAAAATTTCTCGGCGTACACGACGTACGACAACATATGCCAGCGTATTGTAGCGTACCCCTAACTTATGCAAAACGTATGCCGAACGTATACAACGTACGTCAACGTATGGAAAAAATATCTCATACGTCGGCATACGTTGGTGCTATACGCTGTGGTGTGAGCACCCCTTAAAAAGTTACATCACAAAAACATTCATACTAATGTACATGTGTAATTAGTTGGTTCCAATACGGACCAACTCCTGAGATTTTCTTTAGCTCTAGCTAAAATTTTTGATATATATAGTAAAATTGACCAACTCCTGATTTTTATTTAGCTGTGGTAAAATGTTTTGATATATGCGCCCCTTCTTTGTTTCATCATTGTAATAAATATATACGTCCCGTCTTTGTTTCATCATAGTAATTATTACTATGATGAAACAAAGAAGAGGCGTATGTATCAAAACTTTTAGCCACAGCTAAAGAAAAGTCAAGGGTTGGTCGATAGTGGAACCAACTAATTATAACTGAAAGGTAGCATTAAGCGACAACCAAGAATTTGTGCAACTGGAACCTACTGATACAAACAGAACATACCGTAAGGCGAGCAAGCTGCACAGTCGACTTCAAAACATGAAACAAACACAAACACAAAAGTGTAACGCCTTGGAACGACCAGTTAAATAAAATGACTTGGTAGTACCGGGGATTTTTTACGGGGCAAACCTCGCCCTCAGCTTCTGTAGAGGATCAAAAGATTTGGCTATTTGTTCAGTCCTCGTGTTAAATATTTACGTCGTGTCTAAACCATCAATGATGATTCTACATTACCGACGAGCAACCAGAATGCAGCATAGATCTCAATGATGAGTAGGTTCAGTATTTGTCATACAGTCTTTCGTATAACGTTGGTGCTTTGATAAATGGGATGGTGAATAGAGCTAGTTCTTTTCAGCATTTCATTCCAAGTAGAAAGAAACACCAGATTCATATTTTGGCGTTATATCTAGGCGTAGCCGTATTTTTCACATATTTAAACTTTATTGACAATAATATGAGACATCTAAGAATTATAAACGATCTCTCAATAGACTGGTATTGAAAATACTAATAAAAGTCTTTCAGAAATTTGACTGTCATAGACTTCAGTTACAGTATTTCTATAACTGTATTGGATAAAAGCAGGAGGGCGAGTCGCATCTTGACGAAGTCACCAATAATCTGTGTGCGCCTACAGAAGACTATGTTTAGCCCGACATTAAAATGATTTAAGACTTGTCGGCGCTTTAATTGTAAATACAATTAAAACTTTCTTCCTGGAAACATTTTAGAATTATATCGCACAGGCGTAACATTCAAACTGACGTTGTGTTATTCATGAATAGAGCGCACGATTCATGTTAATGGTTTGTCATGGTAGGCCCACGCTCTCACAATCAATGAATCTTTTCACAGAATAAGTTCTATGCTCTAATAATGGGTGTCACGGATATTTTGATTTCTACTTTTTGTATTATTGTCTTCCTAAGGTAGGATTATAACATTCCTATTTAAATTGTTTCCTTTACAACATTCTAAATAAGTGCTTCAATGTAGCTAATCTTTTGCGATGAAATCATTGTTATACCTCGTGAAAAGCTTATATTTACGTGAAGGTTAAAAGGTGCACCAGATTCATTTGGGTACATACAATTTTTACACAATAATATTAAAGTTTTTAAAAGGATGAAAAAAATCTTTCCACGTATTAAATTAAATAAGACTTATTTTTTTCTAAATAAAGAACAATTTACAATAAGTCTCCAACAAGTATACCTTTGACCACTGGTGTTTAGGTAACAACATGTGGGCAAAATATTATTTTTACTTGAAGCTACATTGTTTTATTTTTCAACATCAAAAGAAATATATAATATCGTCATATAGTATAATAGTGCCAAAATACTTAATACGAATGTGAATGCAAAAACTAATATCAGGAAAACACATCCCTGTAATGTATACTCTCTTAAACCCCGCTTTTATATTAATAAACTGGGTTTACAGGGGTATACCTATTTTTCTTATTTTTGATCCAAAACATACATGTTTATCACTGAGGCAGTTCTAACGTGTACCAACAATCAATATTTTGAGCAAATATATTAAAATATTTTTTTTATCTAATGAAATTTTCAATTTCTACAGCTGAAAAAGATTTCAATATATTGCATAAGCGTGTTTTCGTAATGAATAATAATAATATATGTAATAATAAAAACAAAATATTAATTAGAAAGAAATAAAGCATTTTCAGGTTCAGCGCTAATAATATCATAGATGGGAAAATCAAAATGCCGATGTAATTTTATATTTTATACTCACACTGGTGACATTATGACAAGAATAAAGCACGTCAATTATTGTTTTATTCATACAAAACATCATCGTTTCGAATAATAACGTGCATGATTATCAAATCGATGTTTCCTTAGTCTCATATCTGTGATTTTTTTTTCATTTATTATTTTAATTGGAATGTTGCAATGGTCGTTTAATTTAGTTTCTGATGGGCAATTTTGGTTTACAAAACCATTGTCTTTGTGTATATCATAGTTATAAAATACCTTTTACACTATTTTTAGCTTATAAAGAAAAGAGTTTGATGCGACATTGTTGGACTCGATAGATTTTCAACTCTGTTTCGAGAAAATTTTCATACAAAACTTTATTATTCTGGGTTTAGTGAATTTCACGATCTTAATTTTCCAGATAACCAGATTTTGGCGCAGTAAAATTACAAGATCTATAGCGCTTCATTGATCCTCTACCAAAGTAACAACACTAGAACCCATTTTAAGTTTTAATTAAGTTTCACTGATTCAGCGAAATGTTTCAAAACACTATTTGCGCAATTTCTAGAAACACAAAGGAAGGCTAGTGTTCCTCAGCAATGACAATTTAATTAACAAACTTTGCCCAGAAACCATCACAAACTTGAATGTCAGAGAATAAATTCCAATTTGACATCAGGGACCAGTTGTTCAAAACTTTGCTAGCTTAACGTCATCGCAAGACCTCAACTCGTTAAGTAAATGCCGACTACATAAGCAAATGCACTGTTATTTTTTGTTGATTAAACGTGAGAATCATTTGCATTGCAAAGGATTCTCGCATTTTATCAACAAAAACAACAGTGTACTTGTAATATTAATGTTTGAAATTTTATCGAATCGTTAACTAATGATGTCGATAATTTCGAACAGCTGTCTCCATATGACTTGTTGCTCGTTAACATTTTAAATGTAGAGGGTTAGATTGATATAAGGATAGGGGAAAGAAGGAGGCGTTTGTTGGTAATCAGTCCGCATGCAGGTTTTTGATGGAATTGAAACATATATACATGACTTTTATACATAATTGCTGGTTATCAGTTGGTCCTTAGTCCAGTTTTGGCGGTTGGTTAGAAACATAAATACATTTTATTTGCAGTAACAAACAAATTGTTGAGCATGCTGCTTTCACAAAACTTTGCACAGAATTGGCACCATAGCGGAATTTCTTAATCGACACGTTTTATTTTGAATATACCTATGAAAAGCGAATTCGAGATAAAGCTTCATTCAGTCAAACAACACATTATATTTTAGACAAATCTTCAAACTTTAAGAACTAAAATTCTATAATAGCATCGAGTACAGACAACGCAAGCCTGTTGTCAGGATCAATGCATCTTTTGACAGATTAAGTCGTTTGCACTTAAAATAAGAGCCATGGATTTTCTAATTCATGATATGGCATTTTGATACTGCCAAGCTTTAAAAGTAATTAAAATACCAGCTTATGTCTTCGAGATTTTTCCTTGCTCTATGCATGATATATACACATGGAAATAAGTTAGGGAACACCTTTAGCCTTTTGGGAAAGTTTGAAAAAATCCATTTTCCTTTTTTCTGGCGATACTGAAATTTTTATCACATATATTTCATTACCTTGGCCTAGCTACAGACCAGTTTATGGAAATTCACAATATTTTGTCTTTGTGCTACGGAGGAGACAATATGCCATATGTGAAAAACTCCACTTTTACTGTATACAAGTTTGCCTATTTGCTTCTGCACTCCGCAAAACTCAATTTTTGAAAGCAAAACAGGAATAAAATATTGAATCTGATCGTTCTGAATGAATAGACGACTTGGGACCTAAAACTTCATGCATCATCTCCAAACCAACTAATCATAAAAAATATACAGTTTGCATTGAGTTCTATGGAAAGCAAAATTCTTTGGTATTTTGCAAATAAAGCCGTAAAAGAATAATTCCGCTAGGACACTATAATCAGAACGTACATGTTTAAATTCCTAAAGGGTCATATCGAATATCTGGCCCAACATTTACAACCTGCAAAATGTATACCCAAAGAACAAAACGTGGACATGAAACCTACCCCCGGAAAAGTATGGACCTACCGCTGGCATTCGGTCAGAAAATAAAGAATTTATGATCAAAGTTTCACAAGTAATGTCTCAGCTTTTTGCATACGAAAAATTACGACAATGTGAGTTGAAATAATGTAGTTAACGCAAAGACTAGCAGTTCGTTTCTTGAATTTAGCAAACATTTTCTGAATCAAAGATGGCCGCTCTCCGCCGCAGTTTATGTTTGATGCTAACCATTTTCACATAGAAGCAACTTTGGATACTATAGATTTTGACAAGTTGTCAAAACATTCTTCATAATTTTTACAAAGAAAGATATATACAGTCCAAAGTTGGTAGTCACATTATTACAGGTGTTCCCTAACTTATTTCCATGTGTATATTTACTATTTTGTATATTTTTTTTAATTGGCCGTCTGTTATTTTCAACTCCTATAACAGTATAAAGACGGACAAATATACGTTTAAGTGTAATCTGCATTTTGTTTATTTCCTTTTTTCATAACAGAGATATAATGATCTTATTTGGATATGCCATTGGGATTTGTATAACGTGCAACGTTTCAAATAAAACAAAAATATAATAAAAAAAAACAAGATAGTTATACCAAAATGAAAGACCGAAAGAAAACAAGTACCATTGAAATGTCTCTTTCCAGATTCGATATATTAGAACCAACATCGTTCTAGTGTCAGTTTATATATACATTATTAAATATACTCCTTGCAATGTTAATTGTCTAGTCAAAGGTAACTTTGATTTTAATGCTTTAACACAGACGTTGACGTACAGCAATCCCACACTGTGCTTAGTTTTTGACAATCGGCAGTAACTGTAAGTGATTTTACATTGGTCTTTAAGACTGTTGACTTGAAAAATGACCAGCGATTTTCGAACCCCTAGTGGCGTATGGTATATGCTCTATTGCAAAATCTTAAGCAACATTTTGAATCATAAAGGATAGTCTAGTACTGTAGATAAAGCTCTTGAATCATCAATACATAATATTGTCCCATACCGCCTCCGTCAAATCAATATGAATTGATCAAGTGAGTTAAGACTTATAGAACTGCCGAATCGAAAACATGAAAATGCAAAGAAAAACATTATGTATCAAAATATATTAACAATCATTAACTTAATGACACCAAATCTAGTCTGTCGCAATATACTATTTGGTGTCGTCACAAGTCCGTGATTTTTCGTTCCATCCCAGACCGTCCTATTTTTTTTGTCTCCAGTAGGAATCACAATAATGAGCCATCTCGTAACAAAACATTTATTCAGAAACAGAATAGTACGTATATAGAGGATCTTACACGAATGGTCATTTCCTATGGAATTTAGTAAACAAGCCGTTTTAGTCACATCATATGACTTTTAAAACAGAATTTTATCGCCAAGTGCAAGTGGACATATTTCAATAAAAAAATACGTTGTTGTTACGGACGTCGCCATTGACGTAACGCATTCCCGCAAACTAGTTACTAGTGGTTATTACACTTTTTTATTACACGGCGTCAGCGATGTCATCTGATAAATTCTTTATAACATAAAGCGTATTAGAATTCGGGATTTAGGGAGTAGTGAGATTGCACTTTTTATCAAAATCAGAAATAACTTCATATGCAGTAATTTGTATGTTCCACTTTTTAATCTGAATACGATTTTGACAACATGCACAAAACGCAAGAATCTTCACACGACTCCTATCATAAGACCAATTTGCCTTCTTGAGCACTTAAGTCCCAATGTTTCATTTTCTTAATCAACGTCGTTGCTGAAATACGCTGCGACAACCACCAATGAATAATGTGTTTCACAGGCAAATCAGAAACTCAGTTACAATTCGAAACAATTTCAGAGATCAGACAGAAACGTGACAAGATTACTGTCTCAGCTGATTTAAGCTTGATTGATTGACAAACACAAAATACTAGATGAAATTTAAACGGAAAGCCAACAAAATTTATTATTACCCAACATATTATATAGAAAGTAATTAAACATTTTGACTATTTTAAACAATTTCAGTAAAGGCCGGTTAGAATTAGCTGTAGCAAGCAAGAACACAAACCATTAAAACAGACAAATAATACGAACAAACAAACAGTATAACAAACATAAAACAAACAATCAAAACAAAACAAACATACGAGCGTACATATGAAACTAAACAAAACAAAGAAATAAACCAAAAAATATGATCATACAAAGAAATTGTAACAAAGAAATAAACAAAACGAATAAGCAATCAACATTCGACACAAACAAACATGCGAACAAACAAGCAAGCAACCTAAACAAACAAACATCACAAGCAAATTGGAGCTGAACTGCTTATTTAAACTTCTTGACCGTATTTAAGCTCCTAAGTACGCGTGTCTATGTTTCATTCATTAAGGTCAGGGTGTTGTAAAAACCGCCACGATGGATTTTTTTTGCATATCGATGTATCAAATGCTCCCCCATCGGAATATGCAAAAATATTTCTTGACTACCGGATCAGTTTTTGAGCAACAGGCAATCCAAAAACACCATTTTTGTCATTGAACTCAGTGGGGAAAAGGGAAAATTATAGATGTCGGATTTCGCACAAAAACATATTTTCTCCTAAATTCCACGATGATTTGTTTCTTAGAACTGATATTATCTGCGTGAATCACTATGGAATAGTTTGCTTGAAAAATAGTCCTTGACAACCGTGCTCATGTTCGTGCTATTTGAGGTTTTGCTATGTATGGTAGTGCGTTTTTGATTTTTACCGCGACGTAACGTAACGTAACGTCGTGGCGCGAACATGCGTCGCATTTGAATGTGCGACTGACGCAAGAATTACAATAAATGCCTTTTACGGTTTCTGCGTTTTGGTGAAAATTTGTCACAGTCTTTAATGGAGGAAAATGTAAAATTCGTACTAAATGACGTAAATACTACAGCTTTCGCCGGTTCAAACAAGCGCGACATAAGAGCGTCAATTCCGCTGGCGTCGCAAAGCAGCGTCGCAAAGCAACTTCGCACGTAACCCTGCATAACGACGTTTTACAACACCCTGACCTTAATAGAATAATTAGATATTACAACCGATCTTTCAATTATACATGTATATTTGTCTTTTATAATCGAATGCTCGTGTTTGGCTACCCACAGCAGTCAATCGGATCATCAAGTTTTGACTGTGATACAAAAGGTATGAAATATTTTTATCCTGTGTTTACTTTACATTCTCTGTATACAGTATTTGACACACTGGTTTTGGCAATCATGATTTATCAAATGACGTTATCTAGCCCAGTGGATAACGTCATGTAATAAAATATTGTTACATGTATGAACACTTTTGCGGGAAATCGTAACTTCATTGACGACATCCGTAACAACAATGTAATTTTTCATTGAAAACATGTCCACTTCGAAGGCGATAAAATCCTATTTTAAAAGCCATATGATAAAACGAATCTTACACTCGTGGTCATTTATTATGAAATTTATCTAACCCGCCGAAGGCTCGTTTAATAAATTCCATATGAAATGACCTCTTGTGTAAGATTCTATTTATATCATTTAAGATGTTCCAAATTCGTTTGAAAATGAAAGGAAAAAAGACTATATCATACGCAAACGTATGATCTGACAAATAATGCTCTTGAGACACTATAGCATGCGTAAAAATATTAGTGGAGACAGAAAAAGTGTCATCATATTTTATTATTTGTAGTAGACATTTCTTGCCTAACCCGAGATGTACTCTGAGATGTAAATACACCATACTTTGACAAAAAGTCAGGGATTATCTCAAGATATTTCATTGCATTGACGCACTTTTGGAACACTTTCGTTTATCCAACTATTCATTTGTATATTAAATGTTTGTCTGTGCGCACGGTTCGTTTGTTCGTTGGTTGTTTTCTTGCTTTACGGCCACGGCGTACAGCCAATATCATGTCGGACCTGTCACACCAGGGCGGCGCTATCAAGGCGTTCGAATGCCGATGTGAGCGCGGTACGAACACCACCAACGCCGTAGCAACGCGGTGGCATCGCCAGCAAACGCCGTGGGAAATCCTAGACCGCCAAAAGGGTCGGCGGTTCGTTTGGACATACTCAAACCAAATACCGTCGCTTGGCGTTATAATAAGGGCGCCGTATGAACGTCCTGAGGATGCCGTGGCAACGCGGTGAGAATTTCATCAACGCTCCATGAGCTTCTCGGGCGCGCAGTGAGATCATGGTGCAAACGCCGTCGTAGCCTATGGCGTTTGCACAGAGATGGCACGGCGTCCATCACGATCTAACTGCGTCTCGGCGCTTTCATGGCGTGTTATTTATCTCACTGTTTTCCCGTGGCGTTCGCAAGGCGCTGTCACGGCGTTTATTGCGCTCACTTGGAGTTTACTTACAGCGTCCAATGGTGAAAAAAAGATATGCAAATTTTAAACGTGACAAAAGCAAACAATACGCTATTTAAATCAGATGCACATGCATATATAAGAATTTCTTTCACGATGTCTATCGAACCACAAACTGGTTTATTACTTGTATATATGCAGGCGCAGCAGATACAAAATGCTGCTGATGCTGCCAGCATTGTTCTGTAAAGACACAGATGGAACAGGGCGCAAAGAATGCTTTGGGTCTGGCCATGGTTGGAGGCAGCCAGACGTTTTCAGCATGGTCATTTTCACAGTGATGCCAGAGCTAAGATTAGAGGATGTTCTTGAAAGCAAAACATACAAATGACAGAGACATCGTTTCCATTTTGCTTACAAGCCGTCAGCGCAGTGCCAGAATGCCGTAGAAGAGCGGTGCGAACGCCATGGAAACGCAATGAACACACCAAAAGCGCCGCGCAAGCACAGTGAAAATTTTAAGGTCGTGCAAGCGCTATGAATCACCGACTAGAACTCCGTAGAAACGCGGTAGAACGCAGTGTGAACTCCGTAGCAACGCAATAAGGACGCGGTGAGGACCTCATGTCTTGTCTTTTCATAAATAAAATCGTTTTTCCTTGGCGTTCTCGCGCTGCTCTGGCGCTGACCAATGCGCTACGCGTAAATTGCGCATATGCTGAGTACGTTTTTCGCACGTTTAACATACGCTGCATACGTTCCAAGTTTGCTGCTCGTAGGTTGGTAATGCGTTATGCATACGCTTCTCATACGCTAAAACATCCAGGAGGGCATTTTGCGTATGACAAGGTATGCGAACGTATGAGTTACATACAGGTAACGTTCATGAACTTATGCATAACGTGTTCGTTGAGTACGCCTAACTGATGAGTAACGTTTTATCAGAACGTCGGCATACGTTGGAAATTTTGTGCACAAAATTCTGGGCGTACACGACGTATGACGACGTATGCCAGCTTATTGTAGCGTACCCGTAACTTATGCAAAACTTATGCCGAACGTATGCAACGTACACCAACGTATGGACAAAATTTATCGTACGTCGGCATACGTTGGCGCTATACGCTGTGGTGTGAGCACCTCTTAAATGGAAGGCCCAGAGAGTGCTAAAATAAAATAAACGTTGCCTTTCTATCCTGCACGCGTTTAAAACACTGCAAAATTTCAGCTCGGCAATTATCCGCGTCCAGTGTAATAATTTTCTGTGCTTATGCATCTTATTCTCTCGACCGTTCAAACTACCGCGCCCGGTTTTGTAGTTAAATGATTAAAATCCAAAACCAAGTTCGGTTGCGAGATCGGCCGAGTGTCTGGCTCGTATTGAAGCAAGCCCGATAGTGATGACCACGTTCGGCACATTTCTTTCATGAAGCATATATTCATAGGAATATTTCTACGTAACGGATATTCCCTTCCTGGGTATTAACCTAACTTGTTCCGGAAGGCTTGCCCGAGAACAGTGCGGCAAACTTACATGGCATAGCTGTTGTCCGTGTACGTCTTAAAAGAACTAATGCAACCTGACAAAAGAGAGTTTTCTTGCATCGCGGCCAATTATAAGAATACGATGTACAAAACTATGTACGAATAGGAAATGTCATGAGATAACCTGCTTTTTCTGTCAGTGCACAGATCAGCATTGGTGTGATCGCTTAGCCGATTAGCGCACATACTTTTATTGAAAAGGACTTCCTGGACCAGCTATCAGACTTGACTGTGCAGCTCCTGATTAGCATCGGCCTGATTACAAACGAAAAACGGATGCACATGTGTAGAAGATTGGAATTTTATTTTGAGACATCCCCATTAAAAACACGTTTGTATTTCAGTGTATGGTGTACAAATCTATCTCGGATTAGGCAAGAAATGTCTATTTGTGAATAAGGGAAAAAAGACAACAAACTAAGTTGTACTGAGTTCATGCACGAGTATATATAAAATGTATGTGCTAGGTACATGTACACGAAAGTTCTCATGTGTCATTAAACTATGCCTTTATCAACAGAATTTAAGTATATTCATCACCTAACAATATAATCCTTTCTGAGCGATACACATCGGAAATCAAGTGGACATTGACTGAGGAAGTACCTGATTGTTAGTTTAGTTTTTCCCCACATCGGTTTTTGGAATGGGAATCTTTTTCTGATTGCGCCTTTTCCTGATCGTTGCCTACTGGTACCTTTTCACATGAATGTCATAGGTTACGAATTATTTTCGTTGCCTTCGAATGAATAGATTCAAGCAACCAAATCAAGCAACCCGAGTGATTACACATCCATTCCATTTACTGCATATGTCGCCATAGACAATATGCGCAGTCTGCGTTTATATTGTTTGTTGCTGCCCTCTATGTACGGAATGGAAAGTTAAAATCAAGTTGGCAATTCAACGAAAGGTGTAAATGAGCTGTGCATGTTGAATATTGTAATTATATTTTAACTATTATTTTTGTGTTGTCCGTAAATTCTTTAATGCGCTACCAAGAAATGGCGGGCCGTAAAATACTCAGTTATTTATTACTCTTTGTTCCAGTGTTGTAGTTTTTTTTCGTAGCTCTATCTGTTTTTCTTTTTGTGTTAATTTGTACGCCACATTAAAAGTGTGAACAGGAAAGAACCTGGAAGAAAGTATTTCTATTTCTTTTAGTTTTCCAAAAAATGGTTATATACGTACCATATTCAGTTCATATTTGTATTATCATTTTCTCCCACAGGCCATGCTGGTCACGATTTCCTACAGCAGCCGAAAATGTAACGGAAGTTCTTGACCATTTACTGCTTAATTACCGGAAGGAGCTTCGACCTGGCTTTGGTGGTAGGTTTGGTTAACAAATGTAGGTAATTTTCATTCCGTAGGCTCTAATGTTCAATTACTGCTCTTTGACAGTTTATTCTGCATGCTAGGTAACACTTAGGCCATCAAAATATACCTATATTTTAAGCCAAAAGATAGATAAGAAGATTTAAAAATGAAAATGAAAATAAATAAATTAAAAAAAAACAAAAAAACAAACAAATAAACATACTATCACCGACTCTTTTCTCAGCTGTTGCAAGACGAATAATGGCCGTTCATTTTTGGGAAATCTCACCTGACCTCATTTTCAAAATCAATGTTTTTACTTTTTTGACCAGAAAAAAAAAACACAATTTATGTGCATCAGGTGGTAAATTATATACCAATTTGAAGAAAAAAAAAATTCCAGTTGCCAAAAAGAAAAGAAATATTTTAATTCATAAGTATCATCCAATCATAATCCTCCTTTACCAGATAACAGTCTCGGAGCAACCTGCAGATTTTGACTTCTGGGATATGTTGACATAATTAGTTTCAGGTCATCTTAAGGCATGGAATGATTTCGTGGATTAATTTGTTTGTATAGACCACGTTATTACACACATTTGTATCAGTCTTCTTCAAAAGTCACAAATTTCCATAATCAGTTTTCTGTGGTTATTGCTTTTATCATAATCACTTCGTTAGGCAAATACGCTTATTCTTATATGATTTCAATTCTATTTTTCATTAAAAGTCTCTTTACGAGGGGCGTTTGGAAAATACATAGCGAAATCCATTTTTCAGTAATGTATCGACCAACCCACACGTGTTTGTAATATTTGCGACAGCTATCTTTCCGCTATGTTCTGACGCTAGTATCATAAAGATGACATGATTCAGTCTGGAATTATATCGTGAACATGGGTACGCTGGAAAAAATAATGTCTCCATGAACTAGACACTTGTTTATCATTTTAAAATTGAAAAGAGTATGGACACTGTTTTATAGATTATTTTGTTTTGTTTTGTACCCCATCATATAGTCAATTAAAAATTTCTTTAGTGTTTATTTTCATACTTAACAGAGTTTTCAAGATTTGTAACAAAACAAACAAGAATATTCAGCGAAAGCCAAAGGGAGATAACTATTTATATCTGTCCATCTGTTTGGGTGATCAGTTGAGCTAGGCGGAAAAGGTCCCGTTTGTTTAAATTGAAAGCCATAGCAAATAAAATGGTAAGAACAGCTTGCGGGTTGAAATCAATATCTTAAGTGGTGACTGAAAAGATGTCTGGAAGAAAAAAATATTTGATAAAATATACATGGTTATTCTGAGAAATCAGAAATTTAACATCGGTTTAGATTCATTTTCTAACCAACGTTTAATACATTTGGCCTAATTTGGATAAAACTAGTCTTTGTACTGACTACCCTCTTGAAAGTTGCAAATTTAAAGTAATTCTTTTTGGCTTCATGTTGCCAAATCTAAAGGGTCACTGATGAGGCTTGAGTAGCCGAAACCGTGGTATGACCCACCCTTTTCTCATTAATATGATCACTGCTCTTAAAGGATCTGAGTTTTATTTTTATTAGTTACTCAACCCACATCTTGAAAATAGGCGTCAGTGCCATTAAGATTAATTTTATTGGTGACTGAACTGAAAACTTTTTACGGACAAACCGACATATTTGCATGACGGAATTCTCTTTATACATTGTTCACACAGAAACTCGTAAAATTGCTCATTTTTGAAAAGGTACAAGTAGGCAATGATCAGGAAATGGTGCAAATAGAAAGAAATTCCCACTCCATAAACCGAGGGGTGGGAAAAAACTAAAAAGACACTTAGGTACTTATACAAGGAAAACATATAGTAAGCCGAGTGAGCAGCTATTCCCCAATAGGCGGCAACTCAGTTACCTGAACTGAACTAAAATATGAAAGGCTCAAAGAGCACAAAAATTCCTCCAAAACACAAAATATTAAGAACCACAGCAGAAGTATCGCCTTGGAACGATCAGATATATAAGATTACTGGGGACTTAAACCGGTTTTACAGGGCCCTAACCTCACCCTCATCTTCTGCAGTGGTTCACAACATTTAGTTATTTGTTCGGTCCTCGTGGTGACTCTCTAGCTAGTCAATGAATCATCATGGGCAAACGAATAAATCATGATAATCACCTTGATGAATCAAAAACGAGGACTCAACAGATTCAGTAAGTGCCCGACGATGGAGATCCCTGGGCGCCGAATACGCCTCAGCTTCTATACTGAAAATCAAAAATCTTGCACCACCCTGCTTTTGTTATTTTTTATGATTAAGTAGAATTATTTTTATTTCTAACATTATTTTTGGTTAATTCCAATATCAAATGTTTGTCTTCGAAGCAAATTCAATAATGTGGATGATAATGCAAAATTTTGGAGGCAAGAAGCGTAAAATTGCAATTTTGGGGAAGAAATTGATTCCCAATGAAAATTTTGAACGAGTTTTAATTGTACATGTGATCTGCATCATGACAGTAGCAGAAAAGCAACAAAACATTTTGAATTTATTGGGAATTGGAGTTGTTACAAAATTTTGAAAATTGTCATTTTCGGAAAATTCACCTGTGGTTTTAAGCACATGCCCCACTTGACTGTTTTGACAAGTTTCATAAACAGAAGTCAAATCCGTTTGCTGTACTTCCGGTTTGTATGTAGGATTTTTTAATTTTGATTGATAATCATTTTTTTCCCAAACAGTGCATTTTTATGCATTTTGCACCAAAAATTTTGCATTATCATCCACATAAGTGAATGTAGTGCAAATTCAAAGATTGATACCAGAATTAACAACAACAAAAAAAAAAAAAAAAAAAAAAAAACAAAAAAAAAACAGGGTGGTGCAAGATTTTTGATTTTCAGTATATATTAATAAGTATCTTTCGCATCTAATGTCGTCCTCCGTGCAAGCAATGGCCGCGGAAGATACTTGTATACTCGGTGAAAAAAATGGAGGCATATCGCTCATTTGTCATTCTGTGGTCGCAAAAGAGGTTCCTTATTTTATATCGTTTTTTTAGCTCACCTGAGCCGTTAGGCTCACAAGGTGAGCTTATAGGATGGCCATGATCCGGCGTCCGTCCGTCGTCCGTCCGTCGTCCACCATTTTCAAAGATCTTCTTCGCTGAAACCGCTTGGCCAATCAAAGCCAAATTTTATGTGAAGCATCTATAGGAAGGGGAACCAATGTGTTTGTAAATAATCAAGATCACATGACCAAGATGGCCGCCATGCCCATATATGGTAAAAACCCTTCAAAATTCTTCTTCTCTGAAACCACTGGACCGATTTTAACGAAACTTGGCATGAAGCATTGGGGACTAGAGTACTACAATGTGTTTATAAATTATGACCTTTGGATGACCTTGACCTATTTTACGGCAAGGTCAACATAGGTCGCCCATGCATTTGAATGGGGAAAAATGTTAAAATGTCATTTGTAAGGCAAATCTTGCAGGAAATGAGCAAATAGAATGAAGGTATATAATTCTGAAAAAAAATTGGACCCCAGAGGTTGGTCTGCCTCCACCCAGGGGCAATATACATGTTTATTACAAAAAATATTCAAAGATCTTTTTCTCTGAAACCACTTGGCCAATCAAAGCCCAATTTTATAGGAAGCATCTATGGGAAGGGGGAATCAATGTGTTTATAAATAATCCAGGTCACATGACCAAGATGGCCGCCATGCCCATACATGGTAAAAACCCTTCAAAATTCTTCTTCTCCTGAACCACTGGACCGATTTCAACGAAACTTGGCATGAAGAATCGGGGACTAGAGTACTACAATGTGTTTATAAATTATGACCTTTGGATGACCTTGACCTACATGTGTATTTTACGGCAAGGTCAACATAGGTTGCCCATGCATTTGAATGGGGAAACTTGTTAAAATGTCATTTGAAAGGCAGATCTTGCAGGAAATGAGCAAATGGACTGAAGGTAGGTAATTCTGAAAAAATTTGGACCCCAGGGGTTCGTCTGCACCCACCCCGGGGCAATATACATGTATATTACTAAAATATTCAAAGATCTTCTTCTCGGAAACCACTTGGCCAATCAAAGCCCAATTTTATAGGAAGCATCTATGGGAATGGGGAATCAATGTGTTTATAAATAATCCAGGTCACATGACCAAGATGGCCGCCATGTCCATATAATGTAAAAACCCTTTCTTCTCCTGAACCAATGGACTGTTTTCACAAAACTTGGCATGAAGCATCGGGGACTAAAGTACTACAATGTGTATATAAATTATGACTTTTGGATGACCTTGACCTATTTTACAGCAAGGTCAACATAGGTCGCCAATGCATTTGAATGGGGAAAACTTTTAAAATGTCATTTAAAGTAAAAGTCTTGCAGGAAATGGGCAGTAGGACTGAATATTAATGATTCTGAAAAAAATTGGACCCCAGGGGCTCATTTGCCCCAGCCCCGGGGCATTATACAAGTCATGTATATTACCATAATATTCAAACATCTCCTCTGAAAGCGTTTGGCCAATCAAAGCCAAATTACATGTAAAGCATCTATAGAATGGGGGAATCAATGTATATATAAATAATCAAGGTCACATGACCAAGATGGCCGCCATGCCCATATATGGTATAAATCCTTCAAAAATCTTCTCCGGAACCGGTGGACCAATTTCGAAGAAACTTGGCATGAAGCATTGATGACTCAAGTACTACAATGTTTATATAAATCATGACCCTGTTATGACCTTGACCTATTTAAAGGCAATGTCTACATGGGTTGCCTATGTATTTGAATTGGTAAACTGTTAAAATGTCATTTGAAGGGAAAAACTTGTATGGACAGTATATTGATTATTCTGAAAAAAAAAATGGCCCAAGGGCTTCATCTGCCCCTATACTGGGAATATTTTCTATAACATTCGTATATACAGCTGATCTCAGGTGAGCGTTTACAGGACCATTGGTCCTCTGGTTTTTCAATTCTTTTTTTGCCGAAAAGTTCCGCCGGTATATAAATGTACCTTCATTTTGAGCTTGCGTTACACGTGCACGCCTGGTACTTCTCCGATAATTAATTCGTCTCCATAAAGAGGAGGGATCATGTGTTGTTTTAATATATTTATCAACGCATTAAGGAATCATGATGTCATGCTACATATATTCCAAATGGCCCTCGTATTAAATTAGCCTACACTTTATAGCCAAGGATACACTTTCAGTGACAGAATGTCCGCCTTTATCATGAATCATCTTTGTATGATTTGTGTACTACGGTACAATATTTATTGTACTGCTTTCAAATTGTATCTATTTGATATAAAATATACTTTTTCTACAAATAAACGTAAAAGTGTAAACCAGGGGTATAATTACACTGTAAATACACGTAAATGTGTAAACCAGGGATATAATAAACCATGAAAACAACTTGGCGCTGGTCACTGTTTTTAGGAAATTGTCAGTTTATACTAAGCACTTGAACTGTCGAGATAGATAATGGATGAGCTTTAAGAAATTGCCATGATCCAATTTTCTTGATTTATTATTATTTAGTGATGGAAAATGTGGATAAGACAGAAAATAATTTTCTGTCAGAGACGGATTCATCAGAGTAATGGTCCGAAAAAAGATCGTTGCTCTTTTAGAGCCTGGCCAAAATGAATCACGTCTCTTGTCAACCAGTTTTCGATATTTGTCCAAAGACGAATGTGGACAGATTTGGTAGCATACTGTTAAGATACAATTTTGATATATAAAATATCAAACATTATACTTTCTCAGAGTAACGAGCCTAAAACCACACATAATGTGTGAGTTGATCGCCTGGTCATTTAAACATGTTGTGGCTGAAAATGTAATTGTAACGCAGATGTTGATTAATCTACTTTGATCATGAACTGCTGGTCCTTCTTTCACAGGATTTGTTCATGCAATAGAAAAAATACGGATATTTTTGTGGCAATATATGCATTCAAAAGCAAAAACAACCGAAAGAGAAATGCTTGAACGTTTACATATACATCAAAATGATAATTCAGTAAAAATTATTTCGTGACATTTTGTAAAAAATAAATAAATAAATAAATAAATAAATAAATAAATAAATAAATAGAAAAATAAATGTTTCACAAAGTACACAGTTTATTCAACTGAATGAACAACAATTCCACAGAATTTGTTTTTAACAAACGGTATCTCATGCATACTTTATTTGTTAACAAACGGTATCTCATGCATACTAAATACATATACGTATGTTGCAAAATACAAACAGAATGAGGCAATAATTGAAAATGTAGCCAAACTAAGCACACATTTCAACGACAAACATGTCAGAAAATAAACCATTTGAAACAAACACTTAAGTAACGGATTAAAATATGTTTTAAATACAGTTTCGAATTAACTCTCGACTTGATTTATTCAGACAGTCATGCTTAAGTCATTTTAGACACTTGCAACTCTTATACCCAGTTGCAAAGATGTATATCAAAATGAATGGAACAAAAGTTGCAAAGATGTTTTACCATTACTTTGTTTCTTATGCAGTCAATTCAAAAATAATCAAAATCAAAGCTTGTAGTGTTTGTTTAAAATATACATTCTCTTTTTCAGGACCCCCAGTGATCATTGAGACTGACCTTCTAATCAGAAGCATGGGGCAAATCTCTGAAAGTGATATGGTACGTCCTTCGTAGGAATAGAATTGACTTATCCATCATAATCAATGGCTGAGTCCTTTTTTAATTTTAGGGACAGCAGGAGTGAATTTACATTAGATATTTTCATTTTTTTTAAAGAAGCTCATCTAAGCAAACAGAAATGTCCAAGAAAGGGTGCCGCCTTTTGTGGCGTCAAATCATGAACTATATTTTTGTCTAGGATGGAATAATTTTTCTTTTCAGTTTAGAAAAATATTATACGTTAAAAACATATAGGATAAACTTAAACGTTATGCGTGTTCTGCATGCTTAGTTTTTAAACCAATCATTGGTGATAACTATGCTGCCTTCTTTAATTGTACGCCTTGGATCGGGCGTCAGACTCTATGATGGCCCCGACTAAAGGCCATTAATTTCATTTGGTTGGGCCCGGAGCTTCTTGTCTGTTGCTTGGCACACCGGGGTTCAACTAGAACTGTTTTTTTCTTCTGCTCCAGATTTTCAATGATGTTGTTAGGCGCCAAGGGCTCTCCATCGCCGGGCAGCCTATTGTATCTTTTGATCTTCGTTATTTATTCATCTTGGGCGTTATCAGATTTATTTGTTTGTCCTTCATGATTCATTGACGTGTTAGAGAATCACCTCAAGGGCCGATCAACTAACTAAATGTTGTGTACCACTGCAGAAGCTGAGGGTGAGGTTAGGTACCTGTAACACTAGTTTAAGCCCACCAGTAATTTTATATTACTGATCATTCCAATGCGATACTTTTGTGGTGGTTCTCATTGTTTTATGTCTTGGTGTTGAATTGTGTGCTGTTTGCACCTCATGTAGTACGTTTTCATATTTTCATTTAAGTTTGGGTAACTGAGTGGCTACTACTGGGAAAATAGCTGCTCACTCGGCTTATGGTATGTTTTCTTAGTATAAGTACCTGCTTGTTAATTTAGTTTTTTTTCCCCACCTCAGTTTTTGTAGTGGGGATTTATTTCTGATTGCGCCGTTTCCCGATCCTACTTTTACCATAGTAATATTAACTGTACGAATTCCTGGAACCTCTCTTCTCAAGCATGATTTTCCGCGAATAAACATTCGCTGGGGTGTATGGGAGATGTTGAAAGCCCAGGGTGCAGTAATTGCATAGTCAGATTATACATTCACCATGGCCAAACGTCAGACTCTGTACACAACTCAATATTTCCTTTTCAGGACTATTCGTTCCAGTGCTACTTTCGGCAGCGATGGTTTGACAACAGACTTCGTTTTGACATCCGTAATATCACCGAGGTGACATTAAACAACCTATTCCTGTCCCATATATGGAAGCCGAATACATACTTTCTGAATGGCCAGAGATCTAACCAGCATAACATTACAGTACCAAACCTATTTGTACGGATAAGGGACGATGGACGTGTCTATCTATCGAGAAGGTGTGTATATGTGCAAAATATTCATTGTATATGAAATAAATGGTTGAAACTGCAAAATAGTTGGCATATTTGTTTGATTCTGCATTATTGGCACACAAGCGTTATTTTGCATAAGCAAGGCATGCGTTTGTTTCTTTGTCATTCGTTTGTTTCTGTGTAGTATCATGATTGATTTTCCTTTTTTGTCTTTGTATATATTTTATTTTCAAAGACAAGGAACCCAATGTTCATGTGAGTGTACAGAAACCAAGTTGTAAGACGCTAAGATTGCTGTGTCTGTACTTCTTCAAATAGAATGAGGGCGAACATACACATACTAATGACTTCATGATAAATGCATAAGATTATAGATCATTTAACATGTATGTAGTAACATATATTGATAAATATTAAACTTATGAAATGTTTGTTCATATTTCAGTGAGTTATCAAGAAACAATGACGTATGTGCTTTCTTAGCATGAAATTAGTTTTTTGTTATTTATTTGCCAATTTCCGAATTAATAACTCAAAATTCTTTGCGTGCTAAATCATTTCAATCATATAATAGACAAATGAATGAGAGTTAATAATTGTATCACTATATTATGTAGCCCTTGTGTTCGTAAAATGAAACAAAAATGTGTATAGGTCCCCTTAGAGCCAAACAGTGTCAGACGCGCGCAAAAACAAGACATTTCGAACATTAACGAAATCCGTCAAACTGAACGAGTGCCTGGTTACTAATTGCTCAGACATAGTAAATTTGTGATTCTGTTGTTCACTTTGCCATCGTATACGTCTTTCCGCGGTCTGGCTTCCATGAATAATACAATAAATAATATCAGTTCTAGATTAAGCACAGTATGACCACAGTATGACCACAACCTTTCCATCCCAGTTGAAATGGAAATAAATAAATCACAGAAATGTTATGTTTGCCTTCATATCATATTGATTAAATCGATGGAACTAGCCAGCAATAACAAACAAAATGACATAAAACCAATGAAATAAACAACGAGACAGCAACCTCTTATTGCACTGTCCAGACTGACATGAATTAAATGTTTCCACTCTATTATACCCTGTTCATAAGACGAGAATAGACCAAGTCACGAAACATTAGACACAGACTTGCACTCTTCAAACATTGCCAACAAAATGACAATAGTTCCATTCAAAGCAACCAAAACCTTAAGACGGCTGGCACAGACACTCACTATCTGAGCACAACGGCTAACAACTATCGTCATACCAAAACATTTGTCCTGACATCTTACATGCAACTTGATCGACAAAATGAAACAAGCCACAAGCATACCAGAAAGCTGCATTTTACTTTGGAAAGTATGGAGCATTTGAACCTCTGCTCGTTTAGTTTGGATATCGAGTTAACTGATTAAATGGTCTTATTTTGGTATGGGACCATCCCGATGTGACCATATCCGAATATTTGGACATTAAGAACAAAACAAACCAAGATTCAAGATTTTATTTTATACAAGTACTGTAGGCGTAACGTTAAAAGCCTGTCGAACAAAGCAAATTATAAACGATTTCATTGGTTATGTGTTTATTTTCTGTAGGCTGACAATCAAGGCGGCGTGTCCGATGAGGCTCAACACCTATCCAATGGATAGGCCCGTCTGTCCATTAACAATTGGAAGCTGTAAGTACGTTTCTGATTTGTTTGCAAAATTTATCTCTTGAGTCCAGTGTAAGACTGTGATGTAGCGCTGTGGTACCTAATTTGCCTTAGTATTATAACTTGCCTCAAAAAACGCTTTTGCTGATTCGACCTTTCCTTGGTTTAAAATCTTCCAGGCCATCGTACTAACATGTACATGTACATGTATGTCATATTAATGTTCACGTACATCTTTAAATGGAACATCTTTGACAGATGACTTAGACAAAGAATCTGGCAAAGATGAATTGGTTAAAACAACGTGCTATTTTAGCCACGAAAATATCTGTCTGGTATGAAACGTCATGTTAGCCGCATCATACAAAATCAGAATTTTGCTTAACATATAAGCATGGACACAAGTCGATATGTATATTTGCAGGTTTGATAATTGCTTTCAATATTTTGTCGTACTCCAAAGAAATTAAAGTTCAGGAAAATTCAATAATGAGGCCAAAGAAGCTTGATTTTTATTTGAAAGGATGTCCTGAAGACATTTTTACCAAATGACTAGGCTCAATTATAGCTAAGAAAATGATGGAAAATGAAAGCGGCCAAGACCTCGTCATTTATCAATAAACTAATAATTTTCGAAGTTGGACAAAACGTATTTAGAACCGTTAACCTATCATTTATAGACGGTTACACGACTGCAGACGTACTCTATCTTTGGAAATACGGCAATGATAAATCAGTTGAGGTTCAAGACGGATTGATGATGTCACAGTTTGATCTCAAAACAGTCACTACGAACAACCAAACACGTAGAACAGCTATAGGTAAGAAAAGTTATAATCATGTAAAAATAATTTCTCGGATACTTTTTTCCTTTCAAGTAATATAGGACTCATTTTTATAATTTATCTACATTTTACCCGCCCTCGTTGTTGTTGTTTTTGTTAGAGGATAAGGTATATTGACAAAATGTGATGTCATATCATATGTAGACAAATATGCTAGACGCAGACAACCATCAGAAGCAGCTTATCAGTATTATGTCATAAGTTTCTTTCATGAGAATCAACAAAGTCTGGCATTCTTGGATACGTTATTCTATGTATCACCATCTGTTGGGAAAGGCTTAATATCTTTAATATAATTTGATGTCTCTTTTGCAGGCGAGTTTTCACTTCTAGAAGTATATATCTACTTTGAGCGCCATATTGGTTATTTCGTTCTCCAGACTTATCTCCCCTGTAGTATGATCACGTGTCTATCCTGGGTCTCGTTCTGGATCAACAGAGACGCAGCACCAGCCAGGGTCCTTCTAGGTAAGAATTGTCTAAGCATGAACATTTGTATATAAAGCATCAAAATTAAAGTATACGTAAATATTCTTTCTATCCTACTTTTAAAATGTTTCTGTACATCACATGTCAGGATATTAAACATTTTATTTCTTAATCATCGCCTTATGTGGAAATAGGTATAACAGCAATCTTATTCACATCAGCCATAGGGCAATTCGTGAGGGCCTACCTCGAGTATTGTACGCTTCTTCCTTAGATATGTACCTTAACATTTGTATCGTATATATAGCGTTACCCTATTTCTTTAGGTGTAACAACAATCTTAGCCACAGCTGCCATAGGAATGACAGTCCGTGAAGGTCTACCGCGGGTATCATATGCCACTGCCCTTGATATGTACCTCAATGTGTGTGTCGTGTATGAAATGGCAGCCATGATAGAGTACGCAGCTGTCAATTACTTCACCAAGATTATGCCGCTAGAGGGCGGTAAAGATGAAGATGAAGAGGAAGAGGTTGGTAATTTTAATCTTTTTTATACTTGACTATGAGTTCCTTACCGTTTGTACAACGGGATTAGACATTCAATTTTGAGAATTGCCACATCATTGAAAAATTAAACGCATTTTCATTAATTGGAGGAATAATGGAAAAAGTAAAACCATTGGTAGGTCTAATTAATATAATTTTACTTCATTGACTCATTGACATTGACCCACATTCAAACAACTTCAGTTTTACAATTTAGTGGCATTGGTTTGTTTTCAGCACCCATTGCTGGGAACCAGGAGTCAAAATGGTGGCCAAGAATTTAGCACGACAGGAAATCACGTGGTTTACAGTCACGTAACACAGAAACGGAACCATTGTCGACACTTATTAATGTTGTTTATGAGATGTCTAACGGGCAATATGAAATATCGCTCTAAACAGAGAGAGAAAGGAGTTAAAGAAATAGGCAACAGCGTCAGTAACATTGATATATGGTCAAGGTATATATTCCCACCAACATTTTTCTTGTTCAATATAGTGTACTGGACATGGTACTTAGTTTTTAGCTGACATGAGGCAATAAGTCAGGCTAAGTAGTGGACAAACGCATATGGCAGAGAATAGGTATAGTTAAATTGGAGAAACCTAAATGATGATAAAACACAATCATCTCTAGAGAAGGAGCAATGTCTATCAACTGGTATAGTTTGGAAGGAATTATATTTTCCCAATAAGAAACTGCCAAGAATACTTTGATATGGTGATTCAGTTTTGATCAGTCCTTGTTTTAAAATACCTTGTGTACTTTTTCTTGTACAAAATTAAAAACATGGTTGTCATTTTATTGGATTAACACGTTTCGTTTTCATGTCACTTCTGTAAACTCTCACTACTGTAAACTGTCTTGAGACTGGAGGTTCACAATATAAATCTAATAATAGACCATCCTTTACACATCATCATGTTAAGCTGAGAATCATACAAAATAACTGTTTCGAGAACATAATATAGCATTCTCGAAACAGTTTTTTTCCTACGACCAGTTTGTATTTTTAATTTGAAATTGACGCCAACGTTATTTATGATGCCTAAGATATACTTAGAATGGAATGCATCGGGTGAAATGGGGAGTCAAAATGATACTTATACTTAAGATTCTTTTTCTTACCAATTTTAATATATTTGGTCCCATTTAGATAATACTAGTCTTTGTATCGACTACCCTGTTGAAAGATGCAAAATTTAAATAGTTCTCTTTGGCTCCATGTTGCCAAATCTAAAGGGTCACTGACGAGACTTTAATAGTCGAAACCGCGGTATGGCCCATCCCCTTTCTCATTAATGTGTTCACTGCTCTTAAAGGATCTCAATTTAAACTTTTATTTGCTATTACTGCAGCTGGTGTTGTGCCGTGTGGCGGCCCTAAAAAGTATCCCCGTACATCATCCATAGTGCAGGTTATATTTTTTTGGTCCTTTGAGATCAGCGAGGATATTCTGAGAAGTCAGAAATTTATTATCGGTTAAGATTCATTTTCTTACCAATTTTAATATATTTGGTCCCATTTAGATAATACTAGTCTTTGTATCGACTACCCTGTTGAAAGATGCAAAATTTAAATAGTTCTCTTTGGCTCCATGTTGCCAAATCTAAAGGGTCACTGACGAGACTTTAATAGTCGAAACCGCGGTATGGCCCATCCCCTTTCTCATTAATGTGTTCACTGCTCTTAAAGGATCTCAGTTTAAACTTTTATTATAAGTATTTGGGAATTAATAGATACTTCATTATTATAGTTGTAGCGGCGTACTATGAACAGATATGCACATTTCAAACTCGACAGTTGATGAAGTAATTGTTACATTTATATGTAGCGCAGTAAACCACCCTTGATGGGCGAGCATGCCTTTCTACCGACTGGGTTCAGCTGGTGCTGGTTCGGCTAATGTTACATAATCATTATTTTTCATGGTACAAGTTAAAGTTGAACTCGTACAAATTAAGACATTCGACACGCTAACACAATGCAAATTAAATTCTCACCCATCTTGCTCAAATCTAGCCTCGATGTGATTATTGTAGAATATTGTTTATCGTTAAATTGTTTTTTCTATCTAGTTTTTCAGTAAATTAAAATAGTATGAATAAGTTCATAATGAAAAATAAAGAAACAATACATTTTTGTTTATTATTAATATTATACACCCCTTCAAAGTAAGTACCAAAGATCCAAATTAAATCTTAAATCCAACCCGAATGCACAAGACCAGACAGACATATCAATACAAAACATACTCTGTACCAACAATCTTGATAATTCGTATGAAGAGCAGGATGACTAGCTCTTTCCAAGCGATATAGCCAGGCTGAATATACATGTACATGGAAAATAATGATAAATCACAACAGAACCACTTTCGAACGGTCAGTAAAGAACTTATTGGTGACATTAATCGATTCACGACAATCATAGAATCATAGAGAAACCAATTTTAGCCTAAAAAATAATCCTTATTTAATGAACCTAAAGACTTAATAACATAGTCAGTATGTGGTATTGGGAACTGTTTTGATTTGTGAGGAATGAACTCCTCGTCATTGTCTAACGATCTGTCAGTCTTTGATAACCAAAACCGAAGTTCGGTTAATTGTTTAGTTTTTATATCACGATCCGTACGTTAGCCAGACCATCCGTTCGTCATCCGGAAAACATGTCCATGTAATATTTACCCACTCATACCCAGCTTTAATATAAGAAAACTGGGGTATGCAGGGGTATACCTATTTTTAGCTCACCTGAGCCGAAGGCTCACAGGTGAGCTTATAGGATAGGCAGGCATCCGTCGTCCGTCGTCGTCCGTCCACAATTTCAAAGAAGAATATTTCTGAAGCTAGTAGGCCGATCTTGATCAAATTTAATGTGAACCATAATTGGGTTGGGGGATTGATGGCATTAGGTTTTGGAGCAGATTGTATCAAAATTGTGGTTTCCATGGCAACAGATAGGTCCCATAGACTTACAATGGGAAAAACTAAAAAAAATCTTCTTCTCTGAAACCACTAGGCCCACAGCTTTGATATTTGGTATGTAGCAATGGCTAATGGTCCTCTACATAAATTGTGTCATTCATGCCCCTGGGGTTAAATTTGGCCACGCCCCAGGGGTTGATAGTCTCCATAGACTTACTATGGGAAAAAAAATAAAAAATCTTCTTCTCTGAAACCACAATGCCCACAGCTTTGATATTTTATATGTGGCAATGGCTAATGGTCCTCTACATAAATTGTGTCAATCATGCCCCAGGGGTCAAATTTGGCCACGCCCCGGGGGTCGATAGTCTCCATAGACTTACAATAGGAAAAAACTAAAAAAAATCTTCTTCTCTGAAACCACCAGGCCAACAGCTTTGATATTTGGTATGTAGCAATGGCTAATGGTCCTCTACATAAATTGTGCCATTCATGCCCCTGGGGTCAAATTTGGCCACGCCCCGGGGGTTGATAGTCTCCATAGACTTACTATGGGAAAAAAATTAAAAAATCTTCTTCTATGAAACCACGGGGCCCACAGCGTTGATATTTTGTATGTGGCAATGGCTAATGGTCCTCTACATAAATTGTGCCAATCATGTCCCCGGGGTCAAAATTGGCCACGCCCCGGGGGTCGATAGTCTCCATAGACCTACAATAGGAAAAACTAAAAAAATCTTCTTCTCTGAAACCACTAGGCCCACAGCTTTGTTATTTGGTATGTAGCAATGGCTAATGGTCCTCTACATAAATTGTGCCATTCATGCCCCTGGGGTCAAATTTGGCCAGGCCCCGGAGGTTGATAGTCTCAATAGACTTGCTATGGGAAAAAATTAAAAAATCTTCTTCTCTAAAACCACAGGGCACACAGCTTTGATATTTTGTATGTGGCAATGGCTAATGGTCCTCTACATAAATTGTGCCAGCCATGCCCCTGGGGTCAAATTTGGCCACGCCCCGGGGGTAGATAGTCTCCATAGACTTACAATGGGAAAAACTAAAAAAATCTTCTTCTCTGAAACCAAAAGGCCCAGAGCTTCTATATTTTGTATGTAGCAATGTTTGGTAGTCCCCATTATAAATTGTGCCAGTCATGCCCCTGGGTCAAATTTGGCCATGCCCCGGGGGTCAATAGTGTCCATGCATAGACTTTCATTGGTCGATTCTCAATTAATTTAAATCTCATGAGCTTACAATGTGATAATCTCTCAGGTGAGCTACAGGACCAATGGTCCTCTAGTTTTCTATTTTTTGCTCCAAAACATAGATTGTGGGTACTCGCCGAGGCGGTTCTAACGTGTACCCACAATCTATGTTTTCAGCAAAAATAAGAAAAATATCATTTTTTTTTTCAGCAGAAAATTTTTCAATTTTGAAAAGCTCAAAAATCTCTGTTTATAGCATGGGAATGTTTTCGTAATGCCATCATTTCCAAACCTTATTCCTCACAACTGATGGGCTACCCAAATTAAATCATTTAGGACGGGAGAACGTAACTTTGCTATTGGTTGTGTATCTTTATTATATGATTAAAATTGTTTCATTATGTGAAACACGCACGTCTTTATTCCTTTAACAGGAAACTATTGACTTAATTTGCCAGAGTTCGCATTAAGTTATTTCAAGATACCACGAAAGAAGCTGCCGTTATCACACTAGTTGCGAGACTGAATCCGTCAAATAAAATTTGCGAGGAAAGCAATGATGTCTCTTTTAATCTATAAAACACTTAAGTACATAAAAAGACCATCATCTAAATGCAAATGTCGTCTTAAGCTAACGCAAATGTCTCAATTTGACCTTAACGCCAGACAGCAGTATTGGTTCAATCAGAATTACGGAAGAATTAACCCATATGTGACTAATGGCCAATGCTGTCATGCTATTGAGTCCCCTTTCAATTTTAAGGTCATCAAGACTGATTTATATTTTCATCTCTTCTATTCGACGAAATGGGCCTTTTCCTTTTGCCTACCTCCCACAATGTATACCACTATAAGATCAATATGTATAAGTTCCGTGGGTCTCGATTTTTAAATAACTTACGTCAAGTTCTGTCATCAATGAAATACCATGAATTTGCATTTTGTGAACATGTTCGTGTAACTACATATACTCGTATGTCCATGTTATTTCAATATACTATCCTTTTATGGAATTTGGGTAATACAGACATAATACATGTATACATGTATATTGTTTCTTCTACCTGTTCTAGATTGATTAGGTTGACAAATTGTTTTCTGCTTGATTTAGTTGTCCTTCTCAGTAAGTTGAACCATAACGCAACTCATGTTCTGAGAAAAATATTATGAACTTGAAGACAAAGAAAGTAATGTGAAGACTGGTAATACACATAGGCAAAATAATGTCATAAGCTTGTCTCACTGTTTAATTTAATTGACACTGCTTATTAGGGATAAATTGTTTGAGCACACCTGCTACCATGTCTAAGAAAGAAAATAAACTCAAAGACTACAAAAATACTCATCATCTGAATTTTAAAAATAGAAATAAACCAAAAGTAGAGTATGGTTTGACATTTTTCTTGCTACCTTCCATGCCTACAATTATGCGGCAACGAAGCTAAACACTATTCTTTCTTTAATTGTGATAAAAATAGATGATTTTAGGAAGATTGTCTCATTCATTCTAAATAAACTTGTATATGTTGTGGGAATACGATAATTATATTATTTTCTCTATACAATTTGAAGGACAGTGTTCGTTATAACTAGAGAATAAGACCGAGCACTTGAGCTGTCAAAAGATATAATGAAGAATTCTTAGAAATAAGGATAATCCAATTTTCTCCATTGTTCATTAGTGACAGAATACAGTGATGTGACAGGAAAACAAGTATTTATAGACAAGTGACTTAAATGTTCCTTGCTTTTTAAAAACTGCCCGGCCACTTCATTTCACTTCATACCGCATGTTGCTCCAGCAATTCCTTGCCTTTATCGCGTTCAAGCAAAACCAACCCAAACCAAACAATTACATATAATTTTGCGCTAAGAACAGATAAATGTTTCAAAATTACTGTTACGGCTGCAGATATGCACATACGTAGTCATGTAGTACCAATCAATTCAAACTACAAACTTACATTACTTTTTGCATAACGTACTTTGAGCTGAAAATATTTATTAGTATAAATGACATGATATCATTGTCTAAGAGGCAGGGCAGTTGCACTTAACTTAATCTGTAATGCGGTCTGAGAGATTTTATTTATTGAACGAGTAAATGGGATTGAGCTTTGGTAAGGCGCGTCAGTGGTATAATAAACAACAAATCAAAGTTTGGTGCAAGAAGGGGATTTTATTATATTGTTTTATATCGTTTTTTTTTTTTTTTTTTTTTTTTTTTTTGTCTAAAATATCTTTTGTTTATTGATGGTACATAAACATACGGGTGCACTTTTTTTTTTTTTTTTTTTTTCTTTTTTATTGAGGTTTTACGTCGTTAAGCTATGATGGGTTCACGTACTTGATGGGCGTAACTTTTATCGTTTTGTTTGCAATCGTCGGTGTTCAAGTTGCGTTTCACAAAGTTTATATTCACTCTCCATGAGCAGTTCTCGGATCATTGAAAGCTTTCATGGGTGGTTCTGTATACAAAAGTTTTATCATTTCATAACCGTTTTTTTTTATAGCTTTTACTGATGTTTTAGACGGGGTCATTGTTAACAAATCAGTTCTTGCATTTCTCGCTCTCTCTGTCTCTACTTGCTCGCTAGGATCAATTATCAATTTGGGCTAATACAATCAGACAACGGACACTACAAGACGCAAAATTAAACTTCCAGCGATAAAATCTGATTAGGTGTTGTTTCATTTACGACCAATCTAGATCTGATTTAATCAGTTGCTTTGCTTTCTTTCTGAGAAAGACGCTGATGGAACCTAAAGTAAAAATAGACTTATAATATTCAGTCAAAAACTCGGAAACAGTTTTATCCGTCAGCGAAAATCTGGTAAAATATCATTCATGTACGTACACTAGTTTTCATCGATGAATTGATTCGTTGACGATATAAACTCATATAAAGGATTCTCGTTTACTATACGTGACTTGTTGAGCCATGCAAATTATACCTTACTGACCAGGGTGGCTACAAGAAGTAGGAGACAAAAATTCTATGCACTCGTTTGTCAATGAACTTGATATGAAAGGTTATACAATACACAGTTGGTGTACAAAAATGTAATTTTGTTAGATGTTGACATTTGGTCCGCGCCCTTTTTCTGCCTATAAGTACTGTAGGCAAGTACGAGCCAAAACTATTTCTTTGTTCAGAACAGGATGCACAATTATTTCCTAAAATATTTTCATCTCCTGCGTTTTGAGGCAGGACAAAAGGCATTAGAACTGCCTTAAATAAAGTAGGTCAGGAATATTGAATGTACTAATGTAAAATCAGAATGCGTATACGTACCGTCTAAGCAGTTATTAGGGTTGTTAGTTCTAGTACATTCTTCTAGACAATAAAATAGCAGACAAACTCTGGACTGACGCCAGAAAGTGAGTTTTCTCGTGACAGAGCTGAATTGCCATGCAGTTCACAGACTAAATCACTCTAATCAATGTTGCATTCAAGTCATGAGCAGACAAATAACTCACTTTGTCAACATATCTAAACCAAATTAAAGTAGAATTACTTTCAATTTGTCTGACGTAACATGTTGATGCAGTTTGGAGGAAGAGTTTACATTTCTCGAGATAACTAGTAAACCCACTAAGCGCCAGGCTTAAATGATCTAACTTTTACATTTTATTTTTATTACTACAGCTGGTGTTGTGCCGTGTGGCGGTCCTAAAAAGTCTCCCCGTACATCATCCATAGTGCAGTTTATATTTTTCTTTCGATCCTTTGAGATCAGTGAAAATATTCAGAGTACCAAAATGTATGTTTAGAGCCAACCATATTTAGACTTTGATTTAGACTTGTGTAAATTTTTGAAATTGCAATATGTTATCTGGCTATCGTCACCGTATCTAAAGGGTCACAAATGAGGGTTCATTACCCAAAATTGCGCAATACGGCCCACACTATCTCCCTTTGAACGTTTTCACTGCTTCCGAAGGAATCTAACTTTTATATTTTATTAACGACAATTCAGCGTTTCAAGCCATCCATTTATTCTTTTACTGATAATTCCAAGGCGTTTCTCTTGTGATTTATCTTTACACTATCTGTGTTATCCGTCTGCTCTTGCGATTACGTGAACACTTGTACATGTATACATAGGACAACCACTACTCACTTACGACAAAGGGTTTACATGCAGAATCTACTTGTATGTTATGTTATCATACAGCATGAACGTGAATTTAAACGTTTCTTTATTTATGACATGAATCGACGTAGTGGACATATTCTGTACACTGTTTTTCCGCACACATTTGATTCTTACTGTTTCTTTTCTATTGCCTTTGGTACAGTGTCACAGTGATTGTATGTTCGTCTTACTTTCAGAATAGTGTTATCGATTTTTAGAGAAATTGTATCTACAAGATTTATGATCATAGAGACAATCATATTATTGTTTTTAGGCAGGACATCATTATTTCCTTTTATGATGCTATTACTTGATGTGTTTAAGAAAAATATTATTTTTTGACAAAAAGCGGTGGGTTTGTTATAGAAAGCAGAAAGACAATATTTAATGTAGTTTTTGCTTTGAAACGTTGCATTTTTATTAATATTTTAAAACAGACAATGCCAATGTATGCATCCATCTGGTTCTCAAGTCCGTAAGCTTATCAGTACGGATAAACATTGTACCCCGCGTGGCTTAGAAGTGACCGTACTGCAAAAGTTCAGTGTATATCAGCCTTCGCATAAAAAAAAAAAAACAAAACAAAAACAAAACACAACAACAACAATTTATGTTTTCGACCAGGTCTGACAAATATCGGACTGTATAGTCAAAGCATAAGGCTAGACGCTTTAAATTTTGGATTCAATAAGAAGAGGGATTGTACTATTCGTGTTGCGAAACCATAGGCACTGATCTGCGCCTTTCTTTTCGCATATGCAGTTTGTTGTTTTTCTGATGTGGTGGCTCATGTCATATACTGTAATTGAAGCTTGTCTATAAGTCGTTTAAGATTTCGCGGACTTGGGGTATAGACCTTACAGTTGTGATCGATCAAAGCAGGTTTGTCATTAGAAGCAATATATACTGAGATAAAAGCAGCAAGACAGTAGATACAAAAGATTCAATAAGCGTGGTAAGTGTATATTTTTCAAAGGAACTAAATTTCGTTTGTGGTTCTAACCGTTTGTGTTTTGGAGTCGAATTGTTGTTTTTGTTGTTTTTTGTGTTGTTTGTACCTTGTGTATTTTTCATATTAATAGTTAAGTGCAGGTGAGTGGCATCTTATTCGGAAATAGCTGCTCACTCGGCTGACGACATGTTTTCTTAGTTTCAGTACCTAATTGTCAATTTAGTTTTTGGAGTGGAAATTACTTTCTGATTGCACCATTTCCTGACCATTGCCTATCCTTATAGTCTGATTTTTTTCAATGTGCAGGACGGAGCCTGTCAATTTTTGATTGACAATGACAATGACAAAGTTGACCATTACATTTAAAAATAGGTAGTTCTCACTTGGACTAATACTTTGACCCACTTGTTATTGTTGAACCAGTCAGTGTCAAAATTTAACCTCATGCACCGAAAATGATGGGTAGACACATACTGTCAAAGAAAAATATTCTGTACTACATGACTGTATTTATGTATGACCATATTGAAAATTCCCTTAGTAAATGCCTGGTAAACATTCTTGTTGTATGACTCTCTGTTTTTCTTTTCAAGTTTAAAACTTTAATTCTGATACAAATAAATATCAAAGATATGAAGGTGGCAAGTTATCAGCAGCAGCAACAGAAAAAAAAAAAAAAAAAAAAAAAAAAAAAAAAAAAAAAAAAAAAAAAAAAAGAAAAAAAAAAAGGAATAAACGGTCAAGTAAGCTGCAGCGAAACTTTTTGTCACCTATTGTTTTTGTTTAAATATCCACAAACAACCTTTTCTATCCCTCCTTTTACCCGAATTACAGACCAAAAAACCCTGTCATCATTAAAAGAGAAAACTTTTCGTCGACAATTTTTTTTGTTTTGTATGACTGTGAGCGCATTAGAAAACAATGATGAATGTCGCAAACATGTTTTTTCTATGCCGCCTGTGACCAAAGTTCTGAACAAAAATTCCCTGTTACTTGCATTAAAAGTGGATTTTTGTGGCCGATATTTTAGCTCACCTATGCCCTCACAAGGTGAGCTTATAGGATCAAGGTACTTGAGCCGGCGTCCCTGCATCCGTTTATGCATTCATCCGTTTACCCAAAGTTCAAATATGACTATCTCTAAGACCATGCCAAATGCTATCAAATTTTATCTGAAGCATCACTGAGGTGGGGGAATGATTGCATTAGATTGAAAAAAAGTTTTCTAAACTGCAAGGCCCATAACTTTCATATTTAGTGCAAATCAGTGTATAGTACTCCTCTTTATAAATACTGTCAATTGTGCCCATGGGGTCCATACAGACAAGGCTCCAGAGTATCATCGTTTATCTTGAAGCTTACACTGATAAGCAAATCACTAAGGTAAGCTACAGCACAATTTGGTCTCTCGTTTTCGTTTAAGTATGTCTATGAGCGCATACATATATAAGAATGTCACCACAAACAGACATTTTATATCCCGCCTATTTCCCAGTCTATGGACACTTTTACTGCTGGCAGGGAACTTTTGTCCGGGTGGGATAGAAAAGCCTTGTTTGCGGCATAAGTATTCGTTTCCTATAGCGCTCACAGCCAGACGAACCTGTAAAAAATCTGCATTATTTCCATAACGTTGGTAATATGTGGTCTAGAAAAGTTCTGTTGCAGCATTCATCATCATTTTCTACATAGCGATCGCAGCCAGACGAAAAAAAAATGTAATAATAAAAAAATGGCGACAAACATTTCCAATTACATTGAACTTTTTGTTGAACGTTGGTTGTAGGTGATGTCGAAAAGATGTGATTGTGTCATTAATTGTCATTTTCTTATGCGCTTTCACCTAGATTAAAGCCAAAACAATCTGCTACAAAACTGTTCGCTGCAAGCGAAATTGCTGCTTACTTGACTGTTTTTTCGCTGTGGCAAAATAGCTGCTAACTTGACCAATTTTGCTGCAGCAAAATTGCCGCTAACTTGACTATATTTTCTACTGATTTTACTGCAGCAAATTTAATTCCAACGCTGCAAGCAAAATCGCCGTTAACTTGACTGCTTTTGCTGTAGCAAAATTGCTGCTACATGTAACATGACTGCTGCAGTAAAATTGCTGCTAACTTGACCGTTTTTGATGCAGCAAATTTGCTGCTAACGTGACCGAGCTGACCTTGTAGGAAAACAAGTAAAATCAGCTGGTTCTGTGAATCGCTTTATTTTTTTCGAATGGTACTTTATTGACCTTCTACTGCGGTCATGTACCATCAGTAAAGCAAAGAGTTGTGGACAAAGATAGAGGCATTGGCTAAGTTGATAGAAATATTTGAGTGTAGCTGTATGGGCTGTATGGTAATATTTAAGAAACAAAATGTTTATGTTTTTGTGTGTCTACCATACATTTCACCTCTTTTCAAATCATTCAGGTGAGACACAGGTATAGCAAAGACAACAAGCATAGTCACCTTTACCTCAATTATACATTGTCAGCTCTGGGACCCTTTCTCAACAATGAAATCATCCAAGGCTGGGCTTAGCTAAGCCCTGCCCTGCACATTGAAAAAAATCCAAGTATACCTTCTCACAAGTTGTCAGAAAATTACAGAAGTTGAAATATGTTCTGTATACAATATTGGGACTGTAGTGGAACTTCTCTGATACCTAATAACCGATATCTTGAGCATTTGTTTTGTTACGCAATTTAGATAATAGCTTCATTCCATTAATTCTAACAATAAGATGTCAGATCTTTGACACTATAATACATCTTGATTACACCCCGGCTGAACTTTGTCTTAGAATTTTCATTCGACGCTTGATTACAAAATGCCACTAAAAGTAAAATAAATATGTTGTTAAACCTTGTTTATGTTAATTAGCCATTGAAAAACTGGAAAACTCCACTTCTCAGAAACATCTGATTTTAGTGTTAAAACTAGATAACCTTTAAAAATAATATTGACTATTGTTACACAATAGACGTAATTTATTTCAGTGATAAAATATTCTGTTGTATTTTTAGAATATGTCTATTTTTATCAGCTATCAAGCTAATTTTAGAATGTCCTTGTAAGATGTAAATTCCACAGTTAAATTTAGATTAAATCTATTGTTTCCCAGCTCTTACAGAGCATTTAATCAATTACTTAAATATGAGGTAACCAGTCAAAGTCAAGGTCTCTCAGCATATTTTTTGAAATTCTCGACATTGACAATCCAAGAGCTTTTCTTAATTAATTTTACTGTTATCTTGGAAGTGTTTGGTGTGTTGGGGATAGTAACTTGTTCATTTTTGGTGACATCTTGTGTGTAACTTGTAACATGCCTCCTAAGAAGAAGGCTAGGAAGCAAGGAGGGCCAAAAACTAGAAACCAAGATGCTAAGGCCAAGGACAAAAAGGTGACCTCAGAGGAGCCCCAACCGGAGATAATACAGCTGGCCGGTGATGGCCCAGCGGCAGGTAATGCCATAAGGGACACTTTGGGCTCGTCCATATTGTCAACCTGGACCAATGCATTGGGGGTATCACAAGAATTGTTGAGAAAAAATACTCAGAAAGACTTCCAAATGCCAGATGTCAGTTGTGCAGATGATGACCTTGCTATGCATGTCCCACAGGATCTCTGCATAAAAATCTGGAAGCATGAGTATATCAACCTAGCGGCTCTGCTTAAGAAAAACCAGAAAAGGCGGGGGGACGAGACTGGCAATCTTTTCATCAATGAGCTTGGCCAAATTCAAACACGACCAAAAATATTGAAAGAAATTACAAACATAAGGGAGTGGACTGATGCGTTCTTAATTTTCATGAATATCTATCTGAAGAAGCATCAAAACAAAGTTTTTGAACTCATTCAATATATGAGCACCATAAGAGAGGCAGAAAGTAGGTGCCTGAATCAAAATTTAGCATGGAGAGAATATGATGCCGAGTTTCGAACAAGACAGGCGTTGAAATTGGAGCCTTGGAACAAGATTTACTCTGATTTATGGCTAAAACTGATGACAAATACAAACAAGATTGACTCACAGCTCCCTCAGACACGCATGGGGCCTGTGGGTCAGTTAAACCAGTCTCGTCCAACCCGGGGGATTTGCTTTGACTTTAACAAAGGCAAATGCTACTTCAAAAACTGTAAATTTTCACACATTTGTTTAGCTTGCAAGGGTGAACATGCTGAGAAACAGTGCCCACGCAATCCCACCTTACAAAGCATACCTGAACAAGTTCATACAAATACCAAACAACAACAGGGTAACATGCCATCAGAGTCTCAACGGCTTTTTCGTGGCCCATTCAAACGACGTTAATTTTGAGCTTGGTTCGACCCCCATTGATCTGTCTCAGTTTGAAGCAGAACTTGCTGAATATCCAGATAGAGAATGTGCATTAGAATTGCAGAATGGATTCAAGTATGGTTTTGATATTAAATTTGAAGGGCCACAACAACTGGTATTGTCAAAAAATTTGCCATCTGCAAATAAAGCTCCAGATGTAGTTCGTCATAAGATTGCAAAAGAACTAGATGCAGGTAGAGTGGCAGACCCATTTAAAACTCCCCCGTTTCCTAATTTTCGAGTTTCACCTATTGGACTGGTCCCAAAGAAGCAACCAGGAGAGTATAGAATGATTCACCATTTGTCTTACCCTGAAGGGGGGTCAGTTAATGATTTTATTGATCCTGAGGTTTGTTCTGTTCAATACACAAGGTTTGATGAGGCTGTTAAGATGATTCAGAACCTTGGTCAAGGCACACTGCTTGGGAAAGCCGATGTAAAAGGGGCATTTCGATTAATGATTATCTCCCCGGTGCATTTTCCACTTCTTGGTTTTCAATTTGACGGCAATTATTATTTTGACCGTTGTCTACCTTTTGGACTGTGCCCTGTGGGAAAAGTTTGCTACATTTTTACACTATGTAGTCCGAAAATCTTGTTCCCTTGGAGAATTAGAACACTATTTGGATGACTTGTTATTTGGAGGAAAAGCAGGTACTGATGACTGCTAGCAAATAATGGGCACATTTTTTGCAACATGCTTAAAGATGGGAGTCCCAGTTGCAGAGGAAAAAACAGAAGGACCACAAACAGTGATAGTTTTCTTAGGCTTAGAACTGGATTCAGAATTAATGGTGGTTAGGATCCCAAGAGACAAAATTGAGCATTTGCAGACTCAAATCAAGCAAATCCTGAGAAAACGGAGCGTTACTCTATCTGCTATGCAATCACTCATCGGCTCTTTGCACTTCATGTGTCGAGCCATTGTACCTGGTCGTCCGTTTTGTCGACGGCTGATAAATGCTATTAGGGGTTTTACCAAGCCTTATTTCCATATCCACATTACAAAAGGAATGCGATTGGACCTGCAAACATGGCTTTCCTTCTTCCATTCTTTTAATGGCATATCAGTTCCCATGACAAGTTCTGGGTGTCAAATGCAGACCTTTCCCTCTATACTGACAGTGCAGCTAGTTTTGGTAAGGGGTTTGGGGCTTATTTCCAAGGAAAATGGACGTATGGAAATTGGCCCCAAGAATGGTTTAGACTGGGCATAACTAAAGACATTACAGTTCTTGAACTATTTCCGATTTTGGTGGCAATCGAGGTTTGGGGACAGTATTTATGCAACAAGAAGATTTTGTTTAAATGTGACAATCAGGCTGTCTGTCATATTCTGAATTCTCTCACTTCAAAATCAGACTATGTTATGGTTTTAGTTAGAGCCATAACACTGCACTGTTTGCATAGGAACATCATAGTGAAAGCAGAACATTTGGCAGGAATTCAGAATGATGTTACAGACAGCCTATCTCGTTTACAGATGGCTCGTTTCCGGAAATTAGCTCCAGAGGCCGATTTAGACCCAGAACTTGTCCCAGACCATCTCTGGAACATCTTCAAGCAGGAGTCGGACAACTTGTAGTTGCTAGTCTGTCTGTGAACACCCGCCAAGCATATTCATCCGCCATGGCCAATTTTAATGCATTTAGGAATAATTATTTCCTTCCCAAGCACTGGCCAGTACCAGAACACCAACTGCATTTATATATTACTTATCTTTTTCAAACTGGTTATGCACCTTCAACTGCAGCATTGCATGTTTCAGCTATCAGCTTTGAACATAAGATTAGAAGCATACCAGACACCACATCAGCATATTCGGTTTCCAAAATGCTCGAGGGCTTCAAAAGGATCAGATCCAATCCGGATTCTCGTATGCCAATCATGTATGACAATTTGATAGCAATGTGCAAAGTTTTAGACCAAGTCTGTACTTCAAATTATGAGGCAATTTTGTTTCGAGCTGCTTACACTCTTGCATTTTTTGGACTATTTAGAGTAAGCGAGTTGGTGTTAACATCTCCCTGTTATCCGGACCAGCCTCTACAGATCACAGATGTAATCTTTCAGCATAGGGCTGGACAGGATTTTCTGCGTATATGTCTAAGAAAATGCAAAAACAGCCAAACACGTAAATCTTTTATTGATGTTCCTATGATTGGATCTGTTCCTGAATGTCCAGTTTTAAATATGAAAGCTTATTTGAAGCTTCGGCCATCCAATTCCAGATATCTATTTTGTCATTGTAATGGTAAGCCTATGACTAGGTATCAGTTTGGATCAGTTTTGAGTAAAGCCATACATGCAATAAACCTACCAACTGCTAATTTCAAGACTCACTCTTTTAGAATTGGGGCTGCTTCTTGGTTGGCCAGTAAAGGGGTTAAGCATCAGGTTATCAAGCAAATGGGTCGGTGGCAGTCGGCGTCATTTTTGAAGTACATTAGATTATAAACTCAATTTTTGCACTTATTCCTGTACATACACATTGGCATTTGTCATTTAATTACAGATGTCTGGGTGGTAGGTGATTCATATATTACCAGACTTGAAGAAAGAGCTTACACCAGGCATATAGAGTTAAACTTGGGTGCTAGTAATGTTCAGTGTGTTCAATGGATCCATATACCCGGTATGAAATGGTCTCAGCTTTTGAAAGAAATTCAATTGCCTGCAATTTATAGCCATTCACCTCGAGCAATTGTTATTCACGTTGGATCAAATGATTTGGCCACAGTTAAGGGTGTTGTTACTATCCATGCCATGAAGGACGATTTGCTGCATTTGATTGACACCTTTCCTAACACTAGGATAATGTTTACAGCAATGTTCCCAAGACTGGTTTGGACCAGAACAAAAAATCCTGGAAAAATGGAATCAAAAAGAAAAGATATAAATAGGGTTATTCGCAGGTTTTTGCAATACCACAATCGTGGTGTATTCATTGAACATCCAGAAATTACAACTGATACCCCTGGTTTTTATGCTACAGATGGCATTCATTTGAGTGACATTGGTTCAGACATATTTATGCTAGATGTGCGGGAAGCTTTGCGAATTCACCTGTGACCTTCACAAGCACCTGGCTCAGAATTTTGGGGCAAACCAAAGTTTGGTTTGTGTGGCGGAAAATTCTGGTACTTTGGAGATGCTGTCTGGTTTAGTGGGCGGGTAAATGCGTACGTACCGTTTATTTTGCGGAGTTTTTCTAATTAGTGGGCGGGGTAAATGCGTGAGCACCATTTACTTTGCAGGTTTTGTAATGTTGCAAAGCTTTCTGTGTATACACCGGTGAGTTTATGGAGTGGTGTGTGTTCTAGTCGTAAAATGCCAGTTTCATGCGTTTACACCATGAGTTGTCAAGCACAAGGTTGCTTTGCGGAGTTGAAGGTGGAAGTACATCAAAATCAGACAGCATCCCATGAGAACCAGAATATATTTATAGCCACTTGTCTGCAACCATTTGCCAACCATTGCATAAATGTCATTGTCATGTTATAATGATTGTTCTAGTCATGTTATAATGATTGTTGTAGTCATGTTAAAGTTCTAAATATTCTTTACTTATCATGTTTAAACAAAACCATATAAAGAAACCATGTTAATTGTTTTATTTTATCCATCTTGAAATAATATTGACTATTGTTACACAATAGACGTAATTTATTTCAGTGATAAAATATTCTGTTGTATTTTTAGAATATGTCTATTTTTATCAGCTATCAAGCTAATTTTAGAATGTCCTTGTAAGATGTAAATTCCACAGTTAAATTTAGATTAAATCTATTGTTTCCCAGCTCTTACAGAACATTTAATCAATTACTTAAATATGAGGTAACCAGTCAAAGTCAAGGTCTCTCAGCATATTTTTGGAAATTCTCGACATTGACAATCCAAGAGCTTTCCCTCTCTCCCTCCCTTATTTGAATATTACAGGATCATTTTAGTATGTTTTGATATTATTTCAAGATGGAATCAATGTGTATGGTTTTTTAAGGCCTTGTTCTGCCGCAGAATTTTCTATGTTTTCAGAGATATGCCCTTGACCTTGCTGGTAGAACACAGGTGTTTGTCTTGGATAGTCGAATTGATGTACCTGATTGACAGAACTGCGGAGTATGATTCAGTCGGACTGGGTACAGATTTGTGATTATGTAACGCACCACCTTAACACACATTGGGGCACGTGATTCTGACAGGAGAAACTTGTGCATTATTCGTAATTTTGCATATTCAAGAAAGTCTTAGGGCATATCTACATACACTAATATCAATCTTCTGACTTCAGTCTGACACATTAACAATTTTGAGGATTCAATTGTTCAGGCAGGTGGCTTGGAATCTGCGGAAAATTCTGGTACTTTGGAGATGCTGTCTGGTTTAGTGGGCGGGTAAATGCGTACGTACCATTTACTTTGCAGAGTTTTTCTAATTAGTGGGCGGGGTAAATGCGTGAGCACCATTTACTTTGCAGGTTTTGTAATGTTGCAAAGCTTTCTGTGTATACACCGGTGAGTTTTGTGGAGTGGTGTGTGTTCTAGTCGTAAAATGCCAGTTTCATGCGTTTACACCATGATATTTGGTGGAGTTGTCAAGCACAAGGTTGCTTTGCGGAGTTGAAGGTGGAAGTTCATCAAAATCAGACAGCATCCCATGAGAACCAGAATATATTTATAGCCACTTGTCTGCAACCATTTGCCAACCATTGCATAAATGTCATTGTCATGTTATAATGATTGTTCTAGTCATGTTATAATGATTGTTGTAGTCATGTTAAAGTTCTAAATATTTTTTACTTATCATGTTTAAACAAAACCATATAAAGAAATCATGTTAATTGTTTTATTTTATCCATCTTGAAATAAACTTGATTAAATTAAATGAATTTCATTCTTTTTCTATTTGTGTCCCATTTTTGGCAAATATTTTTTGTATTTGAAAGCCTGACACCTACTCATCTTATAATGGTTTTGAGTACAGGCGTTCTAACTCCTGTCTTTAGATATTTTCGGTTTGATGAATATAATTTTGACAATCGTTGTGTCAGTTTCTGATCATTTCTTACTCTTAATTATGCATCGTCTGACCCCCGTCTGATTCAATAATACTGAATTTATTTCAGCTGTAAAAATCGAAAACTTCGTTGAAAAAAAAATGACATTTTTATTATTTTGCTCGATGCGGTTCTAACAAGTACCCACAATCTATGTTTTGGTCACAAATTTAGATAAATTGTATACCCTTGTAAATCCCAGTTTTTATATCAAAGTGGATTTTAGGAGGTACTTATTGCATGGACATGTTGTCCCGATGATATACAGGGTTTACACCACTTTCAAAATGTATAAATTCCTTTATGGAATAACTTCTTTCTGTTGAATGTCCTATAAAAGGTTATCCGTAGGGGAGGGAAAAATAAACTATTTCTGGATTTTAATTTTCAACGAAGAACTACAAGACCAATAATACACTTGCTGTACATAAAGACACATTCTCTATGATTATGCAAATGTTGGGTTAAATGGAGCTTGCTCGGTGATGTAATTTAATGCTTCATTTTTGCAAGATGCCTAGCCGATGCAGATTTTGAAAATTGATTTGAGAGTAAGTCGGTTTTGCAGTACGCAGCGACAAAATAAATAGACAAGAAAACAAACGACTGCATCCCAACAAATCAGTTTATGCATTTATAACGTCTCAATTTGCATTTTATTGTCAGACTGTCAAGTTTTGTTTTGTCATTTTATAATTCCCCTGTCACTTCACATGAAGAAATTGAATGCCGTTTTCTATGAACTAAGCTTTTTGATGATTTCCCTTTGCGTACTGAAAAGGCAAAATAAAACAGAGGAAACGAATTAAACATAGTCAAATTCCATATACACTAGACAAAAACTGAAATGCAACTTCTGATTGCAATCTTCACTTTTAAACTGATAAATGGACAAATGTTAAATTATTGCTGCGACCATTAAATTGTGGAACAAAGATAATCGAAACCTCAGTGTATTAAGCTGAATAACTGACGACAGCGTTAACTAACACACTCAATCCCGCCTCCTTAACAAATTCATGAAAATAATTTCAAAACGCTTAATTTATCAACAATTGGTGTTGCAAAACCGACGTTCATTGCTTTTTTATTGGCCAGTAGAGATACAGAAAAAATGTACAAATCAAAATACGTCTTTTGATGTCAGTGTTACGTCTAAACGTTGGCATATTGACATTCAAAGAAGAGATATAAAGGAATTTTCATGTTACCCGTAAATGGTCATCATTCAGAAAATCTTCTATCTCAAATTTGATGGTGCATCAAAATTTTATCTTGTAGCTCTTGTAGGTTGTTGTAATGCCAGTTTATGTTCGTTGGGCATATTGATTATACTGTTACGTCACGTGAAACATTTTATTTCTTTCTATTCCAGAAAACTATTGACTTCATCAGCATCAAACTCACAAAGTTTACATTAAGTCACGAAAGAAGCTGCCGTTATCGCACTATTTGCGAGACTGAATCCGTAAAAAAATGCAAGGCAAGCAATGATGTCATCTTTAATCTATTTACCACTCAAGTACACAAAAAGATCATCATCTAAATTTAACTGTCGTCTTAAGCTAACACAAATGTCTCTAATTGACCTGAACGCCAGACTGCAGTATTAAGTTAAATCAGAATTACTGAAAGGTTAAGCTAGGTCTACAATAAAGCCGTTTTATGATGCGTGGGTCTCGATTTTAAAATAGCATAACAAGCTCTGTCGTCAGTAAATGACGAATGCTTGGCACATTTTAAATGTGTTGTGAAAATGTCCATTTACTTTCAATTCATACAGCCGTCCTCGTTTCAATTGCTAAATGCTATATCGTATATCTTATTTCATAGATCGTGTGATTCGCAAAACAATTTCATAAATTTGTCTTACTACCCAGTTGTTAACGTAATCAACATTGCCTATTTGGGAAACATTGTTGAAGCATCTGATGCCATTTCGAAGAAAATAAGTCTAGTAAAAAAATTATGCAAAACTAAACTCAATAGATATCATACAGGAATTGCATTTCGTTACTGTTTCATCACAATCTAACATTGACTTTCCAAGAAGTTTTATCTTAAAGTACAACACAACAAGGCATATGTGTCGTTAATCTCAATACCTACATGTACTGTGTTACAGTAAGAAAACAACGAAGTTGGGCATTGCTCTTTCATGTGATAATGACAAACATACAGATAACAAGAAAAGATATGACACACGTGTCATATCAATAGCCTCAATTTTCTATCGCAGTCAATAACGTATAAGACAAACCGCGCACCGAGCGTGTGGAAAAATATGCCGCAAATTCAACCAATGTATTTCCATAGACATAGAGATACCTTGATTCAACAAACATCAGAAGCACGTCGGAGACATGTAACAAATGCGTTTAATACATACGTGGTTTGTCAGAAAAGTTCGTGTACACCATTTATATTTTCAACAGAAAAATGAATATATCTGCACGTAACACTTCCGAACCGAGTGCGGGGCAAAGGTCAACGTCTCTATATGACGTTACTTGACATTTTAAGCCGCCAGCGCTTTATACATTTGTTTCAGGGTGTTTTTTTAAGAAAAGATCCTTGTCTATCAACATTTTTATGTCTGTGTATCCAGCTGTCAAATGCAGATACGCCGTACCAATTCTCGCAAAATTGTTCATCCACCTGTTGAACATGTGTAACAATTTCTTGCGGCGAGCATGCCAGACAAGTGATCTTCCGTTTATCATCACAGGTGGACTTCTGAGCAGCTGAAAATCGTCTGTGCCACAACTACTGTGGACTAAATAGTAACTGACAGACCGATGACGTTTCTGTTGTTTGTAACATTTTCATCGTATCTGTGGGTGATTTCCTTAACGAAACATACAATCGGCGTCGGCTGTTCTCCGACGTCAAATTACGCCATTATTTCAAACAGATTTTTCGGTCTGCTTCTGAGTTTGTTTTTTTTCACATAAATCAAACAACACTGCCGCCAAGTCGGAATCTTTCTGAAACTGAAGTCAGTGTTATATGGTTTTAGGACGAAATATTTTGATGTTATAACATATTTAAGTGCCGTTTGACAGGGAAAAAACACAATATGAAAATCGTCACATTTTGTTGACGTTTTGGCACCTGTCCCGTGTGGCTCTACGTACGCTTAAGTAGAAAATATGTCATATTTAACGTGTTGATACTTCAAATTGAAACAAATTCCTCAAATATGCTCATAAGATATTGCTGCTTATATTTATACAAAAACAAAAAAACTTAAACAACAGCACTTTACTTTTCCTGCTAGCCAAGGTGTCCACAAACCTCGTACATGTGCGTTCTGTACGCTTGGTGTACGTTAAAGTATTTTAAGCATGCAGCATGCTTAAAGCTCGACGTGTCTCGGTTATGTGTCTTATACGAATAAGTTCAACACGCGTTACATTAAACGTTTGATACGCGCCTATACTGTATTGTGTGCTTAACATAACTGTACAAAAGTACATGCAATCCAAAATTTTCAGCATGCTGAGATTATTATACGACCTGTACACACCTTAGACACACGCTAATCATTTGTGACTGCTAATTTTACCATAGAGACTATGGGCCCCCTTCCCATTGGGGCCTAAAGAAATAGATATAGGCTACTTGTGCCTCCAGGTAAAGCTAAATACATTGCTGACTGACCGTCTGATTACTGGTTAACCGCGCTTGTCTGAGCCTGCCGAGGAAACATTTCAAGTCAAACCATCCATACGTATAAGCCTTTTGGGTCTTTGTTGGATAGTTATATTTCAAGCACTTGTTGGATGTGATTACATCCTCATTTTGGGTAAAAGTCCTGTAAAATGGAGGCAACATCCCAACATGACCTTAGCTGTTGACTGGGACGTAAAGCATCAATTCAAACAAACAAATCACGCCAAGAGGTTGCAAAAGTGGTCGGAGATTTCTCCATACTTCCATGTTGTGGTTTTACTAGATTCTAGTAATTGATTAGCCGTAAGTCCTATATTATAGGTAATTTAAGTTTAAGAAGCAAATTTTCTTATTCAGCGTGTTGAGATTTTTTTCATACGCCAGGGTCGCGTTTGTCTTGTACGTTAATGTGCGACTGACTTTTCAAGATTTACGTGTATGTATGGGTATGGGTATATACTTAGAGGATATTTTACTTTTTTGAATTGAATACCAAATATATTTAATCGAGTGTGTTGATTTTGTACATTTTCCCATTGAAGAGGCAGGCGGTGAAAATGCAAAACAAAAAAACATATTGAAAACACAAATATTTTTGGTACACACTTCCTTACGTTCTAAATAAAAAAATTAAGAACATGAACACCAATACTTTATGTTATTTCTTAAATAATTGAGTTAAAGGCGTTAGAATTTCTGACGTGAAACACTTTTTAATGACGTCAAGTGAATGGAAACGTCAGAAGTTATCAGAAATTTACAGTTAAAATATCGGCTGATATCAATCACTTGTGAAAATCATCAGATATCTCAACATACACTTTACATAATTTACACCTATGTAATACATTTATCTTTTTTGCCATTGAAGATACGGTTAAACATCATTTAAAAATTCAATATGAATGAGCCGCGACGTGAAAAAACCGGTCTTCGGGGTTTCCAACCAGGTCTGACACAAACCGACATGTACAGTCCCAGAAGCAGCATAGAAGCTTGAAATTTCGGATTTAATAAGAAGAGAAAGTGTACTATCCGTGTAGCGAAAACAAAGGCGCTGATCAGCTTCGCAGTTACTGCGAAGCTGATCTGCGCCTTTGTTTTCGCATAGGCAAAAATCCGGTTTTCACATGACGCGGCTCATTTGATAATGCAACATTCATCTGTCTGGGCCTACCAGTTATCGCCAGTACTGAACAACTTTTTTCAGCGTACTGCTAAATAGACTCCATAAAAAAGGAAGAATAAAAACGAATGAAGAAAGAAAAGAAACTTATTATGATAACAAAAAAAAAAAAAAAAAAAAAAAAAAAAAAAAAAAAAAAACTAATAGCGGATACGCGGCGAGATTCGAACCTGTAAGTGTCTGATTAGAAGACCGATGCTTAACACACTGAGCTAATGGGGCCGACAGAATTTTGACGGCATTACTCATGTTATTATTAATATTTATGGTCTATAAATAATAATCTAAAAATAAATGTCATTATCGGCTGGTTTCCCGTTATCAGGTTTATGTTATATGTAAATATATTCGGAATAGGAACCAGTGCCATGCTTAATTGATACCGTATCATTTTCCCGCCCTTGGTTACTAGAAGAGAAAAGAGAATCAGGCTATCTCGGCTTCATTCGTACCTTCAAGGTTATCATAAAAAAACTATTGAAGTGGCCACGGCAGCGTAGCGCTAAATACAAACCGCGATGAACTATTATTATTATGAAGAACAGGCAGGCACTACAGGCATAATCAATGATAGAAATCATGTCTTAAGCATGTCGTTTATAGATTAGAAACCGAAATAACAATTTGTATCGAAATAATTGGGGACGAATATGCCTAAGGCTTGCAAAGACCGCAGACTGATGACCGCCGACCGAATCACTACCCATGGCCTCTAAGCATTCTTTTTAATTTGAAACGTTAGTAACTTTCAAACTTTTAAGTGTCCCAGTTGACAAAACAATCGATTTACTTTTTGTATGTCTACAGCTTTACATCCTAAAATAATCATATTGACGAATAAACAATCTTTTAAAACCGGACTTCTTTTTTTCTCGGATGGATATCTATATGGGCCTTTTACATTACAGTTATAGCTATAGAATAATACATTGAAGGGTTGAGGCTATAAAAATTACCTCCATCCATTCTGAATAAAAAATAATTTTGAACCTAATACAATGCTCCAATCATCTAAGAACTTTGTGAGAACTAAAAGTGCATTTAAAGGTATGGGCAGCCGTTTGTCATCCAGACTTTAGTGAGCTGATATTTGAAAGGAATTTTCACGTTTTAAGATTTGTTTTTAACTCACATGAGCTGTCAGGCTCACACGTTGAGCTTATAAAATAAGCAGGTAGCCAACATTTGATCGCCCATCAGTCGTCCGTCCGTCGTCGTCCACCATTTTAGCTCACCTGAGCCAAAGGCTCATGGGGAGCTCATAGGATTGTGCTCGAGCCAGCGTCCGTGCGTGCCTCTGTACGTCCGTCCGCATTTTCGAAGATCTTCTCTGAAACCTCTTGACCAATCAAAGCCAAATTTTATATGAAAGCTTTAAGGAGGCTATGATCAAGAAATGGCACAATCAGAAAGAAATTCCTACTACAAAAACCGAGATGGGAAAAAAACTCAGCTACCAAAACTCAACTAAAAATATAAAAACGTACGAAAGGTGCAAAAAACAAACAAACACACACACACACACACACACACACACACACACACAAATTCAAACCCAATACATAAAACAATAATACGTGGGATTATCAAAAATTAGGTGGACTATTCTTATAACTTATGAATTGATGACTCGATTCCACTCAAACTTTCACGACCCATGGACCCATGTAATATGCAGAAGTGTGCAAAATTTCATCACAATCTCTTCATTCATTACAAAATTATTGTGAAGTGAAAACACCCACTTACGCCACCCTGGAGCACTCCGATGACGTCAGTGACGTCGACGCAGAAACACTGATTTTGAACCACAAAATGTGCTTTTTAGGGCTACTGATTTTTACAGTTTTACTGCTCAAAGTTTGTTAAAAGATTGTTTTACTATTGGAGTATGGTTTATATTACCAGTCTGTATAAAGTTTTTAATGTATTGCCTTGATTTGAGAATAAATTTGGACTGGGCATAAGGATGCTGACTTTTAAAATTATGATTTAGGCGTTAGAACATTTTAAATGAAGGATATGAATTTCGTTATTAATTTGGGTCCTATTTGTTAAAACGTGCACGTAATGTTTCATTTCTAATGCTTTATCGAAGGACCTTGAAGTTTTACCGACAAACAAGAAATTAGGATTAGTTTCAAATGGGAATTGTACAATATTGCTGGTTGATCTGTGTTGCATGAAATTCAGACATCGCTTAAACATTATGAAAAAATCAAACATGTATGCCTAAGCAAAACAACGTAGGTGCAGAACCGGTCAATCATAATTTGTGAGCAAGTATAAATTGTTTTGTTATGCATTCATTAAGACACATGGCAGGTTTGGCTGTGATCTGCAAAACCGTTTTGAAGAAAACGCAAAAGAAATGCGATACTGCAGTGCCAAACTTAACGTCATTTCTGACGTGCTCCGTGATGGGGAGGGTGGGGTAAGAAAAACTATCACCAACTGCTAATACAACATCTTAGATTAACCAAACTTTCAGAATCTAGTGGAGTTAAGCAAATTTATCGTCAGCTGAAATTTGAATATGTTTGCCTAAACCGTTGTCAAGTTATGGGAAAAGTCCACGTAATTTTTGATAATCCCTCGTAATCACCACAGAAGTGTCGCCTTGGAATGATCGACTAGCGGGCTTAAACTAGTTTTACAGGATCCTTATCTCACCCTCAGCTTCTGCAGTGGTTAACAACATCTAGTTAAGTTTTCGGTCCTCGTGGTGAACCTCTAACTCGACAATGAACTCGTCAAATTTTATATGAAGCATCTATAGGACGAGGAACCAATCTGTATATAAATAATACAAGTCACATGACCAAGAAGGCCGTCATGCCGTTAAAATCCATTCAAAAATCTCCGAAACCGGTTTGGCATGAAACATTGATGACTCATGTTCTACAATGTGTATATAAATTATGACCCTTGATGACACTGACTTATTTTACGGCAAGGTCAATTTAGGTTGCAAATGCACTGAAATGGGGAAAACTGTTAATATGCCATTTGAAGGGAAAATCTAGCAGGAAATGGGTAGTAGGACTGAATATCAATGATTCTAAAAATAAAATTGGACCCGAGGGGCTCAATCGCCGCTCCCAACCCGGGACAATATACATATATATAACCATAATATTCAAACATCCTTTGAAAGCGTTTGGCAAATCAATGGAGCATCAATAGGAAAGCGTAACCAATATGTGTATTAAATCCAGGTCACATGACCAAGATGGCCACCATGCCCAAATGTAAAAAACTCAACTACTTTTGTCCAGTGACCGTACTCTCTAACTCTCATGTGAGCGGTTTTTGTCCTTGGGCAACTTGTGAAAGATCATCTCCCCTGAAACTGCTTCGTCAATCAAAGCCAAACTTCATGTCGAGTATCCCTAGATCGGGAGAACCAGAAATTACATAACCACGATGGCCGTCATGTCCAGATAAACCTTTAAAAATTTTCTTCAAAACCATACGTATTATAAATTGTTAGCGACTGCAGTCACGCCACTTGTGGTTGATAGAAATTATATATGTACATGTAGAAAAAACAACAAAGCAGGATGTTTGGTTTGTTTTTTGAATTGATGCTTTACGTCCCAGTTAACAGCTAAGGTCATGTTGGGATGTGGCTTCTATTTTATGGGACTTTTACCCAAAGTGGGGTGTCATGACATCTAACAAGTGTTTGATATATAACCATCCAACTAAGCCACAAAAAGGCTTATACGTATGGGTGGATTGGCTTGAACCACGTTTCCTGGACAGGGGCAGGCCAGAGCGGTTAACCAGTAATCAGATGACCAGTCAGCAGAAAATAAAAGCTTTGCCTGGAGACACAAGAGGCCCATCTTTTTTACGCCCCAATAGGCGGGGGCCCACTGACTTAACTTTTTCCTCTGAGTATACATAGAAAAAACAAGGCAGGATGTTTTAGAAATTGATACAACGTACTGAATTGTTTTATCTTTTTTCCGACATTGCATGTAAACAAACGACAAAAAAAAAAAAAAAAAAAAAAGTAATACACAAACGCTATTTTTCCATAATTTCACTCTCAATTTGTACCACAGATTTGTTGAAAAATGAGCGTCATTATTTTAATATATAATACGCACAAATGCCATTCTGGCGAAGCAGGGTGTTCAAACACATCAAATTTGGAAGACACAAAAATTATGTAAAAAACAGTGTGTTTTTGGACATTTTTGTGGGAAAAACATCAACGACGTATCAATCTGAATTCGTTTTGCAATTACTGACTTAAACATATTTAGTTATAAACATAAAATGCACGTTTGAACAATAAATGCATTTTAGATGGACTCAAAGGCAAATAATTGTACCGGTAAAATTGCAAAATCGGGGTTAGCTCAATCAAATGTCTAAAAAACGACAACCACTGCATGCAAAAACCACACTTGATCAGAGATTGTTGATATCGATGCTAGTCATTATATCTGCTGAATTTTAGCCGATTTACTTGATTCTGGTAGAAGTTATTTGATAGTTTATCAATCTTATTTTTCACAAGTACTTAATGTGCTACCGTAGAAAAACGTCTGCTTTGTTGTTATGCAAGTCGATCGTACAGTGGTTTCAGATACTCCATATAATTGCCTTTTCAACCATATACAATTCAGCCATATTATTTTCGGGTGCAAGGGTTAGCCTGAATCTCTCCTTGGTTCCCCAACTAAAAAGAACCCTAAATACGCTACGCCATTGACATCTTGAATAACACCATTATAACATTTTGCATGAATAGCTACCCGGCTTTTTCATTTCACTTCATTTTTCTTCAGACCACATGTTGCTCCTGCAGTCCCTTGCCTTTAGCGCGTTCAAACCAATCAAAAACCATTTTTGAGCCTCGTCATGAGAAAACCGGATTTTTGCCTATGCGAAAACAAAGACGCAGATCAGCTTCGCAGTAACTGCGAAGCTGATCAGCGCCTTTGTTTTCGCTACTCGGATAGTACAATTCCTCTTCTTCCTAAATCAGAAATTTCAAGCTTCTAACCATATTCTGTAGCTGCACAGACCGGTTTGTGCCAGACCAGGTCGGAAACCCCGAAGACCGGTTTTTTCACGACGCGGCTCTATTTATAATTATGCACTAAGAACAGATTGGTGCTTCAAAATTGACTGTTGCGGCCACGTAGTCATGTAGTACCAATTCATACTCCAAACTGGCATTACTGGGTTTGCATAACATACTTTTGGTTGAAAATATTTATGAGTATAAATGACATGATATCATTGTCTAAGAGGTAGGGCGACTGCACTTAATCTGTATTGCTGTCTGACAGATTTTGTTTATTGTTACAGTCAATGGGATTGAGGTTTTGGTAAGGCGTGCCAGTGGTTTAATAAATGGTGCAAGAAGAGAATTTTAGTTCATTGTTTAATTTCGTCTTTTATCTGTCTGCAATATCTCATCATTTTAAAATTGACTGGTATATTTATTGATGGTACATCAACATACGGGGGCATCTGTTATTTTTTTATTCGTTAAACCTCAATACTTTTAACTATGACGGGCTCATGTACTTGATGGTCCTAACTTTTATCGTTTTGTTTGCAAAAGCACATTTTTCGTCCGTGTTCAAAATCGTTTCACAAAATTCATATTCACTCTCCATTAGCGGATCCAAAATCATTTAAAGCTTTCGGTGGTGGTCTGTCATACAGATTTTTTTATAATTTCATAACCGTTTTGTTTTATAACTATTGCTTATGTTCAGACAATGTCAGTTAACAAATCAGTTCTTGGATTTCTCGCTTTCTCTGCCTCTACTTACTCTCTAGGATCAATTATCCATTTGGGCTAATATACTTAACGACACTTCCAACGCTACCGATGGATTTTTCGCTCTATTTTGAAAACCATGTAAGATATCTGAACGAAACTTTCAGGGAATAGAGAAAAATATTTGCGACGGGTATTGCAAACAACTGTTTGCGAATAAATTGTTTTTATGAGGTGCCTCAGGCATACGAACACAACAACCCTCATTTTCAAAAGTCGCAAAAATAGGCAAATTAAAATAATCGTTAATTAGCGATTAAACGGTAATTTATTGCAATTCAGTCACCTGCATTTCTTTTAATTAATCAACAAATATCTTTTAGCTTTATCACACCTGAAACTCACGTGGTATTGTATACATACAAACCGGGTGACACACATTGGAATTTAGGCCGAAGTTGAGGTGAGAAATTCGAGTTTTCTCCTACAGCGTTTACTCTGTTGACTGATCGATAGGTGCAGTCTATGCAGAAATCGAACATTTATTGAATGAAAGTAACATAAGGAATACAGGTTGTTTCGTTTTCGCAAACACTTCAGAAAAATGGACATAAAGTACTGCTATCACAATAACATTGAAGTGTTTGCGAAAACGAAAAAACCGGGATTTCTTATGCTACTTTCTTTTAATAAATGTTCAATTTCTGCACAGACTGCACCTATCTGTCAGTTAATAGAGTAAACGCTATAGGAGAAAACTCGAGTTTCTCTCAATTCCATTATGTGTCACCGTTCATTTAGCGGTTTGTTTGTATTGATTGTAAGTAGTGTTTATACCTCGTTTATCTGTCATTTGAGCAAATGACAGCTACTCTATGACGCATACCCAATGCAAACACGTACCTGTATTTGTGTTACCTTCAAATCCCATGGCAAATTATGTAATTGTCTTATGTTATCAAGGCCCCGTCTCCAAAATGTACTACCGATGCCATTTCAAACATAATCAATTGAATTAGTAAAGCAATATGGCTGGTGAATGCAAAACGTTACCCAAATGGGCTCGCAAAATGCGAGTATGCGCAATATGCGCTGGATGACAAGTTGTGCCATTCCGCGTCTGGTGCATACCATTGTGAAAGCTGGGGTATTGGCCTGTGCCCATAGCGACAGACTATCAAAAATAGTGAAAGAAGAAAAGAAAAAAAAAATCACCCATATGCCTTAGAATCATCCATGTGGAGGAAGATAGGCCGTAGAAAATCTTTCACAAAATTTATCCGTGATTTATTCGCTGGAATGTTTGTGATAATCTATATGCGCTAGGTGTGATTTTTGCGACTTTTGAAACTGGGGGTTGTCTCACATCAAGGCATATACCGAAAACACTTTGCTGTCACTTTCAATAAATTTTAGACCAGTACTTGTGTTATTCAACCCTGAATCAATGGTGAAAATTTCAAGTCAATTGCTCTACCCGTTTTTGCAATATTGTAAAATATCCATCGGTAGCGTTGGAAGTGTCGTTAAGTATACAATCAGACAACGGACACTACAAGACCCAAAATTAAACTTTCAGCAATAAAATCTGATTAGGTACTGTTTCATTTACAACCAATCTAGATCTGATTTAATCAGACGAATTGCTTTCTTTCTGAGAAAGGCGCTGATGGAAGCTAAAGTAAAACTATTCTTATTTTGATCATGTCAGAATGTATGCGATGCCTTATCCTATCTCCTGGATAATGTTTATATTAGGTTCGGAACCGAGTTATACAGACAAATTGTTGAAATTCCGATCGGTACAAATTGCGCCCCTCTCGAAGCTGATTTATTTTTATACTGCTACGAAAGAGATTTCATGGGTTCTCTTAACCATGACAATCAAGCTGATGTTATCGAGGCTTTTAATTCGACTTCTTGGTACCTCGATGACCTTTTGAACATTGACAATCCTTATTTTGAAGGCACGGGCAATCAAATTTATCCACCTGAACTACAATTGATAAAGCCAACACTACATATACCCCTTTTTATTTACATATTTCTATGGTAAATAGATTTGTTTCTTCTAAAATTTATGATAAACGCGATGACTTTGATTTTGATGTAGAAAAATTTCGTTGGTGACGTTCCTCGCCGTTTTCTTATGGTGTATACATTTCGCAACTTATCAGGTTTGCTAGAGTCTGCAATCATGTAGTGGACTTCAACGCGCAAAATAAATGTTCAACAGTCAAACTTCTCCAGCATGGCTAGCGGTATCATAAACTTCGAAAACCATTTTCTAAATTTTATCGCAGACACTATGAGTCGATTTCCAAAGTTAATGTTGGGCTAAGACGCTTTTACGTGAGGGCCTTTCGGAACCAGAATTTTATGGTGACTTGGTTTACAAACTTAAGAAACTTACTGGACGGAATGATTTTTCTTTTCAGTTCAGAAAAATCATAACACGTTACAGATTATTTGTTATAACTTGAATGTTATGCGACAGTCTGCATGCTTAGTTTTTAACTTAAACCGGTTTTACATGCGCCTCACCTCACCCTCATTTTCTGCAGTGGTTCACAACATTTAGTTAGTTGTTCGGTCCTCGTGTTCAATCTCTAACTAGTTCAATGAATCATCAAGGACGAACAAACAACTCATGATAACCACCAAGATGAATCAAAAATGAAGACACAACAGATTCAGTAAGCTGCCCGACGATGGAGATCTCTGGGCGCCGAATAAGTTACTGAAACCCGGAGCAAAAGAAAAACACCAGTTGAACCCCGGTGTGCCAAGCAACAGACAGGAAGCTCAGGCCCCCCAAACTAACTAAAATGAATAGCTTTATGTCGGGGCCATCATACAGGTAGAGTCTGACGCCTGACCCGCCGGCGTGCAATTAAAGAAGGCAGCGTAGTAATTTCCCATGATTGAATGGGAAAATCGAGAAAACTCGTAAATCCACAAAAGCGCCAGGCTAAGTGGAAATAATACAGCATTTTAAGCCCTCCAGTTATTCCTTTACTGATTTAAGTCCAAAGCGTTTCTAATGTGATTTATGTTTACACTATCTGTTTGTTCTGTCTGCTGTATTTTGTTATTACGTGAATGCTTTGAAATATACATAGGGTAACCACTACTCACTTACGACAGGGGTTTACGAGCAGAATATGGATACCCTCTTTTAGTGAATCGGCGTATACACTCGTATATACTTTTGTGTTATATTGTCATATGATCGTGAGTTAAAAACTTTCTTTACTTATGGCATGAATGAACGTAGTGGACAGATTCTGTCTTTTTTCCGCAAACGTTTGATTCTTACTTTCACTATTTTATTGTACTCGGTACAATGTGATTTTATGATCGTCTTACTTTCAGAAATGTGTTATCGATTTTGAGAGAAATTGTATCTACAAGATTTATGATCATTGAGAGAAACATATCATTGTTTTAGGCAGGATATCATTGTTTTCCTATTACGATGCAATTACGTGATGGGTTTAAGAAATAGTTGGAAATTGTTACATACTCATTTAGAAATGTAATTTTTGACACAGTGGCTGTTGTCTTAAAGTCTAAGTAGTATACTGTGGTGGATTAGTTATAGAAATTTATATCGTTTCTGCGTTGTACTGTATCATTGATATTAAAAAAAAAAATGTATGCCGCCAACTGATTTCCAAGTCCGGAAGATTATCAGCACATATGAGCATTGTACCATGCGTGGCTTGACAGCGACCGAACTGCGAAAGTTCATGTATATGAGCATTTGCATGAGAAAGCCAACAAAATGATTGTACTCTCCGTGTTGCGAAAGCAATGGTGCTGATCAGCTATGCAGTTACTGCACCGCTGATCTTTGCCCTTTTTCGCATATGCAGTTTGTTGGTTTTGGATTATTACAGTCTTTGTATCGACTATCCTGTTGAAAGTTGCAAAATTACAGTTATTCTCTTTGGCTCCATGTTGCCAGATCTATAGGGTCACTTAAGTAGCCGAAACCGCGGTATGGTCCATCCCCTCTCTCATTAATACGTTCACTGCTCTGAAAGGATCTCAGTTTATTTTTATTTGCTTTTACTGCAGCTGGTGTTGTGCCGTGTGGCGGCCCTAAAAAGTCTCCCCGTATATCATCCATAGTGCAGATTGTATTTTCCTTTTGGTCCTTTGAGATCAGCGAGGGTATTCTGTGAAATCAGAAATTTTTTGTATTGGTTTTGCTTCCTTTTCTAACCAACGTTTAATACAGTTGGCCTTATTTGGATTATTACAGTCTTTGTATCGACTATCATGTTGAAAGTTGCAAAATTACAGTAATTCTCTTTGCCAAATCTATAGGGTCATTGAAGAGGCTTAAGTAACCGAAAGTAGCCCATCCCCTTTCTCATTAATACGTTCACTGCTCTTAAAGGATCTCAGTTTTATTTTCATTCTAATGCGGCAGCTCATATCATAAACTGTGATTGAAGCTTGTCTATAAGTTACTTAAGATTTCGCGGATTGGGGGTATGGGCCTTACAGCTTTGATCGATCAAAGCAGGCTTGTCTTTAGAAGCAATACAGTAACTTCAATAAATGTATATTTTGAAATACATTTTTTCAAAGCATCAGGAAAACGTGTCCGTGCAATGTATACCCCCTTGAACCCCACTTTTATAAAGAAAAAAAGGGGTTTGCAGGGGTATAACTACTTTTTCTTATTTTTGCTCCTAAACATAGATTGTAGGTACTCGTTAGAACCGCCTCGCCGAGGCGGTTCTAACGTGTACCCACAATCTATGTTTTGAGCAAAAATAAGAAAAATGTCCAGAAATTTCCATTGGAAATTTTGAATTTTCACAACTCCAGAAAAATCTGTTTATTACACGGGCATGTTTTCAAAGGAACTAAATTTCTTAAGAAAAAAAAGCAGAATTATTATAACGAACTATGAAGGAGCTTTAGAAAATGTTATGACAAATTGTCAGAACAGAAAAGTTGAAATATGTTCTGTATACAATATTGAAGCAAGCTGTAGTTGGGTTTCTTTGATACCGAACAACGCTATCTTGAGCATTTATTTTGTTACGTAATTTAGATAATAATTTCATTCCATTTATTCTAACAATAAGATGTCAGATCTTTAATACTGTAATACATCTTGATTACACACCGGTTGACTTTGTCTTACAATTTCATTCGACTGTTGATTGCAAAATGTCACTAAAAGTAAAATAAATCTACTGTTTAAACTCGTTTATCTTTTGTTGTTATTTCAAATGTATCCATTTAGCCATTGAATATTCCACCTCTCAGAAACGCCGTATTCCGTTGTAAAAACTAGCAATGGTTGTGTTACGACCTGATCGTTTCTTACCCTTCTATTGTCTTTTCATTACGAAAACACGTCCATGTAATATAGAGATATTTTAAGTTGTAAAAAAAAATGAAAGTTTTAGTACAAAATTTTTGATGTTTTTCTTATTTTTGCTCAAAAAATAGATTGTGGGTACACGTTAGAACCGCCTCAACGAGTACCCACAATCTATGTTTTGGAGCAAAAATAAGAAAAATTGGTATACCCCTGCAAACCCCAGTTTTTTCTATATAAAAAGTGGGGTTCAAGGGGGGTTTCATTGCACGTACATGTTTTCCTGATGTGCTAATTAATTGTGCCTTGTCTTATCCCCGATCTGTTTTACGTTAAAATGCATAATGTATATTTTGCATTCAATTTTGAATGTTTAACTTCGAGTAAACAAGTATGTACATGTATTTTTGCCCATGCAATATACCGTTCTTTTTTTTTCTTTTCAGCTATAAAATTGAAATTTTCATTGAAAAAAAAAAATATGACAATTTGGATAATTTCGCTAAAAATACTGATTGTACCCACACGTTAGAACCGACTTAAGAGTATACTCAATCAATTTTGGCCACAAAAGGAGAAACATGATATACCCCTGTAAACCCCAGTGTTGCTATATGAAATGGGGGTATTCATTGCTTGGACATGGTTGTTCGATGATATTCTGGGTTTTACGCCATCGGCAACGACACTTTCAAAATGTAATTCACTCATGCAATACCGTCTTCCAGCTAAATGTCATTAAAACGTGTAATCCATACGCGGGGAAATAGAATTACTTCTGGAACTTGAACTTAATTTTCAATGAATAAATACAATTAACATGATAAAACACTTGTTGTGTATAATGACAAAGCCTCTATGAATATGCAAATGTGTGGTTAAATGAAGCTTGTTCGATGGTGCAATTTAATGCTCCCTTTTCCAAGATGCCTAATCGATGCAGAATTTTAAGATTGATTTGATAGTAAAAGCAGTTTAGCAGTATGCAGCGACATAATAACAAGACATGAAAACAAACGACTGCATCCCAGCAAACCAGTTTATGCATTTATAATGTCTGAATTTGCATCTATTTATCAATAACCCTTACCCTTGGATTATGGCTAGGGTTAGGGTTAGGGCTATAAGTAAGCCTCAGGGCTAGGTTTAGGGTTAGGGTTAGGGCTAGGACTTGGGTCAGGGTTAGAGCTAGGGTATGATGCTAGGGTTAGGGTTAGAGTTTGGGCTAGGGTTAGAGTTTGGGCTATGGTTAGGGTTAGGGCTAGGGTTAGTATTAGGGGTAGTGTCAGAGCGAGGGTTAGGGTTAGGTACGAGACAAGTTCTATAATCACAGACAGTTCGATTCTCATGCAGCCAGTGTGGTTTCTTCGGGGAACATTTTAGGACACATGTTCGGACTTAGTCCCCGAAGTACAGCCGCCATACGAAGAACATTCAGGCCCGACATATATTCGGTAAAATAGTCCGAGTAAAGTTCGGTAATCACCGAAAGGCCGATTCTCATGCAGCCTACGAGATTTCTTCGGGAAGATACTTCGATGCAAGTACGGACTTAGTCCCCGAACATGCATCGTTGTATTTTCCCGAACATAGCTCGGGGACTGAATAGGTATCGTACTTTTTGTGATCACCGAACTTGTCTTGGACCTTACCCTAACTCTAACCCTAACCCTAGCCCCAGCCCTAAACCTAACACTACCCCTAACCGTAGCACTAACCCTAACCCTAACCCAAACCCTAACCATAATACCTTAACCCTAGCCATAACCCTAACACTAACACTAACCGTAGAACTAATCCTAACCCTAGCCCAAACCCTAACCCTAGCCCTTATACTAACCATAATACCCTAACCCTAGCCCTAACCATAACACTTACCCTAAATCTACCCCCTAACCCTTACCCTAACCCTATCCCTAACCCTAACCCTAACTCCTTACCGTAACCCTAACCCTTAACCAAAACCCTAACCCTTACACTAACCATAATACCCAAATCCTAGCCCTAACCCTTACCCTACCACCCCCTAACCTTAACCCTAGCCTAACCCTAGCCTAACCCACCCTAACCCTAACCCTAGCCCTAACCTTAACCTAATCCTAATCCTAACCCTAACCCTAACCCCTAACCCTAACACCCTAACCCTAACCCTAGCCCTAACCCTAACTCCTTACCGTAACCCTAACCCTAACCCCAAACCCAAACCCTAGCCCTTACCTTATCCATAATACCCTAACTCTAGCCCTAACCCTAACCCTTACCCTACCACCTCCTCACCCTAACCCTAACCAAACCCAAGCCTAACCCACTATAACCCTAACCCTAGCCCTAACCTTAACCTAACCCCTAACCCTAACCCTAACCCTAACACCCTAACACCCTAACCCTAGCCCTAGCACTAGCCCTAGCCCTTATCCTAACCCTAGCCCTAATCATAACCATAACCTCTGACAGGAAAACAACAGAAAAAAGATAAACACCACAAATGCGACTGCGAACTCAGACAATTTCGATCTTTCTTTTTTTCGACATAGTCAATTTCAATCAGTTTTTGATCTGTTAAGTCCGAAAAATTGAGAACTTAGACCGTAACCCTAAACCTTACCCCAGCTCTAGCATGATCCTAGCCCAAACTCTAATCTTAACCCTAGCATTAATCATAACACTAGCCCTAACCCTAACCCAGGCCCTAACCTTAACACTAGCCCTACCCCTAACCCTAACTCTAACCCTAGCCAAAACTCTAACCCTAACCTAGCATTACTCTTCCCTAACCCTAGCCCTAACCAAGACCCTATCCCTATCCCTAACCCCAACCCAAGTCCTTACCCTAACCCTAGCCATAGCCCTAACCCTAGCTCCAACCCTAAACTAAAATCAGCCATAGCTCACATGCAATATATAAAGATTTTTAGCTGTAAAAATTTGAAAATTTCATTAGAAAAAAGGATATGTTTAATATTTTTGCGCAAAACCTTGATTGTGGGCACATGTTAGAACCGCCTTACTGAGGCGGTTCTAACGAGTTTCCACAATATATGTTTTGTCAGAAAAGTACAAAAGTTGAAATATGTTCTGTATACAATATTGAAGCTGTGGTGGGGTTTCTTTGATACCGAATAACCACTATCTTGAGCATGTATTTTGTTACGTAATTCAGATAATAATTTCATTTCATTAATTCTAACAATCAGATGTCAGATCTTTGACACTGTTATACAACTTGATTACGCCCCAGTTGACTTTTGTTTTAGAATTCCATTCTACAGCTGATTGCAAAATGTCACTTAAAGTAAAAAAAAAAAAAATCATTTATTGCTTAACCTCATTTATGTTTTACTGTAATTTCAAATGTATCCATTGATAAAACAGGAAAATATCACTTCTCATAATTGTCTAATTCCATTGTAAAAACTATTTAAACTTTTAGCATAAGTGTAATTAAATTAAATTAAATTTTGTTCTATTTCTATTTATGTTCCGTTATGTTCTTGCAAACGATTTGTTTCTATTACAAATTCTGACACCAACGCATCTTGTAATGGTTTTGACGACAGGCATTCTAACTCTTGTCTTTAGATGTTTTCCATTACGAAAACATGCCCATGTAATACATTGATTTTTCCTAAGTTGTAAAAATTGAAAAATTTCACTGGAAAACTTATGATATTTTTCTTATTTTTGCTCAAAACGTAGATTGTGGGTACAAGTTAGAACCGCCTCGCCGAGGCGGTTCTAATGAGTACCCACAATCTATGTTTTGGAGCAAAAATAAGAAAAATAGGTATACCCCTGCATACCCCTGTTTTGCTATATAAAATTGGGGTTCAAGGGGGTATACATTGCACGGACATGTTTTCCTGATGTCGGCGTGGTGAGTATAATTTTTGCAATGGTTGTGTAAGGACCTGATTGTTTCTTACCTCTCTACTCTCTGTGGCTTAATTATGCCTCGCCTAATCCCTGACCTGTTTCACGTGCATATTTTGCCTTCTGTTCTGATAAACTTCGAGTAAACAAGTATGTACATGAAGGTCCATTACGAAACCTTGCCCATGCAATATACAGATTTCGTTTTCATCTATAAAATTGAAAATTTCATTGGAAAAAAATGACAATCTTGATAACTTTGCTCAAAACATTGATTTTGTGTACACGTTGGAACCACATAACTCACAATCTATTTTGGCAACAAAATGAGAAACATTATATACCTCTGTAAACCCCAGTTTCACTAATATAAAATGAGATAAAGGGGCATTCATTGAGATGGCATGTTTTCATGATAACATACAGGGTTTTATGCCAACAAAAACGACACTTTCAGATTGTACAAATTCACTTATGGAATAACGTCTTCCAGTTGAATGTTCTTAAAAATGTAATCCAACAGTGGAGGAAATAGAATTATTTCTGAAACATATTTTTCAATGAAGAAATACAAATAACATAATAACACACACTTATTGTATAACGACACAGTCTCTATGATTATGTAAATATTGGGTTTAACGAAGCTTGCTCGGTGATGTTATGCTTCATTTTCAAGCATGTCTGGTCGATGAAGATTTTGAAGATTGATTTGATAGTAAAACAGTTTTGCAGTACGCAGCGAAATAATAACGAGACAAGAAAACAAACTACTGCATCCCAACAAATCAGTTTATGCATTTATAACGTCTCAATTTGCATTTTATTGTCAGACTGTCAAGTTTTGTTTTGTCATTTTATAATTCCCATGTCACTTCATGCAAAGAAATAGAATACAATTTTCTATGAACTTATTTTTGTCACTGTGATGAGTTCCCTTCGCGTACTCGAAAAAAATGAAAGAAATGAGAAGGAAACGAATTAAACAGAGTCAAACTCTATACACAATAGATAAAATCAGAAACGCACTTTCTGATTGCAATCTGCAGTTTTAAACTGATAAATAGACTAATATAAGATAATTGTTCTTCAGAAATTCCATGACCATTACATTGTGGAACTAAGATATTTGAAAAATTAGTCTGTTAAGCTAATCAACACTGACGGCAGCTGAAATTAGAATCAAATGATTGTTAGAAATATGTTCTATAATCATAAGATAAGACACATAATTAATTTGACTTTCTCATTGTTGGAATATAGATGAGAACTTTAAATATTAGATAAAATCTCAGAAAAATATAGGGGGTATACCAACGGAAACGTATATATCTCAGCAACCAAAAGTCCTAGACAGCTGAAATTGGTATCAAATGATTGCTATGACAATAGTCTATAATCAAGTAAAGGGTATATCAATAAAATGCCTAGCTTGTTTCTGGAATATTTAAGAGAACTTAAGCTATAGAAGAAAAACATTTGCAAACGAAGGGGTATACCAATAAAACTGCTAATATATCAGTGACAAAAAGCTATAGAGAGCTAAAATTAGAATCAAATAATTGCTAGAATAATGTTCTATAATCATAAGATAAAGAACATGAATAATTTGACTTTCTCATTGTTGGAATATAGATGAAAACTTTAAATATTAGATATAAATCTCAGAAAAATATAGGGGGTATACCAACGGAATTGTATATTTCTCAACAACCAAAAGTCCTAGACATCTGAAATTGGTATCAAATGATTGCTATGATAATATTTTATAACCATGTAAAGGGTATATAAACAAAATGTGTTTTTTTATTTCTCGAATATTTAAAAGAACTTAAGCTATAGGAGAAAAAACATTGGCAAACGAAGGGGGTATACCAAGAAAACTGCTAATATCTCAGTGACCAAAAGATCTAGAGAGCTTAAATTGGTATCAAATGATTGCTAGAATAATTTTCTTTAATCATGTGATAAAACATAAATAATTTGACTTTCTCATTGATGAAATAGTGATGAGAACTTTAAATATAAGATAAACAATCTCAGAAAGATATAGGGGGTATACCAACGGAAACGTATATATCTCAATAACCAAAAGTTCTAGAGACTGAAAATGCTATAATATGATTGCTTTGACAATATTCTATAACCATGTAACAAGTATATAAACAAGCTGACTTTCTTGTTGCTCAAATATATAAAAGAACTTAAGATATAAGAGAAAAATCACTTGCAAATGAAGGGGGTATACCAATAAAACTGCTACTATCTCAATGAAAAACAGCTCTAGAAAGCTGAAATTGGTATCAAATTATTGCTAAGATAATGTTCTAAAACCACGTGGTAAGACACACAAACAACCTGTCTTACTTTTTTCGAATATTGATAAAAACTATAAATATTAGAGAAAATCAAAGAAAAAAAGTGGAGGGGGTATACCACAAAAATCTTTATAACTCGGCAACCAAAAGTTATAGAGAGCAGAAATTGGTATCAAATGATTGCTATGGTATTGTTACATATAATCATAGGATAAGATTTATGAAAAACTAGGCGTTCTTAGTGTTGAATATTGATGAGAACTTAAAATATTAGATAAAAATGACAGAAAAATAGAGGGGGTATACCAACAGAAACGTTTATATCTTAGCAACCAAAAGGCCTAGAGAGCTAAAATTGGTATCAAATGATTGATATGACAATATTTGATAGACATGTTATATAATAAGACAATTTCACCAACACATCTTTTATGTGTCCACCGATTGAAAAGACCACTATTGCAGCGGTCTTCTTTTTAACATAACATGTGTGTCATGTAGCACATCATACTTTAAAAAAAAAAAAAAAAAAGGATATTATATTAGTTTATGAATTAATTAGCTAAATTCTCCCATTAAACTGGTCCGAAAATAATTTACAGTATCAAAATCTATTGTTTAACTAGTTCCCAGAAGAAAGGCTTTTCATCAAAAACCTTCGTTTTATACAAAGTTTAAGTCATCCAACCATTTATGGCACAATCAACAAGCATAACATGTGTATTATAATCACGGCCCACCGGCCGAAACTTACACTGTGTCACAAATAATGAGCACAACACGAGTATTTTCACGGCCCACCGGCAAAACTAAAATTGTGACACAATTAAAAAGCACAACATGTGTATTTTCACGGCCCATGACCGAAACTAACATTGCGCCACAATTAAAAAGCACAACATGTGTATTATCACGGCCCATGACCGAAACTAGCTTTGTGCCACAATTAAAAAGCAAAACATGTGTATTATCACGGCCCATGACCGAAACGAACATTGTGCCACAATTAAAAAGCACAACATGTGTATTATCACGGCCCATGACCGAAACTAACATTGTGCCACAATTAAAAAGCACAACATGTGTATTATCACGGCCCACCGGCTGAAATGCACTTTCAAATCTTATGTTTTATCAAGGTCCACCGGCCAAAGCTATCATTGCGCCACAGTTAACAAGCACAACATGTGTATTATCACGACCCACTGGCCGAAATTAATCATTATACCAGAATGAACTAGCAAAGCCTACAAGTGTATTGTCACGACCCACCGGCCAAAAGTAACATTGCGTCACAATAAACAAGCACAACATGTGTATTGTCACGACCTACTGGCCAAAATGATCGTTATACCGAATGCATTAGCAAAGCTTACACGTGTATTATCACGGCCCACCGACCAGATCTAGCATTGTGCCACGATAAGCAAAGACCAACAAGTGCATTATCACGGCCCTCCAGTCAAAACTTATCACCAGTTTACATCACAGTACATGTGCATTATCATGTCCCACCATCCAAAAACACAAGCAGCCCTCCAAACTCTCGCAGACAAAGTTTAAATTTCTTTGGAAGCTCTTCTCCAGGTCTTATCATTTGAACAGAAGGACATCATTCAGCATCTTTACAATTCGATGCATTGCAGATATAATGCGTATTATGCAATCACCAGCTTTTGATATTTCATGATTACTTATTCTCACTGTCGGGAAACAAACTCCGTGTAAGCTATCATTTGAACACATAACGGTGACGTCACAGAGAATTTTAGCAGTTCGGACTAAACCTAACTTCGGAAAATTTGTGGTGCGTAAATTTTTGTGAAATATTTTAAATATCCTATCATATGCAGCACATATTTTTTGTTGTATAACTGTGAAAAAATGTGATCGCTAAGAACACTTCGGAAACTTAAATGTTCCGAAGTGTTCTAAATGTTGACAATTGTTTCTAAGAAAGAAAACATTGCTCATAAGTGATTATTATAGGATATGTGTAAAACATTTTTCTTTAATATGAAAATAGCAACGCGTGATTTCCGAAATTATGTGCAGTACGAACGCGCACTCTGTCGTATGACGTTTACACAAATGATAGCATACACGGACTTTGTTTCCCGGCACTGTATTCTAAGGGCTCTTAAGATTTTATGCAAAGATGTTCAGTATGACATCACTTCTTGCAAGTTTTCAAAACATAATCATTGTAAAGAATATTCATCACTAAAACTTGCATCCATGCCTATTATGTTTCCAAAAGCGATATATCATACATTAGACCAACCAATGCTGCATCATTAAGATCAATTTAACCTCATATGTAAGAGCATGCTTAAGACAAATACTTTTCGTGAAACACATTTAGCTTATCATTCAACTTCTTTCAGAGTGCAAAACACTGTTTTAATCGTGCCAGTATAAATGTATATGATTATAATACGTGTCTAAAGACATTAAGCGAATGCTTATACTTTTACTTCTACAACATTAGACTCTCTGGTATCAGAATTAATTGTTCCTGAAAAGGTGTATTAAACTCTTAACACATGAAAATTACGTGTTCATAAATTCATTCATGAACTCAGATATTATAACGATAATTGTCTCGGTTTCTCAGATTAGCAATCAGTCTGCTCTAAAGGACATGATAAGCAACCTGTATAACTAAAGGGATAGAGCTCCTGCTGTGAAAGACTATAAACTTATTGCGAAGTTTGCTCCCTGAAACTAATTTTGCTTGACTGTTTCGCACGTGTGATTTAGTATTCAATTACATCAGCTGTCTGTGAAAAATGACAAAAACTATGCTCTCTTAGCAACTGAATGACATTTGAAAACAATTATTCATTTCCGGAACGCATTTAGTCAATATTATTTAAATACTTAGACTTATTGATATGTGCATATGATAGAATTGTAAACATAATTTCTTATAGAGCAGAAACACATCAAATTTTAAAGCTGGAAAAATATACAAAACTTTTTCAGGTATCTTCAATGACCCTGAATGAAATGAAACCAAAACAGAAGATTCCTCAATACATGTTAGGCATCAGAATATTTATAAACTGCCGTCTGATTGGCAAAGTCATAACATAAGTATGGAAATTGGTAGCGAGGTATAGAAGTTATATATTGAAAAAATTCCAGTCTCGGGATTGTTTTAAGGGCGAAGATTGTGAGTACCCGTAAAATCGATTAAACGCCTCCAGTAATATCTTTAGTGGCCGTTCCACAGTGGTTCTCTTATTATTTATCTTTTTGTTGCTCGTTAATTCCGCCTGTCTGTCGTGCTCGTCTACTTAATTTTGTTTTATGCTAGTAAGGTAACATGACAGGGAAAGGGCTAGTCATCTTGTTTAACCCATATTTGACGAATGGATTTTCCCATCATTATCATAAGGGTGAGTCCACTTTCATTATTAGGGGCGTCAGGAGTGATTTTTAAATTTTATTCAATTTTTCGATTAAAATTCTCTAAGCAAACAGAATAGCCCCAGATGTTACGCCGCGTTCTGCGGCGTCACATCTGGGGCTATTCTGTTTGCCTATGTCCCACAAAAGAGACGCAAGGCTTAAATGAGTTAAATACTTGTCGTTAATTAATTTGTAATATTTTGTATTGTTCTCTTTTTTCCGCATGAAGTTTGGATTGGGTTTTAAATCTTCTTGTATCATTCCTGGACCTTCTATTCTTACTTGCCCCTTCTCTACAATCTCATGTTGCCATGTATGTGTACTGAGTGAAATAAGGATTTATATATTTGTATTTGTACAAACTAATGCACAGGCAGCCTATGGTTACTATTGTCGTAGTACGTATACGCCAGACACAGACTTCAGATCCGGAAGCTCGGCTTAAAGTATTCCAGATATATTGTCTTAGACAACTGTTTTATCGACAACATCCATTTAAGACTGAAATTAAGTGCAGAAACAATTGCAATATGAGCTGCCGCATGGGAAAACCAACAATCTGCATAGGCGAAAACAAAGGCGCAGATCATCTTCGCAGTAACTGCGAAGTTAATCAGCGCCTTTGTTTTCGCTACACGGATAGTACAAATTCCTCTACTTTCTAAATCCAAAAGTTCCAGCCTCTAACTATCTTTTGTGACTGTACAGCCCGGTTTGTGTCGGACCTTGTCGGAACCCAAATTGTTGGTTTTCTCACGCACAGGCTCATATATCGGAATCGGAAGCCAGGGAAATAATTTCCTGTACAGTTTTTCAGCGGTTTTGTTGGAGTAATATCCCTAAATCAAGACTATTGATTCTGACAAACAACGCACTAAACTGTGCATCTACATTTAGACACAGTACTGTTGTAATATACAAGTAAATGCCGACAAAGTTCCATTATATACAGACACGTCGGCAATCCCCGTAAGATTTAAAATCATGTCAAGAATTATTGTATTTATCTTCTTTTTTTATATATATGTACTCTTCGCCAAAAGTTTAGCATAATAAATTTAGTAAAAGGAGGCAAAAATATCTGGTTAGATCTAAACCCAGTGAATAAATATTTCGACACAATTGTTCAGTATTCGATGTCATGGTTACGGTGGAACCAATCAGCACTTTTACGGATTCAAAATCGGCAGTTAATTAGATACTGAATGGCAAAATATAAGTCACTAGTTTGAAAAAGTTATTTTCGACGTGTTTTTTAAAATCTTGTCTACAAGTACTCAGTTTCAGTCTTTTCATTCAAAATTTATTTAAATCTTTAAATCTTTAGACTATAGATGGAATAATAATGTGGTATAACACATAATGTGGTATCTCTTTTCTTGAAACTTTTTGGCCTGAGAGCTGACAAGCTTTTTGTTCAAGCCTCATTGACAGTGACATTGAACGGCTCTAGCAGGGCTGCAACGATCTGTCAAAGTTAAAGAATCTGAATAGTTTTTCTGGTTTGACCTTCCCCCACCCACATTTTTCATATAGTGATTGAAGGTATTTTTGTTTAATAATTTGAATTGGAACTCATGGCTTCAGGTTTTGTTGGTCCAACTGTGGGGCGGTTGACTTGTCGGGGTGGAAAAAATCCGAAGTCTTGTCCGCTGCTCCTCAGGTTGGCTTTGTTGTTGGTTTACGGACTCTGTGTTTGGAAGTGGGCAACATCAGGAGATATTTTAGATAAAAACCAGGACTGTTGTATAGGATTTGGAAAATCATTTGGTGGAATTGCTCAGAGCTTGGCTTTCACAAGGAAAATTGGTAACTGAAGAGGCTCCGAAGGAATACGCAGTTTCAAGCCTTCAAAGGGAACAAACTTGTTGATTCTTATTATTTTGGCTGGAGATATCAAAATGAACCCAGGCCCCAGGTTCCAGTGCCGCACGTGCAAGAAGTATTGCAAGGCCGCCGAGAAAGCAGTTAAATGTGAAGATTGCGAGAAACGCTTCCATGTGTCTTGCGTAAATCTTGGTCCCATTGAGTTACAAAAGACTGAGTCGGGTAATGATTCTTGGTATTGTTTAAACTGCAAAGCTGAGTGCAGCCTATGCAGTGGTGCTGTTTTGAATTCCCATAAGGCTGTCCAGTGTGACAAATGTGAAATGTGGGTGCACAATAACTGTTCTTTTATGTCAGACTCAGAGTATGAAACGATGCAAAACTCAAACCGTACATGGATTTGCCCAAAATGTGACTTTTTCAATGTCTCAGACTCTGTTTTCAATGAACAGTTTAACTTGGAAAGTGAAAATCGGTTTGACCTACTTGCTAAAGGTCATGAAACCAGGTCCACTGAAACCTTGACTAGCAAAAACAGTTTTATTAATGGTCTGAAATTTGAGTTGTTTGCCTTCATTGATTTTTCAAAGATACTTCAACGGTTACTCAGATACTCGGTCGGTCCAGGAAAATTTCAATCTCATTACATCGTTTATTCAGGAATCGGAAGATAAACATACCCCCTCAAAAACTAGTCCCTCAGTTTCCTCTGTCCCTTGGATACCACCTGAAATAAGAAGGAAGATTCGCAGAAAAAATGCAACGCATGCAAAAGCTAAAAAGACTGGTAGTGCAAAATTTAGATCTAAATTTGAATCTTTACGGAAAGAGATCAAAGCTGATATCAGGAAGCAGCATGATCTTTACGTGAACAACTTGGTAGGAGATGTTAAGGCTAATCCTAGAGGTTTTTACAGGTACATAAACAGTCAGAAAAAAGATACCCAAGATATTCCCCCGTTGAAAAAGAGAAATGGAAGTGGAAATGCACAATCCGAATTTGAGAAGGCGGAAGTTCTCGGATGTTTTCACTAAAAGTGAATACAACCAGGTCCCTCTTATGGATAGATCTTCCCCATTCATGCATGATATTGTGGTCACAAAGGAAGGGGCGACCAAACTTCTCAAAGGTCTAAACCCGTCTAAAGCCTTAGGGCCTGATGAGCTTCATCCCAGAGTCCTAAAGGAACTGGCTATGGAATTAGGTCCGGTATTCGCCCATCTCTTCCAGCAGTCAATTGATACAGGTGAAATTCCTAAAGAATGGTCTCTTGCTAATATTCGCCCCCTGTTTAAGAAGGGCGACAGGTCACTTGCCCGCAATTACCGCCCTGTTTCTTTGACATGCATTCCTTGTAAGCTTCTTGAACATATTGTATTATGGCCCATCTTGATGAACATGAACTCTTGATGGACAGGCAACACGCATTTAGGAAATGGCATAGCTGTGAAACTCAGTTGACTACAGTGATAAATGACTGGGCAAAAATCTTAAAGAAAAAAGGCCAGGTCGACACTTTTATACTCGATTTTGAAAAGGCTTTCGATACTCCTCCCCATGAACTCCTTAAAAGCAAATTGTTTAGCTATGGAATAGGTGGAACAACACTGAATTGGATAAATGCTTTCCTTTGTTTCAGACAACAAAGGGTAGTGGTTAATGGTATTAAATCGGATTGGGCTCAAGTTGTGTCGGGTGTCCCTCAGGGCACCGTTCTCGGCCCCTTGCTGTTTTCCTTGTATATTAATGACATCTCAGCAGACATTGAGTCTGAAATAACTCTTTGCTGATGATTGTGTTTGCTATCGTGAAATCAAAAATAAAGAGGATACATTGAAACTTCAGAGAGACATTGATCGTTTAGGCAGTTGGGCTAGGAAATGGGGAATGAGATTTCAACCCGTCAAATGCAACGTTCATGATGCAGCTGACAAATAAACGGTCTAGTAAGATACCTTGAGGGCACTGTACTGGAAAACGTTGAAAGCATAAAATACCTGGGTGTAACTATCACAAATGATTTGAAATGGAATACTCATATTTCCAATGTTTGTACAAAGGCTAACAGAACTCTCGAGGAAAAAAATTGTATTCTTGTCCCCCAGATGTGAAAGAAGCAGCTTATAAAGGACTGGTGCGACCGGTCTTGGAATATGGAAGCTCAGTTTGGGACCCTCACACTCATTGCCTCCAGGAAGAACTTGAAAAGGTCCAAAATCGTGCGGCAAGGTTTGTGACGGGAAATTATGTTTTTGAAACTGGGAGTATGACTGGCATTTTAGGTCAACTGAAATGGGAATCTCTTAAGAAAAGGAGGAAGGATAGTGGACTTATATTGCTATACAAAGGTCTAAAGGGTAAAGCCAGAATACCAACAGATGACCTAATCCCAAAGAATAGGCGTTGTAGAAATCAACACTCTTTGGCTTTTTAGATACCTTCAGCTAGCAAAGAAGCGTACAAAAGTAGTTTCTTTCCACAGACTATCAGGGACTGGAATGACCTCCCTGATTTACTTATCTCCTCTGCTGAAATGTCTGATGACTGTGTGTCCAAGTTCGCTTCACTCGTGCGTTCAAGGGACTAATTTCTCCCCCTGGTGAAATAATGTCATTTGGCGGGTCACCAGTAAACTATTCAGATTCAGATTCAGATCATGTCATTCGAGATGTAGGCATTAGACAGCTTTAAAGACAAACTTATTTACACAATGTTAAACATTGAAATTTTGTTATACTTTCTTAACATTTTACTCCTTCCAGAAATGTCAATGTTTGATGCCAGATCTCCACTCTTTGTTCGTAACAGATCGTCCCAACATACTCTTCCATGACATGGGGTCAATTTTGTTCTGACATAGCGCATAGTGTGCAAAATTTAGCATTAAGAAACACGGCTTATCATTAAAATAATGCATTATTAACATACCCAAAAATTTACAAAATCTAATAACTCGAGACAAAACTGTCATTTGGTCTTTGCTACGACATGCTTTCTTGCTAAATCAATGAATGCTGAAGTCGTAATATGCTTTGGGAATATTTTCAGGCCATTTTACATCAGCACTATAAAACTAGAATATGTTAAACTTTTGGCGAGGTGTTTATATATATATATATATATATATATATATATATATATATATATATATATATATATATATATATATATATATATATATATATATATATATATATATTGGTGCGAATGTTTGATGTACATGAATAAATTAGATCTGATAACAGAAGTCTTATAAAATAGATTATGTCATGACATAATCTTCGTTTTAAACTGCGTTCGAATTTGTTTATGGTACGTTTAAACAAAATGTCATGTGTTATGTCGATGACGTTTTGATGTTGAATTGCAGCTAACACTTTCGAGAAACAAACTCCGTCGTGTATGCTATCATTTGTGACGTCACAGGTAAAATTAACATTCCGGACTAAGCCTAAGTTCGGAAATTTGTGACGCCGTTTGCGTGTAAAATGTTTTATAAATCATAGTGTCATATGCAGCGCACATATTTGGTTGTATAATTGTAAAAGAAATTAACATGCGTTTATCTGGTCGCTGAGAACACTTCGGGAACTTGAAAGTTCCGAAGTGTTCTAAATTTTGACAAATGTTTCAAATGAAGTAAATATTTGCTAAACAGTGACTATACTATGCCGCATATAGTAGGATATGCGTAAAACAATGTTCTTTAATATGAAAATACCAATGCGTTATTGGTACCGAAATTATGTGCAGTACGAATGCGTTTTCTATCGTATGACGTATACACAAATGGTAGCAAACACGGAGTTTGTTTCGCGACACTGGCTGAGGCTGGTAATTCCACACTTTTCTGAGATTGTGTAAGTTAACATGCATACCACTGGTAGGCTGTGTAAAAGGCAAACATCCACAGTCCTGATCTTAAAAACAGTACAATACTTGAAATTACTCGCACTGTTTGCTAAAAATAAAAGTGGTTGATCCATGATCGCAATTGTTGCCTGCAGCCATGACAAAATGAATGATAAATAGCAGTGGTTTTTGAGTATCAGAAGTGTTCGTGTCTTTATGTGTACGAGCGCACGTATAACTAGACAAGATCAGTTTTACTTTAATGGCAGTTTTACTTGCTATATATTGAAGCTTTAGACGTTTAAAAATTTGCAGAGAGTCAAAAAGTAATCTATGAATGCCGTAAGGTCCTTTATGTCAGTCTGTGTGCAATTATTATTTCCTTTAGTTTTACATTAATCTTATTCTGTATGTCTGTTGAACTGCCCAACGGGAATCGTAAAGCGGTAGCAAACACTGAGAATGTTGACGCTTTTCGGTGGATCTTCATACTGCCTCCTAATTGTATATGATATTTAGTGTTTACTAAAATAAAGTTGAATAAATACAAGCAAGGGTGTTTTTCAAGATATCGCATAAATGTGCAGATGGCAATTAGACTCAATTTTACTATCATATGTTCGTGAATAGCGTCAACCAAAACCGAAGAAACAAAATATAGTAATGTTTTAGAGCACAAAAACATTTCAACCCTATCGTCTTTAACGTTTTGGCTTGCGTTACACATGATTACGTTGTCAAATTTCATTTATCTTTTCTCCGTGTTAACCAGTCGGGAAGAAAATGAAATCATTTCCTAAATTTAATGTTGAATTTGCAATGACGAGTCGCCATTATATAAACGTAATTCTGTGTATGTAATAGGCCAATTACAAGTCAGTTTCAATGAAGCTTGTTTGGAGATGCAATTTGTATGCCCAAACTTGTCAGACTTTTTAAGATGCGATTTAGTTTACAAAATTGCTATGACAACAAAACGGTTTTATGTTATGAAATGTCTGTAATATAAATAAAGGAGACGGACCGGCAATGATTTTAAGAACGGTCTCTTTTTTCGTTGTCTTTAAAAAAGATAAATAGTCTTTAGCTCTGAATAAAATTTGTTCTCAATTATTGTTAATTACTGTTAATTCTTGTTAGTTGGTGGAATGCGACGGTGACAGTATAAAAAAATGTCCTTGCTGTGATATAAAACATAAACAATTATGCCCGAAGGTCCAATTTTTATTACTAAAGTTGATTTAAAAATGCATGATAATAGGGTTATACCATATTTTGCACCAACAGGTAAACAACTGTAATCAGTATCGACGTAATCTAGCACCTGAGATAAGTGTTGCCCATTGAAATAAGCAGCATTATTTGAAATTTAAACAACGCGGATGAGTCGATTTTATTCGTTTATAACCGTTGTCTATCTTTAAAAGATTAATAAATGATTTATAGCTATGCAAGCATACCGTTTCTATCGATTTCATTAAGGCTTTTCAATGATTGACTGAATTCTCACGTTCAGAACGAGAAATGCTTAAAAACTAAAAATACACTGGTAACTCGAGATATTGCAGTTGCTTCGATATCAATTTCATAGACCATTAGCTGGAATCACGCCGCACGTCTAAATCACACGGCGTGGAACGAGAAAGAGCAGCTGGAAAAGCTTTAGAATGGTGATAAAACACGACAGGTACACTGTACATGTAATAAAGACCCTCGCACACTAAAACGTTTTAGCCAACGTATGACAGTGTATGAAATATATCCAGTACGTTATTATACGATGCCCATGATTGTGGATTAGAAATCAGAAGAAAGCTCTCTCTAAACTTAAACGACGCGTATGTGTAGCGCACGGAACATATGTCTAACATATGAGTGGCTTAGTCATGAATAAAAATACAACTGATATCTTTTAAGAGCAGTTAGCATATTAATGAGAAAAGGGATGGACCATGCCGCGCTTTCGGCTACTCAAGCCTCATCAGTGACCCTACAGAGTTGGCAACATGGAGCCAAAGAGAATTACAATAAATTTGAAACTTTCAAGATGGTAGTCAAAACAAAGACTAATATGATTCAAATAGGTTCAAATATATATTAAACGTTGGTAAGAAATTAATTCTCAGAATACCCTTGCTGATCTCACAGGACCAAAAGGAAAATATAATCTGCACTGATGGGTGTAGCATTACTCATACTATTGGAATAATTCTACCAATTTCTTCAATCTTAACCAAACCATTAATTTCATACGAGTAAGCATAAGCAAACTTACTGTATAATCAATGTGGGGAAAGCAACTGTAAAGGCAGTTTCTCAGCCACTTCGTAAGAGTTATATCCCTAAAAGCAAGACGACACAAAACGAATGTATTGCATCCATAAGATCTATGCATATAAGAACACACAAAACAAGGCAAATATCCTAAATCGAAAAGAAAGACGGCACAAGTTTTAATACATGCAGTTTTAATTAATTTTTGTTGGTGTTGTTTATTTTACTTATTTAGGTGTTCTTTAGGTTGATGGCTGTTCGTCGTACAGCTGCATTGTATATGTTTGTTTTGACTCCTACTCGACTCCTAGGCACCTGTAAACCCAAATATTGCAAGGCGATGCTTTTGTAGTGGTTCTAATTGTTTTATGTTATGGTGTTGAATTTTTGAGCTGTTTGCACCTTATGTGCGTTTTCATATTTTTAGTTCAGTCTGGAGCTAATTATGAAAAAGCTGCTAACGCTGCTTACAATATGTAACGTTCTCTGCGATTTTAGGTCCTGTGGAGGTGCGACGTTGACGTCACAAAACGTGAATGAAAGTAGACGTCACGAAATTGTATGCGCAATTTCTGATTCTATATTATTTAGCCATTATTTACTTTTAAAGAAACCAGAACATTACATTTACAACTCAGTTTTTTAAACCTTTTTTTAAAGGCAAATTAATTTCTTATTCAATTAAAAAACACGATGCAAATGTGGGCGGTGCGAATAATTTCTACTTTTCTCAATTAACGCAATTCATATTATTTTTAATCTTTTGACATTGTATTATTAACATAATTAAGAATGTAAAAATGTAAAAGCTAAATTTCCGACTTTTGACTCCACAAGACCTAAAGTGCCAGATACTGTCACATATGGTTACTAAGCAATTTAGTATTTCCCCATCTCGGTTTTCTTCGAGTGGAAATTTCTTTCTGATTGCATTGTTACCTGATCATTGCCTACATTTACCCTTTCCATATTGAAACATTACCAGTTGACATTTTGGCTGTACGTATTTAGGTTACAATTCAAAGTTGATTATTTTGCCATGTTAACAAACAATCAACCGGAAGTGCCGAACGGAGCTTATACTTTGATGACACTTTCTCGGACGAAAGGTCGCCTATTTTACTCACAGTCCAACATCATGTTGCCCTGAGTGATAGACATTTCTATCAGTTGCGCTCTGTACACATAGTTTTTATTTTAGCTCAACTGAGCATAAGGTTCATGGAGAGCTTATGAGATGGGCATGTTCTATCGTCGTCGTCGTAGTTGTCGTTCAATGTTCGATCGTCTCATCTCAAACCACTTGGACAATCAAAGCCAAACATTTATGCGGAGCATCCTTAGGAAGTTACGAAGATAGAACGGTTGATATAAATAGTCCAGGTCACACGGCCAAGATGGCCGTCAGGGCTATAAATAGCATAAACCTTTAAAAGTCTTCCCCAGAACCGAAAGGCTTATGGCCTTGATATTTGGCACCAGAACCTCAGGCTGTATATAATGTATGTACGTGGAATGACCTTGACCTATTTTACAGCAAGGTCAACTTAAGTCGCCTATGCATTTGAATGGGACGTTTGGAAAAATGGATTAAATGGGGGAAACTTGACGTTGAGAATAAGAAAATGGACAGGATATTTATGTTTTTGAAAATAAATTGACCCCAAGCTCTTGTCTGTTCCTGCACATGGGCGAAGTACATGTATATGGTCATCTGTACTTTAAACATCTCCTCTGAAACTGCTTGGCCAATCAAAGCCAAATTTCATATGCAGCCTTCTTGCAAAGGGAGAATGAAAGATTATATGAATGATCCAGGTCACATGACCAAGATGGCCGCCAGTGCTATAAATAGCAAAATCCTCTCCAAAGCCAGAAGCCAATGCATTTTAAACTTGGCATGGCACATCAATCAATGGAGCTCTACAAAGAAAGTCAACCTTGGTCACCTATGCATTTGAAGGGATATGAGATCGAGCTACGGGAAACGTTTCGCTAGGGCCTTCAAACGCATTACGAAACCTTGCCCATGCAATAATAAGATATTTTTTTAGCTTTAAAACTTGAAAATTTTCAGCTGAAAAATTTTGATATTTTTCTTATTTTTGCTCAAAACATAGATTGTGGGTACACGTTAGAACCGCCTCGCCGAGGTGGTTCTAACGAGTACCCACAATCTATTTTTTGGAGCAAAAATAAGAAAAATAGGTATACCCCTGCGTACCCCAGTTTTGCTATGTAAAAGTGGGGTTCAAGGGGGTATACATTACACGGACATGTTTTCGTGATGTGAAAATGCAACAAAAATGCAAATAGAGAAAAATACAAAAAAGAAAAAAAATGCAAGCAAAACAACCAGTCCCAGAGCGCCAGTTATACACAAGGACATTGAACATTGATTCGCATATATGGCATGTAAATGACTGAATTGTATTTTAAGTGTTATACAATGGTAACAAGATCTATGTAAAGCCTGTTATACAAAATATAATTTTGAAAATTTTACACTCTCACATGTACACTTTAATATGTATCATTTACTTAAAACACTCACACTTCTGTTTACAGTTGGTTATAACATTAACGAGAATGAAATAAGTTGTTTAGATCGTCTGGCCATACATTTTTACAAATCGTAAGCCCCTTAATACGATTTACTTCCATTTGGATTGCTTCAAATGCACTACACAACTATTCTGAGTTGTAAAACGAGATGTGAAAATATTCTTGAAAGGTCAAAATGTCTGAGCACAACACATTTGCTACTATAACATTTTCATTTGATCAAATTCAAAATTGATTCTGACTTTATAAGAAGTAATATCACTTTTACCTTGTAAATTCTCCATTTAAATGTTCAATAGTCACATCAACACATATGTTATGTATTACCTTTCATACTCATATTAGTATAATAACTATTAATAATTTTATTGCCTGATGAAGATAACAAAACACATTGTAATGATTTATCTTAGAAAGAATACTTTAGTATAATATTTATTTAAACACATGTAACATTTACGTCTGCACAATGTGTCATATACAAAGCAATTTGATAAGTAACATTCTTAACTAATCTTAAACTAATTCCAGAGTCTTCTAGTGTTGTTTCTTCACTGTAGGATGCTTCGCGTATTAATGTCTATTTTATATGTTCATCACGTTTCCGAGTTCTGTTCCATATTCCTCTCATAAAGTGTCCATTTTAATTCACTGAATTTATATTAAAGTTTATGTTTATAATGCGTGTTATTTCACGTAGATTAATATAAAATACACATCTGATTTATTAATGCGCGATAACGCGTGTCTTTCAGATGTCGTCTTCAACATAAGTGTCCCCATCCGGTCGTCTTAGCCCATATATGGATATGAACTACAAGCAAGTCATCTAGTTCATATATGAATATGAACACCAAGCGTCTTTTAGTTTGTCTATAGAAAACAAACAACAACAGCCTCGGTTGTTAGGCTACGGTCAACATAGGATCCTTTATAAATCTGTTTTAATTTTCAGATCAATTTTCACAAACTTGTGAAACTCTTTGCCCAGTAATATTTATATAATCATTTTCCATTTCAGGTGTTATCTCCGGCATCAAACATTTTCAAAATCGTCATAAGTGTATGGATGATAACCAGACCTTGTAATTATTCACCTTGTGTGTTCTGCATACGCAACAGCTTGATTCGCTGCACATATCTGTGTCAGGAAGTGCACATATATCTACTACGAGATATCATCATTAATTGTCATTCTATATGTTCTATATGTACATGTATGTCTTTAGACTCACGGTCCACTTAGTCACCAGTGGACAGACCATATACACATTCTTTATGTTCAGTAATAAAAGCTCAGTGAACATCTGATATTTGCTATCTTGCAGGATTTAACTTCTTTATGCTTGTGTATTACATTTCCCCCTGGGTATCAAACTCCGAGGTATCATTCAGCATAAACTAAACAACGAATATTCGTTTACTTACTGTATTAATTAGTAAGTAAAAGACAGCATTCACTTTATAAAATATGTCCCGTTGTATGGGCAGCATATGACTATATCCGTTTTGGTTTAATGCAGCTTTTGTGCTTTATATTTTCTTTTTAACCCCCTTCCAGGTTATCAATGTTGGGCATACTCCAACGAAAATCATGGTACATTTATGTGCATGTAACATTACCGTAGTTTTGTCAAATTCAGTTTAAGCAACAGTTGCATTTAGCGTAACTGGATTAGGAGGACAGCTGGCATGAGAAATAAGTATTCATAATCATCATTAATCCATCATTCATATATCTTCGAAGCGCTTCTCTTGTATGTGGTTATTTATTATTCTGTCCTTTGTAATCCATTCATGCCAGCAAATTTTGAGTTTTAACTCAAATGTGCCACCGTAGACTGAATCTAATCTTCATCCATCGTAACTCAGATGTTACAAACGGTTTGAAACAGAGTCCTCCTTCTACCTCAAACAAATATTTTCCTGTTTAAGATCTAAACACACATTGGTTTGACCACAGGAGGATGTGGATTGGCCATTTCCACTACTAAGCTGACAAGTATTCAAACAAGATCTACATATACTTTCACCACACCGATGATCGTCTTGAGGGGTGTCAAGGTTTGGATTGTCTTCGCCATCGTCATAGCGAGCACCCATTTCTTTGGTCACGCCAGCATGATCAACATCTATCTGTGGGGAAATTTCCCCAGTCTAAAATGAACACCCAAACAGTGAGTCATCTTCAAGGCGATCTATCCAATCTTCCATTTCATAATACGCTGCATTTATGCAGCATAACAATGTACTGAACGACAAACGAATTTTGTGAGCCCTGCCTCCGCCCCAACACACACAGAGCGAGTCGATGCATGTGCGGAGTGAGGAACCCCATGACAGGATTTTCCATGTGACTCTTTTTCAGAGGACACCTCAGCTGCTCAGTCCGAAATAAGAGGTTGAATGCGCATTTCCACCAATAATATAGTCGCCAGTTAAAGGGGGGGGGGCCTTTTACCAAGATAGAACATCCTGGTCAAAACATGAAGGCAGATTGTACCTCCAAAACAATAATGGTACCATAAGAGAGTGAACCCACGACCATCCCCGTTTAGGCAGATGCAGTCCCGTGTATCACCCCCAATGCAGAGTAAGGTGATATTATCACCCCTTACTTTTTAGGTTGTAACAGCTTTCTGTTCAACACCATTTCACCCTGCATTTAAAGTCAGCATAAAACTCCGGAGAATATCTTATTCATATATGTCACAATAACTACACAAATCCTTATTATATATTAATGGTCTACGGTGCACTGAATCTACTTTGTTGAACACTTGCCTGATCAGTGAACAACTCTTACAAGGGTCGCAATTAGCAGGCGCGATAAACCTCCATTTTTGTAGATTCGTTATTTTAAAACGGGGTTCATCTACCTGCACGGTGAACAACGTTAGGAAGGGTCGCATATTACAGGCGTAATAATCTTCAATTTGCCTTTATCATATAAGCACATGTACCGTATTACAGCTAACTATACAGTTTCTGAAAATAGTCTACAAATGTTTGCGTCCAGGCTTTAACGCTTTCATCTTCATTTTTTTTCATAAGATGATTTTACATTTACTTTGAGTCACGGCAACTATGTTGGTTGGATTCCTTTTTGTATGAATGCTAGTTGCATCAATCATCGAAGCAGGGGTTTCTTACCCGCGAGTGGTAAGCATATCTACCCTAGTTGTCATGCAAGCATGGGCAACAGTTCATCAGTCACGGCATCACAGGGTCAAGGACCACTCCAGAGGTAAGTGCCATTACAAACGTCGGGAGTCAAAGGCGTCAACATTTTCAGTTGCTCTCGGCAGCCCTTGAAAGCCTATATTCATTCTCAACAAGCAATTCATTGTTGAATTTAAGAATCCATTATTTACTGCTCCTGTTTCGTCCAAAATATACATACCTTCTGCACTGTCTTCATATGCCATAATTGCGACGATGCCGCAATGAAGTTAGTATTCAACTCGCTCATCTCACAAGTGCATGTAATATTTTTTTTGCATACCGTATTCCTGACTTATAGGCATACATCAATGGTTAAGCAAGTAACAATCTTCATTCGAAGATTGTCAGCTTTGAAAAGTATCCACTTGATGACATCTCAATACTTCTGATTATTCTGTAGTATACATCGACTACGACATTTTTATAACACGATGACATCATGTTATAGTTTTCTTGTTACTTGATACATGTAAAAGATTTGTTTATTATAGCATAAACTATTGACTGTTACATGTACCTCGCTCCCACAACAACACTGATCAAACACCAGGATTTAATAACTTTCAAAGAGGCAACATCAGTTGGTACAAGACCCAATCGACAGGCTAACAACCAGGCTCCTGTTATATTTTAGTCATAGTACCCTTTATATGCCGATCAGAAAGTTATAAAACTTAAATCATTCTTCTTTAAATATTGTATCCCACTTCTGACACCAAATTGCAACGGGACCACCTGGTCGAGTGTATACTCTCTTTATATCGTTGTCAGGATAGGTGACCAGTCACAATTGAATTCACTAGGAATTCTATGTGGATCCGACCTGGGCTGATAGCTCTGCTATTTGGGAGTGAAATAACACCGAGCCATTCTTCTGTTTACTTAATTTATTCCATATGTCCCTTAACAAGTAGATGGTTGAATCATAAAGACATGTAGCAAATAAAATAAACGATTGACGTGTTATGGATACACCCTGAACTTTACTTTACTCATAATAACCTTATTACACAGAAATTTATTCTTAGATGTACAATTATACATATAGTTTCAGTCATACAGTAAATGAATCAAATTGACTTGATACTTGAGTGTAGTTGCAAAGTATGTCAAGAAAGTTGTAAAACTCAGTCTATGATTCCTTAGCTTATGAGCTTAACCTTGTCAATTGCAGTTATACAACTCAGCGTCCTAAATGTGTAATCGTACTAAATGATTCAGTAAAAACTACAATTCTTAATAATGAATTCAAGACTATGCTTCAGAATACAGATAGGTCTACTTCCAATACAATTACACTCTCGTGAACATTCATATGGAAAAGACTTAACTTTACACTTATTCTTTTATAGGATGACAGTAACCAAATTCTTAGGTTCAGTATTATAATGCCGAAGTAGGGAAAATCACCACTATCCAACCAACCCAGTCTAACGTCATCACTGAGTCCATTATGCACGTAAGATTCCCAACACAACATACTGTCTTTATCTGCCAAGTTGAATGTCCCCTATTCAAGGCTGAATACGGAACGCTTAATTGTCTATATAAAATGACACCTAACTTACAACAGGCAACGTCAACCTGTGTCTCCTAGGTTGGCGTCTTAGTTAACGTAGTCAATGTTGCATTATTTTACGACTTGCGTAAGAGCATTATTTCTAACAAAGATCAATTAATACTTTAAACATATACATGGGATGCAATATAATGATAAATCAAGTGTTCTTTTTGTTATCTTAGTTTTCGTATTAAAAAGAAGAATTATCCAAGGTATGCTAAGCTAAATTCGTCTAAATAATGCATCGAACTCATAACACGTAAATCTGCATTGTGTTTACAGTTCGTAGCTAATACTGTTGACAGTTTGCAAATCATCATCAACACGCTTTAGATAAGCCAACAGCACTATAACAAACCAAACTGTCAATGCATTTGTGCTACGCCCGGGTCTACGCCTGGGTCTACGCCAGAGTCTACGCCTGGGTCTACGCCTTACTTGGCTGATCGAGGCGTGCAGCGTGGCGCAACCAGTTTGAACACTTAGCATGGCAAATAACCTAAATATAAATTATGATAAGAAATAATCATAAGTAAACATGTGCCAAGTTCGCCTAAGAATTATTTATTTTTACGGTAAATATCAAAGGGAGTAAAGTTTCCAACCCGGGACCCACCCAAAATGAGAGAACATCATGCACCAAGATCGACACCCATGTTGTCTCATTCTGCCTACAAACTCATAAGTTTGTACACCAAGGCATATCAACAACGATCCAGGCGCAGACGCCTCAGCATTTCAGGTGGAGACCCTTCAGCGTGCGTTGCCAGCCAATTCGCAACTGCCGCACTGCGCCTAGGCCCACGACCAAACAAGTGCCTCGCGCAGTGACGTCAGAAATGCTGTCGTCAAAATAACGTTCGGAACACTCGGATATCTACGTTCAACAGGACTAAAAATGCGGCGAATGACAGCTTAGAAATCGAGTTTTGGAACGGGAATCGATGCAAAATACAGCCACAAAACATAATTTAGCAGAATAAGAACGGTATGCTTAGATTATTTAGAGTATGCTTGATTTATTCTGACCGTCAATAACCGATGTCATCGCGTATTTACTCGGGAAAACCGATGCGAAGTTGGCACATATTTGGTTCGGACCTGGTTCGTTTCAGAATCCACTTTGATACTCGTAAACAAATAAAATACAAAAGCTTCTAAAATAATGGTGTATAATTATATCCATACGAATTACAGAAAAATAGCCAGTGCCGTTACAATATCAAGTCCAGTAAAGTCAATGTATTAGGGCTCAGACAAACAAAGTTCATTACCCTTTATCAAAGGCGGTTACAACTCAAATATACAGAGAAGAGCACGCATGATTATTTAATTTAGGAGCGTTTACAGGATCATTGGTCCTCTGGTTATACAAACATCAAATGTTTTTGCTTACATTTGCTATGAGCATGCTCACTGACCCGGAAATACCTCGGATTACCTGACTGTTTACCTTCTGGTGGTCAGAAAGTGCCGATTTTAGTATAAACACATTATTATTTAGGTTCAATTTGTCGGTTTTTAAATAGAATTATCAAATAAAATCATTGTTTCAAGACAATAGATAAATATATGTAAATGAACACATTTAAATCTGATTTCAATCCAATTTTACTTTTAAATTCAATATTTGCGTTAAAATATTACAGAAATATTGTCAATAAACGGTGTAGGAGAGACCGGGGTTGAATGAGCCACTTTTTCATTTTTGCCGAATCTTGATGCAATGAATGTGTGCACAGAACTTTTCGATATACTCATAGAAAGAACATTTTGTCGGCTCAAATTTAGTCTATTTAACTTTACGTGGACCTAGCTATTTAATGCAGGATAGCGCTTTAAAGTGACGTGGTCAGCGTGGTTCATTCAACCCCATCCCGGGGTTGGTTGAACCACCCTCTTGGGATTGAATGAACCAGTGACAGGTTGACCAGGAAAACTTTTCTTGGATACCATTATGAGAAAAAGTACCCGAATGTTTTCTGTATGACAATGGTTGAGGTTGAAATCAGATACTTAGATTTCATATGCACATAGGGAGTACAATAGCCCTGTAACAGACCGGGTTGTGTCATATGCGGGGTTGAATGAACCACTAAAATAATCTTCGTTTGAACATTTTATTTTCAAAGGGAACCGACTGCTTTTCTATTGCTTACAGAACACATTTTAATTAGCTTATTGTTTTAGAAACATACTCATGTACGCGTGTTTTATAAACTAGTGGTTAATCGTGGTGGTTCATTCAACCCCGACCCATCACAGATCCCTGAATGTAATATAAAGTGAATTTTTATTCCGACAGCATGCCATATTGTTGTGAAAACTCAATTTGTGTCAAGAGAAAAATATTTATTTGGGACACTGTTGAAGAAATGGACACTTTCTTTGAAATAAGATTCCATTCCAAAAAACTAAGAACATGTTTCGTGATGAAAAATTACTTGGGGTTCTTGAAAACAGTTTTCTTGTAATATATAGACACAGCTATTGACACGAATTTTGACAACTCTTCTGAAACGTAGATGTGTAAATTGCGCATTTAATATTGCAGGCGACAGTTGACTCATCTTGTTACGGTCAAAGTTATCGCCCCTGGTTCATTCAACCCGTGATTCATTCAACCCCCGTCTCCCCTATTTTAAATTAATTGTTTTAAAAATAATGGAAATCTTATAAAACGACTGCCACTTCATCAAATATGGATTAGATACGTAAGTAAATGGCCAATTATCAAATTAGTCGAGACGCTAGATTCTGTATCTACCGTATTTAACGAAATCGCACAACACCCTCCACATACTTTGTTTGCAGTATGCAATTAGTCCATTGGTCATCCTAGATGAGTTCTAGGCACGTTGTCGCCCCGGCAAGTGGTGCACAATATTTCTGAAGCTTGTTACATAAGTTACATGTTCAAAATATATTTGTACCAACAAAATAGCGAAACCTACTATGCTCCACCCACTTTAATCATGCAATAACACTAATTATATCACGTACTAGAACAATTTAACGGACATGCTTTATGGTCTTTAAAAGTTGAAATTAGGCATTATACGGTGTTACAAACGTTACTTCTATATCTATGGCGTGAAAATAGGGGTTTGGGTTCAAAAACGTTTTTGTTTTTGGCATTTCTTTCTTCATATTCCAAAAACGATAGGTCCTGTCTTACTGACCAATAGTTCAACTTGGCTATTACACAAAATCATATATTTATATTAAATATTTAATTTATTTTATTTGAATAATTTAACATTTCCTAAGGGTACCGCCGTATGCTGTAACATTTGAAAAGTAGTCGTTTCAACAAAAATATCAAAATGAATACTGTTATATGTTTCTGTAAATTATTTAGTTCTGTTTGACACACCCTATGATAAATACATGTTTAGTGTGCTAAAATACACAGCCTGTGACTTGCAAGTATGCTCATGGTAACGTATGTAACACCTTAATGTTCAAACATGGGTAGATTTCATTTTGGTGATTATAAATGTATATATAGTGAGCCGCTTCATGCGAAAACCAGATTCTTCCTATATGAAAACAAAGATGCAGTTACTGCGCAGCTGATCAGCACACTTGTTTACTCTACACAGATAATTCAAACTTCTTAAATCCGAAATTTCAAGCGTCTAAATTCTGTGACTGTGTAAAAGGAATATTGTCGGAAGAGGGGTTTTCGCGCGCTGCGGCTCACATGAAAGTGGTCTCACATAATTATCTGTAAAGGTTTTCGCATAGAACACAGTAAGGTGTTTGGAATAAGTTGACCCACTGGTGACTTGTCAGTATGCTCATGGTAACGTATGTAACACCATTTTCATATAGGGCACTGTAAGGTATATATTATGAGTTGGTGACCCATCGTTACATGTAACGCGTCCGATCCTGATTGCGAGTTTGTGTTGTTCGACCTCTTCGGTGTCATGTTGTGTCCTGGAACAAGATCCACGTACCACGATGAATCTTTTACATGTGCGAACTCAATGACTTTGGATGACAAAAACTTCGCAGATATCACACTGACAGTTGCATCCAACTAGATGCGGATATTATCCTCAAACTCCTGGACCCATTTATTTTATAATATATGTGGTATTCCTAACAGCTTGTGTGCGCCTTTCGAAACTATTGATTTGATGTAGTGTTTGATATATACCTGTATAGTAAAGCCATCAGATCGGATGAACGAGAAAGCACATATTATCTAGCCCTGCGACATCAGTTCCCCGGGAGTGAAAAAATCCAATGTAAAGCAGTAATAACACAAAATGTGAATTTCTTGAGGGCCCTCGGTGTGAAATCCGAACATAGAACAGGGTGTGCAAACAACGTGTATGCGTTTTTACACGAAAAATTAATGCTTTCTTGCCAGGGATAGCGTAACTGCACTTTAGACAATGAAGACACAGATACGCGAATTTTCATAGCAACCACGATGCTTCTGACGGTAAAATCATCTGAATCAGATGTCTTGGTTTTATGCTGCTGTCTATTCTAGCCAAATGATTGCAATACATTATGGTTCCACGCTGGAAATCCTGAAAAAGCACGATACTAGCAGTCTGTCGTTTTGAGCAAGCCTTGATGTCCTGGTGAGACTCTCGACCATTCCATATCTTCAAGAAAATAGAAGTTCTGACTACACAATAAGGCAGTTTAGGTGAGACTCCACACAATGGCATTGGTAAAACGAAAGCTTGAAATGTTGCTGAGAAAAGCGATCAATCACAAACTACCCTGTGCAAACAGACGATAACACTTCCCACAGCACATAAGAAGGTGTACGAAAAACATTTTGCCGATTCTTTTCATCTGCTGGGCAATCTGGTTCAATTGTAAATAGTGTCCGTCACTTGTTCTGTTGCCATTAGCGCTACAAAAATGAAAATGTACCACCAAAGCATGATTGTTTGATGACACATTTATAACGTGAAAACTTCAAAAACATGTTTTCAGCCTTAGCAGAAACGCTCAACCGTATCAGCCTAAGCAGAATCCCTCAGAAGGTTGGTCGGGTGGGAATATGGGCCCCGCTCATCGGGTCCTTAAGAAATAGATGGGCTTCTTTTGCCACCAGGCATAGCTTATACGCTACTTACTGACCATCTTATTACTGGTTAACCGCTCAGGTCTGAGCCTGACCAGGAAAAGTGTTTCACAATCAAACCATCCATAGGTATAAGCCGTAGTGGCTTACTTGGGTGGCTATATTTAAAGCATTGTTTGGATGTCATGGCATCCGATTTTCGGGCAAAAGTCTCATAAAATGGAGTCAACGTCTCAATATGACAATAGCGGTTGACTAGGCTGTTATGCATCAACTCAAAATCAAACAAAACAACCGCATCAGACAATGTCTCGAACATCAATGGTACTTATATTGAAGCAGTGCTCATGACCAAGGACTGAACAATTTTTGTTCCGTTTAACGTCCCTTTCAATATTATTTCAGCTCATATGAGATGAGCCAACCGGTAGGTGGGGCAAAAAACGGGAGAACCCCGAGAAAAAAAAACATCTGGCACACGCGCAAGCAGAACTTGGCTTGTCTCACATGTGCCCCGAAACCAGACAAAATGAACTAGCATGCACAGAGTTGTGCTTTTGTATGGCCGGCGAGTCATTTCAACATCCGGAAATCGGAAAACAATCTTAAGGTGACGATTATTATATCTTATTACTATTTGTTTTCCTTATGTTTTAACGCCTAAAATTTTAAGTGAAAAATGAAATGTGTTACATTTTAAGTGAAAAATGAAATGTGTTACATACGTTACCATTAAATCGCCCGTGACCCGCATTGGTATTTGCTTACTAATATTTGCAAGCTTTGTGAAAGGTAACTTAAGAAATAGTGACCGACGGTGTTGATAATGTCATTTCATAACACTGGATACTAACAATGGTGTAAAGCATGCTTTGGGATTTTGTGGTTTGGGTGTGTGCGCTTTAAGTTCACTGACAACCGGATAACACTCTTGAATATTTGCTATATCTTATATGATTTCTAAATTAGTGCTAAATATTAATTACATACAGCGATGAGCATTTTATCGGCATTAAAGTCATTAAAACTGATTTTTGATATTCAATAATTATGTGTTACATACGTTACCATATTTACCAATCAAAAGTACACATTTCTGGCAAACCAGTGAGCATTCAACTTCAAGAAGGCATATATGTTATTTATCTACAATAAGATGATTGTATATATTTTTCTTCTTTTCTTCAAACTTGTCTGTACATAGTGGCCTTTCAACACATTATTTTTTTCATAATCTGAAGTGAGTAACATGTACTGTGAACTATATGCAACAACTTTCGACTAAGGAATGAGATGATGATTAGTTTTTTTTCAGGTTTGTAAAAGAAAAGGAATAAGTGTCTTTTAGACAAGTGTATATAAAGTATAAATGTGCAAAGAAAAGTATATTAAAATAGCTTACTGTTCTGTAATTAAACTCTGAACAGTCTGTTTTGAAAATGTAACATACGTAACACCATCGATGCATATATGTGATTAAAAGTATCAACACATGTGCCAGTAACATTCTTTCATCAGATGACATTAATATATTTAGGTTTGGAATTTATTTTAGAGATTCATAGTGCATTTTCAAACTTAGAGTATATTTCTGATTTGAATGGGTAACATACGACGTGCGTAACGGCTTCTGGAGGGCAAATGCACCATACCATTGGGCGACAACGTGCATAGAAAATCTTTATATTGATCAACGAAGCCACCCGTAGTGTATTAAAAGTGAAATTCGTAAAGAGAAGTATATTAAAATAGCTTACTGTTCTGTAATTAACATTTACACAGGCTGTTTTGAAAATGTAACATACGTAACACCATCGATGCATGAAAATGATTAAATATATCAATATATGTGCCCGTAGCATTCTTTCATCAGATGATATTGATACATTTAGGTTTGGAATTTAGATTAGAGATTCATAGTGTATTTTACAAACTTAGAGCACATTTCTGGTTTGAATGGGTAACATACGTAACGGCTTCTGGAGGACAAATGCACCATATCACAGGGCGACAACGTGCCTAGAAGCTCTTTATATTGATCAAAGAAGCCACCCATAGTATCAAACCTAGTATGTGGAGGGTGTTGTGCGAAACGAAAAATTTCCCTACCCACCGTCTCCACTAAATGTATAAACATTTGAAAAACTGTGAATTAGGTGAACAATAAACACATACTTTCAGTAGGCCAATATGGCCCATATTGGTGTTATGCCACCCACCGGACATTGCATTCGATACCGGAAAGAGTTTGATTAACTGATGACGTAAGCTATGTACTTGTCTATATGTATCATCAATTTCCAATGTCAAAGGTTATCTTTGTGTATGATATGGGGTCTTTAACAACCAGAGGACCCATTGAAATGCCTATGTGACAAAAACGTTCGTTATTTATATAAACTATGATGGGCTGTAGTTCACAAAGCTACATCCCATATTTCAAAGAAACAGGTTCACCAGTTCCAAAGAAAAGGATATTTTAAATGTTTTACCATGTAAGGAGCATGACAGCCTATTTGATCATGTTATTTCTTTAAGTTTTCGTCCCCCCGTCCCAAGAAGGCTAAACATAAAGTTTGGCTTTGATTGGCCGAGTGGTCTTGCAAATGTTTTTATTTGGATATGTAAATGACCTTTGTCCATGGACAAGAAATGATCCTGATCTTGAATACTCACACTTTTTGTTTTACTAAAATGAGATGTCTGCATCTATCAACTTTCTGGCCACTCTGAAAAATCCAATGTCTCCACTTTCTCCCATTGAAATACCAAATTTGACATAGCCGTTAAATCCTAAGGTAATTATTTATACAAACAATGAGCGCCCAGTGTCCCCAATTCTTCATTCCAAGTTTCGTTTAAATCGGACCACCGCTTCCGGAGAAGAAGATATTTTAGTTTTTACCATAGATACATAAGCACGGCGGCCATCGGTGAATTTATTTTCGTTCCCCGTTTCTAAGGCTGTTAAAATGCTGCACATGAATTTGGCTTTGATTTGCCAAGCATTTTAGATAAGAAGATGTTTCGACATTGAGGACAACGACGACGACGACGACAACAACGAAGGATTCCAGAGCTTGGATATACATTATACATTATAGGGTACATTATACAAACTTGCTCATGCAATATACAGAGAGATTTAAGACTTGAAAATTTTATTGGAAAATTTTGTATCGTTTAAATAGTTTGCTCAACACAGTGATTGTGAGTACACGGTAGAACCGGGCGAGATGAACTGCATCGCCGAGTACTTACAATCTATGTTTTGAATCAATAATAAGGAAAATAGGTATACCAATGTACATGTACACACCGGTTTAACCATATTTAAAAAATGGGTTTTAAGAGGGTATTCATTACACGGACAAGTAAGCATGATGTACGGGTAAACTGTAAGCACACATATACGCCCTAGGCTAACGTGAGCTGAAACGGCTTCTGAATCGTAAGAAAATTCCACATGCATAATGGGTAAACGCACTGATACAGTAATTTATGTCTTAGATTTGTAATTTGTTGCTGCATGCACAAGATAAGTTTGCAGCTTTAATGCATTCTCGTAGACTAAATGGCTGAATTCTCCAGGGAAATCGTTAAGAAAGTGCTTTATTTTCAACTGACGCATTGTTAAAAAACATAAGCTCAAGGAATTTCCGCTTCTAGAATCAGATATTGCGGTAATGCATCGCATAGTTACATGAAATACGTACGTTTTATTTCGGTTACACGTCTAGATGAGACTCAAGACTGGTAAAATATACAGTTTAGAAAAGCTAAGTAACTCAGAATCATTTAACGCATTTTGCTCTTGGAGAAAGTGGGTAAGTATGACCCTCTTTACAGCCATGATAAGGCCGAATACTGCATAGCTACTTACTAGAAGCAGCAGAGGCACAGCCTGGATTATGTTATAGTGGAGCTCAATTTCCTTTCAATAAATTCAACATGAATTTCAGTGGTTTCAGTAAATTTAAAAGCAACATCTATTTTTCGTGATTGTTTTAATTATTGAGGGCGCAACTTTTGAGGGCAAAGTTTGGGACCCCGTAAAATCGACTTTTCCTTCCTTTCTGTTGTTCTCGTCATATTTGTCTTGATGTTGCTATTCGGATGGCATGTCACTAGGCGTTACGAAAACTTGCCCATGCAATAAACAGACTTTTCTGAAGTTGTAAAAATTGAAAATTTTCAGTAGAATGTTTGGGGTATTTTTCTTATTTTTGCTTCAAAACATAGATTGTGGGTACCCACAATCTATGTTTTGAAGCAAAAATATGAAAAATTTGTCTATCCATGCCAACCCGAGTTTTACTATATAAAAATGGGGTTTAAAGGAGTGTTCATTGCACGGACATGTTTTCCTGATGGTAAGGGCTAGTCATGCTGTGTCGTTTACAAGTTTTGTAATAACTTATATCGTTCCTTTTTGTCCTGGCTGGCGTCTTTAGGTTGGGATTTAAAATTGAATTGAAGCAATTCCTGGACATTTTTTCTTTAAGACTGTAGTTTATGCGGACGTGCACTGCACGTTTAACTCGTCTGCACTATTTGTTTTAAACATTTCAGTTATATTCGTCCGCACAATTTTTGTCAAACAGTAACATTTTGTTTCGAGCATCTACATTTTCAAACTTGTCTATATCGAACAATTATTGAACTGAAATAAATATCATTCCTTTTTACAACCCCACGCAACATATATAATTCTAACAGGCTCCTCTAAAAAGCATCGACCTTCTCCGCTCCTAATAACACTTAACATATTCATCATCATGCTCAAATAGATGAAAGTTCCTGCTTTGATAGCTCTGGTCGTATTGAATGAAAAGTCTGGAAATGATTACCATCTTTCACAATGGCCACGATTGATCCGTATGTTTTGTTAGGGCCTGAACCACACTTTTCATGGAACTTCATAACAATGCATGCACACTTCACGAAATATTAACCAATTTATGATATGCAATCAACAAGGATCCCCATTAGCCAGTTTTGGAGTCAAATGCTTCCCCGAGTCATAAAAATCGTATTTTGAGAATACTTTATTTTTTTGCAACCTATCATAATGCGCAGGCAGCTCTTAGTCTATATATAAGAACGTATTTGGAACTCTGTCTGATAATCTCTAAGTCGACTCAATACAACTGTCTTCTCGGATAAATATCGATTCCAGTCGTTATTCTATGACTGGCCTTATCTCAGAGCTCTCACTTATACTGTATATTTCGTCCTGTTTGGATCTTGTAGCAAACACTTTAATCTGTGTTTATCTCTTTTGGATTTTCTTTCAAATATTTTGTTTGTAATTTTGAATTTGAATAAGTGGCGTTTACAAATCAGCAATAGTATTTGAAGAGTCTTTGAATTTCATCAAAACCAATTCTAACATGTTTCAAAAGAGATTTTCTACTGTGTCTGCTTCATGTGAAACAATACCAAGATTTGATTTGTTATGATTGTGTAGTGTCCTTAAAAAGTACAAGTTTAAGAATTGTGTTGTTCCACATGCCTATCATGGAATGGATTTTTAACTTTCTCACAGTATTTTTGTATTTCTTTCAAAGGTAAGTTAATTTGGCGATACGTTGCCTTAAAACATCAATACAAAAAGCCATGTTAAGGTAATGCCTCTTTGCCTCTCCGAGTAGAAAAAATGTTTTAAGAAGCTATGAAAACTTAAATGCATGAAAGTAAGCCAAATACAGCCTTTCATTTTAGTTTTCAAAGATATTCATTTTTACATATGATCATTTGTTAATTTTAATACTGTTTCCCTTTTGGAAAGGTACATGTATTCGTTTAGGAATGTGTCAATTCCTGATTATTCATTATTTACCATATCATCATATGTCAAACCATTTCGTGCAGAATTGATACATACGTTCGTATTACTTCTCCAAAAGATGGGTACATCTTTTCAAAATGCACATTCGAAGTCCTATCCTTATATCTGTGGCCATACTTTGTGTTGCCAACTTGAAGTTATTCTAACATAATCATATAGTGTTCTCTAGTTGTCGTATCCCCATAGGTTGAAGCTTTGTTTTTACCGGCTTTGTTAGTGTTCACGTGTAACGAACCGCTGCCACAAAATGTAACGAACGGCCGAGCCAAGCCATAGCAAACCCCGTCAGTGGAAAGGCACGCTCATCCACGAAGGGTGGTTTATTGTGCTATATATGCGACACTTACTAACTTCACCAACTACCGAGTTGGGAACATCTATTTATAGCACACCGTTATACACGCAATGAAATATCAAGTTAAATATTTCTTGATATTTTAATATCCTACGATAGATATAACACTGTCTTGGTTATACCAGAATGTGCATTATATATCATTTGCTTTGCAATCATTTTCAAGGGCAAATCGTCATGTCATTTGAAGAAAATGCGATATCAATTTGTTATACAAATTTCAATACTCACATGTTACAGATTATGTTGCAGATACTTGAAAGAAACAGTAAAAACTTCACAGGCCTAACAGTAACCCAAATGGCAAAGAATAGACGGGTTTATTTGAAGGCGCAATAACTTCCTTTCTTGAGAGTATTTGCGTCTTACTCATCAAATGTAATTAAAATTTACTTCAGTTGGTCAGTCTTTTGTACTCATAGTGCTCATATATTAATTACTCGAACTTGATTTCAACAGCATGTTCTTGCCAACGAGTTCGTTAAAGAGTCCTGAACACCGTACTCATAGAAGGTAAGGGTTGGTCTGACTTGCATTGGAAAACTCGCCCATCGGCTGAGTCAAGATCAGAGTTGCTATGAGTGTTGAACTTGTGGCACGAAAATTCAGTACAATGTTATTTGCTTGGTTGCATATGGAAATGTGAAAGAAATATTGAGTGCAACTAAATCTGATTTCTAAGATGCCTCTTATTATGGCGTTACGGAATCTACAGGCCAAGCAAAATACATTTGACCATCATTTGTCTAAATGAGACAAGTTTAATTTCAAACTCATCGTAGATTTCATGGTTGTCCGTTTAACCTGCAAGAATGAAGACACAATCATAAATGTAGTAACTTTAATGTTAACAAACTCCCCATTATAAGTACTATAAAGATTTTTCTAGACACAAAAGGGCAGGCAACTGCAGTCCATGATCCAATCCAGTCGAAATGCAAACTCATCTGCCCTTGTTACATGTAATAAGAAAAGGATTCAATAAAAATTAAGGCGATAGAGTGTTTACAATGCTAAATGCTAACTCATCCCAGAAATTATATTTTTCTTATAACTATCAAAAATGGTGAAAGCCCAATCAAACATAAAGGTGCTAAAATGTTAACAACACTAAATATCATTTTTTTTCAAACACTCAATGGCAGCTAACTCCATAAGCAGATCTTGTCAAAATTCAAACTCATCTAAGATATTATGGTTGTCCTTATTATCGCCAATAATGAAGAAGATCTGATCAGAATTGAAGGTGCTAGAGTGTTAACAATAATAAATATCCAATTTTCCAACACTCTATGGCAGCTAATTCCACAGCCCGTGAGTCGATTTGGTCAAATTTCGAAGTGATCTGAGATATTTTGAAGATCCAATCAAAACTGAAGGCGCTAGAGTGTTAACAGCACTAAATACACCAATTTGTCAAACACTCAATGGCAGCTAACTCTGCAATCACAGGTTTGATCTGGCAAAATTTCAAATTCATCTGTCCTTATTGCCTGCAAGAATGAAGAAGATTTAATCAAAAATGAAACAGCTAGAGTATTAACAAAATTCTCCCCATTATAAGTCTATGGAGATTTTTCAAGACACTCGATGAAGGCTAACTCTGCAGTCCGTGATCTTATATCATAGCTGAAATTCGAACTTATCTAAAATTGCCTTTGGCACCTAGAAGAATGAAGAAGATTCAATGAAGAAGGCACAATCCGAATTACAACCCTATGGGAGCCATCTGTTGCCATAGAACCAGAGTTTTGGTCCAATCTGGTCCAAAACATAGTAAAGCCCATCCCCCTGCCTAACAATGCTTCAGATCAAATTTGGTTGCAATTGGCCTGCTGGTCTATGAGATATATATGTTTGAAAGTGTGAACGGTCTTGAACATTACATGAATATGGGACTTATCCTATTCTTGAAAAGAACAGTAAACCAGTCCACTTAACACCAAAAATGAAAGTGCAGCAGCATAACAGGTGGAAATAGTGACTTTTGGGGCATACAAAGCCTCCCTATAGCAAACTAGTGCACAAACTATCCCATCATAATATATCACAAGCATCTTTGGCTCCATTGTGCCAAATCTAAAGGGTCACTGACGGGACCTTAATTGTCGAAACCGCGGTATGGCCCACCCCCTTTGTCATTAATGTGTTCACTGCTCTTAAAGGATCTCAGTTTTAATTTTTATTTATTACAGTTGCATAACATGACGTAGGTAGTAAACCAACCCTAATCTTGACTCAGCCGCTATTCAGTTACAGAGATTGTTTGTGGGCTTTGAAAATGATACATTCCAGTTAGTTTTAATATCTTCCATAGTTTTACTCAGATACTTTAGATCAAAACGTGCTCTTCTCATACTAGGGGAAAACGCACGAATTATGCGGCCTTTTATGTGTTCAAAACATTGGGCTGCCTGACCAAATTTTTAAAATCGCTTGTTCATAAATGGATAATAGATGTTTAACAGAAAGGTTATTGCTATCCTCATATCTTTCAGACAGACCTAGGGCTGTACCGTAAGCTGACATGCATTTAACCAGGCTTACAGCGCTAGTATGTTGTTGCATCATGCATGTCTAACAGTGTTATGCATTATATAACGACATAACAGATGGACACATTCATACAAAATCTGTTGAATGGTTGTCTAGGCTGTTCATTCAACTTTTTCCGTCTTTCTTCCTTCAGTTTATACACATTAAATGAGTCTAGAGAAGCATTCAAAGAGATGCTTAAATTCTAAGAATTCTTTGACGTAAGCACATCTACCATCTAAGGTTTTATAGAACTGTTTCAAAGAAATTAATCGTCGAATGGCCACTGATAAAATTGCATCTTGACTGGACATCTACTTAGACAAATGCGTCATCAGACTTTATTTCCGCATTTGACACAGCGATAAAAATGTGAGAAACTTCCTTTAACTAACCAGGTAATAAAAGCTAGAATCAAGGCTCCGAATGGATTATTTATTGACATATTAGCATATATTATATATAATTATTCTTTTTACAACTCTGGTCATATTTACTTATAGATAGACGCAGTTTACAATTAATACCAGGTCTTAGACGACAAGGCGCCATTTAAAACTGTAGCAGTGATCCCAGTTCTGTTTAGGTGTATTTTGTTTAGGAAATTTGCTGAACATATCCACTTTGCATTGAAGCTAGAGGAATATGTCCATGAATTGATTATCTTTTAGAACAATTTAAAATACTGACCAACAAACTTATTTGGCCATAAGATGGACTTATAGTTTGTTAAAACTATTGATTGCAGCCGCTACGATTAAAACCTTCATCCGACCTTTTATAGTGCCACTTGATATTAATTTGTTCTGAGATTCTTATGAGAACGCATGTTTCTATAATGAATATTCCAATGAGATGCATGCTAGTTTGATTTTGATTACATCGATTTAAGTTATTTATGATATATGAAGCACCGCATGAGAAAACCAACAATTTGCATATGCGAAAACAAAGGCGCAGACCAGCTTCGCGGTTACCGCGAAGCCGATCAGCGCCATTAACTTTCGCTACACGGATAGTACAATCCATCTTCTTCTTAAATCCGAAATTTCAAACTTCTATGCATTTTCTGTAGTTGCACAGGCCGGTTTATGTCGGACATGGTCGGAAACCCCGAAGACTGGTTTTCTCGCGTCGCGGCTCCATTAAAGATTATATATGACCATGACTGTTCACAAGCTGTACTTGTACCATAATTTGTGTCATCCTCGGCGAATTTCCAGTAAAATACAACGCGTATGAAGTTCCAGACAAAATGTATTCCAAGTTTCTGCCACCAGCATCAGAGAGATAGTCTACTTGATTGTTAAGCTTGAGACAGTAAATGAACCAAATCTGCCCTACAAGTAGCAATATAATTTGACAGTGTCTAGATTATTTTCCACATTCGCTTTATAGAGGACAAGGACAGTTTTTAGTCTGAACTTAGTGCAAACATTAAAGCAAATACGGACAAATCAACCTAACGGAGAATAATCCATTTCTTGGATATTGATAACCTTTTAAGGCTATTGCCAAGTTCTAAGAAACTGGAAAATAATCTGATAACAACTAATGAAATTTACAGCCCATAGTTTGCTAGTCATTCCAGCTGTTTGCACTGCATTTGAAATAATTTTATCAAACCTTTTAAGGCCAAAATAAGGGCAAAAATAATCATTTCTTCGGAAAACAGAATAATTTGAACTTATTTTAAAATCAATATGCAAAACATGTAATAGCATCATTGCTTTTCATATTTTGGTGTCTTATTATTAAGTTTTATTGAAAACTTTGGTAAGTTTCAATTGGAAATTCATAGGAACTTGCGATAAGTGTTCGTGTTTTGTTTAAAGCGTGAAATGTATCGAAAGCATCATAAATAGTATTGAATAAATAAAGCGTTTTACCAAGTAATATGCTATAAAATATATGTTTACTTTGTTATGCCTTTTTTATATATGGTCACCAAAATAATCAAATTTACTCGATTTGGTTGCACGTGTTTCGAAACTACTTTACTTCAGTACTTAATGCTGTTTTTTTGTAATATGAGCCTGTGCGTGAGAAAACCAACAATTTGCATGGGCGAAAACAAAGACGCAGATCAGCTTCGCGGTGACCGCGAAGCTGATCAGCGTCTTTGTTTTCGCTACACGGATAGTACATTTCCTCCTCTACTTATTCCCAAATTTTCAAGATTCTGGGTTTCTTCTGTGACTGTACAGGCTGGTTTGTGTTGGACCTGGTCGGAAACCCAAATTGTTGGTTTTGTCATGCACAGGCTCATATATAATTCTACTTCGTATCCTGATTGTGATTGGATGAAATAGTTCCGATTGATCCTTTTCCAAAGTATGAAGTGATCTAAACAATCAATTTCTTATTTGCTAAGCATCAAAGGCTAACAAATATGTGTGATTGTCTGTCCAGAGACACCCAATGAACCAGAGTTGTTTCGGTTGAAGCTATATAATTTGGCAATGTCTGTGGATATTTACTTTATTGTCGTTTCAGCAAGCTTATTCTAAAACATAAACTGAAACACTTTAGAAACGCACCACCTTATTTTCAGGATTTCTTTTCAAATGCTAGACTTAATGATAGTGTATTGTTTGCATATCATACCTGTATGGCTTTCATCGCGCTGTTCGTTTGGGCGTACTTGTGACGTTAGTAAGTGAATTGTACCAATTTTGAATTGAAAGAATATGGTAGTGGTTTGTAGCCGTAGGTCCTAATAAACGAATAAATAAATAAATAAATAAATAAATGAAAAATTAAAAAAAAAAAAATAAATAAAACTCAGCAGTCATCGTAAAATTACGCTCACGGATTCAGCGTTTCTTTGTGTGAGTCAGACTTAAATAAGGTGTTAATGTTCAGTCATACGCTTCGGGAACATGACTTGTGTTCGTGTCAACAATACGACATGCAGCTGTCTGACTATTGACACCATAAATGTTGGGATTTCGGCATTACGTTGGCGAGGAACTTCAATTTAACGTTAAAAAGATAAGTCGCCAATTTCTACGATAAATAAAGTGCCTGGAGGCAAAAAAAATCCTGATTTGATTTTGTCCTATCAATCACATTATAAAACGTACATTCATTGAAAACCGTTGTTTCGTTCATAGTGTAAGGTAAAGTAAGTCTGTGAATTTTAAAATTTTTGGTTCCTTGCGTTTTATAAAACATTTTCGGATCTCGGTAACCAAAGGTCACAGCGTTTTTGAATTTTGCGTTAAATAGCAGACAAATGATAAGACCTTTCACTTGCGTCACCATTAATTGAAAATATCGAGAACTCACAAAGATTCAAACATTTTAGTAAGTGGTGCAGTTCTAAAGTGTCTCAGTATAGTACATATGCATCGGTTCATTTACATTACACATTTAGCTGATGACCGTAACTGAAAGCATTTAAAAGAAAACGACTTGATACGTGATACAAATCACACTCTTAAACCAATCACAGTTTTACCAAGTTGTAATTCAATGGTCTGGAAACTAATCTGATGACCACTGATTGAATTGCGTAAGGATTGGAAACCGTTGATTATAAATGAACCACCCCGTGGAAAAACCAACTATGTGGTTTCCAAACAGGTCGGACACAAACCGGGCTGTACTATCACAGAAGATAGCTAGAGACTGGAAATTTTGGATTTAGAAAGTAGAGGAATTGTACTATCCGTGTAGCGAAAACAAAAGCGCTGATCAGCTTCGCAGTTACTGCGAAGCTGATCTGCGCCTTTGTTTTCGCATATGCAGATTGTTGGTTTTCTCCATGAGGCGGCTCAAATTTTCGTTTTCGCTTTTGCTGAATTACCAGGTTACAGAATTGAATCGCCTAGCTGAAGAATAAATAAATTGAACCTGTGCGTGAGAAAACCAACGATTTGGGTTCCGAACAGGTCAGACACAAACCAGCCTGTACAGTCACAGAGGCAGACTTAATGTTTGAAATTTCGGAATTTAAGAAGAAGCGGGATTGTACTATCCGTGTAGTGAAAACAAAGGCACTGATCAGCTTCGCGGTTACTGCAAAGCTGATCTGCTCCTTTGTTTTCGCCCAAGCATTTTGTTGGTTTTTTATGCAGTGGCTCAAATGTGTAAAGATGTGTCGTTTAACTTCAGTAAAGAGAATGCTGTTCTCTGGACGATACAAGACCCAAATTAATCACAAAGCCTTTCATTCGCTACATATAAATTGTACTATCTCAGATCATCTTGCTTACTTTCACTCCGATCTACTTCACATTGTTTAGCACTTAAGCACATGTTGTGCACGTAACAGGTAAATAGAAGTAGAACATTTTTGCACCTGGGTTGAAAACTCAGTACACCAAGTGTACAAACGATGTCAACTTTTGTTCAGACCATGCTGTAGGTATCACGAAACATGAACGGACAGATGCCGTCTAATACAATTTCTCCCGACAATTTCTACTTATTCTAAACTAGGATTTCAAGCGTTATATATATATATATATATATATATATATATATATATATATATATATATATATATATATATATATATATATATATACACATGGAAATAAGTTAGGGAACACCTGTAATAATGTGACTACCAGCTTTGGACTGTATATATCCTTCTTTGTAAAAATTATGAAGAATGTTTTGGCAATTTGTCAGAATCTGTAGTCTCCGGAGTTGCTTCTATGTGAAAATGGTTAGCATCAAACATAAACTGCGGCGGGGAGCGGCCATCTTTGATTCAGAATATGTTTCCTAAATTTAAAGAAACGCACTGCTAGTCTTTGCGATAACTTCATTTTTGAACTCACGTTGTCGTAATTTTTCGTAAGCATAAAGCTGAGACATTGCTTGTGGAACTTTGATCATAAATTCTTTATTTTCTAACCGACTGACGGCGGCAGGCCCATACTTTTCCGGGGGTAGGTTTCATGTCCACGTTTTGTTCTTTGGGTATACATTTTGCAGGTTGTAAATGTTGGGACAGATATTCGATATGACCCTTTAGGAATCCAAACATGTACATTCTGGTTATGGTGTCTTAGCGGAATTATTCTTTTACGGCTTTATTTGCAAAATATCCAAGAGTTTTGTTTTCCATAGAAATCAATGCAAACTGTAGATTTTGTATGATTAGTTGGTTTGGGGATGAAGCATGAAGCTTTAGGTCCGAAGTCGTTTATTCATTCAGAAAGATCAGATTCAACATTTTATTCTTGTTTTGCTTTCAAAAATTGAGTTTTGTGGAGTGCAGAAGCAAAAAGGCAAACTTGTATTCAGTAAAAGTGGAGTTTTTCGCATATGACATATTGTATCCTCCGTAGCACAAAGACAAAATGTTGTGAATTTCCATAAACTGGTCTGTAGCTAGGCCAGGGTGTGAAATATATGTGATAAAATTTTCAGTATCGCCAGAAAAAAGGAAAATGGATTTTTTCAAACTTTCCCCAAGGGCTAAAAGTGTTCCCTAACTTATTTCCATGTGTATATATTTCAATGTCTGTACAAGCAGCACAACACATGTAAACACATCCATGGACAAGCTATCGTGTGCTTAAGCTAAATGAGCCACTGCATAAGAAAACCAAAAACAAAGGCGCAGGCTGATCAGCGCCTTTGATTTCGCTGCACGGACAGAACAATCCTTCTACTTCTTAAATCCAAAATTTGAAGCTTCTAGCCTGCGTCTGTGACTGTACAGGCTGGTTTGTGTCAGACCTGGTCAGAATCCAAATTGTTGGTTTTCTCACGCACAGGCTCAATTATTAATCTTTGTTTACAGATCTCACAGCGCTGAGTACCCTAACAGATTTGAAAATGCATCGGAAGCTATAGAACAACTACTGAAAAGTTATGACATCAGGCTGCGACCAAAGTTTGCAGGTAATTAATAAGCTTTCTGTTAAATGAGAGCCCGCACTAAATAAATGGCGAATCATACTGAAGAGTAAAAGACAAGTGATCAGAAATTGAGTTAGACTATCATGGATGGTCTTTTGGAGAGCATGCTTGTCACCTGTCTTTAAAAGATTTTTCTGAAAATGTATAACAGTATGAATATGTTAATATACGACGTCTAAAAAGGTGCTACAAAAACGAGTATCGCATTGACAGAAGTCACCAATTATTTCTCACTCTTCAACAGTTGCTGATTTTATCGTTGTCACGATTCCAGCTGCATCAACTCTTTCTGATTTAAAGTTTGTGGCGAAAACCAAAAAAAATATTATAGTAGAGGCTATTTGTTGACCAGTCAGAGCACTTACTTAAACAAGTGATCTTAAAATCACGTTCTCGGGTGATTTTTTGGCTCCAAGAGAAGACTGCAATAGCATGAATAAATGCCTACTTTTTTGTTTTATTTTGAATTTCGCGCTGTTTTCCTAATTATAAGCTATCCGAGGGGTCAATGCAAAGACGCGTCATTCAGTCACATGGTCAGAGACAGCCAAAGTAAGCATCGCAGAGAAAATCGAGAAAAACTGTGAATTTTATGTGAAATTTTCGTGAGTTTCAAGTTCAGTTTTGAAGGATTTCCTATTTTTTGTAAACACAGTGCCTATTTTTTATGCCCCCAACTTTGAAAAAGTTGGAAGGGCATATTGCTTTCGGCTTGTGTGTGTGTGTGTGTGTGTGTGTGTGTGTGTGTGTGTGTTAACTTTTGAATGGTGAATGCTAGGGTTTTGAAATTTCATATGCACATTCCTCATGAAAAAATAGTTGACACATATTTTTTTTTTCATGTCCGAGTTATGCCCCTTTTCTGAGTTATGTCCCTTTGAAAACAAAATTTGAAAATCTTGTGTGCAAGATATCTCAAAAAGTATTTAAGCTAGAGCCTTCATATTTGGTACACTTGTTGGGGCTGAGGAGTAGATGACCTGATTAACTTTTGAGAACTTTCTGTCAATTTTTTCACAAAAATACGGAATTTTGAAATTTTGATTGATTTTTCCACTTTTCGGTGAAATTTGAAACTTTTGAACGGTGAATGCTAGGGTTTTGAAATTTCATATACACATTCCTCATGAAAAAATAGTTGACCCGTATTTTTTTGTATGGCCAAGTTATGCCCCTTTTTTGAGTTATGTCCATTTGAAAACAAAATTTGAAAATCTTGTGCGCAAGATATCTCAAAAAGTATTAAAGCTAGAGCCTTCATATTTGGTACACTTGTTGGGGCTGAGAAGTAGATGACCTGATTAACTTTTGAGAACTTTCTGTCAAATTTTTACAAAAATAGGGAATTTTGAAATTTTGATTGATTGTTCCACTTTTCGGTGAAATTTGACACTTTTGAACGGTGAATGCTAGGGTTTTGAAATTTCATATACACATTCCTCATGATAAAATAGTTGACACGTATTTTTTTGTATGGCCAAGTTATGCCCCTTTTTTGAGTTATGTCCCTTTGAAAACAAAATTTGAAAATCTTGTGTGCAAGATATCTCAAAAAGGTTTAAAGCTAGAGCCTTCATATTTGGTACACTTGTTGGGGCTGAGAAGTAGATGACCTGATTAACTTTTGAGAACTTTCCGTCAAATTTTTACAAAAATACAGAATTTTGAAATTTTGATTGATTTTTCCACTTTTCGGTGAAATTTGAAACCTTTGAACGGTGAATGATAGGGTTTTGACATTTCATATACAGATTCTTTTTGAAAAAATAGTTGGCCTGTATTTTTTTCATGTGCATGGTATGCCCCTTATTGGAATAAGGTCCCTTTGAAAACAAATTTTGAAAATCTTGTGTGCAAGATATCTCAAAACGTATTTTAGCTAGCTAGCTAGAGCCTTCATATTTGGTATGCTGGTTGGGGCTGAGAAGAAGATCACCTGATTAACTTTTGAGGACTCTCTGGCAAATTTTGACAAAATTACTCCATTTTTAATTTTTTACTTCATTTCTAACTCGCCTGCAAAAAAGCTTACATTCTGTTTCTGGATCGAGGTCAAAACGGACGCAACCGACAGCTTCTTCAGGAAATTAAATTTGACTGCATTCGAATAAAATAAATGAATCATACAAACTGCCAGTTTCGGGACAAGCATACAGTTGGGGGCATAGTGTTTTACAAACACGCATTTCTAGTTCTGATAAGTTTGGAGTCTTATTCGTTGAATAGTGAAAAGAAAGTGTGGTGCGCGCATTCAAATAAGTACTGCGCGCAGTGGGTTAAAAGTTGAAGGGTAACCCCAAAAAATCACTCCGCATCGTGATCGGCCATTGATCGGTTTGGCCGATCACTGTTTCAAGTAACACTTTCTCAATGAAACAAAACTCGAGATGGCTTCTATGTTTCTTGGTTTCATCTTAGCTGACAATGCTCTTCATCTCCCTTAACATGTTGGCATTTGTGCCTGGCAAAATGAACAGACAGCACCGTCCCTTTTTCTTATATACTTAAATCACCTATGCAAGTGTTTTGATAGATCAAAATAATCACCTGAGGAAGTGATATTTATGATAACTATTTCAAACAAAGGGAAACAAATCATATATCTTGTGACTGATTTATAAAAAGAAAATTTTCATAATCACCTGTTTAAGTAAGTGCTCTGACTGATGATGTAACATGTTTTTCCGCATTTTTGCGAAAAAGAAAATGCAAATATGATACATCTATTGACCAGCTGTATCACGAAATATTTTGAGATGACCTGACTGTGGGCTCGAGTTTATATTTGAACAGTGATGGATTATTTTCAAACCGCCATTGATACTTAACCATTGTTAAGATATCAGAGCTCTTTACATTTTACATGGATGCAGAAAGCCAACGAATTCATAATTATCTTCTTACAGAATTTCGCCTCTACGTATGACATAATATGCCAGACAGATATGGGTTAATATGATGAATGTGTAATCTCTCGACCAAATAATAATTGGACAGCAAATCATTCTGATTAACTGGGTCGTTGTTTCTCACAGACACCTGATTATTGTAACAGACCTATCAAAGACTCGCTTCCATTCCCAAACTCACATGCTATATATAGAGATTTTTTCAATTGTAAAAAAGAGAAAATGAAAATGAAAACAGATTTTTTTTTAAATATTTTTATAGTTATGCTCAAAAGCATGGATTCTGGCTTCACGTTTGAATCGCCTCGCCGCGGCGGTTCTAACGAATACCCACAATCTATGTTTTGAATCAAAAATAAGAAAAATAGATATACCCCGGAAAAACCCAGTTTTACAATATAAAAGTGGGGTATAAGTGGGTAATCGTTGCACGGACATGTTTTCATGATGCTTTGTAGCTTCCAAAAAGCTAGATTCAAAGTATCGTTCATAGACTCTCAGATGACGAAAGAGCTGTTACTACGAAGAAGCCTCCCTAATACCTCTGCTGTTAACGAAAATATACCATGGCCGTATTTAGCAATGTATTGACAGTGTGCTTCCACTAATGAATATTTGGACCCTACCCCCTTTATCGTTATTAATTTATAATTTTACCATAAACGTGTTGCTGTGTAAACTGGTGAGTCTTGTATTATACTGTCACTCTTTATGTCAGTGCGATAGATGTACCCACAACGCGTCATTTTTTGTGCCAGTGAAATTATTTGTAGGGACCGCCATCTAAGGAACAAACGTTGACTATGTAGTATACTAAGATCATTAAATTAAATCATTAAATTGCTAACTGCCTGTATAGTACAAAATACTGTACATGTTCCAGGTTTATTTCGGTTTTCAATTTAGATTGGAATAAATGGTTTCACGTGCGTTCTTCTTTCTCTGGTGTGAGCTAAACGGGCATCAGCGAATGTTTTCATTTATTTCTTTTTTAGCTTGAGTCCACCAGGTCAAGATTGACCCCCCCCCCCCCCCATCCAAGACCCGTTGTCCTTACAATGTTATAGTTTTATTTGTAGAAACGCATTAAGTTAAGAACACTTTCCATTCATTTACATTACCACTGTGACACTTTCCCAGTACAAGATATCTGCAGGTCCGACGATTTCTAGTGGCACAAAACAATTTATTGTTTATTTACAGTTTTACCAATATCTCAGTTAAAGATATACTGCAGGTATTAGTAAAACTCTAAATAAACAAAAATTGTTTGCGACAGAATATCGCGGCTAGCCTGTACACTAATATATACAAGGTAAATTTGGGGGTCGTGTCAAAAATATCCTGAGTGCACTATTTTCATTCAAAGTGTAATAAATGCTACAGTGGAAGAAAACAATATTGCTGCACCTAAAGATTGTTTATGTAACAATTAGATTTAAAATAAGTATAAAAATCAGACCTGATTCGGTGCTGTTATTTTCCCATCTCTTGTTATGCATTTTCCAAATTTTGTCCATTCTTTATCATAGAGCTTAAAAGAAATTCCAGACACATTCGAACTCATAATTGGACCCTATATTGTAGAGAATCAGCCCATAAGGTGCGGTGCTCCTGTGACTGCTATAATAGCAGGTCAAGATTTGGCTACACTTCATGGTTCTCTAGAAGCAGCCTTTTTGAGTCCATGTCAGTTCTCTGTATGTTCTGCCATTAGTAAAAGGAAAACCGTTCTGTTTCCTTTTTGATTCACATTCTCATGGAGAAAGTGGTTCAATATACACCCATTTTAATGTCATTTTTGTCTTGAAGACCTTTCAAAGCATAAAGCTATAGAAGTACCCGTATACCTAAAATTAGAGACTATATGCAGCCTCAGTTGAGTGTTATGCTTACAAAATTCAGTCTTATTACATAACTCAGTTACTTTTTCAAGTATTTTATATGCTTCGTACAATTTTGAAAGCAGTAAACATACAGAAGATGATTTCCTGTTAGTGTTACCTATTCATCTGAAGTACAGTCCATTAAACTATAATGACTGCTTTTGTTCTTGTTTTGTTTTAAGTATAGAACTTACAAGAGTAAGATTTAATGTAGCCTAATTTAACGAAACGTCGGCTTAATTGTTGCAGCCGTTTCCAATACCAGTTTATTATGTCCGAACGAAGTACAATGTATAAACTGCAATATGACAAGAATCATACAAGCAGGCTACGAATCTATTGAATCAAGAAATTGTGAATAAAACGATTTCATATCACTGAAAAACCTTCACAAAGAGTAAGACAGAAAAATACACTGCTTTAAACTTAATATATGCGTGGGCTGATCTTCGTTTGACATATCGTGTTGTAAATTCGCCTCCCCTGATCAATTACACGCGGACCAATGAAAAATGAGTGGTCAATAACCTTCATTCTTGACAGCAATTTTTCACATCTGCTGTCACTTACTTCCTTTCATGGTAACAATTCATTACAGAAAACAGTCACACGGCGTAAAATGTGGGCGAGGTTCGTAGTCATATGTTTCTTATCCATTTGGAAACACGCATAACTAGAAAAAAGTGTTTGTAAAACTCTTTGCCCCCTACTGTATGCTTGCCCCCAACCGGGCATTGTTTATATGATTCATTTATTCCATTTATTTTTATAGAAACTTGTGTAAGCAAACAGAAAAGGCCCATACATGTATTAAAAGAGCATCTGTACATAACGGGGGGGGGGGGGGGGGGGCATCCATAGTATGTTTGTTGAGTTTTTGTAGACAAATTAAAAAGTAACAATTTCAAAATTCCGTAATTTCGTCAAAAAATAACAGGAAGTCCTCAAAAAATAATCAGCTTATCTACATTTCAGCCCCAATCAGTATGCCAAATACTAAGGCTCTAGCTCAAACATTTTTGAGATATCTTGCACATAAGATTTTCAAATTTTGTTGCCAAAGGGCAAAAAGGGGCATAAATCAGACATTAAAAATACGGGTGAGCTAATTTTTTCATGAGGAATCTGTTTATGAATTTTCAAAACCCTAGCATTCACTGTTCAAAAGTTTCAAATTTCTTCGAAAAGTGGGAAAATCAATCACAATTCCATAATTATGTCAAGGCCTCATAAGTTGACCAGGTAATGTACTCCTCAGCCCCAATCAGTACTCCTCAGCCCTAATCAGTATACCAAATACAAAGGCTCTAGCTCAAATACCTTTTGAGATATCTTGCACACAAGATTTTAGAATTTTGTTTTCAAAGGGACATAACTCAGAAAAGGGGCATCAATCGGACATAAAAATGGGTCAACTATTTGTTCATGTGGAATACGTATATGAAATTTCAAAACACTAGCATGCTTCATTCAAAAGTTCCAAAAAAGTGACTAACTGACGCACAGACAGACAGACAGACAGACAGACAGACAAGCCCAAAGCAATATGCCTTTTCAGGCACGATAAAGACACAATTTTAACAGCTGTAGAAATTGAAAAGATACAAATGAATATATTCATGTTTTTATATTTACTCTGAACGTAGATTGAAGGTACACATAAGAACCGCCTCTGCCGGTACCTACAATATATGTATATTATATAAGCCAAACAAAAGAAAATAAGTATATCACTATACACCCCAGTTTTACTACAAAATAGTGGGGGTATAAGAGGTATTTATTATCCGGACATGTTAACGTGATTTTATATATTTTTTTTATTTTTTTTTTTTTTTTTTCATTTTTATTTTTTTTTTATTTTTTTTTTGTTATTCAGTTTTACGTCCCTTTCAAGATTATTTTAGCTCATATGAGACGGTCCAATCAGTAGGTGGGGCGAAAACGGGAGAACCCCGAGAAAAACCACCTGACACACCCACAACCAGAACTTGGCTTGTCTCACATGTGGCCAGAGTGGGGCTTGAACCCACTCCAGACACAGCGGTGAGAATGATCAAGAAACAGCGCTCTTAACCGCTCGGCCACGGGGGCCGCCTTACGTGATTTTTCAATTCATTATAATAATTTGTTCTTTTTCGCTGTCGTTGCTATTGGTGGCGCTCGGCTACAGTGGCGTGCCTAAAAATTACAATGTATATGGAAAGCTTACGACAGATATACACAACATTATAAATGGCATTTGCATTTTCCTGTGCATCGCATTTTTTTAAGAAAACGATACTGGTTTATAGCAGTTATAATTTCAATCATATACATGTATTTAACTGGTCATATTTAGAAACTTAACCAATAAAACATCTTGTGTTAAAATCTTAATAAGTTGATCACAAAAACTTTCTATGTTGCACACCTTAAACCAGACAAGATATACACAAGACTATCAGAAAATTATTGTCAGCATATTAGAAAATCAGACCTGTTTCCGGTGTTGTACAATAACTATGCATGTACATCGCCATTATGTACAGACTGTGATGTGCTATACTGCTTCATTTTTCGGTGACATTTTTACCCATCTAGCAACCTTACGCACGAATATACTTTGTTTGTGTTTACATAGGAAGATGCGGGATAATATTATGATATAAGCTTTTGGGGGAGTCGGTCAGGACAGGATGATATAACAGTCCTAGTTAAAAGGACCGTGCAAATGGGTGAAAGTATCAACTATCGAAAAATAAAGATGTAGGTGGTGATTGTTGAATACATGTATATATAGAACCATGTGGGTCGCACACTTTTATGTAGTTTTTTCTGTTACACTGTATGACACTTGCTATAAAATTGGTATAACAATTACTTTTAATTATATTTAAACCAAATTTAAACAGAATGCATTTGCTTAAGCAAAATGAAATATAGTTAATTGTTACAACCTGGTGCCAGTATGATTTGTTTCACTGCGAAATATATTCAAATTTTGCATATCAATTTCTATAACTAGAATGAAAACCATTTAAAATTTCGTATATACGACAGAAAATGATGATTTATTAGACTTATAGAGAAAGAGTATCTATTTAAATCATCGTTTTTGAACAAAATACTGTCGTTTTGACGCCAGTAAAAATCTCTGTTCATTGCATAAGCATGTTAACGCGATGTTTCCAAGAATATTTCAAGATCAATATCAAAGAACCGAATTGTTAGTAATTGATATTAATTGCGAGCTGCGAATAGCATTTTATTTAATTTGGCTGGATCGCGTGAGAATATATTAAATTATTAAGATTTACAAAGAACTTAAAATGGAACAATTGCGCAAATGTCAAACAAGAGCAATCTGTCGTTCGTTGCCGCTGTTACAGCGCTATTTTGTAATAACTGAAACATCTGTGTATCGGGCCTCCATCTAAAATGTATGTACTTTGGTACATGTAACATTTTTAAATCAATGAACGCTCTGTGGTGGTACAAATTAGTTTATGTTGAACTCAAAGCCGTCATGACGTATACTGACGTCAACAAAAAACGCCTCAGTCAAGTTTGACATGCCATACTGCCAAGTTTGACATGCCATACTGCCAAGATTAACAAATATAATTATTTCATGCATCGATCATATCTGACTTTTGATAAAATTTTGCGCATTCGGAAATGCTGAAATGAATTTTTCAGAAGACTGCTTGAAAAACGGCACGCCTTTGAAAACATACACCCCTTGCAAAAAGCAAATGTTTATGAACCGGTCTATCAGGCATCGCTTCTTTCGGTTACAGAAAGTCTCATTCACAATATCAACACATAGAGTGGGATGTCCACGTTACCATATGTTGTTGAAACAGAGTTTTTAAAAAACAGATTTCGGTCTTAGGAGTTGATGATGTCACTGCAGCTAATGTTCTGTGCTTAAATGGTAATTTGCGGTCAATTGGTCAAAAGCGTTTCAAATGCTACATGTACATGTATCATTGGGTGCTATTTGACAAAGAATGATTTTTATTGTTACTTTCTCTGCCTTTCAACGTGATACGAACGTCCTTGTTGGCGTCTACGGAAATATGCGTCAGAATACCAGACTAAAAAAACAGACTAAAGGTGTACATACGAATATAACGGCGTCGCTTTTGATATGCTTCATCATTAGACTTTGAACGTGTCATAGACGTCGACGTCAAAACAATTGTGCGTCAACAATAGCGCTACAATAAAAATGATAATGGGAGCCTTCTTTAATTGCTCGCCGGTGGATCGGGCGTCAGACTCTATGATGGCACCGACTTAAAGCTATTTATTTTAGTTGGTTGGGGCCGGAGCTTCTTGTCTGTTGCTTCGTCCACCGGGGTTCAACTGGTGTTTTTCTTTGGCTCCGAGTTTCAGTAAGTTATTCGGTGCCCAAGGATCTCCATCGTCGGGCAGCTTACTGAATCTGTTGAGTTCTTGTTTCTGATTCATCAGGATGGTTATCATGATTCATTTGTTTGTCCTTGATGATTCATTGACTAGTTAGAGATTCACCACGAGGACCGAAGAACTAACTAAATGTTGTGAACCACTGCAGTCTGAGGGTGAGGTCATGGCCATGTAAAATCGATTAAAGCCCGCCAGTTATTGTTTTTTACTGACCGTTCCAAGGCGATACTTCTGTGGTGCTTCTTGTTGTCTTATGTGTTGGTGTTGAAATTTTGTGCTGTTGGCTCCTTAAGTGTGTTTAATATATGAATATTTTTAGTTAAGTCTGGGTGGCTGGGTGGCTGAGTGGTCGCCCATTGTAAAATTGACGGCCAACTCGGCTTACAATATGTTTTCTTAGTATAAGTACCAGATTGTTAATTTAGTTTTTTCCCACCTCGGTTTTTTGGAGTGACAATTTCTTTCTGATTGTGCCATTTCCTGATCGTTGTCTACTGTTGCTTTTCTATACCGAGGCGGACGATGGTCCCGGGCTATGGAGTCGTTTCGGACGCACGAAACCGAGCAGTATCAGCGTTTTGTGATTTTATTTTATTTTATTAATTTATTATTGAATGATCCTCGTAGTTGAGGGTTAAGTGTTTATCTTATTAAGAAAAACGACCTAACATTGTGATATTTGAACCACCTCATTGCGTCAATTACGTGCATATGATCATCTCAATCCAATTTTATTAACATGTTGGGTATACAAGTAGGTAAGTTATATGATGTAGCTCTGCGTGAATTTGAATGACTAAACTAAAATGAAAACATGCTAGAAAATTCTAATTACATGTTCCGTTACCAGGATTCTTGTTTTTGTTACGATTATGACATGGATGGGGTCATAGGCGTTTGATCGTACCATCAGTTTAAAATAGCTAAACCTTAACTGCGCTACTTTAGCAATGAGTGACGCAAAAACCAATGAGCAGTGTATCTTGTTTACGTTTCAGGAAACTGCGTTATCTGTACGAGAAACACTCTTTTATTATGCAGTCTGTTGCTGTCTATAATTCACTATAAAGCTGCTGAAAATTTCCAAAATGATTCAGACTGGTTTTCGCAAAACACATCCCAATCAAGGAGGAAGCGATCTTCGCCACTGCTCCGATACGCAGCACGAGAAGGCGACAAAGCCGTTCAACAGTTACTCAGTAGAGCGGAGGAGATCCCGTCAAACACATATAAATTCAAAAGATTCCGGAAACCAGGGGGCTGGGAAACAGCTCTGATTGACTTCCGGTCATTGCCGCTGACGAATGTGATAGAGTATGGTGGTAGACGTTTTGCCAGAATCAATATGGAGTATGTAGTCGGACGGGTCGGTGATAGAAATTTTGTATTGAAAAAGCGAGGGAGGTTCGGTAAACCTAGTATAGAAGTAATGAAATTGACACCTCGGTACCCTTACCACCTAGCTGACATCATATCCTATGTTGACTAGTTGCGGATATACAATTGGAAAATTTTGAGAGGCAGAATAACAGACATTTTCTTTGATGCCACAAGGTTTCTTTTTGTCATGTTATCATGTATAGTTACATTTGAGTCGCCGCATGGGAACACCAACAATCTGCAAAGGCGGAAACAAAGGCGCAGATCAGCTTCGCAGTCACTGCGAAGCCGATCAGCGCCTTTGTTTTCGCTACACGGATAATACAATTCCTCCACTTTCTAAATAAAAAAAATCCAGCCTCTAACCATCTTCTGTGACTGTACAGCGCGGTTTGTGTCGGACCTGGTTGGAACTCAAATTATTGGTTTTCTCACGCAGAGGCTCATTTGTCTTCCAGTGCTACCCAAAACAACTGAGGTAAAAGTGACCCAATTCCCGGTAGGGACAAACTCGAAGGCGGCAATGACTTTCTAGCACTTTGGCGCTCCAAACGAAGACATTATACAATTGTTCCCCTTGAGTGAGGATGACATGACGATTTTTTAACCCGAGGCAGGTAATATTGTCCGAAGACGGAGCCCGAGGGCAATATAACCTGTCGAGGGTGAACAAATCGTCATGTCACTCTCTCGCAAGGGCAACAATTGTTTTGTTATACCGAATCACATTTGAAACAAACCCGGGGAAACAAATTAGCGACATGCCACATGACAAACTCATGTAACTACAAGTGCAGCTGCATATTTAGGCGGATATGACGTCACAGGGTGATAATAACATGTGACATGACAGAATAGCTCACTCCACGTGGGCTGTAAACAAACGCATGTGACTACACGTGCAGCTGCACTTTTTAGGCAGACATGACGTCAGAGGGCAATATGATCATGCGACATGACAGAATAGCACGAATGACCTGCTCTGGACCAATCAAAATCCACGCTCAGCCAATGAATATTAATGAGGTATAATAATATTTTTATGCCACATTGCCAATTTTTGTCCTAAAGTTGTTCATTGTGGAATAAAAATGGCATCAGTTTTCGCGGTGGTTCTTAGGCATCCGTACGTAGCGGGTAATATGTAAAAAAGATAATGTAATAAATGTTGCTTATTAAATTCTTAATTAAACTTATGTGTTCGTTGCGACGCATAGGTCCATCCATTGGTTTAATCTAATTCTACATGTACGGTTAATCTATAATCTTGAATTTTTATGTCAGAATACCATCTTGCAGGCGATAACAACTAGTTTTCCACTGGTCTTCACCATAATGTCGACAAATATACCAGATATCCTTGAGTAACCATTAATTCACTGCCTAAGATGTGCGCTGCACATAGTGCCAATCGATTCGTGTCTGTTTTGGTGCATTTAAATGATGTAACTGCCAATAAAGCGTTACGGAATCTACATTAAACCAATCCATATACGTTCAAATGATACTGATTTATTTGATGTGTCAAGGAGTTTTGGAACCCGAATCAATACTGGTTGAATGAGAAAATGACATTGTAAACAAATCTGGGTAAATATGAAAGCATCATAAGAAAGAAATTTGCTTTCTGTATCTTGAATGTGGTCTACCATTGATTCGGCACGATCATTATATTACATCGCCATTTGCGTGATACGTTTGTTTGTATAACCTTGCACTGGAAAGAGTAAATGAGGACCAAAAGGCAAAATTAACTTACTGTATCGCAAGAATATCTAGAGATAAACAAACACTAATGTTAAAACGTAAACAATACTTATTTCCTGGAGAAATCGTGGACAAAAAAATATTTCTGAGAGAACTGCGAGATTTTTTTCCTTACTTCTCTCTTAAATATTGGAGTTGGTTTCTCGACCAATGTTGCACTTTGGTAGTTATGAATATTATACCAACACTAATAATATGTTTATGATATAATAGAATCACCACGCAAATTGCCCTCGCTAGGGTGAGGTAAACATTAAACCCATATTTGACGAATGGATTCTCCCATCATTATCAATTGGATGAGTCCACTTTCATTTTTAGGAGTGTTAGAAGTGTTTTTTTTTATTATTATTATTTTCATCCCATTTTTTCGATGAATTTTCGTTAAGCAAACAGAATAGCCCCAGATGGGACGCCGCGTTCTGGCGGCTATACTGTTTGCCTATGTCCCATAAAAAGGACACCAGCTTAAATGAGTTAATAATGTCAGCGCGGTGGCCTAGTGATAGAGTTCAGGACTCCCATTACGAAAACTTGCCCATGCAATAAACAGAGATTTTTTATCTTAAAGAATTGAGAATTTTCAGCTGAAAAATATTGATATTTTTCTTATTTTTGCTCAAAACATAGATTGTGGGTACACGTTAGAACCGCCTCGCCGAGGCGGTTCTAACGAGTACCCACAATCTATGTTTTGGAGCAAAAATAAGAAAAATAGGTATACCCCTGCATACCCCAGTTTTGCTATATAAAAGTGGGGTTTAAGGGGTTATATATTACACGGACATGTTTTCCTGATGGAATCGGGAGGTCTTCCTCCGCCTGGTATAACCCAAACAAGATAAAATATGCACTTTACCATATCTGATGATTTGTTTTAATATACTCGTGTTTGAAATTCTGCGAACATCATCATTGCTAGCTTGTGTCATACAACCATGACAAACATTATCCAAAACCATGTTTTCGGGATATCCGACACGACGGTATATTGAAATATGAGAAGATAACTGATATTCGATATTCTAGGATATTTTGGTAAGGTCTTTAATTTGTAACAGCTTCGAAAACCAAGCATGGAACTAGCTACTTTTTGTGGTGTTTGTTCTATACATGAACTAAGACATAAAACAAAAATTAAAACATTTGATAAATTTGATATTAAACTTGCATATACCTACCAGTTAAAGCAGTTTACTACATTTCATTTGTTCGTCTTAATGCCATTTTCATGATCAACATCAACAAAGATAGTTTAATTTTCAGAGAGCTATCATGAAAATCGTTGGCATTATATTTGCAACATGTTTGCCGATGACGATTACACATAATCTAAATAGAGAGGGAAGCGTAAGAAAACTGGAGAAGCGATCTGACGAATTTCCACCAGTAACCCGACAAGCACGTGCCGCTATTTATCTCCTTGCCCGAAAAATCAGGGCGCGAGATGGTAAGAAAGTCGTTGAAACTATGTTACAAGGTGCGAGAGAGACTTCAGCTAGCGCAAATACAAAATACTTTCAAAAACGTGGAACCTTTGCAATGGCTGTGAGAGAGTTTCATTCACTTAAACCACAGAAAACCATGGAAATGGAAATAAACCCTTTAGCGGACACGTTTATTATTGACGGAATAGTGGGGGATAGACTGATTCAAGTCAAAACACGTGGACACCGGGGGTTGCCAAGTGTCGAGATAAAACAATTGGGAGTTAAACCTAACACCCCCTTTTATATGAATTACATCATATATTACGTTAATTGATTTGATTAACGGTATGCTGGTATCCCCCAAATAAGGAAAACTTGATCACAAATGCATTTTGCATGGGTCTGGCGAATATTCAGTTCAAGTGGAATAAATAAAAAAAAAATAAAAGACTAGTACATGTATAAAACGTGTTGAAGAACAAATGTGAACATAATAAAGCTGTAGCATTATGAAAACATGTCCGTGTAATGTATACCCCCTTGAACCCCACTTTTATGTAGCAAAACTAGGGTATGCAGGGGTATGCCTATTTTTTTTTCTTATTTTTGCCCCAAAACATAAATTGTGGGTACTCGTTAGAACTTGTTCTAACGGTTCTAACATGTACCCACAATCTATGTATTGAGCAAAAATAAGAAAAATATCAAAAGTTTTCCAATGAAATTTTCAATGTTTGCTATGAAAAAAAAATCTCTATATATTGCATAGGCAAGTTTTCGTCCCAAAATTTAAAAAAAAAAGGTATAAATTTATAAGTGATGCTTTCATCTTCACGTTCATTGGCAATGATATGTTCATCACGACAATTTTGTATATAAACATTATTTCCATAATCGTACTACTCGTCCTTCTGTAATGTCTTCTCGTTGACAAAAACAACAGAGTTGAGTCCTAAAACGGACTTGGATCGATAGCTGTCCAAGATTTAATCAGCTAAATCAACATGATCAGTGACAATCATAACAATATTTTGTAGGTTCCTTATTTCTCTAAAATGTACATTTGTTAAAAACCAAAACAAATGTTGATGTAGTAGGGACAAGTTGCTTTTGTCAAGGAATGCGCATCTCCATTGAGTGTTGAATAAACTGTATTATTTGTAACTTGGAGTTTGTGGTCTTTGCCCGACTGTTTAAATTGTCAATAAAACAATACTGAATACACTATAATGTACAGCCGAAGGTGTGAAATGTATGGTTAACAACAGTGATGAGATTTAAAAGGATTATTCTTTAATTTAATACAGCCGAACATGTTTGATATGAAAACATGAACATTGATAACCATTATGGAAAATTTACTTTTTTCTGACATCATTTATAAAGGTGTCATAGAAAGTTGTTGTTTGACACAAAACATATGCGCTCATTTTCAGTTTAGTTTTTGAATATTTGTAAATTTGTAAATTTAAATTACTGCACATAATATATCAAATTGCATGCGCCATACATGACAGTATTAACTGCATTAACAACATTTCTACTTAAACATAGACATTTAGTGCCGAGTACTCCCATTCCAATGATGAATCATTTACATCAGGAAAACATGTCCATCAAGAAAACATGTTCAGCCCCGTGAATCCCCTTTTTATATTGCAAAACTGGGGTTTGCACGGTATTCCCATTTTTTTTATTTTGGCTCCAAAATATAGATTGTGGGTTTTCGTTTGAACTGCCCCGCCGAGGCGGTTCTAACATGTAACCACAATCTATGTTTAGATCGAAAATAAGAAAAAAAATATCGAAAAAAATATACTGATTCATCTTTCATTTTTTACAACTTCAAAAATCTGTCTATTCGTAATGTGTGTATCGATGCAAACTAGACGATTTTTAATCTATATTTTTTATAATTTATCGATACACGATATCACAATTACGATGGTATAGGGACAACAGAATGAAACTAACAGTATGGTGACTCACCCGTTAACCGGTGTATACCGTTAACCGGTGTAAAACGTTAATGGGCTATATTTTATACGTCTCTCTGTTCACGGTTGTAATTTTTTTCAGGCAATAGACACGGAGCGTTGTTGCGTGTCAACATACTATTACTTACCAACTTTGTCATGAAGTCTTCTCACAATCACGTGCTTTCTCGAAATGTGTGCATTTTCATGGTTTTGACACTTTTAGAAACCACAAACTATCATTGCATTGCCGTTGTAAGAATGGTAACAAACATAGTGTATTTCAATTTGAAATATATATTTTTCGGATGTTCGCCTTTAATTATTTATATTCATTTTGCTCGTCAAGTGATTTTTATGTGCATTTATTAATCACTAACATTTACTACATTATTATCATCATAATTTTCAAATGCGAGAAAAAGATAAATTGTGTAGGAGCTTCTTATTCAAAATAAAATAATGAAAGCGAATGCAGGGCGGGTCGTGAATGTGTTTGATAAAACCAAGGATGAGTAGATTTAGGATTTTATTATAGCTTTAGGAGAAAAAGAGTAACGTGTGGCTGACCCATATTCTCCTCTACCCCCTCTTTCTTCTGGTGAAGACAGAAAAACGCGGGAAAATGCAACATACCACTTACTTTGAAGCAGAACTCCATTTTATTTATAAGAGAGGGAACATTCACTTTTTCATAATTTCTGGCTATCTTTTCTTTTCCTTTTGTGGTTTTTATTTATACAAATTGTACATCGCTAAGAAAATTACCCAAGCATATATAAATACACCGGTTAACGTTAGGTTTTCATTTCTATGAAACAAAATGGACGAGACATACTCTGCTTGACAAAAATCACTAGCAATCCGACATCAGTTACTTTTCTATTGTTTTACATGCCTTATGTTGACTTTATGATTTTGAAGACACATATAGATCAAATGATTAAACTCTGTGTCTTAGCACTGCCAAAAGCGTTCAGTACCCCGGTTATAGGGTGAACCAGCATACGACCATATTATACACACGCGTCACATTATGCCGTCACATATGGACGGTTGAAATAGTTCCCCCATTAATTATAGGAATGAATTTTATTTTTGTTGATTTTATCGATGTGTAAACTCAGGCGAATCACTCACAAACTAAATAAAGCCCGATTTTGAACTGGGGCTCGGAATATTAGAAATTCAAACGTCAAATTCAACACACAACAAGAAGATAAAAACGCTTACCTTACGATGTTGTATTAAAAGAAAAAGCGTCCATGTTTATTAAAAATTCCAAATATTCATTTCGACGCCTTCAAAACGCGTTCATCCATTGTTTTTATGACGTTTAGATTTGGTGACGTCAAGTTTCCTCGAGGAAACGTCACGTAATCACGTAACGTCGCGCCGTTTTTAAGGTGAAATCCAAGTATTCTTACGCATTGCTTTTATCGAAGTATAAAGTCTTATAAACAACCAATCAGAATGTAGGAAATTAGTGAAGTTGGAATTATATGGCTTTGTTACACTTTTAAATGTACTTGCGACCAAAACTAACCTTGTTATATAATAGGTCATGGTCACCCCAAGGTCACAATTTATAAAAATAAGTTGATGGAGTCCCTAATGATGCATACTGTTAATTTTATTAAATTGTCTTTCTTTATAAAATCGAGGATGTCCCCAGGAAAAATAGTTTTCGGCGTCGTCCCCAGTAAAAACGGTAACCAGTGTCCCAGGAAAAGTGGTTTACACTGTTTATTGTGTCTGTCTCTCTGTCGTGCTCGTTGCTTTTCGTTTCGGATGAAAATTAGCCGGGCGGCAACCTTGTTGGGAAAGAGCTAGTCATTCTGCTCCATGTATATGTTGTCTGAAAAATGTTTTGTTGTGATTTGTGTATTTTCTTTCATACCTAGTGTCTATATTGGGACTTTAAATTTAATCCCATCGGTTCCTGGTCCCTCTATTCTTACTTTACTATCAAATGACATTGAGTACTGAGGAAGAAGGTTTCATATTAGGTTTTTACTTTCATCTGGGTAGGCCATCTTGGTTATGTGTCCAATGTAATCTATATAAGCTTCCAAAATGAGGCTCCCACATGGAATTGGACTCAAAATGAGCTAGTTGTTTAAGAGGAGATGATATTTGGAAATGAACAGATGGACGGTGAATGGCCGCCGAACCATTGTTATACTATATGCTCACCTTCTAAGCCATCAACTGGAAGGCTAAAAACGTGTATTATCTTACTCGAATATTGTCTTAATTTCTTCTCAGGTGCTTTATTATTTTTTTTAAATTCTACAAAATAATAATAAAGCTTGAATACATTAAATTTACACATATACGTGCATAATAGAAATGAACATGATATTTGCACTACTTTTGACTGTCAATTTCTGCATTTTTGAAACTTCAGATGCTATTTAATACACAGGCGAAATCAAGCAGCCTTTTAGCAAATATAGGTCTTCTGCATGTATATTGATATACATGTAAGTAAATAAGAGTGCCTTTTGCTTGCCAAAGTTTCTTCATTAAACCTGGCATAATGGACACTTAGCAAAAGATGTAGGCTTCGCTATCCTTGTATTGTATATTATATGGTCACCGTAATGCTAAATTGCATTTTCTAAAACAAATCGAAAAAGAAATTATTAAAATATAATAGAACAGTATCATTTAATAACAGCTATATGTTCACTTTGTTCTCATTATAGAACATGCTTAAGAATTTATCAATATTGACATGAGTGGGTGGGGTATGAAAAACAGAAATCTACTGTTTTCTTGAATCTGTCAATCAAATGATGATGTGCATTTATTGATAATAGACGTCACAGATACAAGGAATGACTCAATATAGTTATTATTTTAAAAATTTAAATAGCTTGGTGTAAAATTGGAAATGTAACTGGTTTTCGTGGGACCCATTTCCTGGAAAATGGAATGCATTTGAATAAAAATTACACAAAGCCTAAATGTCTAGGATACATAATCTGACAATTAAGGGATTATTTTGGGGTCATGGAAATGTATTTCTCTGGGAAAAGTTAGTGTAAACATGTTTTTCTGGAAAATTCTGAAAGTGGGTAACTTGGGGCGGCTCGTGTGCGCTTATTGTTTGCTGATAGATAACACGCCTTTTGTTTCAGGTTCTGAAACTGAAGATGACTGAAGTCAATGACTACATCGAAAAATCTGGCTTATTTTTTTCAAACAGCTAAGAAAAATGGGTCCCACGATTTCAACCCGGAAGTAACTGAAAAATGACTCACTTGCTCTGAGCTGACCACTCATTTCACAATCATGTTATTCACAAATCCATGTATTTGCAACATATTCAACAGCCACATGATAAAGCATGCTAAAGAATGTAATATTGTTGACAAAAAATAAACAATGTTTTTATACAGGTAAATCTTCAAACATGTACATACAGTGACCACACATAAGTCCTTAAAGCAGCTTAAAATTTGATTGACCTATATTTAATGTTTAAAGGTACATCAACACTGACAAATTCTTATGACATGTTCATATTAAAAGTGTATGTCTCCGCAGCAAGCACTGTACACATGAAGCCTTTTTAGCTCACCTGAGCCGTCAGGCTCACAAGGTGAGCTTATAGTATACCCATGCTCCGTCGTCCGTCCGTCCGTCGTCCGTCCGTCGTCCGTCGTCCACCATTTTCAAAGATCTTCTTCTCTGAAACAGCTTGGCCAATCAAAGCCAAATTTTACATGAAGCATCTATGGGAAGGGGGAACCAATGTGTATATAAATAATCCAGGTCACATGACCAAGATGGCCGCCATGCCCATATATGGTAAAAACCCTTCAAAAATCTTCTTCTCCGGAACCACTAAAACCGATTTCAACCAAACTTGGCATGAAGCATCGATGACTCAAGTACTACAATGTGTATATAAATCATGACCTTGCGGTGACCTTGACCTATTTTACGGCAAGGTCAACATAGGTCGCCTTTGCATTTGAATGGGAAAAATTGTTAAATTTTCATTTAAAGGAAAAATCTTGCAGAAAATGAGCAGTAGGACTGAATATTAATGATTCTGAAAAAAATTGGGCACCAGGGGCTCATCCGCCCCCACCCCGGGGCAATATACATGTATATTATCATAATATTCAAACATCTTCTTCTCTGAAACCGCTTGGCCAATCAAAGCCAAATTTTACATGAAGCATCTATGGGAAGGGGGAACCAATGTGCATATAAATAATTCAGGTCACATGACCAAGATGGCCGCCATGCCCATATATGGTAAAAACCCATCAAAAATCATCTTCTCTGAAACCAATAGACTGATTTCAAGGAAACTTGGCACGAAGCATTGATGGCTCAAGTACTACAATGTGTATATAAATCATGACCCTCTGATGACCTTTACCTATTTTACGGGAAGGTCAACATAGGTCACCAATGCATTTGAATGGGGAAAACTTTTAAAATGTCATTTAAAGTGACTGTCTTGCAGGAAATGGGCAGTAGGACTGGATATTAATGATTCTGAAAAAAATTGGACCCCAGGGGCTCATGTGTCCCCACCCCGGGGCAATATACATGTATATTTCCATAATATTCAAACGTCTTCTCCTCTGAAACCGCTTGGCCAAACAAAGCCAAATTTTATGTGAAGCATCTATAGAATAGGGGAATCAATGTGTATATAAATAATCTAGGTCACATGACCAAGATGGCCGCCATGCTCATATATGGTAAAAACCCATCAAAAATCATCTTCTCTGAAACCAATAGACTGATTTCAAGGAAACTTGGCGTGAGGCATTGATGGCTAAAGTACTCCAATGTATATATAAATCATGACCCTGTGATGACCTTGACCAAGTTTATGGCAAAGTCAACATGGGTTGCCTATGCATCTGAATTGGGAAAACTGTTAAAATGTCATTTGAAGGAAAAAGCCAACAGGAAATTGGCAAATGGACAGAATATTGAAGATTCTGAAAAAAGAAAATGGCCCAAGGGCTTCATCTGCCCCTGCACTGGAGTTAAATACCATAATATTCAAACATATTTATTGGTATATGCAGCTGATCTCAGGTGAGCGTTTACAGGACCATTGGTCCTCTGGTTATAATTATTGTCCTTGAAATACCTTGCAAGCGCAGGTCTATTGACGCGCTGCCCTTGACCTATATTTTATGTTTCATCGACTGTTACAATTTTTATGTCGTTTTTATTATATAAGTGATTTCTGGGCTAGCTTGAAACATATTATAGTTCATTCAAAAATTTATGGTATCATATTCAAGTTTCAGAGAAAGTTTACTTACAATTACAAAGCATGAAGCTCGTTGCCGTCATATTTATTGTACCTTTGGCCATTATTCCTGCTCTGGCGAGAATTAAAAACATGGCTGGACTCCATCAACCATACGGTGAATTCCAAACCAACATCAGACAGAAACGTGGCACTGTGGTGCTACTTAGCAGGCATATAAGGGCACGAGATGGCAAGAATGCTGTGAAAACAATATTACAGGGCGCTAGAGAGATTTCGGCAAGCACTAATACAAAATATTTTCAAAAACGAGGAACATTTGCAAATGCTGTGAGAGAGTTTAAATCACTTAAACCGGAGGACATCATGAGACGAGAAGACAATTCTCTGACGGATACATTTGTTATTGACGGAATTGTAGGGGATCGCCTGATAGAAGTTAAAACACGAGGGTATCGAGGTTTGCCCACTGTTGAGATCAAGCAAATGGGTTTGAAACGTAACTATCCGTTTTATATGAATTATGTTATACAATACGTGAATTAACTATGGGTACATGGGAAATTCGGAACTTGCACGATTCATTTCGTTCCCAGGACGCTGATCAATTTTCACCATTTTCTATGGTCAACTCGGATCTTAACCATTGGTGAATGCAGATCAAATTCAATAAATAGTTTTGAACCAATGCATTGCTTTCATACTGCACGAAGAACACAAATAAAAAAGGCATGTTTAACTTAGTGAAATAATGTATTTTATGTCCTACGAAAAGTAAATAAAAGAAGTTCCAGGCAATACATGAATACTAGAATCGCCAACGAAGACGCCGGGCAGGAAGGAGATGACAATAATTCTAGCCTATATAGCCAATGATTAAAAACGTGCTGTAGTGTGCAACAATTCTCTTAGCAAATAAGCGTGACGTTACTTTGCGCCATTTCGATGACAATTTGTGACATCAATTATCCCACCAAGCACCGTTAGACGGTGTAACGTCGTTTTAGCGCCTAACAAACGTACATGAGCCTGTGCATGAGAAAACCAACAATTTGGGTTTCCGACCAGGTCTGACACAAACCGGCCTGTACAGTCACAGAAGATGGTTAGAGGCTTGAAATTTTGTATTTAAGTTGGAGAGGGATCGTACTATCCGTGTAGCAAAAACAAAGGCGCTGATCAGCTTCGCGGTTACCGCGAAGCTGATCTGCGGCTTTGTTTTTGCCAATGCAAATTGTTGGTTTTCTCATGCACAGGCTCACATGTAATTGAAATGTGTATAAGTAAATACCAGTATAACAGTCATGTATTTGCCGGGTATCTACATTGCGATGGCGGAAAGCTGAACCATATCGACGGTTTCAGCTACTTTTATTCCGTTTATTGTGTGTCAGAATCGAAAAAGATCAATTGTTGAGTAATAATTCACTGTTTGTCGGTCAGTCGTAAGAATGTACATGTACATGTAGTACATGTACATTCTTACCCCCCCCCCTTACCCCCAATTTTATATAGCCTCGGCGAGGCGGTCCTAACGTGTAATCACAATCTATATTTTGAGCAATATATATTTGAGCAAAAGTAAGAAAAATATCGAACATTTTCTCAAATTTTACAAATTAAAAATCTCTTTACATTGCATGGGCAAGCTTTCGTAATGATTGGCACTGTTACGTATTTAGTGTAGCTACGACATTTGGACAACTTACAAAATCTTACGGTCAGATTATCTTCGGTCGAAGCAACAACGTGTACGTGACCCATGTCATGAAGCATTTAGCAACGATAACTGTCCATCAAACGACAATTATAACCGTGGTGAACAGAAGTCGTTGATGAACAGTCATCGTTGCTACAAAGCATCCAAGCAAAAATATTTGCCCGATGAAATACCATTACAATAAAAATATAATCGTTTGATCCTTAGGGGGAAACATTAAGAAAACACGCCCATGTAAATTACAGATTTTTCACAAGTTGTAAAAATAAAAAAAAAAAATCAGTAGAAAATGTTTGACATTTTTCTTATTTTTACTCAAAACATAGATTGTGGGTACACGTTAGAACCGCCTTGTCGAGGCGGTTCTAACGACTACCCACAATCTTCGTTTTGGAGAAGAAAAAAAATAAGAAAAATAGGTATACCCCTGCATACCCCGGTTTGCTATATAAAAGTGGGGTATAAGGGGGTATACATGACATAGACAGTTTTGCTATATGAATCTGGGGTATGAGGGGGTATACATGACATATACATACTATCGTAATGGGTTGGCCATACTGTTTACAAGCCGTGGTGAACATTAAATGCTTGGTCGGAATGTTCTGCTTGCATCTCTCGTATTGACGATTTCTGGAGTAATTTTCTACAAATGTTCCAGCAGTCGTTCTGCACATGATTTAGATCACAAAATTCCTTGACACATAAAAATAAATCACTTTCATTCAGATTAAAAATACATCGTATTGCTTCAATGGTCGCATAGTTTATTTTCTTTTATTGACAAGTAACACCATTTCGTTGTTGCAGAATAGACGCCAATCAATTACTCCTCTGTGAAGCGAAGTAGGCTGTAAGAGATTTAATCAAGAGAATCCGCATGATCTGGGACAACCATGACGACTGTATAGGCTATTGTTTCTTGTTGTTCTTTTCTAATCCATCAGGGGCCAGCTGTTCAAAACTTCGTTAGCTTAACATCATCGTTAAGACCTAAACTCGGTAAGTACTGGCCGATAGCAAGTACACTGTTATTATTTTGTTGATATTATGTTAGAATTCTTTGCATTGCATTGCAAAGAATTCTCACATTTTATCAACAAAAAATAACAGTGTATATATAATATTCATGTTTGAAAATTTTAACGAATCGTTAACTAACGATGTCGTTAATTTCGAACAACTGGGTCCTGATATTCGTAGACAATCACTGGTCGTTTTAAAAAAGTTTCTCTAGGGAGCTTATTATTAAGTAGAATAATCCAAGTTTCCAACTTTATCCGGAATCTCTAGTTTACAGCATGTAAACAACAAAAGAATAAATCACACAAAAAGGTAAAAGTAGGCAGTGATCATGAAATGGCGCAATCAGAAAGAAATTCCTACTCCGAAAACCGAGGTGGGAATATGCATTTATACAATTAATCAATGGCGGAGTAACCCGATGTCGTAATAATCATCTTGGATACGATAAACGCAATAATAATCATCATTTGGCATATTTTTGCTGTATCCAAAGTCCATCAGGAAAACATGCACCTGTTATGAATACCTCCTTAACCCCATTTTATATATAGGAAAACTAGAGTATGCAGGGGTATACCTATTTTTCTTATTTTTGCTCCAAAACATAGATTGTGTGCACTCGTTAGAACCGCCTCATCAAGGCGGTTCTAACGTATACCTACAATCAATGTTTTGGGCAAAAATAAGAAAAATGTTAAATTTTTTCCACTAAAAATTTTGAATTCAATTTTTTACAACTTAGGAAAAATCTGTATATTACATGGGTATGTTTTCATAATGGCAAGCAAAAGCGGAGGAAGACAATGCATCTCTTTGTAATATTTGGCAACAACAACTGTACCGTTAGATAATGTAAACACACAAAACATTTGCTGCATTCAGAGAAGTAAAAGTAAGCAAAGACTATTGAACGAAGTGTTTTATGATGTTTGTAGATCTGGGCGTTTTGGAAAACGCCACTAGATTAACGGCTCATATTCACATCACGACAATGTGGAAATATGTGCGCAGCCTTACTAAGCAATATCTAAAATGCCATCGCTGTTAAGCATGTATTACGCAATTTCTTCGTTTTCTTTTGTCCACAGATTTTGTCTGCAACCTTTTGAAGTATAAAGGCTAAAATTGCGTTTGTTAAGAAAACGCAATTATAACTCTGAGTCGCGTCATTACAAAACCTCACTCGTCGTGTACAATCTGTAAAACGCACATATTGAGGACAAAGCATTACAAGCTAATTAGCCGATTTACTGGTAGCGCATGTAGCATTGATACTTTGCTCAAAATAACCACAGTTCTTCGGTTTTACAGGCCTGATATTGCTTTCCTGGATTTAACTCCGAAGACGACAGCTTTCTTGATGCAAGGAATCATTATGATAACTAGCTTCGCGAGAAGCGGGTGCTTTAAACATAAAGGAAAACAAAGTCGCAGTTCAGCTATGCAGTTATAGCCCATTAAATAACGCTGAATCCACTCTGAACATAACCATTCTAGTTTAAAAAAAAAAAGGTATGAAATAGTGTAAAAGCTTCGTGGTCACAAGAACTGGTTTGAACCCCGGATGACAGGTTTACTTGCAAAACGACTCTTTTGTGATCGATGTCAATTTGTCTGTCTTGACGTGTTCTCATTTGTTACCCTTTTTGAATCCTCTTGAAAATGCAGAACACGCTTTTGCGCTCTAAAACTAATGTCTTAAAGGCGACAACGCTCTAATAATGGTTATTGCATTTGATTGAAACTGGCTTGGTTCAAAGCTATCAATTTCAGCTCTAGTTCTCTGTTATTGTTGAACACCATTTGTACAAGCCCGAGGAATCATCAGGAAAACATGTCCGTGTAAGGTATACCCCATTGAACCCCACTTTTATATAGCAAAACTGGGGTTTGCAGGGGTATACCTATTTTTCTTATTTTTGCTCCAAAACAACGAATGTGGGTGCCCGGCGAGGCGGTTCTAACGTGTACCCACAATTCATGTTTTGAGCAAAAATAAGAAAAAATATTTTTTTTTCTGGTGAAATTCTCAATTTTTACAGATGAAAAAAAAATATCTATACTATATTTTGCATGGGCAAGTTTTCATAAGGCTTAAACAAAAAATAGCTGTGTTTCCGCTAACCCGACCGACTCTGAGTTTTTGCGCCGACCCTGCAGTTTTTATTGCCAATAAAAATAAAATAAAAATATTTTCATGCAGACCGACCCTCAACATTTGAAGTGGAAAACAGACAATGATTTAAAAACTGCTATCAATACTAGGTCAACTCGCATTCAGCTTCCTACTGGTTTTAAACTTCATCGCATGTCTGTTTCGAGTACTTATGATTAATTTTAGTACGTTTCTACCTTTTTACCCATTTTTAAGAAAGAATAAAATACACAAAAAATAAAAAGATTTTCCGACCTACCGACTCTACCCCGTCTTCGGCATGTTAGCGGAAACAAGGCTATTTTTATTTTACGCCTAATGGTTTGATCGTTTCAACGCTTTAGAAACGACACAAGACTGAAGACTTAACCCAGTCCCGTTTGTCTGAAGCAAGAAAAATAATCTGCTACAGAATATTTAAAATAAAATGACTTTTGAAGACATTCTGATTTATAAATATTCAGGCATATGAAGGAAACGACACATTAAGCACATCCCCGTTAAGCTCACCTTAGCCGAAGGAGTATAGAATATCCATGATCCGTTGTCTGTCCGCATACTTGTATCTTCGTCCGTCCGTCCGTCCGTCCGTTCCCAATTTCAAAGATATTCACCTCTGACACTGCTCGAACAATCAAAGCCGAATTTATGTGGAACCTCCTTGAGAAGGGGGGACGAAATTTAGCATAAAAGATCTAGATGGTCGCCACACCTTTATTATATAAAAAACAACTCTTCAAACACCTTCTCTGGAACCCATGGACCTATTTCAACAAAACTTGTTATCATTCTAATTTATGGAGAACATAATTATTCGAAACCCATTTGTTCCAAACCCAATTGGAACAAATGGCTTCGGTATTATGCGACATTGCCTGTTTTGTTTCCATAGAGGCATCTAACCGCTGTTTAAGAATTTATATGTTACATGTTTTCGTTTTGGGATTAATTTGACCTCATATAGAAAACAGATGGAATGAAAATGTGTCAATGCGTTTCACAAGAAATTAATCAGACGGGAAGCGTCCTAGAATAATAGATCTTGGCGCTCGAATAAACAAGTTCATTTGTCTTGTCCAGACGAAATGAGTGCCAAACTTTGCCCCAGTGTACGTTATGAGAACAATAGCACACTGAAGTGTTCATGTAAGCTAGGGCCCGAGGTTATTAAACATTTTTATGCTCAACTCAGCCAATACTAAATTTTTATGCTCAACTCAGCCAATACAATTGTTGGCATTTTAACATTTATGAGCAGGATATTGGCATTTTAACATTTATTAGCAGGATAAATCACTGGATTTTGAGTTTTGAACCTGCATTTTCCACTAAGTTTGACTATTTAAACACTTATGAATAATTGAAATTTCATGCTCAGCTGAGTTGAGCTTGAAAACACTTTTATAACCACGAGACTATGACCCATAAGCTCGCTGCCTCTTTAATGTTCCAAGTAATGTGATTCATACATGAGGCCCTCCCAGGGGTTTTGGGGATTCAGGGAGAAGGCCTATTTATTTTCAGGGATTTGGGGAGAAGGGTCATTTATTTTCAGGGATTTTGGGAGAAAGCATAACTTTTTGGGGGTTTTAGGGAGCAGGGAGCAGGGGGCTGAGGAAAAACATTTTAGGGAGCTGGGGAGAAGGGTCATTTTTCTTTCAGGGAGCAGGGAGCAAAGACCCCCCCCCACCCCCGGGAGGGCCTCATACATGGAGGTAAGGAACAGCAATGACAATGATCAGCCACCCAGGAAGGTAGCTAGCTGATCAGCGCCAAAGGTAAGACGGGTTTCTCGTCATGGGATTTGTACCACCGAACGCATCCAAAAGCTAGTCAATATAAGTTACAATATCCATTATATGATACATTGATTCAGGATGTTGTTGAATCAATTCAATAGTTGGTTTTCCCACAGGACCGCGTTTCTTGAGGATAATTGTTCGATCCCCGACTCGCCCAACCATCGTCTCGGCCTCGTAACCATCCGAAAAATCGATCACACTTCTAGGACGCAGTGATTGAAAGTCTTGAAGAGCTTTTGCGTAGCCACCTGATTTGCGAAATCCCTTAAACCCGATAGGGGGTGAAGGAATCGCTTGGGCGTCATGAAGTAATTTCTCTGCTGCTCTTTTGCCTTCTCTAGACGCTATACGGAACGAAATGTTGACCACAGAACCTCGTTTCCGACGTAACGTTGCTAGGTCATTTTTATCAATAGGCGTATCTGTTAGCAGAACTGCAGATGATGTCCGCAATAAGATGTTGCCGTAGAGTAATAGCCTTATAATAAACATTGCTCTATTTCTTTCCCCTAAAATCAAAGCAACGGTTAAACGTATCATGTCTTCTTTCAAAGACGTTGAAATATAATTAATTGATTAAAATGTGGTAATAAGGAAATAGTTGATGCATTATTTCAAGTACGAGTCAACAAGCATACTCAGGTACCTGCCAATACATGTCTACTTTATCAATGCTAACTATTGTTAACAGTTTCACTTACATTTTAGACATTCTCATTTTCGCTTTCGTTACATATGTAATGTTCATGCATGAAACAAGGTAATCAAAGACTCATTTAATGAATTCAAGCATGTCTCGTTTCCTCGTTTAGAAAGAGGACGCTACTTACTTTGTAAATACATTTAGTAGGAATCACTCATGGCTTCACCTATTTGATATCTCAACGACGAGTTTTGACCATTTAGGGGTATACGATAATTTTGCTGTAAACAGTTTTTTTACGTTTGGGATGTTGTGTACACTGATATCATATAGCTCTTATCCGATGATACATGGTAATTTAATACATGTAGTTTGAATCAGAATGAATAACAAATATGCTTTTTATCATGTCATCAGAAAAACATGTCTGTGTAATGAATACCCCCTCAAACCCCACTTTTACATAGCAAAATTGGGGTTTACAGGGGTATATCTATTTTTCTTATTTTTGCGCCAAAGCATAGATTGTGGGTGCTCGTTAGAACTGATAAAATTTTCAATTTTTACAGCTGAAAAAAAATCTCTGTATATTGTTTGGGCGTGTTTTCATAACGAAATATATTAAGCTCAGATTGTTAATATGCAATATTTATGTTTTTCCTGACTGTCTTACAAATGATATCTCTTGTATCAGAATATTGTTACAAGGACAGCTAAAATCTCGCATGATTATGGACATCACTGAAAGAAACTGTTCCAGTTCACAAGTATTTGCGCCTAATTTGACTTTTGAGAAGGAGCTAAAGTGGTACCAATGGAGCCGCGACGCGAGAAAACCGGTCTTCGGGGTTTCCGACCAGGTCTGACACAAACCGGCCTGTACAGTCACAGAATCAGGCTAGAAGCTTGAAATTGTGGATTTAAAAAGAAAAGGTATTGTACTATCCGTGTAGCGAAAACAAAGGCGCTGATCAGCTTCGCAGTTACTGCGAAGCTGATCTGCGCCTTTGTTTTCGCCTAGGCAAAAATCCGGTTTTCTCATGGCGCGGCTCAATGTTTATTCGATTTATGACCCCTGCTGATGCAATATGATCAGAGGACAATATAATAAGGTGATCATCTAATCTCTGCAGAGGTTCATAGGGAGGCCCTGGAAATTAATACATGTACCTGTGGTACCACTTTTTATTGGTTTTATGATCCCGGATAACCTATGCAGTAAATCTGCCTCCCTCTTCAGTCAATCTTGATTTTTATTTTTGGGGCCCGAGTCATTGTCAGCCCACCAAGTTATCTAGCGTCCTGTCCTTTATCGGTGATCAGCTAATGACCCTCAATAGATAGGAATACAGGGCTTGGGATTTTGGAGTAATGTCATAATAGATTGAGCTTGCCAGTACCGAAATCTTCAGTCTCGATGGCGATACGTATGTATCAGAACTTGTATTTTATTCTTATTGTTTCTTCCTACATGTATATACGAGTCCTTTCAATAATTATGTTGAAAAATCTAAATATACCGATCAAGTATGTCCTGCAATACAATTCTAAAAGGGTTTTCAAACACATTTTGTCTTTTCTTTTATGACATAAGTCGTGTGTCCTATTAGTTATTATCAAAACTGAAAACACGTTTGTCACAAAACTACTGAAGAAATCTTAACCGTTGTCAGAAAGCAGTTTCTTTGATATGTTCTCATGTATCCAATGATATCATTATTTGATGTCTGACAAAACATGGTAACAAAGTGTTCAATAAGTAACTTATCAAATCTCACAACAACCAAAGCATTTGCATCACATACCAGTTAGGAATCAGACACTTTGTTCAGTCCTGTATGTAATTGTCAATGTTTCAATGTGAAATATCTAAGAATTAATGTATTTAATGTGTTAATGGATGGTGCTAAATGACATTATCTGTAAATCAAAATGCTGCTCACTCTAGAATTACTGAGAGTACTGGTCCCAAGGTTATAAAACTTTTTTCATGCTCAGCTCAGCTGAGCTTGAAATTTCAAATCCTCATAAATACTGAAATAGCCCAAATATATAGTCATTGAAGGTTTAGAACTCCAAAGCCTGTAATTTATCCTGCTAATAAATGTTAAAATGCCAACAATTGTTGGCATTTTAACATTTATGAGCAGGATAAATTTTAGTCTCAGCTGAGTTGAGCATGAAAAAAGTTTTATAACCTCGGGGCCTGAACTCTGAATCTGAGTATAATCTTTTCACTCTAGAATTACTGTAGGACAAGCAGATTGGTTTTGTGGTTAAATGATGCCACTTATGCCGTATGAGAGTGTTAGAGAAAGAAGATTTAGTACACAGATAATTGAGCTGCGACGCGAGAAAACCGGGCTCCAGTGTTTTCCCCCAGGTCTGACACAAACCGGCCTATGCAGTTACTGCACAGCTGATCTGCGCCTTTGTTTTCGCACAGGCAAAAATCCAGCTTTCTCACGATGCGGCTCAATTATGATAGCATGCAATCTGCGGTGTACTAGGAAGTGGCGGCCACTCAGAGAACATACATCTTTAAAAGGGACTAGGGGCATAAGCCTATAAAAGTATAGACATATCAAAAGACATGATTTATCGCGTGACCGGATATTTTATAACAAGTTCAAGAGCAGTTGTACAAAATCGAAACTTTGCAACCGCAAATAGACAATCTGTAGACAAAAGAAGTCTCACCCCAGAAGAACTCAGCGACATTAAAAATAAATAAATACCTGCAATCGTCACGTGAGCAGGATTATTATTAGTGTGCGTGTGTGTCTGTGTGTGTGTGTGTGTGTGTGTGTGTGTATGTGTGTGTGTCTCCAGGACCAACTTATATATTTGCAGTATTAGTATCAGCTGGCCCATCCTATAGTCAAAGCGTGTTTTCATGTGCATGGTGGAGATTGTAACTAACAGCTGAAGGTCTGAGTCTAGTTTTCATGGTGGTTGGTTTACAAAAATACCGACTTGATCAAGGTTTCAATGTGGTATTATGTGTCAAGAGATGCAATTTTTTTTTTTTTTTTTTTTTTTCAGTGTCATTTTGGGCTAGAGCCATCGCTTCTTTAATAAAACTAGAACTATGGAACGCTAATGATTTTAGTTGGATAAGGGCACTTGCCACCAACTATTGGAGTTATAATTGCATATTGGTCACATTTCCTTCTTGTTCGGCAATGTTATAGAACAACTAAGGTTATAGTTTGAGATTCTGTCGGTCCTCTTTCAGGGATAGCTATCGTAACATAGTTTATGACACAAACATTAAATTAAGCCTGTCGATCAGGCTTTAAAGCTCATCGACGTAAGTTACGATGTCCATGATATGATTTGTAGACTCTGGTCTTAATTTGATCAATTCGATAGTGGGTTTGCCAACGCCGCCACGTCTTTTCAAAACAATCTTTCGATCCCCGACCCTCCCCATCATTATTTCCGCCCCATCGCCGTCCCCACCAAACTCAATGACTGCCTTTGGCCGAAGTTGTTTGAAGTCCTGAAGAGCCCTGGGAAATCCACCTGGTTTCATGAAGTACTTGAATTCAGCAGCATATGACGGGGTCTCTTTTGCACCTTGGATTAGTTTCTGAACAGCTCTTTTGCCTTCTCTTGCTGCTATGACAACAGGGAGATAAGTTACTGATCCACGCTTTCTTCTAACTATTGTGGCACCAGTGCTTGATCTTCTAATATCAACCACCGCCCTTTCTGTCTGAAGATCTGGGACCACTTCCAACAAAAGTATAAGCACATGAACTAATGTTCTCATTCTAGTATGGCTGCAACTCTCTGGAACATAAGAAAATGATATCGTCTTTAGATCAATTTCAGTTTCATTCAGCCCCTTTGGTGTTCACTTTAAGTATCGAAGTCTCAAATTCAGCACATTCTTCAATCTTTAATTGTTTACTTACTGGTCGATGCCCTCCTCCCCCCCCCCCCCCCCCTCTTGTCATGGTTATGATTGATTTTATATTTTTGATAATTTTATCAGTGATCTTGGTTGGACACAAAGTAAAATGTAAACCTCATCATGCATGTTCGTGCACGTGAATATACTTGACGACATCAATCGATAATAATAGCTTGTACACGAACAACAAAGATCTACCACTTTCACATAGACACAGAACTGTAATTGTAACGTGGGCAGATCTACCGCGGTACATTTAAGATGTAACGCTACAAATGCGTATCTATCGACCGTCTTTTGTCAAATGATAGTATTACCTTTCTTGAATATTTTGCTGTATTGTGTGATTTAATCAGCTGCTGTTTTGCTACACAATGGCCAAATTGCGGATGTAGTGATTTTTGAATAATCATTGTTTCATTGTTGAGCGATTTTGGGGTGTCCCTAAACAGCCAAAAATACCGGTCTTTAATCCTGGCTAACACCCTATTTTTTGCTGCACATGTATACGGCCTGGGCAGACCTCTCGTCTGCTGAATGTGTTGGGGTCCAAAAGGAGCTCTGAAACATGAATGAATCTTGTTTTGGGGCAAAATACAATTGGAGTCTATGTGAACGATAATTATAGGTCTCTGCCCCCTATCCTTATACAATTTGCATACCGTATTCGTTCTAATTAGTGCGCTTAACTTCTCAAAATATCTTAAAGTGAAGGTTACAAAATATCGTTCTAATAAGCGAGCACTAGGGGTGAAACCAACATATACACTACTGAAATAAACAAGTAAAAGATATCAATGATGGTGTCATTTAAGGATGTTCGCTGCCAATAAAAAAGTATTCAAACTTTTTTTCTAACCTCTCTTTTTTATTCCAAAATATAACACAAGACATTTGAAAACAAAATAAATATAGGGTAGTGTGCATTTTTTCAAGCTACAGGCCTCTGAATGAGACCACTGAGCACCATGTTTTAAATTTGGTAAAATTAATTTAATTTTTAATTCTTTGAAACATACATGTCTTGAACAAAAATACACCTAGAATGCTTTCAAAAGTCATAATATTTACGTAGCGCAGACAATTTTGGACCAAAAGCATAGAAAAATTTGCAACTTGGAGTGGATGACAAAATTTTACGATTCCTTTTCTAACCCTACCCCCATACTTGAAAAGTCGGAAAAATCAATATTTTGAAATGTACCAAACCCATATTGTTGATTCAAACTTTTTTCTTGTATTTTCACACAACATAGAACTTGGAAATATTATTCGAATAAAAGAAAGAAATATATAGGGTAGTGAGCATATAAGAGAGAACCAACAACTTGAAAATCGCCATTTTCGACCTTTTTTCGGCTGTTTTGTTTCTAAAAGCCCATTTCATAAAAACACCTTAAATTTTAAAACCAGCACACCAAAGACACAAAGAATGACTAAGAAGACTATGTACGCATATACTGCTGCTAAAATAAACATCGAACTGGTGCAATTAATTTGAAGATGTGTAATATTCAAGTTTAATCTACCCTACCCCCTAAATTTTACTGACAAGTAAAATTTTCTGAAAAGTTGCAGAAAATGGGGTGAAAAGATGAAGTTTTTAAGATTGACAATTTTCATGGCTCTTTCGATGCATATTATCAATATGTATCCAAATATAAAATATTAGGAAAATATCTGCAATCGTTTACGAGATATTCAAGAAAAGAAAAACCGGAAGTTCCGAAATGTCAAATGTTAGCAGCGAACATCCTTAAGTGTTCCAATCGTCGCAAAATAAGTTCGCTAATTTTAAGATAAGTCTTAAGGCGGTTAACACGGTATCAATGCGTAAAAATGGCATAAAATACCAACATTCTAGTCGAGCAGTGTGCGCTTACTATGCACATGTTTTTCAGAAACGATCAGGGTGTGCACTTATTGGAAGATTTGCGCTAATTAGAACGAATATGGTATAGAAATAGGTTTGTTATATATGTACTACGCATGGCCATGTATTGGTTACACTAGAAGAGAATAAACTTTCATTACTGTATCAAAATTTTCCATTTGGAACTTGAAATAAAGTGTATTTATGCACATTTTACCTACTATTAATTGTTTCCTGTGAGAAATAGCCTCCTGTGTTCAAGACTCGCATTAATTTGATGTTAATCACACACGTGTATAATGTTTAACAAGGTTAAAGAGAGGCATTATATTACCTTGCAATCTGAGTAGTTTTATATGAGGGTCCTGAGACAGGATACTGTATATTGATATAGTATACATTGGGTAGACAGGCCAGATCTTCTTTAGTCTACTCCTCGAAAACTCTGCCTTTGTATTTGTTAGGAACATATTTTGGAAGCCAGGAAATTTTCAACAGAGTAGCACACTTTGTTAGTAAAATGAAAATATATTAATTTTTGCAACTTTCGATTAGTATCATGTTATTGCAAAGTAAACTATAGTTAACACACAAACAGCTTGAAGGGTAACGAAATATACATCTTGTCAAAAGTTTAGCATATCCTACTTTTATAGTGCTAAAGTAAAATGCCCTAGTATAATATGACTTCAAAATTCAAAGATTTAGAAAGGACACATGTCGTAGCAAATACCAAATCACAGTTTTGTCTCGGCCTATCAGATTTTGAAACTTGCAGGATATGTTTATAATGCATTATTTTAATGATAAGCCCTGTTTCTTAATGTTGATATCTGCACTCAATACGCCACGCCTGAGCAAAATTCACCCCATGGTAAAGAAGAGTATGTCGGAACGATCTGCTACAAACAAAAATTGAAGACTTGACACCAAACACTGACATTTCTTGAAAGAACAAAAATGTTAAGAAAGTATAGCAAAATTGCAGAGTTTAACATTTTGAAAACAAGTTTGTCTTTAAAAATGTCTAATGCTTACACCTCAAATGCCAGGATAATAATGTCTATGCCACATTTTTTATTTAATCTATCGCCTAAAGATTTTAATAATTTTCAAGTAAAAATACTAAAATTGAGTACTTTTGTGTACAAAATTTAAAAAGTGACGTAAATTAACTCTTTCAAACAAGTGACTTTATCTTTTGTCGTTCAGTATCTATCTAACTGCCGATTGTGAATCCGTAAAAGTCCTCATTGTTTCCTATAACCATTACATCGAATAGGGACGATTGTGTCAACATTTTTATTCGCTGTGCTTAGTTATGACCAGATAGTTTTGCCTCATTTTTAGACAAGTAATTATGCTAAACTTTTGACGAAGAGTATATACATTGTAATATAGGAAGCTGAAATGCAACGTGACAGAGGTATAAAACAGAACGAGACACGTAACTCTTACACTTACGAGGCCCTCGAAGGGTATTTAGGGACAAAGGGGTACATGTATTGCCAAAATGATTAAATGGATGTGGGATATTTTAAGGGATATGGGATACTGAAGAGGCCCTGAAAGAAAACTTGGATACGCACTTTGGTGATATTTTGCCAAAATCTAAGGGATATTTTTAAAATACGAGTATAAAAAGGGATTTGAGATACTTAAGTCTCACTAATCTATACCCAACTTCCTATTCGACTATTTATTAAACCTAAGATTTTGGTATTTATGTAATTCAGTTTGATTTTTATCTGTTTTCAGGTTTACCACTATATATAGGAATCGAGATTATTTTAGCCAGCTTTGATGCTATATCAGAGGTGAACATGGTAAGTGGAATGTATTCATACTATTACGAAAACATGCCCAAGTAATAAACAAATTTTTCTTAAGTCATGAGAAAAATTTTGATATTTTTCTCAAACATTGTTTGTGGGTACACGTTAGAACCGCCTCGGCGAGGCGGTTCTAACGAGTACCCACAATCTATGTTTTGGAGCAAAAATAAGAAAATAGGTATACTGCATACCCTAGTTTTGTTAAATAAAAGTGGGGTATATATTGCATTATCCTGATGTGTAGGTTTATTCTTAAAGCGTACATAAAAACACAAACATGCTTGTCTTGTAACGAAAGTGCCCACAGACAGCTGCAGTCTGTTCTTCAAAAGATAAGTATAATCGGCTGGATTACTGTTAAAGGTCCATAATCTGACACGGTGCAATGTGATCAATCAGTTGAGTGTTCGTTTTATAAAAATGTCATTGCTGAATAAACAAAACCTCGATAACATTGGCGTCTAGCATTAATTTCAGAGCTTTATACTACTGTCATGCTATAGCCTTCTTGCACTGGAATATCAAATCATCCTTATCTTATTATAAAAAATTCCAAAATAATCGTGTCATCAATTCCATTATTTGAGGTTTAACTAAAAAAGAAATAAATCTCACACCACAAAACTTGATTCAGAGAACGAAACTAATAAAACATAATTGGGTTTCTTAAAATTGCTTCACGTTAGGAAAGTTTTTTTTGTGTAAATGTTCAAAAGTTTCAGTAGATGCAATCACCATATGAATAACTTGATTCGTTAAACAATTCAAATATCAGACTCGAAACTTGTATTCGCCAAGCTAATGGCCATTTTGTATGCCGTTAGCATTTCTCTAAAGAAGAATCAACAGTAATGGAGGTCTTGAGACGTGATTACATGAAATTTAAGATCAAAATTCAAAATAGCAACGATCACGGAAACGAAACCTTAGTAATGAATTAAAAGTATTTTCCAGACACAATTATCCGATTCACTATACTTGGGAAATTCATGAGTTACATAGTCATCTCATGTTCAAAGAAATATAACAACTACTTTGTATTTATACAACTTTGGCTAAATTGAACAACGTTAAAATGAAGTCACCTAACTTGAGCTTGTGCATATCGAAACTCACATAACGCAAGTAATTCACAATTGTTACCGATAAAGCATGTGCTTTTGAAACGTTCATCAGGAAAACATGTCCGTGCAATGTATACCCCCGTAAACCCCACTTTTATATAGCAAAACTGGGGTATGCAGGGGTATACCTATTTTTCTTATTTTTGCTCCAAAACATAGATTGTGGGTACTCGTTAGAACCGCCTCGCCGAGGCGGTTCTAACGTGTACCCACAATCTATGTTTTGAGCAAAAATAAGAAAAATATCAAAGATTTACTACTGAAATTTTTCAATTTTTACAACTTAAAAAATCTCTGTATATTGCATGGGCATGTTTTCATAACGTTGCAGAAAACTATCATATTTCGGTTAAGACCGTACTTTGGTGCAAATGGAATCTATTAGGGTTCATATATCCCTGAAATTACAAAACTTATGAATAAATGCATAACACAAAGTGCAGTAACGCCATACATCTCTAAAGTTATTTTTTTTTAAATTTGAAACAATACGCATTTCTCAGCTTCAGCTATGATAAATAAATTGAAACAACTCAGTTAAGCTTTCTTTTCAAGAAAGCTTTCGGTCTTTCAGTTATACCTTTAGAACATTGTATTATGCAGGCTGGAATGCTTGAACTCCATATACAGTGGTCAGTCCCGACCGATATCCGAACGCACCAAAGACGTTTCGTGGGTGTTTCAACGGGCCGACATCTATCCGTGTTCCGTAAAGTGTCAGTCCCACTGAATCGTAAGGAATCGTACGATTGTGTAACCATTAGTTTTGTGATAAGACTGCGCATGCAAATTTTGTAAAATGTTTTCCAACGTGTTTTTGCTTTCTTAATTTGCATATCGGCGCCAGAGAAAATGACCCCAAATTAATTTTTAGACAATCATATAGCGCTCAAAAAGCGATCTTAAGCGATCTTAAGCGTAGTGGGATCGGCACTTAAAATCATAAAAACAAGAATCCCGATGATGCAATAACTCGTTCTGGTTCTATTTCGACATTCGCAATCATCTTTACCAGTAGGCAAGCGAGTCAGTTGCGATAATTTAGGAGTTCCTGTCTGGTAACACAAGCGGTGGTGTGCATCAGTACAGGTCCTCAAACTGATCAATCACTATTGGGCAATAATCATAATATCAGCCGCGACGCGAGAAAATCAGTCTTCGAGTGTTCCGACCAGGTCTGACACAACCCAGTCTGTACAGTAACAGAAGAAAGCTAAAATCTTGTAATTTTACTGATCAGCTGTGCCTTTGTTTTCGCATATGCAAAAATCCGGTTTTCTAATGATGCGGCTCATATACCCATTGTCTCTGTACCTTCGATAGCAGCCGGGTCCCGTCATATTCTCTCCATTACGAAAAAATGCCCATGCAAAAAACTGAGATTTTTCGAGCTTAAAAATTTGAAAATTTTCAGCTGAAAAATTTTAATATTTTTCTTATTTTTGCTCAAAACATTGATTGTGGGTACACGTTAGAACCGCCTCCAAGAGACGGTTCTAACGAGTACCCACAATTTATGTTTTGGAGCAAAGATAAGAAAAAATAGGTAAACCCCTGCATATCCCGGTTTTGCAATATAAAAGTGGGGTTTGAGGGGGTACACATTTCACGGACAGGTTTTCCTGATGCACTATCACCGTAGGAGCACCGGGATGAAAATGTGGAAGTCAATTTCATATAAAGATAAAATCATATTATGATCTGATGGTTTTTCATTCTGTAAAATTCTTCAGAGTTACAGTGACCATTCCCTACAGTGATCTTGACCTACGATTCCATCATACATCAGCTTCTTGACATATAAATTGAGCCGCCGCATGGGAATACCAACAATCCGCATAGGCGAAAACAAAGGCGCAGATCAGCTTCACAGTAACTGCGAAGCTGATCAGCGCCTTTGTTTTCGCCACACGGATTGTACAATTCCTCTTCTACTTATATCAAAAGTGTCAAGCCTCTAGCTTTATTCTGTGACTGTACAGCCTGGTTTGCGTCGGACCTGGTCGGAAACCAAATTGCTGGTTTTCTCACGCACAGGCTCAATAACTGAAGCTGGTCTCCGATAGCAGAAATTCTCTTAAGACTGTAATTTCCGCGCTCCTTATTCAGTCTTGCATGCAAATCATATTCATCCATTGATATACACAACTCCCGTGTCGATTAATTTACATGCTAATAAGATATTGCGTGTTTGATTTATTGCTTTGTTTATTCTTCTGATGTCTTAAGAAATCGCTGCATTATGCAACATTCCATGCCAGTGATAATCGCATTGCATTTGGTATTTCACATAACCTAGGGATAGCTTCAAAAGGTTCCATTCGTTTTTATATCAATTTCATTTAGCACTCAACAGTTTGCACATGTGTGAAATTTGCTAGTATTGTAATACAACTATTGTTTCTCTTTTTCACGATTTTGAAATATATCAATGTGACCTGACAGTATAGCTCACAAGTTCTGTTAAGCTCCGTTTACACATTCACGATTTTTGGCTACGGTGCCGCTACGATTCTCCACGATTCGCAAAATCGTCGTGTACAGTGGTGTACCGTGGTGATTCATAGTAGAACCGTGGTGAATCGTGCTGATTCGGGAAACTCCACGGTAGCGCTACGGAAGTTTTAACTGTTTAAAACATTCGTGGCGTATCGTGGCGAATCGTGGTGGTTATTGGTCGTGGCCTAATTCGTAGCGCAACCGTAGCGGAATCGTGCTTATTCGTACAGACACCGTAGCTATATTCGCGGCTATTCGTGAGAGATCGTAGCCAATCGTGGAGCGATACCTTACAGACACCATACTAATATCGTGGACATTCTTACTGGAATCGTAGTGACACTGAATATTTCTACTTTTCGCTACGATTCATCCCGATCCATCCCGATTTTTCTGACCATGAGAAATCGTGGTGAATCGTAGAGAAAATCGTGAATGTGTAAACGGGGCTTTAACAAAACATACACATGCAACCGTGTTGAAAAGACGTTAAGCTGATGAAAAATGAAATAAGCTTTTAAGCTGGTAAACTAACTAAAGGTAAGGATAGAACACACAAACATTGATACAGATTAATTCAAAATCCCATTCCCAGGCACAAGGTGGGTAAGAAATACAGCACTAATAATTTTGCAACACGCACCAAGAGCGAGATGACTAGCACTTTCCCAACAACGTACATGTAGCCATCCGGCAAGCATTAACCAAATATAAAAAAGACGAGAAGCAGAATATATAGAAACATGAGTTATACAATCAGCTGAATAATAATAATAATAAAAAAACAGTATTGAAATGTAAATGAAAATTTCCAGTCTCTCATCTTAAGAGCATGTGCCTTTAATAACGTTACCGATGAAATTTCTGTTTAACAAAAACATCTCCAGTGTTACAATGAAGGATAATTTGTGCGAAATTCATTTTACAAATTCCTAATCGATGTACACAATTTTAATTTAACAATATAACTAGATAGAAAGGCGCATGCATTCTGTTGATGTTTAATTAAAGCATATTTCCTTTTCGGTCACTGAACTTTCTGATATTCTGTCAAATAGACACACAGTCTGTGTCTTATGAATAATTTTAAAACAGTATCGAATAAGTGTCAAACAAACAGATACATGTCTTGCTCTTTATATGAAACAAACGCTATGTGAGGTTTCACACTTGCATGTCCATCAAGCTTACATGTCCGTGAAATATACACCCCACACATACCCCACTTTCGTGCGAGGGTTTCGTGCGACGAGCTTTTCTACTCTGTATTCAACATTACCACCTAATCTTATTAAAGAAAAACGTCTGGATTCGATAGATTGGACCTTCAAAAAAACATTAAAAAACTATGGTTCACTTTATTTGGCCTGTAATGACAGAATGGCCTTTTTCACTGCCTCTGACCAAAGTCGGTATACACTTTGGTCATGTCAGAATGTGTGCGACGCCTTATCCTATCTCCTGGATAACATCTATATTAGGTTATGGACCAAGTTATACAGACAAATTTTTGGAATTCCGATGGGTACAAATTGCGCACCTCTGGTAGCTGATTTATTTTTTTTACTGTTACGAAAGAGATTTCATGGATTATCCTAACCATGATAATCAAGCTGATGTTATCGAGACTTTTAATTCGACGTCTAGGTACCTCGATGACCTTTTGAACATTGGCAACCCTTATTTTGAAGGTATGGTCAATCAAATTTATCCACCTGAACTACAGTTGAACAAACCCAATATCTCAGATACCGAAGCCCCCTTTTTTAGATTTACATCTTTCTGTTGCAAATGGATTTGTTTCTTCTAAAATTTATGATAAGCGCGATGACTTTGATTTTGATACAGTAAATTTTCCGTTTTTGGATGGTGACGTTCCTCGTCGTGCATCTTATGGTGTATACATTTCTCAACTTTTGCTCAAGGTTTGCTAGAGTCTGCAATCACGTTACGGTATTCAACGCTCGAAATAAATGTTTAACGGCCAAACTTCTCCAACAGGGTTATCGGTATCATAAACTTCGAAAAACATTTTCTAAATTCTATCGTAGACACTATGAATTGATTTCCAAATATAATGTTGGGTTAAATACGCTTTTAGGTGAGGGCATTTTGGAACCAGAATTTTATGGTGACTTGGTTTACAAATTTAAGAAACTTATAGGAAGGAATGATTTTTCTTTTCAATTCAGAAAAATCATTTCACGTTGTAGACGTATAGGTTATAACTTATATAATCATGGTTGATAACTATGCTGCCTTCTTTAATTGCACACCAGTGGGCCGGGCGTCAGACTCTATGATGGCCCCGACTTAAAGCTAGTTTATTTTAGTTGGTTGGGGCCGGAGCTTCTTGTCTGTTGCTTGGCACACCGGGGTCCAACTGGTGTTTTTCTTTTGCTCAGGAGTTTGTTATTTATTCGTCGCCCAGGGATCTCCATCGTCGGGCAGCTCACTTAATCTGTTGAGTCCTTGTTTTTGATTTATCAGGATGTTTATCATGATTTATCTGTTTGTTCTTGATGATTCACCACGAGGACCAAAGAACTAACTAAATGTTATGAACCACTGCGGAAGCTGAGGGTGAGGTTATGGCGATGTAAAATCGATTTAAGCCCGCCAGTAATTTTATATTACTGATCGTTTCAAGGCGATACTTCTGTGGTGGTTCTTTCGTTTTATGTCTTAGTGTTTAAAATTTTTGTGCTGTTGGCGCCTTATGTATGTTTTCATATTTTAAGTTAAGTTTAGGTAACTGAGTGGCCAGTTATTGGGAAAATAGCTGCCCATTCGGCCTATGATATGTTTTGATGGTATAAGTACCTGATTGTTAATTTAGTTTTTTTCCATCTAGGTTTTTGGGGTGAGAATCTTTTTCTGATTGCGCCTTTTCCTGATCTTTGCCTACTTGTACCTTTTTATATATACTTGGAAAAACAATTGAGGGATATGGTTTTTGTTTCGATTTTATTGTTTAAGGTATAATTATTTCTACCTAAATAATTAATAGATATGTAGCATAACCATCACTGTGCAAAGATTCCATAAAATTTTCGCGTTGCCTGGAAGCGCTTCTCGCAGACTTGCAGAAACGTTGGAACACCCCTGAAATTGAAGTTCATACTGTTGCCTACCCTACCCAATTCTGCCATTCCTCCCCTCTTACTGGTTCATTCTGCGAAACTGTTTTGATAATCGAAATGCCGGTACTTTTATGTCTAAAATGCATATTCGGAAAATTTCAGAAATCTGTGATTTTTGGTTAAAAACACGATTTTTTACCAAAAAATTTTTTTTCGCTTAAAACGTTGCCCTTTTAGCTGCGAGTTTGGTACAGAAAACTGATTTGAGCTACGGGCATTAGTTTAGATTTTATAGCATTTCAAAACATTTGCTAAAGAATTGAACATTACCTTAATGGGAATTTGCATTACGTGATTAAAAATTTGTCAACACATTTTAAAAAACGCTGTTTTGAGAAAACCAGATCGCACAATCAAAAACGGATTTCAGTTTCATACTCGCAGTGCAAAGGGAAACATTTTAACCGAAAATTTTTTTTTGGTTAAAAAATGTGTTTTTTACCAAAAATCACAGATTTCTGAAATTTACCCAAAGTGCATTTTAGACATAAAAGTGTCGCCATTTCGATTATCAAAACAGTTTTGCATTTGGATGAACCAGTAAGAGGAGGTGAATGAAAGATTTGGATAGGGTAGGGAGCAGTGATAACTTTAATTTTAGGGGTGTTCCATCATTTCTGCAAGTCTGCGAGAAGCGCTTCCAGGCAACGCGAAAATTTTATGGAATCTTTGCACAGTGATGGTTCTGCTACATATCTATTAATTATTTGGGTAGAAATAATTATACCTTTAAAGTGAATATTCACCACTTTTTTTCCTATGATAATAATGCTAGTTAAATGCATCAGGAATCAAACAGTCCAAAAGGTTTTTCTCTAACTGGCTTAATTAGCCTATTAATTTATTACTTTCACATGCCACAGCAGGCCGCCATTTATCTCCAGAATAATCTGATAAAATCTTCTTGGGCAGCACATTGGTTTTCCAATATATAAAATCAGTTGATCGAAGGAAATAAACAGAGTTAAAAAGGTACACAAGGACTATACTGCTCCAATGTATCCATTCAATAACCAATAGCCAGTGTTTCAATAAGGCAAGACACAAACCAGCCTGGCTATGTGAAAGTATATTTGAATTATTTGCAGTAGGCACGTAACAGGTACATGCACATGTTTCGCGTATTCATAAAGGTATATGGTAAATAGGTAAGGAGGCTGGTCTACACATTGTTTTTACTCATTAAGTATTATTTATTTATTTATTTATTTATTTATTTATTTATTTATTTATTTATTTATTTTTTATTTATTTATGACATTTATCCTTGTTGAAGTTCTTTTTTCCTCTTTGATGCCCGTCACTTAAACATGTTAAATATATTTGCAGTACTTATCATGGAGATATTATTCCAAAGCCTTATTTAATTTCATGTAAAACAATAATATGTTAAATATTCTATATGATAAGAGGAAATCTACAGCCGCTGGTTCAGGCCAGGCCCGGGAGGCCAGGTCCCAAGAAAACTAAGCTGTTAAATCAAGTACGCAACAATTATATTAAAATATCATAATTAAAATTTCACTTTCAAATCAAAGGCACTGATCAATATATGCAACTGATCTGCACCTTACTACTGCTATGCACAAGTCTTTTGCATATTTGTATTTGTAAAGAAGGTTTTCTCAGGACACTGAACACTGCACTTTTAATAGTCAGCTAATTGCAATTAATCTCTGGGAGTCACAGTATTCTTCCCCAGTAGCATTCAGCACTATAATGATGCCATGCGTTCAGAATCCAGGTAGCCAGGGTCTTGAAATCCAGCTGTTTCAATCAGTTAGACCATCGAGATCAAAATAATGTCTGCTGTGAGAGATTGCTGATAAGAGCAATAAACAGGACTGTAATTACCTTGGCAGATGATTAAATGAGCTATAGAAATTAAATTAGTATATGTCAAGGTGTAAGATTTTGATATAGACAATAAGAAATGGGAGCCGGTACATCACTTTAACAATGAAATCGAAACAAAAACCATATCCCTCAATTGTTTTTCTAAGCATTGTAAAACTGGGGTTTCCAGAGGTATAACTATTTTTCATATTTTTGATCCAAAACATAGATTGTGGATACTCGTTAGAACCGCCTCGACGAGGCGGTTCTAACGTGTACCCACAATCAATGTTTTGAGCATAAATATTGAAAGTATCAATATTTTTCTAATGAAGTTTTTAATTTTTACAGGTGAAAAAAATATTTGTATATTGCATGGGATTTTTTTATAATGTCCCATCGGCGTTTCCTACCAGGCTTTACTACCCAGCAGACATTTGACGTCAGTTGGACGTCAGATTGACGTCAGACTCCGACGTCATAATGACGTTGGATTTAGGTTGATTTTGAAAGTTTGTTTGACGTCAAAAACAGACGTCATTCTGACGTCAAAAGCAGACGTCATTCTGACGTCAGAAAAACAACGTCATAATGACGTTTGGGTTAGGTTGATTTTGAAAGTTTGTTTGACGTCAAAAACAGACGTCAATCTGACGTGCTAAAACCGATATCGTGAATGTTTGTTCGCAGTTAAATTAACATTCTGAAATCCTGAAGTGGATTCAGTAGTGCGGTGATGCACTATTGTTATTCCCTTTTACTCCTTTGATAGAGTTATTCGGGATATTCAAAATGTTTAAGATGTTAATTAAATCACTCTGATGTTGGTATATCTTATTCATGTCAAATTTTATTGCTATATGGTGCTAAAACAAATAAGACATTAGTGTAAATAATAAGACTATTGTGAACAATCAATAATTTAAAATGGTGAAATAAGTATTAAAATATACAAATTTCATTTTCGTCTTAATAGAAGGTTTAATAATTTAGTGAAAGACTTTATTTTGATTAACAAATAATTATTTTTTTCTAAATTAATTAAGCATGATGATTTCCGATACGAGACCTAGATATGGCTTTTTTAAAAGTGGCTATGTTGAAATTATTATTTGAATTTGATGTTGTTACTTTTGCGCAAGAAATTATGTCAGTTCAAGGGCAGCTAACTCTGTCAACATATGACGTTAGACTTACGATTGAATCCGGCGTCATTTCGACGTCATATCAATACGTCCACTGACGTCAGGACTGGACGTTGGTTATTGGTTAAATGACGTTGTGACCAAAATACAACCAATATCCGACGTCAAGTTGACGTCAGATGCCTGCTGGGGACGTGTTTTTCATATATGTCGACAGAGTTAGCTGCCCTTAAACTGACATAATTTTTTACTTATATTATGTATTATCATATGACGTCGCTGTTTTCCAGTGGATAACGTCATGTCATAAAAATCGTATGACCACACGTGTAATAACACTTTTGCGGGAATACGTAACGTCATTGACGACGTCCGTAACAACAATGTAAATTTTCATTGAAAATATGTCCACTTTGGAGGCGATAAAATACTATTTTAAAAGTCATATGATAAAACGAATCTTACACTCGTGGTCATTTCATATGAAATTTATTAAACTCGCTGAAGGCTCGTTTAATAAATTTCATATGAAATGACCACTCGTGTAAGATCCTCTATATAATATCAAATTCAAATAATAATTTCAACCTTGCCACTTAAAAGTCATATCTGAGTCTCGTATGGGAAATCCCATATTTCGCCCTCATGCTTAATTAATGTAGAAAAAAAATGATTATCTATTAATCAAAATAAAGTCTTTCACTAAATTATCAAACTTTCAATTAAGATGAAAATAAAATTTGTATATTTTAATATTTATTTCACCATTGTTCAGAATAATCTTATTTCTCACATTAATGTCTTATTTGTTTTAGCACCATAAAGCAATAAAATTTTGCTTAAATAAGATGTACCAACATCAGGCTGAATTAATATCTTGAACATTTTGTATGTTCCGAAAAACTCTATCAAAGGAGTGAAAGGGACTATCAAAAGTGCATCACTGCTTTTCTGAATCCACTGTTATTCAAATATGCGAAAAATATACACCTTAAACTATTTATATGACATGAATTCGTTTACGTCGTTTTTAGGACGTCAGATTGACGTCAGCTTTCAGACGTTAAACCGACGTTGGCTTTAGCACGTCAGATTGACGTCTAGTTTTGACAACAAACAAACTTTCAAAATCAACCTAACTCCAACGTTATTATGACGTTGGAGTCTGATGTCAATCTGACGTCCAACGGACGTCAAATGTCTGCTGGAAGTAACATAGAAAAAAAAGAAAGCAAAAGAAACACACGAAACGAATGATCTGATTTTTACCCAAAGTGAAGTTTGATTAATTTGCACACCACACATGGTCAGAAGTATGAAAAACACAAGGTCTAAATCACGTCTTGATTACGACGTCTAACTGACGAACTAGTTTGACGTCAAAACAACGTCCAATCAAGACGTCCAAAAGACGTCAGGAAATGACGTCTGATAGACGTTGGAAATTGGTTATATGACGTCGCGACCAAAATATAACCAATATCTGACGTCAAACAGACGTCAGGTGCCTGCTGGGTAACCGTTCTCTAATGCTATTTGTTGTGGTTAACAACTTATTACCCGTCAATTCATACAACGTTTGTTGTGACTAACGAAATACCAGACTGAGTAGCATTCACGACACGTCAAAATTAGATGAATCTTATTGTTCTTGAAATTTAACATCAGGAAAACATGTCCGTGACCCCCTTATACCCCACTTTTATATAGTAGTAAAACTGGGGTTTGCAGGGGTATACCTATTTTTCTTATTTTTGCTCTAAAACATAGATTGTGGGTACTCGTTAGAACCGCCTCGGCGAGGTGGTTCTAACGTGTACCCACAATCTATGTTTTGAGCAAAAATAAGAAAAATATCAAACTTTTTCAGCTGAAAATGTTCAATTTTTTAAGCTAAAAAATCTCTGTTTATTACATGGGCAAGTTTTCGTAATGTTAATTTCGAAAAAAAGAGGAAACAGTGGATATTCCATATACCATCAGTGTTTTTTGCATTTTAAGTATTTTACATGTATGCATCTTAACAACGACATAATGAGCTCGTACGTCCAGGCCCCAAGGTTATATTTGTTCATGCTTGTTCATGCTTAACTCAGCTGAGCATGAAATTTAAACTGCTCATCAATACCAAAATAGCCCAAACATTTTAAAATTGAAGGTTTAGAACTCCAAAGCATAAAATTTATCCTTCTCATAAATGTTAAAACATTAAATGTTAAAGCATTTATGAGCAGGTTAAATTTTAGTCTCAGCTGAGCTGAGCATGAAAAAGGTTATATAACCTCGAGACCAGGATACAAGTCATCTTTAAATTCTCTTTCCATGAATACAATAAACAGATGCACAGTCTGGATAATAAAGACTGTCTGTAATGTCAAATATAAATCCATATGCAATCATTCCTTTCTGATAATCACATCATGATTTCCAGACAGGTCTATCTTCTTCAGACAGATATGACCGAGTCACGAGAAACACTGTCTTCGGGATTTCCACCCAGGTCCGACACAAATCGGTCTGTACACTTAAAAGAAGGCTAGAAGGTTGAAATTTCAGAACAAATAAGACGATGGATTGTACAATCATTGTAGCGGCGAAATCAAAGGCGCTGGTCAGTTATGCAATTACAGATGGTATGCGTCTTTCTTTTCTCCCATTCAAAAGGCCGGCTTACCTTGGGTGTGGCTCATATGGCTCAACAAAACCGCCCAAATCTCTCTGGAAACACGTGGGAACTATCCTTTGTGCTTGAATGATAGGTGCGATGCACAACGTATTATTCGTGTAATGAATGTCTAATTCGTTAGATTAATCACATTTTGTGCTCACAATATGTCATTTGCTTTAAATAAAAATTGACATTTCGCTTTATATCTACTAAACTTCTAAATCGTTTTGAGGCATATTGCATATCTTATGGTTACCTTATACATACATGTAACTAATTCATATTTTAGAAATTATTATTTCAAAGTTATTCATTTTCAACATTATCTACAGTGTACAGTGTAGAACTAATCTGTACACTGGCCCTGATCTGTACCCACTTTCAGATCTGTACGGGTTCTCTTATCCGTACCCAAAATAACATACGTTATCCGATCTGTACCACGCTTTCTTAGATCTGTACCCACGATTACCTACGTTCTCTGATCTGTACCCGCGCTTTCTCTGATCTGTACCCACGAGCATTCTCTGATCTGTACCCACGCTTTCTCTGATCTGTACCCACGAGCATTCTCTGATCTGTACCCACGCTTTCTCTGATCTGTACCCACGAGCATTCTCTGATCTGTACCCACGTCTTCTCTCATCTGTACCCACGAGCATTTATGTTCTATGATCTAAATCTACTCTTTTTTCTGATGTGTATCTTTCATGTCTATACCATTGCACATGCCCAGACTCTTCGTTTTGGGTTTGCGGTAGCTATACGATGATTTAAAATAGTGATAGATTACAGATATGTGTGGGTTGGGATTAGAGGACATTGAAAAAGCGGATAAAGATCAGGGACGTCGTGGGTACAGATCAGAGACCGGGTATAGATCTGAGCTCTACATAAATGCGATGTAACATACATCATGCTTTGAGTCTAACCAGTACTTGCTTATAGGCATCGCTTTTCCTCCTTAATTGCACGCCGGCGGGTCGGACCTCGGACTCATTGGCGATACCGAATAAACGCTCTCTTACAGACGGGAGGAAACTGACTATGGGTTGAGATAAGAGGCTAAGTCTTTGTCACTGATCAGGTCCACCTGCGTTTACATTCTAGCTTTCTTTTTCTCTGGTACTTCTGTGCTTTTGTTGAGTCCTCATTTCTGCTTCATCACAGCAAACACAGCTGTGGTGATTCATTAACGAGCTAAAGAGGTTTCTATTACAACCAAACAATAAGTTTAAGGGTGAGGATTGTGACCACGTAAAGTCGATTTAAGCCCTCCAGTAATATGGGTTTGCTGTGATTTATCATCATGTTGTCTATTCATTCTGTCTGCCTCTCTGTTGTACTTAATATAACCAAAGTGGTGCTATCGGAAGGCATTCCGCGACACCCTAAACGAACTGGGGGAAATGAGATGGTATTGTCACAAATACTCTCCTTCAGTAAGTAAATTATTACACTTCTCCCACTCGTCACTTTTGTATTCGGTTGATGCTGGCCGGATGGTTACCTTTTTGGGAAAGAGCTGGCTATCTTGCTTTTCATGAGTGTTGTCACATTTTTGTTATGTTTGTGTCGTACTGTCGTTCCCGCCTGGCGCCTGAATTGGCATTTCAAATTTGACTGTACAACCTCTGTGCTTTCTATTCGTACTTTATATATATGTATGAATAGTGTGGCTAATTCACATTTTCTTGGCAGGGTCCAACCTTCTAAGCGGCATGGTGCAGTCCGGTAACATTGCGTACCTACAGAATTTCATGCCAGGCCTGACGTCAGATATATAGAGGATATTTGCTTTTTTGAGGTGAATACCAAATATATTTCATCGAGTGAGTTGAAAACATCAGAATTTTCACGAGTGCGCAGCACGAGTGAAAATTTTTATGTTTTCAACTCACGAGATGAAATATATTTGGTATTCACCGAGAAAAAAGCAAATTTTCTTTTTATTTTATACAATACACGGGCTTTTTCCAACTCACAAGGCAGGCGGTGAAAATGCAAAAACCAAAAATTTTTGAAAACACAAATAATTTTGGTACCACATTGTTCCTTACGTTCTAACTAAGAAAATGAATACCCACACTTTATGTTTTCGTTCATAAATAACGGAGTTATAGGCGTTTGAATTTCTGAAGTGAGACACATTTAATGACGTCAAGTAAATGGAAACGTCAGAAGTAATCCAAAATCTACAGTGACGATATAGGCTGATATCAGTCACTAGTGACTTTTGATATCAGTGAGATTTGATATCAGTGAAATTTCATATCAATGAAAATATCAATTTTATCAAGTTTTGATATACATTGGTTTTCACTTTAAAGTATAAAATAAAAACACTGACTAACATCACTTACCATTAGACGTTTTAGTGATTAAATTAATAATTAAAATATCATAATATGAAATGTTAGCAATTTTAGCTTTAGAAATATTGTAGCTTAAACATGTGCACCCCTTGAAAAAATGGAGGCAATTTGTCCCCTAACATTGCATACTGCTAAATCAAATGTATATTTTATAGCAACCTGCAATTTATCCACAGTAGTTGTATTTCTGTCAATACATATGACACCCATGTGACAAATTACAAACAAGAAAGTTCAAAGAAAATCATGCTATATATGGTGGCACAAAAATGTCACCACACAATATTTCAAAATTAAACAAAATCACATAATTTAAATTATTCATTCAGACAGGAAGAAAAATCATTTTTGTCTTTATATTAATCTTGTACACTCATGTTGGTATAACATATGACTAAATAACATTGGTAGTCCAATATTGTTTGAAATCTGGTTCAGATGTCATATGCGCAATGTTGGAGGCCGCGCAATGTTAGGGGACCGACTGAGTGTAACTAGTAATTTTAAAAAAGTAATTGTAGTCTGCTGCTTTGATAAAATCTCGAAATTAAATTTTGCTGAGAATTTTATGCACAAAACAAGATGCTGATTAAATATTTTTGTAAGGTTAGTACATATACAAAATTACATTTATTTTTTTTTTTCACTGGTTGATTTGCATATTGTTTCAAGTAAAAACAAAATGGCTGACTGAACAGCATTTGAATTCTATGGAGAGTCAAAAATTGGTTTGAATGATGGGTGAGAAAAATAATCAATGATGGTGTTGAGGCCTCAACAAGGAAATCTCAGGCTCGTTTTCAGATTATTCAAGTCTCATCCTCGGTAGAGCCTCGGATGAGACTTGAATAATCGGATATTCCTTGTTTAGGCCTCAGATTTCCTTGTTGAGGCCTCAACCCCATCATAGATTCTTTTAATCATTGCCTGGCGACACGAGCAGCCCATCTATTGCTTACGGACCCAATGGATGGGGGTCAAAATTCTTACCCTGCCACTTTTTCATTCATCCTTGAAATACTAATTATGTATAGATTGTAATTACTGGAGGCTCACTGATTATACATTTTACTCATTTTACTTGTCAAAAAAGTTAGGGATCAAATTAAGAAGGATGCATTTTTGGGTCAATCGATAATTAATCAAGTTTTGATTTATATGATGGATTATATGGTTTTACTACCCTTTCATATGCCACCAATTTTAAAAGTATGTATCATCTGACTTAAGCACAGCTGTTCTTTAAACCCCACTACCTGATAGAATTTCCATAAGAACTGATTTCACAAAATTTTCAATTTTGCCAATTGATGGAAATGTTGTAAAACTGCAAGATAGTCATCAAGTTTAATCATTTTGAAGGTCAGCCAGCCAAAAAAAAAGATTAAAAACTTATTGCCATTTTAAAGGTTTTGTACGGGCACGCTTACACACCATCAATTCCTTGTGGGAATTTCATACCACTTTCATGTTAAGAATAGTCTGAATTTAAGCCTTTTCTTGTTAAAGGCAAACACTATTACTTCGATCTTCCAGCGAACAAAGCATGCAAAATGAATTACCTTGATGATATAACTGTTTCATTTTACTAGCAGTTCGAAATCATCCAAAAATTGCATGGTAAAAGATTGATCCCTAAGTTTATTTGTCGGGCATGATATAAATATGACCTAAAAGAACGCAAGTATTGATCCCCAAAGAATGTTTAATCTATCCAAGATACAAGATACAATTTGAAACTCTTCTGGACTCTTTTACAATATCTAGCAGTACAATAAGCCATCTATAGGATTATCAATTTCCAAAGTTCATGTACTTTTCACTCAATATGCTTCCTATTATGACATCTGAATGGAGTTATCTTTGAATCAGAATGAGGTCCAATATTGTTAGTTCTATTCTGCTCATATCCCTGGAAATAAAAATGAAAACATTGATTTGTTTCTTTCACACCATTGCCCTCAATTAAGTCCGTAAGTCTGCTTTTATATAGGATAAAGATGTTGTATTTCATTGAGACATTGTCCTACATAAAGGAGCTCTTGAAGTTTGATATAAGTATAAAGCAAATAACAAGAAGAAAAATATGCTTTTAACATTTTAATCCGTTTAAACCTGGCGTTCTCTTTTGGTGACATAAGCAGTATAGCTCTACTAGTACATTACGAAAACTTGCCCATGCAATATATATAGATTTTTTTCAGTAGCAAAAATTGAAAATTTCATCAGAATTTTTTTTTATATTTTTCTTATTTTTGCTCAAAACATAGATTGTGGGTACACGTTAGAACCGCCTAGGCGAGGCGGTTCTAACGAGTACCCACAATCTATGTTTTGGAGCAAAAATAAGAAAAATAGGTATACCCCTGCATACCCCAGTTTTGCATTATTTTTTTTGTGGGGGGGGGGGGGCAGGGCCTTTTTCAGCCAGAAGTCTACAATTAATTCCAGGACCAAACGGAAAATATAATCTGCACTTGATGTACGGGGAGACTTGTAAGGGCCGTCACACGGCAAAACACCAGCTGCAGTAATAGCAAATGATTAAAACCAGTGCACATATAAATGAGAAAGAAGATTGGCCGTACCATGGCTTCCGGTACTTAAGCCCCGTCAGTGAACCTTTAGATTTGACAACATGGAGTCAAAAAACAAGCACAATGTCGATACATAAAATGCATAACAAAATCATCTACAATTGTAACTGCAAATTATACGCGCTTCACTCTTTAAGGAGCTGTGTTTGTTGGAAAATGTTGAGGGGTATATCATCTAGTTTAACAGCAGGAATCTTTTTAATTTAATCAAAGATTGTCGAGAACGATAACTAATTCTGAAAAACATATACAAATGGCTATAATCTTGGATAAATTGCAGTGTTATCACAACAATGGCATAGGATAATATGCTATTTCAATGCAGATAAAAAAAACTTTGTTCTCTGAAAATTATAGCCATTTTGGTGTACGTGGCTCGTATTTATAGGAAACTTCTGAATCACTACTTTAGGTTGAACATGACAATACAAAAAAACTTTAACATTAAATTCCTTGCATTTCATCTAGGTAGCAATTTGATATCAAAAAGTATATTGAAACCATGTAAAACCTTCGACGAGGTCAGATGTAAACAGCACAGAGGCAGTTTATTGCAGCTTTAAAAGTAACTCGATACTTATACCATGCTCTTAGTGCACCTAAATTTAAACGCATCCGTTTTTCAAACATGTCTTTGTTATATTATGGACTTCGAAGAAAAAAACGGCTGTACACGTTAAAACTGTCTACATCATTCCATGATTTGGTATTCCTTTCAAAATGACTTTTCTACCCAAATAGTCAGTGTCGAATGGGCCAAAAAATCGTCCCGTGGGAATTTCATGACGATTTGTGACAACCTACCTTAAATCAAACTTTGGGGCATGTTCAACAATTCAAACCAGTTCGTCGCCCTGAGACCCGCGTCTGGGCTGAGATATGACGTCATCATAATGACGACCAGTACACTCATAATATGCATTTTAAACAACAATTTTCATACTATGCTTGTCAGATAAAATTTGATTTCCAGCTTCTCGCTGTTTTTATATGGGTGGATTTACCAACTGTATTTATAAAAGCTATTTAAGCACAAAGGAATCTCTCACAAGGAGCATAGCGCTGAAAATATGAGCCACGTCACGACAAAATCTGCATACAAAGTGCCATCTATACATAGTACAACGGGAGCTAATTTGACCTACTTTGCATCCCCAAGACAATTTTTCATGGGTGCCAAATCATTAATTGGGACGCCAGAAATGCAAAAAAAATGTCACCAAAGATAAACTCAATTGCACTATGAAAAAATGCACGGTTTCCATGACAACCGTTAACGTAATTCTTCAGGATGGGGGTATACATACAAAATTGATAAATATCTCCACTGTTACTTATCCAAAATTATTGACTATGGTCTCATTTTAAAGTTTAGCAAATACCCTTTTTTTCTGTCGTAAGTAATGTAAAATATCTAATTAGCATATTCATTAATTTTCATGAAAACCTGAAAAATGGCAGAAAAAAATATTTTCGAAATCCATAAATGAACTAATTTCAGGCCTTAATTGTCGTTGGGACACATTGTTATTGAACCAGTAATATAATATGATGAATTTATTGATGACCTGGTTCTATGTGAAAATTATCGCATTTGCATATTCATGAATATTAATAAAGCTGTCAAAAAGTGAAGAGAAACGAGAGAAAAACTATATCCATTGCAAGGTATTGGATAGGTTATAAGATCCAATCTATCTTGCATCCCTGGGACAAGTTCTCAAGACCCATAGTGCTTTCAGAGGGACCACCTTCCTGTCATCAAATATTGTGATCAGCGATGAAAAAAAAAAACATTTGCATAATGTAAAATTACATAGTTTCCACACCACTCCCCATGCGATTCTAAAGAATAGGATGTTCTTACAAAAATACTTTCATCTCAACATGAGAATGCTTTATATTTGGTCTGATAGTGATAAATAAACCTAACAATTTAACCTTGATACCCATTACTAAAATCAATGAATTAACTTTTTCATGAAAAATAATAAAACAAACATAAAGGATTGAAAAAAATTGTGAAAAATATAGGGTATATGTACAAGATCGCTTGTACCAGAGCTGTTAATCAACCCAGGATGCCGAAAAGGTATCAAATGAATGCTTTGACAATGTACTATGACCCTAAAGTATGGTATAAGAATAATCTGATTTTCAATTTCATGAATTTAATGAAAACTTACGAAAATTTAGAGAGTGAAAATATGAAAAAGATAAATACATGAGTTAACCTACACTGCATGAAAAAACGCGTTTAAGCAAGTTTGCATTTTCGTAAAATTCCATACAACTCAGAGTTTTAGATTTAATTCAAATTTTAGGTGACACAAAACTTGACGTTGTTTAAACATTTTGATATGCTTTCTATTCCGCGTTTACCTGCGTATAAGCATGCATTAAATTAGAAATAATAATATGACGTCTAATTAAGATTTAAGAAAAAGAAAATTTGAAATTGTTGGGACACTTAAACTTAAAGTATATTCCTGATATAAAAGAATATAATGCACAATTATATGTCCAACAATTCGTTTGTAAAATAAAATTCAAATTTAAGATATAGATAAAATGTGAAGTTGTTGTACCTCTTAAACTCCAAGTAAACGGCTTGAAAATTTCATGTGTGCAGTGAAAAATTAAATGCTATAAAACTTGGAGTTTTTGATCTGCGTAAATTTCATCAAACTTAGACCCTAACAGGAGAAAGCTTATTTTCTTAAATTTCACCGCTTCTACCAACTGTTGATATGGCGGAATGTGCTAGTACGTTGTTAGGGTATAATGTTTAATGCCTTGTATCTCACCCTCAAATCACCTACATGTCTTGTTCTTTCAGCCTAATGCCCGCTGGTATAATTCCTTGCTTAGGCCGGTGCGAAAACGGACTTGAAACCTTGGTCTTGGAAGACTGGGGGTGCAAGGTTGGACAGGGTAGCGCGGAAAAGGGAGATCCGCAAAAGCGGTGGGTTCGAATCCCACTGTGAATTCCATTTTTTTTTTTTTTTTACTTTTTCATTTTCTCCTTTTCCTTCTTCTGTTTAAACACTTTATTTTTTCTGTCTTTGTTGCATAAAACATTATTCGCCAATTACGATTATGTAAGTATTATTGTCAAATTTAAGTCAAGTTTACGTTAAATTAAACTCCAAGTTTTGTATGAATTTAAGCTGACACAATTCCACGTTCGTTTACAAGGCATATAATATGCGTTTACTTTCGTTAGATTTTACGTTTTGTTTGCGTATAATTTGCACATAAACGCAGTAAACTGTAACAGTTTACGTTGCATTAAACTTAAAGTAAACGAGAAGTATATTTGAAATATGATTTCAATGTAAACTCACAAAAATTCAATTAAATTTGAAATTTAATTACGTTTTGTGCGAATATTATGGCAAATTAAACGCGTATTTTCATGCAGTGCTACAAAATGACTTGAAAGTCATATGGTGCTGAATATGACATCAAATGGTGTCTAGGGCATTATTATACCATCCTGTACTACAATTATGAGTCATCTGTTTTTTTTAGTGTTAAGAATGTCAACAAAACCTTTTGAATTTAGAGAAAAAAAGAAATGCGGAAAAATTAAGGGGCATACGTAGAAAAAAAACCGCATATGTCTTGGGTACTGAAAGACCTATGGAGCTATAATTGGTAATAAATGGTTGCTAGGACAATGTTCTGTATCCATATAAACAGATATATAAAGTAAAAAATAGTAAAACTGAGATCCTTAAGAGCAGTAAACATATGAATGAGAACGTATATGGGTCATATCGCGGTTTCAGCTACTCAAGGTTCGGCTATTTTTGTATAATAATTGATATTAATGAGATCTTTATATAAATAAGAGCAACATCAATGAAAAATGAATGGGTACACCAACAACATCGCTTACATCTCAGCCGCCAATAGTAGAGAGAACTCAAAATGGCATCAATTTATTGCTCGGACAATGTTTTATTGTCATGAGCTCATATGAGTAAACAATACTTTCTGGCAAGCAGGATTTAATACATTTTGGTGAAGCACAGCCTTTAATTTTCTATTATGTTCGCATTTTTTTTTTTCGAAACTTTATGTAACGTCCAGAAAATTTAATAACAGGTGGTTAAATTATCGGACTACATGACAGTAATGCATTCTCCTATCATTCCATCGGTACCATTTTCAGCATTCTAAGGATATTGGCAGCTGGGAATTGAGTGATTTTGCTTGGTGTATCCGTTCATTTTTCGTTGATTTTTCTCTTATTTATGAAGATCTCAGTAATATCCATACAACAAAAATGGCGGATTATATGGTTATAGAAAATTTTCCTAGCAATTATTTGATGCCAAATATAGCTCTCTAGGTCTTTGAGTAGCTAAGATACGTGCGTTTTTCTACGTATGCCCCCTTAATTGTTCCGTATTCCCAACACCCTAAATTCAAAAGGTTTTTTTGATATTCCTAAAACTAAAACCAAATGACTCAAACATTGTAGTCCAGGATGTTATGATATTGCCCTAGACACAATTTGATGCCATTTTCAGCACTATAGTACTTTGATTGCCGAGATACAAGTCATTTGTAGGTTTACTCATTTTATTTTTTCATTTTCTGTCCTCTAAAATTTCTTTAGTTTTCTTTTAAATTCATGAAATTGAAAATCAGATTATTCTCATATCATACTTCAACACAATAGTACATTGCCGTAGCATTCATTTGGTACCTCTTTCAGCATTCTGGGTTGATAAACAGCTCTTGTACAAGCGATTTTGCACATATACCCCCTATTTTTCCACAAGTCTTCTCCATTTTTATTTACTTATTTTTTTTTTTAAATTAATTTTCATGAATAAGCAAATTCAATGATTTATATATTAGGTATCAAGGTTTAATTGTTTTAAAAGTTCATACATCTATATCAAGACCATATAGTATTCTAGGGCATTGTATTGGTGAGATATGATTATTTTGTAAGTACACCCTATTCTTTAGAACTGCATGAGAGGTAGTTGTGGAAACAATGTAATTTTACATCATGCAAATGATTTTTTCATTGCTGAGCACAATATTCGATGACAATAAGGTGGTCCCTCTGACAACAACCTTGAGAATTTGTCCAGGGATGCAAGATAGGTCTTATAATAACATATTCAATACCTTGCAATGGATATAGTTTTTCCCACGTTTTTCCTCACTTTTTGACATTTTTATTAATTTTCATGAAATTATATACAACTTGGATAATTTTCATATAGGACCATGTCATCAATGAATTTGTCATATGTTATTACTGGTTCAATAGCAAAGTGTCACAATAGCAGTTTGGGCCTGAAATTAGTTCATTTATGTTTTTTTTTAAATACTTTTTTGCCATTGTTCATTTTCATTAAAATTAATGAATATGCAAAATAAGATTATTTGCATTACTTACCATTGGTCAAAGCTTTAAAATGATACCATGTTCAGAAGTCTAGGATAAGTAACAGTGGAGATATGATCAATTATGTATGTATACCCCCATCCAAAAAATCGCGTTAACGGTTGCCATGGAAACCACGCTTTGTTTCAAAGTGCAATGAAGTTTATCTTTGAGGGCATTTTTTTTGCATTTCTGTGGTCCCAATGAATGACTTGGCACCCATGAGAAATTGTCCTGGGGTGCATCAAATAAGCTCCCGCGGTACTTATGTTGTGTGCAGTTTTAAAAGAAAAACGTATGTCCAACGTATGCACGAACGAACATACGACCGAATAAAGCAATATCCTTTAACTCATCAACTTAATTCGTCTATCGCATATATAATCAGATGCATTTCATACATTTTCTTTTCGAAAAAAAGCAATAATGCCATGGTTCCAAATAATTTTGATGGAAATACTAATAATTCATATATAGTCAGATAGCCGCCATATTGATTACGTCATAAATCGACTATGACGCGGATTTAAGTGCGACGAACAGGTTTAATGTTATGCATATACCCCATAGATAAGTTTTATATTGGTCGCCATAAATCGTCAAAAAAATCGCACGAGATTCCCATTCGACACTGACTATACCTCCATGTTGTGATGATCAACTTATTTAACCAAGGAAAATAATATAACAGTCTAAAATGTCATAGCAAATAACATAAACTTCAAAGAAAATGAAATAATTAAGTTCGGTTTGTATAGTAGATTCCTGATACTCCGTGAAAGCATCATGGTCACAGAAGCATTTTGAAATATCAAAACTCTACGATGTACCAATCTAGGGGACTCATTGTCTATGGAGTGCATAAAGATCACGAGAACTGTAAGACTGAAACATCATAGACAGTAACTGCAAAATATTATCTCCTATATTAATATAGGTTAAAGATTCGTCTGTTGCGAGAACAGACATGTGCTGCAATTACTCCTCAAAAGAGCAATCCGCTGTCCCAGACAACCTATTCTCTCCGGAAAAAATAGGGTACAGAAGAAAGCCACGTAACAATTATAGTTTTTATTGAATTTGTAGTTTCACATTTACAATCACATTTAACTTCATTTGCGCGTTTTAGCGCCATACTAATGTTTGCGGTGGTGCTTCCAGTGTGTTGTCGTTATTTCAATTATGAATGTCTGTGAGCACATTACGAAAAATTGCCCATGCAATATATAGAGATTTTTTTAGCTTTAAAAATTGAAAATTTTCAGCTGAAAAATTTTGATATTTTTCTTATTTTTGCTCAAAACATAGATTGTGGGTACACGTTAGAACCGCCTCGCCGAGGCGGTTCTAACGAGTACCCACAATCTATGTTTTGGAGCAAAAATAAGAGAAATAGGTATACCCCTGCAAACCCCAGTTTTGCTATATAAAAGTGGGGGTTGAGGGGATACGCATTTCACGGACATGTTTTCCTGATGGTAACATGCGAGTTTATCAATGCATGATATCAAACATATTGACAGACACGTCCCAACGTCGTGGAGATGTTGTATACTCTATTTATTTTCTGCATTTTGTTTTGAATTTCTTAACTACCCAAGACTTCAATAAAATTGTACTTGCTATTTCAGTTCTGATGTACATTTCAGCTATACTCCGACTCCGAGCGCTATTTGAACGCAAGAATTCCGCTTCTTTTACATCATTTGAATAGTGCCTCAGAGTTAGTGACTACTATATATGCAAAACAAAGCCCGTGAAGGCGGCCCCCGTGGCCGAGTGGTTAAGGTCGCTGACTTCAGTGCTCTTAATCATTCGATCATCTCACCGCTGTGGGTTCGCGCCTCGCTCGGGGCACGAGTCACATGTGGGACAAGCCAAGTTCTGCTTGCGGGTGTGTCAGGTGGTTTTTCCCCGGGTACTCCGGTTTTCGCCCCACCTGCCGATTGATTCGTCTCGATATGAGTGAAAAAGCTTGAAAGGGACGTAAAACTGAATCAAAAAAAAAAAAAAAAAAAAAAAAAAAAAGCCCGTGAATTTTCAAAAATCATCTAATTATACGTAATTTTCCTAAGAGTACATCGCTGTCCGACATATTTTCACTTCAAATGTCACCTACTCGACATAACCTCGCATTATTGTTACGAAAACATGCCCATTTAATATACAGAAAGTTTTAAGGGTTGTAAAAAATCTAAAATTTCAAAAGAAAAAAAATGATATTTTTCTTATTTTTGCTCAAAACATAGAGCCGGTTCTAAATGTTCTAAATGTTTTAATGCAAAAACAAGAAAAATAGATAAACCCCTGAAAACACCCTTGTTTTATTATATAAAAGTGGGGTTTAAGGGGGGTATTCATTGCACGGACTTGTTTTCCTGATGTAAGCGCTTTATTTTGAAGGCATACAAGACGGATAAAGTGAAATTTCAACTTGAAAGACGACAAAGTCGGCACATTCAAATTACAAAGTTTCCAATTGAGCCGCCGCATGGGAAACCCAACAATCTGCATATGCGAAAACAAAGACGCATATCAGCTTCGCGGTAACCGCGAAGCCGATCAGCGCCTTTGTTAACGCTACACAGATAATACACTTCCTCCTCTTCTTAAATCCTAAATTTCAAGCTTCTAGCCTGCTTCTGTGATTATACAGCCTGGTTTGTGTCGGACCTGGTCGGAAATCCAAATTGTTGGTTTTGTCACGAACAGGCCCAATTTCTTGCGATTACGTCTCCGGGACTACGTAATTCAATTTTCTTGTAACTTGCAAAGTCAGTGAAATGTTATTGGCATATAAATGACTTAAGGCAATTCGGAAAATATAATATCCAATCTTGACATTTCCAAGACTACAAAACAACAATTTGGTTTGCTGAAACAATGTATTCCGTCTTAAACATTTAAATACAACATTTGTGTAACATGCATGACCTCACATAGATCAACTGTCGGCTAACTTCGCTCAAAACACAATCGAAAATGAAAGCAACAAGCCTTATTATTTACCTTTTTTTATTTATTTGCGTATTTATTTACGTATTTTATTATCTTTTACTAGTATCAGTTTATTAAAATCTCTGTCGACAAAGGTCTGGGGAATTTAAGGCCTGATTTCGGCCTCAGAATTTGGTAAAAAATTGAATTTTGGAATTGTGATGTGAAAAGTATTGCAAATAGCAGGTATGTGTCCTTGCTTTCAAAATCTAGTACACATTATTCATTCAAATAATATGTGTTGCCATGGCCTTTTCAAGTCTATTTTTCACTATCAAATGATATTTCAACTACCGGCCCACGCGACATACAATTTCTCATTATGAAATAATTATGAAGTATCATCCAGACGGTATGCAAAGTATTATTTTGTTTGTCGCATGGGCCGGTGGTTAAAAATAAAAAAAAATGTGTTCAGAAATGGCAAAAAAATTCAGAAATGGCAAAAAAAGCGTCAAAAAGTGAAAAAAAATGTGCTCTACCTATGGTTCACCTGTGCGTAACCATGGCAACACCTGTAGGATGAATGAAGAATTTGTTCTGGATTTTGTAAGAGGAGGCTTGTGGCTGCTTTCAGGAATACTTTTCTCATCTCAATTCTAAAATTTATTTTTACTAAAATCTGAGGCCAGAATTGGGCCTTAAACTTCTTAGGTCTTTGCAAAAAAGAATAAATAAACAAATAGTATCCATACGACAAACTGCGACTGATAGACAAACAGCAGATCTTGTTAAAATCAGGTGATTGACATTCTTATATTTCACAATCTAATGATATTTTCATTTGTTTGGCAAAACAGGGCAATTGATGAATGAATTGCCTAGAATACTTCCTGTTTTTTTTTTGTTTGTTTGTTTCAATGTAAAACATTGTTTAAATATGTTTAATTTGCATTTATGACGGATTAGTACGGTACATGAAACTGAAACTTGGCCATAAAATGCACCCATAAGGGGAAAGGACAAACTTGGTCTCAAATGAAAGCTTATTACCCCTGCTATTGATTCCCGGTTGTCGTAGCTTTCCAAAAGTGTAGCGTCATATTAGAATAAGGGGAGATAACTCCCTACCATAACAAAGCAAGTTTCGACAGACAGTTGTTTCCATTAGAAAAAGTCATTGAATTATTCATGGAACAACGTCAATTTCCAAGTTATATAATACAAACATGTATTTAGCGGCGATTGGTTGCTGTTTAGGTTCATTGAACGGCAAGGCGATGTTATTACGTAATAATACGTAATATATCTCATAAAATCGATGTAAATGAATATTTTCAATTTAATTTGCGCAATTCATTTACATAATTTTGAAACGAATTTTCATTATTCGTATAGAGAATTTTATAAGCTTTTCAGCCATACAAACTACGTTTCTGTGCAATTTTTATTTATTGAGTTACATCCCTTTGAAGTATGGCTTCCCCCTTTAAAAACGTGCACATATTAGTGAATAGATAATGGAGGTACACAAAGAAAATGGACCATATCTCAGCTGTTTTGTATCCTAGATCACAGAACTTGGTCTCATTTTAAAGCGGAGACATATTTCTGCTATCGTCTGATAAAATATGTAAATTACCTAATTCGCTTATTCATGACTTTTAATTAATTCATCAAAATGACAGTATAAATCATAAAAACAATAAATGAACTTACTTTTATACATATGACAAATTGTTATTGCACCAATAATACCATTTGACAAAATTGTTGATGTCATTTATCGCAAAGAAAATTATATTATTAACATTTTCATGGATATTAATGAAAATTTCAACAATCAGGAAAACCTAGGGAAACATATTTTACCATTGACGACTTTGGGGCGGGTAATATGATCTACCTTGCACTCTTAGACACATTTTCATGGCGGCCAGTTTTGTCAGAAGAATACCAGAATGGCCAAATGGGTGCCTTCAACACTGAGCACATTTATATGATGTAAATTTTAAAGTTTTCCGAACCCATCCCGAATGCCAACCCACCCCGAATGTGATCATAAATAATGGGGATGTACTTACTCATATTCCATCAACAGCATTCTCTTGAAGATTATAGATTTTGCAATAGTAATATACGGATATAAAACTTTTACATAAATACATATTAATATTCAAATCATTGAGTTTGCATATTCATGAAATTAATAAAACGTAAGAAAATCGGTACAATATGGGGGAATAGTAACAAAATCACTCGAATCTGAGCTGTTTATAAACACAAAACACTGAAAGTGGTATCAAATGAATGCTATGACAATGATAGATCACCCTCATGTCTGATATAAGACTCATCTGATTTTCTTTTTCATGAATATTAATGAAAAATTGAAATTTGAGATAAAGATAAAATAAATTGTTCAATTGTTAATAAACCAGACAGTTACTTAAGAGTGTACTTAGAAAATTCACTGAAAAAATGAAGTGCATATCAACAAAATCGCTTATATCTCAGCTAGTAAAAATCTTAGATTTTTGTGAATAGTACCAAATGATTGCTATGACATTTTGCTATAACCATGTGATAAGATATGTTGATCAGCTGAAATTCTTGTTGTTTTTATTTGAATAAGAAATATAGATATTATAGAAAAATCACAGAAAAATGAAGGGGGTGCACCAACCAAATCGCTTATATCCAGCTACCAAACGCTATAGAGTGTAGAAAATGGTACCAAGTACTTGCTAGGACAATGTGCAATGATCATGTAATAAGATATGAGCCGTCTCGAGGGAAAACCAACAATGTGGTTTCCGAACAGGTCTGACACAAATCAGACTGTACAGTCACAGAAGCAGGCTGGAAGCTAGAAATTTCGGATTTAAAAAGAAGAGGAAGTGTCCTATCCGTGTAGCGAAAACAAAGGCGCTGATCAGCTTCGCGGTTACCGCGAAGCTGATCTGCGTCTTTGGTTTCGCATATGCAGATTGTTGGTTTCCTATGAGGCGTCTCATATGTAAGCAATTTGACTTTCTTTATGTTCGAACATTAACGAAAACAAAATAGATATCAGAGAAAAAAAACGCAGAAAAATGAAGATCGTATACCAACAAAATCACAAATACACTGTATTTCAGCTACCCAATGTCACAGCGTTTGAAAATGGCACGAATTGATTGTTAGATCAATGTACTATATCCATGCTATAAGATATATAAATCATCTATATAAACTATTTGTTGTTCGAATATTAATTGGAACATCAGAAATTTAAGTAAACATCACCAGAAATAAAGGGACTATACCAACGAAATCGCTTATATCTCAACTAGCAAAACCCTTAGAGTGTTGTAAATGGTACCAAAGACTTTCTAAAGCGATGCACTATTGCCTTGCAGTATGATATATTAACCACTTTAGATAACGTTTAGTGAGTGTTACGTAAAACTTCAAAGAATGTAAACATAACAGAAAAATAGAGTTGTGCTCTAACAAAATAATTTGTTCATTTGTTTTTAACTAATTGATATTGTAAATCTGGCCATATAACAAACACTAGTACTCGTAGAAATCATTTGATGTAATTTTGAATAATTTGTGGATGTTTACAACTGATAAACAGGTGATTTTGTTGGCATACCCATTTAATTTTCCTCGATTTGTCACATATTTTGTGGTTTTCATAAAAATGCATGAAGCAAACATTCATATGATCATCAATAAGATTAAATGTGCATAGTGCATTGTCGTAGCTATTATCTTATACAAAGCCTAATTCTCTAGGGTTATTACTAGCTAAGATACGTGTGGTTTTATAGGTAAACCGCCTTTTTTCTGCAAATATTTTCCATTTTCTTAAGATTATATTCATAGTCATGAAACGAAAGTCAAATGACACATATTTTATAGTGCAGGGTGTATCATATTGTCTTAAGTAATATTTTTACACCAATTTCAGTACATCAGAACTTTTGGTTGAGGAGATACAAGTAATTTTCTAGGTATACCTATTTAATTTTCAAGTCTATTCTCACCAATTTCTATTTGTCATTAATATTCATGAAAATGAAAATCAGGTAAGGCTTATATATTATCAGAGCATGAATTTGATACTATCTTCAGTGTTGTATGTTTGTGTACAGCCCAGGTAAAAGTGTCAGGTCCAAGTATTAATATAATACCAATCTTAGTAATTTTGTCAATTGTTAGTGGAGAAATAGCAATTCAGTAGGTTCACACCGTTCTAAAGAACCATATTATTGGTAGAAAATATGGAAAACTTGTAAATTTATGTCATTCCAACGTTTCGCTACCAGGGCCATATTTTTTTGCATTTTGGTGGTCCTTCTGAACAATTTGATATATATGAGGAATCGATCTACAGTTATAAGGTAGATCTTAAATTAATATACCACCCCAATCTCTTTAGTGACATATTTTCCATTACTTTCCCTGATTAGTCGATGTTTTAATAAATATTAATTGATTATGTAAATAAGATAATCTTATTCAGGTCCATGTTATTAGCAAATGTGTCAAATGGTATCACTGGTACAATAGCAGTGTGCCACAATAATGGTTTGGGTCTGATATATTTGGGGTTTGAATGCTTTTCTTTCATTATTGATATTTTATTGATGTTTCATGAATATGCATTAGGTTAGTTGACTTAACCAGATGGAAAACTATATTTAAGCTCTAAACTGAGACCAAGTATGCGGTCTGGGATTACTAGCAGTGGCAATAATATTGATTTAATATTTTACACTCAAAACAAAAATATATATACAAAATATCGAATTTCTAAGTGTTATGGTATAGTGTTATCTCCCCCAATTAACGATATGACGGTACACATTCCAGACACGGCAATAAGAAATAACAGAAAGGAGAGACGATAATCTTTAATTAGACATACTTTTTAGCGCTCTGTTGCTATTTCTAGCCGTGATGCAAGTCATTTTTGTAAGTATACTGTTTAGTTTTTTTTTCGCCTTTTTCTGCATTTTGATGTTTTCATTAATATTCATGAAACTAAAATCTCATGATTGTATACCTGACTATTTGTACAAAAGTTCATTGTCTGAGCATTCTTTGGAAAGTTACTCTCATAACCCTATGTCTAACAACAACCCAGGTACATGTGTTTTGTAGGTATAGTCCCTCATTTTTTGTATGATTTATCTCGGATACCAATAAAATTTAATCATGCATATGCAAATGAGACGATTTTCCTACAGGTGCATGACATGATAGAACCTGTCAAATTATATTATATCTACCAGTGCAATAAAATTCGCCACAATGGTGATTTTGGTCTTAACTGATTTACTTTTTTATTTTAAATGATTTTGAAACATGCTTTGTTATGACATTTTAATGATTGTATCAATAATCATGAATATGCAAATTAGATAATTTGCATAACTTGCGTGTAGATGAAAGGGGGGTGTCTACGCTTTAGAATGAGACCAAGTTTAGTCATCTAAGATAACTAACAGTGGATATTTGGACGATTTAGCATTATGTACCCTTTAGAATATTGCATTTTATCAGATTTTAGTACAGAGTTATCTCCCCATTTTACAATATGACGCTACACTTTTCGGACACTATGACAACTGGCAAATGAAAGAAAAGATGATAAGTGTGACAAAATAGCCTCAATACAGTACACAGAAAGTGTATACATTTAGTGGTAGAGCTTGATCACCAAAACGGATTGAAATTGCGACTTCTTTGACCAATGAAATGATCATGAAATTAACCAATCAAATGCCTACTTTCGTTTTCAACTGACCAGTCGATGAACAGGTCTTATTATCCAATCAATACAGCAAGACAATCAGCCACAGGTATAAAAGCTGAAAGTGGACCACGCTAAGAGACTTTTATGCCAGATCTTGCAGCATTAATAAGGTAATATTTCTATAGAGTCGTAGACATGCCTGAAATATTGGCTTTCCTACTCTGTAGAAAAAGTATAACATTACTTATACTAAGAACCAGAAAGGAGCCCAATCTTCAGCTCATGCTTCCTGTAGAAATGAGCCTCATTTAGCTGTTTTATCTTTGAGCAAGTCGTTCACGGAGCTATCCGAAATAAGTGAGCCCAAGTGAGCTGTGATTCGATATTGTTTTCATTTTAAATTAATGTTTATAACTCTTGATGATTTTTGTTTTTATAAATGCAACTGCAATCATTTTGTAAAATATTCATATTTGAGCTTACCTTAGAAAGTTATCTAAGGGGACACACGCAAATCATTTTTGGAGTAGGAAACTCTGTCTAAATTGGGAATACTCATTTTTTATCACTTTAACTTGTCATATCCTTACGGAGCTAGAGGAGCTAGGCAGGCTCGAATTAGCTCACTACATCTCATCGCATTTTTATAAGTGTTCAAGCCGCTCGGAACACGCTGCACGTCACATAAGCTTTAATTTGAGACTAATTTCAACCTTTCCCTACAAAGGTGCATTTTTCGTTCGATTTAAGCGTCGTACAAGATTCATGTACCGCACTAGATACTCCTGATTATGATATAGCCAATACACCAATGCATACAAAACAAAAACATACAAAGTAATTTCCTCAGGATGGATTTGATTTATTTTTACACCAAAATCTCTGGATTTTCCAACTTTTTCATACAGCGCCAATAATCAAACATGCAAAAATAATTATCATTTTGTCAGTGGGCATAACTAATTCAAAGATGTGGTTCTATATGCGAATCACATAGCACAAACAGGAAGCATAATGCTTTGCTTACGTTTTCCTTAAAGAACCGAATATCATACGGAAATGATATTCTATTGAATTACTAGAAAATCTGTCAAACCGAACCGTAAGATATAATAACTCTAGCTTATTTGCATTTAATCCTAGCGCCCATGCCGCCTATAAAGTAGCTTTATAAACAGAAAGAGGCCATTTGTTCAGTATGTATGAAAGGAGCTCTGAAAATTTGAAGAAGAACATGAGATAATGGTGCACATAAAGACAGACATGGTAGTTTGCCGAATCCTCCAGTGCTTGTCTACACTGTATGTATTGTAAAGACCAAAATTCAGACAACAGGCACCTATGAATTACTACGTTTCGCGAGCAAGTCTCTTACGGCCTAAAATGGTCCAGATCACGCGAAATGGCGATCTTCTCGGCATGAGATGGCTTAATAAATGACTGAGCAATACGGAAATGCTTAATGAATCGATAGCCCTGGATCAAAAACTCATTTATGATATGAAACCAACTGAAAAGTACATTGCCGTTTGATGACAATAGACCATGAAACTGTCAAACATAAATGTGGCTGACTTAATTTATGTCTGTTTTTATCTTGAAATGTATAGATGTTCTAGATTACTGCCTCCCTATAGTAATGTTTTGAATGTTGTCCTAACGTCCCATTTAAGACATTTTAAATGTTTTCAGTGCTAAGAAGTCTTAAAAGTAACATGATTTTAGTTACTGATGCTTTTATGATATGGCAGAGCATTTTATGCATCTCAACATGCACTCATTTAGCATGAATGTGGGGACAACTTCTAAGACTTTTACAGAATGCCTATAAGACTCGAGTATATTTTTGACGTAATAATACTCACGAAATAGAACACAGATTTGACTTCTAGATTCTATTGCTTAGATCTTAGAAATTGGTTACTGCGTAGTGCGAAAGAATTTCTAAACGTTGTTCAATATTTTGAACCAACTTAAATAGCTACATCTGCATTAAGGCACATTTCCTTCCCAATCTGTATGGTTCCTTTCATTGATACTTATTTACATTGGTAGTTTGGAACGACGTATTTCCAGACGTGACGCACTCATGTACAATAAAGTTGTTTCGACACTTAAACGAGATTGGACTTTGCATTTCCTAATGGAGATTCAGATTCCCATAAATGTCAACTTAGACTGCAGCGACACTCTCGCATAATTGACGGAGAAATTACATAATAGCACCGAGACCCAAGACAGTGATAAAAGGAGAAATGGTCAATTTACCCCTAATTTACATCTGAATATGAAACAAGCATCAGTTTGACTCTTTTAAGACAGTAGCATGTTCTCGTATGATGAAGGAAGACACATTAGCAGTTCTAAACAAATGCAAATAGTACAGAGCGGTGAGTAAGAGGATTAAATTTCAGACAAGACTATGACAAAGTTCCGAGTATGGGTTTGATGAAATCGATTCACTGAACCGATGGTCAGTGAAACAAAGCAATACAAAATTGCTTCTGTTCGTTCCTTTCTTATACTCAGAAGTGAAGAAAGCAATCCAATTTGTTGTTTTTCTCTTGAAGCCTGTTTCTAAGGGCACATTTGAATAAGTTGTAAGATAAAAGGCCGATAGCCTAAATGAAACTAGTCCCATGAGATATTTAATTCGAACAGTTAGACAATATCTACTTAGGAAAGAGTTTCTGTGCGAAGGTCCACTAATCAATGTCCAAATTAGACTGGACTCAGATGCTTGAAGAGGCCAGCGTTTAATTGAAAACCAAATAAAGCCCCGTACGGGAAAGATATCATCGCATTAACTGCGTATTGCCAATTGCTATACATTGCTAAAATGGACAAAAATTGCACGTAGAACGCGTCAGTTCCATCAGTCTAGATGGCCCGAAACACGGATAATGTCAGACAAAGAAATAAAATAGTTGGTCTTAGTTTTATGTTACTATATAGACTACCATGGCGATCAATGACCTTGACAATTAGACACTGTATAAAGAATAGCTTGATTTTGACCTCAAAAGATCGATGACTCCATGAAGTAGCACGTGAAGGGTAAAATCAGCATTACGCTTCGGTTGCACGCACAGTAAGTATTTGTACTGTTACAATCTGAATATCCTTTCACGTGCTACGAAGTAGACTTGTCGATCTTTTGACGCATCTGAGGTCAAAATCGAGCTTATAGTGTAAATATGATTTATAGTCTTAACTTTTTTCTTTTATCTGTCTATCTATTTCCATTAACGATGATGTACTGTGTGGGGTGCAAGGTATTTCAAATTAGGTACTGGGGTGTAAGTTCCACAGTCATTCCACGTTTTGATGTACAATTTGACATAATTTATGTCCGGGGTCTATAATTCATATGCAAAGCAAGTTTTAGTACCAAAAATGACTTTAAGCGATTACAGACACTCAGGATGAAATAGTTAATTAAGTGTAACGTTTTGTGTCTGTATCGGACGTACAAAAGATAGTGCTTCCTAAATGGTGCTAAAAGTGCCATTTTTCTATGTCCCAAGTGTAGGGTAGGTTAATTCTGGCATCAGCTTAAACACAAAAAGGTCAGAACTTGGGAACATAATGATATTTTGTCATTAGATAAAGGCCTAACCGACGTATTCAATTCAAAGTTATCGGGATCTGTGACAATTGTGCATATTTGTTGTGAAAAATGGCTATGTTCCAAAAATTGCTTTAACTTCCGTTACCATTTATAAATGGCCAGTGCTCTGTTCTCGTATTAGCACTATATGTTTATTTTGTACTTATTTAGGGGCAATGATAAGTAAATAATGTGGTGATATAGCTTGAAAGAAAATATACAACACCATAGCAAAATAAAAACGTCTACAAATTCAAAAATTCCATTTGGACAAAACTTAATTCAACTTCCGTTACCATAATTTCTCATACTGAAACTCAATGCTTTCTTGTTTGGCACTTAAATACATATTGGCGCAGGTGAGTTTAACAAATAACAGTGATAAAGATACAGGTAACTGCATTACTTATTTAGATACAGGCAGTAAAAGGACGAATTATTTAACTTCCGTTACCATTAACTTCCGTTACCAAAATCTTTCCACTGTCCCATGCCAGTCATGGCGACACATTTTGTTTATAAGAGATGCTACTTCAACGCCAAGTTTCGTGCACAAACTTATTTATTGAAAATTGCAATGACTTTGCTACACTCCTCTATGACTTCATGAAAATGAATGAAACCAAAATCAATTACAGTATACATATTCCATGCATATTAGAGATTCAGTTTTGAGCATAATGCAAAAGACTAGGAATTATTTTTTTATTTGGATTTAATTATTCTATCATTTATAAATATATAAAAATATAAGAAAACAAGTTTGTCATGCAAACGCCTTTGCCTTTTGGCCACATAGTACGAGATCACAAGTTATTTGTGGAGACAATGACGTTTACAAATATAATAGAAGGGGGCAGGACCCTTTTTATGACGTGTGATTGGCCTTTTTTAAAGTCTGTGATTTGTGAAAAAGCAAACTTTAACTCTGTGATTTGAGACAAAGGTATTTTCTGTGATGTGTGAAACACAAATTTAAATCCCTGTGATCTGTGATTTGTAAATTGTCAAGTCTGTGAATTGTGATTATCATCATTCCTTGTGATTGTAAAACCAATTGTCTAAAAGTGCATTAAAACCGCATCCATGGACCTCAAATTTTCTCAGTCGGGGGAGATACCTCGAACACTCCTTTCAACAATAAGTATACCCCATCTCATACCCTTTGTAACTTGGCACTCATGAGTTACATGTACTTTAACATTTTGTGTCCGACAGGTCTGATGACTAACAGAAATAAAGCTATCATCATAGAATTACCATTTTCATTTGAGGTTAAAGACTATATTTTAAAGCTGTTAATATACAGCTGTACTGAACATCACCAGAATAAAATATTGATCATATTAACGTTTAAATAGAGGTTTTTGTTATACTTTTTAGGCAGTTAGTAAAATGATTCCATTTTCCTGCGCACCACTGTGAAAAGGCAAGGGTCTCTACCATACATGTAATGTAAGGCTAAGTAGTAAGATATTCTCATTTTACAAGTAACTATGAAGTAATTCAAGTTGAAATTGCACATTCCTTTGATATGAATAATTATCTTTTAGTAACTGAGAAGATATATGCTGTAAATCAGTCAATACAGTGCAAAAACATTGGCCAAATTGCTGTATTTTCTGTGATTACGAAAATTCATTGTATGTGATTTGTGAAATCGGCATTTGATAACATTTGGTACATCCATTTAATGCTCTTATTTTTCCAATCTTCAGGGATTGCTTGCAATCAGTTTGTATTTTTGTTGGGTTAAAGACGCTTTTAAGTGAGGGCCTTTCGGAACCAGAATTTTATGGTGACTTGGTTTACAAAGTTAAGAAACTTATAGGAAGTAATGATTTTTCTTTTCAGTTTAGAAAAATCATAACACGTTACAGACGTATAGGTTATAACTTGAATGTTATGCGACAGTCTGCATGCTTAGTTTTTAACCCAATCACGGTTGATAACTATGCTGCCTTCTTTAATTGCACGCCGGTGGGTCGGGCGTCAGACTCTATGATGGCCCCGACTTAAAGCCATTCATTTTAGTTGGTTGGGGCCGGAGCTTCTTGTCTGTTGCTTGGCCCACCGGGGTCCAACTGATGTTTTTCTTTTGCTCCGGAGTTAGTAAGTTATTCGGCGCCCAGGGATCTCCATCGTCGGGCAGCTTACTCAATCTGTGAGTCCTGGTTTTTGATTCATCAGGATGCTTATCATGATTTATTTGTTTGTTCTTGATGATTCTTTGACTAGTTAGAGATTCACCACGAGGACCGAAGAACTAACTAAATGTTATGAACCACTGCAGAAGCTGAGGGTGAGGTTATGGCCATGTAAAATCGATTTAAACCCGCCAGTAACTTTGTGTTACTGATCGTTCCTAGTCGATACTTTTGCGGTGGTTCTTTTTGTTTTATGTCTTGGTGTTTAAAATATTTCTGTGCTGTTGGCGCCTTATGTATGTTTTCATATTTTTAGTTAAGGTAATTGAGTGGCCACCTATTGGGAAAATAGCTGCTCATTCGGCTTACGTAATGTTTTGATGGTATAAGTACCTGATTGTTAGTTTGGTTTTTTCCCACCTCGGTTTTTGGAGTGGGAATCTTTTTCTGATTGCGCCATTTCCTGATCTTTGCCTACTTGTACCTTTTTGTGATTTGTAATTTTGTGTTTTAAATCTCTGTGATCTGTGACCAGACCCCCCTCCTGACCCCCTCATAATATATTTTCTTAACAATAAATTTTAACTTCCGTTACCAAAATGAATTGCAGAATGCGACTTTAAGTGATAGAAAATATAACAAGTGTATCTTTAGGACCAGACACAAGTACTTTTAAAGGCAGTATATTTGTTAATGCACAAAATGTTCACATGGGCATCGTGATGTATTGAATTTCACTATGTTACATGCTTACCCTCTCAAAATATTCATAGTCCAATAGTGTCTTACATATCTTTAAAAATTCATCACAATGCAAAATGAGTAATTGACTACAAAATCAGTAATACTAGTAATCAAGATCAGCTTGAGCAATTGATTATTAGTTCTTTACATGTGTTGTCCCAAAATCGCATTTAACTTCCGTTACCTAAAAGATAGTCATTTCAGAGGCTGTTATCACAATATTGCTATGCTTTATTGGAAACAAACAATATGTTTTTGCCATATGGGATCATCACTTAGATAACTTAGATAATTGAAATGCATTGTGATTACCTAATTAAGTGATGTTAATGCAATTGATAATTACTTAAGAAATCAAAGAATGTGACATCCGGGTGTATAGGTTTGTTTCTAGTTAGTACATATAATGTTTAAAAAATCAGTATTTTCTTTTTGCATCATATACATGTACCTATGTTCAATTCCCGACATTTGTTTGATACAAGGAACAAAGAGAGATTTTATTTTAAGCATGAAATGGGATTAACATGTGATTTAACTTACGTTACTTTTACAAAATAGTTCATTTATGTTACCAATCATATCTCAGTCAATCATAATAGTTGGTGGAAAATATTTTAGAAAAAAATTCTAGTAAGAAACAAACTAGTTTGTTCGCTTGACATATATTTTTCATGATTTTCTACCTCCTAATTGTACATCAAAACGTGAAATGACTGTCCAATGTATACCTTACTGTTTAACCACATATCTTCCGTACCTGATTGCGCTGGCTCCCAAGCCAGTGCTATTTGTGGTTGGTTTGAGCAAGGGTTATGGGACATAATTAATTGATTTTTCATTGCTATAAGCGGCTTTGATTTGAGCGGCTACTTCCATTTCTGGTTCAATACATGCGAAATCATTTTGTCAAAACATCAACTATATCTTAAACTGCATATTAACATGTTTTTTGTCTTAAATTGACTGACTTTAATTAAATTTGATGATAAAAATTGAGGAACTATGTTTTCATTAAGACTATATCGAAAGGGTGGTCGGCTTCGAAAGAAATCAATAAATAAAACTTCTATAAAACTGCAATACAAAAAGTTATGTTGCAAAATTTCATCTAAATTATTTTTATAAATACAACATATATAATGTTATGTTATGTAACTGCATCATTTTTACTTTTTTCCATTTTTTTTCGCTGCGTGTGTAAAGACAGTCCTTTCGATTTTTCAACGTTGCTATAGAACACTTCGCGTACTTATATATAATTATGACTTATCTGACCTTAATTCCGTAGCTTAATCGTCTACTATGACCGTCTTAGTGTAAAACCTAGATTATCTCTTATGGTTTGCCGAATTTCGTGGGCTATTTGTAGAAGTATCTGTACATGTAGATATCGATCATAGGTACATGAAACAAGCACATTCTGGAGCTTTCGCGAAACCTGGGTAATTGGAATCCCGTTTTGTTTTTCAGTGTTAACAGGACTTGGTATTTTGTTTCAGTCGCTAAAACATAGATTCCTTTTTTGTGTGTATTTTTCGAGCGACTTTATTGGGGATCAAAGATCAGGTAAATCTACCATAGCTTAACATAAGTAGAGCTACGGATACTTTCCCTTGTACAGACTGATTAATTATACAAAATGCGTTTTGCAAAAAGCTAAGTTCGTTAATCTGTGTACCCATATCAAATAAAAACGTGGCGGGTTTTTAAGTGACAAACACGTAATGGGATATTTTATATTACTGATCGTTCCAATGCGATACTTCTGTTGTGGTTCTAATTGTTTTGTGTTTTGGAGTCGAATTTTTGTGCTGTTTGAGTCTTATGTACGTTTTCATATTTTAGTTCAGCTCAGGTAACTGAGTGGCCGCCTATTGGGGAATAGCTGCTCACTCGGCTTACGATATGCTTTCTTGGTATAAGTACCTAAGTTTCATTTTAATTTTTTCCCACCCTCGGTTTATAGAGTGGGAATTTCTTTCTGATCGCGCCATTTCCTGATCATTGCCTACTTGTACTTTTAACTGCAAGGTTAAAGTTTGCCCCCTTGTGCTATAATGTATAGCCCTTTAAAATGCAACCAGGTACTGGGACACACTTAAAGTAAAAGTAAGCAATCGTCAGGAAACGAAGGTCACACTTTAAAAACGAGCCGACCGAAAAAAAAATTAATTGACTAGCAGAAGTACATGTATCGCATTGGAAAGTCAGTAATATAAAATTACTGGGGAGCTTGAAACGGTTTTACAGATGCATAACCGCGCCATCCACTTCTACCGTGGTTTATAACATAAGGCCAGTCGTTCGATCCTCATGACGAAAGACCGACTTACAACTTTCGATCAACAAACAATAACGTCCCGACGTAAAAATGCGGAATAACGTCGATCAAATAAATTATTTCGACCGATACTACATGAAAAAAAATGGGTAACAAAACGCAATGAGTGCTGAACTCATTTTTAAGTTTTAAGCCACTCGTCTTGTAAAACATGGGTCATGGGTTCAGTCCCGGACTTCTCCAGTCCTTCGGTCCGAGACTTTCACAGACAAATGTGTTACTAAACGTATAACAGTGGTGTGTACGTGTTGAACTCGTTATAATTTATGAGCCACTAGCCTTGTAAAACAGGGATCAATGGTTCGATCCCGGGATTCTCCAGTCACCCTTTAGAGATTTCAAATGGAGATTCTGTCTGTAAATGACCTTTGTCTGTGATTGGGTCGTTGAACAAAAAATCAAATGAGTATTTGTATTGCAACTTAAGAATCTATTTAGTAAATACATGGTCGACGTAAAATTACTTGATTTATTTCATGTAAGTAGTTTAGAACTTATTTTCATGATTCTGCTTGTCAATGTTTATTTTAGTGCATCTATAAACCAGAAAGTTATCAAAAATTTGTTTTATTTTTATTATTATTTTTAATCCTCGTAGTGTGTATTTGCTTCATCCGCCAAACTAACGAATTTAATTATGCATATTTAGGGAAGAAATGATTTGTTCGCAGTAGGTGTCCACTGTTTTGCCATCAAAGTGTATAAATATTGATTATAGACACGATTCAAAATGTGTACTGAGTATCATTGTATCCATCTCTGATCATACATCTTGGTTTGCCTGCGCTTTCTCCTTTGCTCTGTCCCAGAGCAATTTTTTTACTTGTTTTCTCTTTTTTTTTTCAGGATTACACAATCACAATGTACCTGAACCAATATTGGAATGACGAACGACTTGCTTTTTCCGAAAACCTCAATGAAAGCATGACGTTATCTGGAGATTTCGCGGAGAAAATCTGGGTGCCAGACACTTTCTTCACCAACGATAAGAACTCATTTCTGCATGACGTAACAGAGAAGAACAAAATGATTAGGCTATTTGGGAATGGCGCCATTATTTATGGAATGAGGTAGGAATTATTATTATCGGAACACCGTAGTAAGGTATTGACAATCTTAATTGTGCCTGCAGGCATCATATATAGAACAATGGCATTTCGTTGTTATTATTATGTTAAGCAATATCAATGAAAATACCAAAGATACATACGTATGTCAAAGTACGTATACGGAATGGATGCCTAAATGTACTAAAATGTCAACATAATTGCTGTAGGTCTCTTCACTGTCATGTACGTGATATCGTGTAGATTCTTTTGGCACTAGTGTAGATCATACCAAGATGGCGGCCAGAAAAACTGGGAGATTGTGAGTAGCCTTTCATTTGTTAAAATACCAGGCATTTTAAATGCCAGTGACCAGTCTGAGACACCCCCATGCTCAGAATAAATTAGATTTTACGATTTTGTTATTGCCTTTACGCAGTCTGATCACTTTAGCAAGTATTTGGCCTAGATGCGTGGGTGAATTGCCGATTTTGTAATCAAAGCGGAGATCAGCAGGGTTTTGGAGATATTTTGTCTTTAAATTAGCAAATATCGACCATTCTCTTCAAAATACTATTAGCCCAGTTTCAGAACCACCATCCCTAGCCCTGATAGCCCACAGAAACTTGGAAGAAAATACCAGAGTTTGAAATTTTCACTCGGGCAACTGTGTAGAGACCAGTGTGTTTTTGTCAGCAACAGTGTAGACACAGATGTATTTTGAGAAAATTGTAACTGTGTAGACACAGATTTTGGAAACCGTGTAGACACGGTTTGACTCATTTAAACTGCCCATTACATTTGGCTAGTGATGATTAATCATCATCTATTAAATTATTAGTTTTTATACTTAAGCCTATTAAAATTTACATGGTAATACGTCCAAACCATTTTCAAGTCAGAATATCAGTACCGATGTAACCCATAGCATATGAGAAATATTGCACTATGCCATCTTAACCTTTGGTATGAACTACAATACACACATCTCAAACCGGCCTCGGTAGCTCAGTAGATAGAGTGTCCGCTCCGAGATCGAGAGGTACTGTGTTCGATCCCTGCTTTGCACTCGGATTTCCGGATTAGGGCTAGGACTGGTCGCCCCGCTGTCAGTATAATGTGACTGGGGATGGTATCGGGCAAATTGTCTGGGATTTGATACCACAGTGAGGCAGCACTATGAAAGTGAGCACTGAGCTCCCTGTCACAACCGGACACCGTTGTGATATGACTGAAAGATTGTTGAAGGCGACGTTAAACCCCAAACTACACACACATACACATACATCTCAAAACTTAGTTATGTGTAGAGCATATTTCTCTCATCACCATTTACTTTGATTACAGGTAGACACCTTCTATGTTAAGATGATGGAATCGGAAACAACAGAGTGTTATTACTGTCCATGGGCCACGGATGATCTTCAGACGTGTATCAATCATGTGGTTGAATTACACACACACACACGCACACACACAGACACACACATAGAGAGAGAGAGAGAGAGAGAGAGAGACAGAGAGAGACAGAGAGAGACAGAGAGAATTTGTGCCCTCGCCACATATGGGATAGTTTCATCGCCCACCCATGAGAGGGAGAGAGAAAGAGGGGGGGGCACTAAATGATGAGTGCGTTTGATACATTGATATAAGTACGGAGAAGACAACTTATTTTAGTAGTAGTAGTAGTTGTTGCTGTAGTAGTGGTAGCAGTAGTAGTAACATTCAAAAAGAACAAGTCTTCTTTGATTATCACATTTTCCTTCCCGACGTTTCGATGGCACAGCCATCTTTTTCCAGGGGTGATGCGATAACAAAAACAAAACAAAACAAAACAAAAAAAAAAAAAAAAAAACAACTGACAATACTATGATCCATCGGAAGTATCCGCCAACGTCAGGAAACTATCACGTCATGTGTGACAGGAAACTATACTTTGAATTTGGATATAAACCTACAGCTTTATACATCTGAAACGTGTTCCATAAAGGAAAAAAAAACAACAACAAAGAGTATATGACAAATATTAAATTTGTCACAAATTTAGCATTCTAATGACTGTGATTTATTAATATGTTATGCATTCTTCGAGTCCGTCCAATTATGATTGGTAGCTTAAACGACTAAAAACCGTATCTACACGGTTTCCAAAACCTGTTTCTACACGGTTGCAAATTTCTCAAAATCCACCTGTGTCTACACGGTTGCTGACAAAAATACACTGGTCTCTACACAGTTGCCCGAGTGAAAATTTTAAACTCGGGTTTTTCATTCCATGGCAGTTTCTGTGGGCTATCAGGGCTAGGGATGGTGTTTCAGAGGCTGGGCTAATAGTATTTTGAAGAGAATTGATGGTATTTGCTTTTTAAAAGACAAAATGTCTTGAAAACCTTGACGATCTGCGCTTGGATTACAAAATCGGCAATTCACCCACACTTCTCGACCAAATACTTACTAATGTGATCAGCCTGTGTAAAAGCAATAGCAAAATCGTAAAATTTAATTTATTCCGAGCGTGGGAGTGTCTCAGACGAGTCCCTAGCATTTAAAATGTCCGGATGTTTTACATATGAAAGGCTACTTACGATCTCCCACTTTCTGTCGCCGCCATCTTGGTATAATCTACACTAGTGCCAAAAAAATCTACACGATATCACGTACATGACAGTGCTCTTGGAAGACCAACCGTAATAAAATACCAAACCTCAAAGTAGACAACCGTTGATTTTTGCAGTTGTCTCTCATTGAAACCGCGTTGAAATTCAAATGTGGGAAAACAGATACATCATTGTAAACATTTGAAGAACAGATCGTCGTTTGTTAAATTCAGTATGAACCGATTATTGAACTCAAGCTATTGAGCCGCGTCATGAGAAAACCAACAATCTGCATATGCAAAAACAAAGACGCAGAGCAGCTTCGCAGTAACTGCGAAGCTGGTCAGCGCCTTTGTTTTCGCTACACGGATAGAAGTATTCCTCTCTTCTTTCTAAATCCAAAATTTCAAGCTTCTAGCCAGCTTCTGTGACTGCACAGACCGGTTTGTGTCAGACCTTGTCGGAAACTAAATTGTAGGTTTTCTCATGAAGTGGCTCAATAGATTAAACTGACAAGTAATACAGCATGTCTGAGCGCATAATTCTTTTGAGTTTGGAAATCAGAATATCAGTTCCAAGATTTAATAAATTTCACAAAACCATATTGCATAGACAAACTGATATTAAAAAGAGACGCGTAAACCGGATTTTTGCCTATGTGATAACAAAGGCGCAGATCAGCTGTGCAGTAACTTCAAAACTGGTCAGCGCCTTTGTTTTTGCTGTTCAGCTCCAATGCTTCCTAAATCCGAAATTATAGCTTTCTAGCCACCTTCTGTAGCTGCACAGGTTTCGGGGTTTCCGAGCCCGGTTTGTTTCTGACCTAGTCGGAAACCCCCAAACACCGGGGAAGACTAGAATCCTTAATGTCAGACAAAGATATGAAAATAATTCTGGAGATACTGTGTTCACCGTGCTTCGTAATCACGTAATCATTTCAATTTAAAGAATAGAACAAAATATGAGTTTTCAATCTGACACACACAAACTAGAGCAGATATACACGCGTGTGCGGCAAACTAGCAACGTTCGACTTTTAAGTAAGAAAATTGCAGTTTAATGCTCTCTCAGTATTTGAGCCGCCTCGTGGGAAAACCAGCAATGTGGTTTCCGAACAGGTCTGACACAAGACTGTACAGTCACAGAAGACACCTAGAAGCTTGAAATTTCAGATTTAAGAAGAAGGGGAATTGTACTATCCGTGTAGCGAAAACAAAGACGCTGATCAGCTTCGCGGTTACCGCGAAGCTGATCTACGTCTTTGTTTTCGCATATGCAGAGTTTTCTCATGAGGCGGCTCATTTATTTGATTGAAAGCTATTCTAAAGGCATAAACGTCAGGCGATGTGATATAGGCGATTCCAGACCATGGACATTAATCTGTTTCACGACAATTAGATTAACACCGATGAAACATAGAACGATTGTAGAGACCATTCCAACTACGATAGAAGAAATCCTATTTTCAACGTTTCCAACAGAGTGGCTGGATTCAAAACTATATATTAGGTCTGCAATATCCTTGAAACTGTAATAAAAGGGCTCATACATTAAAACGTTATGGCTATGCAGCGACCCCAAAAGCGTTGACCTGACTCACGATATGTACAGGCTTATGCGCTTATATATTGTCCACATACGATTAAAACATATTTGCTATTGTGTGACTCATTTAGCCTTGATGTAAGGCAGAGGTAATTTTTGTATGGTGATGAAAACTGATTAAACGGTCCAAAGTATTTCGGAAGTTGTAGGCGAAATGAATCTATGTCAGTCGTACCAATTGAGAATTAGAAGTACGCTCATTAATTCCTTTCTCAACATCAATATCATTCCGAGAAAACGCTGGTAATACACGAAACCCGAACGACTGCAGGATAATAACTCAAATTACCGGCGCTTTGCCATTTTCGCATCCTGTCTAAAACGATTAACGTTCGATCCAGATCTGATAGTTTTAAGCATCTACCTATCTTCAGTGGCGGTGACGATGGATTTGTGTCTGACCTCGTCGTCCAGCACAAAAAAGAAAAGTTTTCCCATGATGCTGTTAACATGGAACATCACTGTTTACTGACCGACAATGTATGATAATGTTTTCTCTTCGGAGTTGTCATGTGTCAATGTAGATGAATGAATAACTAGGAAAAAAAGAGACCGAATTCCTATGAAGAAGGAGAATATAATGTAGCCCAGAAAACTGACTGAAGCTGGGAATGACTTGTAAGAAAAAAGGAAACAAGGCAATGTCTAGCCTGATGTCCTGAGTACAAAAAGATGATATTGCCTTGAAAACAAACCGCTCCCCAAGTTCATTCAAACTTTCAAAGTTCCAGTAACAATTTTATATGTATCGTTTTATTGGTTACTTCGAAGTAAATACTTTTTCTGCTTACAATATAGGACAGCGGATACGATTTCAAGGGTTTGATACAACAGAGTATTGAAATGGGTTTGGAAAAAATCCAAGTTCATACTGTAAACAATGTATTGTCATTTATTATTAGATATTGAATCAAACCCAACAGGCCCCGAAAAGAAGACCCTAGCCGTTTTAGCAGTAAAGGACAAACAGGAAGAACAGCACACATATGAAAAACAAATCAGTCATGCCAAAGTAATTGTCACAATGAAAGTTTCCAAAATTAATAATATGTAACCATGATAACGTTCTACGATAATTAATTCCATGGATACTTTCATTTTTGCTTTGTCGACGATAACATTATAGACTACAATAACATTTTAGACCAGGGTCGATCTGGGCGCTCTTCTGGGCGCTCTTTGACACAAATGAATCACGATGCCACTGCTTCGCATACAGTATGCATACAGTATGGTTTACGCATGAAGCATATACTTTTTAAATTTATTTAAGAAATGAATTTCATTTTTTCTGATGTTCATAGAGCTATGTACTTCATACGGGATTCCTGTAAGCTTTACTAGTGACCATCGCAGTTCATATCTCCATGAACCTCTTTCCCTTGCTCAAAAAATGTCCACGCGATCACATGTTCAAGCAAATAGAGAATTTACACACCGTGTGTGTTCAAACAACCGAACGGTATCGAAAACAGCATGACATTTACAACGTCCAAGCCATGAGTTTTTTGTCAAGATGGACTTCAGGATGGATCATGTGCCATCGCGTGACAGGATGTTGTTCTTGGAACTATGAACCGCCTTTCAGTTCTATAGATTCATTAAGACTTTGTATCAGAAATGTAAATATTTCAGAAAGGAGTTTCATTTTTCTGTTGTGCATGGAGCTGTGCAAAAGTGGGTCGCGTGCAAAAGTGAATGAACCCCGAAGTGGTTCATAGCTCCATGGGCATCGGAAAAATTAAACTTATTGCTTATATTTACATTCATTTCTCTCTATCTCTTGTTAAAATATCAAAACAATAACATTTATAACCAAACAGAGAATTTACACAAATCGTGTGTTGAAACAGCGGATCGGCATCGATGGTGTCATGACGTTTACAACGTCCAATCACATTGGTGAGATTTTTATGACGTAACGTTTGATCATTTGACGTCGCGTGACAAGATGTTCTTCATGGAACTATGAATCGCATATCATTTCTATAGATTTATTAAGACTTTGCATCAGAAAAGTCAATATTACCGAATGTAATCAAAATGTATGGAAATGCCATCAATGTTTTCAGGGTTCCTATTCTTTCATGAGTTTTTGTTTTGAAAACTCTGTCAGAAGGGCAAACTATGGTTTCAATGCTTGGTCCTTGTCAGCTTGGTCCTTGTACATGAAATCAGTCTATTTGGTGTAAAAAGTTACCGAGCATAAAGGAAAGTCAATCCATGAAATTCATTAAAATCAAGAGACAAGCACCTGTCAGAAAATAGAATAATTTGAAAACGAACTTAATTGGTATACTGTAAAATTCTTAGACAAGAAGGAACACATTTGCCACCGTTTGTTGTATTTGACATCAAATATAGTAAGACAAGAAGTACAAATACTAACGTCAGGCAAATAGCCAAGTTATTATTACAAGTTTCGAATGGTATACAATCATGAAAACAAAGCCAGTTTATTTGTTCTACGAGCATTAGTTCCAGGGACATATTCATTCATGCTTTGTCGCCCATTACATGAGGTCAGGATCGATTTGAGCGCTCTTCTATAGACATAAATGTCAAAATGAAATACTGTGCCACTCTACTTCATATATAGTATGGTTTACGCCAATTACATTTCCTTTATTTTATGGCAGGAGGTAATCAAAATGTATGGAAATGACATTAATGGTGTCAGCCAGAGTTCCGATTCTTTCTTTGTGCTTTAATATTTGGTCAAAATTTGAATAAGTGCCTATAAATAAATTCTTTACATCCTTTACCATGACGGTATGTCGGTCTTATTCTTATTGGTCGTGTATTTTGACATAGAGCACGTTATAGTTCGTTGGATGCACAGCGTCACTGTAGGGATCTTGAGCTGTACATCAAGATTTCTGATTTACGAGGCCCTAGTATAGCCAAGTGGGTTGTAGTTGAAAGTTGAATGGTGCAAAGGGCATATTCTCCAGAAAGCGCATTGTAGCATCTCAACAAACACACAATAAGACAGCCTTTCATAATAGTACGATACTCCATACTTAGCACAAATTTCGTTCACTGGCAACTGTTAGCGTTGTAAATGTACCAATAGGGTCTAGCACATTTATCGGCCTTATTTGCCTGTTAAGCTAAATGCAAAACTACGGCGAAAAGCCAAATGCAAAGTGAAAGTTTGTCGTTTCCTCTTGGGAAATCAACATCGTCAATAGGGCGTTCTCTTTGGATTCTGTTGTCAACAGTTCTTGACATGGCAGTGATATCGACATTTTGGCCAGAAAAAATACAGACTGAAATGCGTGCAGAAATATGCTTCGACGGTCATATGGCGGTGCCAGAGTCATCATAGAAGCTGACCAGTTGCTTAAAACTTACTTCTCGCTTATATATATAACATGATGTTTAGAGTATTTTTTGCATCGTTTTGGAATCATAAACGCCACAATAGACCAACATATATGGGGCTAATATCGGCGAAAGAAGTTGCTTATTTCCAGCGTTCTACGGGGACACCCTTAGAAAAGGCCTGCAAAGTGGATTCAAAATAATTTAACTTAATTTCAGGTTTACCACGACCCTAGCTTGTATGATGGACCTTCACAACTATCCCTTAGATGTCCAAAACTGTACAGTAGAAATAGAAAGTTGTGAGTAAACATACTGAACTACAATAAACCAATAGATTTCTGCCAAAGTCTTTTTTCCACAAAATGAAATTGCCTGCGATGTATTTCGTATGTTTCATAATAACATTGCATAGAAAACTACGGGCGTTAATTACATGTACTTTGTTTTTTAAAATCGATACTCTAATGAAACAAATTGTCCATAAACAAAACTGCCGCACCTCAAATCTACAATTTATTTTAGTTTATCCTGTTGTTTGAACATACTGAAATAAAATTTGTGACAACTCGTCTTTTGTAGATGGTTATGCGATGAGTGACGTATATCTCTACTGGCGTAGTGGATCAGTGCATAACGTAGAAAACGTTGAACTGCCACAGTTTTCCATAGTAGAGTACAGAGCTATCACCAAAATAGAATCTCTCTTGACAGGTACTGCAGAAAATACATTTGAGCCGTATCGTGAGAAAAACAATGTGGTTTCCGAACAGATCCAACACAAATCAGGCTAGAAGCCTAAAATTTCGGATTTAAATAGAAGAGAAAGGTTGTACTATCCGAGTAGCGAAAACAAAGGCGCTGATCAGCTTTTCAGTTACTGCGAAGCTGATCTGCGCCTTTGTTTTCGCATATGCAGATTGTTTGTTTTCTCATAAGCCGGCTCATTTAAACAATATTCCAATTGGAAACGCTGGTATTACACACATTTTAGTGGGTTGATTTTCTTAGCAAGTAGTCAGGGCGCGTTGTTTATTATTACGCTAGATCTTCAAATAAAAGCAAATATTTTGAAACAAAGGCTTTTGGTGACAAAAATGTTTTGTTACTGTACGTTTTAGACGCAGTGAACAGACAATGCACCCACGGAATTCTTTGTCGTAAAGATTTTTTGCATTCCAGTAGCCTACTTTTATTTTTTATTTGACGAAACCGTTTGAGAAGTTTGTGTATTGGAGTATATAGTTGCGACGATTTAACGTTATGTGACTCTGCATACAAAACTTGGGTATGGAAAGCCAAGTGCACATTAATTCTTTAAACCTAGGTTTGAACTTCAAACCATGGTTTGAAAATTTCAAACCTGGGTTTGAAAACTTTAAACCCGGGTTTAAGACTCAAAGTGCACATTAATTATTCAAACCGGGGTTTCAACTTTCAAACCAGGGTTTCAACTAGCCAAATTTATTCTTGAAACCTAGGTTTGAACTTCAAACCAGGGTTTGAAATTGTTAAACTATGGTTTGAAAAAATATTCTCATTAAAAATATTGAAACTATGGTTTGAAATTTCAAGTCTTTGAGTCTTAAAGTTCAAACCTAGGTTTGAGGAATTAATGTGCACTTGGCTTGCCATACTTGTGCTTCTTCATGTTTTGTTTACGCCACAATTTGCGATCTTATTAAATTGTACATTCGTTCGATGAAAAGTTTCTTTGAGCATGTGTATGTGTTCTGTTTTCTTAAAGCCCATTTACCCGTTTATTTAATATTACAAGGAGAAATTTAACGTCAATTCGCCAGACTCTAACAGTATTACAGTATTATATTTGTTGGTAAAACATCATTACCAGTTCCTCTCTCAGACAACAGATTTACAAGTTCCTTGTAATTTCCAAAGTAAATTTGGTTATAAAAAGTGAAAATAGATTGTGGAAAACAATGAATCGAGACGTTATAGCCGCGCCAAATGGATTAGGAAGAACAGACCGGATCTTGAAACAAATAAAACTGTCGGCGTCAATTCTGTTATAGCATGTTGTATGTCAGAGACGCACTCCTAGGCTTAAAAGATGATTGATTAAAGAAGATCCGAGTTTTATTAAAATTCGTCTCTCGTAGCTTTAAATCGTAAAGTTTTCGACATGTCTGTGTCAGATGATCCCAGTGGGAACATTTTTTGGGATAGTTGTTTGAATTTTAATAGTAGGTTGACAATAGCGTGATCTTTAAGAAAAGAGATGAAAATTTCGTTTAGTAGGTGTTAATTTCATAAAAAAAATAGTGGCTTTAAAATGAAAGGGCTACATTCGAGTCCCAGATGAACAGTTTAGTTTGTTCTGAACTCAATTTCAACTTGATATGTTACTAATAATTAGATCCGTAGAAATAAGCCAATATTCGATACAATCAAGAGCTACTATCCCCCCTACCCTCCCAAATATAAAAAGAAAAAGAAAAAAACACACGAAAACACGGATTCAAGCTGTAAAACAGAAATCACGATTGAAACAAAAAGAACCACCACAGAAGTATCGACTTGGAACGATCAGTAACACAAAGTTACTGGCGGGCTTAAACCGGTTTTACAGGTACCTAACCTCAGCCTCAGCTTCTGCAGTGGTTCATAACATTTAGTTAGTTATTCGGTCCTCGTGGTGAATCCCTAACTAGTCAATGAATCATCAAGAACAAACAAATAAATCAGGATAAACATCCTGATGAATCAAAAACCAGGACTCACAGATTAAGCTGTCCGACGATGGAGATCCCTGGGCGCAGAATAACCTACTAACTCCGGAGCAAAAGAAAAACACCAGTTGCACCCCGGTGGGCCAAGCAAGCAACAGACAAGAAGCTCCGGCCCCAACCAACTAAAATGAATAGCTTTATGTCGGGACCATCATAGAGTCTGACGCCCGACCCACCGGCGTGCAATTAAAGAAGGCAGCATAGTTATCAACCATGATTTGGTTAAAAACTAAGCATGCAGACTGTCGCATAACATTCAAGTTATAACCTATACGTCTGTAACGTGTTATGATTTTTCTGAACTGAAAAGAAAAATCATTAATTCCTTTAAGTTTCTTAAATTTGTAAACCAAGTCACCATAAAATCCAGGTTCCGAAAGGCCCTCACTTAAAAGCGTCTTTAACCCAACATTATATTTCGAAATCAATTCATAGTGTCTACGATAAAATTTAGAAAAGGTTTTTCGAAGTTTATGATACCGATAGCCCTGTTGGAGAAGGTTTGCCGTTAAACATTTATTTCGAGCGTTGAAGTCTGTAACATGATTGCAGACTATGCTGCGAAATGTATACACCATAAGAAGCACGACGAGGAACGTCACCATCCAAAAAAGGAAAATTTACTATATCAAAATCAAAGTCATCGCGCTTATCATAAATTTTAGAAGAAACAAATCCATTTGCAACAGAAAGATGTAAATCTAAAAAGGGGCCTACCCCACAAAAGCATAATTTAGTTACATAGTAAAGTTAACGTACTTCAATAACGCATATATGGAAGGTGGAAATTCATCATTTTGGTCGTTTCTTTGTTTCTGACTGCACCATCAAGTTCCCTTATCATTGCGTTGCTACGAAAGACCGGTGGTGACTTCACCGTTCATACTTCATACTTCACACTTCACAGTTTTGTAAAACAGCATTCTACCCTTGGAAGACAACGGAAGGTGACATTTCAAACTTCACAGTTTATACTTCACACTTCATACTTCACACTGTGAACTGTGAAGTATGCAGTATGAACTGTGAACTGTGATGTGTGAAGTCACCACCGGTCTTTCGTACGTTGCTCTGTTTTTAACTTGTTGCTGTCTTCTAGGCAAATACCAACGATTGTCCCTGAGTTTCAAGCTACAGCGGAACATCGGCTACTTCATATTTCAGACATATCTACCCTCCATCCTGATAGTTATGTTGTCCTGGGTATCGTTCTGGATCAACCATGAAGCAACGTCAGCAAGAGTGGCTCTAGGTAAGGTTTCTAGTAAAATGGACTAAGCTCGATCTTAACATGCAGAGAGACAGGACACAAAGTCATTTGTCTTTCTCCTGAATCCCATTGTTTAACTTTGTAAATTGTAAAAAATGATAATGTTTATATTTGCAACATGAATTATACAAAAATAGATAATTAAACCAACATGTAAACCAAAATAGTTATGATGCATTTTACGCAATTTCCATACGCAATGGTCATTTTATGAGGCGTTCACGATAAACACTTAATATTAGATAAATAAAATAATCTAGGCTCAGTTGAGTCACCTCAACTTTAGAGTTGGGTCACCTCATACGCAATTTTAATTTTCCATGCGGGGTAGTCAATTTACAAGTTGAGCTCTGCCATTTTAGCTCGCCTGTACAAAAGTACAGGAAGTGCTATTGCAGTCACCCCGGCGTCGGCGTCGCTCAAATGTAGGAGCTTTTGGTTAGAGTTTTTACGCGTCTATATCTCTTGGGGTTGTTGCTGGGTCAATTTGATACTTTGCATGTTGGTAGATATTGGTCTGAAGTTTTATGCTGTACCATCACAGCCCGCCTGGGTGACCTTGATATCAAGGTCACAAACTTAGACATTTGGTGTTAAAGTTTTTGGTTAAAGATTTTATAAGTCTATATCTCTTGAACATTTTGATGGATCAAGTTGATACTTTGCATGTTCGTAGATATTGGTCTTAAGTTTACGACTTTTGTGGGTGACATTGAGGTTAAGGTCACGGACTTCTTGACATCTTGACTCACCTGGGGTCAAGGTCAGCAAGAAATTTTATGCTATAAGTCTATATCGAATATTTAGATGGATCAAGTTGATACTTTGCGTGTTGGTACATATTGGTCTGAAGTTTGATGCTGTACCATCACTACCCACCTGAGTGAGATTGAGGTCAATGTCATAGATTTTAATAGATTTAGCTGCAAAGCACAAGTCAGGCGAGCTACGCTGTCCTTTGACAGCTCTTATTTATATAGGGAAAGCTTAGAATTTTTGTAGGCAAACCACTTTATACATTACAATTTAGTTATTTAGTGTATCAGAGCATTAAGTCTTGCGGCTAAAATAGTAAATGTTCATTGCAAGTCATATCATACTTTTGTCGCTGATAAGATAAGCTTCTTCAGATTGTGTTTTCAACACTTGCAATTAACTTGAAACTTATCCAGAGCAAATACGTGACTTTTCCTTAGATTTACTAGCACACTTTTGTTCGTTTGTTCTGACGATTCTTGAATGCTTTAAGAATTTATTTTCATTAATTTCAAAAATGCTTAACTTTAAGGCAGTAGTATACTTGTATATTGGGCAATTTTCGATCTGTCCGTTCCATTTTAGCCGTTTTCATTGCTATTTATTTTCGATATAAGGCCGTCAAAATGCATCAGTTGGCATTTTCTTCAATGAGTGCAAAATACTGTTTTACATGTCTACGCTACCCCAAGGGAAATATGAGCCGCCTCTCTTCGCTTTAAACTTGATAAAGAGTATCACATTTTGCTATTGATTTTCAAGTTCCACAAACCGATCCTAAAATATATTAACAAGGAATCGAATATAAAATTTAATATTTTTGCAGATTTGACAAAACTTTTCATTTGTGTCTGTGTTGATGGATGTAAAATACGAAGGATATTATATAACACTAGTCACAGAAGAACGTGCCTTGGTGCATGTTGACCATGTTGGAAACAAACAAGCATTGAATAATGATAGAATAATGTCATCGGTCAATTTTGAAAAAAAAAGAACTTTATGATAGGATGACATTCTAAAATGAATCTCTTCTTGTTAATGCACTAGTCATTTGTAACCACGCCCCCCCCCCCCCCAACCCCCGAGAGAGGGTGGGAGATAGCCGTGGAAATAAGTGGGGTTTTGATCAAAGTTTTGTCGCGGCAGTTCGGGGGAAATACCCGGTATTTGCTTTATATAGCCGTGAAATGAAAAGATGGTAGGCTACGGGGGAAAACAGCAGTGTTTTACCAACGAGCAGTCCCCGCAGGCTGGGGCTTTTGGACCAAAAGTCCCCGCTATTTCACGGTGATGGGGCATGGTGCATAAAAAGACAGACAAATCCACATATTCTAAATGAATAGCTTTGCAATATTTGATAGGGCCACAAGCGGTTCTCTTTGATTTATTTGTGACAGTGCAGCATCACATTCATGTACTTCGAATTCATCGAATTCAATTACAATATTGTAATGTCCATGACATCATAGATATACAACCTGTTCATATGCGAAACATGTAGGCCTAAGCAAAAACATAGGTGCATAACCGGTCCACCGTAATTTTTGAGCAAGCATAAAATGTTTTTTTATGGATTCATTAAGACACATGACACATTTGGCTGTGAGCAGCAAAATAGTTTTAATGAAAACGCAAAAGAAATGCGATACTGAAATTCCAAGCTTAACGTCATTTCTGACGTGTTCCGTGATGGGGAGGGTGGGCTAAGTAAATTCTTCGCCATCTGCTAATAAGACACTTTTAATTTACCAAACTTTCAGAATCAAGTTTATCGTCAGCTGAAATTTGAATATGTTGACCTGAACCGTTATCAGTTCACATAATTTTTGATAATCCCTCGTATTCTTTCTCAAGAATGATTGGCGTCACGTAATACTGTCAGTCTCTTGCGTGACTTTGAAATTATCAATCAAAATAACCACGTTGCGTGAACCTAATCGCGCGTTAAGGACTTTTGTTTTCTTGTAGAATCACTTTTATGTCTTCTAGAAGGGAACGATTAATCTATTCGAATATTGGAAACACACAATAAATCTGTATTTCATCCCTCAAGAGCATCCATGGATTTAGAACTTAAGGGAACAAAATTAGAAAACCTGATATGATCAGCTTAATGTAAACTGTCCTATCGTTTCTACATGTTTCAATAAGATCAGCTAGTATTTGCATCTGAATTGGATATCTCATCTTGAGCTTCTTCCCGAAGTTGTTGCTTGTTATGCTTCAAGCTTGGTCAAAAGACACAAATTGGCATGTGGAGTCCCCAAAAATGTCAGCACCCCAGATACGCTTGACATTATTCGTCACATTTTCTCAATTTTAAGGAATAATTCTTGTTTCACTCAAACTCTGTGTAATGTTTGTATTTTCCATTGTCTATTTAGTCTATCTACTGATGAACACAAAATGTTTGCTTTATGTTGACGCTAACTGGTCACTTTGCTGAAAAAGAGCTAGTCACGTGGCACTTGTTGTTTATATTGTATATGATGCATGATATGTTGATTAAAAGAATCTATGATGGGGTTGAGGCCGAGACAAGGAAATCTCAGGTTTCAGATTATTCAAGTCTCATCCGAGGAGTCTGCCAAAGCAGCAGACAACAATGACTCCTGTAAACTTCCTGAAATTAACATATCCAAGTTAATTTTTGTCACTGACAGTTGACACCTGGCTTATCATTTCCTTATATGGAAGTACACATGAAGATGTACATTTCTATTGGCTAAATACAGAAATGATTGGCATTTTGAGACAGATGAAATCTACTAGTACTGAGACAGAAATATCTCAGACAGGCACACAAAGTGATATGCTTGTCTGATGGGTGAGAAATCATTTTCTTTCACGCCTGATGTCTGGTTAAGTATATTGAATTTAATTGTCTCAATATTGATGAGTTTTCTGTTCGTTACGCAATTTAAGTTTATTGGTACAGTTGTACATGTACGGGATTATACGAAGCAGATGGTTTAGTAATTAAGAAATAGATCAGCTCTAGTAGTGAATTGTTGAGTAATATATCACTGTTTGGAGGTCAGTTGTAAAGCAGAGCAAATCACGAGCGCGCAGCGCGAGTGATTTATCTGCGTACAACTGACCGACAAACAGTGATATATTTCTCAACAATTCACGCACTAGAGCTGATCTATATTTCGATTCTAACACACAATAAACGGAATAAAATTATTTTAAACCTTCAGTTTCTTTAACTCTTTCACCATTGCACTGAAGAAATCCCGCCAAACGTTTGACTGTACCACAAATGTTTACATATATTTGTTACGTTTATGACGCGTTGAAATGACGTTACACCGTCTAACGTCAAGGTAACGTGACTTATGGGATAGCTGACGTCATAATTTAATCAAAATGGCGTCGAAACGGCGCAAAGTAACGTCACGCTAATCCGCCCAGTGATATATCACTCAATATATCACTGCACTTTACCATTGGCTTCTATAGGCAGGGTGTGTTAGAATTGATGTTAACGTTCCCGTGTTATATTGACTCAATCGCATTTTATGACGGGTTTCTACCCTTTGAATTTCAATTGTACTATACAGATCCACATTTGTATGTCCTTTTTCAGGTATCACCACCGTTTTAACAATGACAACTATCAGTAATGGTGTCCGGTCATCTCTCCCTCGGATTTCCTACGTCAAGGCAATAGACATCTACCTTGTCATGTGCTTTGTGTTTGTATTTGCTGCTCTGTTGGAGTACGCAGCTGTCAATTATACATATTGGGGAGCACGTGCCAAACGGAAAGCGAAGAAGGCCAAGGACTCCAAATCTGACGGTGTATTTGGTAAAAATGAAAAGGTAAAATGATTGCATACTGATATCTAGTGCATTCTTACACCGATGGCAGCCAGAATGAAATTAAAACCGAATCTGTATTCTTTTAAATAATAGATAGCTTAAAATCACCAAACACCAAAATCGAAAACATAAAGGAAGTAAACAAAATTATAGGAGATATAGGCTGGAAAGCGGATCTTTTTTTTTTCTCTCAGTGTTTTCACTGTAGATTATGTGACGCTTTTCAGAACGAAAGGATAACTTCAGACAGAGCTCCCTACCTTGCGTATAAATATACAAGGCATATGTCAAAGTATCAGGTATTTACTTAACTAGTAATCATTATTTTAATTTTTATGATTCCAGATTGAAGAAGAGACGACAGATTGTAACGATGTTCGCCTGTCACCTATACCCGTCATCAGAAACACATACCGTCCTGTGTGCAATTTTGAAATGGAGGACGGACTGAACTCTCAACCAGTTATTCGTATGGAACCAGTACTACCTAGAACTTGTGTTGCTAGGGGATACGTCCCCAATAGTGTGCTCAAAAGAAGAAATGTTAATAATGTACAAAGACGTAAAATACTATCAACTGTGAAACAAAAGGCGAAAAACCTAAAACCGAAATTACCAACAGTCAGTGATGTTAATGTGATAGATAAATATGCAAGGTTGTTATTTCCTCTTTTATTTGTTGTGTTTAATATTTCATATTGGGGTTATTATCTTGTTAAGCAGTACCAGAATAATAGATAGCATTTTAGTTGAACATAGTTAAATACAGGTGATCGTGAAGCATTTTGTTATTTGCCGTTTTGTAGGTGTTTTCTGTTTTCACTGATGTTGCCATACATGACAGAAAGAGCGCCTTTGTTAGGTGCTAAATAACATCGGTCTATCTTTTTTAAACTATAGTCCAATTCGCATGCACCAAAATACACACGTGTAAATATATTCCGGTGTGCAAATTTTACTTGGGGAAATCAAATAGCGCATGTGAACGCAAATACACACTGAGTAAATTTACACTGTATGAGTAACTTTACTCCTGGGTCTGACCAGATGCAAATTTTATTTTTACAAATACACACGTGTAAAATTTACTATTACGTCCCATGCGCACGCAAAGTAAAATTTACTCATGAGTTTTTTTTTTTTTATTTCAAGTCAATATCTGCTTTTAGATAATGAATTTTCACATTTTTTGTTCTTAACTGATTATATGACAGTTGCTGAAACTGCTGATATTGTTGCAAAATAAAACTCCATTGCCATTCAACACATTTTAGATCATACGGAGTACAGACAGCCACACTATTTCTTTCATCATTCTTGGTGAGGATTCTTGGGGCATTTGATCAGTAATCCCTTGTCTATGGATGATAATAGGGAATATATAACTGCTAAGGTTAAGCTTGGCCATTACATGATTCCTCTGCTGCCAGAGTCCTACAATAACACCTTGAAGCAGCCTCTTTTTGTTTTGCAAATACAGAAAACTTAATGAACAGGTGATTTATCTACATACAAAAGTACTCCTGGTGATAAAACCCATACGAACGCATTTTTTACTCACAGGCTGATTTGCACACCGGAGTATATTTACACGCATGTATTTTTTGCGCATGCGCATTGGTCTTATGACTATGGCAAATAGCAATACAATGCAATATCGCAACATCAATGCCAGTGGGTCTAACTTGATACCACCGAAGTCAAATGACCTAAAATGAAATGCTTTGCTTTCTCAACACATTTAAGAACATTGAAATCCATAATTTAATCAGAAGAAAATATAGACCATTGTTTTCTATCATTTGCAATAAACTATTCTATGTTTGACATTTCATTTAATGATTTATCAAAAATGATTTATCTAGACCCTTTACATCAACACGTTGATTGTATTTTGAAAATTGTGTTCATACTTGTAACTTCGGCGTCACAAAGTTATGGAACGTTCTGGGCAAGAACATATGAGCCACATCATAAAAAAACAACAATGTGGTTTCCGGACAGGTCTGACACAAACAGAGCTGTACAAGCACAGAAGATGGTTAGAGACTGGAAATTTTAGATTTAGAAAGTAGAGGAATTGTACTATCCGTGTAGCGAAAACAAAGGCGCTGATTACCTTTGCAGTTACTTCGAAGGTAATCTGTGCCTTTGTTTTCATATATGTAAAAGTCTAATATTCTCATGACACGGCTCAGATTTTCCCTGCAAACGAGACAAAAAGGGATATTGCAATTTAATTATGTGTGGTACAGTTGTCGTCTCAACGACTGGACGGAGAACCTAAAATTCAGATTATGACACTATAAGCAAGTTACAAATGGGAATGTGTGATGAGATTCACGTTAAAACATACGAAGACGCAAGCTGGCTATATGATTATCTTTGGCACAAGTGTGACATGTATGTACTAATAGAAACACGTCAAAGAGAAAAAGACGTGCTAATCGCGTCGTTAAAGTATTTTCGTAACTTATATTATCTGACCAAATCGGATTGAAACTGCGCTCTGCAAACAAAGCTGATGTTTAATCATTGCTTGAAATTCTGGATTCAAGGAAGTTGAGGCGTGTGCTATCTACGAGTATAATGAAAACCTTGGCTAATTTTAAAAGCTGCATTTAATATAATTCTGTCTTGTTTGTATTTTGAATTAAAACAAAAATAATAAATTATTAATGAGAATATAGGTTTGGTTTTATTTATGTACTACCCAATAAATAATTCGTTACGAAAGATGTGGTTCGAGAAGTAAATTGGTTCTATCTTGAAGTTTGTAAGACAGGGTATCATGTCAATCCATAGACACATCAAACAAAACAAAGAAAAAAAAAAAACAGCTAAAAACAGACAAGAACTGGTTTGTACCAGTTAATCAAAACAAAGACACATGCTTCAATTATTTTGTAGAAATAGACAAATGCGAAAAACAAACATAATTGGCAAATGTTCACACAAAGAGGAATAATCAAAGACATTCAAAGTGTGTTGGTTATGAAGGAGTCGTGGGTTATACATTTGTGGTTAAAAGCAAAGCGTTGCTGAAATGTATATGTATTTTTACTGTGACAAATTTTGTTTCATTCCGACATCTGCTTATTGTAAGTAAGTACGAGTAAGTAAATACTTTAAAGAGGGTAAGCCAAATGGTGTGGCACCAATCTTCCTTGGGGCCCTCAAAACACAATACATACAATCAACAAACATACAATAATGTCATGGATACATCCCGGGATACATAGTAATGAAGCATAAAATAATCAACAAAACATCAATATATCAATGTGGAAACAGAGAGAGAGAGAGAGAGAGAGAGAGAGACAGACAGACAGACAGATAGACAGAAGCCGAGAGAGAGAGAGCGAGATAGAGAGAGAGTTGTACCATTTATGGCAGCGGATGTAGCTCGTTAATTTCTTATCTTCTTTTCGGCGATCTTGTTAATTTTCTCTGAATTGGCAGGCAATGATCAGGAAACGGCGCAATCAAAAAGAAATTCCCATTCCAAAAACCGAGATGGGAAAAAACTATATTGACTAAGAAAACAAATCGTAAGCCGAGTGAGCAGCTCTTTCCCAATAGGCGGCCACACAGTTACCTGAACTTAGCTAAAAATATGAAAACGTACATAAGGTGCAAACAGCACAAAAACTCAATGCCAAAACACAAAACAATAATAACCACATGTCGCCTTGGAACGATCAGTAATATAAAATTACTGGAGGCGGAGGGGGGCCGGGGGGGGGCACTCCCTGGTAAGCAGGGTACCGATGCGTGATCAAAAAAACGATGAGAAAGGGTGTTTTTTTTTTTCAAGAAGGGCAGTGCGCAACGCTGACATCATTTAGGGTAGGCAAAATGTCGTTTTTGTGGAAAAAGGGTATGTTTTTTACAATTCTGCTAAAACGCTTTGAAAAGGGGTGGACCGAGGCGTCCTTGGTCGATATGTTTTGGGCCGAAATGACTAAAATGTCTAAAACCTAAGGGATAAGATATGATTTTCCTTTTCTGTTCAACAATGTGTGTTGCTTCAATAGAAATTATTGTTTCTGCTAATTGAGTAGTTCATACAAATAAAAATGGTTTGTATTAAATCTTGTCTTTTGTACCCTGCTCTCCATAATGCTTGCTATATGTAAGTGCTTGGTATTTATCTACTATATCAAGATTTATTTCAAGTATGTATAGAAGCCTAGTGGTGTAGTGGGAAAGCTGCTTGCCTTGTAAACCAGGGGTCGATTCCAGGCTTCTCCAGTTTTTCGTACAAGACTTAAACTAATTTCCTATCGCCATATTACCTTAGCTGTTTAGTGGGACAAAACACAAAATTAACCAACCAACCATTATTTCATATATATTTGTGTCAATTTTCTGTGTACATTTGAACAAATTCAGATGCTGAGGGCAAAGCTTGAAAGCCCTGAAACAATTTAAACCCCCAATACTTTATTACTGACAGTTCCAAGGCGATACTTCCTCTGTGGTTAGTCTGTTTCTCGTTTCAGTGATGACAATTTCTTTTGTATGTGCATTTTAAGGTTTACCATCTTTTCTTATTGTACCTGTATGTTGCCTATTTGTAACTTTAGCTATTTCATGTGTTGATTGCATGACCAAATGTGATCAAATGTTTGTTTATGATCATATCAGTTCCACATTTTTAAGCATTTTAACCCAACAGAGCCAAAGTCTCAAAGGTGATCTTATAGGATAGGCAGGTACCTGGCATCCATCTTCCGTTACTGTAGTCTGTCTATATTTTAAAATTACTTCTCTGAAGCCATCAGGCAGATTGTTTGCATATTACACATATAGCATCTTCACGTGGTTATAAAAGAATTATTGCATTCCAGTGTTTTAGTTGACTACAGTGGAAAGGTGTACTTTTTGACGGGACACAGTGGAAAGGGTCACATTTTAAAGCAAACACAGTGAAAAGGGGGGTCAAATTTTAAATGTCGATCACACTGTTTAGGGTATGTTCAACAATCCTTTGATCACGCATCGGTACACTGCTTACCAGGGAGTGCCCCCCCGGGGGGGGGGGGGGGGGGGGCGGGCTTAAACCGGTTTCACAGGATCCTAACCGCCAATTTGAGTAAGATGGTGTCTGTATCCTTCACTTTACGGATACAGGCACCATCTTACTCAAATTGGCAGTTCTTAAAACTTACATTTGTAGCGGTGTGTTTACCAAAGTGACGCCTCAGAAGACCGATAATCTTACAGGTTAGCGGTCACGCGATTCGCTTAATCTCTAGTTACACGATTTTACGTAATATAGTGCTTTAGTTTCTCAGCTTTTACGGATCTAATATTTGACAAACATCTCCTAGGGATATTAGCCTCAAAGAATCATATTTTTTATATATTGTTTTTCGAAATTTCTTCAATTTTCCAAATTTCTTATATAGCCATTTTTACTGTAGTCTAATGTTTCTAGTTTGTAGCGGTGTGTTTATTTTCATGGAGTTATATAAAGTTTTACCATGTTAGAGCAGAATGTAGAATTTTTAGATTGCTCTATTTTTTCTGTTTAACTGCCAATTATAGGCATATGTAGATATCACAATCTAAATATGTAGTATTTAGTACGCCTCTGAAGAAGCCGAAAGGCGGAAGCGCGCTCAGGCACAAATAAAATTTTGCACTGTTGATGATAAAATCTTCACATATACTTACCGCATATCATTTAAGCATCCATTTTGGATCCAATTTTGGATCCAGTGCTACCGGCAGGGTTTGATTATTATCATAACAATATTCCAAAAACAAAAATAATAGCTAAGTTCGAAGTTTATGATACCGATAGTTCTGCTGGAGAAGTTTGGCTGTTAAACATTTATAACGCCTTGAAGTCCATTTTAATACTTATTATTACAAATACCCATGTCACAGGATATTTACAACCATATATTAATGAACAAAGAAAGTCATGTATTTGTAACATACGGTATCTCGTGCCACCACTCGCTTCGCCGTCGTGTGAAAACAAGTGCAACCAGGGAGAGCCTCGTTCTGGAGTGACCGGAGAGCGTGACTGAGATTGGGCCCAACACGGAAATCCAGAATTCACATCCTCTAACAACGATTCTACACCCACGGGAGTAGCAGACGGCAAGGTTGCGAGTTGTTACATTGGTGGCAGTGGTGGGATTGGCTGTCATACAGTGAAACTTACGTTTTTGTCCATTTTGGTCAAGCAGTACATTCGCGTCCCGTTCATTCGGCCGTTGTTCGTGAACTGCTTTGCTTACTGCATACTGGATTGCCATAAAGACCCTCTATTTGTGGTGGTTGCAGATTCCAGGTGTTATAGATTTGACAGAAAGCAGCACCCGCCCAATCTGAACCTTGTTTTTGTCATTTCAAGGGGCAAAACTGTAGAGGAATTGTATTCTGATGTTGTTTCTACCCTTCGGACTGTACCCTCTGACAGGATTATTTCGTTTAAATTTTGTGCTGGAATTAATAAATTCCTCCAGAAAGCATACCTTGGGGCTAAAGGATCAGTATTTAGACCGTCAAATTTGTCTGCTGAGGCATTTATTGAGTCCCTGGCCAATATTAAATCCAAACTAAAGGCTAGATTCCCAAACTCAAAGGTTGCTTTTGGTACAATTCCCCCTGTACATTTTGGACATTTGCAAGAATCACGATTGAAGTCGGGTTTATTGAAAGAAGTCCATTTTACCGCAGATGAGTTAGCCCTTTTCCAAGACCAAACCTATGCGAAACTGGCTCTTGTAAATTGTGACATTATTGAGTTAAACAAAGTGGAACGTGTATGGACTCTGGGGCTGTCAGAAATAATTGTTAAATGTCACACAAAAAGTAGTGGTCGGTCTAATTCAAAAGCTAAGAAGGTGACGAGTTATCACTTTGAGCGGTTATATGATGGGCTTCATGCTAGAAGTGATATAAAACAAAAGTGGTTCAATCTAATCATTAAGGCCTGTGTGCGCGAGAAAGAGCTTTCTGTTAAGAAACCACACACACCTAAATTGAGTTGTAAACGAGACGGTGCAAGTGTTTGTGAGAAAGAAGAGGTGTGTTGGAAACGTGCGAAAAGGACATAATTGAGAGTTGTGTATTCTAATTTTAGTATAAGTACGCAATGACACTGTAAAGGCAATACTTTCTTGCTTAAACCCCATTCAAAAAAAAAAAAAAAAAAAAAAAAAAAAAAAAAAAAAAAAAAAAAAAAAAAAAAAATACAGTACAGTCACCGTGGTGGTTTTTATTTTACTTGCTAATTACAGTACAGTCACTGTGGTGGTTTTTATTTTACTTGCTATAAGAGTAGAGTTTATAAAAAAAATCTTGCATACAATTCAGGGTATTGTAATTTAACTAACAAAATGGCTACTGGTGGAGATTTGACACCTAAGACAGAACCCAGCTCAAAAAAATTATCGGATCTGGTACAAAGTCTGAAACCCGGTATTGGACCAGGTATTCCTAAGCCGAAGTTCTACTCTACACCAGGTGATGCTTCACCACTCCCTACACCCGGCCAAATTCCATCGACCCCTAAACCTATGTTCCTGGCTGCACAACCCCCTCAATTTCCTGGAAAACAAGGAGATGACTTCGAATTATGGGTGAAAAGGTTTGAGGCATGGGCAAAGTTACATGCACCGAGCAATGAGGAAAAGGTACTGTTGTTCCCGACCTTGCTAGGTGATGCTGCATTTAGTGTTTTCCTATCACTAACAGAACTCGAACAGAATGACTTCGACACCATGAAGTCCAAGTTTTTGGCCGCATATTCGTCAAACGCAATGATTGATGCGTTTAGAGCAGAACTACAGTCAAGAGTAAGGAGGGATGGCGAAAATCTTGTCGTGTATGCTGCAGAACTTAGGCGGTTAGTAAAGCGGGCCTTTCCCAAGTACAATGAGGAGGCAAGAGAAGATGTAGTCCTCAGTAAGTTTTTGGAAGGCACTGGTGACATAGGAAAGAAAGTCCGGCGACGTGACCCAAGAAATGTAGAAGAGGCCATTGAGAAAGCCAGTCGGCTAGAAGTACAATATGAGCTGGACAAGAAAACAGTAAAGGTCTCACAGGTAGAAATTAGTGAAACAGAAACAAGATTCAAACAGATGACTGAAGCAATGGATGAGCTGAAAGTACAGGTGGCCCAGCTTTCAGCGGCTAACACTCGAGCAGGAAGAGGACATAATTTTGCATGCTATAACTGTGGTATGACTGGTCACTTTGCCAGAGACTGTGGGAAACCAAAATCAAATCGAGGGGGTGGAGGAAAAAGGCCAGGTTCTTTTGGCTCCCGTGGAAGGGGTCGTGGCTTTTCTCGTGGCAGGGGGGTGGTTCGGCGACCACCCAGGATTTTCAGTAAAGGCCGGCACTCGGCCCAAAGTGTCGGCTTCTCCCTGGGCACCTACCATATCATCCCTCAACAAATCATCCACAATATGCAACATAGAAATCGAAGGAATAGAAACAAAAGCATTTGTTGATACCGGAGCGGAGACTTCTCTTGTAAGTGAAAAATTCAGGCAGTCGTCCAACATATTGAAAAAACTGAGAGTTCAAAATGTGAATGGTTTGAAAGCAACATCCGTGAATAATGAGCCAGTACACCTACTCGGGTGTGTGAAGTTCAACCTGAAACTCGGTGACGTGGATAAAACATGGTCATTCTATGTTACAAGAGAAATGTCACACCCTATCCTTCTGGGTCGGGACTTCATTCAGGCGAATGAGGTAACAATAAATGGGGCGAAATCAGAAATGACCATAGGATCATCCACTATTCAATTTCTTCCACTGTGGAAAATACTCCCACGTGTGTGTTCGGCATCATTGAAGGAGACAATTATCATCCCTTCAAGGACTGAAATTATAGCAGCTGCTAAACTAGAACCAGTAAAGAACTACGAAATTGTACCTGATGGTTTTGATGGGGTTCTAGAAGCAAGGGATGTTTTTCAGAATTAAGAAGGTGTGTTAGTAGCAAGGACAGCTGGTACTGTAGTACAGGGCTCAACACCTGTTAAGTTAATGAATGTTGGTGAATCAGAGGTCAAACTATCAGCCGGTACTTGTATAGGATCATTCTATGCAGCTGTGCCAAATAATGCTAAAGTGGCTCGAGTAGGGATCTACGAATTTGTAGATTGTGATATTAATGAGGATGATCCTCCAACAGTAAAGCACTCAAAGGGAAATGGTACACCACCTAGCATAAATTTGGACAAGCCAAATTTAACCAGCCAACAGAAAAGGGGAGCAGAGAGAACTTCTGACAGAATTCCAAGATATATTTTCAGATTCAAAAAGTAATTTGGGTAGGACAAGTATGACACATCATAATATCTCCACAGGTGATGCTCGGCCAATTAAGCAACCGCCTCGCAGAGTTCCCTATGCAATGAGAGAACAACTTCAAGAACAGGTTGATGAAATGCTAGACCTAGCAAAAATCGAGCCAAGTCAAGTAAAAGCCCTTGGTCATCACCCGTGGTGTTAGTGAGGAAGAAAGACGGCTCCTTAAGGTTCTGCGTCGATTACCGCAGATTAAACGCTGTTACTTGTAAAGATGCTCATCCACTCCCAAGGGTCGACGACTGTCTTGACGCGTTAAGTGGTTCCCAAGTGTTCAGTACACTTGACTGTGCAAGTGGATATTGGCAAGTTGAAATGAAGCCAGAAGACCGTGAAAAGACTGCTTTCTCTACCGGTGAAAACTTGTTCCAGTTCAAAGTAATGCCCTTTGGGTTAACAAATTCTCCCGCCACGTTCCAACGGCTAATGGATTTGGTTCTGGCAGGGATACACTGGAAATGTTGTCTTGTGTATCTGGACGACATTATCGTCTTCACTAACACAATTGAGGAGCATTTGACTACGCTACGGGAGGTGTTTCAGTGTATACGAAATGCAGGATTGAAACTCAAAAGTTCAAAATGTCAGTTGTTCGAAACAAGTGTCTCGTTTCTAGGTCATAAAGTATCTGGTGCTGGCATAAGTCCAGACTCTACAAACATAGAAAAAGTTCTAAACTTTGCAGTTCCAAGGGATGTGACACAACTGCAGAGTTTCTTAGGTCTAGCAAACTACTACCGGAAGTTCATCAAAGACTTTGCCCATATTGCTGAACCCCTGAATAGGCTTATGCATAAGGATACTGAATTTCTCTGGACAGATGCATGCCAGAATGCTTTTGAGAAACTACGACAAAATCTCACCACTTATCCCGTGCTGGCTTATCCAGATTTCCAACAGACCTTCCGTGTCCAAACAGATGCATCAGGCTGGGCAGTGGGAGCTGTTCTATCACAAGAACAGAGAGGAAAGGAACAGGTCATTGCATATGCAAGCTCAACTCTATCAAAGGCGGAGAGGAATTGGAGCACCTACGACAAAGAATTCTATGCAGTTGTGTGGGCAATAAGACACTTTAGACCATACCTTGGAGGTTCCAGATTTGTTGTTATGACAGACCATAAGCCACTTGTAAACATCAAGAGCATCAAACCAGGGCACGACCCAACAGGTAGGAGAGAAAGATGGTCCATAGAACTTAGTGCTTATGACTTCTCCATGCAATACAGGAAAGGTATAAATAACGGAAATGCTGACGCACTCTCAAGAGTACCTGTAAATGCTGATGAAAAAGACAATCAGATGGGCCTGGATGTGGTGGAAACTTTGTCGGCAGCAGGTAGCAGCTCACACATATCCGTCGCACCAGGTCCCCATACAGAGGCAGAGAAACATTTAGGGTCTCGTCCTTTGGCTCTGGCTGTGTCGGCAGCAGATAGCAGCTCACACTCCCGGGGTCAAAGTCAGAACCCAGATGAAAATCATGTTGGGTCATGGTTGGAGAAGCTTGACGTAAAGAGCCGTCAAGAGAACGACCCTCAGATCAAACCGATATTGACAATGGTTCGAAGGGGGACAAGAGCACCTCTACATGGCGCAGTTTGCCCAGCATTACGAAATCTGTGGAGCCAGTGGTCACGACTTGTTGTGAGCAATGGAATTCTGTATCGCAAATGGGAGACTGAAGATGGAAATACATCCCATTTGCAATTGGTTGTTCCAAAGACACTAACAAAAGATGTTCTGAAATCTCTCCATTCACAGAATACAGCTGCACACCTGGGGTATGAGAAAACTTTTAACAAAGTCAAGGCCAGATTCTATTGGTTTGGGTACCAAAGAGAGACTGAACAATTCTGTAAACAGTGTGAGATGTGTGCCGCTTCAAAAGCACCTCCATACACTGTCAAAGCTCCTCTTCAACAGGATCCGCCATCATACCCATGGGAAAGAATAGCAATGGATGTGGTTGGGCCACTCCCAAGAACTGAGGCCGGCAACAGGTTCATACTGGTCGTCTCGGATTACTTCACAAAATGGCCAGAGGCCTTTGCTCTAAAAGACCACAAAGCTGAAACGATAGCAGCAGTACTCGTCGATGAGGTCATTTGTCGGCATGGGGTTCCTCGGTCCATCCATACAGATCAGGGTAGGGATTTTGAATCAACCCTCCTTAAGAATATGTGTGAGCTCCTTGAAGTGGAGAAAACTAGGACGACCGCATACCACCCGGAATCTGACGGACTGGTGGAAAGGTTGAATAAGACATTGGTCACCATGCTCAGAACTTGTGTTGATGAGGAACAGAAGAATTGGGATACCTTGCTTCCAAAGATACTTCTGGGGTACCGTACTAGTGTACAAACCACCACAGGATACTCGCCATTCCGCCTAGTGTATGGAAGAGAGGCTATGCTACCCGTGGATATAATGTTCGGGGGCTCGAAAGAAAGATTCTCCACCCAAAATAGGTTTGTGAACCAACAGGATGAGTTTCTAGAGAAGGCATTTGAGATGGTACGCAGTCACTCTAAGTTGGAGCAGAAGCGGCAAAAGTACTATTACGACAGAAGGGTCCATCCTAGCTGTAAAAAAGTGAAGTATGATGTGGGTGACTGGGTTAGAGTTTACAATCCCAGCACAAAAAGAGGGCAGGTTAGGAAGTTAAAAAGGTGTTATAGAGGTCCCTATCGAGTAATTAAAGTAATCTCAGATGTAGTATATAGAGTCCAGAGAGTTAATGGAAGGCAGCGAATTGTGGTACACTACAACCGTCTGAAAGACGCGAATCAAGAGAAAACTATGGAAAGTGCTCCTTATGAAACACCACAGTCTACAGCAACAGGGCCTTCTGAGGGAGAGAATCCAGATGATGCCAAAGCATTGACAGATACAATTGACGACCTCAGGGGGATCACAATTTCGGATCAACTGCCTAATGGGCCAGATGCCTTAGGTCAAGAAAGGGATACTTCATTGCCTACTGATGGGCATACGCAAACATTTAATTCAGGTGTGGATGATATGGTGGGTGCACAGGATATTTCGACGCCTTCTGAAAATGTAAATCAATCAGACAATAGTGGCGTACATGTTGCATTTGATTCTGCATCTGTCAGTCCCGACAGTACGGTCATTCAAACATATACAAATGAGCAGTCGAATGATACCATTGACGACAGAATCATCAGTAGCCATGAAGCTGACACTTTAATGGCCCAACAAACAAGAGTAGGTCGAATAACTAAACGGCCTGCTCATTTCAATGATTTTGTAATGTAATGCTTGAAATTATGCCGCATTGTATATAGTGTAAATATTTGGTTTGAGTTGTGTGTGAGTGTATAACTGTGACGAGTGTGTAAGTGAATCAGTAACTTTCGTTCAGAATCAATGCCCATGTTACTTTGAACCTCTTGTTAAGAAGTCCGTAATCTTGGATAATCTTTGTTTGAACTTATAATAAGGTGTTACTTAATGGCTCCATATTTGAAAACACTTCATTGGATTTGTACTTGAAACTTGGGCTTTTCCTATTAAAGGGGGGAGGAATGTAACATACGGTATCTCGTGCCACCACTCGCTTCGCCGTCGTGTGAAAACAAGTGCAACCAGGGAGAGCCTCGTTCTGGAGTGACCGGAGAGCGTGACTGAGATTGGGCCCAACACGGAAATCCAGAATTCACATCCTCTAACAACGATTCTACACCCACGGGAGTAGCAGACGGCAAGGTTGCGAGTTGTTACATATTGATAAAAGCGCTGCAGACATGCATGCTAGCCCGCCACGCAAATTTAATTTAGTACAAATGCACAAATATCTTGATCAATAAATGCTCAAAATAAAGAGCAGAACGAAATTTTGACATAAATCAAGGACCAAAAAACTCTGTATATATTTGACAAAGTTTACTCATTCATGCTTCCATCCCAAACCACTCCTTCCAAATATGAACTATTATACAAAGACTGAAGAGAATTGGTCAGTGACTGCACAAAACAGAGAGAGGACACGAAATTTTAAAGTAAATCCAGGGCCATAATTCTGTACTTATTTGACAAAATTTACCCATCTTCAATCCCAAACCACTCCTTCCTAAAATGAACTCCTTTACAAAGTTTGAAGAAAATTGGTCAATAAATGCTCAAGATAGAGCCCGGAAACGAAAGTTCAACGTAAATCAAGGGCCATAACTCTGTACATATTTGACAAATTTATCCACTTTTAATCCCAAACCACTCCTTCTTGATACAAACTTCTACACAAAGTTTGAAGAAAAATGGTCAATAAATGCTCAAGATAGAGCCCGGAAAAGAAATTTTAACGTAAGTCAAGGGCCATAACTCTCTACATATTTGAAAAAATTTACCCATCTTCAATCCCAAACCACTCCTTCCTCATATAAGCTTCTATACAAAGTTTAAGAAAATTGGTCAATAAATGCTCAAGATAGAGCCCGGAAACGAAATTTTAATATAATTAATGGCCATTAACTCTGTACGTATTTGACGAAATTTACCTATCTTCAACCCTAAACCATTTCTTCCTGATATGAACTTCTATATTAAGTTGGAAGAAAATCGTTAAAAATGCTAAAGATAGAGCCCGGAAACGACATTTTAACGTAAATCAAGGGCCATAACGCTGTACTTATTTGACGAAATTTACCCATCTTCAATCCCAGACCACTACAGAAAATCGGTCAATAAATGCTCAAGATAGAGTCCGGAAACGAAGCGCTGACGGACGGACGGACAGACAGATAGACAGACAGACGGACGGACGGACGGACACTCGAACGCAATTTTTTTGAGTGTATAACATAATACCTCGCACTTTTTCAAGTGGCGGGGTATAATATAGCAATTCTTGTACGGGCTTGCTGTTAATACATGGCTTTTATTTATGCTCCTTACCGGGCGCCACGCAAAACATGTGCTAATAATCCTCGGGCTACGCCTTCGATTTTCAACACTCCCACCGGGACCTAGCGAATGTTGATGAATGGAAAATCATATTTGATCCCTATCCTACCCATAGATTAACGGTCGCCATGACAGGTTGTGTGTTTGTCGCTGTCGCTTAATTTGACAATTTTGTGCTATCAATAGTGTTTGGAATTTATCAAAACTTCGTTTGGATCATTGGATAACACTATACTTCAAGGTACTATATATAAAAATTCGTTTCTCCATCCAAAAACGAAGATATTAACGTTTCTTTGGAATTCCATTGTCTGTCATTGTCTTCGATTTGTGTCACGTGAATAGTACTAACACTGCTCACAACATACCTGTGTTAGTCGATAGAAAATTACCCAACAAAAGAAACTGATTGATCTCTTCATCAGCTAAGTAAAGAAAATGGCTGAGCAAGATTTGGATGCAAAACTGCAAGAAATTGACGATTCATTGAGAAGCAAATATTTGAAGGAGATACTTTCGTTAAGCACGGAAGATCTAAGCAAAGTCAAGATAAATAAAGGCAAATATAAGGCAGTGGTAAAGGCGGAAATTCTGAGCCTTCTCCCAGAAGCAGGCGATAAAAAAGCTGACGACACAGCTCAATATATTTCAAACCTTTTGAACAATGAGGCTCAACGAGAAAAGACACGACGTCTTACAAACCCTAACAAACCATATACTAGAAGAAATAAACAAAGCAACTCACATACGGACCAAAACCATGACCAGATGGACGAACCACGTATCAACTTAACAACAAATTGTGCACCAGATTGTGCCCTTACGTCAACATTTATCAGTGAACTGGACAATACTATGAATGATGGGAATGATTCCCTTAACTCAACGGTTACGGCTTCACAACTAGACAACACATATGACACCAACACTGACGACAGTATAACAGAACTAAAAACTGTTGCACAGTCTAAAAACAAAAAGAAACGGAAGAAGGGACAGAAACAAAAACAAACAAAGGGGACTAAGCAACCATTAAATCTTGTTAATGCTGACAAGGACACATCTGAGGACTGTGATATCTCCTGCATAGAGGACTGTGTTTTACCAAATGACAGCGTGTCTGAGAGTATCAGATGCAATATTTGTATGTACTGGTTTCACGCTCAGTGCGTTGGTATTACAGATATGAGTTCCATTGGGGCTTGGGTCTGTGGTGTCTGTAGGTTGTTACCAAAAACTGTCAAACAAATGAAATCCCAAATAGAAACATTGCTAGACACAACTACTCAGTTTATCCAAAGTTTCAATGAGTTTTCAACTAAAATGGAAAATAAATATGAAAATATCAATGACAGACTGACAGCCATTTCAAATCAAAACAAATGCAGCCAGCAGACTACCACAGACACACTCAATGTGATCACAAATGAAATCAATGTTCTAAAATCTGATGTGGACAGAAAAACAAGTAACATATTGTCAAAAACTGACTTCTTAATGGATAAAATGAAACAAACTGCAGACCTGGTCAATAAGATCCCTGCATGTGAAAACACAAATAATAAATCAAAACATACAAATACAACAAAGGTAAATAATGAAAAAACTAAACAAGTAACGGTAACAGAAACAAACCAGCCAGCTGAAACTATTGTCATACCGGATGATGAGCAAAATCATTCAAACAATAAACGCAACGAAAAGCCCCCACCCAAACGTGATCTAACATTTATCACAGGATCTTGCATCTTAAAAGGCATAGACGCCAAATTTCTTGACCGTAATGTGCGAGTAAAAAGCTTCCGTGAGGCTAAGATCGAAAACCTGCACGAGTCCCTTTTGAAGATGGATCTATCTCGCTATAAAAACATAATTATACACATAGGTGGGCACGACGTTGACAGCAAAATCAGTCTACAGTCTTTCAGGGAAAAATATCAGTCCCTACTAGACTTTCTAAAATCTGTTGGTTGTAAGCTTTTTGTGTCAGGACTCCTGCCGAGAGGAGGAACGGACATGCAAAAATTCAATGATACACTCAAAGAAATGTGTTTACAAAACAATGTTGAATTCATTAACAATCATAACTCTTTCATCATGGCATCCGGTGAGCTTCCTTTTGACTTCTTTCACGCTGATCAGGTTAGTCTCAAATTCCCAGGAATAAGAAAGCTGGTGCACAATATAAACGATAGTTGCCAAGTCCTCCCTAGAGAAAAAAGTCTAAGACCTCTGAAACCAAATGGTCATCACGTTAGATCAAGGTATCCCAGAAACAACATTGCTTACAAAAATTAGGATGATGAGTCTAGGAGCACGTACATGTACGGCAACCATTTTCATCAAAGCAATCCATATCATATACTAAATGACATATGCGGCGAGTGTGGTGCCTTAATAAGTGACCGAACATGCGTTTGCAATACAAATGTACTGTGCCAAAATCGCGGGCACGACTCAAAATGTACAGCATCTAAATCTCCTCATTTATCACCTGAAAACGAAAATTCTGTAAATTCTTTATGTGAAAGTCCTATACAGACGTCTACATACGAGAACTCAAGACCTGAAGCTAAGTTTCTTAAACGGGGCATTCATCTCGCCAACCTTAATATTAGACATCTCAAACCCAAACTCGATGAAATCAAAATAATGTTAAGCAGCTCAAATGGCATTGATGTTCTTAGCACATGCGAAACTTTCCTTAATAGCTCGATACCTGACGATGTACTATCCATAGAAAATTACACTTTCGAACGTAAAGATAGGCCCGATCGAGATGGTGGAGGTGTTCTTATATACATTAGCAATCATTTACATTACATTCGCAGGTATGATCTTGAAGCATCTGATATTGAAAGTATTTGGATTGAAATACAAATGAGAAACAGTAAATCATTTCTAGTTTGCTCTGTTTATCGACCACCTGACTCAGTGTCGGAGTGGTATGACAATTTCTCGATTCAAATTGAAAAAGCACTTGTAGTTATGAACGAAATTTACATAATGGGTGACTTAAATGTAGACATTCAAAATCAAACGTTAACTAACAACAAATGGAAACACATTGTAGAGCTTAACGACCTGCACCAACTTATTAGTGAGCCAACTAGAATAACAGCACGTTCTGAAACCATTATAGATCATTTATATGCATCGAGACCAGAAAACATCACAGAAGTTTTTGTACCAAAAATCGCTGTCAGCGATCACTACCCCATATATTACACCCGCTGCACATCCAAACGTCAGTATAAAAGGCATACTCACAAAGAAATCCAATATCGCTGTTTTAAAAAGTTTAATGAAGAACAATTTTGCGATGATTTAGCTCACACAATGGACGACCTACAAGTGTCCCAAATAGACACAGATCACAATTTCAAAGTTTGGAGTGAGTTATTTATCAAAACATTAAACAAACATGCCCAAATAAAGTCGAAGCGAGTGAAACATGATAGTCAGCCAGATTGGTTAACTGAAGATATAAAAAATGCAATAAAAACTCGTGATGCATATCATAAACATAAAAACTGGAGCCAGTATAAAGTCTGGCGTAATAAGACTTCTACACTAATTCGTAAGGCTAAAAAAGATTTATTTTCGAAATCAATTGCAGAAAATAAAACCAACTCATATTTATGGAAACGTGTTAAAAACCTGACGGAACCAACCCGTGACAACATCTTACCGCAATCAATAAAAACCAATGATTCCCACATAGATACGCCTTCTGGTATAATAAACGAACTGAACAAATACTTTTCCAGCATAAGCAATAAATTAAAAGAAGAATACAATTATGAGGATATACCTTTCGATTTTTCAAAACTTAACGACTATGTTAATGAGAAGTTACCACCTAATGTGACTTTCGTAATACCATACATGAAATTACCCGAATTACAGCGTATTATCAAGTCATTGGATGCAAATAAAGCAACCGGTCTAGACGGCATCAGTGCAAGACTGATCAAGTCTACAGCTCATATAATTTCACCATCTCTCCTGCAAATTATCAACATAAGCATATCCACTGGTCAATTCCCTGATGCCCTAAAGTTAGCGAAACTCATACCGATCCACAAAAGCGGAGCAAAGGATGATCCGGCTAATTACCGACCTATTTCAATACTTTCTGTCTTGTCAAAAATAATTGAAAAACATGTCACAAAACATCTGTTTGCATACCTGAATAAATACAAAATTCTGCATACATCTCAATCTGGTTTCCGCAAAAATCACTCTTGCAATACGGCTTTAATAAATTTGATTGACAGATGGCTGAAAAATATCGACAAAGGTGAAATAAATGGAGCTGTGTTTTTCGATTTGCGTAAGGCTTTTGATGTTGTAGACCACGATCTGCTTATAAGGAAACTGGCAGCATACAAATTTAGCGAGAAATCACTCAGTTGGATTAAAACATATATTACAAACAGAAAGCAGTGTATTGTTGATAATAGCCTAACATCATCCATGCAAACCGTAAAATCCGGCGTCCCACAGGGATCGGTTTTGGGCCCTGTTCTATTCTTACTATTTGTAAACGACATGCCATTATTCATAACAGAGGCATATGTTGATATATATGCAGATGACACTACGGTACATACTTCATCTAAAGACACTAAAGTTATAAAATCTAAACTCCAGGTCTCTTCAAACGATTTCAAGCATTATTGCATCAAAAATAAAATGTATGTTCATTTAGGAAAAACATTTTTTATGCTTATAGGCTCCCGTCAAAATATTTCTTTGAGCGAGTCAATACAAATTTATGTCGATAACGAATTAATCAGAGAAGTGGAAAATCAAAAACTTCTTGGTATTACGATCGACAAACATTTGACTTGGGACCAACAAATAGATATTGTATCTTTGAACATAACTCGCAGAATAACCCTACTGAAATTGCTTTCTAAATATGTCGGAAAACAAAGTCTTAATCAGTACTACAACTCTTATATCTTACCCATATTTGATTTTGGCTGCATGATATGGGGACGTTGTTCCGATGCACATACAAACAGACTATTAAAACTGCAAAAACGTGCTGCCCGTATCATTCTTCAGGCAGACATAATGACGCCATCCAAGTCTATGTTTAAAGAATTACAATGGTTATCCTTTCCTAAAAGAATCAAATACCATACATGTATCATGATGTACAAAACGCTAACCGACATGGCACCTGATTATATGTCGGAGCTCTTCAAAAAAGCGCATGAAACACATGGCCGAAATCTACGATCTGCTAATAACGATATGCTTAAAGTCCCATTTTCTCATACACGTTATTACGATCGATCATTCGCCATTCAGGGTGCAAAAGAATGGAACTCGCTTCCTCTAGACATTCGCAAATTGCCATCTCTAACTAGTTTCAAACATAATGTCAAGAAACATCTCCTCCAACTTGAAGACTGATTTTGAAGTAAATGTCCTAACAATAAAGCATTGATAGACTTAGGTCGTTAAGATTATTGATAGACTAAGGTCGTTAAGATTCAGGCATTCTACTTCGTTTTAACAGGCGTTTATTCAGTTCAATAAAACATTTTATATGCGTGTCAGAAACGACCTAGGTAGGGAAAGCCCAATCAGACAGTTTTCTGACACGCACATTGCGCCCTTTCCTGATCTTTGCCTACTAGTACCTTTCTATTAAATTCCTGCCTCATCACTCTTCATGCCCCCTCTCTCTCGGGATTGCACGTTTTACTCGAGGCATAAATGTTCCTTGAGAAAACACCCGTTCTCATGGGGTGGGGTTTATCCTAACACCCCGGTGAGCGCTCTATGGCTTGTTGGTACCTAATAACATGCTTAGAGCCGAGTGATTTGGGGACATGTCTTGTGGTCTGTGCACTCATCAAACATTTATATCAATTCCATTCAAACTTACTTAGACCAGGTCTGCAGTAATGCAAGTTGTACACATCTAAGTATATTTTAATATTCTAATTCAAGTTAAAAAGGCATTCTACTTCGTTTTAACAGGCGTTTATTCAGTTCAATAAAACATTTTTATATGCGTGTCAGAAACGACCTAGGTAGGGAAAGCCCAATCAGACAGTTTTCTGACACGCACATTCAGTTTAATTGTCGTTTTCATATGATTCACTCATCTTAACACCTTTAATGAATTATATAAAATTTTAACCCAGTATTGCTCTCTGTTTTATCAATATTTTCATCATGTTTTCATTTTAGATTAATTTATTAATTCAAGAAGCTTTTTCCATTTTAAAGCATAACTTTTAAAGCACATTAGGATTTTTCTATCAGTTTAAGGTTAATTCACAACAAATATTTTAACTTTTAAGCCGAATGTCTTAAGCACATATGCATTCATTATTTTATCAATGTCAGAGACCTACTCATATCCTGTTTCCTAGACTTATTTTAAAACGTATGTATATATTGTACAAATTGTCAATATTTTTTGTTCTATTGTTCTGTTTTAGTTGCAGAGGACCATATGTTAGATAAGTAATTTTATTTGCTTAATATGTCATCCTCTTAAAATAAAGAATTTATTATTATTATTATTATTACTATATTATCATGGCAAGTCCATTTACATTTCAGTAGTGTTCGTTTACGATAAAAGTGGTTCTCTTCTTCATTTCGGTTGTCACAGTGGCCAGCTGTCAAACAGCCAAAGAACTCAACATAAAAACAGATAATAAAAAACACAAGGAATCATGATTGAATGAAAATGGTAAAAGTAAGCAATGAGCAGAAAATGGTGTAATCAGAACGAAATCCACACTCTAAAACATTGACAATCAGGTACTAACACAAAATGGATATATTGTGAGCCAAGTGAGCAGATTTGTCTATATAGCATAGTGACCACTCAGTTACACGTCCGTAATAAAATAAAACGTATATAAAACTTGAGGTGCAAACACCCTAAAACGTCAACTTCGAAACATAAAACAATTAAGATCACAACAAAAGTATTCTATCCAAAACACACAGCAAAACGTATCCTGAAAAACAATAAAATAGAAAAGCTAACTCTCTCTGTACAAGGATATCTACTTTACTTTTATTGAAAACATATACAATTGTACATGAAAACAGATACGTCAATTTATTTATTTATTGTGAAAGATAAGTACGTACATCCCAGAATATACTCGTATTTCCATAATTAGTTGACCTTTGTTTTTTCGTCCCAAATGGGACAGAATCCGTTGGCACGTCTGGGTTACTATCAGACTCTTACATACCACGATAAGATAGCAAAGCGCTGCATGAATGGCCGACACCTTTGAAAACGATTGAACATAATATGTACAAGCATCAGCATGTTCGCAAGCATCACTACAAAACAGATGAAAATAAGTTTCTCCTAGCTTTCGATACCTTAAAATTCTAAATGCAGCTAAAATGTTGTAAATAACAAGAACATGCATTGCGTTTTACCTTCGTCATGCCATTTTCTATGTTTTATGGGTGACGGCTGAGGCGCTCTCTTGAGAGAATAACAATTATATTTCTTACTTTTGTAATAGCCAAAACATATTAATTAATGTATGCAAGGAATATTTTTACTTTCACCTGGGATTTTATTTCAAGAAGGGAATAGAAATAAACTTGAGACACCCTCGGGTCAAATAAATATGCTACTCCTACTTAACTAGAAAAACAGCTATATTTTCAAGAACGAGAATTGCACCAAAAGTCGTAAGAATTGCACAAACGAAATAAAATACATAATCGATTCTACCAATCATTTTGATCATGTTAGCAAAATCTTGATCTTAACTTTTTGTTGATTATTAGAAATAAAGGAAACTGAAAAGAAGATTAAGATTAAGATTTATTTTTGATCATTTCTACATGTTTTGCAAACTCGTTCTATACACCGCAGAGGGATACAAAGACACAGGAACTGGTCCATGTTAAAGAATACCTCGCTATAGTTGCATATTCAAAAAATAATATTCTTGGTAAGTTCGCATCGTCAAATGGACAATTTGAAGATATGTACCGTTACATAACGGTAATATTACTGTGTAACAGAATGGATAACATATAGCAAATTATTTGAGATACGATGATGGCAATACGAACGGAGAATTACGATGTTATAACGATCGAAACTGTATATCAGTCGTCGGAAGAAACAAAATTAGAACGAGCCTGGAGATATACAAAATATTTTCTCAAGAAATTTATCGCATTCTTGTTCTCGCATGTGGGACTAACATGCATGGTAGTGATGTATGCCATGCTGGGCGGGCTGCTGTTTCAGAAGATTGAATCACCGTATGAGAGAGAAGTGCGTAAGATTGTAACGAGCACGAAGCAGGAGTACCTGGACAAAATGATGGAATATCTGGACAACTCCACGACAGAGGACATATTCAGGAAATCCCAGTGGTTAGAGCATATTGACAGCATTTTTAATGAGTATAAAGTAAAAATGCATAAGGTAGGTACAGTTATAATCTATTTTAAACTTCCCACTTGTCTTTATGCATTTGGTTTTCCAAGCCATAAAAACATACTTTCTGGGAACACATTCAATGAAACACGCCTCTCACGAGCAACCGCAGTGAGTTTTATTTAGCAAAACAATAACAAATAATGAATATCTTACGTGCGAACCATTTTTATTCGAAAACCAGAACTTTTTATATTTGAAACCAGCATTTTAAGTGTTTATAAAACCGGTTTTCAGTAGAGAATTGTTCACGTGTGTCGTACACGACAGACATGTGTCCAAAATGCATGAATTTAAACACACGGCGATAATATGAACAAACTCCTGTGTAGTGGGAATTTCTCTCTGATTGCGCCATTTCCTGATAATTGCCTACTTGTACCTTTTTGTCTCTCATGTACCCCGTGTCGGGAGGTATTCCTTTGCTTTCCTCTTTACAGTTAAATTTCTTCAAATCTATACACCTCCAACTTATTTGTCAGGTGACCGAAGAAAAACACTGGGACGGTAAATTCGGAGACGAAGAATACCAGTGGACATTCGCTGATGCTCTACTCTTCTCAGTCACCGTTATAACAACGATAGGTAATACAAATATACTAAGTTCCACAGCCAACGCAACTCGTCATTAAATTTTTCAGTCGATTCATCCGAAGTCGATTCATCCGAAGTTCCGAATATATGTAGTCAAACCATTTTCAAAGACGACCTGTAAAAATCAGCCGTCAGACTTTTTTCGTTCGCCTGCAATTGCGTAAAAACTGGCGAAGGGGTCATTTTGTAAAATGAAGGAAATCAGCGATTTTAATGAATTTCTTGCTAAACTGCGCCAACCATCCTAATCTAAAGCGCCGAAACACATTTAAAAACGACTTTCCCATAGCTACAATACACTTCATTCAATATTGCTAGGTTGCCAACACAAAATAAAGCATATGGTTGACATCTGCATTGACGTCGACTATGTGACCAAGTGACGTTAAACGCCTGAAAACAAGCATTTCTCGGGTACTGAAAATCAATGCCAATTTCTGGCATTGAGCTGTGGATTTAAACATTGGTATTGCCATACACTCATCAGACGATCGTCCAAGATTTGAATCGTGTGAATTGTTTTGAAAAATTTCGAGCCCGCGCACGCGGGGCACGGGAAATACAGTTTTGTACCCTGGGGCGTGTTCCCGCGCATGCGCTCTAAAATCTCAGATTTGATAACATACAAAGATTTTGAGTCATTTGAATGATGATAGGGCACAAAAGTTTTCACATAATTGACCAATTTAAAAGAAGAGAGGAAAAAATAAAGTTTCGTTAGCTGTGGAACTCAGTATACTTTATTATGCCATCATCTTCTGGTAAAGATAATCATATTTTATGGTAAATTGTGAGTATATCTAAAATCGGCATTTCAGCGAGTGCGAAAGAAGCAGCTCATTTAACTAAATTGTATCGCATTTTTGTAAGCACAAGGCAAGCTTCTCCTTAAATAAATACTTCTTGCCTCGTTGAAGCTTGCGCATAATCATACTTGGGAAAACTAGTATGAATTACTGATATCTTCATTCAATGTCTACATATGACGGTTTGTTTTATCCAAAAGAGAAAATCCATTTGATATATTAGTGACTCCTTTATCAGGAACCAAAATATTGCACTTAGTTTTACCCCTATTTATTATTTTCGACGAAAACAGAGCATTTGTTCTGCAGTCATATGAATTTTGACATGGATGTCGTCACCTAATCTTAGCTTGATTTTCTTCCAGGTTACGGTCACATTGCTCCAAAAACGACCGAGGGTAAACTGTTGACCATCGCCTACGCTATTTTTGGTATCCCGCTGACCATGTTGTGTCTACGAAATATCGGGAACCTGATGGCCGTAATCTTTAGGATGATCTACAGGCACACTTGCATAAAACTCACTTATCAGTATATACGACTAAAGCGACGAAGACTGAAAAAGAATACTTTTCAAAAGTTAAAAGAAAGAGGAGTGTTATTGAAGAAATGGGCGATAAGGAAACGCTCGTCCTTTTTAGTCAGAGTGGGGAGCATTAACAGAATACATGACACTGAGGAAAGTGATGACGAACCATGTAATGAAGATAAAATTAGAGCTGTTCATTTTGAGCCCTTGTTAAGAGATACTGAGATCATGCAACGTGGTCATGGATATCGAATGCGGAGTAAGTCGTTATTTCCAGCTCCAAGTTCTGACATTGGAAATCAAAACTGCATTTACAGAGAACTTGCAGAAAACATGGAAAGAGCAAATATTTACAACGCACAGTTTAGAAGGAATCGGCACCGGAGGACGTCGATGGCAGCCCGACGGAACACGTTGTGTGCAATACAAGAACTAGACGCGTTTGAAAATGAAATGGAAACTCCACCTGCTTCAGCAGACATACTGTTGGATATGGAAAATATACATGCCTTTGACTTCCCTGCAAGCCTGCAACAATTTAAGTACATTGATGAAACTGACAATTGCACGTCAATGCGATGCAACTCCCTGCACCTGAATCAAATGGACCCACTGGCACACAGAAGAAACTCGGTGTCGATGGATCACTTGGAAATCCCGGATTCTGTGAGCGGCAGCGTCTTGTCTCTTGGTGACCTGGAGAATGAAGACCTCGTTTTGAAACAGAGGCTGAAATCCACGCGCGAAATGGTTCCCATATCCGTCGTTCTTCTGCTCATGACAGGATATATGATACTGGGATCCATGATGTTCAGTCCATGGGAGAAGTGGGATTTTATGACGGGATTCTATTTTTGTTTTGTAACCCTTACAAGCATTGGTTTCGGTGATGTTGTCCCAGGAACTGGTGCTACGGACTGGGATAGTGACGAAAAGGGAGTCTTGATTGTACTGTACCTGCTTTTTGGTATGTCACTATTGGCTATGTCGTTTCATCTTATACAGGAAGAAGTGAAGCATAAATTTATAAAAGTCGGTATAAAACTGGGTCTACTGGAAGACAAACTGAATAAGATGTTAGACAGGATTGGGGAAAATACGTAAACCAAAACGATTAAAGACTCTTGTCTGGTTTTATGTTAAAGCTGGAAACGTATGTCAATCGAATAATATTTTTAATCAATTCCGATCAGGCGCTGCTGCCAGCATTCTGTCCGGTTCCTTCAAACGATCAACACATTCTGAGTGTTATTCCAAACTTAACGCACAACGCCATATACAGTATAGTTTTATGTCGTCTTTTGCAAACCAAGTGAGTCTCGAAGTTTGCACTCGTCTGGTAATTATTAGCCTGCACAGTGTTTATTGTCGTCTCCACTTGAACAGCAAAACCCTGCTTACCCGCTTTAGACACTTGAAAAGACGCCTACGGATGGTCATATGATTCATTTAATAATTATGTCTTGACCGTATTGCAACAGTAGAGGCAATATTCGACGAACATGACATTGGTATACTGTCCAGAAAACCAACAATGTGGTTTCCGAACAGGTCCGACACAAACCGAGTTGTACAAGCACAGAAAAGAGCTAGAAACTTGAAATTTCGGATTTAAGTAGAGGAGGAATTGTACTATCCGAGTAGCGAAAACAAAGGCGCTGATCAGCTTCGCGGTTACCGCGAAGCTGATCTGCGCCTTTGTTTTCGCCTATGCAGATTGTTGGTTTTCCCACGAGGCGGCTCAAATATTGTTGTAGGATTTACCTCTTTAAAAATAATGAAAACCTTGCATTTTTTCCAAAACTTGAACCCGACTGGAAACTTTGCTAAAACGATGTACTTAAAGACCGAGGCACATAATTACCTGCACTAACTAGCTATAACATAATATGTTAACAGCAGAAAGTACTGAAAGATTTCTCCTTGCAATGAAGTATTTATTTCAAAACCCAATTTCACAAGTGAAATATTAATAACTTTCACAGACATTATGTTCCAGTCAATAAACCATAAATGGTCGACAGAGACTTGATATCAGGGAACGTTAATCTGTGTTTGTTTAAAAGAAAGGTGGGTGTCGCTTGTATGATGTATACCAGATAGGTTATGAAACACTGTACCAATCCACCGGTGTCATGTTGGATGAAAATGTCATCCAAATCAAAATTTACCAATTATTTTTCATGTAAAGATATTTTTTCTCAAAATATTTAATGGCCACATCTTCTGAGGTACAGCAAATGGCCATTCGGAATTAATGCATTAATCTCTGTGATAGACAGACAGACAGACAGACAGACCAGACAGACAATTTATTTATCTCACATTTTATAAATATGATATACAGTATTCGTTCTATATAGTACACAAGCTCCATTAAGCGCATATCTATATCTTTTCCGAAAATAATATGTGCCTAAGCACTTACTAATGGTGGCATTTCGGTATTTAATGCCAGCTTTGTCACCGGTATAATACAACAGGTATGTAAAATCTTAGTCTTAATTAATTCAAAACTACTTTACAAAGAGTAAGGTACTTAAATTACATAACAATTCAAATGTTGACACTGCTTACGTAAGTAGCTTATGTTTTGTTTATGGTTTAATTAGGTATACAAAATGTTGATCATTTTTCGACAACTTTGAAAACTTTAGCGCACATTTCGCTAAATAGAACGAATACGGTATAACAAATATACGAGGGTAGTTCTTTAATTCTTGTCATTTGTTTGATTATATTGCATGTGGACGCTCAACGAGAATGTTGTTTATATGTGGCGGCGAAAGTTTAATCTTTTGTGGTAAGATTGGTATAAACACTATTATTTTACACATAAACCTGCCATTCATATGAGCATCAGAAAAGAATTTTGTAGAATGTTTTAACTTTGACTTTATAGAATTTTGCCCCTGCTTTCTTTATGACGTCATAATATTTTCAATATACGCCATTCAAAATCACTTCACAGGTTACGCCTTTCATGATTTTCATATTTTGCAAATTGGATTATATGGTGAATATCTCAAATTTATGTTTAATTTTGTCTAAAATCGTCTACATGGATATTCGCTGTAAATTGCTAAATGGGCAATTAACAATTACGTCAGGTTTAAGGTGAACGGTCACACAGTTTCTAACAAAGCTGTCCATCTCTATTGTAGTAGAAACCACGTCAAATTTTATGAGTTAAAACGTCTATCAAAAACGCTTCTAAAACTTACCCAGTAAATAAATTTTGTGAAGTTGTAGTATTGCTAGCACATGATTATATTGTGGTATGGACACCTCCTTTAAAGACATTTCGTATTTTCTTTCAAAATGTTACTACTCATGAATCAAGGTTTTAGAGGATAAAAAATCCAAATTTCTATCAATGGAATTAGCAAAGATCAGATACAAAGCAGCATATACAGTTTTGATCAGACACAACTGAACATGAATTTGTTAGGCTCTGAAACTTGTATTCCTGTTTTTATTCAATTTACATGTGAATTTATTCATATGTATATTGTTATATTTATTCATAACAAACAGGTGTAGTGCTAGGTTTACAGTCCTTGTAAATACTGCAAATTCTGTTTAAGGAAAATAATTTTTCACCAATATATTAGCAAGGTAATGAAGACTCCGCAAGTATAAAATCTTCTAACCATTTAAAATCAACCACTATAATGTATGTTGGACAGGCCGAAGTAGGTATTTGCAGTGTCATTAGTGTAGATACTGGTTTTGGAGAAAATATTTCGATGACAATAATTAAAGAACAACCCTCGTACAACATAAATTCACTATAGACATTGAATGTTATAATACAAGTATTATGTATATACATCTCGCCAAAAGTTTAGCATAATTCTTAATATTGCAGTGATAAAACCAAATTTCCCCGAAAAATAAAATATATCCAAAGCACAAGACAACAAACAGTTTATGGATTCGCAAAGGGAAGTGCTTAGTCTAGGCCAATCAGATTTTATAAAATTGAGAGATATGTTTCTGATGCATCATTTTAATGATAATAAGCGTTTCTTTATTTTATATTCTGCACTCCATGAGCCGCGCCTGTACAAAAAAGGTACAAATAGGCAATGATCAGGAAATGGAGCAAACAGAAAGAAATTCCCACTCCATAAACCGAGGGGTGGGAAAAAACTAAAATGACACTTAAGTACTTATACCATGAAAACATGTCGTAAGCCGAGTGAGCAGCTATTCCCCAATAGGCGGCCACTCAGTTACCCGAACTGAACTAAAAATATGAAAACGTACATGAGGCTCAAACAGCACAAAAATTCGACTCCAAAACACAAAACAATTAGAACCACAACAGAAGTATCGCCTTGGAACGATCAGTAATATATAAGATAAAGTTCGTCTGATGTCAAGGAAGAGAATCTTAAAACGGCCAGTTACATCCGACTAATTTTGGATCCGAAATGTTACATACAAAGATTAAAGAGATAACATAAAAACTGACATTTCTGAACAGGACAATAATGTTAAGAGTGTGTGACAAATATATTAAGTTACATATTTTGAAAACACGTTTGTCTTTAGAGCCTAGAACGCAAACGACAGGCTTATAAAGGTAAACCATTATTATCTCATCCGTCGCATAATTTTCATTTTATAAAACTTGACTGTTTCAAAGCAGTAGTCTTAATATTTTGCCATTGAGTATTTAAATAATTATTGCCGGTTTGGAATCAGACACAGTTTTGATTGTTTCCTGTGTAACCATGGCATCGGATAGGGACGACAGCCCGAAATATTTTACACTATTATTAAAAAAAACTTATTACGCTAAACTTTTGGCGAGGTATATACTCGAGGGTATATACATGTACATAATAAAACATACATCTACATAACATGCATTACGATATGTATATTGACAGAAACTTCTAAACCGCCACTTATATATTCATTTAATTTGTCTCTCAAATCTAAAGTGATGAGCCACCTGTATTTGTATCTGGAAACTGCCAGATCCTTCCTTTTTTACAATAACATTATAGAAATAACCAAGATGTTCAATATTTAAAGCAGGATGTTATGTTGATACCGGTACCCTTGTTTTCAGAATTCACAAAAACTACGGAAGAAACTACACAATCATAGTTGAGACAGTGTCTGTCAAATAAATATTCTCTGCATGTTCACATCATAGAAACTATCTAGAAAATGCCCTTAAGCAATGAGTACACTTGTTTTGAAAGACAGAAACTGCACTTCAAATGAAGAGTGATTTTTGCTTTGATAGTAACGATTTACAATTATATCTTTACTATCAAGTAGAAATGCAGAAGTCATGCACTCGTCAATGCATGCACACTGATAATATTGGGTGTGAATTGTAACTATAGTAATTCGCAATAATGTACAAAAGCATTGGTCGCTTTTTCAGTAATATCTATCTAAAACATTCATAGCAAGGTTTTCGGAAGAATTCATGGCATGTGTGAATATCCAAAGGATCTGGGGAGATTTCTTTAGTGAGATTGCCCAACTTGATTTCCAGGCACTTAAATGAAGTTTATTGCAGTAGAAAAGTAATTTTCTGTTGTATTTAGACATGTAATGTTGTGTGTAAGTCAAGAAGTGACTTCTACAGAAAAATGACAAAATCTTTTAATTCAATATATGATCATATAAGAAATAGGAAACTTTTTTATAAGTCCATGTTCCCCCCTTGCCCAAACAAAATATTTTGAACACAACTGTATTTTTGTAAATGGCATATTATTTCGAAATAGCATGTTTGGGCAAGGGGGGAGGAGGCTGTCAAAAAGCCCAAAAACCGATAAATGGGCTCATCTCTATTATTCGTAATGTACCAAGGTTATGGACATATACTGTATATGTATGTTCTACCTGAATGAACAGACTATCTGTCCTATTCTAACAGGTATACACATAAAGAATACACTTATAATGCATATAAATATACTGTGCCAAATATGTTTCTCAATTTTTGATGGTTCATGTTTTATTTGAGATATGCCTTTCTAGACTTAAAACATAATGTTCCTTCAGCACCACACAACGATTGGTTTTACCTTAGTTTGATACATGCAAGCAATTGTCAGAAGAACTTTCCTAATGTCTACAAAACATATGGAGTCACTGTTCAAAAGTAAAAGTTGATTAATTGTTTTGCATAGTATGATTAAGGTACAGGGTTTCACAAAAGTGATGGACAGTATTATTTAGAATAAATGATGCACCTGTTTTTCGTGCATAAATAGTTTCTATCCAAAATTTTAGATTGCAATAATCATAGTGTAGTATTTTCTTGATAATCTATGGCAAAAAAGTTGCTTTCTGACAAAATAATTTTTTGAAAAATTCTAACCCCTCCCCCCTTTGACACAGATTTATGCTGCATGTATGTAGCATAAAGAGGTTTCCACCACGTTGTTGCATTAATCAAACCTTTAATTTTACGGAGAAAGCAACAGATATTCTGCTTCAGTGACTGTATAGCCCGGTTTGTGTCGGATCTGGTCGGAACCAAAATTGTTGGTTTTCTCACGCACAGGCTCAAATATAAGTGACGGTTTAGATGTTTCGTTCAGTATAGATAAGAAAAATGTGATGTATATATAAAAGTATTTGGCAAAGCTTAGAGCATACTTAAAGGTTGAAAATTATACATATACAGTATACATGTAAACAGAACAAACCTTACAGAGGTCGTGCATTAGACTAAACCAATGAATTTCGCAAGTTGCATTCCCAGGATATATACTACTCAAAAGACTTTTTGCACCGCTTTTATTTTTCACACATGTAAGCCACCGGGAAACCTTGTTTTAAAAACTACAAACCTACATTTTTGAATCCACCAAGTCTGAATCACTTTCAAGTTGAAAAAGCATGTAATAAACAGCTTTAAAAAAATCTTTGTTTCGAAAGGTTGAAAAACAGTGCTTATGAGTTGTTACAAACTGTGTTTGGCGGCAGAACGTTCCATTTTTGGAGAGGTTGATAATAAAGTTTTATCTTAGAATCTAAACAAAATCTCAAAATACGGGCATTATTGTTGGTTAAAATGTGAAACCCAGAAAAGATGCTTTGGGCCTTTGCTGCTCCCCAGTTTTTTTTTTTTTTTTTTTTTTTTTTAACAACATGGTGCCATTCGGCACATTTTAGCTTAATATTTACAAATACAGGTACTGCTTCACAATATCTCTTAATAATACATGTAATATCAAATTTAAAAGTTTACTTCACATAAGACTTCTCATTGTTTGAAAATGTTAAATTACGTGAATCAAAACTTCTTTGTCGAGGCAATAACTTAAATCGAGTTTTTGGCAGAGTACAAAATCTACTTTATAGTTAATTGCATCGCACTTGTGGAACCTTGGACAAACTAATGTGCAAGACAACACAGGGCAAGCTATAACATGTTCGGTCAGCCCGAAATCCCCATGGTGCATGACGTCTTCCCGAACGAAATGGAAGAGCCAACAGAGGAAATTGGGCTACTGGTTAATTGAGTAGTATCGCTATTTTGATACACAGGCAGACTCACCATTTGGAAAGACTGCATTTTTGGCAAATATACATTGTTTGAGATTTTTCTCATAATTTGTATTTGTTAAAATGAGAAAAGTCAACGGTTCTATCAAATTTTGGTCAATCTGAGTTGTTTAAGCACAAAACAACTACCGTCTTATTCTTGTTTCCTCATATAACATTCGGGTTATAGATTTTTATCAGCGTTTTGATTTGCATGTTTCAAAAGGCCTGTATTTGAATAGGCTGAAAAGCGGTACCTTACTTTATGCACTATGGGCTGTTGGAAGCAGTGTTTGGTTGTAGAACATTCCATTCTGTTGGAGAGATGAATTATACAAACATTATCCTAGAATTTAATATTTAAACCAACTCTTTTTATTTTGGTCAGAATTGTCATCTTCATCATTTTGTTTTCATATTCAAAGGTTTTTGTTTTGTAAATCTGAAGTAGACATTGATGGAAGAAACTGACGGTTGAAAACCTCATCAAATTAACGTCACTAGTACCGGGGATAGCTTGATTTGAATTTGGCATTTTGCCTAATGGATATTCATTAGTTCCACTAAAACGTCTCCCCGTACATTATCCATAGTGCAGATAGTATTTTCCGTTTGGTATTTTGAGATCAGCGATGCTTTTTTGAGAAATCGGAAAATTATTATCGGTTTCATTTTCTAACCAATGTTACTATATTTGGACCAATTTGATCATACTCGTCTTTGTATCGACTATCCTGTTGAAAGATGCAAAATTTCTCTTTATCTTCATGTTGCCAAATCTAAAGGGTCACTGAAGAGGCTTGAGTAGCCGAAACCGCGGAATGGCCAATTCCCTTTCTCATTAATATGTTCACTGCTCTTAAAGGATCTGTTTTATTGTTATTTCCACTATGATGTTAAAGAAGAGCATAGAAAAATTTAATATCATCAACACTAACCACTTAAACAAGTAACCTATAATTTGAGAACAGTTATAAAACATTAAAACAGCTTAAAGTTTCAGTTTCAAAACTTCTTTGCCTACTTTTACATTTAAGTGAACTATAATTATTATTATTATTTTATTATTATTATTATTATTATTATTATTATTAAGGGAGACTACTCTCAAATGAACCCGTTATTTTTAGTCCATGGTTATATTTGAATTAAGATTTGGACAAACAAATTCCAATAACAAATGACATCAGCAAACAAAACATATAAAGGATCAGCAAACAAAGGATCAAACTTTTATACTTTATTTGCGATTACTGCAGCTGGCGTTATGTCGTGTGGCGGCCATAAAAATTCTCCCCGTACATCATCCATAGTGCAGATTATATTATTTCTTTCGGTCCTTTGAGATCAGTAAGAATATTCAGAGTATCAAATAGTTTACGTTTAGAGCCATCTTCTAGCATTGTTTCAATTTTAACCCCGTTTAGGCATGTGTCTTTGATTTAGACAACCCTTGTGTAATTTTTTTAAATTACAGTGTATTTATCTGGCTATTGTTGCCAGTTTATAAAGGGTCACTGATGAGGCTTCAGTACCCGAAATTGCGCAATATGGCCCAAACTACCTGCTTCTGAACGTTTTTACTGCTTCCAAAGGATCAAACTTTTATATTTTATTTGCGATTAATGCAGCTGGCGTTGTGCCGTGTGGCGGCCCTAAAATGTCTCCCCGTACATCATCCATAGTGCAGATTATATATTTGAGATCAGTAAGAATATTCAGAGTATCAAATAGTTTACGTTTAGAGCCATCTTCTAAACATTGTTTCAATTGTAACCCCGTTTAGGCATGTGCCTTTGATTTAGCCAGTTTATAAAGGGTCATTGATGTGGATTTAGTACCCGAAAGTGCGCTATATGGCCCATCCTACCTCCCTCTGAACGTTTTATTGCTTCCAAAGGATCAAACTTTTATATTGTATCTATTTTTTTTAGCAACCGTGCTTTTCTGCACATTTCAGATTAATGTTTCCAAACACAAGTGCTGTTTCAACGAAACACGGTTTCATTTTGAAAGTTTACTTTAAAATTTTAGACATATTATTTTGTTTCTATTATTTTTCATTTTCTATCAATTTGTGACTGCCGTCGTATAAATACCGTTTAAGCAAAGAAAAAAGTTTTCTTAATAAAACATTAATGTCATAGATTTTGTATCAGAGTACTGTATTTGTTTTTGAAAAAGTCCGCATTTGGATAGACTGAAAAACAATACCTTGCTTTAAGCACTATGTGTTGTAAGCTGTACGTTTGGTGGTAGAACAACCCATTCTGTTGGGGAAAAAAAACTATAAAAATTCAAAATTCAAAATTTCAGAGATCATAATTTTTCTTCAAAAATGGCATTTCCATTAAAAGATATATTTTTCTTTACGTTTTGCTTTAAGATAGTCCACTCGTTCTCTCAAGTATAGGTATGAAAAATAACTCGGGTGTGATGGCCGAAACTAAAGCTTTCTTTGCTTCCCAAAATATGGACGTGTTTTTGTGCACATTTCAGCTTAATGTTTCCAAACACAAGAATTGTTTCGTTATTCCCCGAATTAATGTCTTTATTATATGAAAAGTTTACTTGATAAACATTAGACTCAACATTCCTGCATATGAGAGCAAAGTGGTGCAAACTTTCTTTTGATAAGTATAGCTAGCTTTCTCGAGAAGTCAAAATCTAGTTGTTTCCAGTACCAAAAAAAAAGTTTATACGTATTTGAGCCGCCTCATGAGAAAACAAACAATTTGCATATGCGAAAACAAAGGCGCAGATCAGCTTCGCAGTAACTGCGAAGCTGATCAGCGCCTTTGTTTTCGCTACTCGGATAGTACAATTCCTCTTATACTTAAATCCGAAATTTCAAGTTTCTAGCTCTTTTCTGTGACTGTACAGCCTGATTTGTGTCGGACCTGTTCGAAAACCACATTGTTGGTTTTCCTACGAGGCGGCTCATTTCATTGCATCGCACTTGTGTAACCTTGTACAACCTAATGTACAAGATAACACAGCTCAAGCAATAACATGTACAGTCAGCCCGAAATCCCCACGGAGCATGACGTCTTCTCGAAACGAAATGGAAGAGTCAGCAGGGGAAATCGGGCTGCTGGCTGATTGCAATAATCTTATTATGGCAACTTAAACGTTTCATCTAAAAGACTTGACTAAGAATATTTTTCCTTTACATGATTTGTTGGAAGTTGCCTAATAGACACACTTATCATTTAGACGGACATCCTTGTCCAAATATGTTGGTCTTATCGATGGTATTCGATGCACTGTTTTCTTCAATTTTGAATTATGATTTAGTAACTGTCTTAGTACTTGATAGCATGCATAGGCATTCAAGTAAATGTCTATTCAAAAATTAAATCATTGTAACACCTATGGTTATTTGGACGTTATCTATCAAGCTCGCCTTAAAGCATTTTCAACTTTTTGCTTTTTTGCAGTTTCGTGATTTTTCTTAAAATTCTGTATGTACCCTTTCCATTATTTTATCATCCTTATAATCCAAAATTCCACATGCCTTGTGGTATTAGGTATGGCTGTATTGTCGAAATATTTGAGTTGTTCATGTTTAGCTGTTAATATACTTTTGGAAAATCGAGATTGATTTTCTTGTCAAAAGAAATGGATGACCTTTTTTTTGCCTGTTTCAGAATATTCTTAGCCTAGGTTCTAGTCTGATCGTTTTTTTTTCTATTTCTTTGATACTGTAATGGTTCTAAAAATCCTCCACTCATAACAGTTCTAAGATACCAGAGTATAGATTCCCTTTCATCTTCTTTTCTTCTGAACCTGATATGGGGCTGACTGGTAGCTGGGATAGTGTTGGATGATTCCACGCCTGCCCAAGGTGGCGGATGGTGTGTTGGTTCTGTTTGTATTGGTGGCTTTGGTTTCAAATCCTGATAGCGGTAGGATGGAGAGAGAGACAGAAAGAGTGAAAGAGAGGATAGGAAGAATTACAGATAGATCTGAAAAATTCAAAAGGAGACAAACAACAATGTAAATGACAGTGTGGTTTATATAACAATAGTATTGAGGTGGAGTAATGAGCAATGCCTGGATAAACCGCTAACAAAACAAGTGCTATGATACTCCAAAAAAGCACACCATGTACATGCTTTGTGGCGACGAAGCATGTACATGGCGTGCATTTTTGAGAGGTCGTGATTTTTTTTAACAATTTCAATTATATTCCCAACATATTACATACATACACGTATGCAAGACTCTTTTGTCAAATTTTGAGCTGCAAATCAATTTGTAAATCTTTGCTAAAATTAATGTATAACCCTTTTGACTGTTCAACCCTATTCGTTTAAACGGTTAAAATATCACTCCTTTATAATGAGAAATGAACAAAAATAGCATGGGTAAACACCAAATTAGTTTAGCAGTTGCAATTAAAACCCATATTTGAGGAATGGATTTTCCCTTCTTTACCATTTGGGTAAGTTCACTTTCATTTTTAGGGGCGTCAGGAGTGATTTTTTAGATTTTATTCAATTTTTGATGAAAATTCTCTAAGCAAACAAAATAGCCCCAGATGGGAAGCCGCGTTCTGCGGCGTCACATCTGGGGCTACTCTGTTTGCCTTTGTCCCAAAATAGGGACGCCAGGCTTATACGAGTTTAGAGTCCAAGGTGTAGCAGTCGTAAACTACCTAATCATTCTTCCTTTAATCTTCTTTTCTTTTTGCTCTCAGTTTTCTCCTTCTTCTAAGGCAGGCCGGTAACTGCGGTTTTGTAGAATCAGTTGGTGTTTCAGGGTCGGCCCAAGGTGGTGGCTGGTTCGGTGGCCTGGGCTGCATTGGTGGGTGTGGAATTAAGTCCTGGTAGCGGTAGGTTGGGGGATAGACAGAAAGAGATAGAAAGAGTGTAGAAAGACTCAGAGACAGAGGTGAAAAGGTACAATTAAGAGAAAAGACAATAACGTAAATGACATAGATGTCGTAAGTACTGCCTTGGTGTAACGGAAACAAACCCCATGTCCTCTAATCAACATTAAAAAGAATCTAAGCTTTATAACTATAATGCAGGGATTATTAAATCGACCAGTAAACCACCCAGTTTAATAAAGATAAACAATTGCTATATCATTGAATTTGAATCTTGTAGCCCTAGACAGACTACAACACCCGTCTTTGGGCTGAAAAAATGACATTTTAAGCAGATTTGGACATAATGTTTACTAGTACGTTTGAAATGACACAGCACTCAATACTGTTTCATCTACAAGGTGTCCAAAAAACGTAGCCGCGACAATATATGTCTACTATTTATTTCACTTTTACAGGCAACTCAATGAAACTTAGCAGGAGTATCCGTTAAAACAAAGTCTTTAAATATATATTAACTGCAATTACATACTACGACTAATATCCAAAATCACAACCATTATTGTAAATGACCGCTTTCTGAGTATTGAAAATTTTTACATGACACATTTGATGATCGTTCACTTCCCATTTTGGAATAAAAGTTCCATTTTTCTTCACTGTTTGTCCATTTTTAACAAACATGTTAACAAACTTGTTTGAATTCTGATAATCAACCATTTTCCCCCACTTTATGACCGTTTTAAGGTAGAATAAAAGCTTGAAAATGCTTGGGGACTGCACCTTGTTACTGCTTTTCATTTCCAGGAATGCAAGTTGCAGCAGATAACATAAAATGATATCACAAATTTGTTGTGATGTCACTTGCTAATGAAGCACCATCTAGCTAAATCGATGTCATATTAAGAATCAGTTATTATACCACTGTGTTAAATATCTTGCTTATATCTGTTTTATTTAAAAATCTATATATTTTTTGTAGCAGCTACGTTTTTGGGACACCCTGTAGTAGATCTACATGACATCGTTTTCTCGTTAAATTGAAATACAAGAAAATCAATGGTCCTGTAAACGCTCACCTGAGAACTGGGATATGCAATCTAAGTTGACCTTGTCTTAAAACAGGTCAAGGCCATCCAAGGGTCATGATTTATACAAACTTTGTAGAGCTGTAGTCATTAATGCTTCAGGCCAAGTTTCAAAATCAAAGGCTCTGAAGAAGAAGATTTATAATGGCAGCCATCTTGGTTATATGACCTGGACCATTTATATTAGCTTTCACTCGCCTTTCCTAACGATGCTCCACATAAAGTTTGGCTTTGATTGGCCAAGTAGTTCCAGAGAAGAAGATCTTTGAATATTATGGTCATATACATGTATATAGCCCGGGGGCGGGGGCAGACAACCCTGAGGACATTTTTTCCATCAACATAAATCTTCTGTCCAGCAAGTTTCCCGACATTTAATTACATTTTACTAACTTTCCCCATTCAAATGCATGGGCAACCTATGTTGGCCTTGCCATAAAATAGGTCAAGGGCATCCCAAGGTAATGCTTTATATAAACTTTGTAGAGCTCCTCTCCCTGATGCTTCATGCCAAGTTTCAAGATCATAGGCCTTCTGGTTCTGAAGAAGAAGTTTTTAAAGGTCTGCCATGGTGGCCATCTTGGTCATGTTGCCATTTATATAAAGTTTCATTCTCCCTTCCTAGGAATACTCAACAAGAAGTTTGGCTTTGATTGGCCAAACAGTCTCAGAGAAAAAGATCTTTGAATATCATGGTAATATACATGTATATTGCCCCAAGGTAGGGGCAGACCTGCCCCTGGGGTCCTTTTTCTTTCAGAATCATTAATATTCAGTCCATTTGCCCATTTCAATAAAGTTTTTCCGGTCAAATGACATTTTGACAATTTTCGCCATTCAAATGCATGTGAGACCTATGTTGACCTTGCCGTAAAATAGGTCAAGGTCATCCAAGGGTAATGATTTATACAAACTTTGTAGATCTCCTCCCCCTGATCCTTCATGCCAGGTTTCAAAATCATAGGCCTTCTGGTTCTGGAGAAGAAGATGTTTAAAGGTTTTTGCTATTTATAGCCATGGCGGCCATCTTGGTCATGTGACCTTGACTATTTATATTAAATTTCATATCTCGATCCTAAGAACACTACATATAAAATTTGGCTTTGATTGGTTGAGCGGTTACTGAGAAAATTAAGTTTAACATTAAATTTGTAAATGACCTTTGTCCAAGGTCATGAAATGACCTTGACCTTTAATACTCACAGTATCACTTCATTACCTCAACATGTTGTCTGTATCTACAAACTTTCAGGTCACAGGCTACAAAACTTCCTGAAAAATTCAATGTTTTCACTTTTTTCCATTGAAAAGCCTATGTAACCAAAATTGACCTTGCACTAAAATAGGTCAAGGTCAGCCCAAGGTCATGATTTATATAAACTATAATGGGCCAGAGTCCCCAATACTATATACCAAGTTTCATTGAAATCGGTCCACCGGTTCCAGAGGAGAAGATTTCTTTATGGTTTTTACCATAAATGGACATGGCGGCCATCTTGGTCATGTGACCTGGAACATTTATATAAACTTTTGTTCCCCCTTCCTAAGGATGCTCCACATGAAGTTTGGTTTTGATTGGCTTAGCGGTTACAGAGGAGAAGATCTTTGAAATTGTGGACGGACGACGACGGACGGACGACGGATGGACGCCGGAGCATGGCCATCCTAAAAGTTCACATTGTGAGCCTTCGGCTCAGGTGAGCTAAAAATGCCATGTTTCACAACTAACCTTTCTCAAGCTCTGTTTCTTGAATGTGATCTCTTGAAGTTCTGGCGATGGGCTGTCGCGACAAAAGAACATTTCGCATGTAGAATCCATTTCGCATGTTGAATTCAAGAAATCGGCTTCAAGGCTGTTCCTGAATTCAACCGGCCTTGTGTGTTTGTTCTGCTCTGTTTGTTTTGCTCTGCTGTTAAAGTCCCTATCAATGCTGGTGGCAGTTTCCTGTGCTGGTGACGGTGTGTCCCGGCCGAGAAAAAGCGAGAACGTCGTTTCATCAGCATCTACATCTCCCGGCAATCTTGATTCTAGACTTGTTAGGCCTGGGAGCTCTGGACAGGGCGTGGGCATGTAAGAAAGTCGACTGGTAGATGCTGATGTGTCAGCTTTCTTGTCGTTCTTGTCACCACCACGTTCTCCGCCACCAGCGTTGTTGTCCCAAGAGTTGATGCCCTCTAGCTGGTGCATTTCTAACGTTGATTTGAGCGGGGATTTAGCTCGAGGGATCAAATGCAGGGTGTCGCCTTGGTCTCGGGGAATGAAAGCTTTAGACGGGCCTGATGGGATACATGGCAGAGGGGTTACTAGCGGTTCGTGACATCTTTTTGACGCTGTAACTGCCGGTATGTCCTCATCAGCAGGTTTCGTTTTCTTCTTCGTTTTCTTCGGACCCGATTGAATACATGGCAGAGGGGTTACTAGCGGTTCGTGACATCTTCTTGCCGCTGTAACTGCCGGTATATACTCATCGTTGTTATCATTATTAGCAGGTTTCGTTTTCTTCTTCTTTTTCTTCGGCCCTGATGGAATACATGGCAGAGGGGTTACTAGCGGTTCGTGACATCTTCTTGACGCCGGTATGCCCTCATCATTGTTACCGTTATCAGCGGCTTTCGTTTTCTTCTTTTTCTTCTTCTTTTTCTTCTTAATTCTATCCGCCTCAGGGAGATTCCAGTTTAAATCTGGAATCGTTGGTGTCCATACTGGCAATTGTGCAGCAGGTGGTGTGGGAGGAGCCGATTCGGGCATGTCCCTCTGTGGCATTCCGTTGTTGAACAGTAAAGGGTCTGGAGATTCGCACAATGCCCGAGGTTCCGACTCCTCTACCACACCAGGTGCAATTGCCAATCCCTGTTTCTTCCCACGACGCCCAGCAGACACAACTCGAAGTTGTTGTCTAATGTGCCTGGGCGTGTACGGATCCTGTCCAGGAAGAAGAGCAATTGGTGGACATTGATGTGACATCCCTGAGGCGGACTGTGGCTGATCACGCGTAGGAGCCGGTTTCTGGCGTTGTTCGGCAAATGATGTTGATGCTTGTGGCCGGATATTTCCGAGAGAAGCACTGCTTATATGTTGCCCTGTTGGTCGGTCATACCCTCTCTTGGATACAACATCGGCTACTCGCATTTCACTTGTATTCCTGCTATTAAAACCAAATAAACTATTTAATTTTGAATCAGCCGAGTCACGATCAGGGTTGTTATTTGAGCCGCCTTGTGAGAAAACCAACAATGTGGTTTCCGAACAGGTCCGACACAAACCGGGCTGCACAAGCACAGAAGATGGCCAGAGACTGGAAACTTTGGATTTAGAAAGTAGTGGAATTGTTCTATCATTGTAGCGAAAACAAAGGCGCTGATCAGCTTCGCGGTAGCGTAGCTGATCTGCGTCTTTGTTTTCGCATATGCAGATTGTTGGTTTTCTCTTGAGGCGGCTCAATTATAAACTTTCTTTTATCTTAACAATAAACAAGTAAATTCAAAAACATGTTTTACTCACATGTGTTTTAATATTACATGAATATGGGACCTATCCTATTCTTGAACAGAGCAGCAAACAAGTTTAAAAACAACCAAAACAAAAGCGCAATATCATAAGAGCCTGTGCATGAGAAAACCAACCATTTTGGGTTCCAACCAGGTCTGACACAAACCTGCCTAAACAGTCACAAAAGCAGGCTAGAAGCTTGAAATTTTGGGTTAAAGTAGATGAGGTACCGTACTATCTGTGTAGCTGATCAGCTTCGCAATTACTGCGAAGCTGATCGGCGCCTTTGTTTTCGCCTATGCAGAGTTTTGGTTTTCCCATGCGGCGGCTCATAACATATAAAAAAGGTGATCTGGGGGCAAATATAGCCTCCCTATTGCAAAATATTGCATAAAATATCTCATTACCATAAATTCAAATAAAGCTTTTTGTCTAAGAGGAAACAGTGGATAAAACCGTGTTGTGTTAAAGTTGCATAACATAACCTTGGTACTAAAATCAAACCCTGATCTTGACTAATCCGAAATCACTGAAGAGCGGGATTATGGCCACGACGTAGAATCGATATAAGCCTACAAGTAATTTTATAAGACCGTTCCAAGGTGGTTCTGCTGTGATTTATCTTTTGGTTGCTTATTAGTTATTCTGCCCAGGGAGGGATACAGGATTTCTCCAGAGGGGGTTTAAATGTAGAAATGGGGGGGGGGGGGGGGGGGTTCGTTTGCCTAATTTCACACAAAATTTCTTGAAATTCCCCATGAAAACAAAAATAATTTGGCTCCAGAGGGGAGTTCGAGCGAATCCCTTGAACCCCCTCTAAATCCGCCACTGCTGTCTCATTTTATTTTGGTTTGCTGTTAGCCAAATGGCTTTCTCGCTAGGAAAGGGCTAGTCATCTTGCTCTTCATGCATGATGGTAAACGTTTGGTGTTGTTTTGTATTCTCATTTCTGTCCAACCTGGTGTCTGGTCTGTGATTATAAATTAAATCAAATCAATTCCTCGTCCTTCTATTATTTGGGAGCGACCATCTTTATTGGAGTGGGGGTTGGGACTGGAAGATGTTTTCGGACCCGGTATTTTTTTCACTGGTGGCCCGATCCTGTCTTTTTATTTAAATATCATACAAAATGTGCAATAGAATTTACGCTGTCCTAGATATTTTTCAGCAAAAGGTCAGTCCTAGAAAAACTCTTCCAGTCCGTCCTCATTAAGTCAAATGGTCGCTTCCTTACCTTTCATCTGGTGTCTGTTGAGTATATGCCACTGTCGCTCTCATTGGCCCCGCTCGTGGAATAATAACCTCATGGCGCTGATGTGGACGAGTATGCGGTCCAGTCATCAGTGGTAACTAGAAAGATTAATAAACTATATTTTCAGGCGATGCTAGACATATATTATTGTGTTAGTTGTCCTTATCTCATATTAGAATAGGCACACGGTAGGCTATATAGGACTATTGGCTGCAGATTTAACTTAACCAGAATACGTGTATTGAGGTTGGGTACCCGTTAACTGGTTTAAGCTATTCACCTTGTAATTTTATATTACTGACACATACAAGATAGTCTACTCCTATGATGGTTTTCTGAATAATTTATATTTTAGTGTTTGTTTCTGTAGTCTGTCTGTCATTTGTATGTATAAATCTATTACGCTCGAGGTAGCTGAGAGGCAAACCTGTCAGCTCCGATATGCACATTGAATCTTTTACCTTCACATGTGGTTTCCGTGCGGCATTTTCCTGTATAAGACTTTCAATGTTGATCTTGGGTGGTGGGGGCTTTGGTACGATACCACCAACAGTTGATTGACTCTCCTACGAAAACACAAAAACACACTACCAAATACTAGATGGTCAAAATATAAACCAGAGAATCAACTTTAAATGTAAAAAAAATCACCCATATATGATAAAATAAGGTTTTTTTCAAGACATAACAATAACCATTAGCTCTAATGAGCTTTAGACTGTCTAACAACATGCAAACTAGTTACAAGAATAGAGTTTTAAAATCTAAGATAGGAAAAATAATTAATATTACCGTTCCACACCTAACTTCAGCTTCGATATCGATGTCTTGCAAGATTTGCAAAAGTGGGCGAAATGTCCCCTTATGTTCAGACATGTTTTGCGCATTAGTTTTGTGTTTTAAATGTTACAGGTAAAACCTATTCGATTGTTCCAAAATAACCGTAACAAATATTCTGGAAAGGGCTTTTGTATATTGGGGTAGCTACATCATATGACGGGTTACTGTAATGTAACCAGTGATGCGAAAAATCATATAAATGCACGTTTATGCATTGTTCTACCAGACCTTTTAATAAATGTGTTTGAAAATTTTGTCTCGATTGAGATATAACCTAAAGGATTTCAATATCCTTCAAAATTCAAAAATTGTATTGTTTTTTCTAAGTATATTGAGTAACTGCCTACCCTTATATCTGGAAGGTGAAAGCCTGACTTTCCGTATGCCTTTTCTAAATATTCCATCGTCCTTTCCCTCAGCGCGGCGGTCGTCGGCCGTACATTAGCGAACACTGCTAGAAAAACAACAACAACAAACAAACAGATCGTCACCCTCTCCCGGAATATATCTTCAAAATTACGTGTTTTATGGGTCTATGTCACATTAGCACTACTGATAGTTTCAGCTACTATAAGTAGGTATCCCACGTTGTGAGTGTTTTATGGATCACAATTTCCTATAAATGTGATTAGATAGACCGGTTAAGATTGGGTATGGAAAACTCTGTGCGTGAAATTATCATGATATGGATAGTAACGGACAAAAAATTATACTGATAAAATGTGGATGTTACGGTCATTCCCCGGCCATGGCGTCGGTAACCACTGGTTGTGGTCAATGTACAGTGACAACAACATAAACGAGTGCTCCGATGGAATGTATTCCGTATATATCCGTCCGATGCGTAACGATTCTTATCTTACTCGTAATCAGCCGTGTAGCTGTGCGTATCGCATCCGCAGTGCCCGTAAGATCCGCTCTACAATTTTGAATAGAGTCAAAATTCAAGCACGAATGAAAAATCCATAACACGTGAGAGACTTCACGATAAGGGCACGCACATATAGGGAAAATTACGTGTGAGATGCGAATCGTTACGGATATGGCCGATACGGATACGAAAACACCTAGCCGCGGCATCCGTGTGTGCTAGCAAGCGCCACAGTACCATGAGAAGTTTTGAAAAGTGAGGATTTACCTGCGTTAGACGGTCGTGAGGGTGCTCGTGAGGGTGTTCGTGGAGGTAGTCTAATGGTCCTCATCTCTAGAAATACAAATTTAAATAAACCTTGTTTCTGAGTTTCACAATAGATGTTCTCAAACAAATCGGCATTGAATAAATTATTCTGGTACAAAACATATCATTTAACATATTGCTAGTTTCAGCAAATAAGGTCAGTGCAAACCAACGACTTTATGTCAGACCCTGTCTATTTTGTATATTACTCTATTGTTACATTTATTCAGCTGACCAAACTAATTAACAAACTTAAGTTTAAACATATGTTTATTTATTAACATTGGAAGTACCAAGCATAGTGTTCGAAACTGAGGATTTACCTGGCGTGCATTCTCGCTCCTGGAAAAAGGGCCGCAGTATTATTTTTTATACATCCTTTTTTCGGATCATCACATATCTTTCATATTGGCTTAACGACAAAATCAACAATTGTTCAGTCTTGCCCGGATGGAGGCCCGCCGCCTCCAGGCCCCGAGGTTATAAAACTTTTTCATGCTCAGCTCAGCTGAGACTAAAATTTATCCTGCCCATAAATGTTAAAATTGTTGGCATTTTAACATTTATGAGCAGGATAAATTACTAGATTTTAAGTTTTGAATCTGGATTTTCCACTAATTTTTACTATTTCAGCATTTATGAGCAGTCGAAATTTCATGCTCAGCTGAGCTGAGCTTGAAAAAAGTTTTATAACATCGGGACCTGGGCATTAGCCTATTTTGAAGAGACTTGTTCAAAGGCCCTACATGCTGGAGATGGCTATCTTTTGACAAAAGTAGTTTATTTGTAGTTTAATGCTCCATTTAACATTTTTATCAGTCATATCTGGACCAGGCCGCCATTTCTTTGTATTGACACGTATTATGTCTAGTACAGTGTAACACGTGTGAGCTAATGACGTAATGGAAATAAGGAGAGATGCATCATGTAACCCGAATAGAAACACCCCATCTGCCAGAATAAAAAATAAAACCCAGTGTTCGTCTCTTGCCCTTTTATCCAAACATACAGGAAAGAGGTAGTGCTTTATTTCATACGGAAGACGTAGTGCCTCATTTCATACTGAAGAGTTAAACTGTCTTTGTTTTATCATTATTCGCAAGGCGCCGAGAAAAGTATCAAAACGAGTATTATTTACCTGCATCCTCGCTCCTACCAGGTAGTGAGGGAGGTGTTGGTCTACCCCATGATGGTTGTGTATTTTCCCGGAGGCGTGCGGGACGTGGTGTTTCATCCCTCGGCGCTTGGAGAGGTGGTCTAAATTGCCTCATCTCTGGAAGTAGAAAATAAGCTTTTGCCCGAATTTCAGTATAGAACCCAAACAAACCGGAAGTATCTCTGGTTTAAAAAATGATTTCGGCAAATGCGGTCTGAATTAACTTGCTGACACGGGTTGCTATCAGAAATGTTTTAAACAAAATAAGTTAAAGGACAATATCCAATTTTCATATATCATAAATTCTTAATGTTTATGAATTCATCACCATATTTCTTTCAATATGGCTTCGCGTCCCATCCAATTGTTCAGTTATACCGGGAGTATCCCGCCGCTACCCAACCCAGGCATTTTTTTTTTTAATGTCTTGTTCAAAGTCACAAAAAGATATGTATCGTTTGTTTGTTTAATTTGCGGTTTAACGTCCCATTCAACATTTTACTATATACCAATCATGGCACTATTCTTTAGTTTATTGTAAAGGGTGTTAAAAAGGTTCGTTCCGCAGTTTACCACATGGTTTGAAAGCATTTTATATGCAAAACCTATTAAATAATGCATTTTCCATGATTTTGTTGTTTTCTCAGACCCAATATAGCAGTTGAAACGCTGTTTAACTTCGAATTGCTTCGCAGATGTGTATTTTCTAAGGATACTATACTATTTCACAAATTCGGGATTAATTCGATTTTCTGAGAAAAATTGTAAAACTTTTGACATTGATTTTTCTTTACATGTTTATGACATCACAAACTATTATAAATCGCAAATAAGTAGCCTTGTAAGGCTTTATTCATTCACATAGATGATTTATAGATGATTTTTATGCTTTTATTTGGTCTAAGCGTGGCAAAGATATTTTCTAGTATACCCCCATTTTTTAGTAAAAGTTCAAGGGTTCGAAAATGGGTGTCTGTATTTGATGGCCATTTTGTTGATGATCAGGTATCTGATTTAAAGATTCTTTGCATTTATCTCCTCATATACATCTAAATTTATGTCTGGGGGTGGGTTGGTCATTTTTTAGTTTTGAAGCATTAAAATCAAGCTATCGGGAGAGCAATTATTGCGCGGAATGAAGTATATAGTAGTAGTAGTTAAAAGTGGCAGTTTTTCGTCATGCTGGGCTGAACGGACTTAATCCAAGATTCCACCACAAGGACGAAGGTTAATACTTCTGGGCTGCAAATCGTGGCGGTGACAACAAAAATGCAAATCGCGCTGTTCGCTTGTGCCCAACGTATACTGATAATGCAAGTCAAGCCGGTAAAAAATGGAAGGAGCACTTCTTTTTAGAGTTTGAACGCCATGGTCGAAAAGTGAGCATAAAAGTAGGTAGGAAATCGGTGCCAATTCGGCTGCAAATCGTTGATTTCGCTATCTTGCTCGAGAGCAAATGTAGGTCAAATGATATATCCAATCATGTTGCTCTCTATTAGGGCCGCGCTTAATGGCTATGCTAGATCGGTGAAATGACCTAGTTTGGAACTGCACATGATTAAACAGCTACGGACGCTGCAATCCATGTGGACAGGTGGTATCGGACGTGCGCTTGCGGCTGAGCGACGAGTTTCTGTGAGGAGGAGCAGGAGTGGTATCTGTGATGCAAGCCGGAGAAACCTTAAGCGGGCTGGAGGTTTTACCAGTAGAGACGGGGGTGCATTGTCCTACTAGTGGCTGATGATAGGATGTTCTTATATAATATAGGGGCTGAACATCCGTATCATCTTTATTTTGAATTTTGATACCCGCGGCCTAAAGAGTTCGAAATATGTCATGGTACAGAGTGGAGTTACCAAAGTAGTTTTATGAAGTTGCTGTACCATATATGTTTTTGGTTTGTGAAAGGGTATTTTTGTTTGTGGATTGGGTGGATCGCGACATTCCTTAGGGTAGTTCCAATCAGGGGGCATTTTGAGTTATCGTAATCCAATCTAAGAGGTAGTTCGTAACCAATCGTGTGTAAAATAATAATAATAATAATAATAATAATAATAAGTTACTAATGTCATTTTTATATATTGACATTGACCATGGTTTGGGTGGGCCTGTCTGAAAAGCAAAGAGCTGAAAACATATTAAGACAGAATTGTACAATATATCTACCCCATAACCATTGGTCGGAGATAGCAAGGGTCCCAGTTTAGTAACAGCCATTCCTTTGCATGCTTTATTTATTTATTTATTTATTACGAAATTTCTGCCAACATATATATATACAAATACATATATGCGACAAGGATTGGGCTTAGGCAAAGCCTATCATTGCCCTCTCCCGTTGGTAAATTACAATTTACATTTATTATGAAAATCAATCCTGTCATATACATTTTATATATACAATCAAAAGTACATGTTAACTATGTGAACAGTATGGATAAGGTGCGAATTCATCTGGAGCAGATTTCAAGATCAGTCATAGCAAAGTTGTTACACTTACATGTATTCACCGTGCTGGTAAAACTAAGTTAGGCTCGACAGTAATGCTAAAGCTCTGCTCCACAGGAGTTCGATCGTTAACTAAATGTTATGAACCACTGCAGAAGCTGAGGGTGAGGTTATGGCCATGTAAAATCGATTTAAACCCGCCAGTAACTTTGTGTTACTGATCGTTCCAAGTCGATACTTCTGTAGTGGTTCTTTTTGTTTCATGTCTTGGTGTTTAATTTTTTTTTGTGCTGTTGGCGCCTTATGTATGTTTTCATATTTTAGTTAAGTTAAGGTAACTGAGTGGCCACCTATTGGGAAAATAGCTGCTCATTCGGCTTACGAAATGTTTTTATGGTATAAGTACCTGATTGTTACTTTGTTTTTTCCCACCTCGGTTTTTGGAGTAGGAATCTTTCTCTGATTTCGCCTTTTCCTGATCTTTGCCGACTTGTACCTTTTTATCCATGTAATAATAATAATAATAATAATAATAATAATAATGCCATGAGATCGCACTCCACGAGGATTGTGAGTTTTTTGTTGTTGTTTTCTACAGCGCGAGAGATAATCTGTATTATAGGCTACAAAGATGTATCATCACGTGAAAGAATTGTATATTAATATTGTTTTATTTTATTTTTGGAATCCCAGGGAGAGTGCGTAAACTCTAGTCAGTTTCTGGGTGATTATGTACATGTTTATGTGCCGACCCATTCCTTTGCATGCTTTAACCAGACGGAATTACTATCCCCGGCCGTTGGCATGGGAAGAAAGTACAAGATTAAGATGATTACATGGTACATGGTATGTCTGGGCCAATATACACATAGTCAGATGGAGAGAGTAAGGTTGAAAGGATGAAGTAAAGTGCTGTGCCCTTAATATCTTCTCCTTCTTCTTACATCCAGGTGACGTGATGTTTTTGAAAGAAACAAATGGTGATAAGATTGCGCGGAATGAACTTTCTTAACACCCCTTATATAACAGTGTATATCGTGTGAGGTAATGGCATCATGGAGAATAGGAGAGAGGCATAGAAAAATAATCCTTCCCAATCAGTACTATCAAATACAGTGGTCGTTCCTAGATGAGTACGAGTATTTCTTCTTATTATAACAGACACATCATGTATTATAACAGACACATCATGTATTATAACAGACACATCATGTATTATAACAGACACATCATGTATTATAACAGACACATCATGTATTATAACAGACACATCATGTATTATAACAGACACATCATGTATTATAACAGACGCATCATGTATACTTAGAAAAACAATTGAGGGATATGGTTTTTGTTTCTATTTCATTGTTAAAGGTATAATTATTTCTACCCAAATAATTAATAGATATGTAGCAGAACCATCACTGTGCAAAGATTCCATAAAATTTTCGCGTTGCCTGGAAGCGCTTCTCGCAGACTTGCAGAAACGTTGGAACACCCCTGAAATTGAAGTTCCAACTGTTGCCTACCCTACCCAATTCTGCCACTCCTCCCCTCTTACTGGTTCATTCAACTGCGAAACTGTTTTGATAATCGAAATGCCGGTACTTTTATGTCTAAAATGCATGTTCGGAAAATTTCAGAAATCTGTGATTTTTAGTTAAAAACACGATTTTTTACCAAAAATTCTTTTTTTCGCTTAAAACTTTGCCCTTTAAGTTGCGAGTTTGGTACAGAAAACCGATTTGAGCTACGGGCATTAGTTTAGATTTTACAGCGTTTCAAAACATTTGCTATAGAATTGATCATTACCTTAATGGGAATTTGCATTACGTGATTAAAAATTTGTCAACACATTTTAAAAAACGCTGTTTTGAGAAAACCAGAGCGCACATTCAAAAACGGATTTCAGTTTCATACTCGCGGTGCAAAGGGAAACATTTTAAACGAAAAAACATTTTTGGGTTAAAAAATGATTTTTTTACCAAAAATCACAGATTTCTGTAATTTACCCAAAGTGCGTTTTAGACATAAAAGTGTCGCCATTTCGATTATCAAAACAGTTTTGCATTTGGATGAACCAGTAAGAGGAGATGAATGAACTATTTGGATAGGGTAGGGAGCAGTGATAACTTTAATTTTAGGGGTGTTCCATCATTTCTGCAAGTCTGCGAGAAGCGCTCCCAGGCAACGCGAAAAATTTATGGAATCCTTGCACAGTGATGGTTCTGCTACATATCTATTAATTATTTGAGTAGAAAAAATTATACCTTTAGGAATGAAATCGAAACAAAAACCATATCCCTCAATTGTTTTTCTAAGTATATTATAACAGACACATGTGTATGTGTATTGCGAGTATTTCTTCTTACTAGACATTTCTTGCCTAACCTGAGATAGAGTGGTTCTTTTTGTTTTATGTCTTGGTGTTTAAAAACTTTTTTGTGCTGTTGGCGCCTTATGTGTGTTTTCATAATTTTAGTTAAGTTAAGGTAACTGAGTGGCCACCTATTGGGAAAATAGCTGCTCATTCGGCTTACGATATGTTTCATGGTATAAGTACCTGATTGTTGGTTTGGTTTTTTCCCACCTCGGTTTTTGGAGTGGGAATCTTTTTCTGATTGCGCCTTTTCCTGATCTTTGCCTACTTGTACCTTTGTACACCATACACTGAGATACAAACGTCGTTTTCACGGGGATGTCTCAAAATAATATATCAATCTTCCTTACATGTGTCTTCATTTTCAATTGTCGATCAGGATGAAAGCGTACCAGGAGCTGCACAGTCACAGGTTGATAGATTGTTAGATATTTTGTATTCAGAAAGTCCTCTCTAATACAATGTACATGTACATGTGCAAAGCGGTCTCACCAGTGCTGATCTGTGCATGATGGAAAGAGCGGGTTTTCTCACTGCATTTCTTGTCTACGTATGTACAGCTTTTTACAAATGGCCGCGGTGCAAGAAAACCTTCTTTTGTCAGTGTGCTTTATAATTTTGTTTGAATTGATGGTTAACGTCCCAGTCAACAACTAATTGTCATGTCGGGACGCTGCCTCCATTTTATGGGAGTTTCACCCAAAATTAGGACGTCATCACATCCAAAAAGTGTTTCGAATATAACCACGCAACTAAACCAACAAGGTTTATATGTATGGATAGTTTGACACGAACCACTTTTCCTGTGCAGGCTTAGACCTGAGCGGTAAACCAGTAATCAGATGGTCAGTAACAAAGAATCTTATCAGGGTTCATTTATACTTTAAAAACGTACACGACCAAACAGCTTAGGCTATGTAAGATAACAGCACTGTTCTCGGGCAAGCCTCCCAGAACCTGACTAACGGTGCTCTGTGTACATTTCTTTCTTCATAGTTTTAAACACAGAAAACGGCGGTTTTGTCCCGACATCACTAGAAATGTTGACAGGGGTGATAAACCACAACACAACCCGCTGACTGAAAGAAATATATTGAAACGCAAAAGTTTCACAAAACTAAGAAAAAGCAAATTCAAAATTTTCTTACGGCGATATTACGATATTAAGTTCTTTCCTTGCATACAACATGAATATCGGAACGCCGCGACTTATGGTTGCCGAGAAAACGTAAAAACTTGAAGGTAACCAATTTTTAAAATGCACCGATGTACGAAACCTTACATTATAGACGAAATCGAAATTTCAAACCAACGTTTCAAAAGCAAAAAGGACAACAAACGCAAATATGGACAACAAACGCAGAAAAGCAAAAAGGACAACAAACGCAACACTCCCGTTTTGGAGTGGGAATTTCTTTCTGATTGCGCCATTTCCATATGATTGCCAACTTGTACCTTTTCATGCCTTGGTCGACGTTTACTTCGTGTGCCGTGACGTATTTTATGCGGGGGGTGGGGGGGGGGCTGGGCTGGAAGATGTTTTCGGGCTTATACATTATTTTCACTCGCGACGTGGTCCTGTCTTTTTATTTGTATATCATACAATACGTACGTTATGATTTAACCTGATATTGTTTTTTCTTCCAGCACCCCCCCCCCCCCCATAAAAAGCAAAAGGTCGCTCTCTTGTGGCAATCTCATTGTGTAGGGACTTAAAATATGAGCCGCTACATGAGAAAACAAACAATCTGCATATGCGAAAACAAAGATTCAGCTCTCGTAAATAATTAGTTTTCAACTGGTTCATGTACCAAATCACTTAAATCCGTTAATTGATTTGTGGATTTGGTGCATGGGACGCAAAAGGCTTTTGGTAAGGAGGCACTGGTTTGATTTGATTTGATTTGCAATATATGTAAAATATTCAATAATTTTTGTATGCCTTAGCCGTCTACCGAACGGAATGTTTTGTTGCAGCGTTGAATAATTCTGTCAGTATATATAGTTGTATAGACATCCTTACCCTTCTAAAAGCCTTATTTATTAAGAGTCAGGATAACTGACAGTCCCGATATGACATTGGCTGTAGGGCGTAGTCGTAAAGCAAGAAAACAAACAAACGAACGAACGAACACACTAACAAACATTTTATTTACAATGTAATAGTTCGATACTTGAAATTGTTCTGAAAGTGCGTTGATAAAATGAAATATCTTGAGATAATCCCTGACTTTTTGTCAATGTATGGTGTATTTACATCTAAAAATACATCTCTGGTTAGGCAAGAAATGTCTACTATAACAGACATTCATGTACGGTGTAGTCCGGATATTGCGCACCTAGGTATTTCATGCCTGATCAGACGTGAAATACAAACGCTGACTAACATGACTTACCAGGAGACTTTTTAGTGATTCAATAATTATATTATCATAACATAAAATGTTAGCAATTTCCATCAGCTATAGAAATATCGTGGCTGAAACATATGAACCCCCTGGAAAAAAATAGAGGCAATTTGTCCCCTAACATTGCGCACTTCCAAATCAAATGTATATTTTATAGCAACCTGCAATTTATTCACAGCAGCTGCATTTCTGTCAACATATATGTAAGCCATGTGACAAATTACAAACAAGAACATATAGAAAAAATCACGCTGTCTATGATGGCACAAAAATGTCACCACACAGTATTTCAAAATTAAGGTCATTGTTCTAAACACTGGCATATTTTGGCTGCTTCGAACATGTTCGGCCAGTTTTGACCATCTGATTGGAGAGAAAACAAGAATGTATTTTGCCAAAAGTTTGTCCGACTCTATTATGAATAGTTATTCTTTATTGCCAAACATCACAATTTTAATCATGCAAAGCACCAGTAAGGCGTTACAAAGGATATGAAAAGTGACCAAAACAAGCATTTTCGATAAACTTACCACCATGAATAGCTTAGGTAATCCTTTTGCACGCGAATGGCAGATTTTTTCTGCACATCACATTCCGACTGCATTAAACAAGATATTTAACTATCCAAAAACACATTTGTTTTGAGAAAATAAGTTATGGTTCATGTAGAGCAATGTACGCGGAAAATGTAGTATATAATTTTCCTTGTGTACATGTTTTAATATTACACAACAGTTTTGAGAAAGTCCTGAACACGGGGTGCAATATACTCTTCCTCAAAAGTCCTGTCACCCTATTAGTTTTCATTTATTGAATAAATGAAAATGCATTGTGTTCCATTTTTGTCTATTGAAATATACATGACAAAGTCCAGTATGCCAAATGTCCCTTTCATGCAGTTCACGTTTGTTGCGTATGTGCAGTTTAAACACATTTTTTTATAGTTACAAGGGTGCGAATGGGTGGGGATCAGGGGTGGAGGTCAGTCCATGTTAGTTGCATCCTTCGGATACAACTGAAGTCTAGAGCATCCGTGGTGTGGTAAAGCTATCTGCTATGTAATAAGTGGTTGGGAAATCGCTCTAGGGCTTCTCCGGCATTTTCATTCCAGATGAAATTTCAAATATGCCCTGTCTCAGTTTGAATTCGTTCGAATTGATGCTTTACATCCCAGTCAACAGCTAAGGTCATGTCGGGACGTTGCCTCCACTTTATGGGGCTCTTGCCCAAAATGAAGACGTCCCAGTCAACAGCTAAGGTCATGTTGGGACATTGCCTCCATTTTATGGGACTCTTGCCCAAAATGAAGATGTCATGAGTCTTTGACATCCAACATGTGCTTCAAATATAACCAGACAAAGCCAAAAGGGGTTATAATATATGAGCCTTGATGCGAGAAAACCGGTCTTCGCGGTTTCCTACCAGGTCCGACATAAACGGGTCTGTGCAGTCTCAGAAAATGGTCAAAAGCTTGAAATTTCGGATTTAGGAAGAAGAGAAATTTTACTATCGGAGTGGTGAAACCAAAGGCGCTGATCAGCTTCGCAGTTACTGCGAATCTGACTGATCAGCTTCGCAGTTACCGCGAATCTGATCTGCGCCTTTGTTTTCGCATATGCAAAATTCCGGTTTTCTCACGATGCGGCTCATATTATAATGTGCGGATGGTTAGACTTGGAACCTCTTTTCCTGGGCAGGCTCAGACCCGAGCGGTTAACCAGTAATCAGATAGCCAGTCAGCATCATACAGGCTTTCACTGGAGGCATAATCAGCCCATCTATTTCCTTCTGGGGCCCCAATGGGTAGGGGCCCCTGTTTCAGTATGACTTGCGATGTAAGTAGGGCATAAAACGCTAACACTACAACAAGAATATGATTCAGTGGTCTAAGTTTCAGATTTTTCTTAAATAGTTGCTTTTCGTCTTACTGCTGATATATATTACAAAGTACAGTTCAACCTCGTTATAACGCGCCTCACTATAGTGCGGTTTTCAGTATAACACGGTCATGTCATGGCTCCCAAAATGATTATTTTGCTATATGTCTATTGTAAATAACCTCATTATAACACGGTTCACTTATAACACGGTCTGTTTTCATGGACCCCAAAGATAGCGTTATAATGAGGTTGACCTGTACGTGATTTGGAACTTCACTTCAATGCTACACTGCTAAACTGCTGACAGTCCCACAAGCGTTGGCTCCGCCCCGACATGACTAAAAAATTGTTGACTGGAATGTTAAGCCTCCATACAAACAACCAAATTAACTGCTGAGAGCCTACGGATATTTTTCCCAAATCGTGCTTGCTCATTGTGTAATGGTTAGAGTGTCGTAGATTAGATCCAGAGCCGCATCATAAATAAGACCGTTTAAATGGTATCAGTGGCTACTTTGCTTGGCGCTCAGCATTATAAGGCAAGCACTGGATTCTCTTCTTTCAAAATATAGCATTACTTACATCTCGAAAATATATGAAAATGACTGAAAAAAAAAAGGTCTGATACTGATCACTGTCTGTATTCACTGGAGGACCATATGGAAGATTGTCAATTGTGCTAAATTTGTTGTCCTCCTAAAATATAAAATTTATTTATTTATTTATTATTATTATTATTTTTATTACAACACTTAAGGTTACCCATACCAACAGCAAAGCAAAATATATATATATATATTCTATATGAAAAAAAAAAAAATGACCACTGAAACTTGTCTATCTTGTACCCCCTTATAGGATAGTCCTTGGACAAAGTCGGTCAAGCAAAACATTGGTCAACCTGGTACAATATCGACATACATGTACATGTATACATAGCTCTGGGCCTATTGAACTGTTTCCAGAGTGGTATTGATCCAAGGGTTCTTCAGCCTTTCCGGTTAAAATTTAAAATGAGCTAGTTTATCCGCATGACCTTAGCTACAGTATTAAGTGGGACGTAAAAACATTACCAAACAAGCCATTGAAGCAAAATTTAACTGTTTTGCCTAGACATGTTATTTGCAACATATACACAATGTAAATACTGACTCATAGGATGGTTGTGTCAAGTCATTATTTTTTTCTCTCACTTTCTTTTGCGTTTTGGCCGTAATGTATTTCACAACTATTATTTAGTCATTGCGAGACAAAGCCATCCCTTTCTGGGTACGTAACCGGTACTTTGTGGAGCTTGAAGTTTTTTTTTTTTTTTTTTTTTTTTTTTTTTTTTTTTTTCAATTTTGCATCCCTTTCAAGCTTCTTTACTCATATCGAGACAAATCAATCGGTAGGTGTGGCGAAAACCGGAGTACCCGGGGAAAAACCACCTGACACACCCGCAAGCAGAACTATGCTTGTCCCACATGTGACTCATGCCCCGTGCGAGGTGCGAACCCACAGAGGTGAGATGATCGAATGATCAAGAGCACTGAAGTCAGCGACCTTAACCATTCGGCCACGGGGGCCGCCCGGAGCTTGAAGTGTCTTGCTCAGGGACACTACATGGCGGAGGCGGGTATCGGACCGAATCATGACCTCTCAGTTGTTAGTCCGGTTCTCTGTTAGCAAACCAGGCTCCCCACGTTTTGCTAGGAGAGCCGCTTTTTTCTTTTGTGTTTCTTGGGTGAATAAATTTAGTAATTGTCATAAAATCAAATTTCCATTACAGTCAAGTACTTTCGCAAAATGTTCTTGTCAATGATAAATCATTGCCATCAGAAGAATAGAATTTCAATTACTGCTAAACTATACCCGACAAGATGTAGACAAAGTCATATCCTTTACTTTGCAGGAAAGATTTTTATGACCAAATTTTTCGTTTCTTGAAGCCATTACCTCATAGAAGCGACTATTTCAAAAGAAATTGTACATTCTTGCTGATGTTTTTAGCCCCGGCAATGTGTCATCCTACGTAAGTTTGAAGTATTGGGTTCTGGTCCAGCCTGTGTTTGCCATTAAATATAATGTAACAGTGTTTACAATTTTCTATATAATTTTATGAGATCCTTCATGTACGTAATGTACATGGTTGTTTCCATGCATAATCAATGTTTCTTTGCTCTCGGTATGTAACAGTGTGACATCAGATGTCATAAAATTTGACATGCAAAAAGCTACTAAAGATAAAAGATTGGTGTGAGTGAACTCATTCACAGATATTTATTGGATAATGCAATGTTTAGAAAATTGCCAAGAGAACAAAAACTGATTATTTGTTTTGAAGGTACTGGTAATACATGTTTAACCATGTTTTTGATAAGGATTTCCGGAGTCGGGAACTTTGCGTAACCGGAAACTCGACTGTACATTGTATTTTAACAATATTTGAAGATCATCTCACCCAAAATCAACTCGGTAATATTGTATACTCTTCAATATTAAACATTAAACACACTCAATGAACATGCATTTTTGTACTTCAGGTTTTTATCATTCACCAAATATCACATTTGTAGCGCGTTGCATTCATTGGCGCAAAGCCATCATATGCTGCTACAGTCTCCTCACATGGCTGATGTATTATTCAATCAAAATGACAACCAAATAGTGCATGGGGCCTAAAGAAATAGATGGGCTGTTTGTGCTTCCAGGCAAAGCTTACACGCTTCTGACTGACCAGCTGATTACTGGTATACCGCTCTGGTTTGAGCCAGCCCAGGAAAAGTGGTTCAAATCAAACCATCCATACATATAAGCCTTTGTGGCTTAGTTGGATGGTTATATTTGAAGCACTTGTTGGATGTCATGACATCCTCACTTTGGGTAAAAGTCCCATAAAATGGAGGCAATGTCCCGACATGACCTTTGCTTTTGATTGGGACGTTAAGCATGAAGTCAAACAAAAACTTCCTTTGCCATGTTTGCCTTCTGTGTTTGTTGATGCATATATATGGTAATGTCTGTGTCATGGTATCCTAGGGTGTGTTTCAAACATTTTGTGACTACAAATAAATTCAAACATGTGCTTGGACATGCTTTAAGGTCAAAATGCGTTGCAATGTGACATCTGGATATTGTGTGTCGAGTCTCAAGGAATAGATAAACATAATACGGTATGTTGAGTGCAAATTTCAATTTAAAAACGCTACACACTTTGGCTCTAATTAGATGAAATCCGGGTGTATTTCCCAAAGCGAAGACAAAGATGTCCCATACAACATCCTTAAAGAAAATCACGTAATGGTGCTAAATTGTTCAATCAGGACGGAAGGAAAATCATTTTTGTCTTCAAATTAATCTTGCACACTCTTGTTGATGTAACAAACGAGAAAATAACACTGGTAGTCCAATATTGTTTGAAATCTGGTGCGCAATGTTGCGGGCCGCGCAATGTTAGGGGACTCGCCTGTATTTATGTATATTATTTCAGATGTTGAAAATGGTGGCGGTACACAAACAACACCAAAACAAAGAAGAGTCGTCTTCATTTATCTTCAACATCTTCAAAAAAAATGCTAATAAGGGTCTTTGAATATGATTTTTTTTCGGCTCGTCTCGACGAGCCGAATATACGATAGGATTTTGGCTGGGAACCTACGAAAAATACCGAACACTCCGCATGACTACACAGGTTGGTTTCCGGTCATCCGGTAAGCCGAAAACATGTGATGTTTTAAACGTTAGCAGTGATTGGTTTAATGAAATCCAGCCAATCATCATTTTTCTTTTAAGCAAAGTTCGGATGTAGACCATTTTGCGTATGCTGATATCGGGGCCGTAAGGGTCGACTAATTACCGAACAGGAAATCCAGGAAGCAGGTCATCTCTGCCTTTTTACATTTCCGTCTAACCAAATCCACTCGGCCTTTTTTTCTTTTTTAATTCAATTTTATGTCCCTTTTAAGATAATTTCAGCTCATATAAGTGCATGGGTGGTACGAAAACGGGAGGTCCACAAGAAAAACCATCTGGCAAACCGCAAGCAGAAGGTCTCGCACCGTGATCAAAGGGACCCCACTTTCACTGACACAATTCACACCAAGTAAACCATGTTACATGATGTACACGACTTCCATACATTGGGCCGTGTCTGTTCGCCTCCGAAACACCTCTAATTTCTATAGCTATTTCATTGCAAGCAGTACTGTGGCTTATGCCTACTTAATGACTGATTAGTGTGGGTCGGAAATCAACATATTTTTTTATCCCAGTTGTCCATTATGTTTATGCACACAGAGCCGTTTCTAGCCTATAAAAGTGTAACGGAATCTCTCTCTCTCTCTCTCTCTCTCTCTCTCTCTCTCTCTCTCTCTCTCTCTCTCTCACACACACACACACACACACACACACACACACACACACACATTTACTTTACGACTAATTCTGATGAGATCAGTGTGAGAGTAATCTTGAGCTCATGCACATCAAAATAACAAATTTGTTTTCTCAGAAACCACTAGCATACAAGTTTATTTGTTTAAAAAATGTATAGATTTCCAAAATGGTGTGGTAATAATACAAAATGCTAAACGAGCCGCTTCTAGCTTTTTTTAAAAGCTATCCTTGTTGGTTTTATCAACATTCGCAATGCGTCGGGGAAAGTATTGAAATCCGAGGATTTAATACCTGCACTCTCATGGGCGGATCCAGAGGGGTGGGGGAGACAGGGGGTCCGGGACCCCACTGGAATTGCCAGATTATTAATTTTTGCCATGTTGAAATTTTCCGTCAGACCCCTTCTGGGACTTTGGATACCCCCTCCCCCCCCCCCCCCCACGAGAAAATTTTCTGGATCCGCGCATGACTCTCGCTCTTACCATTAGAATTTCTTGGATTCTGGGCTAGTGGTGGCTCACTTCTAGATGGCCTACCTATGTTGTCCCGATGGCGTGAGGGTGGTGGTGGGTCACACCCTGATGGTGTAGAAGTTGAACTAGTGTACCTCATTTCTAGAAATAATAAACAAAAACCATGTGCCTGGGTTTCAGAATAGAGTTTATTTTTATCTATTTATTAATTCATTCATCATAGTATTATTTATTTATTTATTTATTTATTTATTTATTTATTTATTTATTTATTATCCTCACAATATGTGGCTGTAGATATGTTTATAGGCCTACTTGATGCACTGTAGAAAAATTCAATTTCTGTTTTAGCTGCTTCATCTACTTTCTGGTAGTGCAATGCTAGTTTTTATTTATTTATTTATTTATTTATTTATTTATTTATTTATTTATTTATATCAGAATGGCGAAACGCCAAACTGACAATACCGCACCAGGCTTATGGGGCTTGAGGCCACATTTTTTTTTTAATTTTTGGTTTACGGATCCCACTCTTACCCATCTTTCCCAAAAAGAAATAAAAATAAAATGAAAAATGTATTATTTTTATTTTATTTTCTTCTACCCTCCCAATTTGATAAAAAAATAGAACTGATTTGTGCTTGATATAGTTTCTTGACATTGTTTAATTCTCTTCACATTGATCATTTTAAGGTATCGTGAGAAATAAAAAAAAATCTTGCCATTTATTAATAAGGCACCTTTCTCTGAAACTTCAGACACAGTCTATATCTCGTTATTAGGCCTATTCAGAAGAATCTGAAATCATACATAGAATTATTTAACCAGCGATCACCAAGATAAATATTAGATAACTTACTAGATTTAGTGGTCACTAGTCTAGAATGCTTGTTCTTCGAATGCGTTTTCCTATTTTATTTAGGCTTTTCGACTTCTTCCTTGCACAGTAGGTTTAACCTAGCTTCTGTCAAGAATGGTTGTCAAGACAAAGTGATAGTTGATGCCGCTTCCAATCAAATTTCAGCAATAGCATCACGTGATACATTTTGACCCCCTGACCTCGGCAGCGTCCAATAGGGTTCGGCGTTACATTAGAGTTAGGTCATGTAGACGTGAACGTAACGTTAACGCTTGGCAACGTTTTTCCCATGAGGCAATCGTGTTTGTTACGCAACAGACAACGGCGCTTTGTTGCATTTCATCATTAGGTTTTCCATAGGTGACAAAAGTAGCTAACGCTTTGTCACCTAGCCCGAAAACTAGGCATACAATTTTCACTAAATATGCCCCATTTTAAACGATCATCATAATAGATTAATTTAAATTAGATTAAAAAATCTGATTTCAAAACTAGTTCATGTTAAACGGAAACATACAAGCAAATTCAACCATGTTTCATAATGTGGGTGGGTCCTCAGAGGGGTCCAAATTCCGCTCCATTCCCAACCGCTACGGGAATTTATAGCCATCAATTTTTTTTCTTTTATTTTCTTTAGCTATTTATTTATTGTTTATCCGTTGTCGCAAGATTCCACCCTGACAGTTTTGATTGAAATAAGATTGCTTATGGGTGCATCTGTCCCGAAACTCTAGAAACCTCAATTTATATATGGTTTCAGCTACTTTCACTTAATGTTTCTCGTATTGCTAGTTTATTTATTTATTTATTTATTTATTTATTTATTTATTTATTTATTTATTTATTTATTTATTTAAAGCAGACTGGACACAAGTTAAACATCTATCTTCTGATACTGAGTCGATCAATTTCTGATCCTCACCTCATCAAACTGACAATACCGCACAAGGGGACGGGACTAGCGGAGGGGATTAGTCCCTAGCACTCACACGAGAAGTGAACTTAAACACGCATTAATCTGACATTTCAGAACAAGAAGTGAATATACTATGGAGAACGGATGGTGGATTTATTTATTATTTATTTATTTATCATGCATCTTTTTCTGAAACCTAAGACACAGTCTATATCTCGTTAATAGGCCTACTCAGAAGAGGTATCAGATCATATACAGACTTAGAATTATTTAACCCGGCTACGACCATCGCATTTCTGCATCAGTTGTTTAAAAAGTTAAAAGATAAATGTTAATTAACTTACTAGTGGTCACTAATCTAATGTTTATTATTCTTTATGCGTTTTCCTATTTTTCTTCGGCTTTCCGACTTCTTCCTTGCACAGTAGGTTTAACCTAGCTTCTGTCAAGAATGGTTGTCAAGACAAAGTGATAGTTGATGCCGCTTCCAATCAAATTTCAGCTATAGTATCACGTGATGCATTTTGACCGCCTGACGTCGACATTGTCGGACCGACATTGTCCAATTAGATTCGACGTTACATTGTAGTTCGGCCACGCAGACGTGAACATATTGTTTAGCCCGGCTATACACCACCCTTCTCTGTAGGTGGGAGCGGGTGCAGTGGTTACAAATGACTGGTACATTAAGTTAGAGTTAGGCTGACTCTTATTGCCAAATTCATCGACCCTAGTATAACAATATTATTGGTGTTTGTCCTCTAAAAACAGCTTGTGCTCGACTCGCTTTATTTTATGTATTTTATTAAGTTAGAGTTGAAGTACGCATCCTTGTTTTAATCATACTTGTAGTATGACTTTCTGTTTTTCCTTTGAAGTTTTTATAACATTTAATCCAATACAAGTCAATATGAAAAGAGGCGGGCCCACATATTATTACAAAGCAAAGAGGCGGGATGAAAGCCGTACTATAACTTCCTGACATTGGAAGTTACAGTACGGATCTGCCAATTTGTGTTGTGTCATACTACAAGTTAGTTAGTTAACACCCTTTTGTGTTGTGTCATAAAGACCTCGTAGAAAAAATAAGTAAAAACAGCTCGTCTTCGACTCGCTTTATTTTACTTATTTTTTCTACTCGGTACTTTAACTCTAACAAAAACTTCAGAGCAAAAACAGAAAAGTCATACTACAGTAACAAATGAATTATACTGATGAATTGTAGTAGGCTTATGACGTTTCTGTTTTTCTTTAGAAGTTTTATATTAAATCTAAAACAAGTGAATATCGATCAAAACCTAGACTTAGAAATATACATGCAAGTCAGAAGAAGGTGACATTTAAAGCATACGCCGTTTCTGAAACAGAAAACCAGGCATTTCAGCTTCCATCGGCTAGTATAGAGGCCTATAAATGTAGTTTCTTTCCCCAGACTATCAGGGACTGGAATGACCTCCTTGACTCTCTGTTTTCTACTCCTGAAATGTCAGATGATTGTGTGTCCAAGTTGGCTTCACTCGTGCGATCAAGGGACTAATTTCTCCCCCATCCGAACACCCTGGTGAGGCCCTCCCAGGGGGGGGGGTCTTTGCTCCCTGCTCCCTGAAAGAAAAATGACCTTTCTCCCCAGCTCCCCAAAATGTTTTTCCTCAGCCCCTGCTCCCTAAAACCCCAAAATCTCCCCCAAATCCCTGAAAATAAATGACCCTTCTCCCCCAAATCCCTGAAAATAAATAGCCCTTCTCCCTGAATCCCCAAAACCCCTGTGATAGCCTCCCTGGTGAAATAATGTCATTTGGCGTGTCACCAGTAAACTATTCAGATTCAGAAAATGCTACCCCACAGTTATCAAGGAGTCCGACTTGAATGTCCTCCTAGATCCATTTTCCTCTGGCAAATGCGCGTACGTAATAAAGTTTTATTAGTCAGGTCTTAAGACTTAGACTTGACACATTAGGCGCAGCGTAGCTATTTGACCTAATTAAACGGAATAGGTGCCAGCTTCTTTAATATAACAAATCTGGCTGTAAAATGAAAATCGGCTCTAAAAAATCGGCGTTTTTCACTACAACGTAAAGTCATCCACGATTTCGTAACGCGACGAGGCACATCATAGTCTCCAGGTATCAGTGTGCCTTGTCCTGGAAAATAGTCATGGAACCTCGGGATGCGAAAGACTGGCGAAGCCCGGGATCGAAACTGCGAACCCGGTTTACACGGTGGGCTTAAAGGAATCGATTCGGAAACGCATATTTGGCCCTGTACATATTCATTTAGATGTTACAGTACGTGTTACAAATCAAATTCCACCGATTTACCCCATAATAAGTACACAATCATCGTTTGAAAATTACGCTAAAATGCGTCTCGAATCACGAAGGTTGCCGCCATATTTGTTTACCTGTGACGTCACTCACTCACTTTCGGTTGAGAGCCATTTACAAGCGATCGTACTCCACTTCATTTTATCGATAAAATTCCCACATTAAGGTAAGAAAAAAAAAAAGAAATAAAAACAGAAAAAAACCCTCTGTCACAGGGATCTCGCGGACGCAGGACCCGGCGTCCCAGGACGAGTAAATCTGGGCTCAGACACATGTTTTCCTCAGTGGTGATTCACGGGGCGCAAGTCGTTTTTGCCGCGATACGTCCCAATATTTACCTGTGTTTTGTTGTCTATGAGCCAAAAAAGCATCTTAGAGACATCCATCCGAGTGTATTTCGCACCTTTATGATGTAAATCCAATCAAAATTATGTAACGATAGTTAGGTAGTCGATAATCTTTCATACGTATAATGACGATCAAACGATTTAAAGAATGGCGGTCGCATTTTTTGATGGCGCGTGTCTTTATGTAAACAACTTATAATTGCGATCAAACGATTTAAAGAATGGCGGTCGCATCTTTTGATGGCGCGTGTCTTTATGTAAACAACTTTGATTGCAGTCATTGTTGACAGGTCAGCTGACCGTTTGAGGCGGTAATTGCGAATTCCTATTCTTTTTCTATTGTGCGCGATTCTTTGACGAATTGTATGTGAAATGCCAAAATTCGGAATAAAAACTACCGTGCGTAGATACATGTAACAGTAATTCCATTCCGTTCAAACTGGATTATTAATAAGAATATAGAAAATGTCTACACCTACGATTTTTTTCGCTTTGGGGGAAGCGAAAAGCCGACGACAGGTATCTGGAAAAAACTTTTACCTTATTTCTGTGGCTCGTTTTTACAGTTAATCGCCTGGCACTGAGGCATCTTCGGTAAAAATTATTCTCCGGTATTATCACATAAACCCTTCTGTCAAGTTAAACGTAGAAACTATCCACAAATACAAAATAAAATAACGAAATTATCGCGAGAATATTTGAACGTCTTGCAATTGAAATGAGCGGCTTAAAGAGAAAGTGAGTGAGTGACGTCACAGCTTTATACTGTTTACCGCATTCACCGTGTAATTATCGATAAACCGGTAACCATACCCGATAAAGATGGCGATTCACTCAGATGCAGGAAAAAACGAAGGTTTCCCAACTTTGAATACGAATATTTTGCGTAACAAACCCGATATGCATTCTCTTGTACCAGGAATGAATTTATGATGGTATTTTAAGTATACATACGGCGTCTTATGCGGTTCCGAATCCATTCCTTTAATCAATGCGCCATTGGCGTTGTCAACTATATATACTGAACCTTGAAAATAAGTCACAGTAAAAAGTCAACGGGCTGATATTCGCTGATAATGTGAAAGAAGTACATGTATGTACATATACACATGTATGTACGTGTACCAACAGGGTGTAAAAATATAAGGCGAAAACACTGAACCATGAAATTAGGTCACACTGACCTATATCTGAATGGTTTACTGGTCGTCGGCTGAGTGCTATCTCCATTTTTCAACATTTCGAGAAAATTGGGTTCAAAGGTTTGAGACCCTCAAATAATAACCTTTAATTCTAACTTCTAATAGAAACACAATCATTTCCAGCGGTGTTGCAGATCCCTTTTTACCCCAACAAGTGCGTTATCATTGTCCTATTTATGGAATTCTTAACTTTTGCAAACCAAAAAGTGTTTCCTTTGAACGTAATATTTGGTTATATGACCGTGGAAATTATGATTTGTTAAGAGAGAAAGCTTCTTTGCTCAACTGGGTTGAATTACAAGACGATGATATTAATATATATGCGAAAAATATAACTGACACAATTATGGACCTTTCTAAGCAATGTATTCCGAATAAAAGTGTAAGAGTAAAATCATCTGACCCACCATGGATTACAAGTTCGGTCAAGAAACATATTCGAGCTCGCAGAAGACTTTATCGTAAAGCTAAACAAACCGATGATGTTGAGCATTGGAATAGGTTTCGTCGTCACCGTAATAAAACATTATCTTTAATTCGTAAAGCCAAACAATTACATATTGACAAATTAAAAGAAAAACTGACCTCCAATCAGTTATCTTCTAAAGACTGGTGGGCAACCCTAAAACATTTTATTTCACCCTCAAGATCTTCAAGTATTCCACCCCTTAATATTAATAACGTTGTAGTTAGCGACCCTACAGAAAAGGCCAATTTACTAAATAACTATTTTAGAGACCAAACCATTTTGAATGACAATAATGTCGAAGTTCCACTCTGTCCCCCTCATGATGTAATTTCTGAGCTCAATTCACTTGTTTTGAATCCTGAAGAAGTTTTATCAATTCTCAAGTCACTTCCGACTGGTAAGGCCGTTGGTCCAGACGGAGTAAGTAATAGAATCTTAAAAGAATTAGCTGAAAAAATTTTATATACCTCTAACACGTCTTTTTAATCATTCTCTCTCTAAAAGTTGTGTGCCACTCGACTGGAAAAAGTCCAATGTAAGCCCCGTACCTAAATCTGATGACACTTCTTTACCATCTAACTATAGACCAATATCGTTACTAAGCAACATTGACAAGGTTTTTGAAAGATGTATTTTTAAACACGTATATAATCACTTGCACGTTAACAATATTCTTACATCCTTTCAGTCTGGCTTCACGCCGGGGGACGCTACAACAAACCAACTTACTTTTCTTTATAATACCTTTAGTGAAGCTTTAGATTCCGGAAAAGAAGTCAGGGTGGTGTTCTGTGATATCAGCGAAGCTTTTGATCGTGTGTGGCACAATGGACTCTTATGTAAGCTTAAGGCTGCTGGTATCACAGGCACTCTTCTGGACTGGTTCAAAGATTACCTCGCTGACAGGAAACAGCGTGTTGTCATAACCGGCGTGATGTCCGACTGGAATGATATTAAGGCAGGCGTACCTCAAGGATCCATATTGGGACCTCTATTGTTCTTAATTTTTATAAATGATATTGTGACAGATATTGGGTCTAACTTTTTGCAGATGACACATCTTTATATATAATAGTTGAAAATCCTGATGAAGCAGCCAGGTGTATGAATTTTGATCTTCACACAATTTTTGATTGGGCATGCAAATGGTTGGTAAAGTTTTGTCCCCCTAAAACAGACTCGATGTTATTAAGTCGCAAATTACTTAGACCCTATCATCCGCCATTGTTTATGTCAGATACTCAGATTAAAGAAGTAGCACATCACAAACACCTTGGTATTTATTTGTCCAGTGATTGTAGCTGGCATACGCATATTAATTATATTAAAGAGAAAGCATGGCAGCGGTTAAATGTAATGCGTAGGCTTAAATTTGTCTTAGACAGACGTTCATTAGAAACTATTTATACATCATTTATAAGGCCACTGCTTGAATACGGAGACATGATATACGTTGTATGAAAAGCGGGAATTGGACAAAATACAGAATGAAGCAGCAAGAATAGCGACCGGTGCTTCGGCTCTTGTCTCTATCGAAGCCTTACATAATGAAATAGGATGGGAAAGTCTGCAAACAAGAAGAACAAACCACAAGTTATCTTTGTTTTTTAAAATGCAACATGATCTTACACCTTCCTACCTTTCGAATCTTGTCCCTCCCTCTGTCAGTGAAACTTCTAGATACGCTCTCCGTAATGCGGATGATTATACAACAATACTTTGTAATTCACAACACCATTACTCATCATTTCTTCCCACTGTTGTTAGAGATTGGAATAACCTACCACAACAGGCTAAACAAATCGGCTCCCTGATTTCTTTCAAAGCATTTCTAACTAAAGATAAAATCCAGATACCAAAATATTATTACACCGGGAAACGGAAATGGCAAGTGATGCATACTCGAATTAGAACTAACAGTAGTGCACTAAATACCGACCTGTTTAGGAAAAATATTGTTGACTCTGCTTCTTGCACATGCGGAGCTATCGAAAATGCATATCGATCACTTTTTCTTTATGTGTGGTAGATACACAAATCAGCGTAATGAGTTATTCCATGATTTAGATTTCATACCGCACTTAAGTCTCAATTTGTTGTTGTACGGCGATGTCTCAAAAAGTATTGATTATAACATTCGAATCTGTACATAAGTTTATTGAAAGATCCAGACGTTTCAATTAATGTTAATCATGAAATATATCTTTTTTTTAAATAATATATAAAGATACGTTTTTAGCATTTTGCTTATTTAGAAAGAGTCCCGTCATTTGTTTTTTTTTTCTGATAGTGGTATTCTTTGATGGGATCATCATTGTCTTTTGGGGATCAGCTCGTGTTTTTTTTTCTTTCCAAACATTTCTTGTATACGTTTGCTTGTTTTTTCTTTATCTCTTCAGCCTGTAAGTCTCTATTACCTTTTGAGTATATTTTGCTTCTTGATTCTTCATTGCTAGCTATCTTCCTTTAATTTCTAGCTATCTCTTTGCTTAAAGTCCTTTAATATTATTTATGCTTCGCTGTTAATATTTCAGTTATTAGTTTGTAAATTATCCGCCATAAAACTCACAATATTTCATGCATTAAGGAGATGAACTAAATAAGCTACTTGTAGCTTTCGTTCAAATCCTTTGATACTAACATATGTTGTTTTTGTGGTTATTGTAATAATGTTTAAATTAATAAATATGTGTAAACCAAATAAGGTCAAAATGTTCATATTTAGAGTGAGCATGGCCATTATGAAAATGTCTTTCTGTCTAAATGAGCTTAATTAAAAAGATAGCGGTGAAAATGAAGTAATTTTGGAAAAAATAGGAATTTTGTGTTTGGACATAGAACATTTTGCATAAAAAATGTCCTTATTTTTTCATGACCCGGAGATGGAACATTTTGGTGACCCAGATTCCATAGTAATCAATGCAGCATTTTCGCTCGTTTATAAGTGCAATAAGAATATATAATAATTATCCAAAGTAAGCCTTAAAGGCTGAATACTAATTATAAATCTATTTATCTCAACATACCCTTAAATTTCTTCTTTATATGTATCCTAGATATCATATAATACGTCCAATACCGAATGGAACCAATGGCATAGTAGCATTTGACCATGTGACCAAAATGTCATGTGACTGAATTACTCCAAATGCAGACATCTCATTGGTCGAAATGGAGATAGAACAGTACAGCATTTTCAATTTCCGGCCATTTTGGACATAGAACATAATAAATTTTCCTTATTAAAAGGAACGCTTGGCTAGTCTGTATATACCATTATTTGTCCGTGCTTTGTGGTTTTTCGTAGGTTTGTGGAGTTTTTCGGTAACTCGACGGATCGCATCGGTCATGAACACTTCCTCGCTACGGCGGATTTCAAGCTTTCGTACTTGGTCGGACCTAGGACAAAGTTCCGGGTTTTAGCATTATCCGTCCAGAACGCCAGCTAAATGTTTAACTTTAGATCCAAGTACGTCATTCTTCCCACAAGTCCTAATAAAAACGACCGAGAGCAAGTCTGGTTTCCGTCTTCAATTGCTTTATTATGCAAGAAGTGTAGCAAAACATTGCGACTGGAACCAGGCCCCTGGATGTCAAAGGGAAACCCCATAGATTGAAGGAAATACCCCACAGATTGAGTAGAAATCCTCGTTCCGTCTCAATTGCTTGACGCTGTCGCGCCAAGCAAAAGAACTGTTAATAACATAAAATCTAGGCAGAAATATCAACATCTGACCACACTAGGAGATAGAACTTTTGATTCCGATTCCAACGGTATATCACACTTGATATGACCCAAATATGGAGATAGAACAGTATAGTACTCAGCCGACGTGGTGACACGCCAAATTGACAATACCTCACCGGAGGGGGGGGGGGGCGCCAGGAGGGAAATTAGTCCCTGGCTCTCACATGAGATGCGAACTTGGACACACACAGTCATCAGACATTTCAGCAGAGGAGATAAGATAAGACTAATTTCCCCCCCCCCCCATCTGAACCCCCTGGTGAAATAATGTCATTTGGCGTGTCACCAGTAAACTATTCTGATTCTGATTCTGAATCAGGGAGGTCATTCCAGTCACTGATGAAACTACTTTTGTACGCTTCTTTGCTAGCTGAAGGTATCTGAAAAGCTAAAAAGTGTTTGTTTCTACAACGCCTATTCTTTGGGATAAGGTCATCTGTGGGTATTCTGGCTTTACCCTTTAGACCTTTGTATAGCAATATAAGCCTACTATCCTTCCTCCTTTTCTTAAGAGATTCCTATTTCAGTTGACCTAAACTTAATGCCAGTCATGCTCCCAGTTTCCCGTCACAAACCTTGCCGCACGATTTTGGACCTTTTCCAGTTCTTCCTGGAGGCAAAGAGTGTGAGGGTCCCAAACTGAGCTTCCATATTCCAAGACCGGCCGCACCAGTCCTTTATAAGCTCTGGGGGACAAACATTGGAAATATGAGTATTCCATTTCAAATCATTTGTGATAGTTACACCCAGGTATTTTATGCTTTCAACGTTTTCCAGTACAGTGCCCTCAATAGTTAGCCTGTATCTTACTAGACCATTTATTTGTCAGCTGCATCATGTTGCATTTCGACGGGTTGAAATCTCATTCCCCATTTCCTAGCCCAACTGCCTAAACGATCAATGTCTCTCTGAAGTTTCAATGTATCCTCTTCATTCTTGATGTCACGATAGCAAACACAATCATGAGCAAAGAGTCTTATTTCAGACTCAATGTCTGCTGAGATGTCATTTATATACATAACCACGTAGGTCTTGTTATACTCACTAATAATATTAAAGAAAGAAGTATGTTATTGTTCTAATTGATTGTCAAGATAGAAGGCAAAATCACTAAACCATGAATCAATTTTTATTTTCAAGCACCCTTTCCCGGTTTCAATATTAATGTCCTGCAGATTTACTTTTGCAGGCCCAAACAGATCTTCAAATGTGCAGTTTAGGTCCCCAAATCTTGGACCTGTGTTCCTACTAGTGGATGTGAATAGTTCTTCTCCAGCCTTCGACACTGTAACAGTCTGTACCATGGTCTCTCTTCCTCTAACTGCAAACTCCAACTCCATGCTTGGCACCTTCCCCAGACCTATGTTATCTTCCTGTGACACTCCCTTGGGCTCATTATTGTTACAGTCTTTTCTTGTCTTACTATCTGGGTCTTTCTCAGTATGTGGCTCAATGTCCAGAGTTCCCTTAGCTTTTGAATTGACCACTTCCATTTCACCAGTACTAACAGCTTTCTTTCCCGATTGCTCATTCTCTTTAACCTGAATCCCTGAACCTATCTTAACTCCATGTTCCCTTAGTTTCTTGCATTCATACTCTTGATCCAAGCTGAGAGTAGACTTTCTTTCATTCTTCAATTTGACAGGCGCCCAAACTGGCAATGGAGTCGTTCTCTTTCTGAACATTCTCCCTGACTGAATATCCTTAACATTTCTGGAATCTTCAGAGCCCATGTCAACCTGTTCCTCATCTAAGTATATCTCAGGATCCTTATCCAAACTACTATCATCACTGTCGCTATCCTCCTTCTTGTCACTGACTGCTTCCTCAATGTCATTTTCTATGCAACAACTCATCTGGCTTGTACTGGATGCCTTCAATTCAGTACTCTCTTCTGACTTTTCTGTCTTTCTGCTGTGAAACCGACTCATATGTTGATTGAAGAATCTCTGCTTTGCAAATGTCTTACCACAAGTCTCACAGTAGACTCTGGCTTCAAGACACTGCGTTAAATGCTTCTTATAAGCCTCTATAGTGCCAATGTGTACTTTGCATAAGTCACAAATGAAGCCGGGCTGTTTGTGCTTTCTGGGCGTCATCTTTGTTTTTGGTCTGGGTTCTCTATCTCCCATTTTTGATCTGGAAAGAGAACAAACATAATCAGTTAACCATGCTGGTTTTCTCACTACTCTCCTAGGCCTACCTCCTTGGTCTGCTCTGTCCTCCTGATCTTCCGATTCTGACTCCTCTTCCTCAATGTTTTCTATATCTGAGTCAGCAAGAACCTCACCTGAATCTTCACCAGGTAATATTTGATCAGCCGCTTTCATTAACCGTTCTATATGTATCGGCTCCAGTGCGCCGTTCCTACCACAATTGACCTCATACAGAACATCAGAAAGCGTTTTACTTACTTTGTATGGACCTCGCCAGAATGATGTCCATTTTCTTGAGCATCCGACCAATCTCACAGGAAATAGGACATACACTGAGTCTCCAGCCTGTATGTTGTCAAATACCAACTTTCGATCATGGTATTTCTTCTGTCTACTTATTGACCTACCAGTTTGTTCTCTAACAAATGTGTGGGCTCTTTCCATTTTATCCTGCAACTCCCATACCCATTGGTTAGCCGGAATAGCTTTGATTGCAGCTGGCATTTCAAAAGCTATATCTAGAGGAGTTGTGGTTTCTCTGCCTAGCATAAGTATGTTGGGTGACATACCTGTTGTTTCATTTTCTGTGGCTCTATATGCCATAGTCATATATGGAAGCAGTTCGTCCCAATCGGAATGGTTTTCATCAACAAACATACTTATCATGGATGCTAGTGTCCGGTTGAACCTTTCAACCATTCCATCCGATTGGGGGTGGTAGGCAGTAGTTCTCGTTTTCTCAATTTGTAACAACTTGCACATTTCCTTGAACAGTTCACTCTCAAATTGCCTACCTTGGTCCGAATAGATTTTATTTGGTATTCCAAACTTTGTAACAACTTCTTCTACTACTATTTTCGCAACTGTCCCAGCTTCCATATTGGACATCGGAAAGCATTCAACCCATTTGGTAAAAATAATCCTGGACAACAAGAATGTATTTGTTACCTTTGTTTGAGACAGGAAATGGCCCGGCTATATCAACAGCAATTCGTTCCATTGGGAAACCTGAGCGTAATACCTGCATTGGTGCATGCTTCGAAGGTATCGGACCTTTTCTTCTGCGACACTTGTCACAACCTGCTACATATATGCTCACATCATTTCTCATACCTGGCCAATAGTATCTCTGCCTTAATTTGTTTAAGGATTTCCTAACACCAAGATGACCAGATGGCTTTATATCATGTGCATATCTAAGCACTGTACGCCTCTGAGACAGTGGTAATATAGCTTGCCACCAAACTATATCCGTGCCCAGTACCTCAAATCTCCTTACTACTAAATCATCTCTTACCTCAAGTCTCGGCCACTCTAGCCAAAGACATTTAAGGAAGTAACTGGCTTCTGAAATCTCTGTGTGTTTAGGTCTCTTCCCTTCGAGTATCCAGGACTTAAGTCTCTTTATATCATCACTCTCCTCCTGTAACTTATGTATGTCTACCTGGTCGCCATCGTTATTTTGAGCAGATACCTGGTGTATAACAGTACCTGAGATATCTGTTCCTGCAGAAGTCATGCCGCATTGTCTACAAGGGATCCTACTAAGCCCATCTGCGTTTCTGTGAACTCTCCCAGGTCTGTGTTCAATCTTGAATTCATATGACGAGAGTGTCTCTAGCCATCTGGCTATTTGACCTTCCGGATTCTTGAACTTCATTAGCCAACGGAGACTTCCATGATCTGTCCTTACTGTGAATGCTCTGCCATATAAGTAATGGCGGAAATACTTAACAAAGTTTATCACGGCCAGAAGCTCTTTTCGAGTAACGCAATAGCGTCGTTCTGACTTGGTCAAGGTTCTGCTCGCATAAGCAATCACATGTTCTTTCCCTTCAATTTTCTGCGACAAAACCGCTCCGATAGCCTGGTCACTAGCGTCCGTATCTAGAATGAATGGCTTTGTGAAATCCGGATGTGCTAAAATTGGAGACGAAACCATTTTCTCCTTCAATGTCTCAAATGCAGCATTGCATTCCTCTGTCCATAGAAACTTTTGATTCTTCTCGGTCAACTTGTGTAATGGCTTAGAGATCTCTGCAAACTTTGGTATAAATCGTCTGTAGTAGCTACAGAAACCGAGAAATGAACGCACTTCATGAAGTGATTCTGGCCTTGGCCACTCTCTCACTGCCTGTGTCTTCTTTGGGTCAGTTTGAATTCCCTCACCTGATATCACATGACCGAGGAAGTCCACTCGCTTGGCAAAGAGCTGGCATTTTCGTGGTTTCAGTTTTAGTCCTGCCTCATGAAGCTTCTGTAGAACTTCGTCTAAATTCCGAATCATGTCATCGAAAGTTTTTCCAACGACAATTATATCGTCCAAATAGATAAGACAAATTTGCCAATTAAGACCAGCAAGTACGGTTTCCATTAACCGTTCGAACGTAGCCGGGGCGTTACAAAGCCCAAACGGCATCGTTTTGAACTCGAATAATCCCCGTCTGGATACAAATGCCGTCTTTGCCCTATCAGCTTCATCAACTTCCACTTGCCAATAACCAGAATTGAGGTCAAGGCAAGAAAACCACCCGGCTCCTGACAACTGATCTAGCGCTGCATCGATTCTTGGCAGTGGATAGGCGTCCTTCACTGTGATGTCATTAAGTTTCCTGTAATCCACGCAGAAGCGCTTTGATCCGTCTTTCTTCGTGACCATGACAATGCCACTTGCCCAGGGACTAAAAGATGGTTGTATGACATCCTTCTTTAACATCTCATCTATCTGCTTATCGGCTTCTACATTCATGTGAACCGGTAAACGCCTCAGTGGCTGCTTAATTGGGCAATTTTCTCCGGTGTTGATTTTGTGTCTGATGATGCCAGTGCGTCCTAAATCTTCATCTGTTTTCGAAAATGTTGACTCATGCTTAATCAACAATTTCGCTACCTGCTTCTGTTGCTTTACTGTAAGACCATCGGCTGTTCGAGTGTACAGGTCTTGGAGATGTTCCGGCAACGATGCAGTGGACGAGGATTTCCCTGTCTTGTCAATAATGTTGTGAACATTCGAAACGAAACTTAGATTTGCTATATGTGTTCCGGGGAAAAGGGTTGCATCTTCCTGTCCGAAATTAACAATCCTGACGGGCACTTTATCTCTAGCTTCAACAAGAGCCTTGGCTACCATCCCTTTTCCTGCCATGAAGCTCTTCTCATTAGGTTCAATTATGCCCAATTTACTTGATTGAAAAGGCGAAACATTCACCTTGCCTTCTATAATGGCCTCAGACATAGAAGGTATTCTAACTGTTTCCGAAACACTAATTCTGTAACACCCTATTTTCCCATCAACACTCAACTTGCATATTCTTCCTTTAACAGTTAAAATGTCCCTGTTCATATCCAGTGTACAGTTATTCTTCTTGAGGAAATCTAGTCCAAGGATGCCATCCACGTCAATATCAGCTACCACCATTTCCGTCAAGCACTGTATGCCATTTACGTCTACCATGACCTGTACTTTGCCCTTCACATCTATTGGGTTGCCAGATGCTGTGTACACCTCCGATTGAAATGGCTGTAGCATCATAGAACTGTTCTGACTCAACACGTCCCAGGCCTTGATTGATAATATTGACAGCGTTGCACCTGTATCGACCAAAAATTCTGAAGGAACAGAATTTACTTTGCAGTCAAGGTAGAGTCCTGAGCTCTTGCTTGCTACAAACTTTGATTGATGCTTCTCATTTTCTTCTTTTGGCTTTTCGTCTTGTGGTTTCTGTTCATTCAAAGGACAGGCCCATTTCAAATGGTCTTCTGAGCCACAAATATAGCATTTACGTTTCTCCCTTGGAACGTAATTTCTATCTTGCTGCCCTGGGTATCTTCGTCTATACCCCGTATTACGACCTGGAGGCTGTGGCTGTCTATCCTGCTGTCGTAAAGTCTGCATAGATGTTTGCAGTTCTGCCAATGACTTCTGTAGGTGGGACAGCTTTTCTTCAAAGTTAACTTGAGCTGTGTCTTGAGATTTGCTATCGTCTCCCTTCTCTGATGTTGCTCTCAAAAAGCCTTGTCCTTCTAAATGTTTCTTTTCGGCTCTATTATAGGCTTCAAGTTCAACAGCATGGCGTATGGCATCATTCAGATCCACAGGCCGGGCCTGTTTTACGCGAATACGCATATCCGAAGAAACTAAGGCATCAATAAACTGTTCTTTTGAAAGTGTTTCACGGAGATCAGATGGAGCTGTCGGATATGCCAAATTGGTCAATCTTCGTATATCTTGGCCAAGCTCTGAAAGCGATTCAGTTGCTTTCTGACGCCTTTCTCTCAACTGAACCCTGTATAGCTCTGTTTGGTTGGGTGGAGCGAACCTTTCTTGAAGTGCCTTCGCCAGCTCTGAATAGTCATGTGTTCTGGATGACAGGTTGCCGAACACCCCTTGCGCTTGTCCTCTCAAAGACACTGCCAAATATAATCCCTTTTCCCTGTTTGTCCACCCATTGATTTCTGCACAAGCATCAAAATGTGCTCTGTAATCAGTCCAGCTGACTGATCCGTCAAATGTCGCTGGCTTCAGTTTTACACCACTTTTGCTACCCAGTTTTGACGAGGGCTCCTGAGCTTGATCTGGCTGACTAGGTGCTGGAGCAGCTGGTGTTGATGTTAAGGGTTGACTCTCTCTACCAATTGTACCACACTCTGCCCCCAATATACTACTCTCATCATATGTATATAGATGTGGAGGTTCACGAAAGGATACATGCTCCCTTCGACCCCTAGGTATGTCAGGCAACTGCCTACGCGGGCGCTCAGCATCCCTACGTACCTCACTACTTTGCTCACCTGCGTCAGCATGTTCTTCGGCCACCTCCATGGCTCGCAACTCGCTCTCAAGGTTATGCAGCTCATTCTGCAGCAGACTAAGCTCAGTTTTCTTCCTCATAACCTCTATGCGCTTACCTAGCGTTTCCATCGAAACGTTTAGCCTTGCATTGGTATTAGACTCCATCATTTATGTGTTTAAGGGTCCGTGACAGAACTAGAGTCTATCAAAAATCTCACCTTTGCTGCCACCAAAATTGTAACGAAATATCTGTGAATTAACTCCGAGCGGTCACTACTTGTGTACTACTTAATGTGGCTCGGGCAGCTATTTCTCCAGGGCTGCCAAAGCCTTATACAATAATCAAGAAATACATGACAATTGATATGAAAGATAGATATATTAATTTTCCTTTGGGCTACTTTGCCTAATGATTATTACTAATGATTTGAAAAATGATTAGTTTTGGCCAAAGAATCAAGAGGAATTAGCATTACATGTAAGCATGGGCAATTTATAATGACAACTATGTTCCAGCTCCCTTTCTCAGCGCCCTTGACTTTTACCTATTTCTACCACAGAGACCTAGCGCTGCCTCTGGACACACAGTCAGCTACCCGAGCTCTAATAGCAATCTGATGTATATCCCTCTCGGTAAAGCGAGGCTTCACAAAGAACACGGGATTACAATCTGTTGCTATTCTGGCCCAAAGTACCTGAACTGATTAGTCCCAAGATACCTGTCTTCCAGCTCTCAAACTTAGAGCTGCAGATCGAGTAACACAGCAACCAACCCGAGCACTAATAGTAGACTACTATCTCGCCCTCTCCGTACAGCTAGGCTACACTCAGAGAACTCGGGAAGATAGTTTGTTACTATTTCGGCCTAAAGTCCGTTACCTGTTACTCTGTCAGTAATTAATCAATGTTACCCCTTCAGGCCTCAAGCACAAACTGAACAGCGAACGGTCTTGCACTCGCCTTATATACCCGTTCCGGCACGTGCGCCACTGGATTGGTCCATTTCAATGGGCTAGTCTATTCCTAAAAATTGCATGGGTAAATCAGGTGCAAATAGCGATTCCTTAATAAATCGCCTTGTGTGACGAATTTAACGGGGAAATTGGGCAAATCTATGTTATTTTGTATGCCGAATCCTCAAATATGATTGAAAATGGAATAATCGGTATTACAAACCTTCAGTATCCAGTAAAACTTCCTTAGCAACCGATTTATATTGAGAAAATAAGCGTGGTAAGGCAACTTGCGTAATTAACTATAACTGCAACTGCAGATTTGAAAAATCAATTTGTCACAATAAGTCACAGTGGCCACAGACCAATAACCATTTTGGGGTCAAACGTTTAAGCCTACTATCTCATAATGTGAAAGAAATGTGTTAATATTACAATTTTGTGTAAAGATATAAGCCAAAATCACTGAACCATGAAATTAGGTCAACGTGACCTATAACTACTAAGGGGTCAAAAGTCTGGTCATATTCACTCAATGTGAAAGAATTATGTTCATTTAGCAATTGAGTGTCAAGATTTAAGGTGAAATCACTGAACCATAAAATTAGCATACATGTGATGAGTTTGAAAGTGGAATCAGGGAGATTTTTCTTTCATTTCAGGGAGGTTTTTGAAAAATGTATAGATTATATTAGAAAATTCTTGGTTCATTTCAGGGAGGTTTTGAAATTTTCTTGAAAAAGGGGGGTATGTTAGACAAATTCTAGATCATTTTATCGCTCATTTCCTGGAGTCTCCCTGATGATGAGGGAGGTATCACGTGTATGAATTAGGTCAAAGTTACCTATAACTACTTTGGTGTCAAAGGTCTGATCATACTCATAATGTGAAAAAGGTACATGTATATTCATATAACATGTCGAGTTATATGAATACATATGTATGTCGAGATATAAGGTAAAATCACTAGACCATGGAAATTATTTCAACTCAATCTAACCTTCATGATACACAGAAGACGGACAAAACATCTTCCTAAGTTACTTCTATGTAGCAATAATAATCTTTTTAATGTGTTGGATACATTTTGACCTCTAGCCTCACTCCTGGCTGGGACCCAGAGGTCAGATATCGTATTACCTACTGAGCACCTATGATCCCAGCAGCTATGAGCAATGTATGGATTCTTTATAAGTTGCTGTGAAGACTTCTACAGAACTATACTACAGAACAGTCGATTTTGGCAGTATTCTATATTTTAACCTCTATCCCCACCCAGGGATTTGAAACCCGACACTACAGGGTACTCTATGGTCCAAGTATGAATGCTCTCTGATCAACGATTGTTTAGATATAGACTACTATATACCACAGAAAAGCCATGGTGTTATAGATTTTACCCTCTAGTCCCAGCTCTTGGCATGGACCAAGAGGTCTTATGGCTTAGAATGAAAGTCAAACATACAGGATATCCATGCTCTTAGTATGAATGCTGTCTGGTGAGTGGTTAAGATATGGGCTTCTAGCAAAGTATACTGCAGTGTGACATGCACATTACGAAAACTTGCCCATGCAATATACAGAGAATTTTTTCTGTTGTAAAAAATAAAATTTCATCAGAAAATGTTTGATATTTTTCTTATTTTTGCTCAAAACATAGATTATGGATACACATTAGAACCGCCTCGGTGAGGCGGTTCTAACGAGTACCCACAATCTATGTTTTGGAGCAAAAATAAGAACCAGAGGACCAATGGTCCTGTAAACGCTCACCTGAGGTCTGCTGCATATACCAATAAACATGTTTGAATATTATGGTATTTAATCACAGTGCAGGGGCAGATGAAGCCCTTGGGCCATTTTCTTTTTCAGAATAATCAATATTTTGTCCATTTGCCAATTTCCTGCAGGCTTTTTCCTTCAAATGACATTTTAACAGTTATTCCCATTCAAATGCATTGGCAACCCATGTTGACCTTGCCATAAACTGGGTCAAGGTCATCACAGGGTCATGATTTATATATACATTGTAGTACTTGAGCCATCGATGCTTCAAGCCAAGTTTCCTTGAAATCGGTCCACTGGTTCCGGAGAAGAAGATTTTTGAGAGATTTTTACCATATATGGGCCTGGCGGCCATGTGACCTGGATTATTTATATACACATTGATTATCCCATCCTATAGATGTTTCACATAAAATTTGGCTTTGATTGGCCAAGTGGTTTCAGAGGAGCAGATGTTTGAATATTATGGAGATATACATGTATATATACCCCGGGGTGGGGGCATATGAGCCCCTGTGGTCCATTTTTTGTCAGAATCATTAATAGTCAGTCCTATTAAATGCCCATTTCCTGCAAGACTTTCACTTTAAATGACATTTTAAAAGTTTTCCCCATTCAAATGCATCGGCGACCTGTGTTGACCTTGCCATAAAATAGGTCAAGGTCATCACAGGGTCATGATTTATATATACATTGTGGTGCTTTAGCCATCGATGTTTCATGCCAAGTTTCATTGAAATTGGTCCACCAGTTCCAGAGAAAAAGATTTTTGAAGGGTTTTTACCATATATGGGCATGGCGGCCATCTTGGTCATGTGACCTGGATTATTTATATATTCATTGGTTATCCCTTCCTATTGATGCTTTACATAAAATTTGGCTTTGATTGGTCAAGCGGTTTCAGAGGAGCAGACGTTTGAATATAGTGAAGATATACATGTATATTGCCCCGGGGTGGGGGCACATGAGCCCCTGGGGTCCAATTTTTTTCAGAATCATTAATATTCAGTCCTACTGCCCATTTCCTGCAAGACTTTCACTTTAAATGACATTTTAAAAGTTTTCCCCATTCAAATGTATTGGCGACCTATGTTGACCTTGCCGTAAAACAGGTCAAGGTCATCACAGGGTCATGATTTATATAAACATTGTAGTGCTTTAGCCATCGGTGCTTCATGCCAAGTCTCATTGAAATTGGTCCACCGGTTCCAGAGAAAAAGATTTTTGAAGGGTTTTTACCATATATGGGCATGGCGGCCATGTTGGTCATGTGACCTGGATTATTTATATATACATTGGTTATCCCTTCCTATTGATGCTTTACATAAAATTTGGCTTTGATTGGTCAAGCAGTTTCAGAGGAGAAGACGTTTGAGTATAGTGAAGATATACATGTATATTGCCCCAGGGTGGGGGCACATGAGCCCCTGGGGTCCAATTTTTTTTCAGAATCATTAATATTCAGTCCTACTGCCCATTTCCTGCAAGACTTTCACTTTAAATGACATTTTAAAAGTTTTCCCCATTCAAATGCATTGGTGACCTATGTTGACCTTGCTGTAAAATAGGTCAAGGTCATCACAGGGTCATAATTTATATACACATTGTAGTGCTTGAGCTATTGATGCTTCATGCCAAGTTTCGTTGAAATCGGTCCACTGGTTCAGGAGAAGAAGATTTTTGAAGGGTTTTTACCATATATGTGCATGGCGGCCATCTTGGTTATGTGACCTGGATTTCTTATATACACAATTGTTCCCCATTCCTATAGATGCTTCATATAAAATTTGGCTTTGATTGGCCAAGCGGTTTCAGAGGAGAAGATCTTTGAAATTGTGAACGGACGACGGACGGACGGACGCCGGATCATGGCCATCCTATAAGCTCATCTTGTGAGCCTAACGGCTCAGGTGAGCTAAAAATAGGTATACCCCTGCATACCCCAGTTTTGCTATATAAAAGTGGGGTTTAAGGGGGTAGATGACAAGCACTGGAACAGGAATAGAATGTGGACGACCGATGTGACAACATTAGCTCTTTGCACTTTGCACAGTCGAGCTAAAAGACGATAATCTTAGCAATTAATATGGCAATTCGTCATCGGAACTGTGTTGATTGGGGTTTAATGTCCCATCAACAGCCTAGATCATATATATTGGACCTCAATTTAAATTCTCACCCGTTTCCCGGGATCTAAACTGCAACCTCTAGCTTTCATGGTATAAAAGGTGAGAGCACTGCGACACAAAGGCATCTCAGAACTTTTTTGAACTATGCCACTTTGCAATATGTGCAAGCAAATGGCTAAGTCACAATGTTAAATTAACAACAACAAACTAATTTTCTGTCTTCAGACAGTATCGCATTTCTGACCATTTTAGTTGATTTTACTGGACTATATGAACAAAGACTAACACTTCATGAATTTACATTTTTTATTGTCATGATTTAGATTTCGTGAAAATGAATTTGTGAATGCATTTTGGAATTATGAAAGCGATACATACATCATTGGTTTTACAATAAAGCTGCAATACGAGATGAGCCGCCTCATGAGAAAACCAACAATCTGCAGATGCGAAAACAAAGGCACAGATCAGCTTCGCAGTAACTGCGAAGCTGATCAGCGCCTTTGTTTTCGCTTCTCGGATAGTACAATTCCTCTTCTACTTAAATCCGAAATTTCAAGCTTCTAGCAATCTTCTATGACTGTACAGCCACTGTTCGGAAACCACATTGTTGGTTTTCTCATGAGACGGCTCAGATAATAATCAAAATACATTTTGACAGACAACTCCAAAATACACAAAGTGTCCCATTTGAGCCGCGACGCGAGAAAACCGGTCTTTGGGGTTTCCGACCCGGTCAGACACAAACTGGCCTGTGCAGTCACAGATAAAGGCTAGAAGCTTAAAATTTCGGATTTAAGAAGAGGAATCGTACTATCAGTGTAGCGAAAACAAAAGGTGCTGATCAGCTGTGCACTGATCTGCGCCTTTGTTTTCGTATAGGCAATAACGACGCGGCTCATTTGATATTCTAAATGCTTATCTTAAATACATTTAATTTACTTTGAAAGTCTGAGCAGTAATGCTTGAAGGAGGTGGAGCATAAACAGTGTGGTAATTCTTTAACATTTTTGTATATATTTTTTGCATTTTTGCTGTTGTATGAACATGCATAGACCCTGAACTATGGTAGTAGACTCGATGTCACAGACTTACAGTTATAAATATGAATGAAATCATATATTTGACCAATAGGAATGGGTGAGTCGTTCATATTTATAACGTTAAATCTGTGACATGCGTCAACTATGATCGCTCAGGATCTATGGCCTCTATTGTTTGAAAACACAATCAGGAAATCTTACAGTATAAATCACGCAGGATCATAGTAGACCCACATCACAGATTTACTGTTATAAATGTGAATGATACACTGGTCAAATACATTCATTTCATTCATAGGTAAATCTGTGATGTGAGTCTACTACAATCGTCCAGGATCTATAATAGAAGTGGATACAAAATTGTAGGAAAAGGTTGATTTCAAGATTATTTCAGTAGATTGATTTAGTCCCAAAATAATGCACTAGTTACTAACTGCAATAGTAATAATTTCAAAATTTTAAAAATTAGCATCACAAAACTGCCCTAGTACCACCTTTTACTGTATGAGCTATGTTGATAATGAATGATTCTGTACACAACTTGAACACGTACAATATCTATCATTAGAACTGCTTAGCAGTCTTCGTATAAGATAACAACACAAATATACATCTCCTAGATCATATGACGTTAAAATCAGATTTCATGAGCTAATCAGTAGACAGTTGTGAGCTCTATCTCCAAGTTTGGCAACTTTTGTCCTTGAATTACACAAATCCCTAGATGTTCATACTCTTTTCTTCAACAGCAAACATACTAACAATTTATAATAGGATCAGATCTATGTAATACACAGCCCTTGAATATTGTACATGTATTATAAAATACTGTAATACTGTTTTATTGCATAATGCACTAGTCATTTGTAATCACGCCTCTCCCTTTCCCCGGGAATAGCGATGACTTTTACTTTTGGTCCGGCAAATCCCCACTAAAAGCCCCACCCTGCGGGGACTGCTCACTGATAAAATCACTGCAGTTTTCCCCCGCAGGCTGCTATCTTTTCATTTCAGCCCTTTTTGCATATACAAAGCTAACCCTGGGTATTTCCCCCGCACTGTCATGGCAAAACTTTGTTCAAAGCCCCGCTCATTTTACGGCTATCCCCCAGGGGTGGGGTGGGGGGCCATGGTTACAAATGACTAGTGCATAAATATTTTACAAAATGTTAGATGATGATGGAACTTAATTAATGAGCCGTCTGCAGGCTACCAGACTTGAAAATCAAACCCTAGACCGTCTGCTTAATTAGTTAGCAGTGAAACCAGCCTCTTATAAAACAAGGACAGTATAAACATATACTACTTCAATTCTGATTTCTCACAATAAATCCATAAAAATTCTTGAATAAAGTTACATCTATTGCACTTCCACTTCTATCAAAAAGATGACTGAACAGAAATTGATGGATGCATATTACTAGTATAAAAGCCACTTGTAACCAAATGCCACTTTTCTACCTATGGGAAAAAAGTGAAAAAAAAAAAACAAACAAAAAAACAGTGGCTTTAGATTTTTCTTTTTTTATATGACTGGGCAGATTTTTTGACATGTTTGCAGTTTTACCTCTCTCCAGTTACACACATAATCTTTTATACCATTAACAAAAACATGAACATTTTGTGTTACAATGAACACGGTCATAACAATGTTGTCATGGTTACTGTATATATAATTATGAGCAATATGGTGTCTAAATTAGCAATATGGTACAGCACAGATGGCAGCACTTTCACACAGTCATACATCTTGCTTACGTACATCATTAGTGTGACAAAATCCAATATTGGTGGCTTCATAAGCAGTTTTACCTCTTGTTTTTAACCCATTTATGATTAATGGATTTACCCACTGTTATCTTTGGGTAAAGTCCACTTCAAGTTTTAGGGGCTTCAGGTGTGATTTTAAAATTTTATTCCATTTTTCCATGAAATTCCTCTCAGCAAACAGAATAACCCCAGATGTGATGCCACATTCTGCCGCATCACATCTGGGGCTATACTGTTTGTCCTATATGTCCAATACCAGAGGACCATTGGTCCTGAGAACGCTCACCTGAAGCCTGATCTTGGAGTATTAAGTCATCATTAAATGACCTTAACCTTGAATACTCACACACCTTTATTGACTTAATAAGTTGTCTGCACCTGCAAAGTTTCAGGTCTCAGGCTGCAATAGTTTCCAAACCCTGTGATTTCTGAGAAAACTTTAATTTTAATTTTAATATTTAAATGACCTTGGGTCAAGGTCAAGAAAGGACCTTGGCCTTCATTAATTACTTACCTTCATTGACTCCATTAGTTGTCTGCATCTAGCAACTTTCAGGTCTCAGGCTGCAAGAGTTTCCAAAATATCCATTGTTTTCTCCTTTTTCCATGTGAAAGCCTATGTTTCCAAAATTGACCTTGCCGTAAAATAGGTCAAGGTCATCCAAGGGTCATCATTTCATCAAACTATGATGGGCTGTAGTCCCAAATGCTACATACCAAGTTTCGTGAAAATCGATCTTCTGGTTCATGAGAAGATTTTTGAGTGGTTTTTACCATATATGGGCGTGGCGGCCATCTTGGTCATGTGACCTGGATTTTGCAATCAAACTTTCGTCACCCCTACCCATGGATGCTCCATATAAAATTTCACTTTGATTGGCCAAGCGGTTTCAGAGGATAAGATCTTTGAAAAGTGTGTATGGACGACAGACTGGCCAAGGTCAAGAGATGACCTTGACCTAAATTAATCACATACCTTCATCTACTCCATTAGTTGTTTTCATCTACCACTTTTCAGGCCTCAGGCTGCAATAGTTTTCAAAAAATTCCATAGTTTTCACTTTTTCCCATGTAAAAGCCTATGTTTCCAAATTTGACCTTGCCGTAAGATAGGTCAAGGTCATCCAAGGGTCATCATTTTATCAAACTATGATTGGTTGAAGTCCCCGATGCTACATACCAAGTTTTGTGGAAATCGGCCCACCAGTTCTGGAGAAGACGATTTTTTAATTGTTTTTACCATATATGGGCGTGGCGGCCATCTTGGTCATGTGACCCGGATCTCGCGATCAAACTTCAGTTCCCCCTAACCATGGATGCTCCGCATAAAATTTCACTTTGATTGGCCAAGCTGTTTCAGAGAAGAAGATCTTTGAAATCGTGGACGACGGACGGACGACGGAAGCCGGATCATGGCCATCCTATAAGCTCACCTTATGAGCCTTCAGCTCAGGTGAGCTATAAAAAAAAACACCAGGCTTAAACGAGTTAAAAGAGGAAATTGCTTTGCTTTGAGCTTTGCATGACCTTGTTCATAATTTGGAAATTTCCAGCTCTTCATATTATTGAAATGATTTCCAACAATTCAAATTCCCCATAATGAAAATGGTTGTGTATAACAACACTGAAGCAAGAAATTATAAATACAAAAGTTAGAAAAAAATATTATCAAAAAGAATTCAAGACTTGATTCAGGACAAAATGCTTGTATATGATACCCCTGCTGGTTTGCAATTGCTTTAAGACACATTTTACTGTCTTGACTTTATTGCAATTTATATTTAATTGATAATACTACTTTTTTATACAAATTAATATTGCTCATATTTTCTTACAGGTCAACCTCATCATAATGCTTACTTTACAGTTTCATGGAAACAGAATGTTTTATAAGTGAAACCATGTTATAATGAGGTTATTTACAATAGACATATAGTAAATAATTATTTTGAGAGCCATTACATGGCCGTGTTATATTGAGAATCACATTATAGTGAGGCACGTTATAATGAGGTTGAACTGTAAAATTGTTAAAATGTCATCATACTTCAGTCACACAGCTTTAAAAAAATCAAGATGAAAGCATCTGTCAAACAACTCTAAATAAACAATAAAATTCCAAATAAACAAAAATTACATCAAGTAAATGTATTAACAAAGAACATTCTTAAAAACTGATTTTATAAACAATAAATATTTGGCAAGCTATGCTAAAATTTTTACATTATATGGGCTCAGCAAAATAATACAAAAAGGTTTTAAAAATGTATTTCACAGACTGATATGCTTCAAAAGCTGAATAAAGATTTTTTCTGACCAACCAGTGGGCATATCTATATGCAATTAAATGTGATTTTCAGGACGGCAAAATGCTTTTAAAATAATTTATTTTTTTAATGATGTTTTCTATAATCCAAGTTCATTTCTATCATACCCCTGCACATAAATGTAGATAACACCAGTACTTGAGTTTAAAGCAAGCAAGATTTAATAAATGACAATAATAAACAACATTACATACATGCATTTATTTTCAAAAACTCAAAGACAGCTAAACATTGTATTTGATCAGCTCACAAATTACGAAAACTTGCCCATGCAATATACAGAGATTTTGAGCGTTAAAATTGAATATCTTTCTTATTTTTGCTCAAAACATAGATTGTGGGTACTTGTTAGAACCACCTCGCGGTTCTAACGAGTACCCACAATCTATGTTTTGGAGCAAAAATAAGAAAAATAGGTATACCCCTACATACCTGTTTTACTATATAAAAGTGGAGTTTAAGGGGTTATTCATTGCAGGAACATGTTTTCCTGATGAGTATCTTTTTTTTATTATTTTGCTGGCCCCAAGATCAAGCACTTTATTCACAAAATTAGAAGCAGCTTATCTATATTGCTTGAGTAACACCAAAACATAAAACAAGTAAAAATATCTACAAAAACATGTATAACGTAACAAACATAACAAAATATTGTTTTCATATTCATAAATGATAGAACCGAATTCTTGGATTCACACTGCACATATTGCATTTCATCCTCAGCTTATCTTACTAGCTATAGGCCCATTTCAAAGTGAGACGCGATGCGAGAAAACCGGTCTTTGGGGTTTCCGACCATGTCTGACACAAACCGAGCTGAACAAGCACAGAAGATGGCTGGAGGCTGGAAATTTTGGATTTAGAAAGTAGAGGAATTGTACTATCTGTGTAGCAAAAACAAAGGCGCTGATCAGCTTCGCTGTTACTGCAAAGCTGATCTGCGCTTTTGTTTTCGCATAAGCAAAAATCTGGTTTTCTCATGACGCGGCTCAAATGTATATATGTTGCTACATTCTGTCAGCTTGAACTGTTATCAGGTAACTAAACAATTGACTCTTATAAAACAGGATTTTCGTAGATGACAAAAAAATATTTTTTCAACTACATAGACCTTGATATTATTTGGCAAATAGGTTACCGTATAGACGCCAACTTTAATATTCATATGTTGCCGTGGTGGGCTTGTCCACCTGTTCAAGTGGGTAGATTATAGAAAAGGCGAACTCAGTCAGCGTAGACCGCTGTCAAATATTTTGTTAGAAATCGGCTACCTGTATGTGGTCCAATCCAGTTAATTAGGCAAATTCGTATTTCATTCTCATTTTCTAACTGGAGACCTGTGAGTTGAATCTTTTAACTGTATTTACCTATATCAAAAGTAGTATAGGTCTAATAAAGTATTCATGAGGTGCTGCTCATACACTAACCTATTTGCTGAATAATATTTTCCTTACATCTATATTGTTGCCATCGTTCTCAACACTTTTTGCTTGTTATGACTGTATTTAATTTACAGACACCCTGTTCATAACTATCTTTACTGTAAGAAGAGTCCAAAATTACAGAAAATATCAAATACCATGCTGTAACTTCAGAAATTTTTGAGTGACTTTTATTTTGTGATTTTTCTCTTTCCAAGTTATTTGTGATTTCTTAAATTTGCATTACTCTTCAGTCTATAAAGCTTATAATAACCCTTAATTAGTTAAAACTCGCCAGACAACAAATTCACAAATATTGGCGGAAATTAAGTTCTCTCAAACATTTCTGAAAATACAGTATTCCATATATTTAATCAAAGATCAATTATTTCAACCATTACAAAATGTTTAAGGCCAGTTGCAAACCTGTTCCTTCGCAAATTGTGATAATTAGTCTCGTGATTCCAACCATTCTTTATACCCAACTCAACTGTCAGAGCTTGAAATTAAATTGCATGTAAATATCAAAACAGTCCAAGTAAACATTCTATCACACTTTCAAAATGCAATATGCTTAGTAAGCAATATAATGCTGTTTGGGCCCCTATGTCCATTCAAAACATACTACATCCCAGATCAGTAGCTTTAGCAATGCTGATGACAGGGCACCATCCAATAAAGAAGCAGCCAATCAACTCCAGCAGTTTTAGCTAAGCTGTTGACAGGGCCCATATACCCTGCAGGTCCTTCAAGCCATGTGGCTGGTAGCCATGGAAAATCTTGTTGCTATGGCAACAGCTGCTTTGGTTACAGCAGAAAATACAAGATAATCATCACAACATCTAACTAACCTGAAAATAGAATAACAGAACATATGAGCAAATTAAGGTTAAACAATTTAATGCAAGTTTATTTGATAAATATACCCCATAGTTTGTGAGTCAACAAAGTTTGGCACGGCAGTCCGATTTCTGCTCGACTTAAGTGACATTACATTACACAACTAGAGTTCAAAGACATTATGTTATGTACCTAGATTTCAGTGATGTTACATTACATTTGTGGTGTTACATACCTTGAATTCAGTGACGTTACATTATGTACTTGGAGTTAAGTGATGTTACATTACATACCTAGAGTTCAGTGACGTTTCATATGTAGTGAGAGGTGGTCCGACCTTGAGAACGCCCGGTCACAGACACTACATTTGAAAGGTTTTTCGCCAGAGTGTTTCCGATAATGTCGCGTCAACTCATCGGATCGAGCAAACCTCCATGTACAACCTTCCCATGTACAAATATATGGCTTTTCTCCTGCATAGAGATAGAACAGTTCTGTACTAAAAGTTAAATTATATATGCCAAATTATCTTCATCTTTTGGGTGAGTCCACTTTCATTTTAAGGGCATCATGAATAATTTATTTTTTCCCCCCATCATAATCATATTTGTGAGTCCGCTTTCATTTTTAGGGGCAGCATAAGTAATTTTCTATTTTTTCTTTTTATTTAACTTTGTTTTGTGAAAATACTCTAAGCAAACAGAATAGCCCCAGGTGTGCAAAATCACATCTAGAGCTATACACTTTGCCCATGCACAATAAACAGGATGTTAGGTTTAAACGAGTTAACAGTGACTCAAGAGTTAAGTTTAAGGTGCTGACCAAACAAACAAACCTGTGTGTGTTCTTCTGTGTGCCTTAAGGTGTGAACTTTTTGTGTAAACTTTACTGCAACCATCAAAATCACACCGGTGAACCCGTCTCTTCTTCTCACACTGTGCTGCTAGGGACTCCGCTGTGACAGGGAATGGTGGGGGTGATGGTGTGGACTTGCTACTGGTCACTCTTCTCTGTAAGGACTTGAAATGTCTGCAATGACAGAACAATAACACATTTAAAGGTTTGTAAAAATGGTGAAAAATGGCCATTGCAACAGGCCTTTAACTTATACCATAGTCTTTTACAATTTACTGTGTGTACTGAGACATTGCATACCATGTAGCTATTACAGTTGCTGAAGTACACAAACATTGATTTCGACAAGCAGCTTAAAATTCACAGTACAAGGGGAGTTACTCTGATGAATACCAATCCTGCTACCTTGTCCCGAGTTACATTTCTTGAATTAACATGCTTCTCTTCTCTAAACAAATAGTCAAATGCTGTAATAGAAAAATTACCATCCAAAACATTTTGAGCCGTGACTTGAGAAAACCGGTCTATACAGTCACAGAAGCAGGCTAGAAGATTTAAGAGGAAGAGAAATTGTACTATCCGTGTAGCGAAAACAAAGGCGCTGATCAGCTTCGCAGTTCCACAATACAGCTCATTTTATACCATATGATAATGTGAACAATGACTAGGAGAATGAATGTAAAACAGTAGAGACATTGACCAGACTGCTGCTCTATAATCAATCTGATCTAAGACAGCAAATTTTGTCAAGGTCAACACCAATAAGACCAAACAGTTATGATATAACTCTAAAGTGCTTACTCTGATGCCTCCTTGATTCTCCTCAGTGAGAGTAGAGCAGCTGACCCTATCTTGTTGATGGATTCTACACTCACACTGGGATAGTCTGATACATCATCTAAATCTGAAATTATGGAAGAACATGTATACACTGTATTCTGATTTTTTTCTGCCAACTAAGATGTTGTCAACTGCAATGTTGGAACAATTAGTTATCCTAACCAACATGTTCTGACCTCCAGTGCAAAGTAAGACTAGAAGGTCCAGGCATTGATACAATTAAATTTAACATTCCAAAGCAAATGTCAGGCAGGAAAGAGAAGACAGGATACCTAGCTATTTCCCAACAGTTATCACATCTTCTCAGAGCGCATTCTATTGCAATTATACTTCTTAAGTTCTGGATTCTTTTCTTCTATGATGAAGAGGAGAAAGTGCTTTGTTTGTGTTTGTTTTCTGTTGTGTTTGTTTTCTGTTGTAGTTGTTTTCTAGTTTGTTTGTTTTCTGTTGTGTTTGTTTTCTGTTGTGTTTGTTTTCTGTTTTGTTTGTTTTCTGTTGTGTTTGTTTTCTGTTTTGTTTGTTTTCTGTTGTGTTTGTTTGTATTTGTTTTCTGTTGTGTTTGTTTTCTGTTGTGTTTGTTTGCTGTTGTGTTTGTTTTTTCTGTTTAGTTGGTTTGCTAGGTGCAGCCCACCCACCCACAGAAACATGCATTGTTCATTTTGAAGAATGTTTCAAAAGTGCAATTTCTTGCTTTTTGTGCACCACAAACTCTCTATCAGGGAAGGTTTATTTATCATATATCTCAAATGAAATGAAATGAGCAACATTGAAACAAAACCTGTCTTTCCAGTTTCAAACCAGATCATACACAAACTAGCCTGAACACCCATTAAAGACCACTTGAAGCTTAATTTTTTAGATTTCGGGACAATATCTGAACCCAAAACATACAAGAGCTCGCTAGCTGTACAATACTGTACCGAACCAAATATACAGTTGTTTGATAAAAAGCAGGTATTCTGACAAGCCTGCTCACATCTCTTAACTGAAAGGTTATTCTGCAAAACTTTATTGGCATATCTGTAACTATCATGATAAAGCTACCTGCTGCACCAAAATAAACCAAGTGAGCTGCATCATGAGAAACTGGCTTTTTGCATATATGCGAAAACAAAGATGCAAATCAGCTGTGCAGTAACTGTGCAGCTGATCAGCGCCTTTGTTTTCACTTAAGGGATAGTACAATTTCTCATCTACTTAAATCCAAAATTTCAAGCTTCTAGCATTCTTCTGTGACCGTACAGGCCAATTTGTGTCAGACCCGGTCAGAAATCGAGAAGACCAATTTTCTTGCTCCGCAGCTCACAACTATCCTGATAAGACCTGGATATTATGTAAACCAAAACACATCTTATCCTTGGAAAAACACAAAATGTGATCAGAAGCAATACAGGAATGTGTGTGGGGGCTAGTTCATCTATACCAAGTTAACTGCCATTGAAATACTTAGCAAAAATTCACTGAAACAAAACTTAGCTTTAGAGTTACAAGAAGATGTAACTCATACATTCAAGACTGATAAAAATTGTCACAGTAGTTGGCTAGAGGCATGAAAATTCATAATTTTAGTAGTGTCCAAAGCCCCAAAAGAGCTACATGCTCTATACATTAAGTCTGATAAAGCGCTTTCTTCAGAAAGCCTAGTTTGCATATGAGCCGCCTCGTGGGAAAACCAACAATGTGGTTTCCGAACAGGTCTGACACAAACCGACCTGTACAAGCAGGCTAGAAGCAGGCTAGAAGCTTGAAATTTTGGAGTTAAGTAGAGGAGGAATTGTACTATCAGAGTAGCGAAAACAAAGGCGCTGATCAGCTTCGCGGTTACCGCAAAGCTGATCTGCGGCTTTGTTTTCGCCTATGCAGATTGTTGGTTTTCCCACGAGGCGGCTCATATGATTTTGAAGTGATTGCTGTACAAACTAGTCATGAAAACATGCCCATGTAATATGCAGATTTTTCCTACCGGTATGTTGTAAAAATTGAAAGTTTTCAGTAGACAAATTTTGATGTTTTTCTTATTTTTGCTCAAAACATAGATTGTGGGTACACATTAGAACCACCTCGTCGAGTACCCACAATCTTAATAGGTATACCCCTGCATACCCGTTTTTTTACGCCTCATCGAGGCCGTTTTCTAACGAGTACCCACAATCTATGTTTTTGGAAGAATAATATGTATACCCTAGTTTTGTTGTAAATCAAATATCTTTATTGGTTTTAGAAATCTAGAAACAGGATATATAAAAGTGGGGTATAGGGGGGGGGGGGCTGTATATTACACGGACATTTTATCCTGATGTCTTGTGTAAAGTTTAAAGCCAACAAAAGGCAAGTTTCTAAGGATCATCTCATATCATGCTGGGAGTGGGTTTTCAAATTCTATTTAGTTAAGACTACTTAGAGTAGGCTGAACTGGGAGTGGTGTTTCCATAGCAACTCACAGAGAAATAATCAGTGAATTGAATATACTAAACAAAAAAAGAAACACAACAAAATACTGGTAACACACGGTCTGCAATCTAAGATCATTACAAGATAGAAGTCATGTCAAAATTGTGACAATATAAAATTTAATGTAAACCTGTCTGCAACATGACATGATTCTTGTGGCCGTATAAAAAAAACATAACTTTGTTCGAAACCTAGCCTCTTATTTAATGTGAAGAAGTTCAATACTATTATGATACATTAATCTATACTTTCCTTTAACAAGTACTAAAAGTTTTATGTAATCTAACCACAAGTCTCTTCTTAATCAAAAAAGTAAACAATTGGGTTTGATACTTTATCTTAATATGGTGATAAAAGTGGACCCCCTTTAACTTCCTGATCTAAACTTAGAAAAAAATAAGAATGTTACTCTTTTATTGACTAACATTGTTTCAAAACAATAGGTGGATTTGCTCGCTTGATTTGTTGCTATACTTCAGGCCTTCTATGGTAAACAGCTGATGACATGTCCGGATGATCAATTCTAGGGCAAACCTAGAAGATGCAGTTTACCAACATTTAGTGACAATTCTTTTGACATGTAACTGACATGCTCTTCTTGGATGAATGAAAGAAGGAAATGATTTTTCAAGAAAGAATATCTTGGTGGCAAGGATCAATGATGCTCATGAAGTGAATATCTATATCGGCCAAGCCACTAGGTCGGAACAACGAAAGTTCAAATTAAAACCCACCTGACTTGAGTTTTGGGTAAGGTAATGCTGATACTCCCATCCTGATACCCAGGGGGTGGCTGAGGTCTGACATATGAACATCATGTATAAAGTCAGGAGATGTAGATTTCTTGTTGATTGACAGGTCTACTGGCTCTGTTTGGAGGGGCTGAAAATAGAATATGGACAGAGCATTGAGATTTAGTATACTGAAAAACAAAAGTTAAGTAATGACCGGAACTAATGCTATATGGACGAGAGTAATAAGCTAAAAGCATGTTTGACATTACACAATTTTAAGTTTAAAATGGTAAAGCTCATAGGGTAAGTAGCTCTTTGCCCAAAGGTGGCTACTGAGCCATCTTAACACAAAAGGTGGAAACAACACAGAAACTGATACCATATTATTGAGCCGCGACGCGAGAAAACCAGTTTTCAGGGTTTCCGACCAGGTCTGACACATACACTCCTAATGTCAGTATGTGAATGAATCTTTCATCCATTCAGCCCACTGGATTCATTATTCACAACCCCTGTCTTGGGAGGGTAGTAACTAAGACTGCACAGTCTCAGAAGAAAGTTAGAATCTTGAAATTTTGGGTAGATGTAGAGGAGGAGTTGTACTATCCGAGCAGCAAAAACAAAGGCGCTGATCAGCTGTGCAGCTACTGCACAGCTGATCTGCGTCTTTGTTGTCGCAAAGGCAAAAATCCATTATTTCTCATGTCGCCACTCATATCAAACAAAATAGAGAACCTGAATTATAAAATTACTTAGGGCAATCTGATTGCTGCTGAGTTCGGCATATGCCCAACACCATCCTAATCTTTGACAATAATCAAAATATTCAATTACTGAACCATATAAAAGAGATTTGTAGCATAAAAATATGCCGTAAATGTCACACATACATGTCATGAAAATGTGTATGATGGGTATGGTATTGCTGACCTAAATATCATTTTGAAAAAAGTCAGTCAACTTGATGCACTAGTAAATCTAAACTGTAAATGGAGAACTTTTATTGCAGGAACTCTGGACTTTATTTCACTATTACCTCAGCTTCCATTGTCATCATATGGTCAAATTACACTCTGTGTCTATGTATCTATATTTATGCCTGCACCGTGAGACAAAGTATCTCAACTTTTTTTAAACTAAAGTCATCAGTTGACCGTGAGAGGGAAGCAACTGGGCACTGATGCTGCTATGTCTGAATTAATAGTTATCTGTCTGTAAAGTCCGTCAACTCCATAATTTATGATAATTACAGCAGTAAGCTCATCAAATATTGGCCGACTGGTTACATGTATTTTCAGATTTAACATCTAGGTTTTCACATAATGTGATCATAACCAGAGGACCAATGGTCCTGTAAACGCTCACCTGAGATCAGCTGCATATACCAATAAACATGTTTGAATATTATGGTATTTAACTCCAGTGCAGGGGCAGATAAGCCCTTGGGCCATTTTCTTTTTTCAGAATCTTCAATATTCTGTCCATTTGCCAATTTCCTGTTGGCTTTTCCTTCAAATGACATTTTAACAGTTTTCCCAATTCAGATGCACAGGCAACCCATGTTGACCTTGCCATAAACTTGGTCAAGGTCATCACAGGGTCATGATTTATATATACATTGGAGTACTTTAGCCATCCATGCCTCACGCCAAGTTTCCTTGAAATCAGTCTATTGGTTTCAGAGAAGATGATTTATGATGGGTTTTTACCATATATGGGCATGGCGGCCATCTTGGTCATGTGACCTAGATTATTTATATACACATTGATTCCCCCATTCTATAGATGCTTCACTTAAAATTTGGCTTTGTTTGGCCAAGCGGTTTCAGAGGAGAAGACGTTTAAATATTATGGAAATATACATGTATATTGCCCCGGGGTGGGGGCACATGAGCCCCTGGGGTCCAATTTTTTCAGAATCATTAATATCCAGTCCTACTGCCCATTTCCTGCAAGACTTTCACTTTAAATGACATTTTAAAAGTTTTCCCCATTCAAATGCATTGGTGACCTATGTTGACCTTGCCGTAAAATAGGTCAAGGTCATCACAGGGTCATGATTTATATACACATTGTAGTGCTTGAGCCATCAATGCTTCGTGCCAAGTTTCGTTGAAATTGGTCAACCGGTTCTGGAGAAGAAGATTTTTGAACGGTTTTTACCATATATGGGCATGGCGGCCATCTTGGTCATGTGACCTGGATTATTTATATACACATTGGTTCCCCCTTCCCATAGATGCTTCATGTAAAATTTGGCTTTGATTGGCCAAGCGGTTTCAGAGGAGAAGATGTTTGAATATTATGGAGATATACATGTATATTGCCCCGGGGTGGGGGCGGATGAGCCCCTGGTGCCCAATTGTTTTCAGAATCATTAATATTCAGTCCTACTACTCATTTTCTGCAAGATTTTTCCTTTAAATGACAATTTAACAATTTTTCCCATTCAAATGCATTCGCGACCTATGTTGACCTTGCCGTAAAATAGGTCAAGGTCATCAAAGGGTCATGATTTATATATACATTGTAGTGCTTGAGCCATTAATGCTTCATGCCAAGTTTGGTTGAAATCGGTCCAGTGGTTCCGGAGAAGAAGATTTTTGAAGGGTTTTTACCATATATGGGCATGGCGGCCATCTTGGTCATGTGACCTGGATTATTTATATACACATTGGTTCCCCCTTCCCATAGATGCTTCATGTAAAATTTGGCTTTGATTGGCCAAGCGGTTTCAGAGAAGAAGATGTTTGAATATTATGATAATATACATGTATATTGCCCCGGGGTGGGGGCGGATGAGCCCCTGGTGCCCAATTTTTTCCAGAATCATTAATATTCAGTCCTACTGCTCATTTTCTGCAAGATTTTTCCTTTAAATGACAATTTAACAATTTTTCCCATTCAAATGCAAAGGCGACCTTTGTTGACCTTGCCGTAAAATAGGTCAAGGTCACCGCAAGGTCATGATTTATATACACATTGTAGTACTTGAGTCATCGATGCTTCATGCCAAGTTTTGTTGAAATCGGTCCAGTGGTTCCGGAGAAGAAGATTTTTGAAGGGTTTTTACCATATATGGGCATGGCGGCCATCTTGGTCATGTGACCTGGATTATTTATATACACATTGGTTCCCCCTTCCCCTAGATGCTTCATGTAAAATTTGGCTTTGATTGGCCAAGCGGTTTCAGAGAAGAAGATCTTTGAAAATGGTGGACGACGGACGGACGGACGGACGGACGACGGACGACAGACGGACGACGGACGGACGGACGGACGCCGGATCATGGCCATCCTATAAGCTCACCTTGTGAGCCTGACGGCTCAGGTGAGCTAACAATATATAGGTATTAAAGTCTACTACTTTGTAAACAATACCACCATAAAAATAGTGGTATCATGACTAGCAAATATGCAAATTTTTAAAAGGAAAGTACAAATCAAATTAAAAAAATGTTCACCTGAGTAACTTGAAGTATGAAAATGCATTACTGAAAATGACAGGTCTCTCTCAGGGTGGTGAGCATGTTTGCTAAAGCGCCTATCTCACTGGAATGCGACAACTGGAGACTAATTTGCTACTTGTTCGCGACTATTTCGCGATACAGATTAACGATATAAACACAATTTTCTTGTTGCAGTCTCATTGAATGGTCATTTGTACAACAAATTTGCGAATTTCAGTCTAATTTTGAAAATATATCCCGCGACAGTCGCGCGAATGTTGTACGACAGTTTGCGAGACATTCTTGAGAGTATCTCACGACGTTCCCACGAATGTAGCTTTAGTTTCATTTTCATTTGTACAACAGTCGTGAGACATTCGTTAGAGTGTCTAACTACATTCATATGAATATCACTTACCGTATTCGTTCTTATTAGCGCACATGCTCCAATAAGCGCACACCCCGGTATTTTCCAAAAAAAAAAATGCTTAAGCGCATACTGCTCGAATAGTATATTGGTATTTTACACAAATTCTACACATTTATACCGCATTAGAAGCATTAAAACTTAACCTTAGATGACCGAAAACTACTTTCCAAAAATTTGAATACTTGAATGACATCACCATTGATCATCATTGATAGATTTGACGTTTCAGCATTTTGTTGAGTAGTTTTCCTTCATAGTGTGCGCTTATTAGAATGATATTTTGTTACCTTAACTTTTAGTTATTTTGAAAACTTAAGCACACTGTGCGCTAATTAGAATGAATACAGTAGTTTTATTTTCGCGCCAGATAATTGCGAGTTATTCACATTTTCGCGCCAGATAATCGCGAGTTATTCACATCTTTTCTCAAGACTGTCCCGTGACTGTCAAACGACATTCGTTTGAGTGTCGCCAAATTTTCGCTTTGTAAATTCTCCAAAATTCCGTGGCGACTGATTTGCAACACTCTCACGAATGTTGTTGCATGACAGTCGCACGACAGTCTTGCGGCATATTTTGGCAAAATAAAATGGGACAGAATTTTTAAACATGTTTAAACCCTCGGGACTAGCTCGCCACACATGAAAATTCTCGCGACACTCACACTAATGTCATGCGAAAGGTCCGTGATTAATTTCGCAAAGCAGTCGCAAGGAATTCACATGCCAGTGAGATTCAAGCTTAAATGAATGTGAGTTTCACATATCAAATTTACATGGCAGGTCAAGGCAGTGACGAAATAAAATACTGAGTATACCTATACTTTACAAGCTATGTTTACAAGGCTGGCATTTCTTTTTCTATTTAGTATAAAAATATAATGAATATTAGCAGACATGTATATAGAAATCAAGTGTGTCTATTGCTTCTCATCTATGTCTACATATGAGTCGCCCCATGGAAAAACCAACAATCTGCATAGGCGAAAACAAAGGCGCAGATCAGCTTCGCGGTAACCGCGAAGCTGATCAGCGCCTTTGTTTTCACTACTCGGATAGTACAATTCCTCCTCTACGTAACTCCAAAATTTCAAGCTTCTAGCCTGCTTCTATAGCTGTACAGGCCGGTTTGTGTCAGACCTGTTCTGAAACCACATTGTTGGTTTCCCACGAGGCGGCTCATATCAAATTCTATTATGGGAGCTCAGCTGAGCATTCACCCTCCTTTGTGCATGATGTGTGAGATTATTATAAGGTACAACAAATTTGTGAACTGGCTTATACTTGATTTTTTTTCTCTTTGGCACCAACTGCAGTATGTTGTATATAAATCTGTTTTATGTAAACTCTTCAGCATAGAATCAGATAGGGAAGATAACATCTAGTTATTTTGAATAAACAAATGTATGTTTGTAAACTTATGACATATTAAGAATTTTGCAAGGAAATATCTCCTACCCCTCTGCAACCCCCTACGGACATTTAACTCAGCACAAGGCTGTCATCATGTTAATCAGACTATGATGTTAACTATCATTATACCCAGAAACAATAACAACAAATTAACATTAGTACCACAGCTGACTTACCCAGGGGTATAGGCTGAGGGGGGCCGGGCAGGCCAAACACTGAGCTGGGTTATAAAAGTAAGGCACTCTTGGCACTTCATCACCGTATAAAAGATGCATGTTTATAGTTCAAGTCACTGCTTTGCACTTAGATTCCAATAAAAAGAATTTAAGGGCTCTGTATCCAGTCTCCAAACGAAGCTTTATCTTCAGTTTCTATTCTCTATATGATTTAAGCCACAACTTCTATTGCTTTCAACTTGTGATTAATTTGAATTAAAATGAGCTATATTCAATTTTTGCAGCCTCTTACTTTTGCTATCTCAACAGTGAGTATGTCTCTTCCTTGAACTTTTGAAAAATGTCAAATGTTTAATCCATCACAAGCATGTGTCAACACCCGAAGACAGTACCCTGGTACGCAAATATGATTTAATATTAAAGACCAATATTCCCCCACGTGGAAATTACTGAAGTATATTCCTCCGATAACAATCAATAACCTTAAAACTCCCCTAATCAATCAGTAGACTTCACACTTTTCAACAGAAAAATAAGATTTCTATTTTCAAAGAGCTTCAGAAGCTGATTCACTCTTTCTCCTTATAATTTGTATCTCTCTACAGAAGTTTATGAAAAATTGATTATTGCGCTGAAATGCAGTAGCGTAGGACTTTAACACTCTTTATGTTATTATCTTCCTGTATTACTATGATATAAATAATCGACCCACGCGATGTTAGTATGCTAAAGCTTTTTCCACTCCACTAGCTGAGTAGGGTGTGCCAACTGACTGAGTTTTATATTTTATGAAGGTGTGTCGATGTACATGTAGTGTAAGTGATGTAAAACACATTATGATATAATAATTATCGTGCTTCATAGCACAGCAGCTGACTGCCGCAAACAAATGTACTATAGCATGTGTTTGTTTGCTGAAGGATGGGTTTTACCTTGGAATAGGATAAGTCACGTCTCTGTAGTCTATATACAGAGCTAGGAAAAGTTTTCAAGAAAAGAAAAAGGCTGGGATTGTTGGTGACTGCTCAGCCCTTCCCTTCTCTACCTGCCCCCCCCCCCCCCCCCATACCCCTCCCCTTAAGTGAGCTATATTAAGAGAAAAACCTGCTTTTTCTCTGTAAATCTGCACCATTAGAAATTTAAGTCATTTTTTCATGTGAAAAAGGGTTTTTTGTTGTTTTTTTTCTCTCTTCTTTTTTTGTGTTTTAATTCATCCATTTTTTTTCTTCTATTTGTATTTAAAGCTGTGAGATGTTGAGAAATTTATTATTATTATTATTATTTATTTCTTATTTTTCTTATGAAGTTCCACAGGCAATTTTTCCGTTGGAATTTTTGCTGACTTGGGAGTCATCATCGCCCAACACAAAGTTGCGCAGGGTGATTTCAGTGGTCTAGGGGCACTAACACTAGTACTAGCCTTTTTTCTCCTTTGAGAGAAAACTCAAAATTGTTCTTAATACTACCCAGGTGTAAACATAGTATTTGGACATTTTCCATACAATAACAAAGAATGATTATAGGTGTATTGAAGGTGTGGCCTTGCCCAAATCTCTCCCAGGGTCTGACAGCTTAGTGGGAGGTGCCCTACTGTTTACATCCAACATAATACAGGTCACCGATACTTACCACTTAATGGTGTGTAAAACCTTTGTCAAACATTAGTCACTCTGTAAAAACCTATCATTCAATGATCGCTGACTTAGTGATTTTTATTTCTTTGTTGAATTATGGGTAGATGAGTTCGTTTTGGGTTGAATTTTAAAGTGGTTCACTTTCTTTGTGACATTAAGAAACAAGATGCATAGTAGACCTGATAGATAAAGGCTGCTTATCTACTTTACTATTGCCATTTAGCTGATCCGCACATTTGTGGTTATTCATAAATTATGCATGATTGATGCACATAAATTTCTTATCAAACAGTTTTTTTCTTTCCTTTTATTTTGTTTTGATATTTTCACATTTTCATTCATTGTATAGACAAACTTTCTGTAAGCCTTTATGTGGTAATCTAAATATGATAAAAGTAAAACCACTTCCAAATCCTGCCGAAAAACATTTAGATCATATTTTTCTTTTTTCAGCTTTTTACTTTTTCATTATTTCCAAAGATCATCCCAGAGATTTATAGGTTTTAATGCTTTCCCCTGTTCTGCATCATCTAGCATATTTCCGTTTTTGACTTTTAGTTTGTCATTTATTTTCATTTGATAATTTCATTTTATTGTTCAAAACTTTGACTTTTGTATCTCCTTAACCTCTCCTTAACCGCTGTTCATTCAAATGGAATGGCTTACTTAAAAGTGATAATTTACATTTTTATATAATGATTTTATTTTTTAGTACTGATTTGACAAACTGTAACTGATTTGTTTTGTAGATAAGAAAATGGATGGATAAGTATATGTAGAACCATCAAATAAATTTAATTTTTAAAATCAATTGTATCAATGATGAATTTATGTTAAAGTCTGGCCTCCCGTTTTTAAACATTGAAATTAGGAAACAGTGTTGCTTAGCTAGCCAGTGCTGCTGCATAATCTGATCTGATCACATTGTTTACCATATGTTGAAATTCACAAACCAGACACCCCTAAAATCAAACATCAACAAGGATGGGTAGGTCTCACTTATTCAGGTTAAGAGTATTTTACAGGTATATCAAAACATCCTTGTTGCGTGACAAAGTCTATTGAAAATCATTACGGTGGGGTTACATGATTTTAATCCTAATTTTCATCAATAAAAGATTGTCAGTTATATCAAAATCAACCACTCCCGAATCATACCCCCTCTGACTATTGTACAACAATACCTTATACAGTGCCATCACATAGTTTGCAACATTAGCCATGTCATAAGCAATGATGTTCCATATAAATTCTTCAACTTCAAAAACTATCAGCAGGCTAACCATCACTGGACAGTGTGTTTCTTCAAACCATGCTATCTTTATAAGCTTCTTTTTGTCAAAATTCTCTGAATTGCATAACCCAGCAGGGCTGAATTCAAGCCTGGACCTGGTCAAAAACTCTAAATACTGGTTTTCTCGTTTCACAATTCAGACATAGTCACTCCTATTTCCACCCCATGGACAGAAACGGAACAAAGAAGCCTTGTTTGGTCCTGTTTTCAGGGTTTTCTATGTCATATGAAAGATAGAACACCAACTCCACCCAGTTGAAGTCTCCTGGAGCTCATTAACATAAAATTCCCCAAGATATCAATGAGAATTAATGTCATAATCATGAGCCTTCGCATGAGAAAAGCAACAATGTGGTTTTTGAAGAGGTCCGCCACAAACCAAGCTGTACAAGCACAGAAGATGGGTAGAGGCTGTAAATGTCTGCCTTAGAAAGTAGAAGAATTGTAGTATCCCTGTAGCGAAAACAAAGGCGCTGATCAGCTTCGCTATTTCCGCGAAGCTGATCTGCACCTTTGTTCTTGCATATGCAAAATGTTGGTTTCTTCATGGTGTGACTCATATTTAAATGCTTTGTTACCTATCTGATCAAGTCATGATGATATTAAATAAACATTAAAATCATAATTTTTGTGATTGGCATTAAATATTTGCACCTACGAGTGGCTGACAGACTTTTTGTATTGAAGCCATGAAGACACAAATCTTGGGCATTTAGCCTTCATTTGTTGGGCATTTAGCCTTTATTTGCATCTTATTTATGCATTTATGGTAAATGTTTGATTCGATGCTTAATGTCTCTGTCAAGCATATTTCAGTCATATCTGGACATCAAGGGTTTATAAAGAGTAAAATGTGTCTTGCTTATAACCCAGCACAGGTATGGCTTGAAACCAGGCCTCTCAATTCGGAGTCTGACACCTTATTCACTAAGGCCACTGTGCTCCCCTCACAGTATGTATATCATTGAAAATTTTCAGAATTGAAAGAATTTTGTTGGCTTGGTATGATTATGTATGATAATACATAAAGATTCATTGTTTGTTTTATGTATATGTTTGTTTGTGTACATGTATGAAGAAAATGTTCAATTATATGGTTTCAAATTCCCAAACAGTTATCTTGCGTTTCATTGCAAACCTGTACATATTTGAGCCGCCTCGTGGGAAAACCAACAATCTGCATAGGCGAAAACAAAGACGCAGATCAGCTTCGAGGTAACCACAAGCACGAAGCTGATCAGCGCCTTTGTTTTCGCTACTCGGATAGTACAATTCCTCTTCTACTTAAATCCGAAATTTCAAGCTTCTAGCTCTTTTCTGTGACTGTACAGGCCGGTTTGTGTCGGACCTGTTCGGAAACCACATTGTTGGTTTTCCCACGAGGCGGCTCATTTGCAAAGAGGATAACTGGCAGCACCTAGCAGACTCATCAGCAATGTTGAGTCTGGATGGTGCTGCTTCTTCTGGGAAAAGGTGGATTTAAATTGTGTGATAAGAGCCGCGACGCGAGAAAAATGGTCTTTGGGGTTTCCAAACAGGTCTGACACAAACTGGCCTGTGCAGCTACAGAGGATGATTAGAAGCTTGAAATTTTGGATTTAGAAAGAAGAGGAATTGTACTATCCATATAGCAAAAACAAAGGCACTGATCAGCTGTGCAGTTGATCTGCGCCTTTGTTTTTGCATGGACAACCAGAGGACCAATGGTCCTGTCAAAACGCTCACCTGAGTCTGCTGCATATACCAATAAACATGTTTGAATATTATGGTATTTAACCCCAGTGCAGGGGCAGATGAAGCCCTTGGGCCGTTTTCTTTTTTCAGAATAATCAATATTCTGTCCATTTGACAATTTCTTGCTGGCTTTTCCCTTCAAATGACATTTTAACAGTTTTTCCCATTCAAATGCATGGGCAACCCATGTTGACCTTGCCATAAACTTGGTCAAGGTCATCACAGGGTCATGATTTATATATACATTGTAGTACTATAGCCATGGATGCTTCACGCCAAGTTTCACTGAAATCAATCTATTGGTTTCAGAGAAGATATTTGAAGGGTTTTTACCATATATGGGCATGGTGGCCATCTTGGTCATGTGACCTAGATTATTAATATATACATTGATTCCCCCATCCTATAGATGCTTCACATAAAATTTGGCTTCAATTGGCCAAGTGGTTTTAGAGGAGAAGATGTTTGAATATTATGGTAATATTTATGTATATTGCCCTAGGGTGTGGGCATATGAGCCCTTGGGTCCATTTTTTTTTTCAGAATCATTAATATTTAGTCCTACTACCCATTTCCTGCAAGATTTTCACCTCAAATGACTTTTTAAAAGTTTTCCCCATTCCAATGCATTGGCGACCTATGTTGACCTTGTCGTAAAATAGGTCAAGGTGACCACAGGGTCATGATTTATATACACATTGTAGTACTTCGGCCTTTGGTGCTTCATGCTAAGTTTCATTGAAATCGAACTACCAGATTCGGAGAAGAAGATTTTTGAAGGGTTTTTACCATATATGGGCATGGCAGCCATCTTGGTCATGTGAACTAGATAATTTATATATACATTAATTCCCCCATTCCATAGATGCTTCACATAAAATTTGGCTTTGATTCGCCAAGCGGTTTCAGAGGAGATGTTTGAATATTATGGTAATATACATACTGCCCCGGGGTGGACCCGGGGTGGGGGCAGATGAGCCCCTGGGGTCCATTTTTTTTCAGAATCATTAATATTCAGTCCTACTGCCCATTTCCTGCAAGACTTTCACTTTAGATGACATTTTAAAAGTTTTCCCCATTCAAATGCATTGGCGACCTATGTTGACCTTGCCGTTAAATAGGTCAAGGTCATCACAGGGTCATGATTTATATACACATTGTAGTGCTTGAGCCATCAATGCTTCATGCCAAGTTTCGTTTAAATCAGTCCACCGGTTCTGGAGAAGAAGATTTTTGAAGGGTTTTTACCATATATGGGCATGGCGGCCATCTTGGTCATGTGACCTGGATTTCTTATATACACATTGGTTCCCCCTTCCTATAGATGCTTCATATAAAATTTGGCTTTGGTTGGTCAAGCGGTTTCAGAGAAGAAGATCTTTGAAATTGTGGACAGACGACGGACGGACGACGGACGGACGCCGGATCATGGCCATCCTATAAGCTCACCTTGTGAGCCTAACGGCTCAGGTGAGCTAAAAATAAGGTTTTCTCATGCCGCTCATAAAGTGATATATTCCTCATTCCTCAATCTTACCTTAAAAGAATCTACATCTGTCTCTTCATCCGATAGATCAGCATCTTTGACTCCGAGCGGGGAAACATTCACTGAGCTCACCACTGGATCATGCCCATTTCTTGGCGAGTCCCTATCATCTATATAAGCTTCCCTTTTTATCCTCTTTTTCCAGGAGAGCAACTGACCCACAGACCCGGGAGAAGAATGTTCTGGGCTTGTACAGCAGTCTGAGTCCGATTTCACAAATGCCGACTTAAGCTGGTTCAGTTTTAGGATATTATTGAGTTTTTCATCATAATTATTGTTTGTTGAATTATTGTTCACTGTTTTATTGCTTGTTAGCTCGTTATGACTAGAATTGACTTTAGTGAAAGCACTTGGTCCATTATTGCTTATAACTGGTGAGAACAACGAGGTGGCTGGGGAAACAGCTTGGTCATGTGATATTGGCACAAAATAAGAGTCATCAATTTCTAACATTCTTTTTCCTCTTGTTTGAGATAACGGCAAGACTGCAAAATCATTGACTTCATCTTCTAAGGGAGATAATCTTGACGGTGACTCAAAGTTAGATAACTCTGAGTAGGAGTCAGAGTTATGGTCACTATTGACTAGAGTTGTCTGCCCTGTGTTTTCAATAGGGGAGTTATTGCCTTCCGTCATTCTGAGGGTCTGGAAAGAGAGTAAAATAAATTCATGAACTGAACAGCATAATCAATATGCGCCACATCATAAGATAACCGGCATTTTTGCATATGCAAAAACATTTTTGACAAAGACAGCGCCTTTGTTTTCGCTACACAGATAGTATATTTCTCCTTCTTCCAAAATTTCAAGCATCTAGCATTTTTCTGTGACTGTACAGCCTGGTTTATGTCAGACCTGGTCTGGTTGGTACTCCCCAAGACTGTTTTTTTTTTTTTCATCAATTTCACTTTTTCCATTGTTTTTTTTTTTTTTTTTATATATATGTATTTGAATGAACCTGGTATGCAAATGATAAATAATCCACAAATCATAAATTGCCTATTTGATCAGTACCTTTAACCAGAGGACCAATGGTCCTGTAAACGCTCACCTGAGATCAGCTGCATATACCAATAAACATGTTTGAATATTATGGTATTTAACTCCAGTGCAGGGGCAGATAAGCCCTTGGGCCATTTTCTTTTTTCAGAATCTTCAATATTCTGTCCATTTGCCAATTTCCTGTTGGCTTTTTCCTTCAAATGACATTTTAACAGTTTTCCCAATTCAGATGCACAGGCAACCCATGTTGACCTTGCCATAAACTTGGTCAAGGTCATCACAGGGTCATGATTTATATATACATTTGAGTACTTTAGCCATCGATGCCTCACGCCAAGTTTCCTTGAAATCAGTCTATTGGTTTCAGAGAAGATGATTTTTGATGGGTTTTTACCATATATGGGCATGGCGGCCATCTTGGTCATGTGACCTAGATTATTTATATACACATTGATTCCCCCATTCTATAGATGCTTCACTTAAAATTTGGCTTTGTTTGGCCAAGCGGTTTCAGAGGAGAAGACGTTTGAATATTATGGAAATATACATGTATATTGCCCCGGGGTGGGGGCACATGAGCCCCTGGGGTCCAATTTTTTTCAGAATCATTAATATCCAGTCCTACTGCCCATTTCCTGCAAGACTTTCACTTTAAATGACATTTTAAAAGTTTTCCCCATTCAAATGCATTGGTGACCTACGTTGACCTTCCCATAAAATAGGTCAAGGTCATCACAGGGTCATGATTTATATATACATTGTAGTGCTTGAGCCATCGATGCTTCGTGCCAAGTTTCGTTGAAATCAGTCAACCGGTTCTGGAGAAGAAGATTTTTGAACGGTTTTTACCATATATGGGCATGGCGGCCATCTTGGTCATGTGACCTGGATTTTTTATATACATATTTGTTACCCCTTCCTATTGATGCTTCACATAAAATTTCGCTTTGATTGGCCAAGCGGTTTCAGAGGAGAAGATGTTTGAATATTATGGAGATATACATGTATATTGCCCCGGGGTGGGGGCGGATGAGCCCCTGGTGCCCAATTTTTTTCAGAATCATTAATATTCAGTCCTACTGCTCATTTTCTGCAAGATTTTTCCTTTAAATGACAATTTAACAATTTTTGCCATTCAAATGCATTCGCGACCTATGTTGACCTTGCCGTAAAATAGGTCAAGGTCATCATAGGGTCATGATTTATATACACATTGTAGTGCTTGAGCCATTAATGCTTCATGCCAAGTTTGGTTGAAATCGGTCCAGTGGTTCCGGAGAAGAAGATTTTTGAAGGGTTTTTACCATATATGGGCATGGCGGCCATCTTGGTCATGTGACCTGGATTATTTATATACACATTGGTTCCCCCTTCCCATAGATGCTTCATGTAAAATTTTGCTTTGATTGGCCAAGCGGTTTCAGAGGAGAAGATCTTTGAAAAGTGTGGACGACGGACGGACGGACGACGGACGACGGACGACGGACGGACGACGGAGCATGGGTATACTATAAGCTCACCTTGTGAGCCTGACGGCTCAGGTGAGCTAATAATAAATAGTTTCTGTCTTCTTCGTGGTCACACAACCCAATTTATGCAAGACCTGGTCCCGAGGTTATAAAACTCTTTTCATGCTTAACTCAGCTGAGCTTAAAATTTCAGTTCCTCATATATAATGAAATAGTCCAAATATATTGAAATTGTAGGTTTAGAACTCCAAAGCCTGTAATTTATCCTGCTCATAAATGTTAAAATGCAACAATTGTTGGCATTTTAACATTTATGAGCAGGATAAATTTTAGTCTCAGCTGAGCTGAGCATGAAAAAAGTTTTATAACCTCGGGACCTGGTCTGAGACACCATTTAACAATGCTTCCTCAGAATGCAACTCATAATTATACTGATCAAAAAGAAATTAAGCTACAAGAACAACCTGACGACATCCCAAGTAAAAGTCAATCATCTGTCTTCTCTGCATATCGGTGATCCTTTTTGGAACCGATGGTTCCAATTTCATCATATTATTAAGTTCTTAATTTTATGTTTTCCAATTATGGTCTCACTGCTTTTATCTGGAAGGCTGCAATATCATAAACACATTTTATGTCCATACAGTTTTTTCTCTTTTATTGTCAGTTTTGATCATTAGTATAGCGTTAATTTACATGCATTTTATTTCCAATCAGAATCTCATCCAAATTTCCATTTGCAAAGTTCAAAGCATCCTTTCTGTTTAGACTGATTCCTTTTTTTTTTAGTATTCTCTGTTCTACATGTTCATTGTTTATAACGTAACTGTAATGGCCTTCACTATAATCTATCGTTTTTCTCTATTTAATGACCACACCTAAGTCGGCACTATGCATCAGAATTATGTCAACAATCATGAAGCCTTTAGCCATGATAAAGCCACACCTAGCTAGCCTAGCAGCAAATGAATCTGCCATATCAGCTTTCCTCTCACTTGCGTAGGTTATTAAACTTTCACTTAATTAAGCCACATCGAGTGACTTTAGCTACAGGCTTGTATAGCAAAATGCAAATCAGCCAATGGCTACTGTAAACAGCACACTTTCGACTTGGAATAAAAATGTGTCACTAATGGTTATGGCAAAATCATTATGTGGAAGCATTAATAGTATCTTTTTGACAACAGTTACTGCTTTAGAAACACCAATCCTAGACAACCGAAAAACAGCTTCAATTCAAAATTGTTTGCTTGCTTGTTCAATTTAATGCTTTACATCCACAATCAACAGCTAAGCTAGGTCATTCATGGACAATCTGCATCATGAAAACATGTCTGTGTAATGTATACCCCCTTGAACCCCACTTTTATATATGCAGGGGTATATCTATTTTTATAGCCTCAACCCTTCAATGTATTATTCTATAGCTATAACTGTAATGGAAAAGGCCCATATAGATATCCATTCGAGAAAAAAAGAAGTCCGGTTTTAAAAGATTGTTTATTCGTCAATATGATTATTTTAGGATGTAAAGCTGTAGACATACAAAAAGTAAATTGATTGTTTTGTCAACTGGGACGCTTAAAAGTTTGAAAGTTAGTAACGTTTCAAATTAAAAAGAATGCTTAGAGGCCATGGGTAGTGATTCGGTCGGCGGTCATCAGTCTGCGGTCTTTGCAAGCCTTAGGCATATTCGTCCCCAATTATTTTGATACAAATTGTTATTTCGGTTTCTAATCTATTAACGACATGCTTAAGACATGATTTCTATCATTGATTATGCCTGTAGAGCCTGTCTGTTCTTCATAATAATAATAGTTCATCGCAGTTTGTATTTAACGCTACACTGCCGTGGTCACTTCAATATTTTTTTTTATGATAACCTTGAAGGTATGAATGAAGCTGAGATAGCCTGATTCTCTTTTCTCTTCTAGTAATCAAAGGCGGGAAAATGATTCGGTATCAATTAAGCATGGCACTGGTTCCTATTCCGAATATATTTACATATAACATAAACCTGATAACGGGAAACCAGCCGATAATGGCAACTATTTTTAGATTATTATTTATAGACCATAAATATTAATAATAACATGAGTAATGCCGTTAAAAGTCTGTCGGCCCCATTAGCTCAGTGTGTTAAGCATCGGTCTTCTAATCAGACTCTTACAAGTTCGAATCTGGCCGCGTATCCGCTATTCACTTTTTTTTTTTTTTTTTTTGTTATCATAATAAGTTTCTTTTCTTTCTTCATTCGTTTTTATTCTTCCTTTTTTATGGAGTCTATTTAGCAGTACGCTGAAAAAAGTTGTTCAGTACTGGCGATAACTGGTAGGCCCAGACAGATGAATGTTGCATTATCAAATGAGCCGCGTCATGAGAAAACCGGATTTTTGCCTATGCGAAAACAAAGGCGCAGATCAGCTTCGCAGTAACTGCGAAGCTGATCAGCGCCTTTGTTTTCGCTACACGGATAGTACACTTTCTCTTCTTATTAAATTCGAACAAGCTTCTATGCTGCTTCTGGGACTGTACATGTCGGTTTGTGTCAGACCTGGTTGGAAACCCCGAAGACCGGTTTTCTCGCGTCGCGGCTCATTAATATTGAATTTTGAAATGATGTTTAACCGTATCTTCAATGGCAAAAAAGATAAATGTATAACATAGGTGTAAATTATGTAAAGTGTATGTTGAGATATCTGATGATTTTCACAAGTGATTGATATCAGCCGATATTTTAACTGTAAATTTCTGATAACTTCTGACGTTTCCATTCACTTGACGTCATTAAAAAGTGTTTTACGTCAGAAATTCTAACGCCTTTAACTCAGTTATTTAAGAAATAACATAAAGTATTGGTGTTCATGTTCTTAAATTTTTTATTTAGAACGAAGAGTGTACCAAAAATATTTGTGTTTTCAATATTTTTTTGTTTTGCATTTTCACCGCCTGCCTCTTCAATGGGAAAATGTACAAAATCAACACACTCGATTAAATATATTTGGTATTCAATTCAAAAAGTAAAATATCCTCTAAGTATATACCCATACCCATACATACACGTCAATCTTGAAAAGTCAGTCGCACATTAACGTACAAGACAAACGCGACCCTGGCGTATGAAAAAAATCTCAACACGCTGAATAAGAAAATTTGCTTCTTAAACTTTAATTACCTATAGTATAGGACTTACGGCTAATCAATTACTAGAATCTAGTAAAACCACAACATGGAAGTATGGAGAAATCTCCGACCACTTTTGCAACCTCTTGGCGTGATTTGTTTGTTTGAATTGATGCTTTACAGCTAAGGTCATGTTGGGATGTTGCCTCCATTTTTCAGGACTTTTACCCAAAATGAGGATGTCATCACATCCAACAAGTGCTTGAAATATAACTATCCAACTAAGACCCAAAAGGCTTATACGTATGGATGGTTTGACTTGAAATGTTTCCTCGGCAGGCTCAGACAAGCGCGGTTAACCAGTAATCAGACGGTCAGTCAGCAATGTATTTAGCTTTACCTGGAGGCACAAGTAGCCTATATCTATTTCTTTAGGCCCCAATGGGAGAGGGGCCCATAGTCTCTATGTATGGTGAAATTAGCAGTCACAAATGATTAGCGTGTGTCTAAGGTGTGTACAGGTCGTATAATGATCTCAGCATGCTGAAAGTTTTGGATTGCATGTACTTTTGTACAGTTATGTTAAGCACACAATACAGTATAGGCGCGTATCAAACGTTTAATGTAACGCGTGTTGAACTTATTCGTATAAGACACATACCCGAGACACGTCGAGCTTTAAGAATGCTGCATGCTTAAAATACTTTAACGTACACCAAGCGTACAGAACGCACATGTATGTACGAGGTTTGTGGACACCTTGGCTAGCAGGAAAAGTAAAGTGCTGCTGTTTAAGTTTTTTTGTTTTTGTATAAATATAAGCAGCAATATCTTATGAGCATATTTGAGGAATTTGTTTCAATTTGAAGTATCAACATGTTAAATATGACATATTTTCTACTTAAGCGTACGTAGGGCCACACGGGACAGGTGCCAAAACGTAAACAAAATGTGACGATTTTCATACTGTGTTTTTTCCCTGTCAAACGGCACTTAAATATGTTATAACATTAAAATATTTCGTCCTAAAACCATATAACACTGACTTCAGTTTCAGAAAGATTCCAACTTGGCAGCAGTGTTGTTTGATTTATGTGAAAAAAAAAATCAGAAGCAGACCGAAAAATCTGCTTGAAATAATGGCGTAATTTGACGTCGGAGAACAGCCGACGCCGATTGTATGTTTCGTTCAACAGGTGGACGAACAATTTTGCGAAAATTGGTATGGCGTATCTGCATTTGACAGCTGGATACACAGACATAAAAATGTTGATAGCCAAGGATCTTTTGTTAAAAAAAAAACACCCTCAAACAAATGTATAACGCGCTGGCGGCTTAAAATGTCAAGTAACGTCGTATAGAGATGTTGACCTTTGCCCCGCACTCGGTTCGGAAGTGCAGGAAAAAGGCTGTAGATGACGTGTTTTTGTCAGATTTCAATAAAATTTCTTGTATATTTGCTTATAAAATACTTTTGCAAAAGCAGATATATTCATTTTTCTGTTGAAAATATAAATGGTGTACACGAACTCTTTTCTGACAAACCACGTATGTGTTAAACGCATTTGTTACGTGTCTCCGACGTGCTTCTGATGTTTGTTGAATCAAGGTATCTCTATGTCTATGGAAATACATTGGTTGAATTCGCGGCATATTTTCCACACGGTGCGCGGTTTGTCTTATACGTTATTGACTGCGATAGAAAATTGAGGCTATTGATATGACACTTGTGTCATATCTTTTCTTGTTCTTATTTTTGCTCCAAAACATAGATTTACTCATTGAAACCGCCTCAGCGAGGCAGTTCTAACGTGTACCCACAATCTATGTTTTGAGCAAAAATAAGAAAAATATCAAAATTTTTCAGCTGAAAATTTTCAATTTTTAAAGCTAAAACAATCTCTGTATATTGCATGGGCAAGTTTTCGTAATGGCATTTCTAACCTCACCATGCATTCATAGGTACAGATTTCCGGTAGGCTGACTGTAGCTATACATTTCTTTAAGGACTATGTTTCTAACTGACAAACACTCTGCTTGATTAGCGGCATAGGAAGCAAGGTCATAATTTAACTAAACTGGTCAAACTAAGTTAAGCCCCAGCTGAATTTATTCCATAGCCTACTGCAAAAAAAAACTTCAGTTTTGTCTTGTCATAACTTTTGACTGGATAAACGTTTTTGAATGCAATTTTCATCAATTAAGCTTGAATTGTTCTTCTAATGATGGGTTCATTTTCAGTCCGTTCAAAATTTTTTTTTATAGAGTAATACATTTTAGTGGATGTCACAAAATGCTCCCTATTTATTTCTATAGTAAAATTCAATCTCTGATAATGAAGCACAAATCGAAAGACAATCTATATTTCAAGTTGAAACTTTGTGTATTATCATGCTTTATGTGTTGATGCCTAACTTTGATTAGGTATTAAAGCGTTTTCAGTCACTTTTGGAATTTTAGAAATAAACAGTTACGGTAAACTTCGACAATTTAACATTATGCCTTGGGATGGGGCTAAACTTATTTTTGATCAGCTTATTTTCATGTTCAAATCTTCTTGAAAGAAATGTGTCAGACATGGGAATTGACCTCCAGTTTGTATCTTTCATTTTGAACAGGACATGCTACAATCAGGTATCATGCCCGTATTAGGATTATATTACAGCATCTCTATTTGGCATCATTTTTATGCATTTAATTGTACCAAAATTTCATGTAATTATGTTGAGCAAAAGTTTAAGTCACATTTCTGACTTGTCCAAAAACATGGTTAAAGAAATTTTAAATCATTTTGGTTTACATCTGACATCTTAAGAAATTTACATGACTTTGTGGTTATCTTGTTTTTAAAATTAACAAGAGATTAGTTGTCTTAATTCATCATTTACTGTATATCTTAAGTAAATCAACGCAATGACCATGTTTACATTGACGGATATCTTGAAAGATAGCAGTATAACTTGTTGGATACACCCAGTCCCACCTAGTACCCAACAGAAAAATTACATTTTAGGTTTAATGTAAGGTTAGGTATCTTTTGATATGCCTTGTGCTTTACATAGTTTAAACATATTTATTGCTCTTGTTAAGCATGGGTTACGGCCCTTCCCCTACAGTGTACATACAAAACGTAGAAAAGCGACATATAATAACTTTAAGAAAGCTTCATCAAGAATATGGTAAACGGTGAAGAACGATGAGTTTCAGAAGCTGAACTCAATATGAATTTAAGATGAGGAACAATTATGACTGTGGTGGGGATGAAAAACATGATGAGACATCAGATGAATACTGATCAAAACTTGCCTTTTTCAAAGGCTTTTTGATAATTTCAAAAATTGCTTCCTCTCTAGTTTTATAGACATGTAGATGTGAATGGAACTGAATAAAAAGATGTTTTGTTTGTTTAAATTGTTGATATTATCCCAGTCAACAATTCTTTAGCCATCATAACTAAATGAAAGTATCAAGGAGCTAAAGGACACAGCACAGAGATTGTAGGTTTCAAACACCAAACCCCTTACTCTGTAGATCCACACACTACCACTGACTGTCATACCAGCTGAGACCTGAGAAAACCGGGCTTTGGGCTTTCCTGCCAGGTCTGACACAAATTGACCAGTACTAAGACTGTAAACTTTACAAAGAGTGCTAGAAGCTTGAAATCTTGGCTTTATGAAGAAGCAGAGTTGTTGTATCTGAGTAGTGAAAACAAAGGTGCTGATCAGCTGTGCAGTTACTTAGAAAAGCACACAGTGGATCTGTGTCTTTGTTTTCGCATTGGCAATAATCTGTTTTTCTCATGATGCAGCTCAAATATCTATATTTCTTACTAGCTAATTCAAATCTAACACCAAAGAGACTTTTCTTGAGATATATCCCCATATGAGCCGCATAATAAGAAAAACAGATTTTTGCATGGCGCAGATCAGCTGTCCAGTAGCTGTGCAGTTACTGCACAGCTGATCAGCTCCTCTGTTTTCACTACTCAGTTAGTACAATTCCTCTTCTACTTATAACCAAAATTTCAAGCCTCTAGCCTGCTTCTGTGACTGTACAGGTCAGTTTGTGTCAGACCTGGTCTGAAAAACCCTGAACACCGGTTTTCTCATGTCGAAGCTCATATGTATCTAAACATCATCATGAGCTAGTAAATAATAAATACCTGCACAGCTAATGTGACATATTACAATATCAAAAGCCCTCAGGCTTAAGATCAAATGGCCACACCCTTCAATGATGAGCCATGCCAGGAGAAAACAGTGTTAGACAATATAACTTTCAAGAAAACCTACTTTTATAAGCTCTGAAATTCAAACAGGGCAAACCATAATCAGATTGCTATCATGAAGTAGGAACTGTTCACCACTCAGAATTTTTCCTACAAAATACATGTACATGTACCTATATTTGGTGTTTAAAAGATAGTGACATTTCTGTCACTTCAGATCAGGTCTGACACAAACTGGTCTGCACAAGTCACGCAAGATTGATGGAAATTTGTGATCAATATGGTCTAATGATTATGGATTGTTCTAGCTATTTTATGAGGACCAACGGCACTGATCAGTTGCACAGTTATTAGCTGATCTGTATGTATGTCTTTGCAATATGCAAAAAATAGGTTTGCACAAGATAAAGCCAAAACGAATGATCAAAGAAACATAAATTTGCTTTCCAAGGGTTTTTAATTTGTTAAAATCATTACATTAAAATTGTTAAAAAATTGCTTCAATCAACATTATGAGCTGTTTGCCTTCAAATGAATTTACGGGTATAATTTCATAAGGAACCACACCCTTCAATTCAAAATTAAGAACTCTACACAAGAAAACCTGTCTTTGGAATTTCTTACCAGATAGAAAGCCAGCAGCCCTATACACTACAGGGCCCAGACTGTGAATGCATGAACTTACTTATAGTGCATATTACGCTCCAGTCATTTGTAACCACACTCACCCCCACACACCCACAGAGAAGGGTGGAGGACTACAAGTGGGGCAAGTACTTTTTGACTGTCCCCACAGTGACAGTGCAGGGGAAATTGGGTTTTGCATAAGGAACCTTACCCTATCGGCCCAGGAATATTTTTTGTTGTGAAGGGCAGGACTAAGAGCAAAATTTTGACCTTCAGTTTGTCCTCTGCAGGTTGGGCTAATAGCAGGGCGCTACAAAATGAAGTCATTATCCCTGACCTTCCCTGTAGGTGAGGGGCAGGGTTTATAATGACTGGTGCATTAAATGTTTCACTGGCAAGAAGAAGGTTTATATATAATGTCTTTAAAAAGCTCAGTAAAACACTTATTAGTATTTTCTTTTTAAGCTAGAAACATCTATAAAGGACAACCACAGCCGCGGTGGTGTAATGGATAGCGTATTCGCTTAGCAATCAAGAGGTTGCGGGTTCGAAACCAGGCTGGTACATATGCCTGTCATGTTGGTGACAAATGTTCACCCTGACGTAATAAAGGCAAACCGCCCATAGGGTGTAACATTGGGAGCTACTAAAATGATGATGATGATGATGATGATGATGATGATGATGATGATGATGATGTATGATCTAGGTAAGGACAGCAACTTACATGGTGACCTCCTCTTCTTGGATTCTTTAATTTTCTACTCCTCACCCTACTCCCCCTGAAATTATAGAGAAAGGGAATTAATTAAAAACTTTCGGATCTTTCAACTTTTGGAAGAAGTAACTTAGTGTGACAAAATGAAAGGTTCTGATCAATTCCTAAAACTTTGTCTAGCCAAGTATGACTTTAGATGCAATAAGAAATGACAGCGCTGGACAGCAGAGCTCGACTTAGTGGTGCTCTGCCTCTATCAAAATCTAATTTCCAAGTCCAAGACCTTGATCTCAAGATCACTCAGGTGGATTGGGATTGTACAGCATTAAACTTCAGACAAATACTATCAACTAGATCCATCCATATGTTCAAGATTATATAATCTATAAAAACTTGAACACTGGATTAACTCACGCCAAGGTCGGGAAGAGTGAAATTTAGCTTAGTCGACCTGCTCTTTTGTACAGGCAAGCAAACCAGAGGACCAATGGTCCTGTAAACGCTCACCTGAGATCTGCAGCATATACCAATAAACATGTTTGAATATTATGGTATTTAATCCCAGTGCAGGGGCAGATGAAGCCCTTGGGCCATTTTCTTTTTCAGAATAATCAATATTTTGTCCATTTGCCAATTTCCTGCTGGCTTTTTCCTTCAAATCACATTTTAACAGTTATTCCCATTCAAATGCATTGGCAACCCATGTTGACCTTGCCATAAACTGGGTCAAGGTCATCACAGGGTCATGATTTATATATACATTGTAGTACTTGAGCCATCGATGCTTCAAGCCAAGTTTCCTTGAAATCTGTCCACTGGTTCCGGAGAAGAAGATTTTTGAGAGATTTTTACCATATATGGGCCTGGCGGCCATCTTGGTCATGTGACCTGGATTATTTATATATACATTGATTACCCCATCCTTTAGATGCTTCACATAAAATTTGGCTTTGATTGGTTAACTGGTTTCAGAGGAGCACATGTTTGAATATTATGGAGATATACAAGTATACTGCCCCGGGGTGGGGGCATATGAGCCCCTGTTGTCCATTTTTTGTCAGAATCATTAATAGTCAGTCCTTTAGCCCATTTCCTGCAAGACTTTCACATTAAATGACATTTTAAAAGTTTTCCCCATTCAAATGTATTGGTGACCTATGTTGACCTTGCCATAAAATAGGTCAAGGTCATCACAGGGTCATGATTTATATATACATTGTAGTGCTTTAGCCATCGATATTTCATGCCAAGTTTCATTGAAATTGGGCCAACGGTTCCAGAGAAAAAGATTTTTGAAGGGTTTTTACCATATTTGGGCATGGCGGCCATCTTGGTCATGTGACCTGGATTATTTATATATACATTGATTATCCCTTCCTATTGATGCATTACATAAAATTTGGCTTTGATTGGTCAAGTGGTTTCAGAGGAGCAGACGTTTGAATATAGTGAAGATATACATGTATATTGCCCCGGGGTGGGGGCACATGAGCCCCTGGGGTCCAATTTTTTTCAGAATCATTAATATTCAGTCCTACTGCCCATTTCCTGCAAGACTTTCACTTTAAATGTCATTTTACAAGTTTTCCCCATTCAAATGCATTGGCGACATATGTTGACCTTGCCGTAAAACAGGTCAAGGTCATCACAGGGTCATGGTTTATACATACATTGTAGTGCTTTAGCCATCGATGCTTCATGCCAAGTTTCATTGAAATTGGTCCACCGGTTCCAGAGAAAAAGATTTTTGAAGGGTTTTTACCATATATGGGCATGGCGGCCATCTTGGTCATGTGACCTGGATTATTTATATATACATTGGTTCCCCCTTCCCATAGATGCTTCATGTAAAATTTGGCTTTGATTGGCCAAGCGGTTTCAGAGAAGAAGATGTTTGAATATTATGATAATATACATGTATATTGCCCCGGGGTGGGGGCGGATGAGCCCCTGATGCCCAATTTTTTTCAGAATCATTAATTTTCAGTCCTACTGCTCATTTTCTGCAAGATTTTTCCTTTAAATGACAATTTAACAATTTTTCCCATTCAAATGCAAGGGCGACCTATGTTGACCTTGCCGTAAAATAGGTCAAGGTCACCGCAAGGTCATGATTTATATACACATTGTAGTACTTGAGTCATCGATGCTTCATGCCAAGTTTGGTTGAAATCGGTCCAGTGGTTCCGGAGAAGAAGATTTTTGAAGGGTTTTTACCATATATGGGCATGGCGGCCATCTTGGTCATGTGACCTGGATTATTTATATACACATTGGTTCCCCCTTCCCATAGATGCTTCATGTAAAATTTGGCTTTGATTGGCCAAGCTGTTTCAGAGAAGAAGATCTTTGAAAATGGTGGACGACGGACGACGGACGGACGGACGACGGACGGACGGACGACGGACGGACGACGGAGCATGGGTATACTATAAGCTCACCTTGTGAGCCTGATGGCTCAGGTGAGCTAAAAAGCTAGTTATCTGGAGGCTCAAATATGCTCACACCTATCAGTATACAGGCCACCTGCGCTATCCCCAAGCGTCTCTCCCTATATGTTGTTGTATTTCAACCTTGCTTGTGTCGAACACGGTTATGACGAAAACTCGGCTGTGTCGAAGTGATAATTCGCTCCCCACAGAAAAAGAACATTAGTTTCACCCTTCCTGTGTCAAACTTCGAAGTAAAAAATCAGTCTTTGATATCTACACACAACCTTTCATCACTGGAATTGTTAAAGAATCATGTTTCAGGTCGGGGAATATACGTTTGATATCACTATCGATGTGGTAAACATGGTGGAAAGGAGAACTACTCAGTCCGAGAATGTGAAAGAGTTGAGATTTTCTTATAAGAACATTGGCTGGTCTCAATTTGCTTATCTCAAACTTCGCAAAACTCGAAGTGGTTTCTCCATTCCCCTTGATTTCGAGATAGTGAAGGTGGCCTGTATTAAATTTTATTTAAACTTACTTTTCTGTCTCATCACTGCTATAATCTTTTTCTGTTAGTAGCTTCAAATTGCCTGGAAAAGAATGACAATCATATGAAAATAAAATTATTCTCACTGAAGACCAGAACCTATAAATTTGTTTGGGATTATAATTTGATATCAATATAATCATCAAGGAGACTCCCTATAATATCAGCAGCAAATTCTTCTAAAAGTACACCTTTTAAAAGTAATTCAAAATCTGTACTATAAACTATTGATCTATATCACTGGTATGTGACTGTTTTGAGAATTCAGACACAAAATCAGAAAATAGTCTATTGCAAATTAACATTCCCCAGGGTCAGCACATTATGATATCATATCCAAGAAATGTATACCCCTTACACCCCACTTTTATATAGCAAAAAATGGGCTGTTTTAAACAGCCCATTTTTTGCTATATAAAAGTGGGGTGTAAGGGAATAGGAGTATATAGGATCCAAGATGCCTTTTCATGGAGTATATAGGATCCAAGATGCCTTTTCATGCATTAACGTATGCTGATGTTCCAGGTACTTGTTTGAACCTAAATCATCAAATCCAAGGGTTCAAAGTCAAACTCAGCAAACATTAATGCACTGAAATAAGCATGTTTGTTATTTTGCATTACATGTAATTGATAAGAGCTGTCGCAGGACAGCGTAGCTCGCCTGACTTGTGCTTTGCCACTAAACTTATCAAAATCTATGACCCATGACCTTGACCTCAAGGTCGCTCGATCAGGTGGGTTGTGATGGTACAGCATAAAATTTCAGACCAATATCCACAAACATGCAAAGTTTCAACTTGATCCATCAACACAGAGATATATATATATAGACTTCAAAAATCTTTAACCCAAAACTTTAACCAAAAATTTCTAAGGCCATGATCTTGACCTCAAGTTCACCCAGGGTGGGCCATAATGGTACAGCATAAAACTTCAGACCAATATCTACCAACATGCAAAGTATCAACTTGATCCATGTACATGTTCAAGAGATAAAGATTTCTAAAAACTTTAACCGAAAAATTTAACAAAAAAATTCTAAGTCTGTGACCTTGACCTCAAGCAGACCTGTTTACATTCAAAACATGGCATGTGTAGTCACTAATGAGGATATGTGTAGTTTTGGGTACTTAAGTGTAGTCCATCATAGGATGCGTCAAACATCTTCGATTGCCTTAAACGAAAGGCTAAAACAAACAAAAAACTTTGTACACAATTTAATATACATAATAGCAGCATAAAATCAGATTAGGCATTAAAATTGATTACAAATTCATCATAAAAATAAAAAAAAAATGATAAAAACTATAAAAATGTACAATAAATATATATGTTCAATGACCTGCATGATCGTGTCTTTTACAATCATATCGTCCAGAATGAGCACAACAGAAGTGCGAATTACACACAGTACATTTTGCAAATGTGTCACCCTTGTCTGATCGCTCAAAACATGGCCAAAGTTCGTGATAAAGGGGCAGGAATTTCCGATTAGCCGGACCACTTTTGAATCTCTGCCTTTTAGTTGAGGGTTTTTCATGTTCTTCAAGTTCATTTTCATTCTTTCTTTTCGACAATTCCACAAAAATATAAAGTTTTTTTCTAAAAATCTATCATCTAAAAATGGAGGCTAAAATCAGTGCGAGAATTCGCGAGAAAAGTGCAATATTTTCCACCAGACGCTTGCTAATCTGTTTATCGAGTCTCTACTCCAACAATTTTGCGTCTAAATGGTCGAGATCGAAGATCAAGTTACTTCCCTTAGCTGAGAATGGAATAGACGAATGTCCGGGTAATGGACCAAAACAGACAAAAAATGACCGAAAAATCGGAATTTCGCGAGATGCGTAGTTTTGAACTAGCGATCCGTAGAGCGTATAAATTTTAAAGCCCAAATACGTAGAAACTACGCAAAAAACGTAATTATAAACAGGTCTGCTCAAGGTCACCCAGGGTGGGTCATGATGGTACTGCATAAAACTTCAGACCAATATCTACCAACATGCAAAGTATCAACTTGATCCATCAACATGTTCAAGAGATATAGACTTCTAAAAATTTTAATGAAAAAGTCACTAGAGCACGAAATATAGGTGAAGGTCACTAGATCAATGTGGGTGCAAACTCGGGACATTGAGGAGAAGCCATATGCAAGGTTTGATGGTTGTAGGCTTTAACGTTGATGAGATATTAAGGGTAAGCTTAAAAAATGATCAAGTCACTGGAGCATGAAATATAGGTCAAGGTCAGTAGGTCAATGTGGGTGCCGAGTCGGGACATCGAGGAGAAGCCATAAGCAAGGTTTGATGGTTGTAGGCTTTATAGTTGATGAGAAACTAACACAGCATCTGAGCATTGTACAAAGGTGTTCTAGATATTGACCTCTAGCCCCGCCCCCAGGCATGACCCCACAGGTCCCTTCACACTAAATCACAGAGGACCCTCATATGCAGCAATGTTCCAAATATGAATGATTTCTGGTCAGTGACTATCAAGATATAACAATTTTAAAAACTTTAACCAAAGTGTGACGCGGACTGGCAAGAGGTGACAACAATAGCTCTGTGCACTTCGTGCAGGCGAGCTAAAAATCTTGTTGAATATCATATTAACAATGTAAAATCTCACCAAAAGCATAAGAATTTCTTGAGCATCTGCCGTTTTGGTTCTACAGAAGACAGTGCAGGGCTTTTTCTGACCTTTTTGGGAAATTTTTAGTACCGATGAAATTGGGAAAAAATCTGTAATTTGGAGAAAAAATATGATGATTTTGGGAAAAAAATAGTGCAATTTTTAGCAAAATTGGGCAAAATTGGGAAAGTTTACCTTTTAAATTGGGATTTTTCTGCTAATTGGGAATATTCCAGGTCAATTGGGAATTTTTTCAGCCAATTGGGAAAAAATTTGGTACCGGAAACCGGACCCAGTTTTGTATAGAGAAAAAGCCCTGCAGTGATGTCACGTCTAAATATTCAATAACACTGCAGATTTAAGCCCAAACTCATGTTCAAACTTCAAAGGTATGTGAAATTCATGATTTGAACATGGGTTTTGCTGTTTGAATGAGGCTTTCTATCAATCAAACACTCAGTGTTTATTCGCATAGATAATTATGCAAGAATTTCTGTACATTTTATCTTATTTTCGGTCCAAAATATAGATTGTGGGTACATGTTAATTGTTAGAACTGCCTCACAGAGGCAGTTTTAGAGGAAGGTGGGCACTTGTAGAGGCAGTTCTAACATGTACCCAGTACCTACCAGTACCTTAATTAGCATGCGTATCTGCGTAATTACGCAATTAAATTATCAAAATACGCAATTCATAACGATCCGGTAGCGTAAGAAAACGCAAAAGAAATCGCCGATACGCAATTCCGGGAAAATCAAGTGCGTATATACCGGTTTTTATCAAAGTTTCGAGCCGTTTCTTTTCGGCAAGTAGTTGTACCAATTTCATTCGGAATAACTCGGTTCGTCCCTGGTTTCCCGCGCGCATTAAAGCGATTATTTGCAATATCCGATTACGACGAGATCCACTATCGTGGGATTTTCTCAAAAATGGAAAACATGGTTTCTATATGCCGCAAAGCAAATAAATAACGATAAAAAAACGGTAGTCTATGCCGATTTGATCTCTATACCCAACCTTTCTTCAATGGAATTGTGAAAGAACGTTTTTACAAGTGTCAGGTCGGGAATTTACGTTTGAAATCGGGTTTGAAATCACTTTTAATGGGGGTAAACATGATTTTATTGAAAATGAAAGTAGACTCAGTTCGCGAATGAGATATTTTTTAGCTTTTTAAAGTTCCTTGGCTGGTCTCAAATCATTCAGAAAGCCTACAAAACTGTATTGACCCATGTCTGCGGCACATTCAAATCAGCTAAAATCCATTGAGTGGTCTCTTTGTTTAACGGTAGAAATTTTATAGTCTTTCTTACCTTTGGCTTCATTTTGTCCCTTCAGTTCAGACAACGTACAGTGAAACAGTAATATCTAAAAAATAAGCTTTAATAAATGATAAAAAAAAATAATTCAACACATAATACCCAATTAATTTTTTTTTTTCGTGACGAATTACCCAATTGTTTTTCCATTTTACCCAATTGATTGAAAACGGAGTGGGTAAAAATATTGAACATACCCAATTAAAATTTCAGATACCCAATTGAATGAAAAAGGGGTGGGTAAATACCCAATGGTCTAAAAAACTAGAAAAAGTGCCTTGAGAGGCACGTATACCCCCGGCTGGTGGTCACCCAGTCCTCCTTCTCCCTCCCACAACCACCCAGCACATGTACACCCCTGACATTGAATCACAAATCCCAAACAAAAGACAGTACCCTTATCAAATACTTTATAGAAGTGTGCATTCTAAAGCACTTTGCCCACAGACATGAGTTTTTAGAGTGACATATCTTCTTTAGAGCAGTACACAGAGCTGACTTGTGTACTCCATCTAGGACTTAATCACGGACATTGAGGGTCAGGTCCTCAGTCCTAGATGGAAAATGAAAATAGAATGTCAGTCTAAATTAAAAAAAAAATAATAGTAATAATAAAAGTATTGATGTCCTAGATCTTGAACTCAAGCCCCCCTCCCCCCCCCCCCCCCGCAACATGGACCCAACCCTATACCCTATAGGGTACCTATAGTCCAAATATGAATGGCTTCTGATGATTGGCTCATGAGATATATCCCACTAGAGAAACTTTAACCAAAACTTTGACGCAAATTAAAGGTGACCTAGATTTTGAATTCTAGCCCCATCCCCGGGCATGGACCCTGGGGTCCAAAATCATAGAAACAAAGCTAACCCTATAGGGTACCTATAGTCCAAATATGAATGGTTTCTGATATATAGTTCATGAGATATACACCAATAGAGAAACTTTAACCAAAACTTTGACGCAAATTAAAGGTGACCTAGATTTTGAACTCTAGCCCCACCCCCGGGCATGGACCCTGGGGTCCAAACTCATAGAAACAAAGCCAACCCTATAGGGTACCTATAGTCCAAATATGAATGGTTTCTGATATATGGTTCATGAGATATACACCAATAGAGAAACTTTAACCAAAACTTTGACGCAAATTAAAGGTGACCTAGATTTTGAACTCTAGCCCCACCCCCGGGCATGGACCCTGGGGTCCAAACTCATAGAAACAAAGCCAACCCTATAGGGTACCTATAGTCCAAATATGAATGGTTTCTGATATACAGTTCATGAGATATACACCAATAGAGAAACTTTAACCAAAACTTTGACACAAATTAAAGGTGACCTAGATTTTGAACTCTAGCCCCACCCCCGGGCATGGACCCTGGGGTCCAAACTCATAGAAACAAAGCCAACTCTATAGGGTACCTATAGTCCAAATATGAATGGTTTCTGATATACAGTTCATGAGATATACACCAATAGAGAAACTTTAACCAAAACTTTGACACAAATTAAAGGTGACCTAGATTTTGAACTCTAGCCCCACCCTCGGGCATGGACCCTGGGGTCCAAACTCATAGAAACAAAGCCAACCCTATAGGGTACCTATAGTCCAAATATGAATGGTTTCTGATATACAGTTCATGAGATATACACCAATAGAGAAACTTTAACCAAAACTTTGACACAAATTAAAGGTGACCTAGATTTTGAACTCTAGCCCCACCCCCGGGCATGGACCGTGGGGTCCAAACTCATAGAAACAAAGCCAACTCTATAGGGTACCTATAGTCCAAATATGAATGGTTTCTGATATATATAGTTCATGAGATATACACCAATAGAGAAACTTTAACCAAAACTTTGACGCAAATTAAAGGTGACCTAGATTTTGAACTCTAGCCCCACCCCCGGGCATGGACCCTGGGGTCCAAACTCATAGAAACAAAGCCAACCCTATAGGGTACCTATAGTCCAAATATGAATGGTTTCTGATATATAGTTCATGAGATATACACCAGCAGAGAAACTTTAACCAAAACTTTGACATTTTAACTGAACTAACGAACCAACGAACTAACGAACATACGAACGGAAAAGCGAAAACTATATACCCGTCGGCATAAATGCCGGGGGTATAATTAATTAAGGTACTGACCTACAATCAATGTTTTGGGCAAAAATATTTCTTATTTTAACAGCCAAAAAAATCACTGATCATTGCATATATAGATGTGTTTTCATAATGAAATATGGATCCCATGGTCATTGCCATGTGTGGCAAACTAGTCGAAATTATGGATCCATCGTGTGTCAAGCTAGTCGCCAACACTGTTTTGTTTTTTGATTTGTTGTTAGTAACCTGTTACTCCCATCAATCAAATTCTGATTATTCTTGGGAGGTGTACATTGTGCACTCTGGTTTGTTCGCAGGACGAGCCTACATGCATGAGGATAGAACCTGTGTAGGGATCTTTAACCTGCACAGGGGATGACTATCCCTGCACAGGGGGCCTCCAATTAACGTCTTGATCTGAAGAATGGCACACTTTTTTTTTATGTCATCCCTGCAAATGACACGAAGGGAAGCGGACGTACAGCAAATTTTCCTTGCCGATGGCGGGGATCGAACCAAGACCTCTAGCACCAGAACGATAACTGAGCTACTCACTTCCTGTGACCAGTTTATGACCAGTTTGAAACAGTTATACAGTGGCATATCATGTGACTGTCACAATAGCACAACTGTTGTGCATGCCAAACAGATTCAAATTCGAACATTCAGCTGGGCTAATTGGAGTGCTAATTGGTCTGGCATTGGCAGTGTACATACACATGAAAGCATGCAATGACCTGCACTGCAGTGCATACAAGTATAGGTCCATAGGAGACCCTATTTCTAGATGATCAACCCACCAAAAGGACATGCATATGATATGGCAATCGCAATGCATTTTTCTTTACCCCACCCACACTGGTTTGCACGCCTGTCAAAAGTCCGATACAAGATTTACGTCCCTTGAAGGCAAAGTACAGCTGATCAGCAAAATCGAACGGTACAATAAGAAACCTTGGACAAAAGAAAAGTGATTCTTACCGTTAGGTACTTTGGATGGGGAGATTTGGAGATTATTTCGGCAATCATTTTTACTCTCCGCATCCCCATCCTCCGTGTCCGCCATCTTAGATTTAGATTGAGCCACGCCTCTCTGCATCCGGGCGGCTGCGCGACACACCCACTCCACCCTTAGGGAGAGTGCATGTCAGATGAATGAACTCTTCTAAGGTCACAGTGCACTAGATAATTTTATACTCAACATAATTAATAAAGGATCAAAAATTGAATTTGAGAGAAGATGTAAACAAGCTTTAAAGTTAAGAAAAAATTAAATGCAGAAAAAAAAATCAAATCATTTTTGTATAATATTATATTGAAAAAGGCCCTGAGAAAACCTGTGTTTGTGGTTTTTGCAGTATTAAATAGCACATTGGTTATGCCACTTGCCTTGTTAACCAGGGATCGCAGGTTCAATCTTGTTGTTCTCCAGTTTGTGAGGATGAGACTTCAAGCAGAGATCCCATCTCCATATTCTGTTAGCTGTTGATGGGATGCTAAACCTCGGATCAAATAAACCCCGGACAGATAACTACGGTATATGGCAAGCCGTATTACTATTTATTATGCTTATTAGATATCTTGAATAGTAAATAAGATATCTTAATTAGGATAAAAGATATCTTCTTTAGCAATAAAGTCCTAAATTAGATATCTTATATAGTAAAGAAGATATCTAATATGCTAAAAAATATATCTTATTTGATCCCACAATTAAGATATCTTATATAGCATATAAGATATCTTATTTGATAATTTAGATATCGAATATACTAAATAAGATATCTTACATACTAAATAAGATATCTACTATACCTAAATAATATATCTTCTTTACAAGATTAATTAAGATATCTACTTTGGTAAATACTCGAAGGAAGTACATATTGCTTCGAGGTAAATAAGACATCTCTTCATTGCTAAACTAGATATCTTAATTAGCAAATAAGATATCTTATATAGCAAATACGATATCTAAATTGGTAATTAAGATATCTTATTTATAGTGGTAAATAAGATATCTTATTTAGGTATAATAGATATCTTATCTAATATATAAGATATCTTATTTAGTATATTAGATATCTAATTTATCAAATAAGATATCTTGATTAAGGCCATAAATAAAATATCTGTATTGGTATAGTAGATATCTTATATAAGTATCAGAAACCAATTGTGATTGGGTAAAACAAATAAGATATCTTATATACTAAATAAGATATCTGATTTGTTAAACCTAAATAAGATATCTAATATAGGATATAAGATATCTATTTTTGTATATAAGATATCTTATTTGTCAAATAAGATATCTACTTTAGCATAGTCGATATCTTATTTGTGAATGTAATTAAGATATCTTATATGTTGAAGAAGATATCTTATTTGACAAATAAGATATCTTATATGATAAAATAGATATCTAATATACTATTTTAGATATCTTATATGTTTATTAAGATATCTTATTTATAAAAAACATTATAGATATCTTATTTATCATATTAGATATCTAATTTGTTAAACAAGATATCTTAATTAATAAATAAGATATCTTAAATGCTATATTAGATATCTATATTAATAATTAAGATATCTTATATATTTTTACCAATAAGATATCTAATATATCAATCAAGATATCTTATTTGTTAATTTAGATATCTACATTAACAAATAAGATATCTTGTTTAGTTAAAAAGATATCTTATATACTATATTAGATATCTTAATTGACAATTTAGATATCTAATATAAAAAAAACAGATATCTTATTTGCTATATAAGATATCTTCTTTATAATAGATATCTAATAAAATAAAGTAGATATCTTATTTATTAAAGAAGATATCTTATATACAATATAAGATATCTGTTTGTTTGAATAAATAGTAAAACGGCTTGCCATAAAGGTATATTATATGGTATTTAGTGGAATTGTGTTGTCTTGGCTTGGTTGTCAAAGCTGTAATTGACAAAGTTTAAAGGGTGATAATTCAATCAATTTAAAAATATCCAAGATATTTTTTCATAAAGCAATAGCTTAATATCTTAATTTTAAGACAGTATCATTTTATTTCTGGAGAAATCAACATATTCTGCACAAATTGTCTAGAAAGTTAGGTATCATCACCATTTTCGTATTTTTTTAATAGAAAATAATCAGATTTTGGTAAAAATGAAGGGGAATGCTGACCATTTTCATTCATAGTAATCAATAAATTTTGACAAAACACAATAAAAACTTCTTACAGCCCCTTTCACTCGAGCTTGCCGTTTCAGCATAAAGGTCAATCAAGTTTTTTGTGTAAATCAAGTAATATTTTTTATTCTTTTTAGAACAGAAACAGTGTCCCAGGTGCCAGGTGTTCTTAAAATCTATTTAGCATTGCTGTCACCTCTTCTGATAAAAACATTGTAATTTTTTTTTTTCCAAAATTCTTTGTATAGCATTATACAATGCATATTAAGAACACATTTGAAATAAGATAGGAACAAAAGCAGAAAATTATCAATTTTAGCAGTTATTGAAGTACATGTGATTATCCAAAGGTGCCCTCCCTGAACTGCTTCAAATTACGGCTAAATGTGTTTAGGAAAAAAAAAACTTACAAGTTTAGTCTTTGGTGCTAGTCCTGACTACCATAAGAATGCACCTACAGAGGCTGTCTAGCCTTACTTTGGTGTTGTAAGTTGTGTGAGTTATATGTGAGTTATCACATTATCATGGCCAAAATTCCACATACTAAGATGAAAAAAAATCATTTGAGCTTGCCGTTTCAAATGTCATTTAGTTTGAAACAGTCACTTAAATCAGCAGATCAATTAATCCAGATGTCTTTGTGGACAACCTGAAAAGAAACTCAGATCTTCAGAACGCATGGTCTTCTTGAGTAATACAAATGCTCAAATGGCAAGCTCGAGTGAAAAAGGCTGTATTAGTGCCTTAGTACAACATAGACTGACATTTGTTTTAGTACCATATCCGGGTTATTTTGGATCCGAGAAGTCAACCAACCAACAGACCAGTGTACATGTAAAAATGAAAGTGATAACCATGTGGTAAATGCCAACATTTCGATCCTTATGCAGGGATTGGAAATGTCAGAAACCTTTTACAGTCTGAATCTGGAAATTGTCAGGTGGAAGCTATTGTGGGCACCATTACGAAAACTTTCCCATGCAATATAGAGATTTTTGCAATTGCAAATTAAATTTCATTAGATTTTTTTTTATTTTTCTTATTTTTGCTCCAAACATAGATTAAATAAATGTGGGTACACGTTAGAACCGCCTCGCCGAGACGGTTCTAACAAGTGCCCACAATCTATGTCTTGGAGCAAAAATAAGGAAAATAGGTATACCCCTGCATACCCCAGTTTTACTATGTAAAAGTGGGGTATAAGGGGATATACATTACACAGACAGTTTATCGTGATGCTGTTTAATTTATGGACTGAGTCATAGAATGGATCACAGAGTGGAGTGGAGGCATGGAGTGGCATACTGGAGGACTTTGAATGAATTAAGATGATTCTAAAAGGAATGGACATCAAAGTTCTTTGTTGTCCATTCCTTTTTTGCTTGTAAACTTAGCAACATATTTAAGGCAGATTAACATGTCTAAGATAATTCAGATGCCAGTTTCGTTATGCAATATCACAGGAGCAGCATATTCTCAGCGGGCCTGTGTGTGGGGACTCTGATCTGTTGCGTATACATAGGCTGGGTGCTCCAGAACCTTTTCAATACCCAGAAAATACCTGGCCCGACTGACCACCTCTCATTATGAGGTATTTCTAGCACATCTCAAAAATACATCATTTTTTTAAACCTTAAATTTCCATATGTTTAAATAGAACCTATAAAAGAGTCAATGTCAAAATTCGTCAAATTTTGAATGTGGGAAAAAATAAAAAGCACCTGAAAGAAAGTCAAATTTTTTTTGTGTGAAAGTAACAAGCTAACCCTAAAGTAATCAAAACAAACTAAAGGTAATCTTAACAACCAATCAGATTGCTTAAATAGATCGTCAAAAGTCACATGACCAGGAAAAATGTCCATACCGTAACAAATTTTAAATTGTGTTTTTCTTTTAAATATGCTACAACTTTTTATTTCTGATGTATGCAATCTAATAAACAGATTGTTTCTACACATGCACTGAAGAAAAAAATCTACAGCTGTAATGATAGTAGAAAAAAAACAGTGATCATACAAGCAAAAACGACTTTTTACAGATTTTAGATGTTTTCTGCTTTAAATAACATTTTTAAAAAGCATGTTGCTATACAACAACAATACTGCAGACAATTTATTCATCTTGATAATATTGATTTTGTGGTAATGATCCACATGAAGTCTTTATAAAGAACTTATTTTCAGAAATTTATTACTGTTACGGTACTGGACAAGATGCATGTTACGGTATGGACATTTTTGACTTTGGGCACTAATATGTTGCTAAATGAAGACAGTGATTAAGAAAGATGTTTATTTATTTTCACCGATAAATTCTCTTAGTGTGAATGCAAAAGAATGTAAACATAGAAAAGCAACTAATAAAATGTTACACAGTATATTCTTTTCTTATGTTGTTACGGTATGGACATTCTCTGTTACGGTATGGACAAGATCTTATATTGATAAAATCGTTATGGTATGGACATTTTTAGAATAAATATCAATGCTTGCCTTTTTGACAGCAATACAGGCAAGTATGATTGAATGATATAACAAGTATTTAATCTTTTGGTATCTTCTATGGTGATTTAAGTCTAATAAGTTTTGTTAGTTTTCTGGTACAGTTAAACATTCTGAGATATCGTTACGGTATGGATCAGCATGTTACGGTATGGACATAACACATTTTGTAGGAAATAATTGTTCTCAATCATAATCCTGATAGCTTTCTTTTTCAATAAAATAATATATTTTACATGACATACAATTGTTTTGCTTCTAGTTTCGATTTCCAAATGATTTTCCAAAAAGGCATGGTATTTCACCAAAATGTCTTTACCGTAACGGAATAATTCCTATGAACGTATTTGTCTAAAAATTTCATTTATAAAATTGGGTTTTAATAATCCTATTACTCTAATTGAAACAAGTTACAGTTTCTCATAGCAAATATATCTACATAAATAACACACAGGTTAATATATTTTGCTTATTATCAGTTGATGTCCATACCGTAACAATACCAGTCCTTACCATAACATTTTATTTTGTTACGGTAAGGACTGTTACGGTAAGGACATATTTTAAGTAATTTCTATCTTAAATAATAGTAATGCATTAAAACATGGTAGCAAAAGTGGTTTGCTATTGAGAAATGTAATTGGATCAATATGTCAGAATCAGACCTTTTTCAAAGTATTCACTGAGTCTGTGCTTATATCTCGCTACGGTCAGTGGACACGCAAAAAATATACTCTTCTGGGCTTACTCACTGAAACAGTATTTTCCTTGAGCAGTTCAGTAGCAGCATTTCAAAACACATGCAATGCTTGTAAATAGAAAGTGCCCAGTGAGCATGACAGATAACTAGATTTGCCAACATACGGGATCCTATATTATTTTGTCGATTTATCACAGTGCGTTACGGTAAGGACATAAATCCAGGGACGGATTTATTATTGCCAAAAAATATGAAAAATAAAATGAAATATCCCATTTTGAAACCTCTTATATTTACCTTAATAATGTTCTTTTTGATACAACCAGTCAAAACTACCCAAATATTTACAGCGACTTGCAAAAATTGTGCTGAATCTTCAATTTTTTTCAAGGGACAGGCAAAAATGATGAAAGATGAGGTTTTAAATCTGGAAAAAAGGTATTTCTACACCAATCAAATACTGTTTTATCATTTACTTTTATTAAGCATGATCAGTAGTATCAAAAAAAAAAAAACAAAAAAAAAACATCGAGTCGAGCCAGCCTATGTATGTATGCAGAAAATTTCAGAGTACCCCATCGTCTGGGAGTGTAAACAGAATGCAAAGAATGAAGCTGCTAATTCGTCTGCACTGTTATAGGTCGATGCTTGTGAGTTTGTATGCAGTGTATGTAAATAAAAATTCTTTATTACAACACGCCTGCTTCACTTAAAAAAATTATACACTGTCCAGGTATTGGAACAAGGATCCATTTTTTAAAGTGTTTGAAATATTTTGCTCAGTTTGAATAATAGCAGTCTTTGTATCTATGGTCCTGTTAAAAAGTTGCAAAAAACACTTGTTACAGTAATACTTACAGGCTCAATGCCGCCAGATTTATAGGATCACTGATGAGGCTTTAGTAGTCAAAACAGCAGTATGGACCATCACCTTTCTCATCATTTTCGCTGCTCTTAAATAACCCGGGTCTTATTCTTATTCACATGAAATTTAGCTTTGCCAATGGCAAGGTGGTTTAAAAGGTTGACAATGGTTGACAGACAACATATGGACAGACTGATTATTGGTAATTTAGTATACTATAAGGCTCATATCATGTGATATAAAGAGCCAGACATACCTATCAGGAAACATTATTTAATGAAAATGCATGGAAAGGTTTATGAATTCATCGACAGTAACAGTCCATACAGAACTAAAAATGGTCAAGAAAGAAATCAACACAGAGAATTTCTTTAAAAATATCTTTTTTTTTTAATATAGAATATTACAATTCAAGAATGTGTACATCAATAACTAATACAGCATAATATAAATTTCATTTCATTCAATGACACAAAAGAAACAAACATGTATTTCTAAAAACAATCATCAACAAAGTATACTTTGACAAAAAATGTCATCTCATAATTTGAGCCGCCTCGTGGAAAAACCAACAATGTGGCTTCCGAACAGGTCCGACTCAAACCCGGCTGTACAAGCACAGAAAAGAGCTAGAAGCTTGAAATTTCGGATTTAAGTAGAAGAGGAAGTGTACTATCTGAAGGCGCTGATCAGCCTCGCAGTTACTTCGAAGCTGATCTGCGCCTTTGTTTTCGTCTATGCAGATTGTTGGTTTTCTCATGAGGCGGCTCATTTCATATGACCGAAAAACACCGCCACAGAAACCAGAATGTTATGAAGAGGTCTAGATGTGGGTATCCACTAGCAGTGAATACGCCCATAAAGATTTCAAGTTGTCCCAGAAGAAAGTGGTCGATGAGACAAACAATAAGCCATAAATCTTATGAAAATTGGTCAAGTGGTTTTGTAGATATGATCATTTCTAAAACATTTTACAGTGGCAGAGTATGGAGGAGGCCATTTTGTTTGCTAGTCACATGAGCAGAAGTGAAAAATACTGATTTACGCTATATTGTCTAAGTTTTATCACTCGAAAGCTGAACAAGATTACATGTATTTTGTCGAGTGAACCGAAATCATTGTGTCCAGCTTCCTTAAGTCTGCTGGTAATGGCTGATATTTATTGGTCTTTTTATTATTTTGAGGGTATGATGTCATGCTGTAATAGGCTTAAATGTTCATTCAATATTTATATAATTAAAACTAGAAGGAGTTCTCAGAGGAAAACATGTGTCCCCCCTCTCTGCCCCAACCCACTTTTAATTTTGTAAATTTTTACATATAACCCTGAAAAATATATACCAACAGACATTTTAAATTAAAACCAAATATATACCAACAGACATTTTAAAATATCACAATATGTTTCAGCTTTCCATATTTACAAAGTTTGAAGTTTCACGAAATTTACCCATCTACAATCCCAAACCAATCCTTGCCGGTATCAACTAATATGCAAAGTTTGAAGAAAATCGGTATAAAACTACTCAAGTTAGAGAGCGGAAACTAAAAAAAAAATGCAATTTTTAACCTCAATCAAGGGCCATAACTCTAAGGTCATTTGACGAAATTTACCCATCTACAATCCCAAGCCACACCTTGCCGGTATCAACTCATATGCAAAGTTTGAAGAAAATCGGACAAAAACTACTCAAGTTAGAGAGCGGAAACAAACAAAATGCAATTTTTAACCTCAATCAAGGGCCATAACTCTAAGGTTATTTGACGAAATTTACCCATCTACAATTCCAAACCACTCCTTGCTGGTATCAACTCATATGCAAAGTTTGAAGAAAATCGGTAAAAAAACTACTCAAGTTAGAGAGTGGAAACGAACAAAATGCAATTTTAAACATCAATCAAGGGCCATATCTCTGAGGTCGTTTGACGAAATTTACCCATCTACAATCCCAAACCACTCCTTGTCGGTATCAACTCATATGCAAAGTTAGAAGATAATCGGTCAAAAACTACTCAAGTTAGAGAGAGGAAACGAACAAAATGCAATTTTTAACCTCAATCAAGGGCAATAACTCTAAGGTCATTTGGCGAAATTTACCCATCTACAATCCCAAACCACTCCTTGCCGGTATCAACTCATATGCAAAGTTTGAATAAAATCGGTCAAAAACTACTCAAGTTAGAGAGCGGAAACGACCAAAATGCAATTTTTAACCTACTCAAGTTAGAGAGCGGAAATGAATGGAGACACCTGGATTTTGAAACAGTTAATTGACCTTTGTGACCTTGAAAATGAGGTCAAGGTCACCGCAATCTAATCACTCCATTCGGCTGTCCCAATGAAGTTTCTGTGCCAGTTTGGTCTAAATCCATCCAGTGGTATCGTGCGGACAAAAAGCTACACCGCCGACGCCGACGCCGACGGGATCCACACCAAAAACAATATGCCCCCCACCCCTTCAAAAAAAAAATCTGTAATTGTGATTTTCTAACACATAAGAATAAGCTTCAACATTTTAAAACTTTTATAAACCGGTATAGATTATGGCACAAATGTATATAAGCCTGATTGCACGACAAATTAACCCAATGAGACTTGAAAAATCAACAATGACTTAACTCTAACTATCTGATCAAAGCCTTAGCAAACTTCAGATGTAAGTACCTAGCATCTATATCTTTCCCTTGCATCTCACTGTACTTGTTCTAATACTAGTTCTCTACATAGAGCTGAATATGGTTTTAGAACATCAGGATAACATGTCCCTGAAATATAAACCCCCTTGAACCCCACTTTTATATAGTAAAACTGGGGTATACAGGGTATACCTGCTTTCCTTATTTTTTTATCCAAAACATAGATTGCGGGTACTTTTTACAAATGAAAAAAATCTCTGTATTGTGCATAGTCAAGCTTTTATAATGATTAGTCTGTGTACATTCTTTTGTTAGATTTGCCATGCAGGTTTCACAGTGATAAGATTTTTTGAGGAACGCATGAAAATTCTGAGCCTCTTGGAAATGACAATTTATGAGCAAAGCTTGATCTTTTGAAAATACTATGACATTATGTACAACTATATGTAATACAAAATAAATATTTTATTGCAAATATATACATACATATTCATAAATAAAGTGACATTCAGTGAACACAGGCTTTGACTAACAAAGGAGGCTTGCCAAAGAAATGTTAAAATAAGAAAATCACTGGCTGAACATGACCTACCTGTTATTGTTAGGTTGGCTGAACATGACTTATCTGTTATTGTTAGGTTGTAAAACTCTAAAACTAACAAGAATCTGTCTTCTGTTAAAATGCACACAAATAATATGATATACCCTGATATGTAATCTAAGAGACAGAATATAAAACCTTTGCAGGGGTTATAAAATGTCATTTGAAAACAGCAACGCTATCCTATTTAAAGGCAATGTTTATACAATCTGACAAATAATTTGCATCACTACATGAAGATCTTCAGCTGATTAGCACCATTGCTCCACTATAGACATACATGTAGTACAAATACACTACTCTCTGATTCCAAAATTTAAAAATTTCAAGCATAGTCTAGGCAACTTCTTGGTTGTACAACACCCATTTGTGTCAGACCTGGCTATATAGCTAGATGTCCTTAAGACAGTGGGTTTCGTGATCCAGCACTTCTATGGCACAATACACAATGGTGGTGCCAAGCACAGTCATATCAGTCAACAGTCATATCAGTCAAATGAACTTTTACTATATGCTTAATTTTAATTTAGGACCCAACATTTTTCATTTGTATGTTTGTTTAGTTTGACACTTTAGCATCCAAGTTAACAATTATCAAACATATACTTTGTCCAGTACAATGGGGTGTAAGTGTGAAACCAGCAGTACTGTGATTTGGTTCGAATCTAGGATTTCTTAATTCAGTGTTCAACTAGCCTATCTTGCTCCCCTAAACATTTCTTCACACATGTAGTCATTACCAAAGTCCTACTGAGCAAATGACATGAATTATCAAAACTCGCCTTTTTTGTAATTAAACATAAACATTAGTTATCACAGACAAATGAGCCGCCCCATGGGAAAACCAACAATCTGCATAGGCGAAAACAAAGACGAAGATCAGCTTCACGGTAACCGCGAAGCTGATCAGCGCCTTTGTTTTCGCTACTCGGATAGTACAATTCCTCTTCTACTTAAATCCGAAATTTCAAGCTTCTAGCTCTTTTCTGTGCTTGTGCAGGCCGGTTTGTGTCGGACCTGTTCGGAAACCACATTGTTGGTTTTCCCACGAGGTGGCTCAAATAAATTTAAAAACTTGGTTTTTGCTAAAGAGTCTGTTTCAGACTTCATTCACCATTTTACTTTGGAATAATATAGCACCTTTCTCTGCTCTAATGATATTTATGTCTATCCTCTTCTGTGAGTATTGCTGGATAATGGAAATTCTTGTTTGGTATCACAGTACTATTTATTAATGGATGGTTCATAAAGGCTACCGTACAATCAGCTTGAGCACTGCAAGGAGCATTTTCCAATTCAATCATTATGACCTCATTTAGCCCTGTTTTGAGGTAAAATTTGGGGACATACAATCTCACTTGTGGCCCCTTCTTTGGCCAGTAGCGGCCCACATTGTGTCCATTGATTAACAACTGGCCCTGCAGAAAGAGAAAGTTTATGTCAAACACCAAGTTTATTTTTTTAATGAAAGACCATTTCCAACCTTATTTCAGAATCATTTTAGGATGAGGTACTCTTTTAGTATTACACAGATGGTGTATTTTGCAATCAGCTGTTGCAGGTCTAGCAATGTCTTTTGATTTAGTAGTAGATGCTATCCAGATAGCTACCTTGCTGGGAAACGAGCTTGCTTTCATGCACGTTGTTAAAATATATGTGATGTCTTGTGCTCTCATTTTTTTTTTATCTGATGGGTTGAGATTTTAGATTAAATGTATCAATTCCTAGTCTTGCTATTAATATTTTAAACACATTCTCTTTGAAGTTCATGTAAAAGAATAGTTTACAAAATCATGTTTATTAAAGAAAGTTGTTTATTTGACCCTCAGAAATGTAAATTCTTCCAAACATATGTTAAAGAATGAAACTACACATACCTTTGTCCACTGAGACATATCAAGATATGTGTCCTCTGGTTCCTTGCCTATCATAAATGTTCCCCCATAGATACTAGGGGCTATCAACTCTTGTTTAGGATTCGAAGAATATCTAAAAATCAAGAGTAATAAAATATGCCTTGTCATTAGATAATATGCTCATATAGATTCACACATGATGGACCCTCATTTTAAAATTTTATTCAAAATATTGGAGAATTAATCCCGAGTTTAAGCTCATAATCCTGTTTACAAGGCAAGTGGTTTATATGCTTCTGAATAAAGCTTTGCGGAATAACACATTTATCATATGCTAGGGTTTTATATTGCATCAAAAGTTAAATTCATACAGAGACATGGTCTCTCCTTAAAGATTGACCCAAAAGACTGGAGACACCCTGGATTGGTTTACAAGGTGAGTAGAATCTACATTTGAGCCACCTCGTGGGAAAACCAACAATGTGGTTTCCGAACAGGTCCGACACAAACCGGTCTGTACAGCTACAGAAGCAGGCTAGAAGTTTGAAATTTTGGACTTAAGTAGAGGAGGAATTGTACTATCTGAGTAGCGAAAACAAAGGCACTGATCAGCTTCGCGGTTACCGCGAAGCTGATCTGCGCCTTTGTTTTCGCCTATGCAGATTGTTGGTTTTCCCATGGGGCGGCTCATTTATGTGAGCCAAATCATATGTTTTGAAACACAGAAAGCATAAGACAATGCCTCCACTCTCTTAAACCAACCTTCTTTGTCTGCCTTACAGGAGATAGACGTAAGGCTTTTGTTTAGCTAAGCAACTCTGGCATGTGCCTGGTTTGTGTCAAACCTGGACAAGTTTTGAGTATCTAGATGGCTGCTACATGTGTAAGCTGGTTTATGATACTAAATGTCTCATTTACCTTAATCCTGATCTGGAAACATTGAGACTGGGACCTCCATCAGGTAGAATCACTGGATATTGCTGCCATTTTGTAAGGATAGTGTTGGCTAGTGTCACATTAGATATCAAACCCTGAAATAAATGTACTTTTGATCTTGTCCTTACACCATCTTTCAGAAACCGCCATTTTTAAAATCATACTTTTCTGAAACACCTCAAGTAAAGAAAAAATATGATTATGTCGCCCTTCTGCATTTCAAAAGGCTTAAAAAATGCCACAAAATTTTTGAAAATCAGTTCACAATTACAAATTTTATGCAAAAAGAATTATTTTGAATAGGCAAGTAAAGGAAAGTAACTTAAAAACGATCTTTTTTTGTCATTTCCTGTAAAATGCACCAAACCCTGACAAAATTGTATACGTTACATAACTGAGCTTCATACACTTTAAATAATTTCACAAATTCGCTATCACTTCAGTTTTGAGGTTTCAGGATTACCTTCCCTAGTACATGCAAAGGACTATTCAAGAACATTTTTGGACATGAAATTGCCAATAGTCAAATGATTTTCAAAATTTTTGGAATGATTTTTAAGAATTTAGAGATGTAACAGGATGACAGGGTCACATTTTTTTATCGAGATGTTTCAAACATTGGTAATTTTTAAAAAGGTGGTTTCTGAAAGATGGTGTATGGACAGTAGTTTGCCGTAAACAGCTGAGGTCCAGTTGGGACTATAAATTATCCTAATCATGCCTTTACAGGGTAGTTTACCAGCACTTAATGTGCATTGCTTTACCAATAACTGACAACTGCTCTTCTTGAATCAGCTGGGGAGAAAGAATGGAATGTGGAGTTTGTCCTGGGTTGCTTTGTAATCTGGCAGCTAGGTTACCGCCCAAACAACCTTGAATAGTTATAAAGAATATATGAACTTTTCCTGAGAAATCCTAGTCAGAAAAACAGGCTAGGAGCTTGACATTTCGGATTTAAGAACATCAGGATAACATGTCCATGTAATGTATACACCCTTTTACCCCACTTTTACAAAGTAAAACAGGGGTTTACAGGGGTATAACTATTTTTCTTATTTTTGCTCCAAAACATAGATTGTGGGTACTCGTTAGAACCCCCTCCCAGTGGCGGTTCTAACGTGTACCATGATCTATGTTTTGAGCAAAAATAAGAAAAATATACAAAAAAAAAAATAATAATAATGAAAATTTTCAATTTTTAAAAGCTGAAAAAATCTCTGTATAGTGTGCATGGGCAAGTTTTCGTGATGAGAAGATGGATTTGACTGTCTGTGGAGCAAAAACAAAGGTGCTGATCAGCTGTGCAGTTAATTTTCTTCAGTAAGAATGATATCCAGTGATCACAAGCTTTCAATTTTGGGGATGTTCTTATGTTTGGGGATAAATAAGGTTATACAAAAATTATAACCTTAGTTCAATTTTGACCTAAAAATCATCACTTATTAAACTGGATCTAATTAACTTGATAAGATATATTTCTCGGAAAAAACACTGCTACAGTAAATTACCTTTGTATTATTTTGAATCTGTGAGCCAAAGTTGATTCTGGCCTGATTCTCTACCAGTATACATAGAATCTGTTCTTTCTTGGCTGTTAGTTGTAACGTAACATTACCTATTCTGTCAACAATACCAACCGGCTCCTATAAATAGGTATGCACATATATCACTAAAATTGGCAGTCCAAAATATTTTAGCAACTGCTATTTTCATCGATTCAGCCACCTTATGAGAAAACCAACATAGTGGCGAACAGGTCTGACACAAACTGAGCTGTAGAGCCACAGAAGATGACTAGAAGCTTGAACTTTAGGATTTAAGAAGAAGAGGGATTGTACTATCTGTGTAGCAAAAACAAAGGCGATAATCAGCTGATTTGCGTCTTTGTTTTCGCCTATACATATTGTTGGTTTTCTCATGAGGCGGCTCAATTATTTCTCATACAACAGACATTAAATTATCTGTCATGTTAAGTGAGATATTATGGAAAAACTTTGATTTGCCCCAAACACTCAAAAAGGATTTCTTTTTCTAGCTAATGTTGCCAGTTTTATAGGGTAACTGATAAGGTCTTTTAAAATACCGTATTCATTCTAATTAGCGCACATGCTCTAATAAGCTCACACCCAGGACTTTTCTGCAACACTGGTGCATAACTGCACACTGTGAGGCTGAAATGTCGGTATTTTCCACCTGTTTTGCTACCGTTTTATCTAAGAAGGTGTATCTAAACTAGGTTTAAAATGATATAAAACATTTTACAAAGATTGGAATACTTAAATTACAACCAGAGGACCAATGGTCCTGTAAACGCTCACCTGAGATCTGCTGTATATACGAATTTTATAGAAAATAGTCCCAGTATAGGGGTAGATGAAGCCCTTGGGCCATTTTTTTTTTCAGAATAATCAATATACTGTCCATACAAGTTTTTCCCTTCAAATGACATTTTAACAGTTTACCCATTCAAATACATAGGCAACCCATGTTGACCTTGCCTTAAAATAGGTCAAGGTCATCACAGGGTCATGATTTATACATACATTGTAGTACTTGAGTCATCGATGCTTCATGCCAAGTTTCTTCGAAATCGGTCCACCGGTTCCGGAGAAGAAGATTTTTGAAGGGTTTATACCATATATGGGCATGGCGGCCATCTTGGTCATGTTACCTTAATTATTTATATACACATTGATTCCCCCATTCTATAGATGCTTCACATGAAATTTGGCTTTGATTGGCCAAGCGGTTTCAGAGAAGAAGATGTTTGAATATTATGGTAATATACATGTATAAATAATGCCCCGGGGCTGGGGCAAATGAGCCCCTGGGGTCCAATTTTTTCAGAATCATTAATATTCAGTCCTACTGCCTATTTCCTGCAAGACATTCACTTTAAATGACATTTTAAAAGTTTTCCCCCATTCAAATGCATTGGCGACCTATGTTGACCTTGCTGTAAAATAGGTAAAGGTCATCCAAAGGTCATAATTTGAGCCACCTCGTGGGAAAACCAACAATGTGGTTTCCGAACAGGTCCGACACAAATCAGGCTGTACAGTCACAGAAACAGGTTAGAGACTTGAAATTTTGGCCAGAAGTAGAAGAGGAATTGTACTATCCGAGTAGCGGAAACAAAGGCGCTGATCAGCTTTGCGGTTACTGGAAGCTGATCTGCGCCTTTGTTTTCGCCTATGCAGATTGTTGGTTTTCCCACGAGGCGGCTCATTTATAAACACATTGTAGTACTTCAGTCCCCAATGCTTCATGCCAAGTTTTGTTGAAATCGGTCCATTGGTTCAGGAGAAGAAGAATTTTAAAGGGTTTTTACCATGTATGGGCATGGCGGCAATCTTGGTCATGTGACCTGGATTATTTATAAACACATTGATTCCCCCTTCCCATAGATGCTTCCTATAAAATTTGGCTTTGATTGGCCAAGTGGTTTCAGAGAAGAAGATCTTTAAATATTTTTGTAATATACATGTATATTGCCCCGGGGTGGGGGCAGACCAACCCCTGGGGTCCAAATCTTTTTCAGAATTACCTACCTTCAGTCCATTTGCCCATTTCCTGCAAGATTTGCCTTTCAAATGACATTTTAACAATTTTCCCCATTCAAATGCATGGGTGACCTATGTTGACCTTGCCGTAAAATAGGTCAAGGTCATCCAAAGGTCATAATTTATAAACACATTGTAGTACTCTAGTCCCTGATGCTTCATGCCAAGTTTCGTTGAAATCGGTCCAGTGGTTCCGGAGAAGAAGAATTTTGAAGGGTTTTTACCATATACGGGCATGGTGGCCATCTTGGTCATGTGACCTGGATTATTTATAAACACATTGGTTCCCCCTTCCTATAGATGCTTCATATAAAATTTGGCTTTGATTGGCCAAGCGGTTTCAGAGAAGAAGATCTTTGAAAATGGTGGACGACGACGGACGGACGGACCCCGGATCATAGCGATCCTATATGCTCACCTTGTGAGCCTAACCTCAGGTGAGCTAAAAACGTTTTTAATTTTAGACATGCTCTCATGAGCAGTTTAAAGACAGGGTTTCTGTGCCGGGGGGTCAAAATACAGGTGAAACACAGGTAATCAATTATTGATTTTTTGGTGACAGGAATAAGCCAATCACATTACTGTATTTAGGACTATATATCATCTATTGGCTGAAATTTGATGTTGTTTTCAGTTATAGTGTGCACTAATTAGAATGAAATTCAATTGGTCTTTTTAGACACCTTTGAAAAATTAAGCACACATTGTGCTAATTAGAATGAATACAGTAAGCAAAACTTTGATCTGGCACAGTCTCTTTCTCCTTAAAAATGTAAATGCTTTTAAATGACCCTAATTTAAATTTGGATTTCTTTTTGTGAATATTACCCCAGAACACTCCATTTTTTTTTTAAATTCAAATGCTCAATTCTCATACATAACAATTTGGTTTGTGTTGGATCTAGTCCAAAGCCCTGATTGATTTCTCATAATGTGACTCACATTGACCCTGGGAAGTTGAGAAAACAATCAAATAAACTCACCAGAAATGGTCCTGCAGTAAGAAATACATAACCTCTGTCTCTAACACCGGTGACATTCAATGTCTTGTTTACGACATCTGCATTTAGTGTTGTTGTGTAGAGAATGAATCCATAATACTGTAAACACAAATCAATAACATCAATAAATCAATAATTCAACTACGTTTTCATGCCTGGAATGTAGTACGTACATTCAGTTTCTCACATGTATGATATAACAGGCTCAGCTACAGGGACAAGCAAAAGTAACTGTTTATACAAGAGATGCAAACAAACACATTTATTTCGGGAAAACTGCTTCTATGGAAGGCATAGATCACCACAGCTATATATTAAGATATTGTAGACTTTATAACCAAAATACCAATGCAAACTTACATGTTTAATCTGCTCCATGGTGAGAGGGTAGAGGGAATCAACAGATTTGGTACCTCCAGTGACATACTCATACACTGTACTCCAGAGCTGGAATTTAACAAAATTTATTTGGAAGTTAATTAAATCTACAGCATGCAAGTATGAACGTAACCTGCTAAAACAAAATTGATACAAAAACTTAGGTCAGCCTGTGCGATGTAGCTTAAATCTGATCTGTTTTCCTTATGCTCATGGCAAAAACACAATTTTACCATAGGTTTGTTTAAAAACTGTGCTGAATACCATAGGGTTAGAATAAATCAATATAAATTATTTTATATCTCTTTTTCAGATCAAAATGAAAGTAACTATTTTTCTTCCAATGCTGTTTACCTTCATCTGTACTTTTCCATAGGCCATCTTGGGAGTGGATGGTGGTACATCTATGGTTGGTGGATTGTACTGGAATAGAATCAACGGCCGAATCAACAGATGAGCTGAGTCACAAAAAATGTGATTTTACATGTGAAAACAAAGCCACAGATCAGCAGTGCAGTAACTGCAAAGCTGATCAGCGCCTTTGTTTTCACTACGTCGATAAGACAATGCCTTTTCTTCTTAAATCCAAAATTTCAAGCTTATAGCCATCTTCTGTGCCTGCACAGATTGGTTTGTGTCAAACTTGACCCCAAAACCCTGAAGACCAGATTTTCTTGTCGTGGCTCTTGTGATAAATGGGGAAAATCCATAAATTTGCACTTAAGTGCAGTCCACAGGTTACTGTGGGCAAAGAATATATCACATGGCATTGCTGCGTTTTAGCCAAAATTTAACATGTACCACAAATAAGGTTAAAATAATACTTTTAAAAAAACAGAGGACCAATGGTCCTGTAAACGCTCACCTGAGATCTGCTGTATATACAAATGTTATAGTAAATAGCCCCAGTATAGGGGCAGATGAAGCCCTTGGGCCATTTTTTTTTCAGAATAATCAATATACTGTCCATACAAGTTTTTCTCTTCAAATGACATTTTAACAGTTTACCCATTCAAATACATAGGCAACCCATGTTGACCTTGCTGTAAAATAGGTCAAGGTCATCCAAAGGTCATAATTTATAAACACATTGTAGTACTTCAGTCCCCGATGCTTCATGTCAAACTTTGTTGAAATCGGTCCATTGGTTCAGGAGAAGAAGAATTTTAAAGGCTTTTTACCATATATGGGCATGGCGGCCATCTTGGTCATGTGACCTGGATTATTTATAAACACATTGATTCCCCCTTCCCATAGATGCTTCCTATAAAATTGGGCTTTGATTGGCCAAGTGGTTTCAGAGAAGAAAATCTTTGAATATTTTTGTAATATACATGTACATGTGTATATTGCCCCTGAGTGGGGGCAGACCAACCCCTGGGGTCCACATTTTTTTTCAGAATTACCTAACTTCAGTCCATTTGCCCATTTCCTGCAAGATTTGCCTTTCAAATGACATTTTAACAATTTTCCCCATTCAAATGCATGGGCGACCTATGTTGACCTTGCCGTAAAATAGGTCAAGGTCATCCAAAGGTCATAATTTATAAACACATTGTACGAGGTATGGCAGAAAAGTTCGTAGACACTTCAGCTATCAGAAAAAGTAACACGTTGTTTAAGAAGCGTTTTGCATAATTTCAAGCAGCAATATCTTATTAGTATATTTCAGAAATTTTGTGCAATTTGAAGTAATAACACGCTTGGTATGGCCACTTTTCTGCTTGAGGGTAGGGCCGTGCGGGGCAGGTGTCAAAACGTGATAAAATGTGATGATTTTCACATTCTGTTTTTGCTTGTGAAACGGCACAGAAGTGTGCTGTAACGTTAAAATATTTTGATCCTGAAAGAATGTTCAATCAGCAACGTTTTCTGAATGTTTGGGCCTTGGCGGCAGTACAGTTTGATATCTGTGAATAAAATTTCAGATGCAGTCCGAAAAAATTGTTTGAAAAATGGCGTAATTTTGACGTCGGAGAACAGCCGATAACCATAAAATTGTGTGTTTTTGTTATGGAAATGGCCAACAAACACGATGAAAATGATATAAACAACAACATAAAAGCTATCAGCTTGTCTGTCACTAGTTTACAAGTGGCAGAGTTGATTGGCAGAGCTCGATAGATGATCTAATATGATAAACTGCGGCGGAAGGGCACTCGTCTTACATTCTCAGCGAATGAAAATGGTTTCATATGTTCAATCGGTCATTAGAGAACCTGTGGACAGTTGGCACAGATCTGCATTTGACAGCTGGATACACATAATAAAATTGTACCGATATCCAAAGACCCTATGTGGAATAACTCTGAAACATCGGTTAAACGTGTTACAAATATATAAAGCACTGACAGCAATAAACTTCAAGTAACGTCACTAGGACGTTGACCCTTGCCCCGCTCCCGGTTAGGGAGGTGCACATAAAAGGCTGTAGAAGATGTCGTGTTGGCCAGATTTTCATAAAATTTCGTCTATTTGCTCATGAAATATTTTTGCAAACCCAGATATATTCATTTTGACTGAATTTCTTTTCCTGTTGAAAATACCAATGGTGTCTACGAACTTTCCTGCCATACCTCGTAGTACTCTAGTCCCAAATGCTTCATGCCATGTTTCGTTGAAATCGGTCCAGTGGTTCTGGAGAAGAAGATTTTTGAAGGGTTTTTTACCATATATGGGCATGGCGGCCACCTTGGTCATGTGACCTGGATTATTTATAAACACATTGGTTCCCCCTTCCTATAGATGCTTCATGTAAAATTTGGCTTTGATTGGCCAAGCGGTTTCAGAGAAGAAGATCTTTGAAAATGGTGGACGACGCCGGACTACGGACGGACGCCGGACGACGGACGGACGCCGGATCATGGCCATCCTATAAGCTCACCTTGTGAGCCTAACAGCTCAGGTGAGCTAATAAAAAAAAAGAAATCTATCTTGGATAATATATGCCTGACCAGCATTTGTTTGATTTCTGCCTAGATCATTCAATGCCTATTGCTGTCTTTATCCTACCATTCTAGCTTGTCACTGTAACTGATACTGAAGTATTAACCGGCCTGAGAAAGCCACTCTAAGACAAGAAGTCTGATGACAAAGTTAATACTAAAATGTAATGCACTATGTAAGGAAAAAGTGATGTAAACTAGAATTGTCAGAGAATCTGACTATAGCCCCGCTTCTCAGCTTTTTTGCAGGGTGAAAAACACAATGACAGGTAACTATCACAAGCTAGATCTCGTCAATATTAATGCGCATACAAAATTTGGTCTGATTATGTCAATTCGTTCTCAAGATATTGAGCGGAAACGAAATTCTGACCTCAATAAAGGGCCATAACTCCGTCAAAATTTTGCGAAAAATGACGGGTAACAATCCCAAGCTAGATCTTGTCAATGATGATGTGCATACAAAATTTGGACGGATTCTGTCAATTCGTTCTCAAGATATTGAGCGGAAACGAAATTCTGAAGTCAATCAAGGGCCGTAACTCCGTCAAAATTTTGCGAAAAAATCATGGGTAACAATCCCAAGCTAGATCTTGTCAATGATGACGTGCATACAAAATTTGGTCAGATTCTGTCAATTTGTTTTCAAGATATTGAGCAGAAACGAAATTCTGACATCAATCAAGGGCCATAACTCCGTCAAAATTTTGCGAAAAATAACGGGTAACAATCCGAAGCTAGATCTTGTCAATGATGACGTGCATACAAAATTTGGTCGGATTCTGTCAATTCGTTCTCAAGATATTGAGCGGAAACAAAATTCTGACATCAATCAAGGGCCGTAACTCCGTCAAAATTTTGCGAAAAATGACGGGTAACAATCCCAAGCTAGATCTTGTCAATGTTGATGTGCATACAAAATTTGGTCAGATTCTGTCTATTCATTCTCAAGATATTGAGCGGAAACAAAATTCTGACGTCAATCAAGGGCCGTAACTCTGTCAAAATTTTGGGAAAAATGACGGGTAACAATCCCAAGCTAGAACTTGTCAATGATGATGTACATACAAAATTTGGTCGGATTCTGTCAATTCGTTCTCAAGATATTGAGCGGAAACGAAATTCTGACGTCAATCAAGGGCAGTAACTCTGTCAAAATTTTGCAAAAAATGACGGGTAACAATCCCAAGCTAGATCTTGTCAATGTTGATGTGCACACAAAATTTGGTCGGATTCTGTCAATTCGTTCTCAATATATTGAGCAGAAACGAAATTCTGACGTCAATCAAGGGCCGTAACTCCGTCAAAATTTTGCAAAAAATGACGGGTAACAATCCCAAGCTAGATCTTGTCAATGTTGATGTGCACACAAAATTTGGTCGGATTCTGTCAATTCGTTCTCAAGATATTGAGCGGAAACGAAATTCTGACGTCAATCAAGGGCCGTAACTCCGTCAAAATTTTGCGAAAAAATCATGGGTAACAATCCCAAGCTAGATCTTGTCAATGATGAGGTGCATACAAAATTTGGTCGGATTCTGTCAATTCGTTCTCAAGATATTGAGCGGAAACAAAATTCTGACATCAATCAAGGGCCGTAACTCCGTCAAAATTTTGCGAAAAATGACGGGTAACAATCCCAAGCTAGATCTTGTCAATGTTGATGTGCATACAAAATTTGGTCAGATTCTGTCTATTCGTTCTTAAGATATTGAGCGGAAACAAAATTCTGACGTCAATCAAGGGCCGTAACTCTGTCAAAATTTTGGGAAAAATGACGGGTAACAATCCCAAGCTAGAACTTGTCGATGATGATGTGCATACAAAGTTTGGTCGGATTCTGTCAATTCGTTCTCAAGATATTGAGCGGAAACGAAATTCTGACGTCAATCAAGGGCAGTAACTGTCAAAATTTTGCAAAAAATGACGGGTAACAATCCCAAGCTAGATCATGTCAATGTTGATGTGCATACAAAATTTGGTCGGATTCTGTCAATTCGTTCTCAATATATTGAGTGGAAACGAAATTCTGACGTCAATCAAGGGCCGTAACTCCGTCAAAATTTTGCAAAAAATGACGGGTAACAATCCCAAGCTAGATCTTGTCAATGTTGATGTGCATACAAAATTTGGTCGGATTCTGTCAATTCGTTCTCAAGATATTGAGCGGAAACGAAATTCTGACGTCAATCAAGGGCCGTAACTCTGTCAAAATTTTGCGAAAAATGACGGGTAACAATCCCAAGCTAGATCTTGTCAATGATGATGTGCATACAAAATTTGGTCGGATTCTGTCAATTTGTTCTCAAGATATTGAGCGGAAACGAAATTCTGACGTCAATCAAGGGCAGTAACTCTGTCAAAATTTTGCAAAAAATGACGGTCAACAATCCCAAGCTAGATCTTGTCAATGTTAATGTACATACAAAATTTGGTCAGATTCTGTAAACTGGTTCTCAAGATATTGAGTGGAAATGAAATTTTGACGGAACTAGAATTGTCAGAGAATCTGACTATAGCCCCGCTTCTCAGCTTTTTTTGCAGGGTGAAAAAAACAATGACAGGTAACTATGACAGGCTATCACAAGCTAGATCTCATCAATATTGATGCTCATACAAAATTTGGTCTGATTATGTCAATTCGGTCTCTGTCAAAATTTTGCGAAAAATGACGGGTAATAATCCAAAGCTAGATCTTGTCAATGATGATGTGCATACAAAATTTAGACGGATTCTGTCAATTCGTTCTGAAGATATTAAAGACAGATGTACGTAATTGAAGGCGCTCAAAGGAACGTGCGTATCTAAGGGTCGAAACGTCATTTTTACGCCGCATTGGTAACGTCAGTTTTCGCTCGAAACGTCAATTCTAGCGTCAGTTTACGTTCGGAATACGAAACTATATCCATACAATTATGCAGAGGACTTCAGAAATGTAAAAAGTTTGATATTCTTTATTATTTTTGCTCAAAATATAGATTGTGGACATGTTATCCCGAAGAAAACAACATTTCCGCGACAGTTAGCAATATTGAATACTAAACAGTGTCGGAAATTTTGGCGCAAAATTGACGTCGCGCGTAAAATGTACTGAATTCAGCAACGACTACCTCTCTTCGCACGCCTATAGCAGGAAAACGAATCCGGTAACTAAGGACTTTCTCGTTATCTTTATGTAGTTCAGGAATTTCTCTAATACATATCAGTTTTTTAAAAAATCCTACCGTGGATTTTTTGAAATATATCAAGAAAATTAACAAAAAGGGGGTCTAAAAATCGCATTTTACGTTGACGTCAATGTATTTTCGCTCTCAAATTTGACGATTTTGAAGTCAGATATCTCGAAAACAAGCTCGGAACGATATCGATTTCTTTTCATTTTCGTATGTAGGACATCAAAATACACTCACATGCAAAAAACAAAAAAATTCTACCGTGAGGTCAATTACGTACATCTGGCTTTAAGCGGAAACAAAATTCTGAAGTCAATCAAGGGCTGTTAACTCTGTCAAAATTTTGCAAAAAAAGATGGGTAATAATCCCAAGCTAGATCTTGTCAATGATGATGTGCATACAAAATTTGGACGGATTCTGTCAATTCATTCTCCAGATATTGAGCGGAAATGAAATTTTGATGTCAATCAAGGGCTGTAACTCCATCAAAATTTTGTGAAAAATGACAGGTAACAATCCCAAGCCAGATCTTGTCAATGTTGATGTGCATACAAAATTTGGTTGGATTCTGTCAATTCGTTCTCAAGATATTGAGCGGAAACGAGATTCTGACGTTAATTAAGGGCCATAACTCTGTCAAAATTTAACAAAAACTGAAGGGTAACAAGCCCAAGCTAGATCTTGTCAATGTTGATGTGCATACAAAATTTGATCGGATTCTGTCAATGCGTTCTCAAGATATTGAGCGGAAACGAAATTCTGACGTCAATCAAGGGCCGTAACTCCTTCAAATTTTGCGAAAAATGACGGGTAACATTCCCAAGCTAGATCTTGTCAATGATGATGTGCACACAAAATTTGGTCCGATTCTGTCAATTCGTTCTCAAGATATTGAGCGGAAACAAAATTCTGACTTCAATCACGGGCCATAACTCCGTCAAAATTTTGCGAAAAATGACGGGCAACAATCCCAAGCTAGATCTTGTCAATGTTGATGTGCATACAAAATTTGGTCGGATTCTGTCAATGCGTTCTCAAGATATTGAGCGGAAACGAAATTCTGATGTTAATCAAGGGCCGTAACTCCATCAAAATTTTGCGAAAAATGACGGGCAACAATCCCAAGCTAGATCTTGTCAATGTTGATGTGCATACAAAATTTGGTCGGATTCTGTCAATGCGTTCTCAAGATATTGAGCGGAAACGAAATTCTGACGTCAATCAAGGGCCGTAACTCCGTCAAAATTATGCGAAAAATGACGGGCAACAATCCCAAGCTAGATCCTGTCAATGATGATGTGCATACAAAATTTGGTCCGATTCTGTCAATTCGTTCTCAAGATATTGAGCGGAAACGAAATTCTGACGTCAATCAAGGGCCATAACTCCGTCAAAATTTTGCGAAAAATAACGGGCAACAATCCCAAGCTAGATCCTGTCAATGATGATGTGCATACGAAATTCGGTTCGATTCTGTCAATTCGTTCTCAAGATATTGAGCGGAAACGAAATTCTGACGTCAATCAAGGGCCATAACTCCGTCAAAATTTTGCGAAAAATGACGGGTAATAATCCCAAGCTAGATCTTGTCAATGATGATATGCATACAAAATTTGGTCAGATTCTGTCAATTCATTCTCAAGATATTGAGCGGAAACGAAATTCTGACGTCAATCAAGGGCCATAACTCCGTCAAAATTTTGCAATAAATGAGGGGCAACAATCCCAAGCTAGATCTTGTCAATGTTGATGTGCATACAAAATTTGGTCAGATTCTGTCAATTCGTTCTCAAGATATTGAGCGGAAACGAAATTCTGACGTCAATCAAGGGCCATAACTCCGTCAAAATTTTGCAATAAATGACGGGTAACAATCCCAAGCTAGATCTTGTCAATGTTGATGTGCATACAAAATTTGGTCAGATTCTGTCAATTCGTTCTCAAGATATTGAGCGGAAACGAAATTCTGACATCAATCAAGGGCCATAACTCCGTCAAAATTTTGCGAAAAATGACGGGCAACAATCCCAAGCTAGATGTTGTCAATGTTGATGCATGTACAAAATTTGGTCAGATTCTGTCAATTTGTTCTTGAGATATTGAGCAGAAACAAAATGCAAAAATGCTCACGGAACCACGGAATGACGGAATCACGGAACCACGGAAGGACAGGGTGAATCCAGTATAGCCCCACTTTTCCAAAGCGGGGCTATAATAACGGAAGGACGGAACGACGGAAGGACATGGTGAATCCAGTATAGCCCCACTTTTTCAAAGCGGGGCTATAAAGAACATATAGGCTTAACAAGTATAAGCTTTAACAGAAAGCTTGGTCTACGCTTCGCATATATAAACTAGAATGTCAAAGAATCTGACCGTACTCCCATTTCATCGTGGTGCATTTGACTGAACAGAAATAAAACGCTGTGCTGTGAGAGCATTCATACCTGACAATCGACCGTCACGATACTGTCGGTTCATTTCATTCCGTTGTGGCTTGGATAGAACGGCAGGTGGGGCGCGGTCAAAGCTTTCATACCTGACCATATAGCGTCACAATACCGTCGGTTCATTTCATTCCGTTGTTGCTTAGATAGAATGCAATCATGCACCAGTTCCACGAATTTAACAATTTGCCCCATTTTTGGTACCTACTGCACCATTGGTACAAATGTTACCAACCAAAGGGAGGTTTGCATGGGTCTTTGGGGGTGTTTACACGGTCCTTGGCGAAACGACCCGGAATCCTACTAACACGATGGTCAAGCCACTAGACTCAAACGTGCAGTTGCAGTTGTAGTTGTAGAGAGGTGTATGAGTTGTCTTGTAAGTAGGTCAATCTCAAACCTTAGAGTAGTCTACGCGCTGGCGCGTAGACAATTATTATAATAACAGGCAATTAATATCAACTGAGCAATACCGATGAATTGTGAAACAACTCAAAGACAGAGGCTACATATAAATGACGTGCAAATGAAAATCATTAGACAAAACTTGTTAATCTTTAGAATATACTGCAGCCCTTTACAACCAAGCATAACAGTGTGTGAATATACAAAATCCTACATATACATGTGTAAGGGTGGGTGGGGAGTACATTGTGCAATGTTGCCAGAGCTACTTTTTATCATCTTACTGCTAAAATGGACAAAGAACATCCAAGATTTAGCATATTCTTTTCAACACCTCTTTATTCCCTGCCTAGGCAGATTAACTATGTCTAATATTTGTCATATTCTTTTTAAGTTAACTAAGGAGGATTTTAACAAGATGTTTTAAAACAAGTGTTTAAAAATCATGCAACTCAAATATGTAAACTAAAAAATTCAAGAAGAATAGCCCAAACCAAGACAGACAGCAATGTTAAATATATGATAGAAGAATGAGTAAGCTGAAAACTAGAATTGCATGTCATGCAAACTACCAACCCCAGTGCCAAATTACCTTAGAAACAATTTTCTGTATAGCCCAATATTTAACAGTGAGATCCCCAGCCTCCGACAAGGGTGCATCATGATCATAACTAGTAGTTGTAGGCAAGCAACGACCCTTAGGATCCTCGTTGCAGTTAGCACCTACAAACAGTGTTTGCTCTTGTTGCCTAGTTGCAAGTATAGCTGAATGCAACTATTTTGGATGTGATCAGTATTGATCAGAATGCCCATAAGCTTAGGACATCTTGCACTAGTTTGTGTCTTGACAGGTCAAAATCCCCTCAGTGATAAGGCTATTAAGATATTTTGAGATGGTAGTGAGGGAGTATCTACTGTGTATACCCATGATGAAGTCCAATTTCTTACAGCATAGACTGATCCAACATCAGACAACACAACAATGACAGAGGTGATTGAAAGCCTGATTGATCATGCAACAACCTACAGTGAAGCAATATCAACTTGGCTTACTACAGCAAGGCTACTATTTGAGCCTGTGCATGAGAAAACCAACAATTTAAGTTTCCGACCAGGTCCGACACAAACCAGGCTGTACAGCCACAGAAGACAGATAGAAGCTTGAAACTTTAGATATAAGTAGAAGAGGAATTGTACTATCCGTGTGGTGAAAACAAAGGTGCTGATCAGTTGTTCAGTTACTGCACAGCTGATCTGCGTCTTTGTTTTTGCATATGCAAATTGCTGGTTTTCTTATGCAAATGCTCATTTCTTTTCTGTAGGTTGTTGCCAAATCGACCAGGCTTCCATTACTGTAATCTGTTCTGTCTTTGTCATGTGTCCTGTGATGTTGCATCAATCTGTGCTGTAAGAAAGGTTGCATCAAGGGTATAAAGAGTGGAATCTGTCAGAGACAGACAAGATAACCATACAAATTACCTTTGAAATCAGTTTTCTTAAAGCCATATATTTTTCTGTAATATCCCCAGCCTCAGTCAAGGGAGCATCATAATCATAACTAGTTGGTACTGGTTGATACGGATAATTTGCTCCTAGAATGTTAATGCAAGAAACATCCTGACACGATCAATCTCATGCAGTCAGCAGAGGTTCAAAATGATGGGTCAGATCTCATTATAAACAGTGACAATATTAGACATGATTAAAAGAAATGGCCATTTTAGCTGACAACCACCTTTTTTTTACCTGCATGTATAATGAGCATACTATAATGCGTGCTAAATTCACTTTACATTTTTACTCCTTAAAACATTCAAGTCAACATTTTTTATTACATTCAGAGTAGACCATCCATTCTTATGCTGATGCTGTTGATTTGCTGTTTTTGTTTTTATTTTTACTCTTATCACAAACCTGTTTTTCACATGCAAAGGCAAGTACTACTCCTACTTATTAGTTTACATAACATAAGCTAACTACATAAATCTTAAAGCCACACATCTTCAGTCAACTTCTAAATGTGCATGTACAGTTTGGTTAATGTTGGACCTGGGAGGTCCCCAAGAAGACTTTGTTGGAGTTAAATTTTGTAATACAGGTAAAAGCAACTTACCATTCCAAAAGCCAAAGTTGGTGCCTCCTTCAAACATATACCTGCATAGAATAAAATTGTAACATTTTCAGACTATTAATACATCTAAATATCTTATTGGTTGTGTTTGGTTTAATTTAATTGTTAGTTCATATTGAGACAACATCCCAGTCAACAATTTTTCAATTATGTCAGGATAAAGTTTGATTTAATCCATAACTTTCCAGTCAACAGCTAAGGTCATGCAGGTGTTCAGTTTAATGTCCAATTATTAATTGAAAATGATTTTAACATCATGTGCAAAGTTATCCAAAAACAACCCTGGCATCGAACACTGATGTCACACGTAACTTCTTTTTGTACTTCTTTACCTTATTTAGAACTTACATATTCACATTGGCCCCTAGATCCAGCATTTTCTCTAGGCTACTGATGACTCTGTCAGTCGGGGTCATAGAGTGATTCTGACCCCAATGGTCTAGCCAGCCGGTGTAATACTCTGAGTTTACCTGAAGCACAGCATATAATCATATGAGTACCCCTTTCGGTTTCTAATCTTGTCGAACAAGCCTCACTACTACATTGCACATGCCATTTAGATTAGAAATTTCTAGTTTGCTTGGGTAAAGGCTTAACATGTAGTCAACAATTTTTCATGTCAGGATGCAGCCAATACTGTAGTACCATTACAATGTGTAGTAAATCTGTCTTACTCAAGGACACAACATGGCAGAGGTAGGATTTGAACCATAGTGTCTTACACTAGATCACCACACTCTCTCAGAAATAATTACATGTATTTCTCATTCAGAAATATGTAGAAAGATTACACCATCTTGGAAGAAGAAAGAAATGAATTTGCCTATCAGATCATTTTGCTTATTTTATTTGTGAAACCAAAATCCATTATCAAAACTGAGAGGACACAAAAATACAAGTACCTACCAGTGGACCTTGTGGCTGCCATTCTCTCTGTATGTCAAAGTTCTTTTTAGGGTTCACTGGAATTAGATAGTAAATGATTCACTGGCATTAGATAGTAAATGAAATACATTTAATACTGATAATACATTGGACAAATGTAATTTTAATGAAGTACATCTTTTGTAATGGGTCATTTCCCCATTACATTATTGTAACATAATGCAATACATACATGTATGAAACATGGCCTGCAGTGATTCAATGGAATCTCACAGTAATGTTATTCATTACTTAGTAGACGAGGGCCTAGGTCGGCCATCCAACCACTTGTACAGAATTTTATATTTTTATATTTTGTATTTTATTGATATGACATTCCCAGTCATTCTGTCTCTCTATGACACAAGATACCTGGGTTAACCGAAGCCTACAAAAAGCAACTGAGCTTCATGAAGTATATGTCTGCAGGTCTTTTTACACTTGCTACTACCGTTGAGTTGATACTGAATCAACTTTTTATGGCCATAAGTATGTATCACATTCACTTTAATTAGCACACAGTGAACTTTTCAAAATAACTAAAAATTAAGGTAACAAAATATTGTTCCAATTAGCACACATTACGAACGAAAACATGCTGAAAAACCCATGTCAAAAATATCAATAATGATGTCATTTAAGTGTTCCACTCATCAGAAAATAGTATTTGATCATTCAACTATAAGTTTTAATGCGGCTATCAAATACAGTATCAATGTGTAAAATTGGTATAAAATACCAATATGCTACTTGGGCAGTGTGCGCTTATGCACATATTTTTCGGAGATGGCCAAGGTGTGCACTTATTGGAGCATGTACGCTGATTAAAACGAATATGGTATTTACACTTTTTGTCATCTTCTTTGCATTTTATTTAATTCTGTTTCTGACTTTCTGTTTATTCTAGTTGACTTTAGAACTGGAATTTAGTAAGAATATCTGCTGTACAATATTATCAATTTATGGTATTTAATATTTAGTCAATTAAAGAGATGAATATTTAGTCAATTTAAGAAAATGGCATTTAGTCAGGCATCTACACAATTAAAAAAAAAAGCAAATATTCAAAGAATCAATGTCCCAATTTTTCATTTCATTTGCATACAAATCATGCAATGAGTACTTATACAGATGATTGAAGAGAAGAAAACAGACATTTGGCAGTTAACATTGAGAAGAGAGGATCCTAGAAGATTATCAGCATGCCTGTATACACTGACATGAAACTTCTTTCTGCAATATATACTGTAATATAAACTGATGATGAAGCATCAAAAAAAGATTTCTTATTAAATTGTCTGGTAAGCATATACTCAAAGAGCAACCAACTTTGAAAATAACAAGCACTATTAAACTTGGTACTACACAATATTAGCAAATATGTCATTGTGCCTGTTAAGAAAGGCAATAAAGCCAGAAATTTACAAAATTTTAAATTTTAGAAAAGGTGTATTTGGGGTATGAAGAGTTAAGAGATTAAAATGTACATGTATTATAAAGAGGAAAGTAAACTGAGACACAAACTGCAAACTGAAAAGTTCAGAGATACCTCTACCATATTAAAGATGGAAGCTTTACAAAACAAGTACTTTTGACAACAAATCCTATTGAGTGTTATTTGCCTTGATGTCTCCCCTATTTACAATCGTGATCTTTTCACCGCGACAATTCTTATTGCGTCAATCCTAAATATTTTGAACCAAGGTCAGTGAGCGTATTTTCCGAAAATGATACACTTTTAAAAGGAAAGGTCATTTGTCCTACTAGTAGTACAGAGCTGTGTCACGCGAAAAGACGTTGACTTTTGATTGGACAGTTTATCTCATTCAGTCCCAATGTTCTATAATAAATCTACCCTATAATTGATCTTCATCTAATTTATTGCCTCTAAGTTTATGATAATGATGTAAATCAAGATGAAACATTGATAAATTCATTGATATATATTTTCCTTTTCTCTGGACATGGCCCTTTTACTGCACTTGTGTGCGGATGTTAAAAGAAGCAAACAAGGGAACAAAGAACGAACTTCAATCAACAGAATTTGTTTGATGTATATTCTGACTTCCGCATTCAAGTACAAATGATCTCGTGACCTTTCAATATTTCATTGACAGGTCGTGTTTTCTCACGTTTGCATAGCGAATTTCGTTGCGCCTTTCTGCAATCGATTGTAAGCTGCCATTTTTCAAATTTATGTCACCTAAAGACATACATGTTCTTAATTTAACTTTAAAATTTCAGACTTCTTGAACCTTTTGAATGTGGAGCACCTGAAACAACATCAACACCAAAAAAAGGAGAAGAACAATGAAATCTTGAATTATCTGATTACAACACTGTGCTTGCACATAGATGAAGCAGCAATTATTAATCATGTCATGTTTAAAAGCGCAGAGTAGAAGCTGCAAGCAGAAAAGCAACATCTAAATCAATGGCTTACAACAGGGCAAAAAGTCAACAGTTGTATATGGCCCTTCTAATGTGCCACATCTAAAGTTTCTTTCATTACATCCGTCAACAGTAAACACTATGACATCATCACCTAGGTTGTCCTTGACCTTCTTCCAAAGAAATCGCAAGTAATCGTAGTCACAGGCATAGAAGCTGCCATACTCATTTTCAATCTATGTAATGTACAACAAAAGAGGTAAAAATAGGGGATTTTAACATTATAGCTTACTGGTGGGGCCGAAATCCACTGTAGTGTATAGCCCTGCCAAGGTACCGCATCTGAGATAATATTCCCCATCACCATCCGTTGTAAACAATACTACATCATTGCCAATGTTGTCAATAGCCTTTTTCCTTAGATAGCGGATGTAGTCATAGTCACACGCATAGTAACTCCCATACTCATTCTCTATCTGTATTGAAAATTGATGTTAAAGAGCATAATGTACGGGACAATAAACTCATTCGCAATATGAAGTTGTGATCAATATGCATGTATCACACAAAATACAAGCTTAAGGAGATACGAGGATTGGTCAAAAAGTTCTATCACTCCATATATTTCTCGGTATCTGTCATTGCAAACTATTTTAAAATAGCAACATTTGGAAGACCATTTCTCTAGCTATTACCTGTGATAAAAATTGTTTGCCGCTCTTCATGAATGAAATGTAATAAATCACTTTTAAAACGGTGACTCCCTGACACTGGCATGGTTTAAAGAAAATAATGCAAAAATATACAGTAAAATGATTTAGAAAAAAGTCATAAGTGCTATATATTCTTCGAATATGAGTGATTATACCCTGCAAAACTCTTAACTTCTTCAACTTAATTTAATGGTTTTATAGCACAACAAAATGTTGAAATCAGTCTGTTCTGGCATTTTTTAAAACTGCAGTTTAAATTCAAAGAAAAAATGACATCTAGGCATGAACTTTGAAGCTTTAAATGCGTCTGACCATTTAACTGTATCATCTTAGTCTGCTCTGAAGTGAAATCATAATAATGCCAGCAATTATAATGACACAGTGGTATTGAACAGTTACAGCGGTACATATTCCATTGACATCATGTTTATCGCTTCATTATACAGTCAGTAGCATACTTGTGATGTTCATTTCTGTCGGATTGCTTTTCTAAATATAACAGAATTTATCACTTAAAATTTGAAAAAAAATATGACAAGTAGTTATAAATATGCAACACAGGAAAGACACAATACAAGGTTCACAATTTCAAGAAAACATGCCAGTGGTTTTACCCCACCTGTCTTTCAAGACATATAATTTAAACTATTTATTTATTTTGGGCATGGGTTTGGTATCATTATAAAGGCGAAATGTATAATGTATAATTCAGCAACCTATCATGTCTATTTATCGTTATATAACAACTATGACAGAATTTCATGACCCACCCTCGTACTAACCTTTATTTGTATTTGACAATATGTATAAAGAATGTTTAGCCAAGCAAGGCATACAGCTGCATGTGCAGTCTAAGTAGTTATTTAAAGACTGAAAAACATGAGTGCAGAAACTTTTTTAACTTGAGTTGCTGCTAAACATCCCAGTTAACAAATTTTCAGTCATATCTGAATGAAGCCACTATTTACTAGGTACTTAATCCGCTCTTTGAGAAAAGCAGTGTCTTACTTAGGAAAACAGCATAGCAGCGATAGATTTCAGTCCCAGACATCTCACTCCAGTCTTGCATTCTACCACTGAGTCACTGAGCTCCCAAATATAGAAATTGTAAATATACAGAACCAAGGATTTCACTTTCTAGCTGGAAAATTACAGTGCATTTTTGAAGCTATATTACCTGTACAGAAATGATGTTTCCACCATTTTTGTAGAGATGGGGTTTGATAACAGAGTACAGTTTGTCCATCCAGCTATCTACTCTCTTCAGGTAACCTGCAATATCACAACAAGGCCTGATTGGTTTACAATGTCATTTGCTGGAATCACCTTACAAAAAGAAAATGGAGAAATATGTTAAAATCAACTTAGAACAGTTTTATATTGTATACCGGTGTAACAGTTTATCTTGCCCCCCTGGACGGCTTAATCGATTTGGAGGTCAGGGTGGTTTTGGTTACCTGTATTTCCAATATCGATTTTCTGTAAGCTGGAAAACAGTCAATAATGCAAAAATGGAGAATGCAGAATTTGGCTTGTGCACCAGGCTGGACTCTAACCCACACTGGACACAGGGGTGAGATTGATCGTGATGCAAGAAAACCGGTCTTCGGGGTTTCCGACAAGGTCTGATATAAAACAAGCTGTACAAGCACAGAAGATGACTAGAGATTGGAAATTTTGGATTTAGAAGGTAGTGTAATTGTACTATCTGTTTAACGAAAACAAAGGTGCTGTTCAGCTTCGCAGTTACTGCGAAGCTGATCTGCGCCTTTGTTTTTGCCTAGGCAAAAATCATGTTTTCTCATGACACGGCTCATTTAAGAGAGGTAATGAAATAAGCAACCATAACCACTCTGCCATGGGGGCTGCTACTCGCAATTAAAGTTGCTGGACCTGGCAAAAATATTGGATTTTCTTATCTGGTACGCAGGGAGCTTTAGAAAGCACTTACTTGGATCTGAAGTTCTGACTTTCATATTTGGGTTATCTGTCAAGAGCCAGGCTGGGAATCCTCCCTGTCAAATAATTGTGGAGAAATGAGTATTGTGCAACGAAAGCTTGTCAATGTTTGATCGGACTGGTTGCAGCTTGAAATTTCTAATACATGTACAACAAGACCTAAAAGAATTGTTTCCTCAATTATTGTCTTAATCTGATATTTCATTTGCATATCTTAAAATGAGAAAAGCATAATAGATGTGGAATAATTATCAAAAAAAAACAAAAAAACTACTTCATGCCTAGCATACAATTTATATTGTTACATGAATGATAAGATTCAAGAAGTCTTATGTTGGTTAACTTGGTTTCAAATGAACAGTAACATTTAGCTCAAAGAGCTACTTTCCAGCTAAAAGCTACAATACATAATAAAGGCACACTGAAGCTATGCACAAAAGCATTTAGTAGTTAATAGGTGTGCAATTAGGAAGACCATCATGCAAAGAAAACCAGCAGCAGCTATAAAGTCAGATATATTTTTTTCATGCACACTTGATGAGAAAGTTTCAGTGAATCAAACGTTTTGGTCAAGGTTAGAATGAATCTGGAATGTCTGGTCATATGGTCACATGTTTCTGTTTAACATTGACTGTATAGGACATCGTGTAACTTCAAAGCTAAGGGTACACATCACAACAATAGCCAAAATATTCAATTTCAATGGTGGATGCGACTGCAGTGTTGTCCAAGGTAAAGATGATGAAAATCAAGCCTCGCTGTCTAAAGGCATACAAGAAAAAGAATCCACCTCGTGTGTAAGTTATAGATAAACCAGAGGACCATTGGTCCTGAGAACGCTCACCTGAAGCCTGATCCTGGAGTATTAAGTCATCATGAAATGACCTTGACCTTGAATACTCACACACCTTTATTGAATTCATAAGTTGTCTGCATCTGCAAAGTTTCAGGTCTCAGGCTACAATAGTTTCAAAACCCAGTGATTTATGAGAAAACCATAATTTTAATTTTGATATTTAAATGACTTTGGGTCAAGGTCAAGAAATGACCTTGGCCTTCATTAATTACTTACCTCAATTGACTCCATTGGTTGTCTGCATCTAGCAACTTCCAGGTCTCAGACTGCAACAGTTTCCAAAATATCCATTGTTTTCGCCTTTTCCCGTGTAAAAGCCTATGTTTCCAAAATTGACCTTGCCGTAAAATAGGTCAAGGTCATCCTATGGTCATCATTTGATCAAACTATGATGGGCTGTAGTCCCAAATGCTACATACCAAGTTTCGCGAAAATTGGCCTGCCGGTTCTGGAGAAGAAAATTTTTGAGTGGTTTTTACCATATATGGGCGTGGCGGCCATCTTGGTAACGTGACTTGGATTTCGCGATCAAACTTTCGTCTCCCCTACCCATGGATGCTCCACATAAAATTTCACTTTGATTGGCCCAGCAGTTTCAGAGAAGAAGATCTTTGAACAGTGTGTATGGACGACAAACTGGCCAAGGTCAAGAGATGACCTTGACCTAAATTAATCACATACCTTCATCTACTCCATTAGTTGTTTGCATCTACCACTTTTCAAGCATCAGGCTGCAATAGTTTTCAAAAATTCATAGTTTTCACTTTTTCCCATGTAAAAGCCTATGTTCCCAAAATTGACATTGCCGTAAAATATGTCAAGGTCATCCTAGGGTCATCATTTTATCAAACTATGATTGGCTGGAGTCCCAGATGCTACATACTAAGTTTCATGAAAATCGGCCTGCCGGTTCTGGAGAAGAAGATTTTTGAGTGGTTTTTACCATATATGGGCGTGGCAGCCATCTTGGTCATGTGACCTGGATTTTGCGATCAAACTTTCGTCTCCCCTACCCATGGATGCTCCACATAAAATTTCACTTTGATTGGCCCAGCAGTTTCAGAGAAGAAGACCTTTGAAAAGTGTGTATGGACGACAGACTGGCCAAGGTCAAGAGATGACCTTGACCTACATTAATCACATACCTTCATCTACTCCGTTAGTTGTTTGCATCTACCACTTTTCAGGCATCAGGCTGCAATAGTTTTCAAAAAATCCATAGTTCTCACTTTTTCCCATGTAAAAGCCTATGTTTCCGAAATTGACATTGCCGTAAATTAGGTCAAGGTCATCCTAGGGTCATCATTTTATCAAACTATGATGGGCTAAAGCCCCAAATGCTACATACCAAGTTTCATGAAAATCGGCCTGCCGGTTCTGGAGAAGAAGATTTTTGAGTGGTTTTTACCATATATGGGCGTGGCAGCCATCTTGGTCATGTGACCTGGATTTCGCGATCAAACTTGCATCTCCTCTACCCATGGATGCTCCACATAAAATTTCACTTTGATTGGCCCAGCAGTTTCAGAGAAGAAGATCTTTGAAAAGTGTGAATGGACGACAGACTGGCCAAGGTCAAGAGATGACCTTGACCTAAATTAATCACATACCTTCATCTACTCCATTAGTTGTTTGCATCTACCACTTTTCAGGCCTCAGGCTGCAATAGTTTTCAAAAAATCCATAGTTTTCACTTTTTACCATGTAAAAGCCTATGTTTCCAAATTTGACCTTGCCGTAAAATAGGTCAAGGTCATCCAAGGGTCATCATTTTATCAAACTATGATGGGCTGAAGTCCCCGATGCTACATACCAAGTTTCGTGGAAATCAGCCCACCGGTTCTGGAGAAGAAGATTTTTGAAGGGTTTTTACCATATATGGGCGTGGCGGCCATCTTGGTCATGTGACCTGGATTTCGCGATCAAACTTGAAATGCCACTACCCAAGGAGGCTCCACATAAAATTTCAACTAGATTGGCCAAGCGGTTTCAGAGAAGAAGATCTTTGAAATTGTGGACGACGACGACGGACGGACGACGGACGACGGACGGACGCCGGATCATGGCCATCCTATAAGCTCACCTTGTGAGCCTTCGGCTCAGGTGAGCTAACAAATCTAACCATCGGATAGCAATGTAGCATAACTTGGCAGAGTCTCATGATGCCAAAGTGTCAGTGGGGACAGATTTGTCTATTCATACCTGACTCATGTAAGATTCTTTGGATTTGTTTTGCTCATTGGAATGGATGATACTCAAAATCAGATTTGAATACTTTAAGTATTCAGTATTCAAATCTGATTTTGAGTATTCATTATTCAAATCTGATTTTGAGTATCATCCATTCAAATGAGCAAAAAAGTATTCAGTATTCAAATCTGATTTTGAGTATCATCCATTCCAATGAGCAAAACAAATCCAAAGAAATGTTAGTTCGGTCAACCTTAAAGTTTTTAACTTAAAACACCAAAGAGCTCTGTAATGTTTTACAATTCGATAAAAAATATAACATGAGAAAACCAGAGGACCAATGGTCCTGTAAACGCTCACCTGAGATCTGTTGTATATACAAATAAACATGTTTGAATATTATAGAAAAAAGCCCCAGTAAAGGGGCAGATGATTCCCTGGTGTCCATTATTTTTCTTCATAATAATCTATATCCTGTCTATATGCCAATTTCCTGCAAGTCTTTCCCTTCAACCGACAAATAACAGTTATCCCCATTCAAAGGCATAGGCAACCTATGTTGAGCTTGTCGCAAAATAGGTCAAGATCAGCACAGGGTCATGCTTTATATACACATTGTAGTACTTAAGCCATTGATGTTTCATGCCAAGTTTTGTTGAAATCGGTTCCAGAGAAGATTTTGGAAGGGTTTTTACCATATATGGGCATGGCGGCCATCTTGGTCATGTGACCTGGATTATTTATATACACACTGGTTCCCCCATTCTATAAATGCTTCACATAAAATTTGGCTTTGATTGGCCAAGTGGTTTCAGAAGAGAAAATGTTTGAATATTTTGGTAATATACATGTATATTGCCCCGGGGTGGGGGCATATGAGCCCTTGTGTCCATTTTTTTTCAGAATCATTAATATTCAGTCATACTACCCATTTCCTGCAAGATTTTCACCTCAAATTACTTTTTAAAAGTTTTCCCCATTCAAATGCATTGGCGACCTATGCTGACCTTGCCATAAAAAAGGTCAAGGTCATCACAGGGTCATGATTTATATATACATTGTAGTAGTTGAGACATCGATGCTCCATGCCAAGTTTCTTTGAAATCGGTGTACCGGTTCCGGAGAAGAAGTTTTCTAAAGGGTTTTTACCGTATATGGGCATGCCGGCCATCTTGGTCATGTGACCTTGATTATTTATATTATTGGTTACCCCTTCCTATTGATGCTTCACATAAAATTTGGCTTTAATTGGCCAAGCGGTTTCAGAGGAGATGATGTTTGAATATTATGGTAATATACAAGTATATTGCCCCAGGGTGGGGGCATATGAGCCCCTGGGGTGCAAATTTTTTTCAGAATCATTAATATTCAGTCCTACTGCCCATTTCCTGCAAGACTTTCACTTAAAATGACATTTTAAAAGTTTTCCCCATTCAAATGCATGGGCGACCTATGTTGACCTTGCCGTAAAATAGGTCAAGGTCATCACAGGGCCATGATTTATATACACATTAAAGTGCTTGAGCCATCGATGCTTCATGCCAAGTTTCGTTGAAATCGGTCCACTGGTTCTGGAGAAGAAGATTTTTGAAGGGTTTTTACCATATATGGGCATGGCGGCCATCTTGGTCATGTGACCTGGATTTCTTATATACACATTGGTTCCCCCTTCCTATAGATGCTTCATATAAAATTTGGCTTTGATTGGCCAAGCGGTTTCAGAGAAGGAGATCTTTGAAAATGGTGGACGACGAACGGACGACGGACGGACGCCGGGTGCCTACCTATCCTATAAGCTCACCTGTGAGCCTGCGGCTCAGGTGAGCTAAAAATGTGTAGCAAATAGCTGATCATCTCCACAATTATTTCCACATATATGTAATGCAAAATACAAATTGAATTTTTCTCTCTGTTTTACATTTATATTAACAGTCAGGGACAAAACCTAAACAGGTTATAAAAAAAATAACTGAAACAAGTTATTTTTCATTTTCCCTGCATCAGTCAAAATATGTGAAGTTTTTCTTAATTTAATTGAAATATGCAGGGTTTTACATAACTAGAAAGAGTTTTCAGAGGAAAACATATGTCCCCCCTCTCTGCTCCAACCCACTTTTAATTTTGTAAATATATACCAACAGACATTTTAAATTAAAACCAATATATACCGACAGACATTTTAAAATATCACATGTTTCAGCTTTCCATATTTATAAAGTTTGAAGTTTCACGAAATTTACCCATCTACAATCCCAAACCACTCCTTGCCGGTATTAACTAATATGCAAAGTTTGAAGAAAATCGGTAAAAAAACTACTCTAGTTAGAGAGCAGAAACGAAAAAAATGCAATTTTTAACCTCAATCAAGGGCCATAACTCTAAGGTCATTTGACAAAATTTACCCATCTACAATCCCAAACCACTCCTTGCCGGTATCAACTCATATGCAAAGTTTGAAGAAAATCGGTCAAAAACTACTCAAGTTAGAGAGCGGAAACGAACAAAATGCAATTTTTAACCTCAATCAAGGGCCATAACTCTAAGGTCATTTGACGAAATTTACCCATCTACAATCCCAAACCACTCCTTGCCGGTATTTATTTATTTATTTATTAGAAATTTCATGACAACATATATACACATATTATAAAGATTCAGATATTATAACATTTCTAAGCATATATAGGCGTCATAGGATCGGATGTAGGCAAGCTTGTATTTATCCTTTCCTAGGACGGTACAGTAATGAGTATATTATAATACAGACATTTTCACGGGTATTGTAATATGTCTTTATATACAACATTTCATTTTAAGCATATTTTACATAGAAGCTTGAGAGAGAGGAATAGAAACAGACAAACAGAGAGAGAGAGAGAGAGAGAGAGAGAGAGAGAGAGAGAGAGATCATGTTTCAGCTTTCCATATTTATAAAGTTTGAAGTTTCACGAAATTTACCCATCTACAATCCCAAACCACTCCTTGCCGGTATCAACTCATATGCAAAGTTTGAAGAAAATCGGTCAAAAAGTACTCAAGTTAGAGAGCGGAAACGAACAAAATGCAATTTTTAACATCAATCAAGGGCCATAACTCTAAAGTCGTTTGACGAAATTTACCCATCTACAATCCCAAACCACTCCTTGTCGGTATTAACTAATATGCAAAGTTTGAAGAAAATCCGTCAAAAACTACTCAAGTTAGAGAGCGGAAACGAAAAAAATGCAATTTTTAACCTCAATCAAGGGCCATAACTCTAAGGTCATTTGACGAAATTTACCCATCTACAATCCCAAACCACTCCTTGCCGGTATCAACTCATATGCAAAGTTTGAAGAAAATCGGTCAAAAACTACTCAAGTTAGAGAGCGGAAACGAACAAAATGCAATTTTTAACCTCAATCAAGGGCCATAACTCTAAGGTCATTTGACGAAATTTACCCATCTACAATCCCAAACCACTCCTTGTCGGTATCAACTCATATGCAAAGTTTGAAGAAAATTGGTCAAAAACTACTCAAGTTAGAGAGTGGAAACGAATGAAGACACCTGGATTTTCAAACAGTTAATTGACCTTTGTGACCTTCAAAATTAGGTCAAGGTCACCGAAATCTAATCACTCCATTCGGCTGTCCCAATGAAGTTTCTGTGCCAGTTTGGTCTAAATCCATCCAGTGGTTCAGGAGATACAGTGCAGACAAAAAGCTACGCCGACGCCGCCGACGCTGACGCCGCCGACGGGATCCACACCAAAAACAATATGTCCCCCACCCCTTCGGAGGGGGGACATAATTAAAATGTTAATGGGAGATGCAGCAAGATGAGAGCTTTATACTCACATGGCTGAAAGTTAATATATACCATTAAGATTTTGAAATTTTCAGTTTTTTATGCAATTTTTGGGCATCAGAATGGCAAAATCCCTGATTTTAAAACATCTGTTCCCACCTTACCAGAATTTTGGCACATGTCTAGACAATTTTCCCAGTATGATGTAACTTTAATGTAGCTACTACAAAAGAATTTCTTATTACGCATAGTCTAAAAAGTATTACGCAGGTACTTCAAAGACAAGTGGGGTAATGATACTAATAACCTATTCAAGTTAATATTGTCATAATTGAACCTCAACGCGACAAAATGTACCTTCGGACATTTAGACATTACAAGTAGAAAGCAGAAAAAAGCGGAAAAATGATGTAATATACGTTTCAGAAATAACACTACATTTGTAATATTTGAACACTGGGCTACCAAATGAATGAGTTTTAAAACATATCTATTGTCAATATTTTGAGTTATCTGCCCTTGTTTTAGCCCATAATACACATAATTTTCCTATATGTATTTTTAAATAGTAACCATAGCAACCGCATCATCATAAAATAGACAAAATAACTATGACAGATTGCCGGTTAGGATAGTGTGCTGCTATCTTAGCAATATGTTCTGACCAGTGCATAAACAGTTTTAAGCAAATGCATCAAGTTTTGTAAGCTCTGCTAACACGCAGAAATGCATTACGCAACTTTGACGTAATTTTTCAGGACAATGACGTCTGTAGGGTTCATACAGTAAATTGGTCATAACTCACAAAATAAATGAAATAATCTGGTCAAATAAAGAGTAACAGACTCTAGAAACATCAGACATTCAGCGTAACTTTGTCTTTCTAATACTTGAATAATTGTCCGAAGGTACATTTTGTCATGTTGTGGCCCAATTACTAATTAAAGCATAACTTGTTTAAGTGGTTTTTTGACCTGAAAAAAATATCCAAGAAAAGTTAACTCTAACAACTTGGAAAGGGAGATCATTTAAAGTGTATTAATAACTTGTTTCAGTTATTTTTTTTATAACCTGTTTAGGTTTTGTCCCTGACTGATTAATGCAGCACAAAATTACAAATATTCCAACAAAAATCTTACATATTCCCATTCAGCACATATGTATGGGCCACCTCGGACAATCACGGACAGGTTGTAGTTCTGTGCTATGGTTAGAAAGTTAGAGATGTTCTGCTGACCAGAGAAGTTATATACACCAGGCGATAGCTCATGCACATTCCAAGCAATGTAACTGACAAATAGATAAAAAGCTGGTTAAATATAAGCCATAATATGAGGAAGAATGCTAGAGCTGTTCGTAGAAAAAGTAAGGTGCAGATCAACTTGTATATTTAGTCTACTAAATAGGCACCTTATAAGCACATAAAGGTTTTCCGAAATCTGCACAGTTGCAAATGCTAGTTATGATCTTGCATTTTGTATCTCCTTTTTGACAACAAACAACAATTCTTTAAAACATGCACTGGATGCTAACAAAAATTTGTTACATCTTGCAACATGTCACCATTAAACACATTTCGGACTGTATATCCAACAAAATACACCCCTATTTGAAAATTTACGATACAATAATTGTCAAAATATGCTGATCATCTCACTGATCTGCACCTTTATTTTTCACAAATACAGTCACACGACAACCTCTTTATAACACTATTGTTGGGGTCCAAGACCATTTCTGTGTTAGCAATCCAATCTGTGTTATAATGTTAGTGAAATGTATAGATATATATAGCAAAATTAGTCTATCATATGGAAAAATTGTGCTGTTATGAAACCTGTTATAAAGAGGTGGAGGTGTATGCGAATAGCAGGTCTTCTCATAATATGGCCCACGTGCAATTCTAACAAAAATCTTACATATTCCCATTCACCGCAAATATAAGGTCCGCCTCTCAGTATGACAGACAAGTTATATTTCTCAGCAATGGTGAAGAACTGTGTAATATTCTGTTGCCCAGAGAAGTTGTACATGCCTGGGTAGGGCTCGTGGAGATTCCAAGCTATTATACTGATGAAATATAAAAGCAGACTGATGAGGGGAAGCGGACTGATTATGTCATGACTGATGTGAAAATCTGTAAATTCTGGGTTTCCAACCAGGTCAGACATATGGCAATATGTACATCCACAGAGGCAAGTAGTGTTGAATTATTCATGCATAACAAGATGCATTTTTTCTCAGTTTAGACTCATTGACTATATCTAGCTTATTTAAAAGAAAACCTAACGCCAAACCACAAGCCCTTTATGCTTTATATAATGTAGATGGTTATGAACGTCAAAATAGTTTGAGCTGTCCTTTCATTCGTCGTTCTATGAACACTGTAAATACTTGTGACCTTTGTTGCACAAAATACATTTATTTCATGCTCACTTCAGCTGATACTAAAATTTATCCTGATCATAAGAGCAAGATAAATGACTGGCTTTAGTCATCTAAACATGAATTTTTTACCAATTTTTACTTTTTTAGTACAGTCCAACCTGTCTTAAGCAAGCGGCCAAGGGAAACACTAAAATCGCTTGCTTAAGACAGGAGCTTGCTTAAAAGAGGTTATGTTCACACTAGGGTGGGCGTCCTAACCAAACCATGTTTAATAGCTAGTGTAGAAATGAATAACAGCACTGTCAGTGGTAACTGTCACCTAGTTCTCCAAAATGCCCAGACAAGTTGTCTAGGATTATCTGTTTGAGATAATAAACAATGAATTATGGCATCTGGAAGGTGTGAAGATAATTTTGACACATGACAGACTTTAGATATCCATGTCAAAATATTTCATTTTTTAGTAGTTGATGAAATGTGTGGCTGCTTAAGCGAAATTTGGGACAGAAACTAGTGGCCTCTGGCCACATAAGACAGGTGCTTGCTTAATAGAGGTTCATTTATATGTAAAATCAATTGGGGGGAAATGAAAGTGCTTGCTTAAGACAGGTGCTTGCTTAATACAGGGCTTGCTTAATACAGGTTGGACTGTATTTAAAATGTCATGCTCACATAATCTTGGCCCTTTTTCTACCACTAAAGCAGTAAATCCACTCCTCAGATATCCTCATTACAAAAGAGGACGCATAACTTACATCTGAACTGCATTTAGTCCAGCAGCTGCCATCTTCTTCAACCTATCTTCCCAGTACTGGTAAGGTACACGGAAGTAATGTAAACTTCCCGAGATATAGCGGAATGGTTTCCCATCTCTCAGAAATGTGTTGTTGGCATAGTCAATGGTAAAGCTTCTCTCCTGTGAAACAAAAGAAATTAAAAATGTATACCGAGAAGAGTTAGAAACTTAAGTTTTAATTTTCTCATATATTATTGGTACGTACAGTATTGCCCTGTAAAACAGACATTATTGTTGAATCGTTGAATCTATGTTGTAACAACAGAATTGGTCTCTCAGGTAGTGGGGTTCTTCTCTGGTATGTGTGTCTCTTGTATTTTCAGGCATATTTATTTATCTTGACTTCTTAGTAATAAATAGTCACACTGTATTCTATTTCACGTTTAGGAGGTGCACCTTAAAGTCTATTTGTCTGAGTGATGAAGTCACACTGCATTAAGCATATGTTCTCTAGAGCTGTGATCTCTTCTGAAGTCAGTTTTGGAACAGCTCAAGAGCATTTCACATGTCAATTCAAATGTGCCAGTTGTATTAAAATATGTGTTCTGAGTGCCTCTCTTTCACTGAAATATAGTTCACAGTTAAGAAGGTAGTGGTGGCCTCCACAGATTCAATTTGTCAACATTCGCTTATGTTACTGTCAGTGATACCTATTTTGAACAGATATTCTTTCAACTTATTGTAACCTAACCTTAGTTTGACAATGGTCCTGTACACAGTTGTATTGGGAAAGTCAATTCGGGTCCTGAATTTTGGGATTTGTCTCTAACATTTGATTTATAATTTAACAATGATCTTCCAGTTTCAGATGATTCCTACATACTGTCTCTGCCACTTGACAGACCAAACTTAATAGCTGCCGGCTGAATGTCTGCCATAGTTACTACCTCCATCTCACTCTTCATTTCTGCTGCCTCGATCATAGATCAACCTGTTTATTATCATCCAGGATGGACCGATTTATGGACTGATATTGCCAGTTGCCCATCTGTGATGATACCTCAGGGTTTTCAATATAAAAATCACAATAAAAACGAGAAAACCCCGTGGTTTTATGAATGGAACTAGCTGCCTCACTGCCATGATGCTCTTTGGCTAATCTGTCTGCCTCCTCATTTCCTCTGATGTTAGAATGTCCAGGCGTCCAGGAGATATTTACTGTTGTGTTGTGATGTTCAAGTCCAGTGGCGGATTTAGAGGGGGTTCAAGGGGTTCGCTCGAACCCCCTCTGGAGCCGAATTCTTCCATTTTCATGGGGAATTTCAAAACATTTTGGTTGAAATAAGGCAAACGAACCCCCCTTTTCTACATTTGAACCCCCTCTTCAGAAATCCTGGATCCGCCCCTGAAGTCTCTGTATTTTCTGTCTGATTTCTGCTACAGTCTGCTTGTGCTGGGTCGGCTGCCACCCCAATTTCAAAATCCCTATTGCCTCTTGACTGTCAGAGAAGATGTGGACTGTCTGTAAAATTTCTGTTGATTTCTTCCGTGACATAGTCTATGGTCACTGCACGATTACAAAAAGCTCACACAAGAGAATGCAGCTATGACTGGAAACTGGCTTCTTCAGGCAGATTGGTTCATCCTGCTGATTGTCTAAATCTGTTTCTTGTTTCTGATTGTTGTGGGTTAAGTAGATCTTAATTCAGCAAAAAAGAGTTTTCTTGAAGTTATAATGAAATTATAAGAAATCTGTCAAGTATTCTGTTTGCACTTACAGACGACGCCCAAATGGAAAATGAAAGTAGAAGAATCAGTGACAAACAAAAAGTTTGATATCCACCCGTGTTAGCCATTTTCTTGCGTCATGTGACTGTCACATGATTTTTTCATGGTTCCCTGCAGCAGCCGTAAAATTTGGTTACCGAGTCATTTCGGTCCATTACAAATTTGGGGCTCGTGTAAGGAGCGCCGATGTGCAGTGCAGCAGTATATTTGAAACGACAGGCACGGTAGTGATGGATCCCTGCTATTTTTTCAATGCAATACTAGATACGTGAATCACGTATCACTCCAAATGCCTCATGGCAAATATTCTCTCAATAGTATTTTTTTGTATAAAATGTTTTAGTATCATATTTTCTGATATTTTAAACCAGTTTGATCATTTTTTATGCTTTGAGTTTAGACCATATTTTACAGCTATAAATATGTATGACCTCATGACCAGTCACCTAATGCAAAATTAAAAAAAAATGGCTACCAGTTGGCTGTAAAAACTTATATGAAAAATAGTCAAATTAATGGGCATATTAAGCATAACTGAATTTGTGGTAAACTTTTTAGACTGAATTGAGATATATTGAAGAAAACTTCAGTTTATCACAATGCAATCACAAGCCAGTCCGAAAAATCCCAAATGATTTTGCTACATTGTAGTACATGGACACAATCTCCTACTGGGTGTATAGGAAAATAAAGTGTGATGGAGCTATCTATCTATCTTCTGACACTGAGTCGATCATTTTCTGATCATCACTTCAGGTGTGGGGTGGGTGGCTAAATTATCATTTGGGTAGGGCCATTAAAATTATTTACAAGATATAGAGGTATACTAAAATGCATGCCTATGATTTAAATAGAAGTCTTGGAGAAGGGAGACTATTCCAAACCGGAATTGATCTGGGGGAAAATGATTTTTTTTCTCAGGGCATCACTATAGTCAAATTATATTGTCATGCTTGTGTATTGTGATTCATGCGATGCCGTGGTCAGGTATGTTTCTTTATCAAGAGACTCTGTGCCGGGGTGTATCTTGTAGAAGAAGGTTAAGGTGGACCGCTCCCTGCGGGACTCCAGGGATAACCACTCAATTAAGTTCGTCTAGCATATCACCGACGCTGCTGGTGTTCCCCTATCTCCTGCAGGTCTACCTGGCTGCAGTCCTCTGCACCTTCTCCACCTTAGCAGTGAGTTTCATTATAGGGATGCAAAATAGGAGCTGCATACTCAAGTTGAGGTCAAACCAATGTTTTGTATGCAACTTCTTCAGTATGCATAGATGCCACTGCCAAATTACGCCGAAGAAAACCCAAAGTGTTAGTTGCCTTGCATGTAATTTCCGAAATATGTTGACCCCAACCAATATTGTATGTGATAGTTAAACCTAGGTATTTACAAGGTGGACAATCACGTGACAAAAATAAATTTACTTGTATTGTGTACTAGTATTCGGACAGAACCAGTAATTAAGCAAATCTGCCATAAGTTCCTTAAAACTGAATGAAATTTCACGGGGTAAAGTGCACATAACCCGAACAAGTACGTTCTAAACTGCTATAAAAGAGTCAGTTTAATGTGCTATATAATTTAACAGATTCCCATGAGCAACTGGATTTATGTTTTAACACCGAAGTTGCTCGGGGTTATCTAGTAATTAAAGCGCACAATATACTGACTGTTGTACATCGGTTTAGAATGTATCATTCCTGGGTATGTGCACTTTACCCCAAGAAATTTCATACAGTTTCAAGACAAAATACGGCCGATTCGCTAAATGGTTATGTCCGAATACTAGTACACAAAAATCAATTTTAGTCACTTGATTGTCCACTTTGATTTAGCAGACTGAACCTGTTCTAATGTTTGTTGATGTAGTCTGTAATTGAACAGTCTGTATATGCCTTACCCATGTAGTTGCCTTGCCCATGTATTTCCTAGGCCAAGATTCGGGGCGAGTCTTTTTCGGAGGGGGAAGTAATGTGACGGGATAGCCTTCCTTGGTAGAATACGTTGGTGCAACATATTAGCAGCATCTAGAGTGCTATTGCTTATGCAAGTAGACACTCACTCGCTTCACAAAGTTTTGAGTTTCTAATTTGCATATTACTAGCACTCTAGATGCCGCTTATACGTTGCACCAACGTATTCTACCACGGGAGGCTATCCCGTCGCACATGGATGTAGCCGGGTCACCATCATTGAATGACATTTGCTACTGTTGAATTTCATTTGCCAATCCTTTTCCCATTTGGCTAAGCTATTCAGGCCATTTTGCAAAATCTGACAATCCACGGGTACTTGCTATTCCTTTACAAAACACGATCATCAGCAAACCTGGTATTATCCGGAGGATCATTAATGAAAATAAGAAATATGATCGGTCCCAAGACACATTCTTGAGGGAAACCAGATAGTGCCGGTACAGGATCTGAGGCACGGCCATCTAATACCACTTTTTGAGAGCGCTCTGAGAGCCACGAGTCGATTGTCTAACATATCATGACATATGTAGATCCCCTAATCCCCGTAAAAGTCAAGTTTGCATTATTGAAGTAAAATGTATGAAACGCAGTGACATCTTGCATCTATTATAAAGCAATGAAGACATCTGCAACATGTGATTACACGTATTTATGATTATCCTATCCAGTCTTGGAGCAAAATGGAATAAAGCTTGATAACAAACTGAAGCTGAAAGTGTACAAGGCTGTGGTACTGCGACAAAAACTTATCTACAAAGTTTTCCCCACAGACTAACAGAAATTAGAATGACCTCCCTGATTTCTGATCTCCTCTGCTGAAATGTCAGATGATTGTGCGTCTAAATAATTATTTACTTCTCATGTGAGAGTTCGGGATATTAAAGTGTTTTGGTACCCTTAATTGGTATGCACTTCATATTGAAGGGCTTACAAATCCATGAATTTTGATATAAAGATGATTAACATCGGCTGGAAAATAAGAAAGTTATAGGCAATTTAACATGTAAAAATGATTGTATGGACGCCGCCATTTTGTTTACTCGGTTAAATTGCATATTTTTATTGAAATTTAAATAAACACTGAACTGATTAAGAATAAACACTTCTTCAAGTATTGGGATCAGCTAGTTATACATTCTGGAGAAAGAATTTTCAAAATCAGCCTAGAAATAGAGCAATAACAGCTGTTTGAAAATATTCAAAATGGCCGCCGGGAGTCTACTTTTGGTAATACATGGAGTCTGAATTGAAATTGAAAAAAACCCAACAAATTAAATGATTTTTTTTTTTGCCGAATATTTTTGTAACAATTTTTGTCCTAGCCCAACTGCCTAAACCGTCAATGTCTCTCTGAAGTTTCAACGTATCCTTTTCATTCTTGATTTCACGATAGCAAACACATTCATCAGCAAAGAGTCTCATTTCAGACTCAGTGTCTACTGAGATGTCATTTATATACAAGGAAAACAGCAAAGGGCCGAGAATGGTGCCCTGAGGGACACCCGACCCAACGGGAGCCCAATTCGATTTAATACCATTTACCACTACCCGTTGTTGTCTGTGCTGAAGAGGTGGAAGTTGCATAAGGAAGACATGTCCATGCAATATATACCCCTAATACCCTACTTTTATATAGTAAAACTGGGGTATGCAGGGGTATACATATTTTTTCTTATTTTTGCTTCAAAACATAGATTGTGGGTGCTCGTTAGATCCGCCTCTTATACCCACAATCTATGTTTTGAGCAAAAAATAAGAAAAAATATCAAACATTTTCTTCTGAAAATTTTCATTTTTTACAATTTTTAAAATCTCTTGTGCATGTGCATGTTTTCGTAATGGTTCTGTGTTTTTGCTCGGTTGGTTTCATTACAGCTTACATGTTAGAGCTAGCGTTTGATTTTTCTTTTTATCTTTGTTAACATTTCATTCACTCATTTCAGCAAAAAGAAATTAAACTTAGACTGAAGAATTTGTAGCAAAAGAAGATATAATTATCAGGTAAGACAGCACATTTATTGTAACGCCATGTACTGTCAATTGCACATCGTCAATTAAAGTTCAATTAAAACATTGATATGTCATAAATTAGAACATTACGTAAATATATGAGTCTTGTTCAATGATATTCACAAATTAATCAGCCACTTGCATTCCTTTGTTTTAGTTTACAGTAAATTTTATCAGGGTCTAATAAATCTAGTGAAAATGTAGTTCACAACCGGCCGTTCAAAACTTGTGGAAATTTCACCATAAATGCATTCTCGCGAGATCAGACGATACCTCATCTTGATCTCTCGCATATGACGCTTTAAATTATGGGATATAGCCGATTTTGGCTACAGACGACACACAAAGAAAGCTGGAGCATCCCGCATGAATTTCCCAGATCCCATTGGCCAACTGCGACAGGTCAGTGCGTGAAGCGCTACCTGTCAGCAACAATGCCATAAATGATATATTGCAATGCAAATATTTATCTTCCGATAAAGATAAAGATAAAGAAGCTTTATCTAACGTCGCGTTTTTTAACAGACAGCATTAGCTCATGAGCTGTTATGCGACATAACAAATATCCTTAACAGATACTTACCTGCCTTCTTGTATCTTCCTGGAACTACCCTTTTATTGCGAGCGTCAGCAAGGGAGCTACCAGTACCATTTTTACGCCTTTGGTATGGCGCGGCCGAGGATCGAACCTGCGACCTCCCGATCCCGAAGCGGACGCTCTACCACTTGAGCTATTGGGGCCAATACTAATTCGATCAATTTATGATCATCACCTTCTGTGATATAGCTGTAAATAAGCATACGGTATTTATTGTAAAGTGAACAAAGTTTTAAAATGGACCGTGGCGGCCCATGGGGTGGACCGCGGACTGGAAAATCGATTCGTCTGGACCGAAGTGTCCCGGGCTGATATTATTGACACTGGCTATCCGCACGACGGTCGTGCCGATAACACCGCTTATCGGCACGACCGTCGTGCGGATAAGCGGCGTTATCCGCACGACAGGGAAATGCCTTATTGACACTGGCTATCCGCACGACGGTCGTGCCGATAACACCGCTTATCGGCACGACCGTCGTGCGGATAAGCGGCGTTATCCGCACGACAGGGAAATCGATTAGACTGCTCCACTGCGCATGTGTCGGATTTGAAAATCCAATAACACAAGCAGGCGTGTGATTGATAATGAACTCGCTCAGCCTAGCGGGCTAGGAAATCGATATCCAAATGTTAAATATATTTAGAAATTGATACATTTTAAGTTGAAAAATATATTGCACTGGCTTCAAAACTGAAACAGAATATTACACATGCAGGATTTTTTACTTTTTAATTAACAAAATTGTTATTTTGCTGAAATTGGCTTACCTGTAAATTTACCAGTAAAAATCAGTCAGGCGTATGCGTAAATGAAAATGTAATTATCGTTGCTAAATAATAAAATAATGTGGCAATCCAAAAAAGAATAAACAGACTTTGAATTTAACAATGGCGTATGGAAACATTTCAGTAACACAATTACAAATGCAACGATTATATTTTTATCCGCTGTTACAAATGTACTGTGATTCCGTTTAATCAAGTCAAACTATAGTTTTCTTATTCATAATTAACAAAAATGTTAATTTTGAATGTATCTCAATAGCTAAACACATAATTAATTTAGTTAATAACAAATTAAAAGTTAAATACATACGTAAGCTTGTTAAAAAATCTTATACTCCCGTCGTGCCGATAGCCAATATCTGTAGCATTGGCTATCCGCACGACAGTCGGGCCGATAACGCCGCTTATCGGCACGACCGTCGTGCGGATAACGCCGCTTATCGGCACGACCGTCATGCGGATAGCCTCAGCCGATATTATTTTATGCCGGGAACCAACTTTCTGGAAGAAGGTCAACATGGCTGACCGACCTAACAAAATTATTTTGTGATTGTTTGTAAACAATAGAGCCGTTTCCTGATGTGGAGATGGTTACATAGCCTGCCGAGAGGTAAATCGTCAGACTACCTTTCTATTCTCATGACTGTCATACGTCACAACCTTTGTCATCATGCCAAAATTGCCATCCAAAAATTAGGTCAAGTTGGGCGAGAAGAAAAGTATTGCAAAATCCACAGTTTGTATGTTCATGAAGATAACAAGCGAATATTTTGTGTCATAGATTGTAAGAATTATCTCAAGGTCAGCAGATATAAGTTAATTGCCCGCAATGCATTCTGAGTCATGAAAGTTTAGAGGGAATTCCCAGTTAATGTACAGGAAATTTGCTGTAAATATCGGGAGAGAAAAACAAAACAAGTTTAAGCTTTTTAAGTAAAAAAAAAGCTTGCAGAATTTCAGTCTGCTTTCAGTGTATGGTATACTGCAGTGCTGAATCCTTTAGTGGTTGCAATCCTAATATCAAGGCATCAGTACACTACAGAGCCTGTAGAACAAATACATTGTAATATGAAATAAAGGCACGCTGCCTTATCTGCAAACACACACGGAAAACCGTATGCTGGGATTTTTTTGTCAGTAAGTGTATCCAGCTATCCATTTTAGTAGACCTGAGTAAGTAGACCTTGTAGGTAAACCTAGGTAGGTAGATCTTGGTAAGTAGACCTTGGTACGTAGACCTAGGTAAGTAGACCTAGGTAAGTAGACCCTGGACGTAGACCTTGGTAAGTAGACATAGTAGGTAGACCCAGGTAAGTAGACCTAGGTAGGTAGACCTTGGGAAGTAGACCTAGGTAGGTAGACCTAGGTAAGTAGACTTTGGTAAGTAGACATAGATAGGTATGTATACCTTGGTAAGTAGACCTAGGTAGGTAGACCTAGGTAAGTAAACCTTGGTAAGCAGACGTAGATAGTTAGACCTTGGTAGGTAGAAATAGGTTAGTAGACATTGGAAGTAGACTTAGTATGTAGGTTTTGGTAGGTAGACCTTGGTAGGTAGACCTTGGTAGGTAGATATTGGTTAATAGACCTAGTAGGTAGACTTTGGTAAGTCGACCTAGGTGGGTAGACCTTGGTAAGTAGACTTGGTAAGTAGACCATAGAAGGTAGACCTTGGTAAACAGACCTTGGTAAGTAGACCCCGGAAGTGAGACCTTGGTAAGTAGACCTAGTTCGATAGACTAAGGTAAGTAGACCTAGGTAGATAAACCTTGGTAAGTAGACCTAGGTATGTAGACATTGGAAGTAGACCTAGGTATGTAGACCTTGGTAACTTGACCTTGGTAAGTAGACCTAGATAAGTAGACCTTGGAAGGTAGACCTAGATAGGTAGACTAAGACATAGGTAAGTAAACCTAGGAAAGGGAACCTTGGTAAGTAGACCCAGGTAGATAAACCTTGGTTAGTAGACTTAGGTAGGTAGACCTTGGAAAGTAGACCTAGGTAGGTAGACCTAGGTTGGTAGACCTAGTTAGGTAGGTAGACCTTGGTAGGCAGGTAGACCTTGGTAGTTAGGTAGACCTAGTTAGGTTTTTAGGTAGACCTAGGTAGGTAGCTCCCTTAAATGTTTTCCTTCTGTTCCTTCAAACCTCAAATATTGTCCCCCAAAAATAACCAGGCACGCTATTCACGGCGTAATTTCCGTCTGTTCGAAACGTCTCGATAATTTCGCCGGTTACCTGCTTTAGGTACACCTCGCAGACGCTTGTTTTTTCGAGTGTTTATACTGCCTTGTTGACTGGTTTGCTATAATATGAGGATTTTAACGGTGTAATTTCGAAAAACCAATCTTCATCGTCGTCTGCATTTGTAAATTGTGTATTTATCTTATATTTTTACATTTTGGAAGCAAATATGATCTAAAATAGGATATATGGAAATATGTTTGACAAAGAAAAATGTTCAGCCGAAAAAAGAAAAAGAAAGTACAAATTTCCCGACATCTGAACGACACATTGTCTGCGCATGCCGACAAAAATGTCTGCGCCCAACATTAATGGCCGCCTAACCGTCGGTTTTGTTCGGTAAGGTATGTAGATTTTTTATTCTAAATTTCCTACGTACGTTTATCCTAAAGCAAACACACGTGTGTTTGCTATAAGGTGGCCAATGACCGATTGGTTACCAGTGATCAATCAGCTTTTGGTAATCGGCTATTTATTCCCAAACGGCGACCCTTGTGGCCTTGTGGTTAAGAGCGTTGATATTTCATTAGCACACATAATTATTTGATCACTTCACTGATACGTCTGGTGTGGGCTCTAGCCCCACACTGGGCACATGTGAGACTGAGGAGCCAAGTTCTGCTTGGGGATGTTCCAGGTGTTTTTTTTTTTCGTAAGATTCTCTTATTTTCACCCAACAACTGATTGGCTTATCTCATATGAGCTGCAATAAAGTTGAATGGGACTTAATTATACTAAAAAAGAAGACATTCCCAAACTATATGATATAGCTGATATACCTATGTCGACATCTAATTAGGCCTATTGGTCTCTTCTGATGCATTCTGGTGATGGATTCGGTCTTCTCTGGAACATCCTGGTGAGTAGCAGGATGGGCTGAACTTGTTTGGGTGCTCTCGCCAAATAATTGAAGCCTGTCTTATGTTTGTTTAAACTGAAAGCACAAAACCTTACCTTAGAAATGTGTATTTAAATTTTAGAAGCATTTCTATCCTGCAATTTCTATCCTGCAATTTCTAGCCCTTCAGGAAGATGGGGTCTTTGGATGGCTTAAAAGCTATTTTCAATAAATATCTCTGAGATGAAAAGATTTGCATTTTGTTTAGACTGGTTAAAATGTAACATCATTGCATACTAAACAAACACCAATGCATACTCCAAATTTTATATGGTAATGCTGCAACTGTTTTCTGTTATTTTCTAGCAACTTTATGTTTTCAACAGTTTGTTATTATTTTTACGGAATTTTATGCATTTTACCCAGGTCTATTCTCTGCATTATCTTTTAACGGTAAATTTCTAAATTGTGTTTCGTGGTTATAATGATAAACAATAATTATTCTTTCCAAAACTGTTCACACCTTCCATATTGGCCAAACAGTGCTGTTTGTGAGAGAAAAAGATGATTGATCACTGGTACCTCTGTGCCTGATTACCACTATTCAATGCTGGTGATTATCACTATATATGATGTTGGGTGTGTTTAAATATATTGAGAACATGACACAACTAGGTCATAAGGTGGCATATCGTAAACACTGAGGAGGTGGTATGCAACAATAGTTACAGTAGATGCTCAAATGCATCTCTGATGGGAAAATTTATGAAACATGCATATTTTTTATTGATCACTGGTCCCATTATGCTAGGCAGCTATTTTGATACAAGCAATCATCATTTGTTGTTGCAAATGGTCAATGCATAATTAATTATAACTGAAGTTGGTGGCAGAAGAGAAGGAACACAGTTACAGAACTGCTGAAGTGTCCATAATATCTGTAATATTACAAAAAAAAGCCTAAAATAATAATGTTGATCACACTTTTGCTGACCACATTTTTCTTTCTGAAATCTTTCCAGTATTTCTATCATTTTGCTAATATATTTTGTAGATTAGTGGCGGATTCAGGATTTCTGGGAAGGGGGTTCAAATCCATCAAGACGGGGTTCGTTTTCGACATTTTACCTGATTTTTCACAAAATTCCTCATAAAATTGAAATAATTTGGTCCCAGAAGGGGTTTCAAGCGAACCACCTGAACCTGTCTAAATCCGCCACTGTAGATTATAATTCAATAAAGTGTGACAGAAAAAATATTAATAAGTATACCTGTTAGTTCATATCTGAATGCAGGCACAGAGTTTTATTGACAGGTCACTGTGTTTATTTATGAGATCCTTTTGGTCTTCCACTTCATCTTCAATGGGTTTTACATGTACATTTCAAGTCAGTATTTCTTGTTACAGCTGTCCGCAGTCATTTTCATGGTCCTGGAGCCTCGGCAGGCGTAAGTGTAGAGGACAAGTATGAAGTGGGCTGTAATCAGGCGAGGTGTGAGGCACAAAAGAGGGAGAGAACATGGAGACCTCACTGCAAACATAGGTAAGTGGTTCATGAATGAAGTCTACATTCTTTATGTTAGCAGTATGATGAAAAATATAAACTTTTACATATGCTAGCTTAGACTTTACTCCATGGTAGAAGATCAAGTTTATTTCAAAATGTTTACTACTCAGATGTTTGTAAGGTCAGGAAAAAATCGCAAAATGCTAAAGCCTCTAACCATTTTCTTTAGCTGTACAGCCTGTTTTTAATAAACCAATCAGAGGCCTTTGATTTTACCTGATTTCAATATTCACCGTTTTTGCATTTATCGGCTGGTTCCCAGCTGACAAAAAATCAATATTGGAAAGACAGGTAACCAGAACCCCCCTGAGGGGGGTTCTGGTTACCTGTATTTCCAATATTGATTTTTTCTAAGCTGGGAACCAGCGGATAATGCAAAAATGGTGAATATTTAGATGGAGACGGGCTAGCAGTGACAGGGAGGAGCAAAGAGAAGGTGACCAGAGAAAGGAGGGAAATGAGGAACAGCAGAAAGAAGAGCCTAAGACTGAGAAAATCAACCTAAACCAGAACTTCTGTCATCACTCCCCGATAGAGGCATTTGGCTGGGTAAGGGGTGTTACTGATTCATTTACTTGTATAGGCAACTATTTTCATGTAAATTATTAACATTGTCTTTGGGTTTTGCTTTCAATCACGATATTGTGAATAACTGTTCAAGCAGAGTTTTGAAAGGTCCAGTAACAGGTTAGTAAATGACTAAATGTATCTTAGATGAATGCAAAATATGGGCATTCAGTTCCCTTTTGTAATTTGGCAAACAAACTTTTCTCAAACAGACTTTAACATCGTAAGCTTTTCCAATGCATGTAGTGTCATGATTCTGAAGAAAACTACTTGAAATGTGAAATACATTACTTCTTTGACCACTTTCAAGTAATATAATTTCTGTCAATTTCATATTCATTTCTTGTTAAATGTTAGAACTATTGTTACTTTTAGGGTGGTGCTCTAGCCATTGGGATACAGTTGTCACAGCTTCATATCATTAACGAGAAATACAAGAAAAGGGACATAACCCGTGCCGATAGCTGTCCACTGTACAGAGTTGTCCATGCTCTGCCTAGTGTTCTTTGTACCTCAACCCCTGGGCTGAAAAAGAATGTTCTAGAGACAGATAAAAAGAGGCATGAAGACACAAATGTTACAAGAGAGGATATATTTGAATTTACATTACACAGAATAGAGCAAGAGCTCTTGCAAGAGCTAGCTAAAAAGGCAGAATCAGAGAGCAATGAGTGTTGTAGAGATAGAGATACTTTCTGTAATAAAAAGCCAGAATGGGCCAAAGTTGTATATCCATCAGAAGATAGCAAATCCAGACTTGATCGAAAACTTAGCGAAACATTAAATCCAGATATATCTGTGTTGAGAAATTTTAGTACTGAAATTTTTAACGCACAAAATAATGAGACTTGCTCAAATAACTGTGGTAACAGAACACGGGATTGTTGTGGCTGTATAGACCAGAAATTCAATATCCTTGATCTGACACAGCAAGTTAAGCGGCGACAGAGTTTGAGTGATACAATTCACTGGTTGCCGACAGGATTTGAACTTCCTCAGCCCACCTATGGCAGGAATGTTGTACGACGCTATAATGCTCCAAGCAAGCAAGAGAAGAAATCAGCAAGGGAAACAACTCCAGCTCCAGAGAATAACAAGACTCAATCAAAGAAATCCAAACAGGTATTGGATATTTTTAGATGTCTAAGTTATATTACACTTCTGCATAGATTATCTTATTGAAATTGATGATATGCTTACTGATGAAAGTTGATTTTTTTTTTAGAAATTTACATAAAATAGAAATAATTCTAGAACATCTGTCTATTTTAAGTTTTAGATGTGACATCATAAGATTCCTTTAAATTCATTTATATGCAACATTATAAGTGCAGTATTTTCAATACATGTACTTGATTCACAATAAATTGAAAAAGGCAATCCAAGCAAAGCATCAGGTTATCTGACTAATCTTGTAGCATCACATAAGCTGCATCATGTGAAAGTCAGCAATCTCCATATACCGCGAAGCTGATCAGCGCTTTTGTTTTCACTACACGGATGGTACAATTCCTCTACTTTCTAAATCCAAAATTTCTGGCCTGGTCGGAAACAAATTGGTTTTCTCATTACGCAGCTCAGATGTACTAAGTTTGAGATTTCAATTTATTCCCAGATAAAGGTTCAATCACTTGAAGAGGTCTTTGAAGATTTCAACAGAATCTGTCAAGATTACACATCAACCGGCAAGGGCATGATGGGAGTGCAGGAGGCAGCCAAAGGGAACATGAAAGGTGCTGTGGAATTGTGGGAAGAAGCAAGCATGCTGGGGAATTCTAAAGCACTCTACAATCTTGGTCTATGCTATGAGACAGGGAAAGGAGTGCAGAAAAATATTGCAGAGGTAAGCATACACCATTTTTTGCATTATCGACTGGTTTCCAGCTTTCAAAAATCAATATTGGAAATACAGGTAACCAAAACCACCCTGACCTCAAGGTCAGGGTGGTTTTGGTTACCTGCATTTCCAATATTGATTTTTTCTAAGCTGGGAACCAGCAAATAATGCAAAAATGGTGAATGGTCTCAAACTAGGTACATGTAGTATGACATTGTCTGTAGACTGCCATAGAGGGGCTGTTAAGGGTGTAATTGATGCTGAGATTATTCAGTTTCCTATACATGTACTTCCTTCCTGAAGATAAGACTCTTTAATAAGTTTTCTTGATCTGATATTTAAGAAAAGCAGTTTCCAGTTAAGGTCAAAAGAATATGTACTAAGTATCAGTCAACTACTTCAGAAGACACCAAGAAATTGTGTTGCGGGGATTACTGATTGCTCCCTTTTTGCCTTCAAATAAACCAATTTAACCTGACAAAATTTGACTTCCACAGTGCTAAATTAAATCACTTAATCATTCCTATGCTACAGTCCAACCTCATTATATATTATCATTATTATTTTGTTTCCAGTATAAAGGCCATGCCATGGCTCCCAAAATGTTAATTTTGCTACAGATAGGTTGCCCAGTAACCTCTTTAAAACAATTTCACCTATTACACAGTCTGTTTCAAAGGTGATGTTATAATGAGGTTTACCTTAATCTGAATTTTGAAGCCAACTTGTCTGTTGAGAAACAAACCGTGTGGACATGTGCAGATATGATATCATAATCACTGATAATGCAGCTTGAGCCACGCCATGATAAAAAACATTTTGCATATGCGAAAAAGGAGCAGATCAGCTTCGCAGTAACTGCGAAGCTGATCAGTGCCTTTGTTTTAGCCCACGGATAGTACAACTCCTGTTCTTTCTAAATCCAAAGTTTCTTTTCTCTAGCCTGCTGCTATGACTGTACAGGCGGGTTTGTGTCAGACCTGTTCGGAAACCACATCATTGGTTTTGTCATGACATGGCTCATTTACCTATTTTAGGCTATGAAATATTACACCTTAGCAGCTGAGGCAAACCACCCTGAAGCTCTCTACAACCTTGGCCTTGTCTACATGGAGGGATCTCACGGTTTTCCCAGGGACCAGAGACATGGCCTAGAACTGCTGCATCAGGCTGCTGATCAGGATCTACCTGAGGTAAGGCCAACACTAAATATGTTTGTTTGCTACATCCCTTCCCAAAATTAAGGCCAACCTTAATAATAATTGTTTGCTGCTTACCTAGTACCCAAAATTAGGGCCAACCTTAAAAATATGATTGTTTGCTGCTTACCTACCCAAAGTAACGACGCATGTCGTTTGGTCAATTATATTGGTTTCCTACCCTAAGTTTTCAGGCGGGGTCAACATGGTCAATAGGTGGGAAAACATTTTTTATTTAGACAATTTTTTTGAAAAGTAAAAAAGTTAAAAAACTGTCAGATTTGAATAGAAAAAAAAGGGAGAGGCAAAATGATGAGTTGTTTGGTAAACAGCAAACCAAAATATTTCTGCCTAGTCTGTAACATGTAGAAGACATAAGAAAAACACAATTGCGAAGCTGATCAGTGCCTTTGTTTTTGCTACTTGGATAGTAAAATTGCTCTTCTTCTTAAATCGGAAATTTCAAGCTTCTAGCCTTTTTCTGCGGCTGCACAGGCCCTTTTGATTCAGACCTGGTCGGAAACCCCGAAGACAGGTTTTCTCACGTCATGGCTCATTTGAATTAGGCTTTGTGGCCTCATGAACTCAAAGTTCTCACTGTCATAAAGACTTACTTTTGGTTTTAATGACTGCTTGAACATCCCTTGCAAGTAATAAGAACTCTAATTTTTCAAAAGTACAAAAATAGAAAGTTTTTGAAGTAAAGGTCACAAAAATTCCTCAACTTACAGTAGTACATTTAACATTATGTGAAAAGGACAAATTATGATTTGTCACGCATCCTGACACATCGCATCCTGACACATCGGGTCAGTTTCGTAATATCTGGGCTGCATTATGTGAAAAATTGCCTTGTACTTGGTTTCTTGCTAGGTCTGACAAATCTGTGCTCTGCAACCTCAGTAAAAAAGATGGCCAGAGAATTTAGGAAAGAGCGGGAATGTACTGTTTCTATACTACATGTATTCTGAAAACAAAGATGCTAATCAAGTTTATTAATGTCATTGCTTTTTACCTCTGTAAGAACCAGAGTTTCTCATAATTAACTTGAGGTTCATTTTTTTGAATGATGATGGTAGGTAAGGAGACCAAGATCAGCATTGCCAGCTTGATTATCAGTATTGGTATTCTTTTATGTGCATTGCGCCCTTTCAAAATGAGTTACAAAGGGCACAAGCAGTTCTCTTGTATAGCCCCATTCTTCATTCTGCACTGCACGTCTACTTGCAGGTTTTGTATTGTGACATTTGATCTATGACGCAAGAAAACCGGTCCTGGCATATCTGACCAGGTCTGACACAAACCGGCCTGTACAGTCTCAGAAGAAGGTTAAAATTTTTGGATTTAAATAGAGGAAGGACTGTGCTATCCGAGTAGCGAAAGCAAAGGTGCTGATCAGCTGTGCAGTTACTGCACTGCTGATCTGCGCCTCTGTTTTCACATATGCAATAATACCGCTTTCTCATGACGTGGCTCAGTTCAAGATGTAGCAAAATTGTTTCACCCTAGTGCAGTTGTGACCTTGAATAACACTGATTAATTTTCATGACAGTGTTTGGGCAAAGAGTCAGTGTCAAATATAGGTCAAATAGCTTGTGCTAAAAAACATTCTGTTAAAAAATCTAGAGATTGTGAATTTTGAGGCCCAGATCAGAATGCAGTCTGATGAGAATCTTCAGTATTGCAAGTTGGTCTGCACCATTTTTGAAAGCATTACAAAATGGTGACCCCTTATATCCTAGTTTTAGTTTATTTAGATTGTCAAAAAATTTAGGAAAACTATGGTATGTTTACTTGCCATCATCTGACCTTGAAATATATGAGGATATTCTGCGTCTTTTTTTTTTTGGCAGGGTTTGAAGTACTTGGCAGCATCATACACCTTTACCTAAGACCTTGATATATATATGAGAATATTGTGTGCTTGTTTCTTGACAGGGGTTGAAAGCTTTAGAAGTATTCTATTATTTGAAGTATTTCAGATTATTTTGTGCTTGTTATTTGCCAGGCATTGAGATATTTGGGAGTATTCTATGCTAACGAGGAGGAAGACTGGGAGACTGCGGCACATTACTTCAGACAAGCAGCTAAACTTAAGGTAGGAGAATTGTTATAATTTTTAACTCATGTGATGAATGAATTTTGTGATCATGATTGAGTCCATTTAATTTTTAATAGGGACATCAGGAATGATTTTAAATTTTTATTTGATTTATTGATAAAACTTCTAGAAGCAAACAGAGCCTCCGATGAGATGCCCTGTTCTGTGGCGTTTAATACTGGGCATTACTCTTAGCCTTTGTCCCATAAATAGGATGCCAGGCTTATGTAGATTTACTGTTTTTGTATTTGCAAAAAAAAAAAAAAAAAAACCACAAAAAAACACTGATATGCAGGTTGTGAATACATGTATATCTGATCAGTGTTTTTCTTTTAGTTGCATGAATACATATAGTGCAACTTTTAATGTTTTACAAATTGCTTATAGAGCATGCATCGTGAAAAGAAAGAAAATAAACATAGGACAGGCCTTTTATTAGGGTTTTAGCGATAATGTTTTTCAGGTAAAAGTACATGTTAGAAGTTATTTGGATATCATCCTGTATGTTTTTCTACCAAGAAGTTTCTAAGGAGTACCCAAAAATTTGATTTTAATTAAATTTTAATTTATTATAAATACACTTCTGATCTGGTCTTCTGTTTTCAAGTAGTGATTCATGTGTCCAGAAACTAGCATAGATGATGTAAAGTTACATCATCGTTAGAGCCCAGCAAGAAAACCAGTCTTTGGAGTCTCCGACTTGGTCTAACACAAACCAATCTGTACAACCACAGTCGAAGGCTAGAAGCTTGAAATTCCTGATTTAAGAAAAGGGTTTTGTACTATCAGTGAAGCTATTAGGCAATGATCAGTGGGGCAGTTACCGTACAGCTGATCTGTGTTTTTGTTTTGGCAAATAGAAATTCCTCATGATGTGGCTCATTTATGTTAATGGGGATCAGATTTGATGTCAAGGACAAACTTCTGGCAAGCTCGATTAGATTTTTATGAAGACAATAATTGTTGTTAATTTGATTTAAACAATTGATCTTATTTGTTCACATAGGATATGGAATCTCAATATTTCCTTGCCCTGTGCTACGAGGAAGGCTTTGGAGTAGAGGAAAACACCTGCAAAGCTGCGCACTTCTACAAACTAGCTGCTGATCAGGGTCATGATGACTCTCAGTACAGGCTGGCACAGTTCCATCTGAACGGACTGGGAGGTTTGCCGGAGAATATGAACAGTGGGATGGAACTCCTGCAGGCTGCCGCTGATCAGGGTCACTCAGAGGCTAGAGTTGATCTGGGTAGACTGAAACGGGAACAAAGAGCACAGTCAGGTAGGAATACCTTTTATGAGAGGTCCAAGGCATACTCATCACTCTTTGAGAGTGTCTTTTTTGTAGATATTTAAAAATTATGTTTATTGAAAGCGGGTACTACTTACAGTCTTACACTGTCAAAGTTGTAAATTGTCAGATCAGCCTAGGTGCCGACAAGATTGCACTATACATTATCTTTTAGAAACCTATCCCTTAAATCTTTGTTGTATAAACTTTTGAATTGACTGAGGCAGTTCGATACCAGGAACATTGCAATGGGTTAACCTTTGACATAGATTAAATCACTGTAAATTAGCTACTTTTCCTAATTTTTAAAATTTGTGCCTCAGAATGATTGGACCTTAAAGGATCTTAATTCTAGAAGATTTGCAATGATTATCTGGCTATGTCTGGTCGATTTTATATAGATGGTTGTTGTGCAATTAGGCAATGACCAGGAAATGGCGCAATCAGAAAGATAATCCCACTCCATAAACCGAGACCTGTAATTTGCTTTGAAACTTTCAGATAACCAAATGGACACCAACAGCATTACACAGCTTACCAAAATATCAACCTCAGTTTCTTCCCCCACTCTCACAGACTTTGTGCGGAACAGTTTCCCCACCCCTAAGGACCTTACCTCCTCTGACAGTCTCTCCCAGTTATACCGGGACCTAATGACCCCACGTCACCGTAGCGACTCTTGGGGCCCTAACTCAGACGATCAGATGACGGATTATGATGACAATGGGTCAGATTCAGGTGTTATTTTCACTCTTGGGAATGTTGACGATTTAGACAGTAACAATGTGGATATGAGGGTGAATGATTATGATAACTATAGTGATGACGGCAGTGTTGATTCCGAGGATTATGATTACACGGCAGGAAATATGTTCAGAGCACCCCTGGGACCTAGGAGGAGCTATACTTTGCCTGATTTACATGTAGTATCCTGCTTTTAAATTAAAAGCAGTTTTATCTTAAAACTGTGTGACAGGTTTTACATAGAAACTTCATGCCAGAAACTATGTGTTTATTTTGATAGGGCTAATTGTCCCCCGCCTTTTCGAAGAAAAGCGGAGGGACATAGTTTTTGGCTTTCCGTCATTCCGTCCGTCCGCCTGTCCCTCTGTCCCCCTATAGAGTATACATACCTTGTGTGCGCAACTCCTCCTACAGTTTTACTCAGATTCTTTTGAAACTTTACAGATGTTTTTACCATCCTTTGAAGATATGCATGTGGTTTGGATATAATCCTCAGATTAATTTTTCACACTTTTTTTTGCAATTTGAACTTAGTCATTCGAGCTTTTTGACAATGAAAGTGAATGGACAGTGGGTACCTTGTGTGCGCAACTCCTCCTACAGTTTCATTCCGATTCTTTTGAAACTTTACATATGTCTTTACCAGGCTTTGAAGATATGCATGTGGTTTGGATATGATACTCATATTGATTTTTATTACTTTTGTTCGCAATTTGAACTTAGTCATTTTCGGTCATTTTGACAATGAAAGTGAATGGACAGGGGGTACCTTGTGTGTGCAACTCCTCCGACAGTTTCATTCTGATTCTTTTGAAACTTTACAGTTGTCTTTATAATGCTTTGAAGATACGCATATGGTTTGCATATAATCCTCAGCTTAATTTTTATCACTTTTTCGCAATTTGAACTTAGTCATTTTTGGAGCATTTACACTTAAAAAGTTCATGTGGCTTCTCAGATTATATTTATGTAACTAAACAATCAAGGCGGGGGACATAAATTCTCTGAATTTGCTTGTTTTCAGAATTTTGATTAGAAAATTGAAATGATACACATTAAACTGTCCACAAAATGGAAATCTATCATAATACAAAGTTTGAATGTGAGCTGCATAATTGGATTATGCAACTTTTCAAGTATACTGTAAATTGAGCCTCAACAAGAATGATCTCCTGGTATGAGCCGCCGCATGGGAAAACCAACAATATGCATATGCGAAAACAAAGACGCAGATCAGCTTCGCGGTAACCGCGAAGCTGATCAGCGCCTTTGTTTTTGCCAAACAGATAGTATGGTCCCTCTTCTTCTTAAATCCAAAATTTCAAGCTTCTAGCCTTCTTCTGTGACAGTACAGCCCGGTTTGTGTTGGATCTGGTCGGAACCCAAATTGTTGGTTTTCTCATGCACAGGCTCATATATGTTTTACAGCCACCATAGTTGGCAGGAGGCTTGAAATAATGGATTCAAGAAAAGTCGGGAGCGCAGTGGCCTGGTGGTAGATCATCAGATTCAGAATCGAGGTCCTTGGTTCGATCCTCACTTGGGGTGCCATGTTGTGTTCTTGAGCAAGGCACATTTACTCCCCATCATACTGGCACCTTGAAGTTGTGGCTCAGTCCCCACATGACTAAAAAGTTATTGGTCGTTAAGTTAACCACAAAGCCAATAAACAAACAAATTATTTTTGCATGTTCATTCAGGTATAAAGCATGAGTAACAAAACAGGTGTTTTTGTTTTGTGTATTTGCAATTTTGCACCAATAAAATACAGTTTTACTGTGACATTGTTAGTGATGAAATCTTTATGATTTAGAAATCTTGGGTCTAGAGTTCAAATTCAGACTTTCTTCATTGTCCAAAATTAGGTCTACCTTTAGAAGTCCATAACCAGCTTATACCAAAAAGGTTACCTTTGTAAAATTATATGCAGGATATAAGCTTAACATCCTGATTTGTTTTAATTTAGCTTGTAGTTTTAGAAGATATAAAATGGCATGAAATAATCAAATTGTAGTGAAGATAGAGAGCTTAATATTAATGATGTATGTAGAAAGAAAATATTTTACTGACAAAGTTTTCATTTAAGGATGGCTGCATGGAATTATTTAGGCCTAAAATCCATATGATAAAAAGCTTGAAAAAAAAAAAAAAAACATAAAAAAAACATTAATGAGCCACTGCATAAGAAAACCAAAAATTTGCATATGCGAAAACAAGGCGCAAATCAGCTGTGCAGTAACTGCACAGCTGATCAGCGCCTTTGTTTTTGCGACATGGATAGTATCATTCCTTTACTACTTGTATCCAAAGTTTCAACCCTCTAGCTTTCTTCTGTGACAGTACAGATCAGTCTCTGCCGGACCTGTTCAAAAACCACATTGTCCGTTTTCTCATGCGACGGCTCATTTATAATGCTCATTACTTCTTGTCATTACTACATCAATCATGTTCATGTACTCACAAGTTTTTTTTGCTGTGAGGTGTCACAGGAATTATTGTTCTAAACACATTGGCCAGAGTTTTAAGTAGACAAAGTAGGATAGTACTGTAAGTTCGGATATTTTTGCGAGACTTTTGTTTCGTGATTTTTCTATTTCCGAATTATAAGCGAGTTCTTGATTTCACAAATGAGCATGCTTGCAGTCTATAAAGCCGAGTGTAACTATTAGCAAGAACTTTGAATTCCCGAGGCAACAAATTTGTGAACAGTAGTGAAAATTAAGTTCAGGACCCAGTTGTTCAAAGCATCGTTAGCTTAACGATATCGTTAAGACATAAATTTGTTAAGCAAATATTAGCTAAAGTAACAAATACACTGTTATTTTTTGTTGAAACAATGTGAGAATCCTTTGCAGTGCAAAGGATTCTCACATTTTTGCAACAAAAAATAACAGTGTATTTGTAATATTAATGTTTGAAATTTTAACGAAACGTTAACTAACGACGTCGTTAATTTTGAACAACTGGGCCCTGGTGAACATTTCCAAATTTACAGTACCTTTCCTTTTATTCCCTTTTATATGATAGACTTTGTTACATGTAGTTTTGTTTGAATAAAGAAAAACAGAACAACATGTAGTTTGTCTTTAATTTGATTACCATTTTTAAACAATAAAATTGACAAGACTCTCTGAGTGGCTGCCTGTTGGGAAATAGCTGCTCACTCGGCTTACAACATGTTTTCTATTTATTTGTTTTAGATTGTTAATTTAGTTTTTTCCCCACCTCTGTGTTTGGAGTGGGAATATGTTTCTGATTGCACCATTACCTGATCATTGCCAACTTTTACCTTCTCTTATGCAATATGATGTAATTGATCATGAGAAAACAAACAATGTGGCTTCCAAACAGGTCCAACACAAACCAAGCTGTACGAGTACAGAAGATGACTAGAGATTGAAAATTTTGGATTTAAAAAGTAGAGGAATTGTACTAACTATGTAGTGAAAACAAAGGTGCAATCAGCTTCCCAGTTGATCTGCGCCTTTGTTTTCATATATGCAAAATGTTAGTTCTCTCATGCTGCGGCTCATTTTTACAGATCTCCAGGAACAGTCAAAAAACCAAATTTTCATAATAAGATCTGGAACCATCATCTACCCACGAGGCCCGGTACATATACACCTGGACCTCTTTATAACATGGTTCATTACATCATGGTTTTGGATATAACACGGACCATTCATGGACCCCAAATGGTCTAATTTTGCTATACATGTATATCTATACATTTTACTCTCATTATAACACGAATTGGAAAGCTAACTTGGATATTGTCTTGGACTCCCAACAATAGTGTTGTAAAGAGGATGAGGTGTATTAACACATGATTTTTATGTACCTGCTTCAAGCAAGGTGTGACATAGCTCAACTTTCTGCCTGTCAGCAATATCAACATAACATTGTAGAACTCAACATTGTCAAGTCTAACATTAAAATGTGTTTCTCTGTACATATAAAAAGTAGAAGTGTGGAACTACGCATAGTTACTGTCCTAAAGTTTGATATCCACCAAAAGCCCACTCCCTAACCTGGTTCTCTTTCATGCCCCATTGATTTTGTCAAAATGTCAAGATTAGCATATCGTTGGTCAGGTGCCAAAACCTCGTAACTCGACTTTTTGCCAAAATGCTTATTTACACCGCAGGAATAATAGACATGAGGCGTACATTCTGTCAAAATATCGTAGTCCTAGGCCAATCAGAACACAGAAAAATCATAAAAATTGCTTGTGTTACGAGTATTTGGCATAATATTTTCACCAATTTGTAGTCAAAATGTTGTATTACATGCTAAAATAGGGTCAAAAGGTCGTATTTCCATGGTTCTTTTTCATTAATTTAAGAAAGAAAAAAATCTGTAATATGAGTTTTTGTAAGTAGTATTATATCTGAACATTGAAAGCACCTATCAAAAATTTTAAAGTTTTTTCTCTCTCCTGAAAAGTTGGAAAATCGCAGATACGAGGTTTTGGTACCCGACTGACGATATATGCATTTAAGTGTGTTTTCTGCATCTTTGATAGTTTGGGATGTGAAATTTTCCACAGAATTACATGTAGTCAGTGATAATACATACAAGTCCCTTGGAACTGGGTCCTAGACCTTTATTTTGTACTCCATTGACCCAATAACCCGGATGCACATTTCATATTCTATAGTTTTCAAATTTTTACTTGTCATTTAAAGTGTCTTTCTCTGCAACTGTGATCATCTTGCATAGTATCCATCACTTGGTTCTCTTGACCTATTGAATTGGACAATATACTACTTTATGTTGAGTCTAGCATTAATAGACCAGTGTGTTTCTGTGATAGCTGTGAGGTTAAAATTTTACATAGTATTTGTCCTTAATATCAAGCAACTACCATGATCCATTGCCCTTGACATACATTCCACCCTTCATTTGGACAATATTTTGTTTCAAGACTAGCTTAAGCCTGTTTGCCTTTAGTAATGATAAAGTTCTGCAAATGTAGATCCTTGCATAGCAGTTGTCCTTTAAACAGGCTTCACATTATGCATTATTGTTTTAAAATGAGCCGCCTCATGGGAAAACCAACAATGTGGTTTCCAAACAGGTCCGACACAAACCGACCTGTACAGCTACAGAAGCAGGCTAGAAGCTTGAAATTTCGGATTTAAGAAGAAGAGTAAGTGTACTATCCGTGTAGCGAAAACAAAGGCGCTGATCAGCTTCGCGGTTACCGCGAAGCTGATCTGCGTCTTTGTTTTTGCCTATGCAGATTGTTGGTTTTCCCACGAGGCGGCTCAAATATCTTTTCAAAAACCAGCTAAAACCAGCTAGGCTAGTCAAAACGACTTTATTTTTTTTAGAACCAGTAGTCTGATGATCTTAGATTTTGGCTTGGTTTTATGGTCTCCAAAATCTGTAAGCAGCTGTCGTATTTTGAGCTTTACATTTACAGCAAAGTAAATTTTGGTCAACACCACCATGTAGGAATAGGAAATGTTTATTTATTAGATTATTAGAATGTATATATTTTATGATGTCTGAACTTTCTGTTGGCCGTTATGTTCCAAATGTATTAAGTTTGGTTTTTACTTTTAGGTAGTTGAGACTAGAGAGGTTACCTCTTGGGAAGTACCAGCTGTCTCACTGAAGTTAGTGTAAATTTTCTGTCTGGTTTCATGCTCATTTGATATGAGCCGCAGGGATGGTGCACTTCCTCTTCATCTTAAATCCGAAATTTCAAGCGTCCATCCATCTACTGAAGTTGCACAGACCGATTTATGTAAGGCATGGTCGGAAACACCGAAGGCCGGTTTTCTCACGTCGCGGCTCATATTTCCATTATTATCAAACATCGTTTGATAGCAGTTTTGTGATGACTTCAATAATGTTTAAGGTGAAATTAAGGGCACAGGTAAAAATTCCTTTGTTGCTATATTTATGGGCATCTATGTTTGAATAATATGTGTACTTTGTAAATGGAAAACAATAACGTGTTGTTGAGCCCAGCTTTCTTCAAAAGAGACTGTAAAATAATGAAAATTTGCATTTTTACTCTGGAAATGCCATGATTTTTACTACTACGAAATAGATGTACAACGCAGCGAATTGCAAACATAAATAAGCTAGAAACACTGTTATTCACCTAGTCATTCAATCAGCTACTATTTATCAAGAAGCCAAAAACCAAAGAAAGACTGTCGAAAGTTGTTAGCTCACCTGAGCCGAAGGCTCACAAGGTGAGCTTATAGTATAGTAGTCGAGCCGGCGTCCGTCCGTGCGTGCGTGCGTCCGTCCGTTCACATTTTCAAACTTCAATATCTCTAAGACAACAAGGCCAATTGTGACAAAATTTTATCTAAAGCATCATTGAGGAGCGGGAAAGGTTGTATTAGGTTTTGGGCCAGGTCGGATCAGAACTCTGGTTTCCATGGCAACGGATAGCTCCCATAGACTTACAATGGGAAAAACATATAAAAATCTTCTTCTCTGAAACCACAAGGCCAAGAGCTTTCATATTTTGTGTGTAGCAATGTCTAGTGGTCCTCTTCATAAATCCTGCCAACCGTGGCCCTGGGGTCCATACGGGCCCCGCCCCGAGGGCGTCCTGATGAAAATATAAAAAAATCTTCTTCTCCAAAACCACAAGGCCCAGAGCTTTCATATTTTGTGTGTAGCAATGTTTAGTGGTCCTCTATATAAATCCTGCCAATCATGCCCCTGGGGTCAAAAATGGCCCCGCCCCGGGGGTCATTAGCTCCCATAGACTTACAATGGGAAAAACATAAAAAAATCTTCTTCACAGAAACCACAAGGCCCAGAGCTTTCATATTTTGTGTGTAGCAATGTATAGTGGTCCTCTTTATAAATCCTGCCAACCATGCCCCTGGGGTCCATACGGGCCCCGCCCCGGGGGGTCATGGGTAAAACATAAAAAAATCTTCTTATCCGAAACCACAAGGCCCAGAGCTTTCATATTTTGTTTGTAGCAATATATAGTGTTCGTTTTTATAAATCCTGCCAACCGTGCCCCTGAGGTCCACACGGGCCCCGCCCCGGGGGCGTCATGATGAAAATATAAAAAATTCTTCTTCTCCAAAACCACAAGGCCCAGAGCTTTCATATTTTGTGTGTAGCAATGTTTAGTGGTCCTCTATATAAATCCTGCCAATCATGCCACTGGGGTCAAAAATGGCCCCACCCCGGGGGTCATTAGCTCCCATAGACTTACAATGGGAAAAACAAAAAAAAATATCTTCTTCTCCGAAACCACAAGGCCCAGAGCTTTCATATTTTGTGTGTAGCAATGTATAATGGTCCTCTTTATAAATCCTGCCTACCGTGCCCCTGGGGTCCATACGGGCCCTGACCTGGTGGTGTCATGGGAAAAACATGAAAAAATCTTCTTCTCCAAAACCACAAGGCCCAAAGCTTTCATATTTTGTATGTAGCAATGTTTAGTGGTCCTCTATATGAATCCTGCCAATCATGCCCCTGGGGTCAAAAATGGCCCCGCCCCGGGGGTCATTAGCTCCCATAGACTTACAATGGGAAAAACATAAAAAATCTTCTTCTCCAAAACCACAAGGCCCAGAGCTTTCATATTTTGTCAGTAGCAATGTATAGTGGTCCTCTTTATAAATCCTGCCAACTGTGCCCCTGTGGTCCACACGGGCTCCGCCCCAGGGGCGTCATGGGAAAAACATAAAAAAATCTTCTTCTCCGAAACCACAAGGCCCAGAGCTTTCATATTTTGTTTGTAGCAATGTATAATGTTCCTCTTTATAAATCCTGCCAACGGTGCCCCTGGGGTCCATACAGGCCACGCCTCAGGCATGTCATTATCTACCATAGACTTATAATGGAAATAAATGAAAAAATCTTCTCTGCAACAGCATGACACAAAGCTTGTATATTTGATATACAGCATTGTCATTTGGAGCTCTACATAAATCCTGCCAATCTTGCCCCTGGGGTCAAATATGGCCCAACCCCAGGGGTCATTATAGGACCCTGACCTTGTTAGATGATTTTTTCAAGTGAACCAAAATGGCAGAAAAGAGGATACACAATCCAGACAAGAGCTCTTCTGCTGATGTAAGTAGGTTTTCAAGGTCACATGACCAAGATGGCCATCATACCCATATATATGGTAAAAACCCCAACTACTTTGTCCAGTGACTGTACTTGTTGGCTCTCAGGTGAGCGATCGTTGCCCCTGGGCTACTTGTTTTTATAGTCGTACATGGTCCACCCACATCCACTTTATATTATAGAATCAACCTGCATGCAGCAGTGGCCTCTTTATGGCCGGTGTTCGAGACGCCAGGATACGAATCTGCAAAGGTGTATTTGTTTGCCATTTTCCGTCACTTTTTGCAATAGGCATGTTGGCCAGTGGGGATATTATAAAGGTTGACAGTGAAATAATAAGTGCTGTTTTAGAGACGGGTAAATATTCCGGTGAGATCTCAACGTATGGAAACAATAACGTATTGCGCTAGGACCAGCTTTCTTAATGTAGAATCATCGCAAAAAGGTACAAATAGGCAAAGATCAGGAAAAGGCGCAATCAGAAAAAGATTCCCACTCCAAAAACCGAGGTGGGAAAAAACCAAACTAACAATCAGGTACTTATACCATGAAACATATCGTAAGCCGAATAAGCAGCTATTTTCCCAATAGGTGGCCACTCAGTTACCTTAACTTAACTAAAATATGAAAACACACATAAGGCGCCAACAGCACAAAAAATTTTATACACCAAGACATAAAACAAAAAGAACCACCACAGAAGTATCGACTTCGAACGATCAGTAACACAAAGTTACTGGCGGGCTTAACACCGGTTTTACATGGCCATAACCTCACCCTCAGCTTCTGCAGTGGTTCATAACATTTAGTTAGTTATTTGGTCTTCGTGGTGAATCTCTAACTAGTCAATGAATCATCAAGAACAAACAAATAAATCATGATAAACATCCTGATGAATCAAAAACCAGGACTCACAGACTGAGTAAGCTGCCCGACGATGGAGATCCCTGGGCGCCGAATAACCTACTAACTCCGGAGCAAAAGAAAAACACCAGTTGGACCCCGGTGGGCCAATCAACAGACAAGAAGCTCCGGCCCCAACCAACTAAAATGAATAGCTTTATGTCGGGGCCATCATAGAGTCTGACGCCCGACCCACCGGCGTGCAATTAAAGAAGGTAGCATAGTTATCAACCATGAAAAGTGGATTCATTGTGGCCTCTCATGTTAGAAACGCCGGTAAACAGACCCGCGTAGGCGTGATATACGTCTTTCTTCCGTATTGCTCCCTGCTCCCAGAAAGAAAATGACCTTTCTCCCCAGCTCCATAAAATGTTTTTCCTCAGCCTCCTGCTCCCTGCTCTTAAAACACCAAAAAGTTAAGTTTTCTCCCCAAATCCCTGAAAATAAATGACCTCCCCAAACCCCTGAAAATAAATAGCCCTTCTCCCTGAATCGCCAAAACCCCTGGGAGGGTTGTATTTTGCCGTTTTTATAGCGGTTAAAGGTCAGGGCGGATGAAGGGGGTTTCAAATTCATCGAGAATTCCAACATTCTACCTGATTTTTCATAAATTTTCCCCACGAAACTGAAATAATCTGGTCCCAGAGGGGGGTTCAAGCGAACCATCCGAACCCCTTCTAAATACGCCACTGAAGGTGAAATAGTAAGTGCTCTTGTAGACACGGGTAAAGATTCCGGTGTTGCTGTTTTGATGTGTCTCTGTGTTTAAACAATGTATGAAATACAATAATGTACGTTTGATATTGTTGGGCCCAGTTTAATTCAAAGAACTGTAAACTTGATAAGGAAAACTACATTCATGATTTCTACCATGAAATACATGTTTATCACAGCGACATGTAAACAAGCTAGAAACACATGTTAATCTAGTCATTCAATCAGGTTTTATCAAGAAGCCAGAGAACGAAGAAAGGCTGTCGAAAGTATTTGTAGCCGTACACGGCCCACCCACATCCACTTTGTCACCTTTAACTAGGTGTAGAATCAACGTAGCAGTTGCCTCGTTGTGACCTCCCATATTAGAAACGCCAGGATATGAATCCGCGTAGGCGTAATGTACGCCGTTCTTCCGTATTTTGCAATACGCGTGTTTGGCGGTGGGGACTTTATAGAGATTGAATGTGAAATAATAAGTGCCATTGTAGACACAGGTAAACGTCCCGGAGTTTTTGTCGTAATGTCCACCAGTATCTGAAACGATGTATGGAAACAACAGGGTGTCGTTGTTACGCCCAGTTGTCCTCGTCGGGGCCCCATAAACTGTGAAGGACGATTGATAACCTGAAAAGGAAAGACACATCAAAGTTACTAACAAGAAACTAAACATGAAGTATATTTAGCGCTCTGAGAAGATCATGATGGACCAGGGTTGCAGGCTATAAAACAAACAGTCTTCTACTTCAGCGACAATATAAAAAAGGGACTTTAAAAGTGTTACTCCAATATGGCATTGCAGTGGTAGGAAGTCATGGTAACTTAACTCGAAATAAATGGATTATTGGCGATAGTCATGGTTGGGTACTTTTGTAGAGTAGGCATCCTTTGCTCGAGAAGATCGTGCAAGGAACTTAAAAGGATGTTTTTCTGAAGAAAAAAAAAACAAACAAAAAAAAACGGGAAGTGTCTGCTAAAGTTGTAACAATGGGCTATTCAACGTGCTAAACAGATAAGATGTGGATACATCATGTGAAACAATTTAGTCGAACCACCTACTTGTCTTCTGTTGAAGCTGTGTAATTGCTGCGTCGTTCGAAGACATCTTTACCATGGCTCCCGATAAGCTGTTATTAAACGTTGACAACAATCCTAAATTCGTTGCAGCTATTTTCTTGTTTTCCGCCACTGTTTTCCGTGTTTCATTCTGTTCGGTCTCCATACTTGCAAACTTTAGATTTAGATCGTTAAAAACAAGTGTCATGTTTTGAAACTCTTTCTGCATATTCGTAAGTTTCAATTGAAGTTGATGACTGTTCGCCTTTTCCTTATCAAGTTCCAACCCAAGAATTTTCGATTTATTGATTTGATCTTGTAAAGCTATCTTTGAGGCATCTAGCTCCATTTTCGTTGCATTCAGTTTAAGTTCCATGTCCAATTTTGTTGCGTTTATGTCTTGTTTATGCTGGCTATCAATTTTCTTGAATTCCTGTTCATTGTTTGTTTTCTCTGTCCACAAATCATGCTCCAAGTTCGTCAGTCGATTCTGCCCGTCCAGAATCAGTTGAAAAAGGTGTTGGTATTCTAAGGAAGTTACTCGCGCTCCAGTTAAACCTGATAAGGATGAATTGGTCAATAAGATTGAATCCACTGTCAGTGAGCTTATCTGCAAGATAAGCACCAATGGCAACCAAACAACCATAATTGCATCAATGTGTTAAAGTGAAAACAAATGATGTTCACATGTTGCACCTCCTTTAATGTCTTCACTAATGAAACAATTTAACAAGGTGAAGACGCATAGTTAAGTAGCTAAGAGACACATTACTCTGCTATCAAAACAACTGACTGTTTACGATAATCTACCCTCAGTTGGACAATGCAAAACGATACATGACTGGAAGAAGTTGGCTTCTTTAAAAAGAAACCAATGAAAAGGTCAGCAGCCGTTTGTTCTAAGAGATTCCTTTTGCTCTAGATTTCAGTGTTGTTGATTCTCTGGTTTGCAATTTATTTCGATTCTCATACGTTTCAGTTTCGTTTCCTATACATGAATGTCGTTTCTTGTTATGAACGCTTGACCAGTGTGTGTATCTGTCACTCAAGGCATTGGCCAAAATTTCTGATGTTATGGAACCAAAGCCAGTACTAAAGGGAACACGATTACAATCAATATGTCGATGTGTAGAAAACCATTTTGCAGTGCAGTCAATTTGTGACAGAGTTCTGAATTTTGACCTGCAGCCACACTACCAGAAACAGACCCATGGGACCGATGTGATGGACTAAAAGTCAGCCATATAGAGTTCCTATAGTTTCTGTACCCCTCGTCAGGGTATCTACGATCTAAACCTAGATGCGCTATGATAAGCAGTCACCACGACCGAGACTGCTTGCTAGATTTTACCGCTATTTGACGGGGAGTGTCAAAAATTGATAAATTTAATTGATTGCGGTTAACTGTCTAGTCAGTATAGACGGGTTCACTAGTTTTTATTAAGCGCTTTATGTGACAAAACGCGTAATTGAGAGAGAGAGAGCAGTCGATCATGGGTAGAATTTTCTTCATATTCAAAGTAAACACTGTGGAAAAGGTCCTGAGGGACCTTTTCCATTTTCCAATAAGGAGAGAAAGTCTCTGATCAAAGAGATCACATACACAGAGGACAAAGGGGACTGAAACGAAGACAGTACTTCCGTTAGGTTCTTTAATCTTATAATCCAATAGTATCGCAATTGTATCCAAAATGTTTTGTCATTTGACATGGTTACACATCCAGAAAATCAACATGGACGAAAAGGTGACTTGAGTTGTTTTGAGACGTGATTTGGGTTAATCTGTAGTGTTTCATAGCTATGTCGGCTTGTGTATGTTAAAGTACTTCAATCGCAAGAACTTAAGCTAGATAAAATACGCTGTTGCCTAGATGTCAAAACATAAGTTTAAATCTGATGATTAAGTCACCATAAAAAGGGTGTCAATGAATAACATCTTGTTTAAATTATTTCGAAAATATATAACTAAAGGATTTCCTTTCCATTTTTTTTCAAGAACCGTCACGGTGATGGCTAAGATGTCGTTGATATTTTTAATATTGGTTCAGGCGTGTGTCGCCTATTCTTTCCTGCTGCCGAATACAACTCGGCTAAGTTCGTTCGAATATCAGCATCTTTCACAACTTGTTTATAATGGTGAAAGCCGTACAGCGGTGCTAGAACAGGAACTTATGACACTCAAGTCTGTTCATGATCAAGCTATTGCAGACATGTAAGATTTTCCTATATAAACGAGCGGATATGGACGGTCTCCATGACCATCTAGCACGCTATAGGGATTCGTTCCTTTCAACTGACCATAGTCAGGTGTCAGTCAATGACATGTGGGTCAGTTTTAAGTCGGAGGTTCTCTCGGCTATTGAAAGGTTTATTCCATCAAAAATGACCAAGACAAAATATAGCTTACCATGGATCGATAGCTCGATCAAACGCTTGATAAGGAAACGTGATAAACTTTACTTTCGTGCTCGCAAGTCAAGTAGCCCTGACATTAAGAACCATTACAAACGGTTCAGAGCACATGTTCAAAAGAGCATTAGAGATGCATATTGGAAGCATATTACCAATATCTTCTCCTTTGAAAATGATAACCCTGATCCCGATTGTCCCCGAAAAAATGAAAAGGCAAAAAAGTTTTGGTCATTTGTCAAGTCCCTTAAGAAAGACGCGTCTGGGATCAATACTCTTAGAGAAAATGGTATCTTGAAGACTGACACTTTGGATAAGGCTAATATTTGTAATAGGCAGTTTCAGTCAGCCTTCACTCGCGAATCAGATGATGAAATCCCCTCCAAAGGCACAAGTCCTTTCACCGCTATGGGTGAAATTACAGTTGACCCCAAAGGGGTCATTAAACTGTTGAATAATTTGAATATACATAAGGCGCCTGGGCCAGATGGCCTGAGTGCTAGGGTGTTGAAGGAATGTAGTTCTGAAATTGCTCCTGTACTGACCTATATCTTCAATGAGTCGCTTGCTCAGGGTGCTTTACCAGACGATTGGCGACAGGCAAATGTAGCCCCGGTATTTAAGAAAGGTGAGAAATATGATGCAGCTAATTATCGACCGGTGTCGCTTACTTGTATCTGTTGCAAAACTCTAGAGCATATAATAGTCAGCAACATAAACAAACACTTGGCTCTTGAAAACATTCTTGCTGACTGTCAGCATGGGTTCCGAAGTCAAAGTTCTTGCGAAACCCAGTTAGTTCAGTTTTATCATGATTTGGTTAGTAATCTGGACCGAGCAGTGGGTCGTGGCCACAGGCAGACGGATGTGATTGTCATGGATTTCGCTAAGGCCTTTGACAAGGTCCCACATAAAAGGTTATTATACAAACTTGACTTCTACGGGATTAGAGGATCTACACATAAGTGGATCGACTCGTGGCTCTGAGCGCTCTCAAAAAGTGGTATTAGATGGCCGTGCCTCAGATCCAGTCCCGGTTCTTTCTGGTGTCCCACAAGGATCGGTCTTAGGACCGGTCTTATTTCTTATTTTCATTAATGATCTTCCTGACAACATCAGGTCATCTGTTCGGCTATTTGCTGATGATTGTGTTTTATACAGAAATGTCAAGTCACCATTGGATTGTCAAATTTTACAAGATGACCTGAACAGCTTGGCCAAATGGGAAATGGATTGGCAAATGAAATTCAATGTTAGCAAATGTCATTCAATGAGGGTGACGCGGCTACATCCAAGCAGGCATATAGATTTCAATTACACACTGCATCAGCAAACATTAGAACAGGTTCAGTCCGCTAAATACCTCGGTTTAACTATCACAGATGATCTTGATTGGGGTCAACACATTTCTGAAATTACATGCAAGGCAACTAAGACTTTGGGTTTTCTTCGGCGCAATTTGGCACTGGCACCTAGGCATACTAAGGAAGTTGCATACAAAACATTGGTTCGGCCTCAACTTGAGTATGCAGCTCCTATTTGGCATCCCTATCATGAAACTCAGATTGAGATGGTGGAGAAGGTGCAGAGGACTGCTGCCCGGTGGACCTGCAGGCGATGGAGGAACACCAGTAGCGTCGGCGAAATGCTAGACGAACTTGAGTGGCCATCCCTGGAGTCTCGCAGGGAGCGGTCCTCCTTAACCTTCTTCTACAAGATACACTCCGGTACAGTGTCTCTTGATAAAGACAAATACCTGACCCCGGCACCCAATCTAAGGCATACTCGGGCATCACATGAATCACAATACACAAGACCATTTGCCTATAGTGATGCCCTGAAAAATTCCTTTTTCCCCAGAACTATTCCGGTTTGGAATAGCCTCCCTTCTTCAGTGGTCCTATCTAAGACCATTGAGGAATTTAAGGCTTCTATTTAAATCATTAGCCCAGAGGCATGCGTTTTAGTATGCCTCTCATCTATATCTTGTAAATAGTTTTAAATGGTCCACCCCAAATGTTTTCTTTTCCCTTGACTAAATTCTAAATTTAGCCACCCACCCCACACCTGAGGTGATGATCAGAAATTGATCGACTCAGTATCAGAAGATAGATAGACATGGACCTTAAGTACAAAATGATTGAACACAAGCTGAATGAAACCAAGTCTGAACTGAATGCAACAAAGGTCAACCATAGTGCCACTAAAGCGATGCTTGATGAGCAGATCCGAACCGCTGGTTATATGAAACAAGCGATAGTGAAAGAGAAAATTAATAGACACCAATTGCAGCTACAATAAACCTAACTAATGAATGATTTTTGGAATTTATCACATAGCTGTCGTGGTGATATTGAAACTTTAAATTAGCGAATAAATCAGTTGGAGAATCAAACCGTCACAAACTATGTGAACGACGACAACACAACCGATTTGATGAAACGGTTGGAAAGCGTCGAACAGCTGCAGAGAAATTTATCCATTTCGAAAGTTTTAGACGCTAATGTTTCAAGCATTGTGACAGATGCCTCCTCCTGCAATAGAGACGTTCTAAGACTGCAAAACAGAATAGGTTAAGTATAGTTTTAAATTTTGTGAAAAACATATATATTAAAATTTGGCAGTTCTAGTCAATTTTATAATGGCGAATCTGAATATACTGACTTCTAATGACAAGCGATATCGAATGTTCCGTTTGTCAATTTCATGCATTTCCTTTACACGTCGGAAACAGCGGCGACGAGCGTTACATGTAATTAGTGCATTAACACTAAGACGGACTTAAATTGTTGTTGCAGGTTATCAGTCTGGGTTTACCGTTAGAGCGGCAGCAGCAAGGATAGGTCCACTGGGATCCGGTACCACAATCTTTCCACTTATCCAATCTAATGTCGGGGCCCACTACAACGTATCGACGGGACAGTTCATCTGTGTCTATCCTGGCACCTATTTCTTCTCACTGAGTCTTTACAAACACGTAAATGTCAATCAGGCTTTCTGCAGTATCAGAAAGAATAAATCAGGTGTGGTACAGGCCAATTCCTGCGTTGCCGGTGGTACCAACAGCGGGGGAAACAACGAGGCCAGTACTTCCATCGTGCTACATTTGGTCCGTGGTGATGTAGTGGATCTTGGAAGTTGCTCTTCTCCCCAATCCATCGAGAACTACAGCACATTTTCTGGCGTTTTATTGAGAGCCGACTAGATCTAATATACTTTTCATGACTGAATCGCAAAATAGAAAGGATTTATAAAGAAAAAAAAACAACAACTGATATTTTAACTTGAGCAAAGCAAAATAATTCAAATTCAAACGTAATTTTCAAGATTAATGACTGCTTGTTTTTTTTTTGTTTTTTTTTTTTTTTTTTTAAGAATTAAACGTCTACCATTTGTGTTGTGTATTGATTATTATTTATTTACCCACTATACGTTCGAATAGTGTAAAGATAGCATAGTTTCTATTCATACTATCAAATTCCTTGAAATAGTGTTATTGGCGACCGAAACATCGTGTCAGATCATTTATTTACATTACACAATGAAACGACAAGAAATTCATTAAAACATGAATATGTAATGTAATCTAAGGTAAGATCTTTTGTGAATCTCATCTGACAGTGTATAAACTTTGATTAAGCGCAGTGTTTTTTTCATTCACTTTCGTTTTTACGTGGATACGATGTAAACAATCCGCTGTTGTCACTACAAATATTCCCTTCATAACTTATGTATGTATTCGCTATCGTTTGTGATAGTTTTATTTTCATATTATTTCCTTTCCCTTTCGGAGTTTGTTTCCCGCGTATTCACGTGTACCCTTCTGTATCTTTCGATTATGATCTCGATTGCATGATGGCAAAGTTCTCTATCAAACTAGCTATATAGTCTGTGAATATTCATATCTTGCCTAAATCTAAGTGGCAAAACATTAAATACACATGCATAACACTTACTTCAGATCAAGCACCATTGTGCATGTTCGTTAATCTGAAACAATGCTTGCTCTATATCATGTAATCGGCGGCAAGTTGTTTTTGATACGGTATGCGCGTTTCACATTCATCTCCCCGAACTGTTCATGGCACAAAAGGAGAAAGGGTGTGGTACAAATATTATTAGCTACTTCGCTTTCCAATCTAATTTAAATGTTTACAATTATTATTTAAAAATAGATAAGGAATAATTAGAATTGAAGTTTATTCTGAGTATGACCATAGTACAAGCATATTTCAGTTACCTTTTCCCTTCTCTTTTTGTGTTTCTGGGACAGAATAAATGATGGGGACGGGCGCTTCCAACCCATCAGAAAAGAAGAAAAACGTTCAAAATAGTGACGGTCAGAAAATGAAGAAAGACCATCAAGCTGAGAATCAGAGGAATGATAGAGGTGGCTTCCAAACTCCGCACAGCCAAGTAAAAGAACTTAAAGATTCTGACCACCAAGCAGAGATGGATGGCGCCCAGAGTCGCAATGGAGAAACTCGTCATAACGAAGAACAGGATATACATGAAAAAGAAGAACTGAGAATAAACGTGAAACAGCAGATGAAAAATATAAGCACATGCAAGAAAGTCAAAGTGAATTCTCACAAAGTCGTTGCAATGTCAAGGAGGCTTAAGCAGTTTTGTATTGCACAGGGACTGGTGAGTTGATTAAAATTATATTTATGCGATAAGTTCTATTAGCGTTACGCAAAATAAATAAGATTTTTTTCCTGTTTAAACATTTAATAATCATATTAATCATATGCTTGACTAATGAAATGACTTTGCTGAATCAGTGCTTAATGAAAAAGCAAAGCCAGTAATATATCTAAGACTTCCTTTGCTACCACCCATTTTTCCTTAAACAGCTTGCACAAAAGTATGAGGCTGAAACTGCCCCGTCTACATATCTTTTCTTTAATGGTCATTTTTTGTCATTCCCCCAGTTAATTTCCCAAAAATTGCTTTAAATTTAGACGCAAACAGATGAATTGAGAATGGATTCAGAAGCCACCAACATACTAGCGGAGAGAAGACAAGAGAAAACAAGGCTTCTTCATAAGTATGAGTTTTCTTGTTATATCAGCAAGATACTACATTATTATATAGCTTTAAATATCAAATGATTAAAACATAGGGATAAAAGCCGAGTAACAAGTGTGCAGACATCAGACGATATCGGCACACTTACTTGATATTGCACACTGTTAAAAGCGAAAAAATCTTATTGTAAATCCTTGCCATTATTTTTACTTTAGGGTCATCTTGCAAAATAGTTAATTTGGGACGTCAGCTCTAATGACGTCATCTTCATCTGACGTCGCGTCGAAAATGACGTCATACAGGTCTGAAACGTCAACTGAAGTTTGACACTTTCAGATTTAAGCAATTTAAGCCGAAAAAAGAAAAAATGTCAGAAATAATGATTCAATTGCAAAATTTGCTTCTGAAAAGTAACAGTGCAAAAGTGATATCATTTGATATTGCACTAGTACAAAAATGATATCACCTTTGGATATTATCGCAGCTTTTGTGTAGATATTTATTTTTTTAATGTTTACTCTCAACAAAACATAAAACATGACACGGAAATATTTATAGCTATATAATAAAAGGGTTATCGCAGTGATATCTGTGAATATTGTCCCTCGTTGGGATATCTACGGACGCTCGCAAGCTCGCGTCCTTCGATATCCCAACTCGAGACAATATTCACCGATATCAGTGCAATAACCCTATAGTACTGGCAGAACTCATTCAAGTATTTCCTATTTTTGTAAAAAGGATTTTGCATGTGGGCATAATTAGCTCTTCAGCGAATTCATTGTACATTTCGAATGTACAACGTGCCACTCGGCTAGCATACGCAACACAAGTAAAGAAAGAATGTGATCTAGTGTGTATTACATGTGTTTGTTGACGTTCAAAAGTTTCATCGGAGGTCGTAGTAAAATAAAAAGAATCCACATTTATGTTTTAATTTCCTTTTTATTACTTTGTAATTTCAGACTGTCAGAAATAGCAGGCACGCGACTGAAACACAACAACCCTAACTTGGCTGATCTAAGTGACGAGAATCGACCAACAAAACTCGTCAACCGACTATCGGAACTTTATGACAATGACTGGACAGACATTTTCGAAAGAGTGAGAGAGAAGATGGGACACGACGTGGACGATAAGGAAATCATTTGTTATCTCCGAGACATACTAAAAGTGAGTTAGCACATTGATTTAGAAAGTTGCAAAAACAATCAAGTTGGGAATGTGATTCTATCACACAGAAGGGTGCAGTTTCAAAGATATAAAGGCCTTTAAGGATGTTCGCTGCTAACATTTGACGTTTCGGAACTTCCGGTTTTTCTTTTGTTGAATATCTCGTAAACGGTTGCAGATAGTTTCCCAATATTTTATATTTGGATACACAATGATGATACGCATTGAACGAGCCATGAAAATTGTCAATCTAAGAAATTTCATTTTTTTACCCCATTTTCTGCAACTTTTCAGAAAAATTTAGTTGTCAGTGAAATTTAGGGGGTAGGGTAGATTAAACTTGAATATTACACATTTTCAAATTAATTGCACTATTTCTTTATTTATTTTAGCTGCAGTATATGTGTACATTGTCTTCTAAGTCAGTCTTTGTGTCTTTGGTGTGCTGGTTTTAAAATTTTAGGTGGTTTTATGAAATGGGCTTAAAGAAACAAAACAGCTGAAAAAAGGCTGAAAATGGTGATTTTCAAGTTGTTGGTTCTCTCTTATATGCACACTACCCTATATATTTCTTTCTTTTATTCGAACAATATTACAAAGTTCTATGTTGTGTGAAAATACAAGAAAAAGTTTGAATAAACAAGTATGGGTTTGGCACATTTCAAAATATTGATTTTTTCCGACTTTTCAAGTATGGGGGTAGGGTTGGAAAAATACTCGTAAAATTTTGTCATCAACTTCCAGTTGCAAATTTTTCTATGCGTTTGGTCCAAAATAGTCTGCGTTACGTAAATATTATGACTTTTGAAAGCATTCTATGGGTATTTTTGTTCAAGACAGGTTTGTTTCAAAGAATTAAAAATTAAATTAATTTTACTAAATTTAAAAGATGATGCTCAGAGGTCTCATTTAGAGGCCTGTAGCTTGAAAAAATGCACACTACCCTATATTTATTTTGCTTTCAAATGTCTTATGTTGTATTTTGGAATCAAAAAAGAGTGGTTAGAAAAAAAGTTTGAATACTTTTTCATTGGCAGCGAACATCCTTAAACGACTAGGAATTGCAATTTCTCATTGCTGGTGTAGACTAACAGATCATTTAATCAGAAAACAGATCTGGTCCCAGTAAATGATAGCACAAACACATGACGTGCGTGTTAATTAGAAGTTTAAAGAATATGTTAATAGGTAATATAAATACAAAATAACTTTTTGTGTAAAAGAAGCTTAATGGAATCATTTTCAGGAGTATATTTTCATATGGCGAAGCTGTCTCAAAGATACATTTAAAATATTAAGGTCCAGAAAAATCAAATAAGGTCTACCTTCATTTCGATTGATTTGGTGAGATATTTTGTTTTATACAGCAATGCTATGAACACTGCAGAACTGTAGCAAATACCCAGAGGCAGAATATACTTCAGCGACTCACTGTCTTATCAACAAATGAAGCAGAACCTACTCTTTTGTTGTATATCACCAGCTTGCAGAAAAAGACAGCTGAATGTTCCATAAAATTTCTTACAGCGGTAGGCTATGTACATATACTTGACTGATAAATTCCTGTGCACACGTTTGCATATATTTAACAGTCAGATGCTTTAAATGTTTGAACAGAAAACCCCAGATGAAATGAACAAGCGCAAGATGCATTATTTTCAAAAGCAATTGTAATCTCTTGCAATATGTTTCTCAAGATCTTAAACCAAGCATTTTGTAAAGCATAGACAATACGCATTACTTGACATCTGTTGCATGTGTGTTTTCCTCACTGTCTAAAAGGTGACCACCCCAATGACATTTTATACTGAAACATTCTCTTCTTCTGCAGAGCATAAAAGAAGTGCTCAAAACATCACCCGTGGGCACATTGTTAACAGACAAAAAGTCAGCAGACCCTGTGTATAGCAAATATGTGGAAGGCTGTACTGAAATAATGTGGCATACTCAGATACAAAGTCCTCCTATCTACCTAGACTTTGAAACCACTAACAAAGACTGGTTTAAGAAATTCACATCGCCAGGACAAGTTATCGATTACATTGTATGGCCAGTAGTGTTTCTTCATGAAAATGGTCCTTTACTTGCCAAAGGGATCGCTCAATTTAGTAAAGTGAAGGAGAAGGAGGAAACTAGCCAGACGCAAGTGTTTTATTTGGAAGATGAAAACAAGGCCGATAAAGTGATGGCAGAATCATGTGTTGAAGCAAATCGGCCAGTTACAAGCAATTATCAAGCTAATGTATCCACGGATCATGTTGTCAATAAAAACGAAGAAATGCAAAACGATGAAGAGCAACGAAATACAAGAGTCGAAACTAGGACAAATAAACAAAGTAAAGTTACAATGGCAGTACCAATAGACACAAACGTAAAACGTCAAAACGCCAGACATACATCAAAAATTCCTGTTAAGACAAAAAACAAATGAATATTTGAAATGTATGAAAAATTTGTTACAGGTCACTTTGACAATAATTTGTTTGCGTTAGAAGTGGGTGACTCATTTGGTTCCTTTTCACATGCCGTTTATCATTAATGCTAACACGGGCATCGGCCATGTTATGCACACCACGTCTGAAAAACGACCAGATCAGTATGTGGAGGGACTCGTATTTGTACATGTATTCAAACCAAGAATATGAGCCGCCCCATGGGAAAACAAACAATCTGCATAGGCGAAAACAAAGGCGCAGATCAGCTTCGCAGTAACTGCGAACTTCGCAGTAACTGCGAAGCTGATCAGCGCCTTTGTTTTCGCTACACGGATAGTACAATTCCTCTACTTTCTAAATCCAAAGTTTCCAGTCTCTAGCCATCTTCTATGCTTCTACAGCCCGGTTTGTGTCGGACCTGTTCGGAAACAACATTGTTGGTTTTCCCACGAGGCGGCTCATATGTATGTAGTTAATTGAATAGTACCTTCTTACCTACTGATATGTTCATCTGAGCTTTTGATGACGGCTTTCTAGCATGTAAGTAAATATACGAAAATAGCTTTGGTTGTTCTTCATTACAACAAGCGCTATGTCATAAAATGTCATTAACACGTGTTTCACGTCCAGAAAGAATGTTCTTCGCGAACGGATACTTGTACAGTCTATAAAGCTTATTATAATTCTTTATTAGCGAGAATTTTATTTTCGCGAGGCAACGAATTCGCGAATATTAGCGAAAATAATGTTCTCGCGAAAATTTCCGGATTGACAGTACATAATGCAATATGTTATGTTCAGTAGTTAGACCATATACATGCTCTCCGTCCAGTGCCTCGGCCAGACAAATAGAATACCAAAGGTTTATTCATGAAGTTTAATGGTAGTGCGTCACTTGGTTTTTAGAATAGGCTTTTTGCATCGGTTTCTGGTCATTGTTTTCAATTTAAAACTCGTTGTATTCCATGTTCTACAGCAATCCCAGTTTATCATTTTTCCTTATTATTTTCTTTCTTTAATATCATTTATGCAAGGGACAAAAATATGGCTTTACATGCAAAACTAATAGTATAACATGATTATCAACAAGTTTTCTTTCACGATCAGAAAGAATGTTCTTCATTCTATGTTGCTTTTGGTGTATCATAAAGGAGTATACGAGTAATATACCTTTTGTGTAAATATATTAGCATGTGTCCGCGAAATAGATAATCGGATGCGTACTGCGTATGTACGTACGAGTTTTCGCTCTTGACGTATAAAAAATTCAAACATGTGCGTACCATGATGTACGCAATAAAAATCAGCGATACGCAAACAGTTTTCGGTTTTATGCGTACTCAGACAAAATACATGTACCTTTAAAATTACTTTTCAACTAATTTTGTCTGGCTGCTCAGTCAACAATCGTAACGAACATGTACTTACAATATTAATGTAGCTTTTGATCGTTCCATATTACATAATGCAATATGTTATGTTCAGTAGTTAGACCATATACATGCTCTCCGTCCAGTGCCTCGGCCAGACAAATAGAATACCAAAGGTTTATTCATGAAGTTTAATGGTAGTGCGTCACTTGGTTTTTAGAATAGGCTTTTTGCATCGGTTTCTGGTCATTGTTTTCAATTTAAAACTCGTTGTATTCCATGTTCTACAGCAATCCCAGTTTATCATTTTTCCTTATTATTTTCTTTCTTTAATATCATTTATGCAAGGGACAAAAATATGGCTTTACGTGCAAAACTAATAGTATAACATGATTATCAACAAGTTTTCTTGAATTTTCATACTTGAATAGGGTATTTTAGGATACGGGGTATTGGCCTATTTTTAAGGGATACTGGGATATTTGGTGTGTGTGTTTTTTTTTATTTTGGGATATTTGAATTCTTTTTTTGGGATGTGACATTTTTCAGAAAATAAATAAATAAATAAATAAATAAATAAATGAATAAATAAATAAATAAATAATGATAAACACAAGATCACTGTAGAATTGTTGTTCTGTTCTATGATTGTGAAACATATAAGTTTGATTCTGGATGAAAGGTTAGAATTAGAATCCTCAGAAAACGTGTACTATTTGGCAAATAGGTTACTGTATAGGCGGCAACTTTAATATTCATGCCTAGTCGTGGTCGGCTAGTCCAGCTGTTTCATGTCTTGGCGTGGTCGGCTAGTCCATCTGTTAAAGTGGGGAGATTATAGAAAAGGAGAACTCAGTCAGAGTCGCATATTTTCCGTTAGAAATCTATATCTTTAGCTTTTACCTATATTAAAAGTAGTATAGGTCTAATAAAGTATCCAGGAGGTGCCGCCCCTACAGTAACATATTTGCCAAATAATATACAGTCGCATTGTCGGTACGCACTGTACATTCATTTTGATGCGTGCAGTACGCATTGTGAAAAATAATTATCTACTTCACTGTAATTGTGTATGCAATATACTGCTGTTTCATTAATTGATATCAGGTTCTTTCTCATTAAGATTATTGTTTTGCATCAGACCTGGAATAAAAAAAAAAAGGTACAAATAGGCAACGATCAGGAAAAGGCGCAATCAGAAAGAGATTCCCACACCAAAAACCGAGGTGTGAAAAAACTAAAGAAACAATCAGGCACCTTTACCATGCAAACACATCGTAAGCCGAATGAGCAGCTATTTTCCCACTCAGTTACCAAAACTTAACTGAAAATATGAGGACATACATAAGGCGCAAACATCACGAAAATTTAAACACCAATACATAAAGAATAAGAACCACCATGGAACGATCAGTAATATAAAATTACTAGCGCGCTTAAATTGATTTTACAGGGCCCTAACCTCACCCTCAGCTTCTGCAGCGGTTCACAACATTTAGTTAGTAGTTCGATCCTGGCGGTGAATCTCTAACTAGTCAATGAATCATCATGGACAAACAAATAAATCATGGTAAACACCATGATGAATCAAAAACGAGGACTCGCAGATTGAGTAAGCTGCCCGACGACGGAGATCCCTGGGCCCCAAATAACTTACTACAACTCCGGAGTAAAAGAAAAAAAAAACAAGTTGAACCCCGGTGGGCCAAGCAACAGACAAGAAGCTCCGGCCCTAACCAACTAAAAATGAATAGGTGTATGTCGGGGCCATTATAAAGTCTGACGCCCGACCCACCGGCGTGCAATTAAAAAAGGCAGCATAGTTATCAACCATGATTGGGTTAAAAACTAAGCATGCAGACTGTCGCATAACATTTAAGTTATATCCTATAAGTCTGTAACGTGTAATGATTTTTCTGAACTACAAAAAAAAAAAAAAAAAAAAAAAAAAAAAAAAAAAAAAAAAAAACATTTCTTCCTTTAAGCTTCTTAAATTTGTAAACCAAGTCACCATAAAAATCTGGGTCCGAAAGGGTCTTTAGCCCAACATTAAATTTGGAAATCAAATCATAGTGTCTGCGATAAAATTTAGAAAATGATACCGATATTCCTGCTGGAGAAGTTTGGCTGTTGAACATTTATTTCGCGCATTAAGTCCGCTACATGATTGCAGACTCTAGCAAACCTAATATGTTGCGAAATGTATACACCGAGGAACGTCACCATCCAAAGACGAAAAGTTTACTATATCAAAATCAAAGTCATCGCGTTTAACATTGATTTTAGATTTTTTGGACGATTCGTTTCTAGTTAGTGGGCTTAATCGAGGTTATCGTAGTTGATAGCTAAATGTACTGTATGTATTATGATTTCAGTAAGTGTGACTTACTGTTTGATTTTAAAAGTAGAATCATTGTTTTGTTGAAAGGGACTGACGTGTATGGTTGAACCATGTCTACGTTGGACCTGGAAACCAGTATAACCAACTGGGAGGAGACGGCAGTAGAGTTATTAAGGAAAGACCCAAGTAACGAAACCAGGGCCACCATTGAGCAGCACACAGAAAAAATATACGAAATCCTGAAGAATAAAATTTCATATGTAAGTATACACTTTGCATCAACTATTAAAACCAAATGTGGACCTACATGTAGGTCACATGACCTCCAATAAGGCACCATTGCTGAACTTTGGCAAATTGTCTTTGCACACTACTATCAACCAATGTTGCGTTCTCTGTATGTGAAATTGTGAATTTTTGTACATTGCTGTTCATAGCAATTTTTAGTAATTTCATTTTTTAGCTGTCACAAATTACATTTAGCTAAATACTGCAATACCTGCCTGTTTAGAATGTGTAGTTCACGCCTGATTATTATCTGAAAATTAAAAGATTGAAAAATCTTACTGATGCAGGGAGAAGAAAAACTTCTACAAGAAATTAAAGTAGAGGAAGAAGCTATACAAACACTGAAAGGAAGGTATTCTTTCATGTTTAAAAATTATTTTTGTCACTGATGCATTTGAGAATGAAGAATCTTTTACAGTCCATTAAACCAATTTGACACTGTTAATATTACTTTGTGAACTGAGAATTAACTGCAACACTATTCCAGAGACAATAAATTCAGTTAATAAAATACTTCCATGTCATTGGTGTGGCACACATTGGATTGGCAAATATGTGTATTTACTACATATTAAATAAGATACACATTCCTAACACAATGTCAAAATATAGAAAAATTCAAAGATGATGAATGTCGTAAAGTAAACAGAACATATACTGCTGAATTCAGATCCAGACAGCAGTTCCAGTAAGATCATCTTACAATATAAGAATCCATACCAATCACATTGAAACTGTCTAACCCTTATGAAATTGATAGTTTTCCCCTTTTTCGCAGAATCAAAGAATCTCAGCAGGGTACCTCCAGCGGTGATGATACATATTTTTTTGATGCTAAAACATTGTATCAGAGCATTAAGGATCAAGAATGGTGTGAAGCGTATGAGATACTGGCCAAACAGACTAAAGACAGTGAGAATGTCATATGTGCCATACTTATTAACATTCTTAAGGTAATGAATTACTATGCATATCTTTAATTATCAGTTCGATAGAAACACAGTTATTTAAAAGTACATCTAAACCTTTTTATTTCATGGTTCATGACAGTATGTTTTTACAAATAACATGGATCATAAGGGTTGCTACTCATTTTTCATTTCAAATTCCCTGACTTTCCCATGACTTTTTACAGTTTTCCAGATCCTTTTTATGGGCCTCTTGGCACCATTTTTCGGCTCTTTGAAGCCATCTCATCTTCTATAAAGGCATAGGTTGCAAGGTTCTTCTCTACCTCTCCAACTTTAGATTTTTCCCTGTGTAGGGAAATTGTTTTCACTACTATTGTAGTTATCCCCATATTATAACAAAGTATTAAATAAATGACTTCAATGGCTTTTTTCATTTTCCGCGCCCTTGCTTTACTTCTCATGGTAATGTTTGATGTAAAAGGGAACAAGGGAAGCGAATTTCGGCAGGGGTCCCCCAGAAGCTCTTGGGTTAATAATGCAATCTCCTCTGACGGTGGCCTCTCCTGAGGTCATTTATTATTTTTAGCATGCAGCCAAAATGAATTGAGGGATTAATTGAAGAAAACAAGTAGGATACAGAAAAGGTAGGTTTACTTTGGAGCTCAAGCACTGTGAAATGAAAAATCAAATACTTCTCAAACAATAAAGACTTTAACTGATTAAGAAATTATGAGAAACTGAAAGCTATTTAACTTTAGGGGAAAAAGAGTTCACTTTGTCAAATTCTTTTAAGACATTGATACATTGCCAAAGACCATCTGGCATCACTTTTGAGAAAATTTTGAACTTCCCTGACTTTTCCCCCAACTTTCTGCACTTTTTGCAATTTTCCCCTGACTCGAACCCAAATTTCCTGACTTTTCCCTGACCTGGAAAAAAATTCATTTTCCAAACGTTTTCCCTGACCGTGGCAACCCTGAATTCATTGTTGGACTCCTAATGGCCATTTTAGACTAATTTTGCTAGAAATCTATAAGGATAGCTTACAGGGACATTGGCTTGGACCCAAACCATAGATTTAAACAGAGATTGTGGTCGTTGTATCCTCTTGCATAAAGAGGACAATAACACCGCGGTGGTCGATATCGCACCTACATCGGGCAAAATAATTAAAAACGTGAAATATAGGTCAAGGGCAACAGGTCAAGGTGTTCGATTAAAGCGTATGTCGAGGACAATTACTATGCAAGGTTTCACATTCGCAGCTACCTTAAGTGCAGAGAAAATCAAACTTTGAAGTAAAAAATAGTTGTGTCGATGGACCGTAAAATATAGTTCAAGGGCAAAGGCTCAAGATGCGCGCTTGAAGGGTATATCAAGGACAATAAGTATGCAAGGTTTCACACTCGCAGCTATCACAGCTGCAGAGAACACCAAACTTCGACATAAAAATTAACAAAGTCAGTGGACCGTGAAATATAAGTCAATGGCACTAGGTAAAGGTACACGCTCAAATGGTATGTCAAGAAAAAATACTATGCAAGGTTTCACACTCACGACTACCAATGATGCAAAGAAAACCAAACTTCGAGGTAACTTCGACGTAAAAATTAACAAAGTCAGTGGACCATGAAATATAGGCCAAGGGCAATGGGTCAAGGTGCGTGCTTGAAAGGTATGTCAAGGATAATTATTATGCAAGGTTTCACACTCGCAGCTATCACTGATGCAGAGAAAACCAAACTTCGACGTAACTTCGAAGTAAAAAATTACAAACTCAAGGGACCGTGAAATATAAGTCAAGGGCACTGGGTCAATGTGTGCGCTTAAAGGGTATGTCAAGGACAATTACTGCAAGATTTCAAAGTCGCAGCTATCACTGATACAGAGAAAATCCAACTTTGACGTAAATGTCAAACTTCGACGTAAATGTTGACAGACGGACGGACGAACGGACGGACAGACGGAAATTTGGACTCCTATATCGCACCCTGGTATAAGCAGGTGCGATAATAAAATATGAACTACAAGTAAATAAATAAACCAGAGGACCAATGGACCTGTAAACGCTCACCTGAGATCTGGACAGCTTTACTTACATAAGAACAGAGTGCCAGTGGGGGAGTTTGAAGGTTTTCCTACAGTGGTAAGTCTATGGAGACAATCCACCCCCGGGACATGGCCAAATTTGACCCCAGGGGCATGAATGGCACAATTCATGCCCCTGGGGCATGATTGGCAGGATTTATGGAGGATACCACTAAACATTGTTACATGCTAAATACGCAAGCTCTAGCTCTTGTGGTTTTAGAGAAGATTTTCCCATTATAAGCTTATGGCAGATATTGGCACCCCAAGGGCATGGTCAATTTGGACCCCATGGCCATAGTTGGTAGGATTTATGAAGGGGACTACCAAACATTGCTACATACAAAATATTAAAGCACTGGGCCTTGTGGTTTCTGAGAAGATTTTTTTTATGTTTTTCCCTTTGTAAGCCTACGGGAGCTACCTGTTGCCATGGAAACCACAATTTTGATACAATCTGCCCCAAAACCTAATGTATACAATCCCCCTACCCAGTGATGGTTTACATAAAATTTGATCAAGATTGGCCCACAAGCTTCAGAGATATTTTTTCTTTGAAATTGTGGATGGACACTGACGGATACCGACGGATGCCAGATGCCTGCCTATCCTCATAATCCTATAAGCTCATCTGTGAGCCTTCGGCTCAGGTGAGTTAAAAGTAACATACATTTCAAATTCAATTATAAGCATAACATATAGCACTGCTTATAGGAGTGTTACACTCAGTGTTATCAGAAGATACAGTCAGTCTGTGAAGAGATCAAACAAGAGATTGCCAGTCCTGGATTGAGTCAGGGTCAGAATATGAAAGAAACCAAACAAAAGCAACAAAAACACAAGTGCAAGGATCCTGATGTAAGAAATGTGAATTGTCTTTTTTCTTCTTCTTCACTTTTTAAACCAATATACCAGTGTATGTATTTCTTGTGGCCGATAGTGTATCATAATATGCTGTATGCTCATACCAGACAACAACTATTTCTTTGACATTTTATCAAATTTTCTCTCATTTCTGGATAGAACCACGCTTTCTGACTGCTTAATACTAGTATTGAAATGTCTTCTTCAAGGGCACACATGATTGTCAAGTTTCAAACTCCTAACCTTACAGGGTTCTTAATTACTGATTCTAATCAATTAATTTATTATTACAGGAGCTATCAATTATCACAGATGAATTTCTGAAGAAAACTGGTCCTGGGATTTTTCCTTACCATAAACAGGTAACAGGCTTGGCAAAAGATGCATAAAACAAACTTAAGTTTCAAAACTGTTCACTTAACTGCAAAACAAATTTATTGAACAAAGTTACCAACTAGAAAAAGTGCCTTGAGAGGCACGTATACCCTCGGCTGGTAGCCCCTGCCCCCCCCCCCCCCCCCATCGCCCCCTGACCTCTCCCTGGACATGCTCTCCCCTGACACATTGATCCTCAATTCCCAAATCAAAAACAGCACCCTCAACAAGATGCATTTGTAAAAAGCACTTTGCATACAACCCCATGTAGTAGAATGGCAATCTATTTTAGAGCTGTATACAGAGCTGACTTGTATACTCAATCTAGGACTTGATCGCGGACATTGAGGGTCAGGTCCTCGGTCCTAATGGTAAACAGAATGTCATTCTTCAATTATGAAAAGTGTAATGATAAATAAAAAGATGTTCTAGACCTTGACCTCTAGCCCCACCCCAGGCTTGGACCCTAGTCCCTAGCAAACTTTATTATAGAGTGCCTATGGTCCAAGTATAAATGATTTCTAAATATGGTTTTGAAGAAAAGTACAGAAAATATCATTTTTAAAGAAGTTCTTGATTTTGACCTCTAGCCCCCCCCCCCCCCCCACACACACACACATGGACCCTCGAGTCTGAACCTAACAAGGTACCTATGGTCTAAGTACACACATGGACCCTCAAGTCTGAACCTAACAAGGTACCTATGGTCTAAGTAGACTTTGTGGATGTCAAAATACAGACTTACAGAAAATTTATATGGAATCTATCATATTATTAAAGTGTCCTAGATTTTGAACTCTAGCCCCACCCCTGGGGACGGTACCCAGGATTCGGTGCCATGGAATAAATGATCCAAATATGAATACATTCCTATGATTGTTTGTTAAGATATGGTCTTAGATAAGAAACATTAACATTGTAAACAGCACGATATAAACATGACCTAGATTTTGACCTCTAGCCCCACCCCCGGGCATGGACCCTGGGGTCCGAACTCATGAAAACCCTATAGGGTACCTATGGTCCAAATATGAATGATTTCTGATAGTTGGCTCATGAGATATACACCACTAGAGAAACTTTAACCAAAACTTTGACATAAATTCTACGAACGAACAAACGAACTAACGAACACATTACGAAAACATGCCCATGCAATAACCAGAGATTTTTTGAGTTTTAAAAGTTGAAAATTTTCAGCGGAAAAATTTTGATATTTTTCTTATTTTTGCTTAAAAAATAGATTGTGGATACACGTTAGAACCACCTCGCCGAGGCGGTTCTAACGAGAACCGCCGAGGCAGTTCTAACAAGTACCTACAATCTATGTTTTGGAGCAAAAATAAGAAAAATAGGATTACCCCTACATACCCCAGTTTTGCTATATAAAACTGGGGTTGGAGGGGGTATTCATTGCACGGACATGTTTTCCTGATGATACTATATACCCGTCCGCATAAATGCCAGGGGTATAATAAGTCCAACAAATTAGACCGCAGATGTATGTGTATAAATATTTAACAATGATGAGATCATATTGCATGTATTTTGTTACATGCAGATGTATTGTTAATGTACATGCATAATTATCATTATATAGATGGCATAATTCATCCTTGCCTTGATTTTTTTCAGACACTGATAGAAAAGGTCACAACATCAAAAAAGTTCAAACCCATCGGAACCAAAGATAAAGCAACAGGAAATGCCTTGGAATCCTATATAACAAAGTGCCTTGCATTTTGCTGGATACAAATTCTTGAAAACAAAGATGTGAAGTTGGAGGATAAACTCAAGCCCTTAAGCAAGATAATGCCTAAATACAATAAAGTACCAGAAAGTAAATTCATTGTAACATGGCCAGCTCTAGTTGACAAAGGAGGCATAGTAGTAGATGCACGGTATGAAAACAAAGGTAATGTGGGTGCAGCAATATTAAGCAGAAAAGAAATACAATTAAAACCAAAAGGGAAAGACATAAAAGAAGACACTAAAGGCAGCATCGAGGAAGACATTATTGCACCTGTTAACAATAACCCAAAAAGCAAAGGAAACAATAGACAACAGGTTGAAGCCAATAAAACCAAACAATTGAATTCTGAAGAGACTGGAGAAGGAAAAGTAAGGCAGGAGCCAAAGCAGACAGGAAGAGATGCACCTGCACAAAAAAACATTAAAAAGCAAGAGGAGCCCAAACTAACTGGAAGGGATGCACCAACTAAGAAATCAGACAGACAGAAAGGGGCACCTACATCACAAGTTGATGAAAACACTTCTATTATTACAGAAACAGGTGGTCAAACACAACTAAAAACAACAAATGAGCCTGAACGAGGCAAAGGGCAAAATCCCAAGGCAGAGAAGAACTTAGATTTTTAGGATTGTTAAAAACAATGTTTTCCCTAATACCAGTATCTCTCAAGTTCTACTTGTACATTCTATATTAATAACACGCAAAGCACAGTATTTAGATTTAATTAACATTGTATGGAATGTCTTAAAACTGCAAAATGTCTGACACAGTTCTGACACCCTTACTTGATAGAAAGTTCTATGTTAAAAATATTGATTAATAATAGGTCATTATTTAATCAATATATGTAACAAAGAACTTACTACCAAGTAAGGGTGTCAAAACTGTGTCAGACATTTTGCAATTGTAAGACATAAACTTAAGGTTTGATTCTTGACAAATAAGTGTAGCAATTTGTCAACAGTTGGTGGTTTTCTTAGCGTATTTTTCACTAATATGTATGGCAAAATCATAAATGACAGAGAAAATGTTTAATACAAGTCCAGTAACCTTTGATGATAAATTAATTCAAAATAAACAATCCCGTTTCAGTGTTATTATGTGGTATAAGTCATGCCTTCATCATGTGATAACTTTGCTATATGTCTTGACTTAGTAAACTCAATATAACACAGTACACTTATAACACACTCTATGCTATGGAGCCCAACGATAGTGTTATAACCAGGTTGACCTGTAGTTAACATGGGTTATACAGGGCATCATCTTGGGGAGCCTTATGATACTAAACAGCAAATCACTGTCTCCACAAAATTTCAAGATATATTACGAACATGTCAGAGGTAACAACTACATGACGGGAGTAAAAATAAAGTACCAGATCAGATTCCATCAAAGGATAAAGTGGGAAAGTGTCTGTAATTTTGTTATTTGCATATTTTCTCACAAATGCAGCTTAATTTACATTGTGGTCTTCAATTATTAAAGACACAAAATCTGTTGAGTCATATATTTATTTACAAAATAGCACCAAATAGAACACAGACTGCAGATTGTAATGCTATTACGTGAACATATGAAGTACTAATCAATGTAATCTCAAATACACATCACAGACATCAAGAAACAGACATCAAGAATAAAGAACACATATGGTGAATGAATGATAAACTGAAATGCCTACTTTTCATAAAAGAAAGAAGCTACCTAAGAAAACCTGCTTTTTTAATACGAGCTTTCGTATGAGAAAAACAACACTTTGGGGTTTTGACCAGGTCCAGCCTGTGTACAGAAGAAGGCTAGAAGCTTGAGATTTTAGATTTAAGAAGAAGAGGGATTGTACTTTATGGCAAAAACAAAGGCCCTGATCAGCTTCACAGTCATCTCGAAGCTGGTCTGCACCTTTGTTTTCGCATATGCAGTATGCAGGAGCTCATACGAGGCGTGGCCCAGTAAATCGTGGACTGTGCTTGCTGTATAAAAACTATTCAATGCACAGGCTTCCAACTTACAAGTATATTACAAGTATATTACGTACACATGTTCTGGGTATGCATACAAAATTTCAGAAAAATACACCTAAGAATAAAATCTCAGTACACAATACAAAACTACAAGTCATGCAGACCCGGCGCACGCTGATGACGTCGTCTACTGTTATGCGTCAACTTCATATACTACATGTACTTACCGTTTACTCATTATAGAGGTACGCTCCGTTGTGTGCGATACACAAGCAATGTTTGTACCAACCTCTGAAAGATGTCACTGAACCACAGACTATCTAACGACATGTTGGATCGCTTACATGAACTTCTCTCTGCCCTGAAAACGTTTACACTGAAGATGCGATTTCACCTGCGGAAAGTACGTTACGGATATTCATGAATAGTTACCGTCCATGATGTAACCCATCTCTAAATCGATCATGTCATTTAAAAACAAGGCTTCTCGAAATACCACTGTGTATGTTTGTGCTTTTTAGTTGCTTGAATGAATCATTTGAGGTCATAACAGACTGCACACAAAACTGGATTGCCGTTCGTCGCACTTTCTCTTCCTCTAACGTCGCCATTTTCATTAGGTTGTAAGTTTAACAGACAACATTTAAATGTGTGTCATTTTCAAACAGATGATATGTAACATTCGAAATTTTCACTGGTGATGTTAAAAGAATGTTCCTATGAGCAGACAGCTTGTTTTGGCGCTAAACACTGAAATGGTTGAAAAATATTTCTTTATTGAACACACAGAAGATAATTTAAATGTGTTTGTTTGGGTTGCGCCGGGTTCGCGTACACTGACTAACTCAGTCATGCACATTTTACGAGTTGTACATAAACTTATACTTGTATGCACCTCATTTTACTGAATTTAAATTACGGAAGATATTTGAAAATTTTTATGGTAATAGGGCGTCAAATAATGAAAATATCAACAAAGTACACGATTTACCGGGCCACGCCTCGTATGTAAGAAACAATGCATTTATAAGCCAGCACATTCTTGCAGTCTGACTTCTTTCAGTTTTCTTCACAGTAAACACTCTCAGTATGTAAATGAAAAAATAACTTTCTCAAGAAAATATGTATTATTAACAAATAATGCTAAAAATTTAGTAAAAAATTAACTTGCTCTCTCTGACAGAATGAAAATAATAATTTTCATCCAAAACAATTCCTGGAAAACTTTATGAACTAAATCTTCGAACAGAATTCAAATAGTGTATCATGATTGCCTTATCAGACACAAATTCAACACTGTACTGTGGATCTAACTAAATTCTAATATTTATGCTTGTTTCAGCCATTTGCTCAATTAGCAAAGAAATCAGTCTCTCAGACTTCATTTAAACAAAAACTGCCTTAAAGCATCTTCATGAGGAAACCTTCATTAAGCCAATAACATGTGTATGCGTATCACTTCGTGCTTAGCACAGATCAAAATTCTCCACTGAAAGGTAGACATTCTCCAAGGATAACATCTGTCACTGACCAAATGTTCTTCACCATTCTTTGAAACCAAAAATTATCAAACCAGTAACAGATGTGTGAATTTGCTAATTTGTTCTCAACATTGCGTTTTTTTTCTCCACTTTTTCTTCTTGTTCGGATTTTCTTTCAAAGACCTCTATGAGGAACTTTTAATACATACATGTACAAAAAACTTGTATGTTTTATCAAGAACAAGTAGGAAAACAATACCAGATACACCAGACTGTTCTACTGCGGAAGAAATCAGTCAAATTTGCTCCCAATTTATCACAATGACAGCTCAGCACTTTCTGTGTTCATGTGACAATCTTGTCTAAACCAAACCTGCGGCCAACTGCCCCTCAAGTGTCATCTTGGGTCATTCTAGCAAACTGCAAATCAGTTTTCCATTTCTGAGTCATCATTTCATTGTTCAGTACAATAAGTCCTCTTGTCTTACTAACACTTTCTGTAGTTTTCTCCACAGTACTATCATTCCCATTGTGTGCACTATGTTCTTTGTCAGTTTCCACTTGAGCATTCTCTTCAGTGTTTAACTCTGGTATTTTCTTACTGTTCAAGCCAGCATGATCTTCTAGTTTAAAACATTTATTTTGTTCTGCAAATTTATTTTGCTCTTTTTTCAAATTATCACATTTTTCACTTTCATAGACAGTATCTTCCTTGATTGTCAAACCATTGCTTAATTCCATGTCCAAATTGGCACTGTCTTCTGACACCAAATCATTAGTTGTGACAATTTTCAAACCATTAATATCTTCAACCCCATTATTTTCCTCCTTCCTTCTTCTCCATTGTATCACAGTTAAGAAACTCCCGTCTGTTGCTATGACGATGCAGGGCCCGCCTCCATCATCACCTATGGCAACAGCATTTATATGTTCTTGTTGGGTGTTAATTATAGAAGCAGGTTTGGAAAGGTCAAGGTTGTTCCAGCTGTCTTCATTGGGTAGATGATATACATACACAAACCCTACAATATTGAAAATGAGCAAGTCATGAGAAAATTCTCACAATATGGCTCATACTTTTTCTCTTTGATTGTTTCACTGCTTCCAAAGGATTTTATTAAATCTTATATAATAAATTATGGTCACAGCTACATTTAAATTTATTCACTGGCTGCTTTTTTTTTTTTTAAAAATCAAGAAACAGTTATGTGTAGAAAATGAAATCATTTGTAAGACTCTATTTGTCTAAGATGAGGCTTGTGTTCAAGTAAACAGTTCTTCAGACATATAGGGATTTAGCAACCAGTTTTAGGTACAAAACCAGTTCTATAACACAACACAGCATGAGTAGCTTTGAAAACTCCAAATCTATCTGTTCAGCGCTTGACAGCTCAGCCACAGCACTCCTCATGATTATGTTAGAAATTTACCTCTTAAACGCAAGACAACAAATTTTATGCAAATCTTTGGTTTATTTAAGTTATTTTTTATCCAAAAATCATTCATCAATACCTGACTGAAATCCTATGGCTAGTATAGACGCTCTGATAGCTATACACTCAGGACTCTTCTTCACAGCATCGTAGATATCATAATCGATAAAATGACGATCATCAAAGTTCTGGCATATATGTAGGAAAGCATCCGCTGAAAATAGCATGTACGCAGTAAAAATCATTGGTACGCAAACAGTATTCAGTTTTGTGCGTACTCAGACAAAATACCTTTGAAGTTTTTACAAAACGACAACTTTTCAACTAGTACAGGGTATTAAGAAAGTTCAAAGACATCATTCAAAAGGACACTGTGTTTTAAATAAAGCATTTAGATATTATTAAATACTGTTATTTTAATCTTAAAAATATGTCATACAATATATTATGGACAAAACTTTGCTTTATAGCAAACTGAAAAGAAAAGTACATGTGGAAATAAGCGACCCCTCTTCTGAATTGAGTATCATAAAATGCAAAATGTGGGTTTAACCAGTGTTTGTCCAAGAAACTGTTTAAATTTCCAATTCCAGTGGATTCACATTGAATATATTGATTACACATATTGTCAATTGTGTTTTAAACTAATTTGAGTCATCATTTTCTGTTGTCTTGTAAACTTTTAAGAACTGCTCAGCAAAGTCTTAGGGTATCCCCCATTCTTGAAATAGGCCACAAATAAGAGGGTGTATAGGTAAATATTTTATGAATATTTGAAACTGCGTGATTGTTGTCATTTCTTTTTCTACTTTAATGCTGTATGATATGTTGTGGCATAACGGAAACTCATTTTTTGATGACGCCCCTTCCTTATTTTTGAACAAAACTTAATGAAAAACATGTCATACATTAGCCTGTCCCTCACTTTTGTCAACATGAAATTTTGCGTTAAAAACATCATTATTTTGAATATAACATAAATATACAGTCGTTTATTCAGATTTGCATGGTAATATTTGATACAGGGGTGTGTATTGTTGTGTTTTACTGTGCCCATGCCAGTAAAAAAGTTATAATGTTAATGAAATTCTCAATTTTTCGTCATTTTACCCTATTTGTGCAACTTTTTTGGGGTCAACCTTAATGTATGATAAATTTTAACCACATAATCTAGAAATAAACATTTTTAACAATTCTGTTTACTATCCAGAAACTTAATACATAATATGAAATATTTTATGCAAGTAATTTGCTTCCTTTTTTGCTTCCATTGAGTCTTGATTACCCCTACCCCCTATCAAAACACTCACAGCGTTTCTGATCGAAAATCATGTTTTTTCATCTTCTGAAAAATAATATGTTCTGAACCATCTTAAAATAACTATTATGTTCATAGTGATGTTAAGGACATTGACTATCACTCAAAGTTATTTTATGCTCCCTGATTTAAATTGTGAATATGTTAAATTATGTTTAATATGCTACTCCCTTTTACACAAATCTCGTAGAGAATGCGGCAAGCTGTGGCACCCTGACTTAGAAATTGTAATATAAACCAGTCAAAACAGAAGTTGTTGAAGTTCCTTTATACTGTACAAACTGATATTAAAATGGGTTTTAATTGTGTTGATCTTTGAGATTGTGTTATCATTCATTATGAACTTATAAGGAATATTACAATGTCTTCGAACTTTCTTAACACCCTGTATTGTCTGGCTGCTCTGTCAACAATTGAAAAGTAGTTACAATATTACTGCAGCTTTTGATTGTTCCATATCACATATCATGTAATATATTATGTACCCTCCGTACATGTAGATATACCTTATACGTGCTCTCCGTTCAGTGCCTCGGCCAGATAAATTGTTAACCAAAGGTTTATTCACGAAGTTTAATGGTAGTGTGTCACTTTGGTTTATAGAGTAGGCATTTTACGTGGGTTTCTGGTCATTGTCAATAATTTAAAGATTGATGTTTTCAATGTTCTACAGCCATCCTAGTTTATTGTTTTCCTTCTTTTATTATTTATGACAAAGATATGGTTTAACATGCCTAAATAATAAAATAACATGTAATAACCAGCTTATTTGCATTTTCATACTTGATTTAATGATCTTATCCATATGTGTATTATCTATAAGTTCGATTCTGGATAACAGGTTAGAATAAGAATACTCAGAAAACATGTACACATTTGTATTGTCAGTACGCACTGGACATTCATTGTAATGTGTACTGTACGCATTGTGAAAAATAATTATCTAGATCACTGTCTATGTAGTAAATACAGAGGAGTTGTGTAGCTGCAGAGGTGTGCATATACCACACACTCAACTATGGCCTTTTCCTCAGATGAGCTATGAATTTTACACAATTTATACTGTAGTTGTACAAATGTTACTGAGATGCACAAACATACATGACAGTTATCCATCAGGAAAACATGTCCGTGCAATGTATACCCCCTTATACCCAACTTTTATAAAGCAAAACTGGGGAACGCAGGGGTATATCTATTTTTCTTACTCTTGCTCTAAAACATAGATTGTGGGTACTCGTTAGAACCGCCTCGATACTCGTTAGAACCGCCTCATTGAGGCGGTTCTAACACGTGCCCAGAATCTATGTTTAGAGCAAAAATAAGAAAAATATCAAAAATTTTCCAATGAAAATTTTCCATTCAAAATTTTTTCTGTATATAACATGGGCATGTTTTCGTAATGGAAACATATTAATCCAAGCAGTATTCAAAGCTGATTTCCACTCACCTGTAAAGCAGACAATCCTCTTATCATGTAGATACAGACTCTTCACAGGACTAGCTAGGTTAGCTATATGGCACATATCATCTGACGGTGGTTTACTTCTGGGTTCTAGACTTCCATGCCAGTGGAATATATTGCCTATCTCATCCCCAGATATCACCTGGAAAATTTTTGTCACTTCATAAGACAACCTGATTTCTGTGTGTGAAAACAACTGAATCAACTTCTTTGTTTTGTTACATGAACAGTACAATTCCTATATTTCAAGTCCAAATTTTTCTAAAAGTCTCTAGCTTCCTTCTCTGGCAGTAATGTACGCTTTGTCTAAACCTGGTTGTAACCCGATGTGGGGGTTCTCATGTCATAGCTCATTTATTTATTAAGATAATCTGGTTTATATCTGTATGTTTGTATGGAGTTCTATTCTCTTTTTTTTTTTTTTTTTCTTCATGAAAAATACATGCTTAGAAACTTCATATAACTTAAAAGCACTTTTTCCATCTTCAATATGCTCATGCTTTTGCTCTAAAATGAACTACGCATATAAAATAAAAATTTAAGAGCAGTGAGCATATTATAAGAAAAGGGATGGTCCATACCACGGTTTCAGCTACTTAAGACTTTTCAGTGACACTTTAGATTTGGCAAAATGTAGGTCAAGAGCAAAGAAATGAACCCCTATTTATCATGTAAATGTAACACAGACTATACAAATTGAAATGGCTATTCCAAAGATGAAATGTACGATGCAAATGTTAAATATTGCACAACTACAATGATTTGTTATTTGTGTAAAACCCATGTTAGTTTCAAATGAAAAAAAAGCAAATTATGATAAAATCTTACAGACTGATCCCAAGTTGCAACAGCAGTAATGTCAGCGGCACTCTGACTAAACAGTTCCTGAACCACTTCTACAGATAACTCCTCACCGTCTGTGGTCACACGCCACACTGGCTGTCCCTGTAACATACTGCCATTGGCACCCGCCACAAAGTCACTGCCCCACGACCTACAAGGGAATGCAATGATCTTTAGGGCTAATTTACAACTGCGCAAATACCAGCTTAGCAATTCACAAGTTTTGGACATTTCAAAATCAGTTGTCAAAGACAAGAAATTGACAGTCCACAACAGTCATCCAGGTGCAGTTTAAATATAGAAAAAGTTGTACATTTCTTTAAAACAGCCAAAAGCTGTCAAACAATCACCTTGGTCTGTTTCATTATTTTCAAACAACCAATGAAATTTTCGAAAATAGAAATCAACATCTGTCAATTCCATCTTCATGTGACCAATCAGACATATATATGGTGATGATGTACATTTCAAGGTTGATATAAATATTGGACAGGAAATGTCAATTCCATCTTTTTGACAACTAGTTTAGAGATGCTTGAAACACCTGGGGCCAGTTGTTCAAAACTAACGACGTTGTTAGTTAACGTTTCGACGTTGTTAGTTAACGTTTCGTTAACATTTCAAACATTAATATTACAAATACACTGTTATTTTTTTGTTGAAAAAATGTGAGAATCCTTTGCAATGCAAAGGATTATTGCAAAGGATTCTCACATTTTTTCACTAAAAAATAACAGTGTATTTGTTACTTTAGCTGATATTTGCTTAACAAATTTATGTCTTAACGATATCGTTAAGCTAACGATGCTTTGAACAACTGGCTCCTGGATTGCTAAGCTGCTATTTGCGTGGTTGTATGCAAATCTGAATAATCCTTACTAGAGTACATTGGGTCCATTGCAAAAAAAAAGGTTTTCAGATGTGTTCTGGTCAGATATAAGGGTTTCTGTTTACAGCTACGGAAACTAGATTTGATTCTTGTTTGATTTGCTCATTTACATCAAATTATTAACCATACCTGACAGGATGGTTAAGTTGTCCTAGCAATATTGTTCTTGGGCATGCATTCTGGAGGTAGTTAACCTAAACTGACCTGCATCAGGAAAACATGTCCAACGTACTGAATACCCCCTTGAACCCCACTTTTATATAGCAAAACTGGGTGGGGTATACCTGTTTTTTCTTATTTTTGCTCTAAAACATAGACTGTGGGTACTCGTGGGGGCGAGGCGGTTCTAACTTGTACCCACAATCTATGTTTTGAGCAAAAATAAGAAAAATACCAAATTTTTTCTATTGATTTTTTTTATTTTTACAGCTGAAAAATATCTCTGTATATTGCATGGGCAATTTTCATAATGTGTATACTTTGTTGATATACAATGAAAAACATGTATATCCATGACTAAAGAAAAAGGGGTCGATCTTGGCAAAAGTTCCTCAGGGAGCCAGCTTCCATTGCAATTGCAGATTTTTTTCTCCTCCTCATCTTCCTTTATAAAAATAGAAACATAAATTTTCCATTTACCTGACACAGTTGACCTGTTTACTGTAAACTCTCAAGGTCTTTGTTTCCTCAGTGTCAAGGTTATGAACTTTTAGGGTTGTGTCCTTGGATGAAGAAACAATAGCATTATTGCCAGTTCCACTCAGTAAGGCATCTGTGTTTGTAACTGAAAGGATTTAAAATGAACTTTTATCAATAAAACAGGGTTGCCATACTCAGGTGGAAACAAAATTCCCTGACAATTCCCTGACAGAATTTCAAATTATACTGATGACGAAATCTTGGCGCGCGATCTCTAAGGGCAGCTTAATAAGATATTTCATAAATTTTGGAAAGCCATAAATTACTACAACACACCAATCAGAACTTAATTCAACATAAAACTTCTTGATACCACCTGGTTTATGACTGTCCCCAAAACCATTGATGTGATGATGATGAATTCACTCAGTAATTGGGCTTGAATCTGGTATTTTCAAAATTCTCTGACAATTCCCTGACATTTACTCAAAATTCCAAATTTCCCTGACAGTTTGTGTAATTCCCTGACAATTCCCTGACCTTGAAAAGAATTCAATTTCCCTGACCTTTCCCTGATGCATGGCAACCCTGTAACATTTGCTTATGTTGTCTGTTTATATGTGCTGTTGGCCAAAGTCACAGTCAACAGTTTTTCAGCTTCAGCAAGATGGAGCAACCTTAAATTTTTGCAATAACTGTCTTGCCAAAAAAACAAGAACTCCGCAGAGGTCGATATCGCACCTGCATCGGGCAAAGTCAATAGACTGTGAAATACAGTTCAAGGGCACCGGGTCAAGGTGCGTGCTTGAAGAGCATGTCAAGAACAATTACTACAGTGGACTCGACAATGGCGAACCACTTAGAGGTCAAACGCTATTATTTTAAATACGACCATGAGAATATTAATCTATTTGGTACTAAGAACATCTAACATATCTCAGCTATACAGGAAAATAATAACTTTAGTTCATTCAATTTCCTAATGGGAGATAACTCTGTTGATATTATACCTCCCGCATTAGACAATGCCGAACCAAACTCGACAATGGCGAATCAAATAGTCTACAGCCCAAAAGAAACCATTTTAGAAGGTTATTTTTGCACACAAATGGTGCCATCATCATGCGAAACTGAATGCTGTTCGATAATGTAGTGTTAATTTGCTTTGGTGCTTTACGTTCACTGTCAACAGCAAATTACCCATCGGAAAGGTCAATTTTACCGATTTAAGCAGGTCTTATTGCTTTAATGAATCACTGTAAGCCTTAAATCAAGAGGGTTAAACCACGACTTGCACCAATATTACTTACGTCATTGACCAAACCAAATTGTTCCTGGGCGAGCCTTCCAAAGGTAGATTATCAGTACTTTGTGCACATTCTTTTTACCACACAAAGTATGATTCGCTATTGTCGAATTTACATGTCCACATTTCCACGCTTATATCTACCTTCATTGTCAAAACTTTTATCAGAAACATGCATAATGTATAACTAGGGATAATAGGCATTAAAGTAATGCAAAAATGGTTATAATAAAATGCAACAGATTGTATATGAACGGCACTTTCTGCGGAACAATAAACTGGACATCTTAGTTAAGGGGTCAAGCGTTTCAGCAACCCTAATTTTATTGTCCAGTGGAATTTTGACTCCATTCTTTTACCAAACATCAAGGCATAGATGAAAGTAAATGACTGAGTTATATAATTAATAATATTTTGTCTAAGATTCAAGAAATTCTGCAATATCTTTACGAGTGATTCGCCATTGTCGACGATTCTCCATTGTCGAGTTAACTGTATGCAAGGTTTCAGACTCACAGCTGTATCTGATGTCGAGAAAACCAAACTTCGACGTAAAAATTTTCAAAGTCAGTGGACCGTCAAATATAGGTCAAGGGCACCGGGTTAAGGTGCCTGCTTGAAGGGTATGTCAAGGACAACTACTATGCAAGGTTACAGACTTGCAGCTATCTCTGACGTCGAGAAAACCAAACTTCAACGTAAAAATTTTCAAAGTCAGTGGACCGTGAAATATAGGTCAAGGGTACCGGGTTAAGGTGCGTGCTTGAAAGGTATGTCAAGGACGATTACTATGCAAGGTTTCAGACTTGCAGCTATTTCTGATGTCGAGAAAACCACACTTCGACGTAAAAATTTTCATAGTCAGTGGACCGTGAAATATAGGTCAAGGGCACCGGGTTAAGGTGCATGCTTGAAGGGTATGTCAAGGACAATTACTATGCAAGGTTTCAGACTCGCATCTATCTCTGATGTCGAGAAAACCAAACTTCGACGCAAAAATTTTCAAAGTCAGTGGACCGTAAAATATAGGTCAAGTGCACCGGGTTAAGGTGCGTGCTTGAAGAGTATGTCAAGGACAATTATTATGCAAGGTTTCAGACTCGCAGCTATCTCTGATGTCGAGAAAACCAAACTTCGACATAAATGTCGACAAAACTTTGACGTAAAAATTTTCAAAGTCAGTGGACCGTGAAATATAGGTCAATGGCACCGGGTTAAGGTGCATGCTTGAAGGGTATGTCAGGGACAATTACTATGCAAGGTATCTCTGATGTCGAGAAAACCAAACTTCGATGTAAATGTTGACGGACGGACGGACAGAAATTTGGACTCCTATATTGCACCCTGCTATAAACAGGTGCGATAAAAAGGACATTTCTGAAATCCATGTCAAATGTGCATATCAAAAATATGTACAGGTGCATTTAAATATTAGTATTACATTGTACATAATCACAGTTTAAAACAATTTATTAACTGCTCTTGATGATTTTGCTGTCATTCAGGTGTTTATTTGTCAAGAAGTCCTATTAAACAATTTTTCAGTAATCATTAATGTTTGGATATATGAGACATGTTATTACCTACCCATGTCCAGCCCAGCTATAGCGGTAACACATCTATCATGTTTGTAGAGAAGATCACAGGTCACTCCATCCTCTATGTCCTGCCAGCACATTATGTTGCCATTCCTGTGGCCTGAGTATATAGCAGCATCTAGAAATAGTCTTGTGAATTTTATAATTTGAGATTTTGTGCAATTGGCTAGTTCACAACCATAAGCATAATTTTGCATTCTGCTAATCCAAACATCTATTGTAAAGGGACATGATTGACTAAAGTCCAATTCGCATGCACAAAAAATACACACGTGTAAATATACTCCGGTGTGTATATATACTCCGGTGTGCAAATCAACCTGAGAGTAAATTTAAATTGCGTTCCCATGGGTTTTATCACCAGGAGTATTTTTGTATGTAAATTTTTCATTTCTGAATTAAAACCTGTTCATTTAAGTTTTCTGTATTTGCAAAACAAGAACAGGCTGCTTCAATGTCTTCTTGTAGACTTTGGCAGCAGCGGAGAATCATGTAATGGTCAGGCATAACCTTAGCAGTTAGACAGTTCACTTTAATTATCTTTTGACAAGGAATTACCAAAGAATCTCACCAAGAATGATGAAGAAATTGTGTGGGTGTTTGCACTCCATATAATCTAAAATGTGATGAATGGCAATAAACTCTTATTTAGCAACAATGTCCACAGTTTCAGAAACTGTCATATAATTAGTTAAGAACAAAAAATGTGAAAATTTGTTATCTTAAAGCAGAATAAGGACTTGAAATAAAAATACTCATGGGTAAATTTTACTTTGCGTTCACATGGCACAAAATAGTAAATTTACACGTGTGTATTTGTAAAAATGAAATTTGCATCTGGTCAGACCCTGGAGTAAATTTACCCATATGTAAATATACTCCGGTGTGTATTTGCGTTCGCATGCGCCATTTATTTACCCCGAGTAAAATTTGCACACCAGAGTATATTTACACACGTGTATTTTTGGTGCATGCGAATTGGACTAAAGTATTATCTTGCTGTTGTTTGCTAATTTACATGACTGCTAGTTTGACCCTGAGCAGTCTCATGAGAAAACCAAAAATGTGGTTTCCGAACAGGTCCGACACAAATCAGGCTGTACAGTCACAGATGGTTTCAGATTTAAGAAGAAGCGGAGGTGTACTATCCATGTAGCGAAAACAAAGGTGCTGATTGGTTTCACGGTTACCACGCTGATCTGCGTCTTTGTTTTCACATATGCAGATTGTTGGTTTTCTCATGAGGTGGCTCACCCTGTGAAATGAACAGTCTAAAATTTGAAATAATTTGGAAAAGCAGAAACATCAGGAAAACATGTCCGTGTAATGTTTACCCACTTGAACCCCACTTTTATATAGCAAAACTGGGGTTTGCAGGGGTATACCTATTTTTCTTATTTTTGCTCCAAAACATAGATTGTGGGTACTCGTTAGAACCGCCTCGCCGAGGCGGTTCTAACGTGTACCCACAATCTATGTTTTGAGCAAAAATAAGAAAAATATCAAAGATTTTCTACCGATTTTTTTTCAATTTTTACAACTTAAAAAATCTCTGTATATTGCATGGGCGTGTTTTCGTAATGAAAAGCCTGGGTCGGAAACCTGTACAACTACCTTGTATATGTAAGCAGCTTACATCACCATAGAGTGGAAAGAAATACAACTCGGTTTTCTTTTCTAAGCCTCCCTCAATATAGCCACACCTGTATCATAAGAAGAGGAACAATATATAATTATAAAAAATGACCAGTTGTGGGACAGACAAAATCATAGTCTTTGCTGTCTGCAATCAGCATAGGGTTAGCAAGTGAGGTTATCCTTGTAATTTTTAAGTTATCTGTGGTATATTCCTTTTCACCATGTTCACTGTCTGAGCAAAATATATCAATCAGTTTGAACAGCAATGTGTATTATAAGAAAAAAATCTGTATGGTACATGAAGAAATGTCATCAATAAAAGTATTATCAACACCAGAAAATGTAAATTATATTTGAAAATCAACATAGGCTTGATTAGGCTGACACACTGTAAAGTTAGAAATGTTCATGAGAACTCTATTTTCACAAATACATAATATTCATTTTTGCTGCTTCAAGACCTCCCAAATTACTAAGAAATATAAAATTTATGAAACAAAACTACACAAAAAAATTTCCAAAATTACAGTATGCCAACAGTTTGCTTCTATAAACATGTTTACAAGTACCGTGGCAAAGAAAAACAGTTTCTGCAATACAGTCAGGATCTTCAATATACGATAATTAGGCAATTCTAAATCTAAATTCTTCTGATGCTGAGTAACAGCTGTCTGTTTTCTAACTACCTGTAATATTCAGCATAAACTTCCCTCCAAAACACCCAAGGGAGCTTACTACCAAGGCTGTCAGTCCAGTGTTTTGCCAATTCACGTAGAGTGGCTGCCCTTCCCTTGGACAGTGCTGTTAGTTTAGTGAGCTCTACCAGGGTTGTGGTTGGTATTTCCTTTAAGCAACATCTCAACCAAAAATGTAAACCTGTTTCTAGACCTGAAAAAGTTTGTTTTGTTTGATTGTGTTGTTAAAACGTTTCATTTACGGAAACACATTTAACTCGTTTGAAGTCAACACTATGGGGATAAATATTTTGCTTAAAGAGCCCATACAAAAATTCTTCTCAGTAGATCCTTCTTATTCTTTGTCTGCTGTTATTGGGGCTTGTTCATTGAAATCTAAACCAAAATATACCCATCGGCCCAAAAGGTATGGGATCGTATTTAAATTGGGGCACTATTTTCATGTGAGAGTAATCGCCCTTGATGAAAAAATTAAAAACAAAAATAATTCAATTATATGATCATAAGAAGTTTTGAAACTGAAACATTTTTTGTATTTATAATTGTTTCACAGGTGTCAGTGGCAAAATTCCGCATTGCCGCTAATACAGTGTGTGTTTCCAAATAAAATATGTTTATTTGTTTGTTTTGATGATACTCAAAATTTACTATAATAAATCTTCTATGGCATCATAGTTGAACTAATAAATATTCACGAGACAAAATGCCAAATTCCAGATCAAGATATGTCCAAAACCAGTCATGATAATTCGGTGAGGTTTTTTGCTATCAGTTTCTTTCACCAAATTGGCTACTTCAGTTTAACAAAAATCAAAACCTTTAGATATGACTCGGAGGCAGTGGAATTCACCTCAGAACTGAGTAAAAAAATCTACCATTTGCCCACCTTTGTAAAAATGTTTTTCATAATGTAATGTTCTGATATTGATTCAAAAAATCATCCATGAATAAATATGCATATTATTACAATTAAAAGATAACACCAGTCCTGTAACATCTTGCATGTAGTTTTGAGAAAACCCTTGTTAAAACATAGAGTTATTACTTTTATCATAGTGTAAACCATCAGGATAACATGTCCGTGCAATGAATACCCCCTTAAACCCCACTTTTATATAGAAAAACTGGGGTATGCAGGGGTCTACCTATTTTTCTTATTTTTGCTCCAAAACATAGATTGTGGGTACTCGTTAGAACCGCCTCTGCGAGGCGGTTCTAACGTGTACCTACAATCTATGTTTTGAGCAAAAATAAGAAAAATATCAAAAAATTTTCTCTGAAAATTATCAATTTTTGACCTGAAAAAAATTACTGTATATCATATGGGCATGTTTTCGTAATGACAGGACTGGTGCTTGATGTTACATCCATAAAATTTAATTGAAAGTGTCTAGTGACTACACTGACTATCTCCCAAATTTCTTTTACCTGTCAAAAGTTCATTCCAGAGCTTACAAACTCTTTTAGCAATGGCTGCACTGTTCCCATCCAGCTTGCTGAGGATGAATGCCTGCATTTCCTCGGGCAGTCTAGACATGCTTTCTTTCAAACCAATCATTGCTACTCCTTTCTTTATTTGTCTGTCATTGGCATGGTGAGACTTCTTGCTCATGGGTGGCCGCTTTCTTCCCGAGGTGTACATCTGTAAATATTCAATGTCAAATCAGGATAACATCAGGAAAACATGTCCGTGTAATGAATACCCCTTTGAACCCGATTTTTATTAAGTAAAACTGGGGTTTACAAGGGTATACATTTGTTTCTTATTTTTAATCCAAAACATAGATTGTGGGTACTCGTTAGAACCGCCGTCGGCGAGGCGGTTCTAACTTGTTCCCACATTCTATGTTTTGAGCACTAATAAGAATAAGAGCTGTCGCAGGACAGCGTAGCTCGCCTGACTTGTGCTTTGCCACTAAATTTATCAAAATCTATGACCCATGACCTTGACCTCAAGGTCGCTCAAGTGGGTCGTAAAAGCATAAAATTTCAGACCAATATCTACAAACATGCAAAGTATCAACTTGATCCATCAACATGTTCAAGAGATATAGACTTCTAACAACTTTAACGAAAAACTTCAACAAAAAATTTCTAAATCTGTGACCTTGACCTCACGGTCACCCAGGGTGGGTCATGATGGTAATCCATAAAACTTCAGACCAATATCTTCAAACATGCAAAGGATCAACTTGATCCATCAACATGTTCAAGAGATATAGACTTTTTAAATCTTTAATGAAAAACTTTAACATAAAATTCTAAGTCTGTGTCCTTGACCTCAAGGTCACACAGGATGGGTCATGATGGTACTGCATAAAACTTCAGACCAATATCTACCAATATGCAAAGTATCAACTTGATACATCTACATGTTCAAGAGATATAGACTTCTAAAAACTTTAACCGAAAGTGTGACACGGACGCGGACGTACATGTAAACGCGGACGACCAAGGTGACAACAATAGCTCTGTGCACTTCGTGCAGGCGAGCTAAAAATATAGAAAAAAACTCTACTGAAAATTTTTAATTTTTACAACTTTACAAAATCTGTATATTACATGGGAGTGTTTTTCATAATGCTTATTCAATTTCACATCAGGATAACATGCAAAGAAATTGTATACCCCTTTACATCTCACATTTTAGATTATAAAACTGGGATGTAGAGGGGTAATGGAGTTTACAAGATTGATTCATCATTGTGGGGTACTAGGCTAAGAACTGCCTTGGCATCTCGGGGGGTAACTACCTATATATGACATAGAAGGGATAGCCCCCTTTTTCAGCCTCGCCAGTATATGAATAGGCTTCAATTTTCAAGTAAAAGAATATGAATGGCCCCATTTTTTAACACAACAGTATATGAATAGCCCTAGATTTCCTGTGTGGTATATCAATGGCCCATCTTTTCTGTCATAATTGGTGTAATTGAGGTGAAATTGTCGGACACCTTTATTATTTTGTTTGTTTGTTGCTGCTGTTGTTGTTTTTCACCTTGTTTCGAAGCAGCAATTAGTATATGAATGGTATAAAAAATCAAAGGACAGTATATGAATGGGTCAATATTTTGATCAGTCAAGTATATGAATGGGTCTATTTTTTCAATGACCAGGCATATGATTGGGGTAGGTTTCAGAAATTTGGGCCACACACCCGTACCACAATTACCCCTTAGTTACCCCCCCCCCCCCCTTAAGCTTGGCATATCAACCACAGTTCTAACGTACTCACAAGCTAAGTTTTGAGCAAATGAGATCGGATGTTTATCATTTTGACGAGTCATTGGGTATATGATACATACTAAATATACTTAAGATAGTTTTGATGGCTGACTCATACATGTGATGAGTTTGAAAGATGTGTCAGGGAGTTTTCTTTCATTTCAGAGAAATCTTCAAAAATGTATAAGAAAATTCTTGATTCATTGGATTTTTGACTAAAAAGGGCCATATTTTAAATCAGAAGAATTTTGATCAATTTTATCATTTTTATGGCTCATTTCCTGGCGTCTCCCTGATGTCCTGCAGGGCACTTTCTCTAAACTTTTGGGTATCAAATGTTTTCCCAAACGTCTTAAAATTCCCAATTGAGCTGAAAAACTCCCAATTAACATACATAAAATAAAATCCTAATTTAAAGGGTAAACTTTCCCAATTTGGCTTAAATCACACTTTTTACTTTCCCAATTTAGCGTAAAATCACCCAATTTTTTCCCAATTTCATTCGTACCAAAACTTTCCCAAAAAGGTGAGATAAAGCCCTGTCCAGGGAGGTTACGAGGTATCACATGCATGCTGACCTGTCAACTAGCCACATGCCATGGCAATGAAACATGAGGCCCAGGGGTTTTGGGGATTCAGGCCCATATGACAAACTCGGCCCATGACAAACTCGGCCTCTATTTATAATGTTGATACAATATGGATTTTACTGTAGTAGTATCAATTTATATAAAAATGTAATAAAATTTATTTTTATTGAGAAAATGATTATAGGACCTTCAGATTTTTCACTTGACAAAGTATTAAACAAAGTATAGCCATAATAAAGACAGGCCAAACAAAAACACAGCATAGACAAATGCAATATATCTTTTTTTTTTTTTTTTTTTTTACACATTTTCAATAACAAAGGAAGTTGAATTTACAATAATGAAATGTTTTACCACAAACTGGAAATGAACAGAAAATGAAGAAAAAAAAAAGTTCAGTGTATTTTTTGTTCAATCAAAATTAACAATTAACCCAATTATCTGCTGAACTGATCTGAATCTGAATAGTTTACTGATGACACACTACATGACATTATTTCACCAGGGGGTTCAGATGAGGGAGAAATTAGTCCCTAGAATGCATGAGTGAAGTGAACTTGGACACACATAATTGTCATCTGACATTTCAGCGGTGGAAAATGAGTCAGGGAGGTCCACCCAGTCCAGAGTTCTCCTTAACTCCAATATTTGAGTTTTAAACTCCAACTTTTTGGTTCTGACTCCAACTTTTTGGAAAGCTTCAATAGTAAAGTATAGGAAGAATCCAACATTTTAGGAAATACCTGATTGTTACTCCAATTTTCAAAATCTTAGTGAGAACTCTGCAGTCCCCGATGGCCGATGGTCTGGGGAAAGAAACTACATTTATAGGCCTCTATACCAGCAGATGAAAGCTGAAATGCCAAGTGACTATTTCTACAATGCCTAGTCTTGAGGATAAGGTCATCTGTAGGTATTTTGGCTTTACCCTTCAGACCTTTGCATAGCAATACAAGTCGATTATCCGTCCTTCTTTTCTTAAGAGATTCCCACTCGAGTTATAGGCCTCTATACCAGCAGATGGTAGCTGAAATGCCAAGTGACTATTTCTACAATGCCTAGTCTTGAGGATAAGGTCATCTGTAGGTATTTTGGCTTTACCCTTCAGACCTTTGCATAGCAATACAAGTCGATTATCCGTCCTCCTTTTCTTAAGAGATTCCCACTCGAGTTGTTCAAGAATGCCAGTGATACTTCCTTCCTCAAAAGTATGATTCCTAGCTACAAATCTAGTGGCACGATTCTGTGCATTCTCTATTTCCTCCTGAAAGCCTTTAGTATGAGGATCCCAAACAGAACTTCCATATTCCAGGACTGGGTACACCAGTCCTTTATAAGCTGCTTCTTTAACATCTTGTGGGCAAGAAAATACAGCCCCTTTCACTCGAGTTTGCCGTTTCAGCATTTGCATCATACAAGAAGACCATGTGTTCCGAAGATCTGAGATTCTTTTCATGTTGTCCTCAAAGACATCTGGATTGATTGATCTGCTGATTTGAGGGACAGCTTCAAACTAAATGACCTTTAAAAACGGCAAACTCGAGTGAAATTTTTAATTTCCTATGTGGAATTTTTGCAATGTAGATACCGATCAGGTAACTGCCTAAATTGATAAAATTCTGCTTTTGTCTCTATCCTGTTACAAATGTGTGTTCTTGATATGCATTGTATATGTTGTGCAAAGAATTTTGAAATAAAAATGTGCTTTAACCAAGCAATTACAATGTTTTTATCAGAAGAGGTGACATCATTACCTAAAGATAAATGCTGAATAGATTTTAAGAACACCTGGCACCTGGGATAATGTTTCAGTTCTAAAATAGAATAAAAAGTTACCTGATTTACAAACAAACGGCAAACTCGAGTGAACAAATTTGACTGACCTAAATGTTCAAACGGCAAACTCGAGTGAAAGGGGCTGTAAGTTTCTCCTCAAGAATCCAAGTGTTCTGTTGGCTTTAGTACAGATATTGGTGATATGGGTATTCCACTTCAGTTCATTTGTAATTGTTACACCCAGACATTTAATGCTATCAACATTTTCCAATACTGTACCCTCGAGGGCGTAGGAGATCTCAACTCATCAGCTGCATCATGTTGCATTTGACAGGTTGAAATCTCATGCCCCATTTACGAGCCCAGCTCCCTAAAATGTCAAGGTCTTTCTGAAGTTTCCCTGTATCTTCTACTGTTTTAATTTCCCGGTAACAAACACAGTCATCAGCAAAAAGCCTGATTTGAGAGTCAATGCCAACGGATAAGTCATTTATGTACAAGGAGAACAACAATGGACCAAGAACGGTGCCTTGTGGGACACCAGACACAACAGGGGCCCAGTCAGATTTAACACCATTACTACCCTTTGCTGCCTGAAGCACAGAAAAGCATTTATCCATTCCAATGTCTCTCCACCTATACCTATACCTAATTTTAAGAAATTCATGTGGAGGACTGGAGGGGTGTCAAAAGCTTTTTCAAAGTCCAAAATAAAGTTGTGAACCTGACCCTTTTTGTCCAAGATTTTTGCACAATCATTTATTACTGTAGTCAGCTGTGTTTCACAACTGTACCATTTCCTGAATGCAAGCTGTTTGTCCGTAAAAAGATTATGCTGGTCAAGATGAGCAGACAATATTTGATATTTGAGCAGACAATATGTTCTAGAAGTTTGCATGGGATACAAGTCAAAGAAACTGGGTGGTAATTACAAGCAAGGGACCTGTCACCTTTCTTGAAAAGTGGACATATATTAGCAAGTGACCATTTGTTGGGAATTTAACCAGTATTGATTGATTGCTGGAAGAGATGGGCAAATACCCTTCCTAATTCTTTTGCTGATAAATAGGACAGACAAAACTGTGACAATTATTGGTTTTCGCAATGATTATTTTCTCTGTGTTTATTGGTTGAGTACTGTTTCCCCAATTACTATAAATCAAGTGTGACGAACCCGGCATAGACAGTTATCCTTCTGTCTTTCTATATCACTTCTGTCTTTCTATTATTTTCATATTTTTACTCAGTCCAAAAGCCAAAAGCAAACTCTGCGAGGTTTGAAACTGCTATTTAGGCTGCAAATCTTAAAAGAAATCTTTCATGCTTTCATGGCCAAGCTTATTATTATTATCCTTAGGCATAGTACAGAGCCTATGAAGACAAAATTGTAACTTGATTAAATCAGATAATGAAATTTAAATCATATTGTAATTTTTTGTTTTGTTAAACCATACTTTTTTTAGACCAATCAACGAACATCTCATTTAAATATATCTGTTTTCTTGTCTACAGTACACTTGTACTATTCATAAGTGCCTTAGTGGCAGTACTTTCCATACAATGAAAACAAAGACAAGATAAGCTGCACTGATAGATAAGCTGATAGATAAGCTGCACTGATAGATAAGCTGCACCATTGTCACAAAGCTAATCTCAATCTTTATTTTGTATTAAAAAGTCATGTTTGTAAACTGCTAGTTAATTTGCACTGCTGAGTGCTGATCACATTATAGATTCGCATAATAGATTCACAGAGGCTCTTTTTTCATGATGTGGCTTATAAAGTGTCCACTGAAATTTTGGAAACTGTTGTGTCACAACAAAATTTTTATGAACAGTACAATTTATACAGTCACAGTAAGACAAAGACACTGATCAACTTCACAGTTGTACAAACTGATCTGGATCTTACAGCTTAAAGGATAAAACAGATATTAAACAAATGATTTTGGGTTCAAGTGCAGGGTTGTGCATGCTGATCACATCATAAATTTACACCTTTTTCATGATGTGGCTTGTTACACTGACTGTACCCAATGCCACAGGAAATGTCAAAATAAAACAAAGCTGTGTCACAACAAAACTTGTCTTATGAACAGTACCATTTATATAGTTACAGCGTATGAAAAAGACACTGATCAACTGTGCAACTGTATCAGAAAGCTGACCAGGATCGCATACAGCCAATAGGATAAATCAGATAATCAACTGATTTTTGCATGAAGTGCAGTGTTTTGTAAATTATACCGCACTTAAACATTTCAGTGACATTCATCAAACCACCACTCGCCCCTGTTGTGACTTGTGAGGTTATGATGGTCACTGAAAGTGTGGTATAATTTACAAACAATGCACTTCATGCAAAAATCCACTTATTTCATAGTGTCAGTCTTTTGAAGGCACTAAATAAGTCAGAAATGAAAAAAAGAAAGAAAAAGAAAATATATAAAATAATAAATGAATAGATTCAAGATAAATAAGAGCTGTCGCAGGACAGCGTAGCTCGCCTGACTTGTGCTTTGCCACTAAATCTATTAAAATCTATGACCAAAGACATTGACCTCAATGTCACTCAGGTGGGCCATGATGGTACAGCATAAAACTAGCAACATGCTAAGTTCAATTTGATCCATCTACATACACTTGATATAAATATATTTCTAAGCCTGCGACCTTGACCACAGGTGAGTCAAGATGCTACAACATAAAACTTAAGAATAATATCTAACAGCACTTGATATCAGCTAGATCCATCCATCTGTTCCAGCAATATACAGTTCAAAACACTTTAAGCAAAAACTTTAACAAAATTTCTAAGTCCGTAACCTTGACCTCAAGGCCACCCATGTGGGTCATGATGGTACTGCACAAAACTTCAGACCAATATCTACCACCCTGCAAAGTATCAACTTGATCCATCTTCATATCCAAGAGATATAGACTTATAAAAACTTTAACCAAAAACTTTAACACAAAATTTCTAAGTCCGTAACCTTGACCTCAAGGTCACCCAGGTAGGTCATGATGGTACAGCACAAAACTTCAGACCAATATCTACCAACATGCAAAGTATCAACTAGATCCATCAACAACTTCAAGAGATATAGACTTGTAAAAACTTTAACCAAAAACTTTGACACAAAATTTTAAGTCCGTGACCTTGACCTCAAGGTCACCCAGGTGGGTCATGATGGTACAGCACAAAACTTCAGACCAATATCTACCAACATGCAAAGTATCAACTTGATCCATCCACAACTTCAAGAGATATAGACTCATAAAAACTTTAACCAAAAACTTTAACATTTTGAGCAACGCCGACGCTAACGCTATTATAAACGCTAACGCCGACGCCGGGGTGACTGCAATAGCTCTTCCTGTACTTTCGTACAGGCGAGCTAAAAACTATAGTACAACAAATCAAATATTTTGAGATCAACAAATAATACCTAATTCTTTTGGTTTGGTTTGGCGATGAAGACAAGCCTAAAGGGCTTACCATTATCATCGTTGTATCAAGTACATTAACCAAATCTATTCTTGTAACATTACCTGCAAATTACAAGCATAATCCATTGTGGATATCAATTGAAAATTAGCTATATGTATTACATGTACCTTTAAGAATTACTTTTGATATTCTTTAATCAAATAACTTCACATAGTGTGTTGCAATATCCATTAATTATATATAGGGGCCGAGCTGGTATGGGCCGAGTTGGTATTGTCCTACATAGTCTGGCGGGTCAGCCGTCAAAATGAATTTTTGATAACTGATTTATCATTTTGACGTCTGACTCCAACACTATCAAAATTTCCCAAGTTCTATTAATATCTCTGCAAGCTGTTTTTAGACATTGATTTTATGGGAATTCCTAATCTGATTGGTTGATGGCTGGGTGCTGAGGTCATGCACTATCTAAGAGCCAATCAGAAGCTCGCAGTTAGAATTGTCTCCCCTCTCAGATGACTTTTTTGTAAGCCATGTTGAATGAATTCTTTTAAAAAAATCATCAAAATAAACAAAATTTGGATATGTTTTATGAATTTTCAAATGGAGGTTTGTTTATTTTTTTGTATTAAAATGTTTTACACCATTTGTTTGTATAAAAACTTGTTATTCTGTAAATAATGACTTTCACCCAAAAGTGGCTGACAGCTTGGCTTTTTGACAATGTGCTGAAGTCAGACGGCAAAATGAACCACTGGGTATGATACTTCATTTTGACGGCTGACCAGTCAGACTAGACATTTCGGAACTTCCGGTTTTTCTTTTCAATCAGATTAGGAATTCCCATAAAATCAATGTCTAAAAACAGCTTGCAGAGATATTAATAGAACTTGGGAAATTTTGATAGTGTTGGAGTCAGACGTCAAAATGATAAATCAGTTATCAAAAATTCATTTTGACGGCTGACCCGCCAGACTACGAAATGTCAAATGTTGGCAGCGAACATCCTTAAATATTTCAAACACTGATACAGGAATCTTGAGTGTGAAAAGGCAGTTGGGTCAAGGACCAAACATATCCCATTGAGACCTAAGCTTAAGTGAGCCTAAAATTGTTGACCCCCGAGGTTAATCCAAAAAAAAAGCAAATCATTTTCAACTGATGCCGGATAAAATAGGTCCATTTAAATTAATACATTTCACCGAGCTCCAAAACGTGAAGAAAAACGACTGTTTACCTTAACAATCAGACTTCAGCTGATTTGCAACAAACAATACTTTTGAGAACAATATTTTCACAACGTCATCATAAAACTGTAGCCAATACAAAATATGCTTTGCGAAGTTCACTTGCTCTCAGTTTCGTGCGGTCCGACGTCAAAAATAACTCTGAGCTATTTATCCGCCGTGTATAAAAACCGGCATCAGAAGCCGACACCGGAAAATCTTAGGAGACAACCTCGGTGTCACTATTCACCATTTTTGCATTATCGGCTGGTTTCCAGCACACAAATATTGGTAGTACAGGTAACCAAAACCACCTCAGAGTGGTTCTGGTTACCTGTTTTTCCAATTATTTGGGAGCTGGAAACCAGCCGATAATGCAAAACTGGTCAATCGACAAAAATACAGCCACATTGACAAAGTGACAAAACGGGCCAACCAGACCATCCCCTTCCTACAAGTGCAAAAGTGTGCAGCTAGATTTATAACTAGGAATTATAGTGTAACGTTTTCGAAAAGTAGGACAGAGCGTTTTTTATGCTTCCTGAATGTTGGAGGTTCGAACGATATGAACCTTAAACAAACAAACAAACAAAACAAAAACAAAAAAAAAAAAAAAAAAAAAAAAAAGATCAGGAAAATGCGCAATCAGAAAAAGATTCCCACTCCAAAAACCGAGGTGGGAAAAACCAAACTAACCAAACTAACAATCAGGTACTTATACCATGAAAACATATCGTAAGCCGAATGAGCAGCTATTTTCCTAAAAGGTGGCCACTCAGTTACCTAAACTTAACTAAAAATATGAAAACATACATAAGGCGCCAACAGCACAAAAAATTTAAAACACCAAGACATAAAACAAAAAGAACCACCACAGAAGTATCGCCTTGGAACGATCAGTAACACAAAGTTACTGGCGGGCTTTAAACCGGTTTTACATGACAGTAACCTCACCCTCAGCTTCTGCAGTGGTTCATAACATTTAGTTAGTTCTTCGGTCCTTGTGGTGAATCACTAACTAGTCAATGCATCATCAAGAACAAACAAATAAATCACGATAACACCCTGATGAATCAAAAACCAGGACTCACAGATTGAGTAAGCTGCCCGACGACTGAGATCCCTGGGCGCCGAATAACCTAAAAAACTCCGGGGCAAAAGACTGAAACACCAGTTGGACCCCGGTGGGCCAAGCAACAGACAAAAAGCTCCGGTCCCAACCAACTAAAATGAATAGATTTAAGTCGGGGCCATCATAGAGTCTGACGCCCGACCCACCGGCGTGCAATTAAAGAAGGCAGCATAGTTATCAACCATGATTGGGTTAAAAACTAAGCATGCAGACTGTCGCATAACATTCAAGTTATAACCTATACGCCTGTAACGTGTTATTATTTTTCTGAACTGAAAAGAAAAATCATTACTTCCTATAAGCTTCTTAAATTTGTAAACCAAGTCCCCATAAAATTCAGGTTCCGAAAGGCCCTCACTTAAAAACGTCTTTAACCCAACATTATATTTGGAAATCAATTCATAGTGTCTACGATAAAATTTAGAAAAGGTTTTTCGAAGTTTATGGTACCGACAGCCCTGTTGGAGAAGTTTGGCCGTTAAACATTTATTTCGAGCGTTGAAGTCTGTAACATGATTGCAGACTCTAGCAAACCTAATAAGTTGCGAAATGTATACACCATAAGAAGCACGACGAGGAACGTCACCATCCAAAAGCGGAAAATTTACTATATCAAAATCAAAGTCATCGCGCTTATCATAAATTTTAGAAGAAACAAATCCATTTGAAAGAGAAAGATGTAGATCTAAAAAGGGAGCTTCGGTATCTGAGATATTGGCTTTTTTCAACTGTAGTTCAGGTGGATAAATTTGATTGACCATACCTTCAAAATAAGGGTTGTCAATGTTCAAAAGGTCATCGAGGTACCTAGAAGTGGAATTAAAAGCCTCGATAACATCAGCTTGATTATCATGGTTGAGAGAATCCATGAAATCTTAAACAATACTGTTATATGAACGAGATGAGCCACACCAAGAGCACCGCCTTGGAACAGTTAGTAATACAGTTACTAGGGGGCTTAACCCGGTTTTGAGGGATCCCAACCCTCGCCTTAGGTCTTGGTGTGGTTCATAGGCTACAAGTTGCTTTAAATAATGTCTCGCCATGTCAAACAATAGTTTTAAAGCTGTAATTTATATGCAGTACCTGATGTGACTTAAATGGCCTAATCTCAAATACCAACGGCACTCAATTAACTTTAAAATCGTTCCATAACAACTGCACACTCTTTGCAGCTTCAACTGGGAGCCATTCATTCCGACTCCTAATTCTACTACTTCACGAAGAAGGCACTGAGACACTAAGCCTCACAATGAAGACATTAAGTATACAGACACAAAGTCTGATACAAATAGGAAGCCACCTCGCTGGTTCCTGATTCTACTTCTTCACTAAGTAAGGACACTGAGTCCGACGCAAAATCCTAGAGCATTTCCAGAAGCCCAGTCACAGGTTTCGCAATGATCCCAATGAGACGTAGACAACTAGTATTTGCTCTATTTATTACCTTCCCTACCAACCGTTCACTTCAGAGACAAGTCGCAGAATAAACATTTCTAGTAGTAGTAGTAGTAGAAAGTGGCTTTTTTCCCTGGGCGAGACCAGTACTATAGGAGGTTGTAACCCAAGGAGCACCCGAAGGCTCAACCGGGAGATTGGTTTTTGAAGGTGTTTTTTCGAAGAAGCCCGGGATCGAACCTGCGACCCCTGGTTTACAAGGCGAGTGACTTATCCACTGCACCACGGAGGCTTCTACGTCATATCGGGCTGAACATAAGCATTTCTAGCCTCGCACTCTTCCTTTTATACTCAGCCAGTCACGTGCAATATCCGGTTTGTTCCATTATTATAACGGGATGGTCCATTCTACACAATTGTTTAGGTAAATCAGGTTCGAAAAGCGATCCGTTATTAGAATACTGTATAAGTCGATTTTAATCAAGAAAACGGGCAGAGTTACGAGATTTTACATGGCGAATATCAAAATATGACATTTTTAGGAAATCTTACAGAAACTACAGTTTTAGAACGGAAATTCGTTACACTAATGAAAAGGTTGTATGATTGGCATCCTTAAAAACTAAAATAGGAATCCCTGCAAAAAAGAAGAAATGATAGTGGATTTATATTGCTTGAAAAAGGTCTATAAGGGTCAGCAAAATACCTTGTCCCAAAGAATAGGCGTTGTAGGAATCAACACTCCTTGGCACTTCAGATACCTTCAGCAAATACCAAATGCATGCCTATTTACATAGTGCCCCCAGGCTATTAGAAATTGGAATGACCTCCCCGATTCTCTGATCTCCAGAGCTGAAATATCAGACGACTGTGTGTCTAAATTTACTTCTCTTGTGAGAGCTCGGGACTAATTCCCTCCGGCCAAGCCCTATCCCCATGACGTGGTATTGTCAATTTGACATTTCACCAGTAATCTATTCTGATTCTGATTCAGAACCTCTCATCATGCCCAAAGGACATAAAGGAAGCTAGCTACAAGACCCTCGTCCGATCTCAAGTCGAATATGCACCCACAGTCTTGGATCTATCGACGAAGGACGGAATCAAAAAGGTCGAAGCTGTCCAGAGACGCTATGCAAGATTCTGCCAAAATGACTACCGCCGAACTGGCAATGTCACTTCCAGGGTGGGGAGATCTTTAGCATCGTCATGAGCAATGTAAGATTATGATGATATACCGAATCGTCAACAACCTCGTCGACAGTCCTGCCGACAAGTACCTGATCCCATTCTCGCGAGATCTGACGATATCTCATCTAGATCTCTCGCATTTGACGCTTTGAATTATGGGATATAGCCAAAATCGGCTAATCCCGTTCAGTTCTCGCGAGAATCAATTAATAGATTTCTTGAATTTGGTGGACTAGAATGTATTTCTTTCATTCGAGCTGTGCATAGGTAAAACACAGGACGTAACAAAAAGACAAAAATAAAATGTATGTAAAATTATATTAATATGATCTACATATAAAATGGATTCCAAAATGGATTCCATGGCGGACATTCCCAGCATGCAACGAGCCAAAGGCGACAGGTCAGTGTTATAGCGCTACCTGTCGGCGACAATGACCTGATCCATTCCGGCACAGCTACTAGAGGTCATTGGATTCGATTCGTGTTACCATAGTGCTCCGTCAATGTACACAAGAGTTCTTTCTTGCCTCTGGAACTCCAGGGGCTGCCAGTCTCCGCAGTAACAGCCCCAACGTTCGATGTCTTCATGAGCTGCGTCGGCGCTCGTCCAGCCTTCTAAACCCGGAGAGATATTTTATCCTGTTTTAACCTGTACAAAGGTACAAAGAACGTCCCTTCACACATATATGTGTACACGTACATCCCAGCTAACAAGAAACGTTTTTGGAACGTTCGCCTTTGGTTGTATGAAGATTTGGGTGAACTTAACGTTCTTAGAATGTTATACCAACGTTCGACTTTGGTTATATGAACGTTTGGCTGAGCCTAACGTTTGAAGGACGTTTTACAAATATACATGCCGAAATCTGAAAATCAAATAGAGTTACTAAATGAGTTACTAAAATAAAGATACAAGACCGCGACATAACGACATGCGCAAATTTCATTTTTTGTATGATTTTCAATTGGTTCCATTACAACGTTAAAAAACGTTTTCGAAACTTTCGAAGCACATGGCGTGCCACGTGGAGGAAGCTTCCGGTATTTTCAAAACGCGAGAACAAAGGAAACTGCGATAAGGTAAATACAACTTTTTATTCAATGTTGCTCCGAACTAATGTGGGTTTAAGCTTTTTGTTTGCCATTTATGTTGTATCTAAATTACCTAGATGTAAAGGAAAATAAATCAACAGAATGAAACTTTGGCTGTAGTGATATTTTTGAAACGTCATGTGTTTTCGCAGCTATCAATATTTTGTGCTTTATGAGGCGGGTATTAGCCATAAAAAGCCATCGCCTGGTCCAGAAAATATTATACTGATCTCTATTTAGTGTATGAATTAAGGCATTGCAATTTTCATTAACATTAAGCGCCTCGAAGAGTTTCGAATTCATTTGTACAAGATACGTTATTGAAATGTTTTAGAAACGTTCTGAAATAACGTTTCTCAAATTATATGTTTCAGGATCCCTACAGGTGTGATAGAAAAAGGTTATGAGTAGAAACTACAACACAAGGCTAGAGAATACCATTTGGTCATTTGGACCCTAAATAATAATAATAATAATAATAATAATAATAATAATAATAATAATAATAAACAACAAACAAAGTGTCATTGTTTGTATTGTTAAATGATGTTTTGGTATTACGTTTAACCTTCAAACAGGTTAAATCGTTAACGATAGAGATGCACAGCTTTCTTTGCAATATAAAATTTGTATTGTAGCCGGATAGAACAGTTTTGGATTTCCGATCCTCATGCAGCTCAGTTTGGGAGAGGTGGTGTTTTCCCTAGAATTAAGGGGACCGATCCTCATGACGAACTAGAGTTGAAGGGGTGGCGCAGAGGTTCAAAAACTATTCTAACCGGCTACTATACGTTACCTTTAGGTCGTGGGAAAGTTTACAAAAACGTTTTACCAAAACGTTTAGAAATACTTTTTGGAAATTCCACAAAATCCCTAAAAAAAACCAAACTACCAAACGTTTTCAAAACCAAACTAAAACGTTCCAGTAACGTTTTAGAAACGTTTGTTTGTTAGCTGGGATGTACATAGTTTTGACAGTGCGACTATGCTCATGTTTGTCAGCACATTTTTCGAAGATGAAGGTGAATCTTTAATTGCGATCTGAACTTCTGTATGATTCCGTAACAGGACGATGGATTTATACGGGGTTTGCCAAATGCAGTTTACAGGAGACACGCCAAATACACATTGCTGGCGAGATACTGCAGCAAAAGGGTCGGGATTGCAGATTAACGGGATTACTGGTTACTAGGTAAAACATTAATGTTACAACGGCATTGTTTTATGAGGGTCTCAATGGGGTACCTCTGAAATCGCTAATCAGTAAAATTTTGGCCCAAAAATCTCTGATCAGTAGACCTTTGGCTCTAAAATCGCAAATCAGTAAAAAAACAAATGGCCTAAAATCGCTAATCAGTAAAATTTTGGGCCAAAAATCGCTAACACCATTGAGACCCTCTTTTATTTACCAATTGCTCGGCTATGTTATAATCAAGTTCTCTATATACGAAATATACACATAGATCTCGTCCATTATTCGAATGTGATTATGAAAATTAAGTAACTAATGAAAATCAAAACAATTGTGCTATTACTATTAATCGTCCTCTTTCTCTACACACAGTACGTGCACGTGCATACACAATCTGTATCTGTATGGTAGTCTTGTCTGCTGGCCTTTACACGACGGGAGGAGTGCGCATTTAGTCAAAATGAGATCACAGTGTATATCCGAGCGTATGCAGAACAGACGGTTACGGAACAGACAGACGTTTACAGGAGCACGCGCTTTTTCGCGCCAAAAATGTTTTGTACAGTTTTTCATCCAAAACTGTACGCTTCGAATGTATTGTTATATCGGCCTTGCATGTCCATCTACTATCTTCCAAAACACCATAATTTCCGGCATGGAAGACTTGTAGTTTAAGCAGAATTTTGTTGCTTAGCAACAAAAACATTACGGAGCGGAACAGTCTACAGATTCGTTTATGTTACGGGGCAGAACAGACGTAGCCTACGAAAAAAACAGACGAATCAGCATACGGAGCGGTCACAGACGGTCATGAATACTACATGAACAACACTGTGATGTCAAATATAACACTTTGCGGCAACCTTCTGTATTGTAGCACTCGAACGTGACCAGATGAAATACACCTGGTGACCTGGATCAGCATCGTACATGTATCAGAATAGCATCGACTATGTTGTGAAAACAAAAAGTTGTTTGGGGGCAAACAGCAGATCAGAGAGAGAGAGAGGTCCCGATAGCTCAGTGGTAAAAGCACCCGCTTCGGGGGCGAGATGTCGTGGGTTCGCCCAGGCCGCGCCATATCAAATGCGTTAAAATGGTACCAATGGCTTCCTTGGTGCTCAGCATCACGAGGCAATCACGGCTTTTCTTCTCCTTTAAATATAGTATCACTAATAGTGCATATCTAACAATAAATTCTAAAATAAAAGACTGAAAAAAGTCTGAAAAGGTCCGATAATAAGACTCATGTCTGTTTTGACCGGAGGTCTATATGGAAGGCTGGCATTCGTGCTGAATACGTTAGTAATATAGAGACCCTAGAATTTCGGTCAAAGGAAAAGGTTCCCTGTTTGCATACTCAGACTTTAAGCAAAGTCATCAAGCGAACACCCACCTCCGTACACACCGGCGGGAGTACTCTCCAAAGTATCGGTCATATATTCCAAAGTCTTTCCATAAATGAATGATGCGTGAGAATCAGCCAAGACGCCGCAAAAGGGAGCTTGCGGCGGGAGATAAATTTGTAAGCATATATGATTCAGTCATGCACCTTACTTATTTGATTTACTCGCAGTTTATTACTATTTAGCCATGCTTGTGCATATTAACACACTCTAAAGCTCGCCTACGTCTGTTCCGTTTCGTATGGAAATGCGTCATTTCGTCTGTTCCGCTCCGTAACAAACGACTGTACCGCCCCGTAACCATGAAATTACCATACGCTTCAGAAAAAAACAAATCTTGGCTATTTTTACTGGAAAACATATAAAATATTTAATGTCTGGTGGTTCAGGACATATTTAACTACATACGGACTAAATCCAAAAGGTTGACAATGGCTTATTTTGCAAGCAATCTCGACACACAGCCAAAAAAAATACAAAATATGCCATTTTTCACACGTCTTGGGCAGTTATGGCGAACCCCCTGAAAAATCACTGTGCTCTTGAGCACAGACAACTAGACGGGTATGTATGCAACACATCTGCTCTAGTTTGGTCTCAATATTTGCATTAGTCACTTTAAAAGAACAGAAAAACATTTTTGGCGCGAAAAAGCGCGTGCTCCTGTAAACGTCTGTCCGTTCCGTAACCGTCTGTTCTGCATACGCTCGGATATACACTGTGGAGATGTTAAGTGAAAAGTCTGTTTCTGAAGTAGTTGGCACTAGTTGACGCTATCAGAATACTACACTATCATCCTGTTTGTTCCAGTCGTAATTAAATTGTTCTTACAAAAATTGCGTTTCTAAAGTTACCAGTTTTGGAGGGAATCGGTTTAAAGCACTTAGAGTTAATGGCATAGTAGTTTTCAACAATGTTTTTGTGATCGAAATCCGAGTATCTAGTAGCCCGAATAGCCCGCCTTAGTCGAATGGGGTTGAATGTAGTGATCCTTGTTAATTACCGGTTCATGCCCTTCCACCACCTTGTACATCTGCGTCAGCCTTGAATCTCTGCGACGATCTTGAAAACTTTAAGTTCAGCTAATTCAACATTTCAATTACACTGCCTTCTTGTCTTCATGATGAATTTTATGAGTTTTGAAATATCCTGTTTAGTATAAGGGTCCCAAATCACTGAGCCATACTCCAATTTTGAACGAACTAGAGCCAGATAAGCGTCCTTTCTACATGTTTGAAGTGTGTGGTGAAAATTTCTCCTTAGAATGGCCAGATTAGAATTTGATTTCTTTCTAATCTGGTTAATATGAGTGGTCCATTTAATGTTGTCGGAGAGAGCGATATTAAGGTAGGGGATTTTTCAGCCACTTGTTGAAGGATCTGAGCGTTCGTAGTATAAAAATATATGGACTTTAGTTTAACACTTGGGTGGCAAAAATTTTGACGTTGAATATACGTCATACCCCATTTTTCTGCCCAAATAATTAGAGAGTCCAAATCTTGTTGAAACTTGACGTACTTGGTCTTCGTATTTCTGATGGAGCGGTAAAGTAAGCAGTCGTCTACGAAACGACGTATGTTGGACAAGACGCATTTTGGCATGTCATTTATATGGCACGGAAACAATAATGGTCCCAATACTGTTCCCTATGGTACGCCGGATTCAACATTCACATCATGGGAGACCCCCCTTCAACGACGACACTAATTTTAAGTCAGTGGGTCACCAAATAAGCAATCAAGTGCAAAATTGAGCCATGAATACCGTAAGCTTCAAGTTTCGACATCACACAGTCATACATAGTACACCCAAATTTCTACAAATACATTCCCGGTCCAAACATTTGCATCTTATAGACTATGTCATAATGTGGAGAACAGATAGAAAACATATACCTATACACATGATGTAAGAGTGACAATGACTGTGTGTGACGCAGGTTGCTGGACAGATCACAGACGGGTCATAAGCAAACTCAACCCGGTAGAATCCAGTCTGCGAGGCGAACACAATGCAGAAAATGCTCCTAAGAGACTACTGGATGTCTCAAAACTGAATCAAGGCAGCACGGGAAAAACTTTCTTAAATTTGCAACCAACTGGGTTCAACCAACCTCAGTTCAGATGACCCAGAAGAAAACTGAACAGTTTTCCTTAAAGTCGTTCATTCTCCAGCTGCAACTACTAGTACATGTACTTAAGGACACCCACCTCACAAACATCAAGACTGGTTTGACGAGGAGGAGGATCAGATTCAATGGCTTATTGAAGAAAAGCACCAATTGCACAAACCACACCAATATGATACTTGATCGGTAACAAAGAAGGTTGCCCATACAGGTACATTATTAAGAAAGTACACACCAAGCTTAGGGACATGCAAAACTCCTGACTGTGAAGCAATGCAAAATAAATTCAATCTTTTGAGGACAGACATGAAATTTCATGATGCAATGAAATTCGTTTATGTTCCAAATAGTTCTGGAGCCACCACACTACTCAGTGCAGCTCGAAGCACTCTTCTTACAGATAAAGATGCTATATCGGAAAGATGGACAGAACACTTTAATCGACCATCAAGCAACAATTAGGATGCTATCGACAGACCCTCCCCCCCCCCCCCCCACACACACACACATATAGATTTTAATGTTCTGCTTGGTCAATTTCCAACCGCCATGAAAACAGAAAAGCAGTTCAACAACTGTTACATGTATCTGGCAAAGCTCTAGGTGCTGATGCGATTCCTGTCGAGACAAGTGTGTGGCAATTACAGAGGTACGAGGGTGGTTCAGAAAGTTCTGTCATAGGTGTTATAACTTTGTTAATATACATGATAGGTTGCTGTATTATACCTTGATTGAAAGGGCTACATTTCTCCTTTATAATGATGCCAAAACAATGCACGAACGAAATAAATACTTCGAAATACATGCCTTGAAAGACACCTGGGGTAAAACCACTGGCACGTTTTCTTGAATTTGTGAATATTATTGTGTGCGTTTCATGCGTTATATCTTTATAACTTCCGATCAAATTTTCTCCAACTTTACAGTTATAAGTAATAATATATTTAGAAAAGCAATGTGACAAAAATTGCCGTTATCGATGCTATGCTGACTTTATAATAAAGCGATGTATATGACGTCATTAAAATACGTACCCCTATAGCGTTTCTGGCACCGCTGCACCATTATATGTGTTTGCTTTTTTATAAGTTTACTATAGAGCACGCTAGGATGAAACAATTAAATGGTAAAATGCATTTTAAGCTCCCTGAACTACGTGTAGATGTCAATAAATGTCATTTGAATTTAAACCGTATTTTTAATGTATGTACAACAAGCCAATTTCAATATTTCATTTTACTATAACTCAATTAAATTCAGCTGAATGATTTTGATTTTTGCAGGATATATTCATCTATGTTTCAAAAATATATTACATGGATTATATTTTTTCGAAGTCAATTTTCTTTAAATAATATTCACAAATTTAAGAAAACGTGCCAGTGGTTTACCCCTGGTGTCTTTCAAGGCGTCTATTTCAAAGTATTTATTTCTTTTCGTGCATTGTTTTGGCATCATTATAAAGGAGAAATGTAGCCCTTTCAATCAAGGTATAATACAGCAACCTATTATGTCTATTAACAAAGTTATAACACCTATGACAGAACTTTCTGAACCCCCCTCGTATCTCTCTTCTATCGATCGCTAGTAAAAGTCTAGCTAAATTCTGTTAAAAAGTCTGCATGTTCATCTTAAAGACCGACTTTCTTCTCCCAGGAAGAATAGGGGTCCTGCCACAGGATATGCTAAATTATCTGACTTGCTGTGAGAGAACACATTAATCTGTCAGTATCAGTAATTAATGAGTTCGATGCAGCCCCCCAGTTATTTATAACTGACCGTTCCAAGGCGGTACTATTGTGGTGGTTCACACTTATCAAAGTTATTCCGATTACGAGTTTCATGTTGCATGGCTTTGTGGCCACCCTCACTTAGCCCTCTGCGTTTTACTTGTTCTGTCCAAGCTAGCACTGTGTGACCACCTAATACCTTCAATAGCTGCTCACCCTGCTTTCCGTTATTCATGTTAAACGTTGGTATCTATGTTTATTATTTTCTTAATATGATTTTTCTTATTTCTTGTATATCACTGAACCACTGCTGAAGCTGAGGGTGAGGTTATGGCCATGTAAAATCGATTTAAACCCGCCAGTAACTTTGTGTTACTGATCGTTCCAAGTCGATATTTCTGTGGTGGTTCTTTTTGTTTTATGTCTTGGTGTTTAAAATATTTTTGTGCTGTTGGCGCCTTAGGTATGTTTTCATATTTTTAGTTAAGTTAAGGTAACTGAGTGGCCACCTATTGGGAAAATAGCTGCTCATTCGGCTTACGAAATGTTTTCATGGTATAAGTACCTGATTGTTAGTTTGGTTTTTTCCCACCTCGGTTTTTGGAGTGGGAATCTTTTTCTGATTGCGCCTTTTCCTGATCTTTGCCTACTTGTACCTTTCTGTGTTTTCCAAAATTTATTTTATCTGGTCAGTATTATTGTATGCCCAGTGATTCCATGCAGGCGTATTTTGCACCAGAAAGCCATACCAAGCGTGTATTTCAAAACAGTTACGACCTATCGTGCACACAGTGACTCAGTCTAATCAGCAACAACAGTTCATATTTATCATACACGCAGTCTGATCAACAACAACAGTTCAGAGTTATCATACACGCACCCTCATCAGCTCCGATAGTTCAGGTTTATCATGCACACAGTCTGGTCAGCATCAACAGTTTAGATTTACCATGCACGTAGTTTGGTAAGCAGCAGCAGTTCGGATTGGTCATGCATGCAGTCTGATCAGCACCAACTGTTCAGATTTATCATGAACGCAGTCTGATCTGCACCAAATGTTCAGATTTATCATGCACGCAGTCTGATCAGCACCAACAGTTTGGATCATCCACACAATTTGATCAGCACCAACTGTTCAGATTTATCATGCACACAGTCTGATCAGCACCAACTATTCAGATTTATCATGCACACAGTCTGATCAGCACCAACTGTTCAGATTTTTAATGCACGCAGTCTGGTCAATACCAACAGCTAAAATTTATCATGCACACAGTCTGAGCAGCACCAACTGTTCAAATTTATCATGCACGCAGTCTAGTCAACACCAACAGCTTAGATTTATCATGCACGCAGTCTGATCAGCACCGACAGTGCAAATTTATCAGGCTAGCAGTCTGATCAGCACCAACTGATCAGATTTATCATGCACGCAGTCTGGTCATCACCAACGCAGCAACTGTTCAGATTTATTACAACTCGGATTTATTTATAGGCACGCAGTTTGATCAGCACTAACCGTGTAAATTTATCATGCAAGAATCTGATCAGCACTTACAGGCACGTAGTCTGGTCAGCACCAACATGCAGGTGCAGGTAGAACCAATAAAATTAGTCACAGTGGGTCATACAGACAGGTCATTGATATAACTGCCAGACTAATGGCAATGAACTAGTATTCTTCCTGGGAGAAGAAAGTCGGTTAATCAGACTGGACTTAAACATGAAAGTCAATGTGGACCGAGGGAAGATAGGCATGATCTTCACAGCAAGACATCTTAAAGAGAAATACCAAGGACAAAATGTAGACGTTTGCAAGACGTTTGTCGACATCACCACAGCTTTTGACCGAGTCAGTCGTGATGGACGCTGGAAGACCATGTTTTGCTGTCCATTCAGATTGATAGCAATTATGCGTTATTTCATGATTCCATGGAGGCACGTGTTTAGAATGAGGGATAGTTCTCTGAACCTTTTGGGTCGACAAATGGGGCCAAATAGGGCTGCGTTATGACACTAAAACTGTTGAGCATGATGCGTTCTGCCATGCTCGTGGATGCTTCTTATGACAGTGATACTTGTTTTCCAATCAGGCATCGCTTTGATTTCAAATAATCCAACCTGATGAGGTTGCAGGCCAAACTAAGGCAGATGTGCTTGATGAATTCTTCTATGCAGATGGCATGGAAAAGAATGCCAGCTCAGAAGCATAAATACAAGGTACAATCAGCAGAAAAAGAGGTTGTACACATTTTGGAAACTCCATGAATGCCTTTGAGCGAAAAGGAATCAAGCTTGACCCCAAGCTGAGAGTCCCGGCCTCCCCTATTGCTTGACAATATACCAAAACGTCATACAAAGAGACTTAATGATTTCCACTTTTAAAAGCTGTTGGCAAGACAAGGTTCCAGTCACAGAGGTCTTGATGAAGACATGGATGCACTGGGTATACTGTACATACTGTCTTAAAGCTAGTCAGGTCAGTTGGATCGGCCATGTTATAAGAATGTCTGATGAGCGACTTTGAAATGATGTTTTCTACGGAAAACTACAGGTGGGAAATCGCTCTCAAGAAGACCAGAAGAAACGCTACAACGACACACACAAAACCTCGGTGAAGGATTTCAATATGCAAATAGAGTCTTGGGAACAGGCTGCAAAGGATCGGTCAAACTGGCGTTGCCCCATCAACAAAGGTGCAACTCGATCATTATGAAAGAAATGGAATCTGACGCTGAAAGAAAGCGCTGAGAGAGTAAAGGCTAGTCTAAGAATCAGTGAGGAATTTTCTTAGACACTTTAGTAAACTGGCTATACTTGCAATCGACAGTTTAGCGCATACATTGGCCTAGTTATACTTGATTAATGAATGTTCCAGAAAAAGGGTAGTTTTTCTCAATACTGAGGGACGAACGACCAGTATATAAAAGGTAAAAAAGAATGGAAAGAGGTGAAATACAATACTTTTTATATCTTTTTAAAAACAAATGACACCCGTTGATTCATTTGAGGCTTATGGACACATGCGCCTATACTTTCATTTCGTTAAGCCAGGCCGCGTCACATTTGCTTTATTCATATCACTTCAGTTTTTCACTGTTAAGAAAGATCAACGACGTTCTGGGGTGATACTAGTATCGATTGAAACCAAAGTGACCTCCATGGATGCGAGTACATTTTTGTAAACGAGAGTTCCTCACCTGATATCATGGGATTCTCCATTCGTATCATTACAACTTCGTTCTGTCGTAACGCGTCTCTTTTGAGTTTAACGCCATTTTTCAAGATTTATTCGACTGGTAACTTTTTTTCTTATTAGAGCAGATATATATAAAAGAACGCAACTATTGCCAGATAATTTTTCTGATGCAAAACAACAAAATGAAATTGATGTGGATTTGCATTGCGACGAGCGTTTCCATTGTCAGTCTGGTAATTCTGGACTCCGTCGAAGCACAAATAAAACGATATAAGAATTTTGATGAGTTTCTATCTGACCTTAAGACGACTGCAGACAACTTGTTCGACTATGTGACCAAGATGCAAGCTCTGTTTTGTCCAAACCAGCCAGTTTGTGGGCTAGACGGGGAACTGGAGAGGTACAGTGCACTGGCAACTCTCCCGACTTACTTATTCATCGACAACGTCACTGTGAAGGTCGACGAAATTGCAAAATCCGTCGGTGTGTGTTGCCTACCATGTTCTTGTAACGATTCTTGTTGGCAAGATGGCAGTTGTTGTCCTACGAAACAGATGTTGCCTAAAGTTACCAAGTAAGTATTCATTCAATTATTTTTACTAAACTTTGAGTGATAAGGAGTTTATTTATTTATTTATTTATTTATTTATTTACATTTATTTATTTGTCAATCTACCTTCGTCAATCTGCTGACACTCGCACCGAATTCAGAAAGTCACGCCTCCATAAAGCAATAAAGAACGTCGTTGACAATTGAAGAACCAAAATTCATGAATAATTTCTTTATGTGGGTACAAGAATTTTATCAGTTCCGAATCACCTGTATCAATGCAGTTTCATAATGATTGGTATTACACAGAACAATCATTCTTCTACATAATGATGTTTAGTTCGTATCAGTTTTAATACGCTGTGTGTTATATACGATGGTTTTGAACAAAGAGTATACTAAGTTTATGATTTTCCAAGGTGGACAATCACATGACTTAAACTGATTTTTGTGTACTAGTATTCGGATATAACCAGTAAGCAAATCAGTCATATGTTTCTTAAAACTGAACGAAATATGATGGTGCAAACTGCAAATATCCCGGAACGATATGCACTAAACTGTTATACATGTGTACAACAGTCATTTAAATGCGCACGGGAGTTTGGTTTAAACATTTTCATTTCCAAATTTTGTACAGAAACAATACAAAGACATGCAATCAACGACAGGACCAGAAGGAAAGCGTAAACGCTTATTTAGCTCTTTTCCTAAGCATTGTAAACAATAAAGTTTGCAATTTGTTTTGGATAGACAACACGCATTACTGACAGTTTTTTGAATATGAATAAATACGGGAGTTTGAAGTCTTACCCCGAGGAATCTCACGGTTAAAATATAACTCCAGTTGCTCGGGGTTATGTATTAAACAATAGCGCTCATTAGCTTTACCACGGGTTAGAGTGCATCATTTTGAGTTATGTGCACTACTTATCCCCGTGGAATTTCATCCAATCTTAAGAAGTCTATGGCCGATTTTCTGAATGGTTCTGTCCGAATACTGCTTCACAGTAATTGATTTTAGTCACGTTATTGTCTACTTTGTTTTCGCTGCATTGAAACTTCTGGGACTTTTTATAATTGAGTTAAACTACCGTTGGAATTGCGCTCAATTCAGTGACAAACCGAAAATAGCATCTGAATAAGTACATGTTGTAACTTGTTCCATGTTTAGTCAAATGCAGTAACTATTGGGGTGTGTTTAGCCATGAACAGGGCCTGAGACAGAGCGGAAGTAAGCATTAATTATCGTTCGCCTGATTATTTAAGCTTACCCTGTCTTCCACATTGACTTTAGCTGATTCGAAACTAACTGGCAAAATTGAAGACAATAATTACAAGACTCTCACGGAATAAAAATCGATTAAGGACTTATGGGTGGTCACTGTATATACATAAATGAAGATTTACCTGTATAAAAAAGCATTGTTTATTTTGTCAACAATGCTACATTCTTTAGCATGCTTTATCATGGGACTGTTGAATATGTTGCAAATACATGGATTTGTGTATACATGATTGTGAAATGAGTGGTCAGCTCAGAGCAAGTGAGTCATTTTTCAGTTACTTCCGGGTTGAAATCGTCGGACCCATTTTTCTTAGCTTTTTGAAAAAAAATAAGCCAGATTTTTCGATGTAGTCATTGACTTCAATCATACAAGAACCTGAAACAAAAGGCATGTCATCTTTCAGCAAACAATAAGCTCACACGAGCCGCCCAAAGTTACCCACTTTCAGAATTTTCCAGAAAAACATGTTTACGCTAACTTTTCCCAGAGAAATGCATTTCCATGACCCCAAAATAATCCTTTATTTGTCAGATTATGTATCCTAGACATTTAGGCTTTGCGTAATTTTTATTCAAATGCATTCCATTTTCCAGGAAATGGGTCCCACGAAAACCAGTTACATTTCCAATTTTACATAAAGCTATTTAAAGTTTTAAAACAATAACTATATTAAGTCATTCCAAGTATCTGTGACGTCTATTAGCAATAAATACACAGCATCATTTGATTGACAGATTCAAGAAAACAGTAGATTTCTGTTTCACATACCCCACCCACTCATGTCAATATTGATAAATCCTTAAACGATGTTCATGTATCTGGATATGTTTGATTCAATGTTGGAATTTATTTTGAAACCAAAAGTGTTAACGAATCTCATTTCAGAATAATGCATTATGCGGAAACTTTCAACAGACAGATAATTTCACTGGTAAAATAAGTTCTCATTCGAAAGGTCATCGTGAAGAACTGAATTAATTTTCAGTATGCTGACGAGTTTTCAAAATTTGACTTCATGCAGTAAAAGAGACTGACTTCATAATCATACAAAAGATTTGGTTTGAAACCATACCGATGTTATGTAGTTCGTGACGATAAGACAATGTGATCAGGAACCGGTCGAGATTCGAATCTAGGCAAATCGTTGTGCATTTCATAGTCTTATCGTGATTAAGATCAACAGAAATGTTTGCTTTAATGTCTGAAATAGGTCTACGATGTTCGTATAAGGGCGGAAATATAATTTTACGTAAGGTCGTAACCACATTTTACGTAACACTATTTATCAAGTTTAATACTAATATATTTTATCGTTGTGACCTTTGCTTTTTCAGTGACACGACAGTGACCTTGAAATCAGAATGCATTGTGGCCAGTATAAGAAGTTACAGTGATAAGTCAGATATCGAGTCTTATCACCTCAATCACCAGTACCGCATGATCACGAACTGTTTCCATGACACCACAAATCATACACTTGTCGAAAGGTGTCATCACCCGGATGCCCACAGTATGGCCGACAGAGTTCCTGTAACGTCACGGTCAACTGGTCATACTTACTGGAATTACGCATGCGCAGTTTGCAATGGCGACAATGGGAACTTAATGGAGTGGACGCCGATTGCTTTAATTAAAATGGCCATTCCATATTTTTCGAGTTCATTACAACAGATGCATTTGCCCGACACGTATGAACAATTGCTACAACTTTTAAGCTCACCAAGGTTGGGGGATATTATTTATACACGACCCGTAGACACACTTGCGAAAGGCCATAAATGCATAACAGACGGCTCGTTTCATGCTCGATTCTGTCGAGATAATACATTTGCTAATGAAGACTGGTTGATTGAATCTTGTAGACAGCTATATTGCCCAGTGCGGGACAACAAAGCTGTCATTTACACAAATATTTTCTGTTTTGTTTGCCTTTCTTCTGCACAACTGAATGTTGATGGTCCGGGCTGCAACATTGACGACGAAATCAGGACAAACCAAGGATATATGCTTGCGCTATTGAACTACAAAGCACAACCAGAAACGGCTGCAATACAAGACGTGGCCCGAAGGAATGACGAGAGCTGTAAATGTGCCGAGATTTATGACCCATATCTGGTGAGCATTTTCTTCGAACCGTGCCTAGATTTCCGACAAGGTCTGCATTAAACCATTTGCACGTAAACTATGCAAAAGGTGGCTAGAAGCTAGGTATCTGAAATGCATTTTTGGGATTGCACTAACGAAGCGAACATAATGATTACTGTTCAAGTAACCAGGTTACCAATGATGTTGCAAACTTGGCATAAACGTATACACTGTACAACAATATCCAGTTGGCTAGTCGTGCCATAGATAAAATCATTGGAGTCACGGCTTGTTGGGGGTCACAAGTAACTATTTCTTGGTTAACCTTGGTTAATGCTGGTACAGCTGATCTATGCAGACTATGGTTTTGTATCAGTATGGGGCGAATTTTATATACACATGGAAATAAGTTAGGGAACACTTTTAGCCCTTGGGGAAAGTTTAAAAAAATCCCACCGGGGTCCAACTGGTGTTTTTCTTTTGCTCCGGAGTTAGTAGGTTATTCGGCGCCCAGGGATCTCCATCGTCGGGCAGCTTACTCAGTCTGTGAGTCCTGGTTTTTGATTCATCAGGATGTTTATCATGATTTATTTGTTTGTTCTTGATGATTCATTGACTAGTTAGAGATTCACCACGAGGACCGAATAACTAACTAAATGTTATGAACCACTGCAGAAGCTGAGGGTGAGGTTATGGCCATGTAAAATCGGTTTAAGCCCGCCAGTAACTTTGTGTTACTGATCGTTCCAAGTCGATACTTCTGTGGTGGTTCTTTTTGTTTTATGTCTTAGTGTTTAAATTTTTTTTGTGCTGTTGGCGCCTTATGTATGTTTTCATATTTTTAGTTAAGTTAAAGTAACTGAGTGGCCACCTATTGGGAAAATAGCTGCTCATTCGGCTTACGATATGTTTCATGGTATAAGTACCTGATTGTTAGTTTGGTTTTTTCCCACCTCGGTTTTTGGAGTGGGAATCTTTTTCTGATTGCGCCTTTTCCTGATCTTTGCCTACTTGTACCTTTTTCCTGTTTTCTGGCGATACTGAATTTTTTATCACATATATTTCATACCTAGTCCTAGCTAAAGACCAATTTATGGAAAGTCACAACATTTTGTCTTTGTGCTACAGAGGATTCAATATGCCATATGTGAAAAACTCCACTTTTGCTGAATACAAGTTTGGCTTTTTGCTTCTGCACACCGCAAAACTCAATTTTTGAAAGCAAAACAGGAATAAAATGTTGAATCTGATCGTTCTGAATGAATAAACGACTTCGGACCTAAAACTTCATGCTTCATCTCCAAACCAACTAATCATACAAAATCTACAGTTTGCATTGATTTCTATGGAAAGTAAAATTCTTGGATATTTTGCAAACTACGCCGTAAAGGAATAATTCCGCTAGGACACTATAACCAGAACGTACATGTTTAGATTCCTAAAGGGTCATATCGAATATATGGCCCAACATTAACAACCTGCAAAATGTATACCCAAAGAACAAAACGTGGACATGAAACCTACACTCGGAAAAGTATGGGCCTACCACCAACAGTCGATCAGAAAATAAAGAATTTATGATCAAAGTTCCACAAGCAATACTAGTATCTCAGCTTTATGCTTACGAAAAAATTACGACAACGTGAGTTCAAATAATGAAGTTATCGCAAAGACTAGCAGTGCGTTTCTTAAATTTAGCAAACATTTTCTGAATCAAAGATGGCCGCTCTCCGCCGCAGTTTATGTTTGATGCTCACCATTTTCACATAGAGGCAACTTTGGAGACTACAGATGCTGACAAATTGTCAACATTTCTCATAATTTTTACAAAGAATGAAATATACAGTCCAAAGTTGGCAGTCACATTATTACAGGTGTTCCCTAACTTATTTCCATGTGTATATTTTCATAAAAATGCCATATTTATTATTAATGTGATTGGTCGTTGGTCAGTCGGTAATGAGAAATACCATCTTTATTCTTGATTATTAGATTGTTCATGTGTTGATGGCTGATTAGCTCTACGCTATCAGTTGCAAGCAGAGCAAGTTGAAGAAACTGGCGATGACCCATTTATCCTGGCTTTGCGCTTTCTGTGCTTTCTTTCAACATATCAGATTCTCTATTCTTCATAATGAGACGCCCCTTTGTAGATGAGCCAGCGCACTTTTGATCGATCATGAACAGCCTACTACAAAGACCATAGTGGTCTGTTGAAGTCCTACATTGAGACTTTTAGGGTGTCTTTATTGCGTTTTTGCCTGGTCACCTTGCGTTCCCTCCATCATATAATTTTTGTTGGAAGTCGCTCATTAGGCATTCTAATAGCAAGACGAGTTCATCTCAGCTCTACTAGCTTTAAGACCAGATGCATGCTCTTCATCCCTGCCTTCTTCACGACATGTGTTTGGAACCTTGTCCTGACACTTGATTTTAACCAAATTGCTTAAGCAGCTTAAGTGGAAATTGAAATGATTAAGTCTCTTTGCATGACATTGGTATACTGTCCAGGTCTCTGTATATCCAGTTGGCAGTACCGCAGCCGTGTAGACTTTCAGCTTGGTGCCAAGTTTGATTCCATTTCGCTCCTAGGCATTTGCACGGAATCTTTCAAATGCCACATTGGCTTTTGCAGTTCTGGCAATGGTCGCATCACCAATGTGTACTGCTCTGAAGAGAGTGCTTCCCAGGTAAGTGAAATTATCAACAACTTGGGTTTTTGTTTATTCACAGTAATGGCTGTTACATTGTATGGATTTCCATTTGCTGGTTGGTGTACAACCTCTGTCTTTTTGTGCTGATTGTAAGGTCTAAATTACTAGTATCACATGATTGTAGACCTTGCATGTTTGCCTCCTACCTGGTTGTTTATACATATTGTCTGTAACCTTCTTAGATAACTTGCCATCAAAGCGGCATCTGATAGGACAACCGGTATCACGACGCTAAAACGCATCCATGAGCATGGCAGAAAACACCATGCTGAACAGAGTTGCTGCCACCACACAACACTGTATGATACCATTTGTCACCTGAAATGGTTCAGAGAACTATTCATCATTTTGAACACTAGCTACATGTACTGAAGTTTTCTGCCCCCATTTCCAATATAGCATCTTTATTTGTAAGAAGTGCTTTCGTCTTCACTGAGCAAATAGGTGGCTCCAGAACATTTTGGGTTATAAATGGTTTTCAGTGCATCATGAAATTTCTTCATGTCTTTTGCTGTTTTCTGTCTCAGTCAGGAGTCGTGCATATCCCTGAACTTGGTCTGGGCTGTCTTACAAATGCTGCTGTAGGTTGATTTTTGTATAATACTCTTGAGCTAGTGTCATCTTAATGATCTAAACTGTCTTTTTCGTATTACGGGGTATTATCATGTTTTTATAAAAATGCCTCTCAGTTATGAGAAAGACCATTTTTATTTCTTGATTCATTGATTAAATTGTTCATGTGTGTTTAATTCTTTTACAGAAACGTTGTCGACCGCTGTTCTGTCGTGCAGGAGAAATAAGGAAAGGCTGTCGATGTATAGTGCTATTGAAAAACTTTACAGGGTTGCCTGTTGCTCTAATTACCAAGGTGAAACCCGGATCAAAAGTGCCGGATACTCTCACAAGTCGCCAACTTCAGGAACTTCACGCTGCGCTTGAAGAAGCTTTAGAAACTGTCGCTATGAATACAACGGTAGAAATCGTCGTGACACTTAAGCAGCAAAATGTGACAAGACAGACATACCTTTGTATGGCGATCGTGCAGTCTGATCCTGGTGTCGATACCAAACTAGCTATGAGACCATTCTTGAAATATCTAGACGCTGACATCAAACTAGACCTCAAAATTGGCAGACTTTATTTCTCGGCAGCTCTTACTACCAAGGCTAGAATATGGATAGGACCGAGCCAAAATCATACGCCATATGAATACAGGGGGTACTGGTTGGGATCGAAAACAAATGAATTAGTACAAATATATGCAGATGTTTCCTACCTGAATAGTAGAGTACATGCATATAAATACCAAAAATTGTCGAGATTGGTTTATTGCAAACAGGTGCAACTTGACACTACAGAGTACGCTTATATCGATGACGATATTGTTATGGTCAATGCTACGGACCTGATAATTTCAACCTCTGACTATTACCCGGTATCACCATCAGAGATCCGAGTATGTGCCGACACTTACCTCATGATAGCCCGTGGGAAAGCGGTTAACTCTGCTCGAGCACTTTCTTCTGTGGTCCTTATGCTCTTTGTTTCTGTTTTCATAGTGTAGATATGTAAAATAAAATATAAAATGTTTCATCTATTAAATATGGCTTTTTTTCACTAGTGAAGTAAAAATCACCATATTATAATCACTGATTCTTCCAGTCGCTTGATAAGTTTCATTTCAGATCTTCAAATGCATAAAACTACATTATTTGTTGCTGAAACACCAACTGAAAAATCAACTGAGTACTACAAGACGGCGAGGAATAATTTGTTACAGAATATTTTTCATACCGTCTTCTTCTTCGATATGTTTGTAACACACCATACGTTAAATATAGGTGGTATGCACCTTTATAGGAAAAAAAGAGCTCAAAGCGTCCTAGCGTTTTACTTGCGTTTTATTTTCGGAGTGGCAATTCTAAGAAAACAGTCAATAGCCAGTCAATAGCGAAAACACCCTGTAAGTATCGGAAAAAGCAACTTAAAATGGCCACTTACAGCCCAGCAGGCACATGACGTCATAATGACGTCAGATCAACGTCGATGCGACGTCATGACGTCGCATCGAAGTTGATATGGCGTCATTATGACGTCATGTGCCCGCTGGGAGGCAACTGTCTGTAGCCACTAGCCTAAGGTATTTTGGCTTTCTACAGTCACCTCCCCAATATGACCTGACGTGTATTTTGTTACTGTTTTGTCTTCCGTTAATAGTTTAAAAAGGCTTGCATTTCTCTAAGCTTACCGGTTCATAAGTGATTCGGCATATTTTTTGTAATGTGATTATATTTTTTCTTATGTTTAATGTTTTCTTGCAACAACAAACATGTATAAAAATACAACAACACAGTCCCAGCTGGTTGTAATAGAATATTATATAGATTGACTCTGGTATCAGATGTAAAGGTTCTGCCTCTGTGTGACCTCCGTATAAAAAGATAATAAACAAACGAGCCTTAAAAATCATTTCTTATACAAAAAGCTTTCATCTATAATTGTCTACTTTGCAAATGAGTAACATGACGCTGTTAAAATAATCAGGTGGCTTCTTTAAAAAAGTGTTGTTTTTCTTTTACATCTTTGAGCCTACATTGAGTTTTTTTTTTTCTATTTATTGAGCAGGTACACATGGACTAGTGTTCGTCTTTTGCAAAGGACGTATTCTAGTTTGTTTGCGTCGTCGTTTTAATTTGTGTCTCAAAGTTCGAGTACAAAGTAAGTAGGTGCTGAACTTTCTACATTTTTTTTTTCTTTTTTAGTTATTAGCAGTAGCTTGATCACAATAAATATTTTCATCGCCTTTTTATACAAATCGTGGATACTCGTTAAAAGTAGTAAGACAAGATATTTATTGTCGAGGCGGCATTAACCCAGAACTTCTTCTCTAGACCTGTCTTCCATGACCGCTTGTGTGTATTTTTAATTGAATAAGCTGAATAAGATCCATCAGCTATGTTTAATAGGACAATAATAGGGCTATAAAATGTCTAAATGTATTATTTTATATAAATGTATCAATTTTATATTACCCGTTCCAATGCGATACTTCTGTTGTGGTTCTACTTGTTTGTTTTATGTTTTGGAGTCGAACGTTTGTGCTGTTTGAACCTTATGTACGTTTTCATAGTTTTAGTTAAGTTCGGGTAACTGAGTGGCCGCCTATTGAGAAATAGCTGCTCACTCGGCTACCGAAATATTTTCTAAGCACCTAATTGTCAATTTAGTTTTTAGACAACCTCTGTTTTTGGAGTGGGATTTTCTCTGATTAAGCCTTTTCCTGATCATTGCCTACTTATGCTAAACATACGGATTAGAATTTGCTCTACCCTTATGTTTTTAGCATAAGCTTTTGGCCAATCCACAGAGAGTTCAGTGGGGTTAATTGCTTTTTAAACCTCAGCAAGACCTGATAATGCCAAAACATTGATATCAGAGTTATTATTAGTGTACCTGTCGCATTAGTACATGTATGTTAAGTATTGATTATCAACCATGAGTTCTAATGAAACAAAACAATAAGCCAGAATTAAAATTAGATCAGGAAAAGGTGCAATCAGAAAAAGATTCCCACTCCAAAAAACCGAGGTGGGAAAAAAAAACAACAACAATCAGGTACTGATACCAAGAAAACATTTCGTAAGCCGAATGAGCAGCTATTTTCCCAATAGGTGGCCACTCAGTTACCTTAACTTTACTAAAAATATGAAAACACACATAAGGCGCCAACAGCAAAAAAAATTCAAACACCAAGACATAAAACAAAAAAAAAAAAAAAACACCACAGGAGTATCGACTTGGAACGATCAGTAACACGCAGTTACTGGCGGGCTTAAATCGATTTTACATGGCCGTAACCTCACCCTCAGCTTCTGCAGTGGTTCATAACATTTAGCTAGTTCTTTGGGCCTCATGGTGAATCTCTAACTAGTCAATGAATCATCAAAAACAAACAAATAAATCAAGATATACATCCTGGTGAATCAAAAACCAGGGCTCACAGATGAACACATTTAAAATGATAGACTTATATCATGAGGAAACACACGGAATGTTGGGCCAGAGACCTACGTGAACAAACACTGTAGGAACCAGTGTATGTGCAATAAACAACATGCAAATTGGAACCATGACTCCATTCTTGTGTTTTATAACACATATAATAAATATCCAGGTAAATGGAAGGAAATCAGAACATATGTGCTCTCAGCATATTGTGTAAACGGGAAAGCATATGTGCCTTTTTTATTTGATTTTGATATAGTAAATTTTCCTTTTTTGGATGGTGACGTTCCTCGTCGTGCTTCTTATGGTGTATACATTTCGCAACTTATTAGGTTTGCTAGAGTCTGCAATCATGTTACAGACTTCAACGCTCGAAATAAATGTTTAACGGCAAAACTTCTCCAACAGGGCTATCGGTATCATAAACTTCGAAAAACCTTTTCTAAATTTTATCGTAGACACTATGAATTGATTTCCAAATATAATGTTGGGTTAAAGACACTTTTAAGTGAGGGCCTTTCGGAACCTGAATTTTATGGTGACTTGGTTTACAAATTAAAGAAACTTAAAGGAATAAATGATTTTTCTCTTCAGTTCGGAAAAATCATATCACGTTACAGACGTATAGGTTATAACTTGAATGTTATGCGACAGTCTGCATGCTTAGTTTTTAACCCAATCATGGTTGATAACTATGCTGCCTTCTTTAATTGCACGCCGGTGGGTCGGGCGTCAGACTCTATGATGGCCCCGACTTAAAGCTATTTATTTTAGTTGGTTGGGGCCGGAGCTTCTTGTCTGTTGCTTGGCCCACCGGGGTCCAACTTGTGTTTTTCTTTTGCTCCGGAGTTAGTAGGTTATTCGGCGCCCAGGGATCTCCATCGTCGGGCAGCTTACTCAATCTGTGAGTCCTGGTTTTTGATTCATCAGGATGTTTATCATGATTTATTTGTTTGTTCTTGATGATTCATTGACTAGTTAGAGATTCACCACGAGGACCGAAGAACTAACTAAATGTTGTGAACCACTGCAGAAGCTGAGGGTGAGGTTAGGTACCTGTAAAACCGGTTTAAGCCCGCCAGTAACTTTGTGTTACTGATCGTTCCAAGTCGATACTTCTGTAGTGGTTCTGTTTGTTTTATGTCTTGGTGTTTAAAATTTTTTGTGCTGTTGGCGCCTTATGTATGTTTTCATATTTTTAGTTAAGTTAAGGTAACTGAGTGGCCACCTATTGGGAAAATAGCTGCTCATTCGGCTTACGATATGTTTCATGGTATAAGTACCTGATTGTTAGTTTGGTTTTTTCCCACCTCGGTTTTTGGAGTGGGAATCTTTTTCTGATTGCGTCTTTTCCTGATCTTTGCCTACTTGTACCTTTTTTTAGCATACTGTCTAAATAGGCCTTTTTTACGTAAGTCAGATAGAGAATACAAGGCATATTTTATTATGTTTTTATATGTTCTTGATTTTAGCGAACGAAAAGAACATGTTAACTTTTTAAGCATATTTTCATAGATTTTTTTTTATCTCGGCTTTGCATCTGACACTTGTCTTCCGGTGCGTTCCTTTACCGGAATGGACCGGAATGGGCCTGATTACCGGAATGGACTACCGGAATGGACATTTATATGTGTCCTTGAGTACGTCTCATTTAGTTTTTTAGGACAGATTGGCCTAGAATATACACAGACAGTGATTAGTTCGAGAATCATGTGGTTTAAGTACAGTTAAATTGTGTTCCGTACGGTCGGATAGCCTAGGTCAGATGCTCATGTATACTTATATAGGTCCTTGTCACAGTGCCAGCACATTTTACTCATATCTACTTCTATTCATCCCTGTGTTTGCTATAGAACAACCACTGGTGATCTCTCTATATGTATTTCAATCAAAGAAACAGGTCTCTGAACAGTGGCCCTACCCCGGACCCCACCACTGAGCTACCCTAACCACCCTGGAAAGTCAAGTTTGCTATTCTGAGATGGATTTTATCTTATGCAAACTATTCATACGACTACAAAAGTGCATTTTATGCAGATAAAATACATTTAAAGCATCCAAAGCCATAGCATAATGTCCATTCCGGTAGTCCATTCCGGTAATTATCTCTGTGACTACCATTGTCCCGTTTTATCTGTTTAGTCAACGGAATGAGGAACCAAATTGACCTTTGCCACGACATGTTTACGAAATGGCATTATAATTATTTGTTTAAGACAATTTTATCAATTAAATTACATCACATCAGTTGAATGGAACATACACACAAACAAGATGTCATTACTAACAGTTGAACTGTTCTTACTTTAACATATCTTATAATAAGCGGGCCACTGTAATGTGCTGTAGAAGCAGTATTAGTAGTACAAGCTGTGTAGTACAAGAAACAGCAGAAATAATAATTTAATGATAATACTTATCAAAGTTAATCTGTGTTTTATGGTGTACCTGGCATCTCAGACAAACAAAAATACATTTAATGTGTACGCTATGTCTTACTAAAATGGCTAAAATTCCAGTTGTTTTATATATATATTTTTAAACATCTCAACCATTTGGTTTGACTTAAGGCCCTGTTGAATTACTAAAAACGTCATGTTCGCCATATTTGTTCAGGCTCCGTCTAACTGCTGGTGCGATTGTGTCTTTAATCAAGTCAAATTCCTCTGTCATTTCAATTGTTTTGTTGGTGTCAGGACCCCAATTTTGTAACCTAGCTCCCCAGTAATGGAGCATGCGCAGAATGTCTGGGTCTGCAGTTGTCCCAACACCATTATTTAAATAATGGCTATGTATGCCAGGATGTCGAATTGCGGAAATTTTATATAAAGGCTTCGTCAAAGCATTTGCTACTTTCTTTGTTATTCTCGTTATTTTTTCTATTGTCATTGTTTTTGATCGGTTACCTTGTCCTAACATAAGAAAGTTTGGCATAAGTATCTGTGACACGTTCGCGGACTGCTTCAAAAGATAACGAACTAAATATAGCCTCTCCGTGTCTTTCAAGCAAACCGGAAATTCGTCCATATCTATAGACATCTGCCACATTGAATCTTTACCGTATTTCTTAATCACGTGACTATAACAATTCACTTGATGTCTCATAATTTTGCCACCATTATTGCTTGCATTCCATGGCCACTCGATGTAAGTTATTAGTCCGTTTTCTATGTATTTTGATAAACTGGAGTCCAGTCTTTCATGGTGGTATACAAAATGGTCACACAGATACACATGTTCCACCCCAGCGTAAAATAGAAAGTGTAACCACTGTTTCAATTCATTGATTGTCCATTTAGCGAGATCGTTTTTGTATATTCTTGTCATTAAAATTTCTGTTAAGAAGTATTTCTTAGAACTGTTGTAGGTGCGATTGAATGCGTTAAAATTAAGTTGAGTCATTTTCACTGTACTTGAAACACGAGCACAATTTCCGTTTGTACATGATTCAAGCGATCCAGTGGATGCATGCGTTTTATCTTTATTTTTCGCACTGTGAATTGTAATGCTACTTTTAAACAGAAACTGATCTTTCGAAAATTCTTTGAACGACTGAGTTCCAACAGAGGTCCACAAAAGAAAGAAACACGTAGTGTACGCTCCAATGGCCACTATAAAATAATACCAACATCTTCTCGATATGGTTTTTGACATTCTTGTGTATCTAAGATGCTACTGTTGCTGTTTATTGTTCATCCGTCTGGTCGCGGACCTGTGAAATTCAAGATTCAAGATTCACTTTAATTACTTCATTTATAACAAATGTATTGATTAATCTGAACATGCACTAATTGGAACGCATAAACACATTTAGTCATTGACCACACTTTATATGTTCTTAACTTTCAATAAATTAGCAGTAAGACAGGAAGTTAATAATTGAGAAAGTTCAGTAGTAGTACAAGAGCTAGAATTTACAATAAATCTAGCTTTGTATGGTCTTTTGTGAAGCTTAGGTAACCAATACATCGTAGGAAGTTTGTCTTGGCCTTCATTGACACAAACATAAAACTTAACAGGTAAATCGTTTAAGTGGGCATTAACTACAGACATTTCATCAGTATCTGTCTCCAGATAAGCCTTGGTACCATCAAGCTCCTGTTTTAAGGTGTTAACGTAGTGAAGCCTACAAACAGCAACAACATTGTTTGCGGCTTTGTCTGCCGGAACCAAGACAAACTTTCTGTGGAATTCTTGGATACCCTGTTTCAAATGCCTAAATGACGATTTAGGTTTAGGAGGTAAAAGATTAGTATTTTGTGAATAAAACTTTATACGTTTATCCACTATAGTGAAGATACTTCTTTTCCATTCTTTAAGAGCATTATCCTCAACACCCTCTCGTTTACACCATCGATTACCGAAATCATTCAATGCAGATGCAATCTCCTCTCTACATTTGTCGAAATTGATGTAGGAAGGGAATCTATATTTCGGACCTTTAGAAACAATTTTACGAATTCTAGAATCCGAAAATATTTTTAAATTTCCAGTAACTATATGTCCGGCTGGTTGATAAACAAATTTTGAATCTTTACAATCTCAAGACTTAGGAGTATTAGCATGGATATCAAGATCAGAAACAAGTTTATTAAAATTAAAAATAGTATTTCTGATTGGTTTATTATATTTGTAACAAATAATAGGAGGTTCTGAATTTTGGAAGTACGTAGGTATAGACTGTATCACTAATTTATCCTGGAATATGCTTGGTAAATCAATAAAGTCAATTCCTTTATTAATGAAAGGAATTTTAATAAAACTTCTAATGTGATTAGATTCGGAATCGATAAATGGACGAAGAGCATGCTGAGTATCACATCTTGTTAACAGTGCAGCGTCATACATTTGATGATTTCTATCGTAAAATATATTAGCCTCTGTGTCCAAGGAACGTAATACAGCAATAGGTAGAGAACTAAGATAAGACAGCATTGGATGTCGACCGTGAATCCTTAGTTTAACAGCTAAATCATTAAGGGAAGTGTTCAATTTCATTGTAGCGCACCGTTTACGTTTGTCATTACCCTTTTTCCGTATACCATGAGATCTAGATTTACGTTTACGAGACTCTGAAAGTGTAAGTACATCAAAATCGGGCATTTTGGAAATATTACCCTCATGGTAAATGTTGTCGTTAAATCCCAGTGGAAAGGGTGTTTGCAATAATTTTATCCATTTAAGTTCAGTTTCAAATCGTTTGATGTTTTTGAATCTAACAGAAGAATTTTCATCATATGAGATTTTCAAATCATCAAATCTTGTTAACCCTTATCAGAGGCAGCTTATATCTATAATTTCGTTTTCTGCATTTTAAACAACCAAAGTGATCATAAAACATGTTGGCTTAACGAAGAGCACGTATGTGAACATGGTGGTATACAATTAGAGGACTTGGAAAATATGAATGCAGTCATCCAGTGTATTCTGTCGGCCCTACGTTTGTAGTGGGCGGCGTTTTACATTTACACACTTCGGTATATCGTTTCCACATATTAATAAATGACTATCAGCTAACACATAGATGTGACCGCGTTATAATCAACAAAGGTGTAATTCTCTTTGGCTCCATGTTTCCAAATCGATAGGGTCCTTAAAGAGGCTTAACTAAATGATAGCCGAAACCGCGGTATGGCCCATCCACTTTGTCATTAATACGTTCGCTGCTCTAGGATCTCAGTTTTATTTTCATTTGCTTTTACTGCAGCTGGTGTTGTGCCGTGAGGCGGCCCTAAAACGTCTCCCCGTACATCATCCATAGTGCATATTATATTTTCCTTTTGGTCCTATGAGATAAGCGAGGGTATTCTGAGGAGTCAGAAATTTTTTATCGGTTTAGATTCCTTTTCTAACCAACGTTTAATATATTTTGCCCCATTTGGTTCATAATAGTCTTTGTATCGACTATCCTATTGAAAATTGCAAAATAACAGTAATTCTCTTTGGTTCCATGTTGCCAAATCTATAGGGTCACTGAAGAGGCTTAAATAGCCGAAACCGCAGTATGGCCCATCCCCATTCTCATTGATACGTTCGCTGCTCTTAAAGAAGCTCAGTTTTATTTTTATTGTCTAGTTTATTATAATAGTGCTCGAGATATTGAAACTACATAATGCATCAACATTGATCAGGTTTCAAGATCATAGGACTTTCGGTTCTGGAGAAGAGAACTGTTAAACGTTTTACCATAGACATGTATAGGCATGGCGGCCATCTTGGTTATGTCACATAACCAAGATGGCCGACATGCCTATACATAACTTATGTGATGGCCGTTTATATCAGCCTTTGCTACCTCTCAAGAGGAAGCTTTAAATGTAATTAGACTTTGATTGGCCAAGAAGTTTCAGAGATTTTATGACCATATACGTTTGTTTAGCACCGAAGCAAAGACAGACAAATACATTGAAATAAATATTCTGTACATTTGCACATTTGCTACAAGTTCTACAATCAATCTTGCCCATTTAAATGCATTTGTGAACAAATTAACAATTGACATTGGTGTAAAATAAACCAAGGTCATCTCAACCATTACGATTTATATAAACATTGTAGTGCTTGTGTCCCTTATGCTACATGGCAACTTTCAAAATCATAGGACATCGTGTTCTACAAAGAAAGTTTCATAGGTTACCATATATGGGCATATATGCATGGGCATATAATCTTGGTCATTTATATAAACATGCGTCATCATTCCCTCTGGTCGAGGCTCAGAATGAAATTTGGCTGTACCTGGTCAAACTGATTTACAGAACATTTTTTTCAGTAGTGAGCGGTCGGAGGACGGACCAAAGGATCATTGGTATACTAAAAGCTCGCCATGTGAGCATTCCGCTCAGGTGAACTAGAAACTAACATCTCAGCCATTTAAAATGAGTTACAGTCCTGTTGAATTGCTAAAAACGTCATATTCGCCATATTCTTACAAACTTCGTATAACTGCTGGTGCGATAGTGTCTTTAACCAAGTCAAATTCCTCTGTCATTTCGATTGTTTTGTTGGTGTCGGGACCCCAGTTTTGTAACCTAGCTCCCCAGTAATGGAGCATGCGTAGAATGCCTGGATCTGCAGTTGATTCCACACCATTAATCAAATAATGGCTATGTATGCCAGGATGTCGAATTGCGGAAATTTTGTATAAAGGCTTCGTCAAAGCATTTGCTACTTTCTTTGTTATTCTCGTTATTCTTTCTATAGTCATTGTTTTTGATCGGTTACCTTGTCCTAACATAAGAAAGTTTGGCATAAGAATCTGTGACACTTTCGCGGACTGTTTCAAAAGATATCGAACTAAATAAAGTCTGTCCGTGAATTTCAAGCAAACCGGGAATTCGTCCATATCTATAGACATCTGCCATATTGAATCTTTTCCGTATTTCTTAATCACGTGACTATAACAATTGACTTGATGTCTCATAATTTTGCCGCCATTATTGCTTGCATTCCATGGCCATTCGATGTTAGTTATTAGTCCATTTTCTATGTATTTTGATAAATTGGATACTCGTCTTTCATGGTGGTATACAAAATGGTCACACAGATACACATGTTCCACCCCAGCGTAAAATAGAAAGTGTAACAACTGTTTCAATTCATTGATGGTCCATTTAGCGAGATCGTTTTTGTATATTCTTGCCATTAAAATTTCTGTTAGGAAGTATTTCTTAGAACTGTTGTTGGTGCGAGTCATTGCATTAAAATTAAATTGAGTCACTTTCACTGTACTTTAACTACGAGCACAATTTCCGTCTGTACATGATTCATGCGATACAGTGGCTGCACGCTTTTTATCTTTCCTTTTCGCACTGTGAATTGTAATGCTACTTTTAAACAGAAACTGATCTTTCGAAAATTCTTTGAACGACTGAGTTCCAACAGAGGTCCACAGAAGAAAGAAACACGTAGTGTACGCTCCAATGGCCACTATAAAATAATACCAACATCTTCTCGATATGGTTTTTGACATTCTTGTGTATCTAAGATGCTACTGTTGATGTTTATTGTTCATCCGTCTGGTCGCGGACCTGTGAAATTCAAGATTCAAGTTTCACTTTAATTACTTCATTTATAACAAATGTATTGATTAATCTGAACATGCACTAATAGGAACGCACATTAGTCATTGACCACACTTTATATGTTCTTACCTTTCAATAAATTAAACGACTCTTTGCTGATTTGTGGTTTCATTAAATGTTTTCTAAATTCGTGATGACAAATCAAGTTTTTAGAACGAAGCCGAGACAGCTGTGGATGAATCATTCCTAATTTGTATTTATGAGAAATACTGGGATAAAAATATAAGCAATCTTGAGAGCTTGAATTATAATATATACTTTGCCTAAATCGATCAATGGATACATATAATTCAAACATGCATGTTTCGTTTAATCTCAACATTTTATAGTTTATATCAAACATTTGATAGTATATATCAAATAAATTATGTTATTTATTTGGAAACAATGCTAAATGTCAAATTGATCAATTCAAGTTATTATTTCATCAGTAAATTCCTCTGTTATCACATCTAAACAGGTCAAAAGGAAATGATCATATTATGTCTTTTCTTAAGACATTAACAAAGGATGATGTAACATATGCGGGTTACCTTAAGTTTCATTATTTCTGATAATAAACATACAATGATGCATGCACATTAAATAAATTTTAGGCATGATGTATATGTAATATTCTTTCTTATTTTTTTCTTTGTATAATTTATATAAATATAATATGTATTGGTATTTATTGAAAACAATGACCAGAAACCGATTCAATATGCCTATTTTATTAACCAAAGTGACACACTAACATTAACTTTCATGAATAAACCTTTGGTGGTAAACAATTTATCTGACCGAAGCACTGGACGGAGAGCATATATATGGTATGACTACTGAAGATACATAATATATTGCATGACATGTAATATGGAACGATCAAAAGCTACATTAATATTGTATCTACTTTTCGATTGTTGACCGGGCAGACAGACAAAACTACACACTATTTGAAAAGTTGTCATTATGTGACAATTTTAAAGGTATTTTATCTGGTTTGCGTATGGCTGATTTTAACTGCGTACATGGTACGCACAGCGAAAAATCGTGTGTGCATACGCAGTTCGCATCGTTATCTACTTCGCTGCTTGTGCAATTGAAGAAAAATAATGTTTGAAAATGATGGAATTCATACGAACCTGTACAGTGTAATAAATCAGCTTCTCCTAAATGGGTTTGAGCTGTATAATGAGAAATTATACACAGGCAACAGCCGTCATTGATGGCAGTTAATCAGCATTCTATATTCAAATCTTGTTAACCCTTATCAGAGGCAGCTTATTTCTATAATTTCGTTTTCTGTATTTTAAACAACCAAAGTGATCATAAAATGTGAACATGGTGATATACAATTGGAGGACTTGGAAAATACGAATGCAGTCATCCAGTGTAAATCTGTCGGCCCGACTTCGGTATATCGTTTCCACATATTAAAAAATGACTATCAGCTAACATTTAGACGTGATCGCGTTATAATCAACAAAGGTGTAATTCTCTTTGGCTCCATGTTTCAAAATCGATAGGGTCACTAAAGAGGCTTAACTAAATGATAGCCGAAACCGCGGTATGGCCCATCCACTTTCTCATTAAAACGTTCGCTGCTCTAACGATCTCAGTTTTGTTTTTATTTGTTTTTACTGCAGCTGGTGTTGTGCCGCGTGGCGGCCCTAATTCGTCTCCCCGTACATCATCCATAGTGCATATTATATTTTCCTTTTGGTCCTATGAGATAAGCGAGGGTATTCTGAGAAATCAGAAATCTTTTATCGGTTTAGATTCCTTTTCTAACCAACGTTTAATATAATTATTTTGCCCCATTTGGTTCATACTAGTCTTTGTATCGACTATCCTGTTGAAAATTGCAAAATTACAGTAATTATCTTTGGCTCCATGTTGCCAAATCTATAGGGTCACTGAAGAGGCTTATATAGCCGAAACCGCGGTATGACCCATCCCCATTCTCATTGATACGTTCGCTGCTCTTAAAGAATCTCAGTTTTATTTTTATTGTCTAGTTTATTATAGTGCTCGAGACATTGAAACTACATACTGCATCAACATTGATCAGGTTTCAAGATCATAGGACTTTCGGTTCTGGAGAAGAGAACTGTTAAAAGTTTTACCATAGACATGTATAGGCATGTCGGCCATCTTGGTTATGTGACGGTCATCTATATCAGCTTTTGCTACCTCTCACCAGGAAGCCTTCAATGAAATTAGACTTTGATTGGCTAAGTGGTTTCAATTTTATGGACATATACGTTTATTTAGCACCAAAGCAGAGACAGACAAATACATTGACATAAATAATCTGTACATTTGCACATTTGCTGCAAGTTCTACAAATAAATAATTTTAATATCTTGCTCATTTAGATGCATTTGTGAACAAATTAACAATTGGCATTGGTGTAAAATAAACCAAGGTCATCTCAACCATTACGATTTATATAAACTTTGTAGTGCTTGTGTCCCTGATGTTACATGACAAGTTTCAAAATCATAGGACATCGTGTTCTACAAATAAAATTTTATAGGTTTAACCATATATATGGGCATAAGCATGGTCACTGCGAAGCTGATCAGCGCCTTTGTTTTTGCTTCACGGACAGTACAATATTCCTTTACTTTCTAAATGTGAGCATTCCGCTCAGGTGAACTAGAAACTAACATCTCAGCCATTTAAATGGAGTTAAGGTCCTGTCGAATTGCTGAAAACGTCACTTTCACCATATGATATCAAATTTCTTCTTACTGCTGGTGCGATTGTGTCTTTAACCAAATCAAATTCGTCGGTAATTTCTATTGTTTTGTTGGTGTCAGGACCCCAATTTTGTAACCTAGCTCCCCAGTAATGAAGCATGCGCAGATCGTTATGGTCTGCACTAGTCGTCATACCATTAATCAAATGATGACTGTGTATTCTAGGAAGTCCAATGTCTGAAGATTTATATAAAGGCTTCGTCAAATCATTTTCTACTTTCTTTGATATTCTCGTTATTCGTTCTATTGTCATTGTTTTTGATCGGTTACCTTGTCCTAACATAAGAAAATTTGGCATAAGTATCTGTGACACGGACGCGGACTGTTTCAAAAGATATCGAACTAAATATAGCCTCTCCGTGTCTTTCAAGCAAACCGGAAATTCGTCCATATCGATAGACATCTGCCACATTGAATCTTTTCCGTATTTCTTAATCACGTGACTATAACAATTCACTTGATGTCTCATAATTTCGCCGCCATTATTGCTTGCATTCCATGGCCATTCGATGTAAGTTAATAATCCCTTTTCTATGTATTTTGATAATCTGGATTCCAGTCTTTCATGTTGGTATACAAAATGGTCACATAGATACACATGTTCCACCCCAGCGTAAAATAGAAAGTGTAACCACTGTTTCAATTCATTAATGGTCCATTTAGCGAGATCGTTTTTGTATATTCTTGCCATTAAAATTTCTGTTAGAAAATATTTCTTAGAACTGCCTTTAAACAAAAACTGTTCTTTCGGAAACTCTTTATATAACGATTGAGTTCGCACAGAGGTCCACAGAACGAAACACGCAATGTACGCTCCAATTGCCACTATAAAGTAATACAGACATCTCCTTGGTATGGTTTTTGACATTCTGAGCTATCTGTGATGCTACTAGTTTAGTGTTCCTCACTGGCCGCGGACCTGTGATAGATTAAACGAGAAATAACTTTATTTATATTAAATCCATTGTTTAACCCAAACATGCATTGACTGGAACGCATTAATAGAACAGTCACTTACCACAGTTTATGTTCTTAACTTGTAAAAACATTATATATACAGTCCAACGTGTCTTAAGCAAGCGGCCAAAGGAAACACTAAAATCGCTTGCTTAAGACAGATGCTTGCATAATGGGGGTTATGTTCTGACACAAGGGTGGGCTTGCTTAAGACAGGTTGGACTGAAAAATAATTAAATAACATTTTACGTATATGCGGTTACATACTTGTTTACTAAATACGTAATGACAAATCACATACGGCTGAAAAATGGCAAACAAACAAACGAACATATAAATACGAGTAATTAATTAATTTTAATGGATTAATCAAATAAATAATATAATTATCATTTAATCGGTCATTTAATGGAAAACTTTTGTACCAATCAGCATCTAAATGAGTCGAAATCTTTCTGTTAGAACACAGCTATTTTTGACCTATTTTGAAATTGCTGCCCCATCGCCATGCATGTGCGTGGACAACAAACGTCATCCTGACTTTCCATTGTCCATCACGACTGACAGTGTCCAAAGGTTTGTAGTGACGAACCATCTATGTACGTGTATATATCTACCTTTTGTATTTAGCTCACCTGAGCCGAATGCTTACAGGTGAGCTTATAGTATACCCATGCTTCGGCGTCCATCGTCGTCCGTCCGTCGTCCATAATTTCAAAGAAACCGCTAGGTCGATTATGTTGAAATTTTATGTGGAGCCTCCACGGGTAAAGGGAAATGAAAGTTTTTTCATGGGATCTTGGTCATATGACCAAGATGGCCGCCACACCCATTTATGGTAAAACCCTTCGACAATCTTCTTCTCCAGAACCGGTGGGCCGATTTCCACGAAACTTGGTATGTAGCATCGAGGGCTCCAGCCCATCAAAGTTTGCTAAAATGATAAGCTTGGGATGACCTTGATCTATTTTGCAGCAAGGTCAATTAGGCTTTTACATGGGAAAAGGCTAAAACAATGGATATTTTGGAAACTATTGCAGCCTGAGACTTGAAAATTGCTAGATGCAGACAACTAATGAAGGTATGTAATTAATTAAGGTCAATGTTATTTCTTGTCCTTGACCCAAGGTCATTGAAATATCAAAATTAAGTCACAACTTCAAAGGTCTTCTTCTCTGAAACCGCTTGACCGATCAAGTTGAAATTTTATGTGGAGCCTCCTTGGGTAGTGGAATTGAAATTTGTTCGGGATATCTTGGTCACATGACCAAGATGGCCGCCACGCTCATATATATGGTACAAAACCTTCAAAAATCTTCTCCAGAAGCGGTGGGCCGACTTCCACGAAACTTGGGGACTCCAGCCCATAATTTGATCAAATGATGACCCTGGGATGACCTTGACCTATTTTACGACAAGGTCAATTTTGGAAACATGGGCTTTTACATGTGAAAAGTTGAAAACAATGTTTTTTTGTTGTTTTTTTTTTTTAAACTATTGCAGCCTGAGACCTGAAACTTGGCAGATGCAGACAACATATGAAGTCAATAAAGGTGTGTGAGTATTCAAGGTCAAGGCCATTTCATGATGAATAAATGCTCCAAGATCAGGCTTCAAGTGAATGGTCCTCTTATGACACTAATGACTTGCTTGTCCAAATGTTCAAGATAGCATACTTTGCGAAGAGAATTCGCGTTTGTTCGGCTGAGCTCTCTGTCAGAATACGGATGGAATTTGGTGATAAACGGTTGTCTTATCTCTGAGGATTGAAATTCAGATTTTTAGCTCTCACAAGATCCTGAAAATATTAGCAGTAAATTTCCGATGTCTACGAGAAATCCTTGGAGCTTCACGTGCATTAAAGCAGCCTAACCCTTTTCAATATCAAATGAAAACTTAAATTCTGAATATCAAGCATTAAACATGTTAAATGAAATATTTTATGAATATTACACTTATAATACAGTTTTAAAGGTATTTATTATAGAACATTCTATGCGCGTTTTGTTGTTACAGAAGCGAAACTGGTGCACGCAAAACACGTGAAGCACCACAATCGAATTGCTAGGTCTATTTAAAACACCAGACTAACATGAGAGACCACCCTCTGAAAATACATTGAAAAAACATAATAAAACAAAAATATAAAAAAAAAATAAATAAATAAATAAATAAATAGATAAATAGATAAATAAATAAATAAATAAATAACATCAGGAAAACATGAAATTTATACCCCCTTAAACCCCACTTTTATATAGTGAAAATGGGGTTTACATGGATATACCTATTCTTTTTTAATTTTTGTTCCAAAACATACATTGTGGGTACTCGTTAGAATCGGTTCCAACGTGTACCCACAATGTATGTTTTGAGCGAAAATATTAAAAATATCACTGCTATTCTACTGAAAAATTCAATTTCTACAGCTGAAAAAAATCCATATGTTTGCATGGCCAAGTTTTCATTTGTGTGATATTGACTTTTTCTTCCAGCATGCTTGTCCACACAACGCAAATATCCGCACCTCGGCGGGGGATGGATGGGTACTCTGAACTTTTTCGTATATATAGGTTCGGCCCCAGCATTAGCTCTGTTCCCCAAGAATATACTTGGACTGATGGGAGGCCCCCAACCCCCCCCCCCCCCCGCATAAAATAATATCCGTTATTTCTAGCATACCCCACAAAATATACAAAATGAACGAAATTCAAGTTTTTACCCCCAAAAAAGTCAGCCTCACCTATGTATCCAAAATAATTCAGAGTACCAAACACGCAAATAAAATACGTATATTAGATTTAATAATGTTTGAAAATGATGGAACTCATACGAACTAAATACGTAATAAATCAGCTTTCCAAAAAATGGTTTTGTGCTGTATAATGAGAAATTATGCACAGAGAACAGCCGTCATTCATCAGGAAAACATATCCGTGCAATATATACCCCTTAAACGCCACTTTTATATAGAAAAAAAACTGGGGTATGCAGGGGTATACATATTTTTCTTATTTTGCTCCAAAACAAAGATTGTGGGTACTCGTTAGAACCTAAGCAAGGCGGTTCTAACGTGTACCCACAATCTATGTTTTGAACAAAAATAAGAAAAAAAAAAATCAAAATTTTTCAGCTGAAATTTTTCAATTTTTAAAGCTAAAAAATCTCTGTGTATTGCATGGACAAGTTTTCGTAATGGATGACATTTTTTCAAATCTTGTGAACCCGGCTTATCAGAGGCAGTTGTTATCTATAATTTCGTTTTCTGCATAATAAATAATGCACCAGTCTTTTGTATCCCCGCCCCCCCCCCTCCCGGGACCGGGGAATAGCGGGGCTTTTAACTTTTCAAATTTTAAAGGCCAAATTTTTGGTTAAACCCCTGGTAAAAGCCCTGGCCTCCGGGGACTGACTATATAATGAGGAACAACAAATGACCTTAAGCTGTTTGAATAATCTTAAATCACCTATTCCATGGTGGTGAGATTAGGCATAAGTTGGCCTTGTGGTTTCAGAGAATTTGAACACACACACACACACACACACACACACACACACACACACACACACACACACACCTTTGGCATTATTAAAATGGAATTAATACATGTTCTTGAAATTGTGCTTACTGGAATACAACGGATGTGACTTGTTTTCATGAAATTAAATGTGAAAATACAGCTAAATGGTTCTGGCGAGACATTTATGTTTGAAAGTGTGGTTGGACACAAAAATGCAAGAAATGAATCAATGAGTGTTGACACAGACCAACTATATCTGTAAATGTTGCATATAGCAATGGAAGAGGACAACTTTGCACACATTACAGTTTCTGCAGACACCTTTATTTCCAACCTTATTGAATTTATAACCAGATACACACATATATAGCAAAACTGAATAGAACTACTGGATGTTGACTTCGCTGTAAATTACATCATAGTCAATTTAGACCAAGGTCATGAGACTGACCAATCTCTGTGAGAGAATGTTTTGCAAGGCAGGAAGGTTGGGCCAGTGAAAAAGGTGCAGGTACCATCAACAGAGCTTACAGGACCATGCAACATCAGTATTTCTAATCAATAAAACATCTCAATAATAATAATAATAATAATAATAATAATAATAATAATAATAATAATAATAATGTTTGCATCACCACATCCTTATCGCACATACATTGGAATCTGTCTCAAGTCTGCAATTATTAATAGGGATTATCCACCTCAACTTAATTCATCCATAAAAGCCATAGCATTTTCCACTTCAAAATCTATTCTTTTCAATAACGTTACACTTCAGGGATAAATCTGGCCAGCAAACTGACAAATTTCATTGGAATTTTTGGCTATTTCCCCCCCGCTATATTGGCGGGAAGTTAAAACCCAGGCACATCCCCGGCACTGCCGGGACACATCGCAGGTTAAATGCCGGCACTTAAGCCCTGCTATACCCCCGCTATCCCCGGTCCCGGGGGGCCGGGGATACAAATGACTGGTGCATAATGAGAGCGACCTTTAAACATGTTGCCTTAACAAACTTGACAAAGAACATGTATCTGAACATGGTGATATGCAATTGAAGAACTGTGGAAACATGTATGCAGTCCTACAGTGCATTCGGTCGACCATACATGTTTGTAGTGTATGGTGTTTTACATTTGCGCAGTTCGGCACATGTTTCCACACATTATTTAATGTTCATCAACTAACAATTCTTTAGACGTGACCGCGTATAGTACACCCTGTCCAACGTTGACGCCGGTGAAACGGCCCCAACACCGGTTACTACGGTGCTTTCGCTACAAAATTTGATGGATGCGAATAAATTTCTTGTGTTGTTCAATGTTATATAAACGTTTGCGATGAAGTAAAACGCGTATCTAATTAACTTGACTTTTCATTTCTGCTTGAACGAAAAACTGCTTTTGTATATTTTTTCCAAACATTCGATTCAAAGTTGGTAAACAAGGTTCGGCCAAGGCCTATTCGGCCGATTTCTACAGAAACTGTTCGTATTTTCCAGAATACGCACAAAATGTGAGCAAACGAGCATTTTGATATGACTTGTAGGCAAGATTGTGGGACGTTTGCATCGTTCTCGATAGATTTTCCCCCGAAAAATGCACAGGAAGAATTTTATGGCAAAAAGTAAACACAACGCCGGTTACTACGGTACCAGAATTACCTGGATTATTGGATAGATGGGCATTCTAGCTTTACAAGATGCGGATTGTGTTACTAATTCGTGCCCATCTTCTGCCTACATAACTCTTTTATGTAGTTTAGGGAACTATACGTTCATTGACATGGTTATCAACCCTAGAATGAAGAGATTCTAATGAAACAGTTCCGTATTGTTATGAGATAGAAGTGGTTCCAATAGGAAAACAGGGCTTGTCCATGACTCACCAATTGCACGTAATTACATGTATACTTTGAGGTACCTTGGTATTATTAGTTACACCAACCTTTCTGCAACCCTTATAAATTGAAGTACTTTCTTGCTTGTACTTACTTACTTACTGGCTCAATGACTCTATGACTGACTCACGCATTCGGAAGTTTCGAGTCGAAACATTATCCAGTATGTTATAATAATAATAATAATAATAATAATAATAATAATAATAATAATAATAGGTTTCGGTAACTTTACTTTCATTGGCATGGACATCAAGTCTATAGTTTTTTTTTTTTTTTTTTTTTTTTTTTTTTTTTTTTTCTTTTTAACGAAACGGTTCCGTATAAGATAGATCGTGTCTCATTGTAGAAAAGATTGCCGTAAGCCATATAAGACACTACTCATTTCTAATAAAACTTCTTCGTATTTTTTCTTACTTCAGAACTGACTAATTAAGATTAAGATGTATCTAACAACTCTTAACAAACTAAAAACCCTAAACAATAACAACATATCTTACTGTTCTGGAAAATAAACGTTCCTCTGATCAACCTGATTTTCTCCCATGAATTAGAGTTTTTATTAGTATTTTAAATAAAAAATGCATACGCCATATAGTAAAATAACTTCTTTGTCCGGCTTATTGACAATCAATGATTAAAACAGATCATTTAAGAGCAATGAACATATTAATGAGAAAGGGGTGGGTCATACCGCGGTTTAGGATTCTCAAGTGACCCTTTAGATTTGGCAACAAAGAGAATAACAGTAAATTTGTAACATTCAAGAGGGAAGTCAACACAAAGACTAGTATTATCCAAATGGCAAAGTATCGTATTGTTTCTTGCAGAATAAGACAATATAAGTGGAGAATGCGAAAGGAGTCATCATTGACCTTTAAATAAATCAAAGAAAAAAAATCACAAAGATCCGCATTCGTTTCAAACGCGAACCTTAGAGACTTTCATTGAAGACCGAGCTCCAAGTGAACTAAGAAGTCCAGTATCTGCTGAAAATATAATCTTCTCCCCATTGAAAAGCTCTTGTTTGGTTGGGATTTTCTGACAAAAAATAAGTAAACATATACGTATCAATATTTAGTGTATTTCGGGTATAGCATTCCAAATAACCATATGAAGCAATACATGTATACGGTTAACATAAGGTGCATGTATGATGTCACTGAGGAGGAGATAAATTATTTGTTTGTATATTTGTTCTTGCTTTAACGTTCCAGTCAACAGTAACTGTTGTGGCCAAATTGGAAATGGCTTCGACTGCTATTCTAGATTGGGGTGCCATTTGAAATCCTTTTTTTTTTGCTCCAACACAGCATACAATACAGCAACGCGAGTGATTTATCTGCATACATCTGACTGACAAATAGTGAATTGTTATTCAACAAATCGAGAACTAGAGCTGATCTTTTTTTATTCTAACATACAATAAACAAAATAAAATCATTTTAAACCTTCAGTTTCTTAATAACTTTTCGACCATTGCACTGATGAAATTCCGCCAAACTTTTGACGTTACCGCAAATGTCTACACATTTTCAATATTCAATACATGTAGTTAAGAATGTTTTCGATGGAAACTTATGTCATATTCAATAGAAGCAAGTTCCCGGCGGGACTACTTTCGATAGTACAGTAGGTCGCCATTGAAAAAAATATCTGGCAGCCATTTTCCATTTCCATTTCAACTAAACGAACGACGAAACTAGGAAAAATACAGATGTCCTCGCACAATAAATACATAGGGCCTCGGGGAAGTAAATGAATAAATAGGGCCTCGGGGAAGATTGACTTAGCCAACCGTGTTACCCTCTCTAAATAAAGGAAGTACTTACTTACTTTACTTACACAAAACTTCATTTCATGACAAATACCTCAAAGTTTGGAAGAATGATGATTCAAAAGTGTTTGTACTCCGAATGTCTAACTTTGTTCATGAAATTTCCAATCGCAACGACACCAAAGAGTCACGTCGACGTCATCAATTTTACTGCAACGTCAAAGTTCTCGCGTACACTAAGGCGAAGCCCTGCGTGTGTTGCAATATGGTGATAAGTTGCTAAAACCGATACCATTTTACATGAAATGTGGCCAAATGAAATGTCTATCAATTTAAACAATTGGGAACTCGTTCATATGGCTGAGATTCACTCGCAAGCTCGTGCGTCCTCGCAATATGAACTCGTTCAGAATAGTTTTCGACATTCATTCAATAACCTATTATTATTATTATTATTATTATTATTATTATAACATATTGTGTAATGTTTTGACTCTAAACTTTCGAATGCTTGAGTCAATCATAGAGTCAATGAGCGAGTCAGTAAGTACAAGCAAGAATCTACTTCAATTTAAAAGGGTTGCAGAAAGGTTGGTGAAACTTATAATACCAAGGTACATACACCTCAAAGTATAATTACGTGCAATTGGTGAGTCACGGACAAGCCCGGTTTTCCTATTGCAACCACTTCTATCTCATAACAATACGGAACTGTTTCATAAGAATCTCTTCATTCTAGGGTTGATAACCATGCCAATGAACGTATAAAAGAGGTATGTAGGCAGAAGCTGGGCACGAATTAGTAACACAATCCGCATCTTGTAAAGCTAGAATGCCCATCTATCCAATAATCCATGTAATTCTGGTACCGTAGTAACCGGCGTTGTGTTTACTTTTTGCCATAAAATTCTTCCTGTGCATTTTTTGGGGGAAAATCTATCGAGAACGATGCAAACGTCCCACAATCTTGCCTACAAGTCATGTCAAAATTCTTGTTTGCTCACATTTTGTGCGTATTTTGGAAAATACGAACAGTTTCTGTAGAAATCGGCCGAATAGGCCTTGGCCGAACCTTGTTTACCAACTTTGAATCGAATGTTTGGAAAAATTATACAAAAACAGTTTTCCGTTCAAGCAGAAATGAAAAGTCAAGTTAATTCTCCATTAGATGCGCGTTTTACTTCATCGCAAACGCTTATATAACATTGAACAAAACAAGAAATTTATTCGCATCCATCAAATTTTGTAGCGAAAGCACCGTAGTAACCGGTGTTGGGCCCGTTTCACCGGCGTCAACGTTGGACAGGGTGTAGTAGGGTTTCTCTGACTATTATAATTATTATAGTGCTCGGGACCTTGAAACTACATACTGCACCGACATCAAGTTTCAAGATTATATATAGAACGTGAGAACTGTTTAAACGTTTTACCATAGACATGTATAGGCATGGCGGCCATCTTGGTTATGTGATGGCCATCAGCTTTTGCTACCTCTCAAGTGGAAGCGTTTACTCATTTAAGCCTGGCGTCCCTTTTATGAGACATGGGCAAACAGAATAGCCCCAGATGTGACGCCGCAGAACGCGGCGTCCCATCTGGGGCTATTCTGTTTACTTAGAGAGATTTCATCGAAAAATGGAATAGAAATTCAAAATCACTCCTGATACCCTTAAAAATCAAAGTGGAATCACCCAATTGATAATGATGGGCAAATCCATTCGCCATATCAATGCGTAACATGAAGTTAGACTTTGATTTGTCAAGTGGTTTCAGAGATTTTATGGCCATATACGTTTGTTTAGCACCGAGTCAGAGACAGATAAATACACTGATATAAATATTCTGTATATTTGCACATTTGCTGCCAGATCTACAATTAAATAATTTTAATATTTTGTCCATTTAAAAATGTTAAATGCATTTGTGATCAAATTAACAATTGGCATTGGTGTAAAATAAACCAAGGTCATCTCAACCATTACGATTTATATAAACTTTGTAGTGCTTGTGTCCCTGATGTTACATGACAAGTTTCAAAATCATAGGGCAATCGTGTTATACAAAGAACGTTTTATAGGTTTAACCATATATGGGCATATGCATTGACATGTAATCTTGGTCATTTATATAAACATGCGTCTCCATTCCCTCTCAACGAAGCTCAAAATAAACTTTGGCTGTAATTGGTCAAACTGATTTACAGAACTTTTTTCGAATTGATGAGTGGTCGGAGGACGGACCAACGGATCATTGGTATACCAAAAGCTCTCCGTGTGAGCAGTCCGACATTAATGATCTCAGCCATTTAAAGGGAGTTAAGGTCCTGTCGAATTGCTGAAAACGTCACTTTCACCATATGATATCAAATTTCTTTTTACTGCTGGTGAGATAGTGTCTTTAACCAAATCAAATTCCTCTGTCATTTCGATTGTTTTGTTGGTGTCGGGGCCCCAGTTTTGTAACCTAGCTCCCCAGTAATGGAGCATGCGCAGATCGTTATGGTCTGCATTAGTCGTCACACCATGAATCAAATGATGACTGTGTATATTAGGATGTCGAATGGCTGAAGTTTTATATAAAGGCTTCGTCAAAGCATTTGCTACTTTCTTTGTTATTCTCGTTATTCTTTCTATTGTCATGGTTTTTGATCGGTTACCTTGTCCTAACATAAGAAAGTTTGGCATAAGTATCTGTGACACGGTCACAGACTGCTTCAAAAGATATCGAACTAAATACAGTCTATCAGTGTCTTTCAAGCAAACCGGAAATTCGTCCATATCAACTGACATTTGCCATTCAGAATCTTTTATATATTCCCTAATCACGTGACTATAACAATTTACTTGATGCCTCATTATTTTGCCACCATTATTGCTTGCATTCCATGGCCATTCTATGTAAGTAATTAGCCCGTTTTCTATGTATTTTGATAAATTTGATTTCAGACATTCGTGTTGGTATACAAAATGATCACATAGGTACACATGCTCCACCCCAGCGTAAAACAGAAAGTGTAACCACTGTTTCAATTCTTTAATGGTCCATTTAGCGAGATCGTTTTTGTATATTCTGACCATTAAAACTTCTGTTAAGAAGTATTTCTTAGAACCAGTGGAGTTCCATGACGATGCCTCGATGTCACTTTTCCGTATTATAATCCTGCTATTATTGTTAAAGCAAACTTTGTTCGCGCAAGTCCTATGAGCATGTAGCTCTTTACCCTCTTCGGTGACAGCAACTCTGTTCTGAACATTTGGATTCGCACTGCCATAAACAACATTACCTATACCGTCTCTAGAGATGACTATGTCATAAAGACTGCCACTTGGCCTGTGTCTGTGGTCGACAGTCCTGAACGACTTAGTTCGTACAGTGATTAGTCTATTCCACAGAAGCAAGAAACACGCCATGTACACCACCACGGCAAATACACATAGACATGCAAACTTCCTCGATATCTGTTTAATCATATTTGCTGTACAGCCGAATAAATATCTTTTTTTTACATGTATCTCGGTTGAATGACGGTCGAAACACAGTATAAAACAAAAATATTTTGAAATTAATTCTGTCTTTGGGTAAAACTAATATTTGATACTTTAAATCAATCACAATCAGAAATTTGTATCCTTTGCATTTTAGAATCATCATCAAGCGAAATACTAACTATACAAGTCGGCAAGGGATTATTTTATTCCAGCTTAACTAACTAGGAGCGTTTCATTATTCATGAAAAACGCATAGACATGGCAAGTGCAAAGTTTCTAATATTGCAGACAAGAGCTGCATCGTGAGAAAATGTGTGATGTGCTATATGTGGAGACACAAGAGCAAAACAGTCTCTAATATTGCATAGATATGAACCACCTAATTCGAGAAAACCTAGATTTGTGGTTTGTCTTTAGAAGTGAAAATGACTTCAAGTTGACAAAACGATAATTCAGAAAATAATTATTAATATTGCATTTGTCTACGGTTTATGTGGTGCCTGGCTATTTCGGAGCGCAAAGTGTTTTGTAAGATTAGGTTGGTTTGAAAAAATATGACAAACTTGGTGGCTTTGCTGAAATTTCAAATTTACATGCATCTTCTTTTCAGAAATACCATTGCGGTAAATAATATACTTAAAATCAAAAGTCGTGCACAACCCTATATATTAATATTTCTGATATTATCCATCCATGGTTTATTCCAATATCAATTGTTTGACTGCAGCAAATTGCAAATTTGGGCCCAAAAAGCTTCAAACATAAATAAATAAAATAAATAGAAATGACCCCACTGAAAGGTCTGACATATCAGTACAAGAATAAAACTAATTTGATCAACTCATCAATTTCTTTGTAAATATGTTACACTCTATGTGAGGTTTGCCTTTATTAAGCCAGTATGACCATTCGTCAGCAACATGAAAGGCATGAACATGAAAGGCATGTACCGGTCGAGAGTCGATCCTGTGTATTTTTTTTTTTTTTGTATTCTGTGACTTGAGTGTCTTCTCAAACTGTCCAAAATGGGCGAATTGCGCGTCTTATTGGTAGCTACTGGAGGAGGGTAAAACATGGGGCGTTTGACACAGCGATATATGCGGGGAAAGTGGCTTTTAACTTATTTTATTGAGTATATCATAAATACTATTGTCTACTTTGATGGTAATTCTTTAGTTCGTTATCTGATCGTAGACAATCGATTTCAATACTGTAAGGTATGTTTTGCTCGAAATGAGACGTTATCAATTAATAAAACACAAGACAGAAATGGCGAAGAGACGTCGATCAATAGAATCCTATAGTTCCAAGCCAAAACCATATGAGCCACGACGTGGGAAAGCCGGTCTTCGGGGTTTTCGACCAAGTTTGACACAAGCCGGCATGTGCAGTTACCGAAGGAAGTTAGAATCTTGAAGTTTTGGATATAAGTAGAGGAGGAATTGTACTATCCGTGTAGCGAAGAAAAATGCGCTGATCAGCTGTGCAGTTACCATACCTTCAGTTCACTCTCAACTATCAGGCTTTTACATGTACAATAGTAAATGCGTCACTTCGTGAAAACAAGAGGACGCATGGTCGCTTTGAAAAATGACAAGTGGCTAAGGTCAACAAAAGGTGACATGCCAAGTTTCGTTGAAATTGGTCTACCGCTTCTAGAGTAAAAGATTTTTGAATGTGTTGCGGTCGTCTTGGTCATGTGACGAACATTTATACAAACATTCGTTCCACCTTCCTAAGAATATTAACCCAAACAAGCCACACAAGTTTTTGTTTGGTTGGCCCTGCGGTTTCAGGGGAGATGTTCGAAAATTGTGACCAATGACGACTACACTAAAGCACGCCAGACCATGCACGTTATATAAACTCGCCTACGAGCCTTCGGCTCAAATGAGTTAAGTTTTCAGATTAGCTGGACCATCTGGGTCATTTTTACGTGTGGTCCATTTATACCAAAGTTCTTATTTCTCCTTCCCGTAAAGCCTCCATGTGTGATTAGGGTTTGATTGATAGAGTTTTAATTGTCAGTGAAAAGAAAATTGATATATTAAAACACAGGTATAATGCGTCCGATGCGGACAACCCCTGTTAAATTAGGGGTCAGGTATAACAGCCCATGTCAATCTGAGCTATCTAGATTTGATTGCCATGCCAGATATTTTGAAAGTCCATTTCCCTAGAGATAATATACACAATAATTTATTATGTCATTTAAATGATTTTGATAATTAACAGTGATTAACACAATATAAAACTAGATAAAGTGCCTTGAGAGGCACGTATACCCCCGGCTGGTAACCACTACCCCCTACCCAACCACCCAGCACATGCTCCCCCGACATTGGACGAAAGACAGTACTCTTATCAACTTGCGGTACATTTTAGAAATAAGCGTTGTAGAGCACTTTGCTTACAAACATTGGGGAATGTAGTTTTAAAATGACAGATCTATTTAAAACAGTATGCAGAGCTGACTTGTATACTCAATGTCGGACATAATCACGGACATTGTGGGTCAGGTCCTATGGTCTATGTACCAATGCTTTTTGAGTTTCTGACACATGGTTGTCAAGACCTACAGAATATTAATCTTGGTAACTATCATATTATATAAATGTGCCCTAGATTTTGACCTCCAGCCCCACCCCTAGAGTTTGGTGCCAAAATAAGGGTATCTATGATCCAAATAGGAATACATTCCAATAGTATACTGACGTCAACAATGTTCACGGAATGACGGAATCACGGAACCACGGAAGGACAGGGTGAATCCAGTATAGTCCCACTTTTCCAAAGCGGGGCTATAAAAATGGTGCACCCACACAAGATTTGGGAAAAAGTGCGCATCTTAACCAAATTTCGGTTTATGTTCATACCATGAGAGAGAACGTAAAAATAAGGCAAATGCAAATTTTGTTCACACTGTGTATCTATTAGCCAAGTTATGCCACATTTTCGATGAGGCGTTTTTATTGACGTCAGTATATTTGTTCAGATATGGACATATATATATTTATTATTCGTTGCGATATTATTGGTTTTAACAGAGTATATACATGTATAGCTTATATCGCTGCATATATGGTAAAGTTCATTGATTTTGTCATGAGTTTTTCGTTTGGATTTGGTTATGTAAGTACCGATGCGATTTGTTCATGAATTTCGTGATTTATATATTGTTTTTCGTCCATTATGACTATAAATAGTCTTGGTTTTGAGGGCTTGGTCATTCGAGGCTTGACAGACCGTTAAGGAGTATTTCTGTGTTGTGGAAGTTCGTTTGCCCGCTCCCCGACCCCTGAGAGGGAATCAAGTAGTTAAGGTCTGAATTATATACATGCTACGTGAAAAATGAAACCAAAAGATATCGCAACGTTTATAAATATCATTTGACAAGATATTTATATCTTCAGTTCGTTTCAGATTGCCTGTTCTGATAGTGAGGTTGGATAGATGGATGTGTTTAGGTTGAGTCAGTGATGTGTTCCGAACTATATAAACTGCCCAGTGTGAGCTTAACCAGAGAAAAAGTGAACTTTCATGTTTGTGTTAAGGAACTTTGAACTTTTCCACTTCATATTAATGTGGATTCTGGAACTACATCGAGATGGATATATGGTTGCTGGCTGTATAAATTTCATTGTATGTGAATTTGTTTATTCGAATAAATAGAATTTGCTCCGGGTCTGTGCTAGCCATCACAAACGTATATTTTTGTTTAGTTGTCTTTCGATTGCGTTAAAGATGCAACACAGAGAAGTATGCATGGCTATGACTAACATGTAAACAGTTAAGATGTTGTTCAGGTATTGGTACATGTATGTTGTAGCCAATGGGTACTTTAAACTGTTACATCTTGTTTCCCCAATAAAAGAGATAAGATAATAAATAATTTAAGTTACGTCTGAATGAAATGAAAGAAAACATAAATATAGAGAGAAAAAGAAAACACTATGCAAACAGCACATTTTCAAAGTGACCTAGATTTTACATGGACCCTGGAGTCCGACCTCATGAAAATACAGCAAACCTAATCTAAATATGAATGATTTTGACAACTGACTCATGAGATATACTCCACCAGAGAAACAAGTACTTAAAGCAAAACTTTGACCCAAATTAAAGGTGACCTAGTTTTTGACCTCTAGCCCCACCCCCGGGCATGGACCCTAGGATCCGAACTCACAGAAGCAAAGCAAACCTTGTACGGTACCTTTGGTCCAAATATTAATGGTTTGTGGTGACTTGTTCATAGAATAGTATTCTATATATATATAGTGTATATTATATACACTATATATATATATATAGTGTATATTATATACACCACTAGAGAAACTTTAACCAAAACACTGACGCAAATTCTAAAAAACTTTCCGGGATCACGAACGAACAAACCGAACTAACGTACAAACGGAAAAGCAAAAACCATATACCCATCGACATAAATGCCGGGGATATGAAAATATCCTTCGGAAGCAGTGAAAACATTCAAAGGGATAATGTATGAGCCATATCACGCAATTTCGGGTATTGAACCCTTTTACCAGTGACCCTAAAAAGTAATAATCCGGCGACAGAAGCCAAACGGTTGTACTGCAATATCGAAAATTTACATAAGGGTAGTCTATTGATAGCAAAATGCTGTTTAGAATATGTCGCTCATCATGAATGTATTGTCTAACTGATCTCAAAGGACGGACAGAAAAATATAATCTGCACAATGGATGATGTACGGGCCGCAATACGGCACAACACCAGCTGACATATTGAAAATAAAATTAAAAAAAAAAATCCTTTGGAAGCGGTGAAAACATTCAAAGGGAGAATGTATGACATTTGAGATTATTTGCATTTTTTTCAGAAATCGTTAATGTTCAGTCCTACTGTCCATTTCCTGCAAGATTTTTCCTATAAATGACATTTTAACAGTTTTCCCCAATCAAATGCATGGACGACCTAATCTGACCTTGTCGTAAAATAGGTCAAGGTCATCATAAGGTCATGATTTATTTATACATTGAAATACTTTCGTCATCGATGCTTCATTCCAAATTTCGTTGAAATCGGTCAACCAGTTCTGGAGATTTTTGAAGGGTTTTTACCATATATTGGCATGGTGGCCATCTTGGTCATGTGACCTGGATTATTTATAGACACATTGGTTCCGCCCTCCCACAGACGGTTCATATAAAATTTGCCTTTGACTTGCCAAGCGCTTTCAGAGAAGACGATCTTTGAATAGCATGGTAATATACATGTATATTGCCCCGGGGTGGGGGCAGATGAACCCCTTGGGTCCAATATTTTCATTATTATTCAGGCCTACTGTCAATTTTCTGCACGATTTCTCCTTTAAATTACATTTTAACAGTTTTACCCATTCAAATGCATTGGCAACCTATGTTGACCTTGCCGTAAAATAGGTCAAGGTCATCACAGGATCATGATTTATATATACATTGTAGAAATTTAGTCATCGATGCCTCATGCCATGTTTTCGTTGAAATCCGTCCACCGGTTCTGGAGCAGATTTTAAAGGGTTTTAACCATATATGGGTATGGCAGCCGTCTTGGTCATGTGACCTGGATTATTTATATACACAATGGTTCCCCCTTCCTATAGATGCTTCATATAAAATTTGTCTTTGATTGGCCAAGCGGTTTTAGAGAAAAAGATGTTTGAAAATGTGGACAGACGTACGGATGGAAGCACACACACAGGGACGCCGACTCGAGTACTATACAGTATAAGCTCCCCATGAGCCTTCAGCTCAAGTGAGCTAACAAGAAATCCAAAATTTGATTCCTAATTATTGCAGAAATGGAGTGACTCTTGCCAAATACACTAACTTGTCTGAAAACTGTACCTAAAATACTGTTTTCTAAAGACTTATTAAATGGTACTTAAATAAAACCGAATTGGACAATAAAAAGTAATTTTCAAAGTCCTTTAATATACTTCTGTTATACAGATAACATGAATAGCGTTATATTAAACAGCTTTATAAAATTACATAAAAAGCAGTCAACAAAAGACAAACAGTACCAATATGGACCAATTTGTAAGAAAACATGTTTTAATATATGCAGACAGCTGAGCCTAGCCATTTACATGCTGCAAAGAGTTCAACTAACATCAAAAGCCTGGTCATTCTCAGAGGGACTAATCAGTACATGGGGCGAAACAGGTAGAACTTGGCTTGTCTCACATATACTCAGTGTGGGACTCAAACCCTCAACAAGAGATGATAGAATGATAAAGCAGCGATCACGACCAAAAGGCTAGAGGGGCTTCTAAAGCCTTAAACGAGAAAACCGGTCTTCAGGGGTTTCTGCCAAGATCCGACACAAACCAACCAGTACTGTCTCAGAAAGGTGTTAGAAGCTTGAAATTTCAAATATAAGTAGAGGAGGAATTGTACTATCCGTGTAGGGAAAACAAAGGCGCTGATCAGCTGTGCAGTTACTGCACAACTGATCTGCGTCTTTGTTTTCGCATACCGGTATGCGAAAATCCAGTTTTCTCATGACGCGGCTCAAATTATGTAATCAAATAACATAACTCCATAAAGTTTATAACTGACCGGTGATCAAAGCATTACCTATGTAATTGCTGGTTTCCAGGTTACAGAAAATATTTTTTTAACAAGAACTCCGCGGAGGTCGATATCGCACCTGCATCGGGCAAAGTCAATAAGCCGTGAAATATAGTTCAAGGGCACCGGGTCAAGGTGCGTGCTTGAAGGGCATGTCAAGGACAATTACTATGCAAGGTTTCAGACTCGCAGCTATCTCTGATGTCGAGAAAAACAAACCTCGACGTAAAAATTTTCAAAGTCAGTGGACCGTGAAATATAGGTCAAGGGCACCAGGTTAAGGTGCGTGCTTGAAGGGTATGTCAAGGACAATTACTATGCAAGGTTTCAGACTTGCAGCTATCTCTGATGTCGAGAAAACCAAACTTCGACGTAAAAATTATCAAAGTCAGTGGACCGTGAAATATAGGTCAAGGGCACCGGGTTAAGGTGCGTGCTTGAAGGGTATGTCAAGGACAATTACTATGCAAGGTTTCAGACTCACAGCTATCTCTGATGTCGAGAAAACTAAACTTCGACGTAAATGTTGACGGACGGACGAACGAACGAACGAACGAACGTACGGACGGACGGAAATTTGAACTCCTATATCGCACCCTGCTATAACACAGTGTATATCCGAGCGTATGCAGAACAGACGGTTACGGAACGGACAGACGTTTACAGGAGCACGCGCTTTTTCGCGCCAAAAATGTTTTTCCGTTCTTTTAAAGTGACTAATGCAAATATTGAGACCAAACTAGAGCAGATGTGATGCATACATACCCGTCTAGTTGTCTGTGCTCAAGAGCACAATGATTTTTCAGGGGGTTCGCCATAACTGCCCAAGACGTGTGAAAAATGGCATTTTTTGTATTTTTTTTGGCTGTGTGTCGAGATTGCTTGCAAAATAAGCCATTGTCAACCTTTTGGATTTAGTCCGTATGTAGTTAAATACGTCCTGAACCACCAGACATTAAATATTTTATGTGTTTTCCAGTAAAAATAGCCAAGGTTTGTTTTTTTTCTGAAGCGTATGGTAATTTCATGGTTACGGGGCGGTACAGTCGTTTGTTACGGAGCGGAACAGACGAAATGACGCATTTCCATACGAAACGGAACAGACGTAGGCGAGCTTTAGAATACGGATAGAAACAGACGCTGCATAGTAGAAATGTAAGATACAAACATGTTTTAGCTCACTCGAGCTTTCTGATTCACTATAGACAGCGGAATTTTTACAGACCCAGCGTCTGTCTGTCCATCTGTTCCTCAACATCCTGCTTAGCAAATATTTCAACACATTCATAGGGAGAAATACATGAAATACCATCCGGTGGCTGCTAAAGTCCGGACCACAAGCCAATCACGTTCAATGCCACCCGAAGTATATTTTTGTTTATATTTTCAGCCATGAATAGATACAGCTGCTTAAGGACTGAGTATGCAAACAGGGAACCTTTTCCTTTGACCGAAATTCTAGGGTCTCTATATTACTAACGTATTCAGCACGAATGCCAGCCTTCCATATAGACCTCCGGTTAAAACAGACATGAGTCTTATTATCGGACCTTTTCAGACTTTTTTCAGTCTTTTATTTTAGAATTTATTGTTAGATATGCACTATTAGTGATACTATATTTAAAGGAGAAGAAAAGCCGTGATTGCCTCGTGATGCTGAGCACCAATGAAGCCATTGGTACCATTTTAACGCATTTGATATGGCGCGACCTGGGCGAACCCACGACATCTCGCCCCCGAAGCGGGCGCTTTTACTACTGAGCTATCGGGACCTCTCCCCACTCTCTCTCTGATCTGCTGTTTGCCCCCAAACAACTTTTTGTTTTCACAACATAGTCGATGCTATTCTGATACATGTACGATGCTGATCCAGGTCACCAGGTGTATTCCATCTGGTCACGTTCGAGTGCTACAATACAGAAGGTTGCCGCAAAGTGTTATATTTGACATCACAGTGTTGTTCATGTAGTATTCATGGCCGTCTGTGACCGCTCCGTATGCTGATTCATCTGTTTTTTTTCGTAGGCTACGTCTGTTCCGCCCCGTAACATAAACGAATCTGTAGACTGTTCCGCTCCGTAATGTTTTTGTTGCTAAGCAACAAAATTCTGCTTAAACTACAAGGCTTCCATGCCGGAAATTATGGTGTTTTGGAAGATAGTAGATGGACATGCAAGGCCGATATAACAATACATTCGAAGCGTACAGTTTTGGATGAAAAACTGTACAAAACATTTTTGGCACGAAAAAGCGCGTGCTCCTGTAAACGTCTGTCCGTTCCGTAACCGTCTGTTCTGCATACGCTCGGATATACACTGTGTATAAGCAGGTGCGATAAAAATAGGTAACCAGCTACACCCCCCCCCCATCGCTGACTTGTTAATATTGACCATGCTGCAATTAGGATGTTGTGTTTTTTTTTATTTTTTTTGGGGGGGGGGGTTGGCTGATTACCTTGTTTTCCCATATTGATCACTGGAAAATGGGAACCAGCAAATTAATGTTGATTATTGGATATGCTCAATTATGTGGTTTTCTTATGGACCAATATAATTTTCAGCCACACCCTGTGCATCAAACATTTATTTTTGTACACAAATTTGATTTGACTCTTTGAATTTTGATTTAATGTGATTCCTATTGCTCCAGTCATGTTTTATGGTCATGTTGTAACAGATGCTGCATACATGTAGAACTAGAAAATGTGTTTATGAAACACTATGTGTTTATGAAAGTATGTGTGTTTATGAAACACTATGTGTTTATGAATCGTTGTGCCTGGTGTGGGTTTGAGGAACACTTGTAAGACTCAATGAAAATGCCTGCAAAATGACTAAGTTCAAATTGTAAAAAATGACAAAAAATAATCTGAGGATTACATCAAAACCACATGCATATCTCCAAAGCATGTCCAAACACCTGTTAAGTTTTAAAAGAATTGGCATGAAACTGTAAGAGGAGTTGCGTGAAAATGTCCGAAAAATGACAGTTCAAATTGCAATTGCAATAAAAGTGACATCCAGAGGACCAACGAATGGTCCTGTAAACGCTCACCTGAAATCTGAGATATATACCAATAAACTTGTTTGACTAGAATGGAAATATACATGTATATAACCCCAGGGCCGGGTCAGAGCAACCCCTAGAGTCAATTTCTTTTTTTTTTAAATCATAAAACTTCAGTCCATTTGCCAATTTACTGCAAGTTTTGCCCTTCATATGACATTTTAACAATTTTCTCCATTCAACTGCATGTGCGACCTAAGTTGACCTTGCCATAAAATAGGTCAAGTGATCCAAGGGTCACGATTTATACATAGGCCATCTGGTTCTGGAGAAGATTTTAAAGGTTTTTGCTATTTATAGCCATAGCAGCCATCTTGGTCATGTGACCTTGACCATTTACACAAATTTTCATTGCCCCTTCTTAACAATCCTCCACATAAAGTTTGGCTTTGATTGACCAAGCGGTTTCAGAGCAGATGATGGTTGTATATTATGGTCATGTACATGTATACAGCCCTGGGGCAGGGGGCAGACAACCCCCTGGAGACATTTTTTTTTATATATTTCATAAATATTCTATTTGCCCATTTCCTGCAAGTTTTGCCCCTCAAATCATATTTTAACAATTTTCCCATTCAAATGCATTGGCGACCTATGTTGACCTTGCCTTAAGATAGGTCAAGGTCATCCAAGGATCACGATTTATACAAACTTTGTAGAGCTCCATTGCCTGATGCTTCATGCCAAGTTACAAAATCATAGGCCTTCATTTTTGAAGATTTTTGCTATTTATAGCCATGGTGGCCATCTTGGTCATGTGACCTTGACCATTTATACAAGTTTTCGTTGCCCCTTCCTAATGATGCTTCACATAAAGTTTGGCTTTGATTGGCCCAGTGGTTTCAGAGGAGATGTTTGAATATTCAGTGATTTTTTTACCAGCACATCCTGCATCCTATACTCATAATTTGGTCTCTGGGATGCAAAGTTTTAATTTTGGTGAGTCCCAGGATGCAATGATATAGTGGATTAGCTATGCAAAATAGTGTTTTGGACTCACAAGTTGGCAGCTGGACCCATTGATATTGAATCCAGTGAAACCCAAGGACCCATTGCCTCAAAATTGTAAATAAATCACTGAATATTATGGTCATATACATGTATATAGCCCTAGGGCAGGGACAGACAACCGCCTGGGGACAAAAATTTTTCATAAACACTAGAAAAAGTGCCTTGAGAGGCACGTATACCCCCGGCTGGTAGCCACCAAGCCCCCTTCCCTACCCCCTACCTAAACAACCCGGCACATGCTCACCCCTGACATTGAACATCACATCACCAATGAAAAACAGTACCCTTATCAAGTACATTTTAGACACCACCAAGCCCCCTTCCCCACCCCCTACCTAAACAACCCGGCACATGCTCACCCCTGACGTTGAACCTCACATCACCAATGAAAGACAGTACCCTTATCAAGTACATTTTAGAAATAAGCAGTGTAAAGTACTTTACATACAAACATGGGGAAGTGTAGTTTTAGAATGACATATCTATTTTAGATTGGTATACAGAGCTGACGTGTATACCCAATCTAGGACATAAGCGCGGACATTTTGGGTCAGGTCCTCAGACCTAGATTGAAATGAAAGTAGAATGTCATTCTTAAAAAAAAAAAAAAAAAAAAAAAAAAAAAAAAAAAAAAGTCCTAGATCTTGACCTCAGGTCCCACCCCCACCCCATGCATGGACCAGTGGGCCTAGCCCTTATGTGGTACCTATGTTGTGTTGTAAGCATGAACGCTTTCTAATACATGGTTGTCAAGATATAGACACACAGAATATTAATCTTGGTAAGTACTGTATTTTATGTGTCCTAGATTTTGACCTCGAGCCCCACCCCTAGAGTTTGGTGCCAAGGAATTTAATTCAACCCTAAAGGGTATCTATGATCCAAACAGGAATAAATTCCTATAAGTATTTGTTAAGATATGAACTTAGAGATGAAAAAACACTATGTAAATAGCACATTTTCAAGGTGACCTAGATTTTGACCTCTAGCCCCACCTCCCGGGCATGGACCCAAGGTCCGAACTGACAGAAACAAGGCAAACCCTATAGGGTACCTATGGTTAAAATATGAATGGTTTCTGATCATTGGTTCATGAGATATACACCACCAGTGAAACTTAAACCAAAACTTTGACCCAAAGTAAAGGTGACCTAGATTTTGACCTCTAGCCCCACCCCCAGGCATGGACCCAAGGTCCAAACTCACAGAAACAAAGCAAACCCTATAGGGTACCTATGGTTAAAATATGAATGGTTTCTGATCATTAGTTCATGAAATATACACCACCAGAGAAACTTTAACAAAAACTTTGACATAAATTCCATGAACGTTCCGGAATAACGAACGAACTAACGAACAAACGAATCAACGAACGGACAAGCGAAAACTATATACCCGTCGGCATAAATGCCGGGGGTATAATAGATATTCTGTCCATCTGCCCATTTCCTGCAAGTTTTGCCCCTCAAATCATATTTTAACAATTTGCCCCATTCATATGCATGGGCGACCTCTATTGACCTTGCCGTAAAATAGGTCAAGGTCATCCAAGTCATGATTTATACAAACTTTGAAGAACTCCAGTGCCTGATGCTTCATGCCAAGTTTCAAAATCATAGGCCTTCTGGTTCTGGAGAAGATTTTTAAAGGTTTTGGCTATTTATAGCCATGGCGGCCATCTTGGTCATCATGTGACCTTGACCATTTATACAAACTTTCGTTCCCCCTTCCTAAGGATGCTCCACATGAAGTTTGGCTATGACTGGCCCAATGGTTTAAGAGGAGAAGATGTCTGAAAAGTGTGAACAAGGACGACGACAACAACGACAGAGCATGGGTATACTATAAGCTCACCTGTGAGCCAAAATAAGCTCACCTGTAAGCCTTTGGCTCAGGTGAGCTATAAATTAATCTGAGGAGTATATCTCAACCACATGCAAATCTTCTTAGCATGGTTACAACAGCTGTAAAGTTTCAAAAGTATGGGTATTAAACTGGAGTTGTGCACACAACGTACCCTCTATCCGTTCACTAAAATGCCCCCAAAAATGACTAAGTTCAAAATGTAACTAGAAAATGTGTTTATGAAACACTACGCCCCCAACTGGTACCTCACTTTCATGATGTGAAAATGTCCGGAAAATGTCTAAGTTAAAATTGCAAAAAAGTGACCAAAATTAATCTGATTCATAAATGAATTATGGATATCCATAAATAAGGAATAAATAGTAAAACGCCACCCCATCCAGATCAGCTGCCCAGTAACTGCATAACTGAAGCAAATCAGGAATAAAGAAAATGACAAATTCGAAAATGATAGTATACAAGGTATTTGAATTGTTTTATGTTGGTTTTGATTTGATTATCAATTTTTGTAAACGAAAACTAATGAGAGTTTCTTATGCCAGTAGTGACTTTGTTGTAACGAGTTATTTTACAATTTTGGCTTCTATCATTGTATAAATAAAGTTTCACTGCAATTGATATCTGTTTGATTTCTGATTCACTGTGTTGTGACCCTATTAATGAAACATACATGTCAAAATGAAGGAAAAATAGTTTTCTTATTACATGTATGTACACTTTCTGTTGCCAGTTTTGATGATCTGCTAGACAAGAAGCAAATTTGATTTCAATGAAAATCACAAATTTAACGTTAACCTCAGAAACTGCAATTTGAATGTGTGAACAACACAAGGGAGAGAAAAAGATTGAATTTTATGATATGAACTTGGAAGCCTTTTGATGCTTAGTTACAAAAATAATACTAAAATTTTAAATTTGATTTTACACAATAACTGCGCACTATGTGCAAGCACTAACATGACTAGACAGACAACAATCAATGGCACAAATGCTGTATATATCACATAAAAGCCGCATTGACAAGGAAAAATAATTTTTGTCTATGCAAAAACAAAGGCTCAGATCAGCTGTGCAGTAACTGCACAGACTTATCTGCGCCTTTGTTTTTGCTACAAGGATAGTACAATTCCTCTTAAATTAAAAACTTCAAATTCCTAGCCTTAATCTGTGACTGTACGAGTGAGTATGTGTCAGACCTGGTCATAAACCCTGGCCGGTTTTCTCGTATTGCGGCTCATTTAACTTTGGTCATTTAAGGTATACTCTGTTAACCTCAAAAATGTTTGCAATGCTCTTGGTAATGGTAGCATTGGAATATGTTCATCAATACTAACTGGCAGTGCCCGACGTATAACTATTCTGCAAGACGCTTTAAGCGACCTAAATGGAAACAGCAAAGACTGTATCCATGGCGATATTTTGTCATAGCTACTGCACATGCTCAGTTGTTGAAGTTTATAGTTCAGTTCTGTGTCCTTGACCATGGGGCAAAATCCATGTGCCATAAGCAGCTTCCATGACAACAGCTCTTTACTAGTAGGCCCAATCACTTCCGGGTTTTCCAAAATTGTTTTTGATATTGTTAGTGAGACTAGATCAGTCATCTCGGCAGGTGTAAGATTGGCACCGTAGGACAGCAACAATTTGATTTTCTCGACTGAATTATGAACATAAGCAAATATGAGTGGTTTCTGCTTCTTCCAGCCACCCCCTTTATTCACATCAGCACCGTTATCTAGAAGCAATTTCACTAGTGAAGGCTGTACATGCATGTTTGAGCATGCAGTGCCCAGTGGAGTACACATATTGTCATCCAGCATGTTTATGTCCATCCCCAGTTCTATCAGTTCTGACACCAACCGCGTATCACCCATGTGGACTGCGGTCGGAAGCAGTGTCGCTTCTGACAAATCCGCATTAGCCTGTAACAGCAACTTTGTGATCTGTACCGGTGGGAAGTTTGAAGTGTGCACGCGCCTGCCATGCCAGTACGACCAGTATTTGGCATTCCTACATGACAGTTTCATCGGCGAATCTCCACAGACAGTCTGCAAGTTGACATCACAGCTGGCATCAATCAACACCTTAACGGCCTCCACATCATCCGATTCGCAAGCGAGGAACAGCGGAGTTCTACCCATATTGTCAACAACATTGACGTCAGCTCCCCGCAGTATTAGCAGTGACAGGGCCTGGACACACTCATGACTTCTCCTGTCTTCTCGTTCCTCAGGGTCACAGGTGAAATGTATGGGAAGTTTGCCATCAGTGCCTTAAAAAGTGAGAGGTTAAAGAATGAAAACTCTTTTCGCAAAGACTGATTTATATTCATTATTATAAGCAATATAATGTGAATGCTTTGAAAACTAGAAAAAGTGCCTTGAGAGGCACATATACCCCCGGCTGGTGGTCACCCAGTCCTCCTTCTCCCTCCCACAACCACCCAGCACATATACACCCCTGACATTGAATCACATATCCCGAACAAAAGACAGTACCCTTATCAAATACTTTATAGAAGTGTGCATTCTAAAGCACTTTGACCACAGACATGAGGGAGTGTAGTTTTTAGAGTGACATATCTTCTTTAGAGCAGTACACAGAGCTGACTTGTGTACTCCATCTAGGACTTAATCACGGACATTGAGGGTCAGGTCCTCAGTCCTAGATGGAAAATGAAAATAGAATGTCAGTCTAAATTAAAAAAAAAAAAAAAAAATAGTAATAATAAAAGTATTGATGTCCTAGATCTTGAACTCAAGCGCCCCCTCCCCCCCCACCCCCCGACATGGACCCAACCCTATACCCTATAGGGTATTTATAGTCCAAATATGAATGGCTTCTGATGATTGGCTCATGAGATATACCCCACTAGAGAAACTTTAACCAAAACTTTGACGCAAACTAAAGGTGACCTAGAATTTGAACTCTAGCCCCACCCCCGGGCATGGACCCTGGGGTCCAAAATCATAGAAACAAAGCTAACCCTATAGGGTACCTATAGTCCAAATATGAATGGTTTCTGATATATAGTTCATGAGATATACACCAATAGAGAAACTTTAACCAAAACTTTGACGCAAATTAAAGGTGACCTAAATTTTGAACTCTATCCCCACCCCCGGGCATGAACCCTGGGGTCCAAAATCATAGACACAAAGCTAACCCTATAGGGTACCTATAGTCCAAATATGAATGGTTTCTGATATATAGTTCATGAGATATACACCAATAGAGAAACTTTAACCTAAACTTTGACGCAAATTAAAGGTGACCTAGATTTTGAACTCTAGCCCCACCCCCGGGCATGGACCCTGGGGTCCAAACTCAAAGAAACAAAGCCAACCCTATAGAGTACCTATAGTCCAAATATGAATGGTTTCTGATATTTAGTTCATGAGATATACACCAGCAGAGAAACTTTAACCAAAACTTTGACATTTTAACTGAACTAACGAACCAACGAACTAACGAACATACGAACGGACGAACGGAAAAGCGAAAACTATATACCCCTCGGCATAAATGCCGGGGGTATAATGATTATGTTTTGCTGGTATGAAATAGTTACATAACTAGATTAAGCCTACCTCATTCAATGTGAATGCATAGAAAACATTTTTAAAGCATACATCTGCAATGGGTTTTAATTATACATGTATTCATTAAAAATTTAAATTACTAAAAACTTCTTTAAAATACAATACTACCAAGGGAAAATCTGCATTTAGCATACCATAAAACAAATATTTCTGAATGCTTTAGCCAGTACAGTGTAACTGACCTGATGTGTGAAAGTTGATCAGAAATTACAAACAAAACAATATCTTTAGTGTCAAAGTGTATGCATCTTTGTTTTGTTTTGTTGCTTAACAACCCAGTCAACAGCTATGGCCAAGTTGGGACCTGCTTCAACTTTTATGGGACATTCACCAAAGACTGGGATCAAATGAGTAGCAACGCCAGAGAACCGGTCTTCGGGAGTTCTGACCAGGTGGGACACAAACCATGGTCTCAGAAGAAAGTTAGAATCTTGAAATTTTCGGTAGAGGTAGATGAGGAATTGTACTATCCTAGTTGCGAAAACAAAGGCGCTGATCAGCTTCGCAGTTACTGGGCCTTTGTTTTCGTATAGGTAAATACCCGGTTTCTCATGACATGGCTCAAATGGCATCCATAGCTGAGAAGCTCATCTTTTTCTCACAGCCCCATAGGGGAACATGAGGCAGCTATACCTGGTATGTTAACATCCACACCAATCTGTAGCAAATGTTTGACCACATCCACACTCCCCTTGGCACAGGCGAAACTGATCGGCAGAACTGTCTCTCCTCTGGTGTCACAGAACACGGCCCTGTTGATATCTACCCCAGTCTCCAGAATGGCTGCCAGGTCAGACACTGAGTTATCTGTGATAGCTCGGAGCAGAGAGTTGGCCTCCATGATCAGCTGTTGCCAGTGTACCTGTATGTAAATTGGGAAAAGCATAAGCATTTTCAAGAAAGGAATAAGCATTAAATGATTTATGATCATCAGGGTTCGAAGTGCCCATCTCTCCCCGGGTTTACCCATGGGTTTTACCCGGGTTGGGCTTTAAGCCTTATTTTGAAAAAGTGGGTACTTAGTGGGTCCTCACTATTTTTGATGTTCACATTTGTGTATTTTACAGTAATTTGACAGACAAAAAATTTTTTTCTTTTCTTTAAAAACATACACTTAAGTAAAATTTATTACTAATGTGTACTTTATATTACATCCACTAAAATTCCATGACACCATCAATTTTGAATATTAGTAGGAGCTAATGATAGTTTTAGAACTGTACTTCAATGAAAGCTAGCAATGAAAGTATGTCATCAATCAGTCTCTCACATTTAATAGACAATTGCTTAAATCCTTTGTTTGTGTTTTCACCTAATTATTGCTCTAGGAAGTGTTGATAACACTTTTATAACAATACCATTTAGGCACTGCTAAAATGAGGTGTTAACTAATTGTTTGGTATGTTTGTTCTAAATTTATGTCACTTAGTTGACTGCCTTGTATGTCTATCTGTAATGACATCTGGCATGGTAGTTAAATGATGAATTATAGGTAAAATGTGACGTAGATTTATCTGATTATTTTTATGGCAGTAGAAATATCTTTCACCATTCTCTTATCATAAGTCTGTCACAGACCAAGTCTTTCTTCTGTGCATGTCGATCAGCATTTCTGAAATGCCTTAATACCTTGCTCAATACTCAAGTATCATCATTAGATATAAAGATCATAAAATTTCTGATACTGGTCACTACCCGCTACCCAGTGGGTATACGGGTTTACCCGCAGAAACCCACTGGGTTGGGTTTTATGGTTTAATACCCGGGTTTTTCGAACCCTGATGATCATGCCTAATATAATACATACACTAGTACATGTGGGATTGTCACTGTGGAAAACTAAAAAAAAAATTTAGCCAGTATAGCGCTGTAGGGAGCGAGGTTCCCGGCAGTGCTGCATACAAATTTTGTATAGATTCACACCCAACAATGGGCAAATGTTTTTTGTGGTTTTCTTTTTCAGAATAAAAGAATAATTAACCCTCGAAGTTGAAGCGATCTGGCTGATGCCAGGTGGATACTGTGGTTTCACATGCATATCCTGTGTATGCCAAGATATGTACTTTCCTCCACCATAGCCCTAGCTGCCGTTGCAACTGGTGAAAAGGGGGCTTTGGGTAGTATGGTATAACAGTGACATGGCAAGGTTAGGGAACAAGGGAGGGAAATCCATATTGGCAGGATTCAAATATGGCTTTAGGCTATCCGCATGATGGTCTTGCCGATAATGCCACTTATCCTAACAACAGTCGTGCCAATAAGCGGGGTTATCTGCAAGACAGTTGTGCAAGATAGCATGTGCAGTAGGTTTTGGCTATCAGCATGACAGGAGTATGATATTGTCTAATAACCTTTCTTATGCATGTATTGAATTTCAGAGTCAACAGTACGCTCATTGAAGTTAATTCAAAAGATTTTTTTTTTAATAATTTGTTATATGTTTTTATAAGGGAAAATCATTTGTGCTAAATACCGTCAGTGAAATAACAATAAAAATATAAATACTCATGTGTTAAAATGTTGCATTAAAATCATGAAAATGCATTTATCAACCCCAAAAATATACATATCATAAATACATTAAGGCAAAAAAAAAAAAGGAATGTTTCCGGTAACCCGACCGACCCTGTCAAAAACTCTCCGACTCTAATATTTTTTTCCTGTTTTCCGAAAATAAAAACTCGAAAATCGAAAAAAGATCGTGTTTTTCAAGTACCGGACCAGCAAAAGAATAAAAAATGTTGAATTGAAGTTTTCTGGAGGAGAAAACAGTTTAATTCTGATTAAACTGTATATCTATGTTCAGATATTTTACATGGTAAGGCTTCCCTCAAAAAAAAAAATCCCGACCTATCGACCCATTTTTTTTCTGGCATGTTACCGGAAACATTCTTTTTTTTTTTTTTTTGGCCTAATATACATATTTTGATATTGGATTTTGTAGGTTACAACAAGGTTTGCCAATGTCAAAATCAATACATGACTAGGATCCTGGGGTTGGTAACTCAAAGCCATCTTAAGCTTAAGCTTAACTTAAGACCAACTTAAGTATCTCATAGGCAGTGCTCATAGGGATTATGGTGCATAACTGAAAAGGACCAGAAGTTACGGTGACAACTTGACAGCATCGTAACTTTGGCTTCGTCTTATGAAGTTACACCTTTCAGTTGAAAAAATTTATGATTGACCCGGTCGGCAAGCTACTCTTTCATGAGGAAAAATCAATATTGGTTACCGGAACTGCACCTTTCCCGCCTCTTCACTCATACTGTTGAGGGTATAACTCGGTCAATATTGTTGTGATTTAATCATTTTTGGACGCTTATAAAATCATAATTTGCCACAAACATAACGGGGTTCATACCTTGAGTTAAAGAAACTGTGAAGATCGAAAAATACATGCAAAGCTTTTATTAATATTAACATTTTGTTTTCATATATTTACTGCTTTTAATTCAGTAAGGTTACAGCGATAAACACCGAGTAATTCACCTCGTACGAATGATCTATGACGTCACACCGACCCGATCAATAGCTTAGAGTAACTGGAATAGCAAGGGCGTAAAGTTCAAAGTGGTCATCTTAAGTATGTCGTAAGAAGGAGAACTTATGATGCTTTTGAATTACTGGGCCCTGGGCCTCACCGCCGATGCCTGGTGGTCACATTTGCCAATTTGAGTGTCCTGGTGCCTGTAAGGCTGAGGTAGTGATCAGTGCTTGCACTAACTTTTTGGATCAGGAAGTCATGACTTCCACCCTTTAAGATTTGGAAGTCACAGGCCAAAAATCTGGAAGTCAGAGATTACTTGCAGTGCCGCGACGTGTCAAGAGTGCATGCGTTCATTAAATTATTTTGTCACTTCATCTAAGAAGACTTCCAAGGTGAAAATTCTGTTGTGGTTCTATTTGTTTCATGTTTAAGTGTCATTTTGTACTGTTTGCACCTTTGATTTATGTATTCAAATGTTACTAGTTTATGTAACTTAGTGGCCACCTTTAGGGAAATAGTCTCTCACTATGCTCGGGGTATGTATTCTTTGTACCAATACAGCTAACGTCATGAATATGTGAAAATTATTATTAATTTATGTATTTCATTTATTTATTTTTTTTTTCATTTTATTATTTTTTTTTTTTTCATTATTATGATATTTATTTATTTATTTTTTTTTCATTAATATGATATTTTTTTTTTTTTTATTTTCATTATTTAATACTGCTATTATATCTATTTCGTTTTGATTTTAATCCTTTTAATAGTAGATCTATGTTAATTTTCATTTTCATTATCATTATTTGTTATTATTATTACTAGTATTGAGTTACCTCCCTTAAATATTTTTTATTATTATTATTTTTTTTTCCCTACAACTTGCTTAATAAGTTTTGACAGAAAAAATCTTGTGACAATAAGTAAAGTGGGAAATATCTTAGTTCAAAAATATATGCAAAGTTGAAATGTTTTAAAAATGTGTATTGATTAATTGTGATGAAATTCCATCAGAATATTGATATTCCAACCTACAGTGGACTATTCCTGTTTTACCCAATATTAATGGATTAGTCCAATCTACCTCTCTAACAGTAAATATTGATCACGCTTGACCTTGATCTTTTAATTGTTTTGACAAAAGTTACTCTGCTCAACATTTAAAATGAGACACTTTTACACCCTGAAGGCATGGTCTCGCTGTCACTAATCCCTGAATAAACAGTTTTAAGATGGTTTTCAATACACTAAAATAGGTAAATTTTCATCTCTGGCAATACGTCGCCTGCCTTGCTGCAGGGCGTATGAGGATTTTTGTGGAAGTCAGCTGACGTCTGCTGTGTCATTTTTCGACGTACTTGAGTCATTTCAGGACGTAAAAACGCCCAAAACGCCCACTAGTGCAAGCACTGAGTGATATCATTTCAAGTTCTAGGATTGGTAACTCAAATTTATCTAAAGCTTAAGATCAAATTTCGACCATCTAAAGTATCTCTTGGGGATTATTGTGAATAACTGAAACAATCTTGAGTTACAGTAACAAGTACAGACAACTTCACAGCATCCTTACTTTGCAATCAATTATCTTGCGAAGTGACACCTTTCATAACAAATAATTACAAACACTTAGAGTAACTGGAATCGCAAGGCAGTTAAATTTAAGGTGGACATTTTATTCGAGACCATTGCAAGTATGTTGTAGGTAGGGGAATTTATGATCACTTCCAGACTTCTACATCGAGAAGCTGGTGGTAATGCAAAATTTTAAGCCATCAATCATTATCTGACCAACTTGGTTGTAAATCTTAAAGACATGGATTCTCTTTGACCGTGGCAAATCTTATACGGTTCCGGCATTTTGGAAAAGCTAAAACTTGGGATTCAATTGATCTTGGGAATTGTGTCAATCAAATTCAATTAACATAGCTTCATAAACACCAATGCAACGAGTGTTCAGCTGTCCATGAATGCTGCCGACATAAAAGAGCTTTGAGTAGTAAATGCTACATTGGACACACCAGGGTTAATTTACCTAAAACACTGTAAAAAGATGACAAATTACAATAAAGTCATGAGTTTTTCAGCTGCACTTCACGTTTCCGGTTCATGAAAGCCGTAACTGACCAATGAGAACGCTTATTTTGTATCGTAAATTAGTCGCGTTTGTTTACATTCTCCTTTGCGACAATAAATTTGGATCATTTCGTTACCTTTCTATAGTCGTTTCGTTCAAGACCCAACATTTCTGGAGTACACGACATGGTAATTAATCCATCTATAAAGTGTCAGGTTGTGTACATCTGCGGGTCACAGACTCTGTCTATTGAAATGGGTACAGGGGAACCACTCAGTGTCACACTCCTCGTTCTAAAAATGATACATTAGTTAAGACGCACGAGACCGCGCGCTAACAGCTAGCTCGTCTGTCAATGTCTAGTACTGCCCATTCTAATGGTTCCCTGGACGAGGCAACGTCATCCTACGTGTGAAACTATTAATTAAGTTCAAACGTCTATGACAAGTAAATATAAAGAAGGAAGATTCGCAGAAAAAATGCAACTCATACAAAAGCTTTTACACGATTGGCGACAGGCAAATGTAGTCGGTATTTCAGAAAGGTGAGATATATGATGCAGCTAATTATCGACCAGTGTCCCTTACTTGTATCTTTTGCAAAACTCTAGAGCATATAATAGTCAGCAACATAAACAAGCACTTGGCTCTTGAAAACATTTTGCTGACTGTCAACATGGGTTCCGAAGTCAAAGGTCTTGCGAAACCCAGTTAGTATAGTTTTATCATGACTTGGTTAGTTATCTGGATCGAGCTGTGAGTCGTGGCCACAGGCAGACAGACGTGATTGTCATGGATTTCGCTAAGGCCTTTGACAAGGTCCCACATAAAAGGTTATCATACAAACTAAGGCAACTAAGACTTTGGGTTTTCTTCGGCGCAATTTGGCACTGGCACCTAGGCAAACTAAGGAAGTTGCATACAAAACATTGGTTCGTCCTCAGCTTGAGTATGCATCTCCTATTTGGCATCTCTATAATGAAACTCAGACCGCTAGGGTGGAGAAGGTGCGGAGGACTGCTGCCTGGTGGACCTGCAGGAGATGGAGGAACACCAGTAGGGTGGGTGATATGCTACACGAACTTGAGTGGCCATCCCTGGGGTCCCGCAGGGAGCGGTCCTCCTTAACCTTCTTCTACAAAATACACTCCGGTACAGTGTCTCTTGATAAAGGCAAATACCTGATCCCGGCACCCAACCTAACGCGTACTCGGGCATCTTATGAATCACAATACACAAGACCATTTTGCCTATAGTGATGCCCGGAAACATTCCCTTTTCCCCAGAACTATTCCGGTTTGGAATAGTCTCCCTTTTTCAGTAGTCTCATCTGAGACCATGGAGGAATTTAAGGCTTCTATTTAAATCATTGGCCCAGAGGCATGTGTTTTAGTATGCCTCTCAGCTATATCTAGTAAATAGTTTTAATGGTCCACCACAAATGTTTTTCCCTTGACTAAATTCTAAATTTAGCCACCCACCCCACACCTGAGGTGATGATCAGAAATTGATCGACTCAGTATCAGAAGATAGATAGATAGATAACCAGAGGACCATTGGTCCTGAGAACGCTCACCTGAAGCCTGATCTTGGAGTATTAAGTCATCATGAAATGACCTTGACCTTGAATACTCACACACCTTTACTGACTTCATAAGTTGTCTGCATCTGCAAAGTTCCAGGTCTCAGGCTGCAATAGTTTCCAAACCCAGTGATTTCTGAGAAAACCATAATTTCAATTCTGATAATCAAATGACCTGGGGTCAAGGTCAAGAAATGACCTTGGCCTTCATTAACTACTTACCTTCATTGACTCCATTAGTTGTCTGCATCTAGCAACTTTCAGGTCTCAGGCTGCACCAGTTTCCAAAATATCCACTGTTTTCGCCTTTTCCCATGTAAAAGCCTATGTTTCCAAAATTTAAATTGCCGTAAAATAGGTTGCATCCTAGGGTCATTATTTCAACAAACTATGATGGGCTGGAGTCCCAAATGCTACATACCAAGTTTCGCGAAAATCGGCCTGCCGGTTCTGGAGAAGAAGATTTTTGAGTGGTTTTTACCATAGTTGGGCATGGCGGCCATCTTGGTCATGTGACCCGAATTTCGAGATCAAACTTTTGTTCCCCCTATCCATAGACGCTCCACATAAAATTTCACTTTGATTGGCTGAGCAGTTTCAGAGAAGAAGATCTTTGAAAAGTGTGTATGGACGACAGACTGGCCAAGGTCAAGAGATGACCTTGACCTAAATTAATCACATACCTTCATCTACTTCATTAGTTGTTTGCATCTACCACTTTTCAAGCATCAGGCTGCAATAGTTTTCAAAAAATCCAGTTTTCACTTTTTCTTATGTAAAAGCCTATGTTTCCAAAATTGACCTTGCCGTTAAATATGTCAAGGTCATCCTAGGGTCATCATTTTATCAAACTATGATGGACTGGAGTCCCAAATGCTACATATCAAGTTTCATGAAAATCGGCCTGCCGGTTCTGGAGAAGAAGATTTTTGAGTGTTTTTTTTTACCATATATGGGCGTGGCGGCCATCTTGGTAATGTGACCTGGATTTCGCGATCAAACTTTCGTCTCCCCTACCCATGGATGCTCCACATAAAATTTCACTTTGATTGGCCCAGCAGTTTCAGAAAAGAAGATCTTTGAAAAGTGTGTATGGACGACAGACTGGCCAAGGTCAAGAGATGACCTTGACCTAAATTAATCACATACCTTCATCTACTCTATTAGTTGTTTGCATCTACCACTTTTCAAGCATCAGGCTGCAATAGTTTTCAAAAAATCCAGTTTTCACTTTTTCCCATGTAAAAGCCTATGTTTCCAAAATTGACCTGGCCGTAAAATATGTCAATGTCATCCTAGGGTCATCATTTTATCAAACTATGATGGGCTGGAGTCCCAAATGCTACATACCAAGTTTCATGAAAATCGGCCGGCCGGTTCTGGAGAAGAAGATTTTTGAGTGGTTTTTATCATATATGGGCGTGGCAGCCATCTTGGTCATGTGACCTGGATTTTGCGATCAAACTTTTGTCTCCCCTACCCATGGATGCTCCACATAAAAATTCACTTTGATTGGCTGAGCAGTTTCAGAGAAGAAGATCTTTGAAAAGTGTCCAAGGTCAAGAGATGACCTTGACCTACATTAATCACATACCTCCATCTACTCCATTAGTTGTTTGCATCTACCACTTTTCAGGCATCAGGCTGCTATAGTTTTCAAAAAATCCACAGTTTTCACCTTTTCCCATGTTAAAGCCTATGTTTCCAAAATTGACCTTGCCGTAAATTAGGTCAAGGTCATCCTAGGGTCATCATTTTATCAAACTATGATGGACTGGAGTCCCAAATGATACATACCAAGTTTCATGAAAATCGGCCTGCCGGTTCTGGAGAAGAAGATTTTTGAGTGGTCTTTACCATATATGGGCGTGGCGGCCATCTTGGTCATGTGACCTGGATTTCGCGATCAAACTTTCGTCTCCCCTACCCATGGATGCTCCACAGAAAATTTCACTTTGATTCGCCCAGCAGTTTCAGAGAAGAAAATCTTTGAAAAGTGTGAATGGACGACAGACTGGCCAAGGTCAAGAGATGACCTTGACCTAAATTAATCACATACCTTCATCTACTCCATTAGTTGTTTGCATCTACCACTTTTCAGGCCTCAGGCTGCAATAGTTTTAAAAAAAGTCCATAGTTTTCACTTTTTCTTATGTAAAAGCCTATGTTTCCAAAATTGACCTTGCCGTAAAATAGGTCAAGGTCATCCAAGGGTCATCATTTTATCAAACTATGATGCGCTGAAGTCCCCGATGCTACATACCAAGTTTCGTGGAAATCGGCCCACTGGTTCTGGAGAAGAAGATTTTTGAAGGGTTTTTACCCTATATGGGCGTGGCGGCCATCTTGGTCATGTGACCTGTATTATGCGATGAAACTTGAAATGCCACTACCCAAGGAGGATCCACATAAAATTTCAACTAGATCGGCCAAGCGGTTTCAGAGAAGAAGATCTTTGCAATTGTGGACGACGGACGGACGGACGCCGGATCATGGCCATCCTATAAGCTCACCTTGTGAGCCTTCGGCTCAGGTGAGCTAAAATTCATAGTTTTCACTTTTTCCCATGTAAAAGCCTATGTTTCCGAATTTGACCTTGCCGTAAAATAGGTCATGGTCATCCTAGGGTCATCATTTTATCAAACTAAGATGAGCTGAGGTCCCCAATGCTACATGCCAAGTTTCGTGAAAATCGGCTTGCCGGTTCTGGAGAAGAAGATTTTTGAGTGGTTTTTACCATATATGGGCATGGCGGCCATCTTGGTCATGTGACCTGGATTTCACTATCAAACTTTCGTCTCCTTTACCCATGTATACTCCACATAAAATTTCACTTTGATTGACCAATCAGTTTCAGAGAAGAAGATCTTTGAAAAGTGTGTATGGACAACAGACTGGCCAAGGTCAAGAGATGACCTTGACCTATATTAATCATATACCTTCATCTACTCCATTAATTGTTTGCATCTACCACTTTTCAGGCCTCAGGCTGCAATAGTTTTCAAAAAATCCATAGTTTTCACTTTTTCCCATGTAAAATCCTATGTTTCCGAATTTGAACTTGCCGTAAAATAGGTCAAGGTCATCCAAGGGTCATCATTTTATCAAACTATGATTGGTTGAGGTCCCCGATGCTACATACCAAGTTTCGTGGAAATCGGCCCATCGGTTCTGGAGAAGAAGATTTTTGAAGGGTTTTTACCATATATGGGCGTGGCGGCCATCTTGGTCATGTGACCCGGATCTCGCGATAAAACTTCAGTTCCCCCTACCCATGGATGCTCCACATAAAATTTCACTTTGATTGGCCAAGCGGTTTCAGAGAAGAAGATCCTTGAAATTGTGGACGACGGACGGACGGACGACGGACGACGGACGGACGCCGGATCATGGCCATCTTATAAGCTCACCTTGTGAGCCTTCGGCTCAGGTGAGCTAAAAAGTCTGGTAGTACAAAATCTAGATCTAAATTTGAAACTTTACGGAGAGAAATCAAAGCTGATATCAGGAAGCAGCATAATCTTTACGTGAACAACTCGGTAGTAGATGGTAAGGCTAAGGCTAATCCTAGAGATTTTACAGGTATATAAACAGTCAGAAAAAGATACCTAAGATATTTCCCCGTTGAAAAAGAGGAATGGAAGTGGAATTGCAAAGTCCGAATTTTAGAAGGCGGAACAATTTAATGGTCAGTTTTCGGATGTTTTCACTAAAAGTGAACCTCTTCTGGATAGATCTGCCCCATTCTTGCATGATATTGTCGTCACAAAGGAAGGGGTGATCAAAGTAGCCGTCTTAAGCCTTAGGGCCTGATAAACTTCATCCTAGAGTCCTAAAGGAACTGGCAATGGAACTAGGTCCGGTAATCGCCCATCTCTTCCAGCAGTCAATTGATACATGTGAAATTCCTAAAGAATGGTATCTTGCTGATATTTGCCTCCTGTTTAAGAAGAGCGACAGATCTCTTGCCCAAAATTTCCGCCCTGTTTCCTTGATATGCATTCCTTGTAAGCTTCTTGAACTTAGTGTATGCTCAAATATTATATGGTCCATCTTAATGAACATGAACTCCTGTCGGACAGGCAACACGCATTTAGGAAATGAGGCTTGGTTAGGACGGTAGGCAATATCCCATATCTCAAAATAAACGGTCCAAAATATCCCATATCCCAAAATTAATCTAACTAACTCGTATCCCAAAATAAATTCCAATATCCCATATCCCCAAATTCCTGAATATCCCATATCCCAAAATAAAATACACAAATATCCCAGTATCCCTTAAAAATAGGCCAATATCCCGTATCCCAAAATACCTTATACAAGCCTCGCAAATGGCATAGCTGTGAAACTCAGTTGACTACGGTGATAAATGATTGGGCAAAAATCTTGGGCAAAAAAGGCCAGATTGACACTTTTATATTGGATTTGGAAAAAGCCTTCGAAACTCCTCCCCATGAACTCCTTATAAGCAAATTGTTTAGCTATGGAATAGATGGAACGTACAACATTGAATTGGATATTAAAATGCGTTCCTTTGCTTCAGACAACACAATGTGTAGTAGTGAATGGTGTTGTGTTAAATCGGATTGGGCTTCAGCTGTGTCGAGTGTCCCTCAGGGCACCGTTCTCGGCCCCTTGCTGTTTTCTTTGTATATAAATGACATCTCAACTGACATTGAAAAAAGGCACAAGTAGGCAAAGATCAGGAAAAGGCGCAATCAGAAAAAGATTCCCACTCCAAAAACCGAGATGGGAAAAAACAAACTAACAATCAGGTACTTATACCATGAAAACATTTCGTAAGCCTAATGAGTAGCTATTTTCCCAATATGTGGCCACTCAGTTACCTTAACATAACTAGAATAGAATAGAATAGAATAGAATAGAATAGAATAGAATATTTTATTTGGTATACAAACTCGTAGAGTAAGTGTTCACCACAACATACATGTAACAATACACAGCATGGTAAATCAATCAATACATTTTATATTATGTGTTGTATACACAGGTAAACTGACTTGTTTACTTGCTGATCACTGCTAAAGTATATTTTGCTTAATTTATATAACTGGAGCATTCAATGCATTTATGAATACAAATAAACATTCACGTAAACTACAAGCGTAGCTTATCATACAATCGTCACCTTTAATAAGTAAATTTATTTGTGGATGCAATGTACGTACTCCCAACAGAACTATCTGATTTTAAGAGCATCCGAAACATAACTACATGTACATACAGCTTTTGTTTCAATTAAACTTGATGGATTAACCAGCCTTGAAAATATATCAAATGCTTCATCACTGTTTGGTCGTAGATCAATGTCACAAGCAAATCTTTGAAGTAATGAAATCCTCAGATCTTTGTACTTGTTACAGAACAACATAAAATGTATTTCATCCTCAACTTGATTGCATTCAGGGCACACTCTTTGCTCCCGAGGCAGTCTAGGTCTGAAATATCTTCTTCTTTCAATCATTAAATCGTGAGCACTAATTCTCAATTTTGCTAGTTCCCTGGTTACTGACTTCGGGATAGCGTAAGTTAAGTATGTTTGAAAAGAATAGTCATTATATAATTTTGAGTATGTGTACAGTTTATTGTCAACAGTAAGTGCAGAAAGTTGCGAGTTTACTTCATTTGTACAGTAATCTGATATACTTTGTGAAATATCTGCTTCTTCCAAGTTCTGAATATTGAGCTTTGATATAAGTTTATCATAGTAAGTGTAACTTGATCTATGACCTCCTGCGTGAAGACTTTTGTGAACTTCAAACACTTCTTTCAAAAGACGAGTAGTTGGAAGCTCGTTTATTCTTTTAATGTATTTCAATGAAATCATGTTTATGAAGTTCAAAATTCTCCCCCTGCCGAATTCTAGCCTTGCAGCAAAATTTGAGGATTTTTTGTGAACACCAAGTAAGTATTCACAAAACCTGTTATGAATTTTTTCGAAAGGCAAATTGTGTAAAGTTTTGTCGTTTATTGAGTAGTCTGTAATCCAAATTTCAGAACCATAAGTTAAAAATATGAAAATATACATAAGGCGCCAACAGCACAAAAAATTTTAAACACCAAGAAATAAAACAAAAAGAACCACCACAGAAGAATTGTCTTAAGTTTTGTCGTTTATTGAGTAGTCTGTAATCCAAATTTCAGAACCACCACAGAAGAATTGTCTAAAGTTTTGTCGTTTATTGAGTAGTCTGTATGTAAAGATTTGGGTTCTTGAAAACAGTAACTTTTACAGCAAATGCAAGTGAAAGGCAAGATTTTATTGTTTTAACTGTATATTTGTACAATGGAAGATAGACAGGAAAGTGAAAGTATGAAGATAGATGAAGATATTTACAAATTATGGAAAAGTATCAGAAAACTATCATGCACATCTCAAGAAATAATATCAAACTCTAATTTTATGAAAGTTTACTTCAACTTCACTTGATTTTGAGACACCTTGCACTAAATGTCTATACACTGATGATTATTTTCGTATAATATAATCTGTCTTCAACACTGTCTATTCTATTGTACACCATTCGTAATAATGCACCAGCCTCTCTATTGACCAATTTGTATAAATATTGTTATCAATAAGTCTGTTTATAACAAGCAACTAAAATGTTCCATAGATTATCTGGATATCTCAAACATTCAATGTTGGTTGATATGCATCATTATTCGCAGGACCCCAGAGTGGCTTCCATAACTATGGTACTCATCAGTACAATGGCAGAGATAAAGCATCAAAGGCGAAGATGCTGGAATTAAATAAGTTACGCATACTAAGGACCTGTTCCAAAAATAATAAACTGGAATTCTCAAAGCGCAAAGAAGCTAATTCACAAAATTCAACATTTCAAAATTGCAAAGTATTCTATGTACAATGAAACATAAGACTCACAAAAGTCTTCAAAATTATTCCCATCACTATATTACTTCAAACACTGAAGCTTCTCCAATAAATCAGTATGAATTTGTTATTTTCTTCATAACAAATATCTGCATTTCAAAGTTCATTTCTTCAACATATTTTCACAACTTCATTCTATATACAAAATCATCTCAGTAACTGAACTAGCTGAATTCAAAGCTAATATTTTCACACACTGCTGATTTTAGTGAGTTACTTGTGATTTAACTTTGTACAAAGGGATTAACAGTTAACAATTCAAAAAATCTATACAGGTAAACTATACTGTTCAACATGAAAAACTCACATCTCAGATATTGACAAAAAATGACCATCAATTTGCTACACTGTAATCTAAATTTCAGAACCATAAGTTAAAAATATGAAAACATAAGGCGCCAACAGCACAAAAAATTTAAACACCAAGACATAAAACAAAAAGAACCACCACAGAAGAATGAGTCTGAAATAAGACCGTTTGCTGATTATTAGGGCAATAGCCCAATGTATTCTGAACCTATTATTATGAAATGTTTTAACTCCAGATAGTGTAAAAAAGACGATTTTAGCGGGGGTGGGGGTCAAAATTTCATATGTGAGAAAAATTAAATTTTTCGCTTTTTCTTGCTTGTAGTCCTTTAATTTCACTACTGTATCATATTTTGTGCATGCAACACTTTATTAAGTGCGATAAACAAATCAAATCAAATCAAATATCTTTATTGGTTTTAAAATCCAGAAACAGGATTGTTACGAACTACATACAAACATACATAATACTAAACATACAAACAGCAAATGATTTAAATATGCATTACACGTATCTCTGATTAACTTAATACAACATTTTATGGTATCTATGACTAAATTAATGACTGGAATGGTATCTATGACCGTAATACTAAAATGGTATCTTTGATCTTAATAATATACAACTATGACTAGGACGATACAAGGTATCTACATGTATGACCAACTTAATACGACATTTATGTTATCTATGGCCAAATTAACGACTGGGATGGTATCTATGACCTTAATACTGGAATGGTATCTATGACCTTAATAATATACAACTCAAACTAGAACTATATAAAGTATCTATGACCAACTTAATACAACATTTTTATGGTATCTACGACAAAATTAACGACTGGGATGGTATATATGACCTTAATACTGGAATGGTATCTATGACCTTAATAATATACAACTCAGACTAGGACTATATAAGGTATCTATGACCAACTTAATACAACATTTTTATGGTATCTATGACAAAATTTATGACTGGAATGGTATCTATGACCTTAATAATATACAACTCAGACAAGGACTATAAAAGGTATCTATGACCAACTCAGTACAATATTTTATGGTATCTATGACCAAATTTATGACTGGAATGGTATATATGACCTTAATAATAATACAACTCAGACTAGGATTTAACAAATTAACCTTAAAAGAAGCAAACATTATTAATGCCAATGCAAGTAACTAGTATATCTGAACAATTGGATCAATCATTCAAATTCACATGATTACATTTCCATGGTATCTATGAACAGATGTGTGACTAAAAAAAAATCTATCACAGATGTAATAATACTAAAATTGTGGAATGATATCTATAAGACAAACTATTTCAATAAAACTAGCACATACCAATTTAACCTGTATGAAATCTAAATTTTGCCTATAGTTTGTAATGTCTATGAAAAGGCAATACCAGCTATGAAAAAATTGTATCAATTAGAGATAGTAACATTATCTATTAAATCTTCTCTAATTTTGAACATCTTGTGAATATGGGAAATGCATATACTAAGCACGTCATATTCTTTATTCTGTAAAATGAATCTAAATTTTTCAGATTCACCCATATTTATGAAAGATGGGATAGCCTTTTCCAACTCTGTGAAAACATTTAAAGATTGGCACTGTAATGAAAATGAGATTCTGTTTCTATATCAGCTTTACACAAAGGACATAATCGCTCGTTAACAGCTTTATTTTTGTGTCTACCCTTTTCAATTTGGAGACTATGTGCACTAACACGTAATTTTGCAAAAGATGTAATATATTCCTTAGGCAAATCATTTATTTGCAAATACATTTCTTTATCATACTTAACTTTAAAAGTTCTAAATGTAAAATGAACATGCATAATGCAATTGAAATAAAATTGAAATATTACGTCAACATTTTGGGTACAAACCTTTAGCAGTTACCTGTATAATATTATTGTCTCAGTACTAACAAGCATTATACAAGACACTGTAACCTCATGAGAAAACCTGCCATCTGTTATATGCAAAACCATATACCCAGATTAGCGATGACCAGCCAGCTACTCTGAATCGTGTCATTAATTAACAAAACTCCAATCCATCTTCTATGTGTTGCACAGCTTGATTAGAGTTTGATCTTTCCTGCAACTGTTATCTACCGGAGTAGACTGCATTGTTCTGTTGTTATGTTGTGACACTGCCCATGCTGGATCAGTTCAGTGTAGCTCAGTGCGGTAACTTGACCACCCAAAGTTCTAAATCAACAAAATCTGTTTTTGTCCTGCTTTAAACATTTGTATATTCTTTTTAACCTTATCACCTCTGATTTTATTCTTTTTCACGTACACGTTATGTTAGTTCCAAATAGGGAGATGTAGATCTGAAATTCTAAATTCTAAATATAGGGATATTTTCTATAAAATAGACAGATTCCACAGAATTAAGGAGATATCACATCCCTTGATGGCTATAAAAGTGAAAAATCAAAATGAATCACAATCAGAATAGTTTACCGATGATACGCCGAACTGAGTGATGGAGTTTGACTGTAGAGGATTAGGTAATAGCTCTCACAAGCGATGTTAACTCATTAGACACACAGTATGCTGCAAGAACATGTCTAAATCCACTTTTGTCAAAAATAGAGTTGTTGGTGTCACTGCGTTCTACACACATTTGGGATAGAACATGGTTGCTTAAGTGCAAAGTGATTGCTTAAGACAGGTGTTTTGCTTCATACAGATATTTCTTAAGACAGGTTGGACTGTAGTTTCGCTCTAAGCTGCTTGCCAATAAGTGAATTGAAAGCTTATACGTTGATATTGGTGTTCAAGAAAAGTAGTCCAATCCTCTGCTTGCAGTCAGCTGCTTCACGTCAGGGAAACATGTTCGTGAAATGTATACCCCCGTAAACCCCACTTTTATATAGAAAAACTGGGGTTTGCAGAGGTATACCTAATTTTCTTACTTTTGATCCAAAACATACATTGTGGGTACTCGTTAGAACCGCATCGGCAAGGCGTTTCTATCGTGTTCCCACAATGTAAATATGTTTTGAGCAAAAAATATTAAAAATGTCATTTTTTTTTTTCTGGTGAATTTTCATTTTTTACAGCTGAAGAAATCTCTGTATATTGCATGTGCATGTTTTCATAATGATGGAACCCGACACCATTCAGTCAGCGTGGCTTACTTGTTGGGGATAGACGTAACCTTACTTGTTGTGGACAGACGTAACCTTACTTGTTGTGTGGACAGACGTAATATACAAAATTCTTAAAAGATGTGCACATGTTTCACTTGCATCAAATATACCATATGAATCTTGGTGGTCGGAAAAATGTTTGACATTCGTATCCATGGAAGTAGGAAAATAGATAGTGGACTACAAAATGTGAAATATTATGAGATAGTGAGAAGACATGTACACGTTTATTTGATGTAAATTCTGAGTATTTAGACTAGGATCGGAGTGAGGCAGCACTAATTTAATAATAAAAGAAACATCACACGATGAAAACGAAATCGGATCATATATACTGTATGTACATCACGGATACACGTACAAAACAAAGAATCAAAGAATAAAACTGTTTTGATGAACTTATCATTTTATTTTCTCTACTTTTCTGATGGAAAACAAAATTGCCCCGACGTTGTGGATATATCTGAATCCAGTCATAGTTGTAACGGGTGTAATAGGAAATATGTTGACGCTAATAACTGTGTTTAACAGCCACAGCAAGAAAACTTCGTTCACAGTCATTCTAGCAGCCTTGGCGATCGCTGATGTAGCGGTGTTGACCTGCGCACTCTGTCGAGGCTGGCTGAGGTATGCGTTCGATTTGTCTGTGGAAAACAGCGGGAGTGTCTGTTGCAAACTTGTTTGGTATTTCCTATATACCCCAGCGCATATCTCTGTGTGGCTTGTTACAGCTTTAACTGCCGAAAGGACATTCTCTGTGTACTTTCCAGCAAAGTTCAAGGCAGTTTGTGTTCCAAAAACTGGCTTAATTGTTGTAGCTACTGTCGTTGCATCATTTTTAGTCGCGGATGGACATTTGCTATTTGGATTTGCACTCATCAGAAACGAAAACTCGTCAGTGTGTACGTTTACAAGTCCTGGATATGAGGATTTCTTTTTTCGAATTTTCTCATGGATAGATCTGGTGATTGGTTTCATTATACCTGCATCTGTAAGTTTGATATTAAACATCGTGACTGTTGTTCGGTTTCATTACACGACAGTGACTCTGTCAACAATAAACAAAGACAAAACGAGACAACTGCTGCGAATAACCACACTAATTAGCACGACCTTCATAGTGCTTTATTTGCCTGGACTCTTATATCAGATTATTAGGCCACTGATATTTGAGACTACGTCAGACAAATGGGCAAACGACACTGATGAAGTAATCAGCACTTTATTTCTGAATCTGATATATTTGAGCCATGCTATCAACTTCTTACTTTATGTTTTCAGTGGAAAGAGATTTCGTAATGAGCTCAGAAACGCTCTCTGTAGATCATCGAATGAAGTTCGTCCAGAGCCGCAACCGAAGAACGGTAGAATTCGTATCATTTGAACCTCTCTATAGGGCATCAGCAGCTATGATAGTACTCCTGTTCTAGCGCATTCATTTCTAGCATTCATTGCATTGTAATCTTAAGAGCCGTTTCATGCCTTCTTCTTTCATTACAGTTAGACTGGATTGTTGGGACGAGATTTTTTCTTTCTCGTTTAAGATGTGCCCCAATTAAAACGTACTCAATAATGATGTGGTTAATTTATTTAAATTAAATGTATTCTTTACACTTAAGTAATTATAAGACATGCTGCAAAATTCCAGGCACGTATTACTTATAAGACTTAAGACTTATTTTCACCAATACTTAATGGAATCAATTTGTAGCTTCGTTGTTCGTTTGATTTCGTTAAGTACACTGTCCCATGTAAATTTAACGATGATCATGTAAAGTATGTATACAAATCTTAAATTTAGATTAGTCTTTTTATAGTCACCTGAGACCGCAGGCTCACAGGCAATTGGGCCAATAGTTTACATATGCTCTTGCGTCCTTCCGTCGTCGTCTGTTAAGTTTCAAATATTTTTCTCTAAAACCGCTTGACCAATCAATGGCAAATTTAGAGTTACCAATTTAAAGAGAAAACGATCGACACAGTGTGCTTGAATTTCGTTGTTCTTTATCCTAATACGTAGATACTATATTAGAGCTTAAGCCTTTGGCCGAGAAAGGTAATCTTAGTCAAGTTTTCCGATTTGTCAAGTCTCATCCGGCAGTTGGCCAGTCATGTATGATTCTAGGATACCTGATATAGTTTCTAAGAACCCTCCGTATATCGATTTCAATAGATGTGGGAAATAAATTATGTCTGCATTAAGAGATTTCAGTCGTCGATGATGTACACGACAGGTGTTGATATTTATGTCTTGAAAAAAAGTAGAATTAAGTATTTTAGGTTAAGTGGATAAACGTTTATACTATTATCAAGAGTGTAAACCTTCTAAACGAATGTTGCAACAAGAAATGCAAGACTTTCATTGCAAACATACTTTGGCGCTATGGAAAAAAATTCAAACTTTTAAAATCTAAAAAAATGGTTGTAGATCTTAACAAGCAAAAGTCGACGCCCAGGAGTCATGTACACTACGAGACTAAGAAGTCACACACTTCAGGTAAGAGACAATATTGGACTTGACGCAGACGTCGCCTACTCAGCCGCCTCAACCGCCATGTATGGAGAAATGAATGTCATCAATGAGGGTACGTAGTAGCATAAACGAAATCAACTCTAGATTTTTCTAACTTTCTTGTCTCACGGCTGTTAAATCACATGTCATAAAACACTGTGGCATTGTACACATATGCGTTGGCCTTTGATACTTCTAACCTTAAGTGGAACTAGTTTTCCCACATATGACATTTCGAATCTTATTACCACTTTAAACCATAATGTAATAAAAGAAAGAATTATTGATTTGCAGCAATGTCTGAACTGAACTGCAATCCAAGTGATACCCAAGCGCGCAATTCCCTATATTTCTTTACTTGTGGTGTGCACATCATATTCTCAACAAGTGCACAGATAAGTCCAGACTTGACTGTAATTGAGTGGGCGTACAAACGATAATGTACGCAATGTCTAGCACTTCCACAAACTAGCAACGCTATATATTTGGGTTGTGCCAGTCATACAGACACATTGTCGGTACAAAATGGCGAGCACAATAGATTTTTATTACCGAGTTGAATATACATGGGACATTCACGATGTGAACACAAGACGAATAACTGATCATGCTTGTTGTGTACATAGAGATACAACTTACAAGTTTAATGACGTGTTGTGCTGCGAATAAATTAACCGTGACACTGTCAGACCGAGGAATGTCTTTACGCTTGACATGTTTCCTTAGAAAGCTACAAAGCGTATTCTTAGAAATCGGATTATGGTGTCACTGGATCGCAAAGAAGAGCAGGCAAGCAATTTCATATTGCTGTTTAAGATTAGCCGAGACTCTATTAGATTTTATAAGTCGTATACTTACCCCTTTTTGGTCTATCGTCATCGGGACCAAGGGAACGCTAGGCTAATGACACAAATATATCTTAGTTTTGTGCCCAGATAGATCTAGAACGTTGATGGACATAGTTTACATGTTGTTACGGATTATACGCCATCAATATGGTCAAGTTTATTAGATTAATTCAATTACCTAATCCGACAGATTACCACAGAAATAGATTTTTTATATTTAATTTAGAAAGTGTTCTATCTTCGACTAGGGCAATGAACGCCTTACTTTGTGTAGGTGCTGGAATGTCTGCTACCAAAATGTGTACTCCCATTAATCCCCATAATGCCTACTGAGCCAAAATGTCTATTCTCATGTCTACTGTGTAAAATGTTTGATAGCCTGGTAAATTGTGAACTACATTAACATTTCAACAAATTTATGCATTTTCATCCAAATACTTCATTTTAGTGTATTTTATCGTTTTGCAAAAATGTATATCTTTGCAACAAATATTTTCTTACAGTAGACATTTTGGTAGTAGACATTTTGGCACAGTAGATATTACGGGAATAGACATTTTGGGAATAGACATTGTGGGAGTAGACATTTTAGGAACAGATATTCTAGCACTACCCCCATTTGCATCACCAAGGAAACTACAAACGTCTGCATTGTAAGAGGGTAAATAATGATAAAAAAATTTGTTGTTTTCAAAGTTTTAAAACAATTTACCAGGTCTTCAGTTTTAAGGCTGATTAACGTAACTCGCAACTGACCGAATTTTGTTTGTACATGTATCTTTACCCAGATAGCAATGATATGTTGGACCCACGTGGGCACCATGTTGACCGCCCACATTCACTTCGTGGGTCCGACGTCGGCAGTCCACGTGGGCCCAACGCAAGTTTGCTCGTGGGATCGACATGGAACCCTCATGATGGCTCCACATCGGATCCACATATGCCTGAATGTGGGTTCCACGTCGAGCCAACGTTTGAATATTTTTAAAATGTTATCATTGCAATTAGTTAATATTTTATTACTTATTTCTAAAACTAATACGATGTTCATATTTTGCGTCCTGAAGAAGATGCCCAGTGTGCTTGTAAGCACGACTGTTACTCCCACTGCACAAGAAATGCAGCTTAAAGGGAGTAATTAAAAGTATACATACATGTCTGAGTTGTCTTGCATACTTATTTAAAGATTATTTTCATTACATTTAGGTGTAAATTTAGTTAATGGTGTAATTGCATATTTTAATAAAATTAACATTTAATGACAACCAAACATGACAAACATTTTAAAAGAAATATAAACTATACTGTTTTATATTTTTAGTTTCTGTCATTGTTGCTTATCTTCATTAATATTTGCAATTGTTATGTAATCTGAAATTGTAATGTGGGCAAAGCGTCGGAAAACCCACGTTTAACCGACCTTACCAATGCATCAATTTGAAATGGTCCCACTTTTGTTATTGGATCATTTCAATTAATGTTTACCGTGTTTCAAGTGTTTCAGAATTAAACCCCTAATTTAATTATTGCATAATTTTTTGATACAATTATGTTCTGCTTCCAACATAAATGCGACGTTGGTTCGATGTAATGTACACTGGAAGAGTAAAAGTCTATAAAAGTGTGATAACTAACTTAATATGTTAGCCTGAATGGAGAAACACAAGATATTTGTAATCTATCAACGTTATTTAATAAATTTCATAAGCCGATTAGATGGCTATATTACGTTGGACCGATGTGGGTCCAATGTTGACAAATCCACGCCCACATTTCCACCAACTACCCACGATGGCCCAACGTATCCTTGCTATCTGGGTAAATCCTCCTTGACCAATTCCATTAAGCCCTCTGGTAATTACGTGTATTTTCTCAAGATCATCTACTTTCTTGGCTTCCGTAGGTTGCAGGTCGATTTCATGTACTGTACTCTATATACATTGAAACAACCATATTCCGTTTCTTAATTTCCTGCTGTTCATCTTTTTTCCTACAAATCTCTTTGACGGTTCTCTCTACACCGAGATTGTCTTCCAATCCTCATAAGTGCCAAATCTGAGTCATAACTTTCTTAACTTCCGGGAAAGCAGTACAGCGATATTCACAAAATAAGTTATGACATTATCCGAGCTCGATAAACCATATTTCCCAAATTTGGACAAGGGAAGCATAGGAAGTGGTCACAGATATACATTTCGTCTCTTCATTACTATACAATATTATAATATATCTTTATTTTACGAGGATAACATATTAAGCATAAGCTTATCTAACATATGGTCCTCAACAAGACAAATACAACAGTAAAACTACATTATATACAAATAAACAATACAATGTCAACTATTCAATGTACAGATGATCTTGTCTAAGAATTTAAAATAATTATAATAAAAAAAAATGCAAATCGTTGTGGTAAAGAATGTGATTGCAATGATGTAGAAAAGACATTTAAACAGAAAAATTTAGCACAGGAATGAATAAAATGCACGTTTAAGAGCGTTTCAGTAAATAACTTTTTAAAATTATTACGTATTTGGTGATATCTGCTAAGAGATAAGCTTGATAAAGAAAAATATAAATTTGAGATATATTCAAAATTACATAAAACGGAATGTTTGTTATGATTCTGATTTCCTCCACCAGACCTGGACAGTTGGTCAGGGAAATAACGAAAGAAAAAGAAACTATTAAGAATTGTTTTAGTAAATTCCAAGTCGTTTAACCCCAATTTACCAGGTCTTCAGTTTATGTCTGTACTCACAATTAAAAAGGTAAAAGTAAGCAATGACTAGAAAATAGCGCAGTCAGCAAGTATTTCCTACTCCAAAAACCGCGGTGGGAAAAACTAAATTGACAATCAGGTACTTATACAAAAAGAACATATCGTAAACCGAGTGAGCAGCTATTTCTTAATAGGCGACCACTCAGTTACCCGAACTTAACTAAATATATACGTGTAAAACACAAGGTGCAACAGCACAAAACTTCAACACCAAAACATAGAACAATTAGAACCACAACAGAAGTTTTGCATTGGAACGATCAGTAATATTAAAGTACTGGGGAATTAAACCGGCTTTACAGGCGCCTAACCTCACCCTCAGCTTCTGCAGTAGTTCACAACATTTAGTTAGTTGTTCGGTCCTCGTGGTGAATCTCTAACTAGTCAAAGAATCATTAAGGACAAATTAATAAATTATAAGAAACACCATGATGAATATTAGAAACAAGGACTCACAGATACAATAAGCTGCCCGTCGACTAGGTATCCAGGGTGCCGAACAACATTAGTGAAAATCTGGTGTAAAGGAAAAACAGTTGAACTCCGGTGGGCCAAGCAACAGACAAGAAGCTCCAACCCCAACCAACTAAAATAAATAACATTAAGTCGAGGTCACCATAGAGTTTTACACCCGACTTACCGCAGTGCAATTAAAGAAGGAAGCATAGTGTTATCAACGGTGATTGGGTTAAAACCTAAGCATGCATGTATGCGTTTTCAAAGTCAGCGAGTATAATTCAAATGTTTTGAGGTTTTATATCTGGCATGTCATTATCGTTAGATGGACTTTTAAATGATTCTTTGGTTATCTGCAAAACAATAAAATAAATGTCATGGAAGGGATAAACCCAAAGATTGCTTTGCCGACAGTGCACTTAGAGCTACATCGATCTAAACTATGGTTGACTAAACATGATCGAATAGAGTCTAGTCTGACCAGTGTGACGTCATACTCAGACCAGTGTTCAACCAAGCCTTCCACTAAGGTTTCGCCGGAACAAGTATGGTCGTCAGTGATGAAATATTTCCCTCTTAATTAATTAAACAATAGCAATGCCAAGAGTTAGGACTTAAAACCCTGTTTAAAGAGATACAACATGTATACATATTTTGGTTCATTAACCCTGAAGAACAACACGATACACCTTTGTGCATGAAGGCTGCTTACAATTTTAAGGTAAGTAGGGACAAGTATGTACAGTTGTAACAACAAAAGCTTAACCGTGATTTAAGATAAAATAAAATATCATGAATAAAATATAAAGGTTTGATCCTTTGGAAGCAATAAAAACATTCAAAGGGAGATAGTATGGACTATACTGCGCAATTTCGGGTAATGGACCCTTATCAGTAGCCATTTTTAAACCGGCAACAAAAGCCAGACTATTGTACTGCAATTTCGAAAATTATTGTCTAAAAACTTGCATCTGATAATGGCTTTTCGCAGAAAATTTTTGTATGGGGGACGACAGAAAAATTATTTTCATGTCAAAATCTTGATCTTAGTTTGTCCTAATAGGACCTGCAAAAATTTTGAAAATCGGTGAACAAATAAAGTTTTTATGGCCAAAATGAATTTTGCATAGGGATTTTGCATTGGCAAGGGAGATAATTGATGATCGTGAAAATGCATAATTTTCGAGAATTTTTACCTCATAATGAAGATTTTGTCTCAGGTATGTCATTTGTGTCAATTTATAATAATTTTGAGCAATCATGATTAAATAGTCAGAATTTTTGCGGGAAAATATTTACCTCCCTTCCATGAGATTTTTGTACAGGAAATCCCTATTCAAAAATGTTTTTGACCAGAACTTTTTTATTTGTCAACCGATTTTCAAAATTTTTGCTGCACAATTTGCGACAAACTAGATGCTTAATTGTGCCAAGAAAATATTTCTTCTACATTTGAACAGTTGTAAAATATCTGCGAAAAACCATTATCACACACTACGAAACAGACTTTAACACGAGAAGTCTAAATTAAAGGCACATTCTTAAACGGGATCAAACTATTTAAACATTGCTTAGAAGTATGTTTCTAAACTGAGTGTTTTGAACACATTGAATATCTTTACTGATCTCAAAGGACCTAAATAAAAATATAATCTGCACTATGGATGAATTACGGGGAGACTGTTTAGGCCCGCCACACGGCACAACACCAGCTGCAGTAATAGCAAATAAAATGATAAAGGTTTGATCCTTTTGAGACAATAAAAACATTCAAATGGAGATAGTATGTACTATATTGCGCAATTGACAATTGAAGTTTAGCCAGTGGCTTGCATCCTTCTTAGAATGGGCTAGTTCTCATACAGATTTACGAACATTGCAACTCGAGCTTATCTAGCTCCCAGTCTGCCAGATCTTGGTTTTCATTATTTTTTCGACGTGTTTGCAGTTTTTTTTTTTCAGCAATGATACTATAGAATAGTTTACAAACATTAAGACATGCCTATTTCATCCATTTCCTTATAATTTCATTGGTCCAATGCCAATGAGTCATTGAAATAACAGATTTATAAGGTGTATGGAATAGGACATGTTCATGAAGGTTCATGAACATGATGAAGGTCAATAAAGATCTATGCACCAAAGTTTTAACATGTTTAAGTTGGGCTACACGGTAAATCTTGGTATATAATCCGAGTGCTATCGATCTACCACCCCTTGTCAGTTTTTATGGCCAAAATGAATTTTGCATAGGGATTTTGCATTGGCAAGGGAGATAATTGATGATCGTGAAAATGCATAATTTTCGAGAATTTTTACCTCATAATGAAGATTTTGTCTCAGGTATGTCATTTGTGTCAATTTATAATAATTTTGAGCAATCATGATTAAATAGTCAGAATTTTTGCGGGAAAATATTTACCTCCCTTCCATGAGATTTTTGTACAGGAAATCCCTATTCAAAAATGTTTTTGACCAGAACTTTTTTATTTGTCAACCGATTTTCAAAATTTTTGCTGCACAATTTGCGACAAACTAGATGCTTAATTGTGCCAAGAAAATATTTCTTCTACATTTGAACAGTTGTAAAATATCTGCGAAAAACCATTATCACACACTACGAAACAGACTTTAACACGAGAAGTCTAAATTAAAGGCACATTCTTAAACGGGATCAAACTATTTAAACATTGCTTAGAAGTATGTTTCTAAACTGAGTGTTTTGAACACATTGAATATCTTTACTGATCTCAAAGGACCTAAATAAAAATATAATCTGCACTATGGATGAATTACGGGGAGACTGTTTAGGCCCGCCACACGGCACAACACCAGCTGCAGTAATAGCAAATAAAATGATAAAGGTTTGATCCTTTTGAGACAATAAAAACATTCAAATGGAGATAGTATGTACTATATTGCGCAATTGACAATTGAAGTTTAGCCAGTGGCTTGCATCCTTCTTAGAATGGGCTAGTTCTCATACAGATTTACGAACATTGCAACTCGAGCTTATCTAGCTCCCAGTCTGCCAGATCTTGGTTTTCATTATTTTTTCGACGTGTTTGCAGTTTTTTTTTTCAGCAATGATACTATAGAATAGTTTACAAACATTAAGACATGCCTATTTCATCCATTTCCTTATAATTTCATTGGTCCAATGCCAATGAGTCATTGAAATAACAGATTTATAAGGTGTATGGAATAGGACATGTTCATGAAGGTTCATGAACATGATGAAGGTCAATAAAGATCTATGCACCAAAGTTTTAACATGTTTAAGTTGGGCTACACGGTAAATCTTGGTATATAATCCGAGTGCTATCGATCTACCACCCCTTGTCATATTCATTTAAATGGTGGTTGGCCACGCAACTAAGTCTTAAGTAGTGTATACCGAAAGTTGTTCTATCATACTTATGATTGGTAATAAAATGATTTTCTATGGACGGTTTCTTTAGACCCAGACATTATTAAAGTTGCATCACCAGGAAAACATGTCCGTGCAATATATACCCCCTTAAACCCCACTTTTATTTAGGAAAACTGGGGTATGCAGGATATACCTATTTTTCTTATTTTTGCTCCAAAACATAGATTGTGGGTACTCGTTAGATCCGCCTCGCCGAGGCGGTTCTAACGTGTTCCCACAATCTATGTTTTGAGCAAAAATTAGAAAAAATATCAACACATTTCTAATGAAATTTTAGATTTTTTACAACAACAACAACAAAAAAAATAAAATTCTGTATATTGCATGGGCATGTTTTCGTAATGATGATGTAATAAGATCCTGTGGTGCATATATGTTGTATGAGATGCGATGGATACATAACAACAATGGGATGATATGCACTACTTCAGATCAACAATAATCTAACTATTATAGTCTAAGATAACTTTATTCACATCCATTTCAATATGCAATTAACAGTGATTTACAGTGAAAAAGGATATCCAAACAGTACAAATATTCACGATAGCAAATATATGTTGCCGTAAAATCGTTTATTAAGGCTGATGTAAAAATGAAGTTTCACAGAAGTTGCATTAATATAAATAGAGCTGGGACATGTCTTATACTCATGCTTTTCCTTAGTTTATGTTTAATATATTCGTACATGTACATTGTAAACGTACATGTACAGTTTAACAGTTCTGGAAAAAACACGTTCTAGAAGCTCATCTTTCAAACAGCGACCACTACTGGTGATAGGGATTTTCTCGAAACAAGAAAACGTCTGTTTAAGGAACGCACAACGAACGATGTTTATATCTCAAGCAAGGAAATATAGTCACATAGATATACACACAATTTTTCTCCTAGATGAATCTAATGAGGAACTAGAAAAAGAACGAAAGTTAAATAGTGATATCATGTATTTGAATTCAACAATACAAGGATGGAACAAAGCGTTTGCATGGAAATTGTACACCTGGTACAAGCTTGTCGTTGACAATTTTCCTGACGCTGACTTAGTCGGAAGAATGGATGATGATGTATTTTGTTGCACACCTCAAATCTTTGACCGGTTTAAAGAAATTAATGATCCATTCCTGTATTACGGGTATAATCTTAAAGTAAAAGGGGAACTCTGCCCCACAGAAGATTGTGCGGATGATATGTTTCTATTTATAGGCATGGAGCTCGTGAGGAAAATTATCACAGGTAAATATTGTGAAGGTGAATTCCGAGACAACTGTCTGAGGAGTGAATATCCGTGGAGAAATGCAAGGAGCTGGATATCTCTATCAAGCAACAACACAAAGGTCGTGCATGACAACTCAAAGATGATATACTTTTACAGCGGAAATTCTAGCGGTAAAAGAGAAATGATGAAACTGTACAGGCGGTATGGACGTCATTTTTGTAAGAAGTACCTATTGTTTCATAAAGCAGACGCAAGACATATTTACGAAATGAATAAGGAAAACGCACAAGATCGTAATGATTCGGCCAGAGTTAAAATGGTGCATGAAAGCCTATCGAAAGCAATCAGTTGTGTAAATGTTAAATGATTATGAACAGTGATAGTCGGTTTGTGACAAAGAATGAGGATGGTAGCATGATTATTGATTTTCGAAACAATGAAAGAACATTAAGGAACGCTCAAAGACTTAAGCAAGTAATGAATATTTTGATTGTTATACTATTTTTCTCTATATAAACCTCACCCGAAACTTGAAGATGAGTGAAAGTTAAACAACGATATCATATGAATTCAACAATACAAACATGGAACAAATGGCAATTATGACATCTGGTATAAGACTGTGACTGACAACTGTCCTGACGCTGATTTGGTCGGTCGAATGAATGATTAGCTAAATCAGACATTAACTCTGGCGTCCCTTTTACGGGACATAAGCAAACAGCATAGCCCCAGATGTGACGCCGCAGAACGCAATTCTGTTTACTTATATGAATTTCATCGAAAACTTGAATTAAAATTAAAAGTCACTCCTAACACCCCTAAAATGAAAGTGGACCCACCCAATTGATAATGATGGGAAAATCCGTTCGTAAAATATGGGTTAATTGGAATACATTTACGAATATAGATCGGTTTGGCTGTCTATCCGGTTTTGATATAATACACATACTGCAACATGATGTTGTCACAACCCAAAAAGCATTTTATGAGAAAAGTGAAAATTGACTATTTCTGCAGTGTCGATGGGAATATTTGAATTTTATTTTGAATTATTTTGAATTTGCAGAAATGAGTGTATACAGTCCTGTGTATTTTGATTGGCGTTTGTTCAAAGTAATAAATTCGACTGCGGGTTGCCGGAGCACCATATACTGTAAATTTTCGAAAGGTACAAGAATCCTAAGAGGTCGTATCCCTTGAATTTAGATCTTACTGATATTAGCCTCTACAGAAATTATATTTTTCCAATTAGATTCTCCAATGGAATTGACTTTTTAACTTTCAAATAAAACCAAAGGTATTAACGTGGATAAGCTTTGGGGCCCATGATTGTTTATGTCAGTACCAAAACTTGCCAATGCAATATACATGTACATAGATTTTTTTTCAGCTGTAAAAATTGAAAATTTTGCTGGTAAAATATAATATTTTAATAAAGTTCTTCAAAACATTGATTGTGGGTACCAAAATAAGAAAAAAATATGTATACCCCTGCATACCCCTGCTTTGCTATACAAAAGTGGGTTATAAGGGGGGTAAACGTTCCACGGACATGTTATCCTGATGCATTACGAAAACTTACCCATGCAATAAACAGAGATTTTTTGAGCTTTCAAACTTGAAAATTTTCAGCTGAAAAATTTTGATATTTTTCTTATCTTTGCTCAAAACATAGATTGTGGTACACGTTAGAACCGCCTCGCCGAGGCAGTTCTAACAAGTACCCTCAATACATGTTTTGGAGCAAAAATAGGTATACCCCTGCATACGCCAGTTTTGCTATAAAAGTGGAGTTCAAGAGGGTATACATTACACAGACATGTTGTCGTGATGTTTATGAACCAGTTCTCTGTTTTGAGTATTCTGAACTTCATCTTTGGTGTGTTTGTCTAATCTCTCACATAGTTCTTTTCACTGCTCTGACCTTGCAATACAGTGTCGTTGTCTGTTACTCTGTCCTCTTCTTGTTAATGATCTTGCTTGGATTGCCTAGTTCTTCAAGAATTATGATGTCCTCTGTACCTGGCTTTAAAATTTGTTTTACACATCGCAAAAAAGTACAAGTAGGCAAAGATCAGGAAAAGGCGCAATCAGAAAAAGACTCCCACTCCAAAAACCGAGGTGGGAAAAAACCAAACTAACAATCAGGTACATATACCATGAAAACATTTCGTAAGCCGAATGAGCAGCTATTTTCCCAATAGGTGGCCACTCAGTTACCTTAACTTAACTGAAAATATGCAAACATACATAAGGCGCCATCAGCACAAAGATACCGTTCACCGAAAATCTTGAGTGATCGCCAACGAAACGTTTCTGGATAAGGCAGCGACCATTTGATTTTTATGTGTGTGTGTGTGGGGGGGGGGGGGGGGGGGGCTGGAAGATGTTTTCGGGCCTGGATATTTTTTCACTCGCGACGAGGTCTTGTATTTTTATTTTATATACTACAATATGTACAATAGAATTTACCCTGTCCTAGATATTTTTTTCGGGCAAAATTCTGTCCTGTATTATTTTTTTTCTCAAAAAATCCTCAGCCCCGCCCCCCCCCCCCCCCTACTACAATATGTACAATAGAATTTACCCTGTCCTAGATATTTTTTTCGGGCACTGAACGATTGATTCATGTCGGACCTTTTCGGAAAACCCAAACTTTTCCATGAATTCTGGCTAATCGTTAACAACATGTCAAATCCTTGAGGAAGCATGAATGGAAGCTACAACTATTCTTTTCTCTGTGTTCATGTTACCTGCATCAATTGCTTTCCGAGCCCTCACTCTTTTATAATTCTCCTGACAGTCTCCTCTTTACATCATTTCCTTCTAGGCGACAATGCACGGTAATTGCACCGACAAGCTCTCTGTAGTGTAAATCCGTTTTGCAAGAATGCAGAAGCAGCATTTTGCCAAATACCTTGCACCACATCTCTTGCTCTCCTTTTTAAATGTCCTCAGATATTTCTACATAGCTTTTGGTTGGTCAAATTGTATGGTTTTCGCATAGCTCCAGGTGGTGCAAATCTGCTGCTCTTACATCTTCTTCAGACATGTCTTGGAGAAAATCTATTCTTAGACTAGCATCAAAGAGAGGTAATGCACTGTTCTCCCATTAAAATATGTCTTTTTCGGTTTGGTGATGATTCGGGATTCCCGTGTATCACGGGTGTGTGGTAGATGCATGACTTGTGGTTGGTTCATGGACGTGGTTGTAGTAGCTATAGCTTCACGAGGTAGCTGTTGAAGCTGATTCCGGGTTGTTGTAGTCATTTTTCATTAGGTACATAGGAAAATAGATGAAAATAGTGCGCGCGCGTATACGTTTACCTGTAGAAATGCGCGTATACGTTTACCTGTAGAAATTGTGCGGCAAGTGAACCAACTTGTTTCGAAAATGAGGACAAATACGCTGCCACCATTACAGATGCTACAGCAAATAGTGAGCCTTACGGCTTATGTGTGCTTAAACTAATTTTTATAATTGAGCCACCTCGTGGAAAAACAAACAATGTGATTTCCGAACAGGTCTGACACAAATCAGGCTGTACAGCAACAGAAGCAGGCTAGAAGCTTAAAATTTTGGGGTTAGGTAGAGGAGGAATTTTACTATCCGAGTAGCGAAAACAAAGGCGCTGATCAGCTTCGCGGTTACCGCGAAGCTGATCTACGTCTTTGTTTTCGCCTATGCAGATTGTTGGTTTTCCCATGAGGCGATCATACAAAATATAATATTTTCAATATCACAAAATTGAATAGTAAGTGATATCACACAATTAATTTACACATTCTATTGTTTTTCATGTCATATCAAATGATAATTTGTGTATTATATCAAAAAAATAGGAATTGTAAAGTAAAACGACAAATCGTAAATGAGGTATTAGCCATGCAAATATCCATAATCGTTAGGGCCACAAGAGAAAAATATGTGTAACAAACTTCAAGTTGAAAGCACATTATTAGCTCTTGTCAGAATGGAGCGCCGTAGCATTCCATGTGTGCACATGTTTACTTTGTTTTGCCATCTTTCATCTTTTAGTCTAGTCGTAAGGGAATCTCCTTTCGGTGATGGATACAGACCTTACCATAAAACCAACATGTTTAGAGGGCTACACAACCCAGGCATGTACACCTCTAATGTTGAAAATGAGCAAGGCGGTTTTTTAAAAGAAGCTTGCTTGCCTGCACCTTTGATTGTCACGTGAATACACGATAAGCCAGTTTACTTACCTCATTGCTTGATTATGATAATTGTACGTCGTAAACAAGTCCAAAAGAAAAGTAAACTATTTTGCGCACAGTTAATTGTCAATGACCTGTCTCTGTGGAGACAGACGTGGAGACAGACGTATTAAGCGTTCCGCACTACGCGGTAGTGGGAGTGATTTTGGAGCTTGTCGAGTGACTTTCGTGCTTTGAAATGTAAGTACTGCTTTGCTACACACATTTGCCATTATTAGACAATGGTGCACGTGTATCCAAAATAATAATAATAATAATAATAATAATAATAATAATAATAATTATTATTATTATTATTATTATTATTATTATTATTATTATTATTATCTCTATATTTAGGAGGACAACGTATTAAGTTCAAATGTTAGTCTTCCATACAGTCCTCCAGTGATTATACATGATGTGTAGCGCCGCTTATTGTCAACGCGAAAAAGCGGTGCAGTCGTAACGCTCATGTGTTTACATTAAGCGGCGATGATGTAGATTGACTGTGGTTACTGCCAACATTTTTATCAATAAAATGTATGATTGATAAAATCAACGAAGACTTCTCGACTTTACTTGCACCCTCACTTTGGTTCAGACAAGATATTAATTTATCCCCGGCTGTCATTTAATTTCTGACACTTGACTTCAAAAATGGCAGTTCTGTGGTTGTCCATATCTTGACTTCCATTGATCAAGGAGCATTCATAATTTTTTGGGGGTTTCGGTTGTTGCTTTACGTCCCGGTCAACAATTTTTCAGTCATGTTGGGATGGAGCCACCGCTTCCTGGGTAGTTAATTAGTACTTAAGGAAGCTGAAAGTGTCTTGCTCAAGGACAGTTACACAGCATTCTTGGGGTTTGAACCCAGGACCTCTAGATCCAGAGTCCGACGCAACACCACTGAGCCATCGCACTCCCTAACATTCATGATACTTGAAATATAGATACTCTATACATGGCATCATACATGAATCGCTAGGTTCACGACGCCTGTGGGGAGATAGATTTCAAAAATATAGGACACCTAATATTCGGTTGTGCTTTTGTTATCATTACTTTAAGTCTAAAGCTTGACAGAAACCGATCAGTATGCTTTTTAACTTGGACTAAAGGTAGCCTGCCAGTTTCCATGCCTATAGGTGGGACTAGAGTAATAATAATAATAATAATAATAATAATAATAATAATAATAATAATAATAATCTGACTGTGTTTACAATAAGCGTTGATGATGTACATATTATCGACACATTGTCAACAGTTAACACTAAGCGTTGCAGCTGCAACCGTTAGTGTAAACATGTTGACACTACGCGTTGCGACTGCACCGCTTATTGTTGCGTTTACAATAAGCGGCGTAACAACGCTGATTATTATCGGACTTTTCAGTAGGAGCGCCAAGAGCGAAAAAGCGGTAATTGTATTTTATTTTGAAGCGTTACTCGACGTCAAGTAGTCCCTAACCAAAATGGCGGCCGAATTGACGTCGAAATTTCCACTAAAATACAGCGCTGAAAGAAGGCATAATAATAATACACGGACTAAATCAAAGCTCGATCCGCCAACTACGATTTTTTGTCAAATCAAAATCGAAACACATGTCACGTGTCAAGTCACTGGGGCGACGTATATAAATAAATACCGAAAGTGGTGAAAGACTTCCGTGTTTATGTCGCATTTAGTTGGTCTAAGTTATTTTGCAAACTCACAACGTGTCATCGCAGATTCGGCTAATTTTTGCCTTAAATGTTCATTAAACCCTATTCCGTGTAACGGCTTTGTAAAATTGCTGGAGAAGACCCGATAATCGTAAAATTGACATCTGATTGATGGCATATTTTCGGAATCGATTTTTCATTTACACAGCAGTCGTGTACTGCTGACAGTTTCAGCATATAAACATGTGCTGGTCATTTGTTTTGTAATTTGCAGTAAAATGGTGCAAACAAGGAAATTAAATAGATTTTTTGTGGATTTAACGTATAATTACTGTTTTATTTAAATAAATTGGTGCATGTTCTGCTGTTTTTTAAACCATTCATTCATTGAGAGAGGGATAATAATTGACATCAGTCTCAGAACCATGAATTCTAATTTCTAGTGGATTTACTTACACGGACAGCCCCTGGCCACAGCCACAAGAAAAGAATTACCAGGTTTGTTCGAGATGTAAATTATGCACCAGTCATTTGTATGCATGCCCCCCCCCCCATTCCGGGTAATTGGAAACAGGGTTGTGTGTGTGTGTGTGTGTGTGTTGGGAGGGTGGGGGTGGATTTGACATTGTCAAGCATCCCCTGCTGCAGGAACATTCAGTTGACAAAATCATGGTCATCGGCCCCCGTGGTTGAGAATGCTGAATTTGATCCCCGCATTTAATCATTTGATCATCACCGCTTTGTCGGGTTTGCCCAATCAGGGCACAAGTTTGCTTGTGGGCGTACGTGCCAGGTGGTTGTTTCATTTTTGCCCCACCTACTGATTAGCCAGACTCATGAGCTGAAATAATCTTGAAAGGGGCGTAAAACTGAGAAAAACAATCATTGCTATTTCCCATGTAGTATTGCAGTCTGGGATGTTTTCTCTTACTTTGCCATATCTATTTGAGCCGTGTCATGAGAAAATCAGAATTTTGCAATATGTGCGAGAACAAAGTCTCAGATCAGCTGTACAGTAACTGCACAACTGATCAGTGCCTTTGTTTTTGCTACATGCATAGAACAATTGCTCTTCTTATTCATGTTTCCAAGCTTCTAGCTTCTGTGACTGTACAGGCCAGTTTGTGTCAGTACTCCTGAGGACCAGTTATTCTCATGTTGCGGCTCATATGCCCCCTATTTAATATGCATACCCATGGTATCCCCTCCCCCGTCCAGAGACAACTACTGCGACTGAGAACAATTGAACAATAAACGCGTATGAAATAAATATTAACAGTCACAGAAGTCTGCATAAACACAGTCACAGCTTCGTTTTGGGAACAACTATCAAAAGATCATTTTGATCAATAAAAAGTTGTTCCCAGCCAGGTATCTCTACATGCAATTATTAAAACCTGATGTCGTATGAAAATTGATTTTATCTGTGTTGGTTGTTCTCTGTTGCCTCTATTGTCTCTGATCTTCTGTAATCAAACAACCATAAAGTTGGACAAAATTGAAATTAGAGCAAATCTTTGTAATTTTAAGTTTTTGGAACTTGGTATACTTTTCAATTTTGTTTTGATTTGGTGCATTACAAAGAAAAGTAACCAAAGTCTGACTTTTTTTCCAAGGAAAAAAGTTACTTCCCTTGCTCTGCACCAGTCATTTGTAACCACTGCTCCCCCACCTATGGGGAAGTGTGGGGATTATGACTTTTCAGCTTTCAGTGCCCCACCCCCACTCAGAAACAAATGCTGGGGCCCAGCCTATAGATGCAAAAGTCCAGAGTATCCCACCATGGATTATCCACCTTGGTTGTACTTAGTAGTGTTGGTTGTCTCTGGATGCTTTGCAAATTGAAGTTGCACATCTTCTGGTGGTGCAGCTGATCTACCCTTCAATTTCACATTCTTTTAATATAATTGAGCCATGTCATAAGAAAACCAACAATGTGGCTTTTTAACACGTCCAACTCAAACCGAGCTGTACAAGCACAGAAGATGGCTAGAGGCTGGAAATTTTTTAATTTAGAAAGCAGAGGAAGTGTACTATTAAAGGGGCTGATCAGCTTCGCAATTACTACGAAGCTGGTCTGCGCCTTTGTTTTTGCATATATGCAAAATGTTGGTTTTATCATGACACAGCTCATTTAAAAATTTAACAGCAGTCATAAATGCATGTACCTAACAGAGAAATGTTATATGTATTATAACCACCATGCATCTATATTGTTTTTCAGAATCTTGTGCCATGCAGGACAGAGAAAAATATCAAGTGGAATCTAAAGTCCATGATTTTAATGACCAAATCTGTGAAAGACAGTAAAATTGTGACCTGCAAGGATTAATGTTATAATAAACAATGGTGAGGAAATTCATGGCTGGATGTTGAAAGGTCAAAGAGTACATGCCCACAATGTACACAACTACTTTTAGTGTACTAAGATTACATGTAGGGTTAAACAGCGGATTCTCAGTCAGTTGTGGACTCTGTGAAAGACATCTCAGTTCTCGAGCAGATTATCTGTCAATAGCATGACAGTGATGTTTTATGGACAGATGAGGCAAGAAAATTAAAAGTATTTACTGTGTTCATGTAATGCATTCAGGATGATCATCAAATATTGTCTTTTAAACATTACATCTGTGTCTTTTAATTCTTTCTAAGTTATACAGCGCTACATGTACAAGGAAATGGTGTTTGATTCATTTTCCCATCTCTGTTTTTGGAGTGAGGCTTTTGTTCTGATTGTGCCATTTCATCATCATTCACATGGCTTTAATACTTTTACCTTTTTCAAGCTTTGATATTTTAGATTTACCGTATTCGTTCTAATAACCGCACATGCTCCAATAAGCGCACACCCTCTCCGTTTCCGAAAAAATATGTGTGTACCCGCACACTGCTCTACCAGCATATTTATATTTTACCGCAGTTTTACACATTTATATTTTATTAACGACATTAAAGCATAACCTAAAATGATCAAACATTATTTTGTAATGACTGGTACACTTTAAATGACATCGTCAATGTTATTTTAGACAGGACTTTTTCATCAATTTATGTGTTCTGGTCGTTCCTAGTGTGCGCTAATTGGAACAATATTTTGTAACCATAACTAAGTTATTTTGAAAAATTAAGCACACAGTGCGCTAATTAGAACAAAACGGTAGAATGTTTTTGTTTGTTTTGTGTCTAAATGTCCCAGAAAATGCCATCATGTTGAGACATCCCAGTAAACAGCTATGATTATGTTGGGACATGGCCGGACTTCTACCTGGAAAAATTTCTGGTTTATATGTTGCAGGGCTGTTTTACTTCAATCACATTCCTTTGTGGGTTGACTTAACCACTAAGCTACTCAGGCGGTCAGCAACACTCTTGGCAAGCATTAAGTGCCTTCTCACTTGTCTCAGCCCTAGTGGGTGGGACAAAAACAAATGTATATAAAAAAGTAAGCAATGGCAAGGAACCAATGCATGTTATATGTATATCAGAAGTTCCAACAGACAATTTTATTTTAAAGAAAATCCACATGGTAATGGGGTACACAATGAATACATTGGCTGGGCCTCTTTGTTAGCTCACCTAAGCCTTTAGGCTCACACGATGAGCTTATTGTATACCCGTGATCTGTTGTCTCTTTGTCCATCGACAATTTTAATGACATTTAATTCTCCGAAACAGTTATGCAGACGAAGCTGCCATTTTGTTTCTAGGATTTACACCCGAAAAAGATTTTACAAAGCTGTGACATGTTACCTCGGATCTTAATGATAAAGTGTGAATATGAAAAAGATTTTCAAACTTTTGCCCAGCATGGGTGTCAAAACTGGAGCAAGTCTTGTATTCCTAAAAAAAAAAAAAAAAAAAGGATTCAGATTGAACACATTCTGCAGATTATTTTTGTTTTAAATTTTAGTTTTCTGTTAATTTGATGCTAGAAAGTAATATTTTCTGAAATAAATAAATTGCGTCATTACATTTTAAGAGAACAGCTCGCTTCTAAATGTTTCCAGTTGTTTAGAACTCTGAATGTATTGGAAAAGACTTGCTTGTGATTTTTTTTTTCAAGTGTCATAATCCAGAATCTTTTCCATGAAGCCGTCATTTTTGAGAATGTCTTATATTCCTGATATTAGCAATTTAAAATCAGCCTAGGCAGGCTGTCACACAGTTTTTTTTGGTTGCATTTCAGAGACAATGTGTGATTTTCTGAAATAAATAAAAGGTGTCACCTTATTTTGATATAAAAACTGGTTTCTGCACTATTTTTGCTTTTGATAAATGTATTGGTAAAGATTTGATTTTGATTTCTTGCAATTTAAGCCGCCATCTTGTCTCTAATGATTTTGAGTCCCCAAAAGTTATTTTGCAAAGCCACAACGTGTCATCACAGATTTTGATGATACAGCCTGAATGCAAAGAAAAAATTCCAAATTTTTGTCTGGCATATGTGCCAAAGCTGGAGAAAGTCTTGTATTCCTAATATTAGCAATTTAAAATCAGCCTAGGCAGGCTGTCACACAGTTTTTTTGGTTGCATTTCAGAGACATTGTGTGATTTTCTGAAATAAATAAAAGGTGTCACCTTATTCTAATATAAAAACTGGTTTCTGCACTATTTTTGCTTATGATAGATGTACTGGTAAAGATTTGATTTTGATTTCTTGCAATTTAAGCACCATTTATAAAGTGTCATAAGCCACTGCATTCTTGTCAAGAAGCCGCCATCTTGTCTCCAATGATTTTCAGTCCCCAAAAGTTATTTTGCAAAGCCACAACGTGTCATCACAGATTTTGATGATACAGCCTGAATGCAAAGAAGAAATTCAAAATTTTTGTCTGGCATAGGTGCCAAAGCTGGAGAAAGTCTTATATTCCTGAAATAAACGATTCCAATCGGGTGTGTATCGGCAGCGACGATCGCGTAGCGAGAAACGTCTGTTTACATTTTTACAATACACAGTATGTGTAGTTTATACAATAATGAGGCGGATCTAGCTGTTGTCAAAATGGGCTGCGAGTTTGGTTAAGATTCTTTGTGTTTTTATCGTGTACGAACGGGTTAAATTAGGGTACTGATCGTCGATTCATTTTGAATCAGCTAGATTTCGAACGTTTTTTGGTTGCTATGCTTTTAAAAATATTACTACTCCCTAGCTTGGCGTTTCTACTGTTTTAATTAATAATACTCAGTCTTTTTCATATTTTGGTGAGGTTAGTGATGCTATTATGTTTGGGAGAAGAGAAGCCAGTGCTTGCCTTATAATGAACAGTATTATTGCAAAATGACAGTTTATCTTTTTTAATGTGAGCTATCAGCATTACAAACTTCGTAAAGCGTTTTCCAAGTATTGAAGTTTGTTTGAATTAGTATCCAACGACAACTCGACTTCAACATAGCGACGTTATACATCTTTGTATAGCAATTACTTTTCTATAAAATTCAAACATTTTCATCGGATAGACATACATTGTACCAAACGAATTGGATATAACATGGGTGTAATTTGATAGACACCATGCTAAGTTTGTTTAATCAGGGCAGGGCGGGTCGACCCTTAAAGTCCTAATAACTGTCTTTCACTTTGAGCAATCTGCCAAGAATGGGTGGGAATTCAATTGGTATATGCAAATTAACGCCAGTAAATCTCAAGTCCCAAATCCCACAAAACCATACAGTTACATGATGAAAGTGGTAACAAGTGCCCGATACCTGGGTGTTTACACTGCAACTGATTTGTTCTGGAAAGCCCATGCTATCAGTTATCAACAGTGCAAAGAAATCACTGGGCTTCGAAGAGACAAACTTAACATAAGAAAACACCTCATAATAAAAACATACACATATGGCTATAGTAAGACCCCAACTGGAGTTTGCTATTGTAAGACCCCAACTGGAGTTGGCTATATGTAAGACCTCAAACTGGAGTTGGCTATAGTAACCCCAATTTTTGCTGGTTATTGTAAGACCCCAACTGGAGATGGCTATTGTAAGACACCAACTTGAGTTGGTGATAATAAGACCTCAACTGGAGTTGGCTTTTGTAAGACCCCAACTGGAGTTGGCTATTGTAAGACACCAACTGGAGTTGGCTTTTGTAAGACCCCAACTGGAGTTGGCTATGGTAAGACCCCAACTGGAGTTGGCTATTGTAAGACCCCAACTGGAGTTGGCCATTGTAAGACCACCAACTGGAGATGGCTATTGTAAGACCCCAACTGGAGTTGGCTATCGTAACACCTCAACTGGAGTTTGCTATTGCTATTGGAGTTTGCCAACTGGAGTTGGCTATCGTAAGACGTTAACTGGCTGGCTATTGTAAGACCCCAACTGGAGTTGGCCATCGTAAGACCTCAACTGGAGTTGGCTATTGCAAGACCACAACTGGAGTTGGCTATGGTAAGACCCCAACTGGAATTGGCTATTGTAAGACCACAACTGGGGTATACGGCTCCAGTGTGGGATCCACATAAAAACGAACAAAAAAATGAATAACATGTAATAGTGTCCCGAAACAGAATGCTCGGGTCCCTGTGGATTACTCCCCCTACTCAAGTGTCCTGGACACGATGCCCATGAGCAGTGGCGTACTGACTCAAGAATACCCCTCTTTTATAAGATCATATATGGTTATACATGTACCGATACCTCTACCTTCGTATATATCATTCGTATATCATTCCAGTCCCGTTTGTGTCAATCACTGGCTTACAGACAGGTATCTGCGAAGATTGACTACTATAAATGCTCATCTTGCAGTTATTCAGAGACATAACTATCCAGCATCTCCCGCAAACGTTACTGATTTTGACAGCTTAGTACGAGCTGTGTGAAAGTTGTGCCACTCAGGACCATAGATTTTACCAAACTGATGTTTTGGTCTTTTCTCTATAAAATACCAACGCTTTGCACTTTTATTCCTTTTTTTCCTTGGCGCTGCCAAGCGCCAAGCAATTGAGACGGAACGAGGATTTCTCTTTAATCTGCGGGGTCTTTTCCTTCAATCTGTGGGGTTTCCCTTTGACAGCCAGGGGCCTGGTTCCAGTCGCAATTTTTTGCTTCTCTTGTCGCATTATAAAGCAATTAAAAACGGTAACCAGACGTTGCTCTCCGCCATTGTCATTAGGACTTGTGGGAAGAATGACGTGCTTGGCTCTAAATGTGTAACATACAGCTGGCGTTCTCGACGGATAGTACTAAAACCCGGAACTAGTCAAAGGTCCGACCATATACGAATGGTATCCATCGAGGAAGTCTTTTAGCTGCTCCACTGCATTGTCAAAAGACAACTGTTGCTCCACTGCATTGTCATAAGACAACGGCAGTAACTAACAAAATTTTACTTGCGGAAAACCTGTAAGTGGGTCAGCTCCAGCGTGGGCATTTTCCGGAGAAGCGTCTGCTAGAGGATCTAAAATTAACATATTGTTGTTACCTATAGTAGCTTCCGAACTTTATAACATTGTTTATAGCTGCACTTAGTAATAAATCTATTGAGTATTGTTTATAATTTAAAAGCCACATTTAAACAGTGCCTAAGTTGTCTGCATGAAGCATAGCAAAAGCAAATGTTCTCAATAGTCATATTTTGGTCAACGCTTGCACATGGGATAAATGGTATTTTGTGGGCTTCTAAGTGCATTTAATACTTGGGACTTGAAGTATTTGAATTTTCGTTATCAGAGTGAGTTTTCAGCAGCTCTATAAACAGAACAGGACACTTGCAGACGCTCAGATATGACGTTGTATTTACCACAAGAATGAGCCAGTAAAAATCCAGAGCTGGCAGGTTAAGCAAAGTTCAACATTGGTTTGTGATATGGAATGGTCTAGGACGTCTTCTGCTGGGGAAGGAGTAAAACCCGGGACCAAAATCCGGGACCATTTTTTACGGTCATCAAAAAGGCACTATCATATGCGTATGCAGTTTATAAGGTCATTTCAATGATGTAAATCATCGTTTATCCAAAGAATTCGAATAATTATTTGAAATTTTGATCAAAATATGGGACCCCATATGGGAACCCATCCAAGAATTTAGATCCGGGACCAGTTTTGCAGTATAGACGAAATAATGTTTTATACAGACTAGCCAAGCGTTCCTTTTAACAAGGAAAATTTATTACTATCAGCTGTGTTTACTTTAATATGATACTCCGTTGAGGATGAAAGCCGTTTACAGTAATAAATAGATTTTCATGCAACCGTTTTAGCTACATTATGACATTCATGCAAAATACCAATAAAAGTTTATGGTCATATTCCTTTTAGGCCGCCATACACTCAGTTACCCGAACGTAACTCAATATATAAATCGCACTTACATGGAACCAACAGCACAAAAATTCGACACCACAACATAAAACAAGATGAACCACTTTTTTTTTTACAGAAGCACTGCAATGGAACGGCCTTTAGTAACATAAAACTACAGCTGGGCTTAGACCGGATTTACGAAATCCCAGCCCAACTGGCGCTGGGTTACCCCCTACAGTACTAGTCATCAGGAAAACATGTCCGTGTAATGTCTACCCCCTTGAACCCCAATTTTATATAGCAAAACTTGGGTATGCAAGGGTATACCTACTTTTCTTAAAAAATATGCGGTTCTAACTTATACCTACAATCTGTGTTTTGACCAAAAATAAGAAAACATATCAAGCTTTTTCAGCTGAAAAGTTTACAATTTTTTAAGCTCAAAAATCTCTGTTTACTGCATGGGCAAGTTTTGGTAATATACTACTCTGCAAGCGGTGGCTGCATCACAATACGACACAGTGAAAATTGTTGAGTGCCACGACAAACCACAAAACAAACAAACAAAACCTTTAATCAACTAACGCAAGTCAGCTAAAACATCTTTCTATTGAATGATATATTGTATCGTGACTCCTACGGCTCAGGAAGTGTAGCTTTAGCATAAAGGATCATTTATTCATATTCTAAGTTGCCAAAAGTAGAGGAATTGTGACAAAATGAAAGCTAAAAACTACTTCACAATGTCGTTTTGTTGTCATTATACTTTCGTCCGTCTTAAAAATCATATTTTTTCATGTCATTTATATAAACACTGACAGCTTTTAGAGTCACTTCATATATCAACGTTCATAGCTTATCTTTATTGAAGCCTGTTTGCGATGTAGGTCAGGTCGCCCGACTTACATGTACATGTATGTATCTTAGATTTTGCCATCGATCCAGCTACCGTTTATTTCATATCTTGGAAACTGAACATTCCTAGCAACCGGTGGATGTGTATTTAGATACTTATTTGCTAGTGTTTTCCTATTGACAATCAGTATATACATATAACAGTTTCCTCCATGCAAATGCAAGTATATTAGCTACCAAATTATATCTTCAGTTACCGTAAAAAGAGGTCATCCTAAGGTCAACATCTATAAACGTTTTATAGTCTGGTTCATGTCAAGATCCAAGAACATAAGACATTCGGTTCTGGACAAGAAAATTAAATTCAAGTTTTTATTCAGTGTGGTCGTTCGTCTCTCACTAATGAGAAAGACCATCATTATTTCTTGAATAAGGTTCATGTGTGTTAATTGGTGAGTTCTTTGATGGTTGACTAGACCAATTCTAGAACAAATTATAGAACAAGTCAATGTCAAGGAATAAGCTGGTGGCCCATTGGTCTTGGCTTTGCGTTCTCTGTGCTTTCTTTCAGCTCTACAGATTCTCTTTTTTGCGTAGGGCCAGGCCCTACGCAGGTATATAAATGTACCAAATTGGAATCTTTCCTATGGCGTTAATTGCTTGTCCATGTCTAAAGACGCTTTTATCACTGGACGCTTTCAATTAGTCGGGTTCTGAGGTACTTGCTTATTAGCATGAGAATATCGAACAATAAATCTAGAACCAGTCTCGCTTGCAAATTATGGGTAAAACATGTTACCAGAGCTATCGAGTCGTTTCACCTCAACATTTGTTTCGTAACGTCATTTCGCTTCCAATATATATAGCTAGTCTCCAATGTGTGTACGTTCTATGACTTTTGTCTGTTTGATTTGAGGCTTAACGTCACAGTCAACATCTAAGGTCATGTCGTGACGGTGTGGGACTTCTGCCGAAAACTGAGATGTCATGACATCTCAAAGTGCTGCAATATAGCACCACCAAAAGTCCTATTCATCTACTTTTGGTACCACCTAGTACCACCAAAAGTCCTATTCATCTACATTTGGTACCACCTAAGTAAACAAAGGCTTGTAACATGTATAGGTGGTTGGCAGCTCTGTGCGGAGGCAACAAGCAGCCCATCTATTTGGACTGGGTCCCGTATTAAGTCAACTCGTTTTGGTGTTTTGGCTACGTTTACCCGAATACCGTCAACGCGGCTTTGGGTCAACTTGGCTCGAGTCATCTCGGTCTGTTTTTGATATTGTTACATTATTGCGCACGGGTAAGATTGATAGCTTAAGATGAATCTACAAGGTAAAACAGGTAAGTAATCAGGGAAAATCTTTCTCACTTACTATAATTGCTTTTCTAAGTCTGCAAGATGCTAGACTTCGAAAAATGACCTAATTCAACAAGGATTTTATAAAACCACGGTTATTACTTTACCTGGTCTCTACTAACGCGATCTATCACGCCCTCTATCGGCAGAGACTCCATGAGGGCGTGATCACCAAAGTATTATGAAACGCTTCACGTACTCAAAAAACTTAGGGGACCAGTCAGAGAGCAGGATTCCCATTTTACCCATAATGCAACGAATTGTTTACATTTTATTGCTTTTTCACATTCACGAGTATCGAAAAACTACAGGTAGAATGACAAGGGAGCGTGGAAATGTGTTAAGTTTATGATATTTTGTACTTCAAATCAATAACTATTCTTAAAATATTTTGTAAATAACTTGTTTTCCCATGATTCACGCGTGTTCTCGAGAAAATACCCTTCCCACAATGCACAGCGATGACGTCACTCGTGAAGAAAAAAATGGTATGACGTTCCTTTCGCGAAAGGAAGATTTTCACACGAAAGGAAGATTCTATTTCAAAATTTTGAACTCATTGGCTACAATTGTGCATAGTTTAAGTTTTAAAAGGTTAAAGGAAATAGGTAATGGCTTTTGCATGACGTTCACTTTACTTTAATAAAATTGACTTTATAATATAAAACCGCAAGAAAATTTTCCTTTCGCCAGTACGGCTAGTGTCAAATGGCATTTGCTGTCCTCCTTTTCGAGCAAATTTTCTTCATAGTAAAATTTATTTTACTTTATTTTCTTATCATTTTAATGCAGAATGTACAAAAAGACAAAAAAAGCTGATAGGCAGCGATGATGGTAATGGTATTAAGCGTTCATTTCGTAGGCAAATGTTCCTTCCGTCGCCTAAATTTAGTGAGCGTTCTTTACTTATAAGTACCTCTTTTTTGTCCAAATAACTTTTTTGTCATTTTACACATTTTACTTGATTTTTTTTATTATAACATGTATAACAAAACAATTAAAAACTGTTAAATACCGATGGCGATAATGATAAAATGTTCCTTTCGTACAAAAATCTTCCTTTCGCGAAAGGAACCTTCCTTTCGCTATTTAGCTATACCCGAGATAAATTTAGTGAAGGATCCAGGCGTTTAAGGAGGACAGACATGACGTAAGGAGACGACTGGGTCATCCAGGTTAGGTCTCTAAACACCAATATTAGGATTAAAAGTATTTAACACCAGTAACTATTTGCAAGAGATGAACGTGGTTTCCACAAAACCAGGTCGAAAATATGTCAATTAAGAGTCATGGTCATTTCGGTCATATTTCGGGAAGTCCCTCCTCTTAGGACACACTCAAAGGAAGCGGTATATTCATGGCAGAAGTTCCTCCTGAAAGAACACATTATAATGTTTGTTATTAGGAGTGTTTTCTGAGCAACTTTGAATGCTGCACTCCACACAGTAAGCAGAGTGAGGAAGGACCTTCTTATTTCTGTACGTTTGAACAGGAGTTGACCTAAAGAACTGGATTGTTTAGTAGACTTGATAAGTTTTTATTTATTCCTGTACCAAGTATACACACATATAAGCTAGGATGTGTATTTCAGCCAGATTCCATTCGCTATGAAGTATGATGATGATCATACATAATTTAAAATTTCAACAAGATTAGATCATTGATTGAGTTAGCTAACGTTAAGCAATGTTTAAATTCAAATTGGCATATTGGCTTATTATTAGCTATCAGGTAAAATCATCGCCTTTGGGCAACTTATTTCAAAATTTTGCCAGCCCTATTGGATTCCATTTTTGAAGGAAGCCAATTTGTTTGTTGATGAGACCTCGCCACTTTGATCACTCTTGTGCATTCTGTTCCCAAGACCCCATTGGTTATGTCGAAATCCTTCAAAGAGGCTGGAGAGTGTCTTTGTAGCGTCTCTTCTGGCCACATTGAAAGCGCTTTCCCTCCTGTAGTTCTCCACAAAAAAACTTTCTTTGGAAGTCGTTCAGGCATTCTCATAACATGGCCAGTCCAACTTAGCTGTGCTAGCTTTAAGACTGTATGCATGCTTTGCATCCCTGCTGTCTTCAGGACCTCTGTGTCTGGAATCTTGTCTTACCACTTGATTTTAACAGCTTTCTCATACAGTAGGAATGGTTAAGTCTCTTTGCATGACGTTGGTATACTGTCCAGGTCTCAAATGCATACAAGAGGGTTGGCAGTACCACAGCAGCCTTGTAGACTTTCAGTATGTAGTCAAGCTTGATTCCGATATTTGCACGGAGTCTTCCGAATTCCACACTGGCTTTTGCAACTCTGGCAGTAACCACATCATCAATGTGCACTGCTCTGGAGAGAGTGCTTCCCAGGTAGATGGATTATCAACCATTTTTTTTAATTTTGGTCCACCCACCGTGATGGTTGGTTCATTGTTCGGTTTTCCAGATGCTGATTGGTGTACGACCTCTGTCTTTTTGTGCTGATTGTGAGATCATAGTTATCACATGATTGTGAGACCTGATTCATGGTTCTTTGCATTTTTGTCTTTGAGCTGGCATTATCATTCATACCATCTGCATAGAGGAGCTCATCTAACATATCAGTCTGCACCATAGTTTTGGCTTGCAACCTTCTAAGGTTGAATATATTGCCATCGTAACGGTACCTGATTGGAAAACCAGTGTCACTGTCCTATGAGCATGGCATGAAACATCATGCTGAACAGTGTTGGTGCCATAGCACAGCCCTGTTTGACCCCATTCGTTATCTCAAAGAGTTCAGAGAACTCTCCATCATTTTGCACACGTGTCTGCATGCGATCATGAAATAGCCGCATCATTGCTATGAATCTGGGTGGACAGCCAAACGTGACCATGATTTTCTAGAGTCCATCACGACTAACTGTAAAAATCTTTGATGAGGTCGATAAATCTCTTGTAAACGTATATCTACAGGTTGGATTATTTTGACATTCCAATAGGATTCAATGGATCGATCAAAATGGCAAGAAAGGAGATGCCTGCTACGAGGAAAGGATAATATGTGACGATGAAGGAGCACGCAGTGAGAACAAAGCTAGAATTAATGACATTACGAAAACTTGCCTATGCAATATACGGAGATTTTTTTAGCTTTAAAAATTGAAACTTTCATAAGGAAAAATTATATTTTTAATATTTTAGTTCAAAACATTGTTTGTGGGTAACCACAATCTATGTTTTGGATAACAAGCAAGAAATTTAGGCATACCTCTGTAAACCCCAGTTTTTTTTCTATATAAAGATGTGGTTTAAGGGGGTATATATTTCATGGATACGTTTTCATGATGAGTCATTACCAGATTCTTCTACAGTGACTTTCTTTTACTTGCATACGGCACTTGAAATTAGAGCTAAAATTGGCATAGTCAGCCTTCACATGATCAATCTTATGATTCAAGAAATACACCTGGTCTTTCTTATTACGGAGACAGGCGAAAAAGCGATAACATATGGCCGGCCCTACGTGTAAGCCTGGTGGCTAAGGTGTGCTAAAACCCGAACTTATATACTTTTCCCGTCTAAATTTCATTATCTATTTCTAACTAAAATGAAGTAAAGCAGGCTTTTTAACATTCAACATTTTTCCTTGAACGTTCCCAGTATACCTTGGCCTTATTATAATAACCTTTCACTGAACGCCATTTAAAACAATGTGCCAAGAAGCCCTAATATGCAAGTATAATTGCCTGATTTTCAATTTAGTTTTTTTTTCGCCTTTGGTTTTTGGAGTGGGAATTTCTTTCTGATTGTGCCATTTCCTGATCATTGCCTACTTTAACCTTTTTAACCATATGACTACCACAGTGTTTCGTGTGTGATATCGAGGACTGTAAGCGTCTGGTTAATTGGTGGAGTGCCTTTTTTCTTGATTGTCCTTTAAATAGTTTTCTGTTTACCAGAATGCATATCAATCGAAGCTTTTTATCAGTTTGGCATATATAAAACATACTTAAACAATGTTTTCTTGACAGTCAATGCAAGGTTTGAATTACAATTTTATGACATTCATAAGATGCAGTTTTCATAATGACAATTATTATTATATTTAATGCACTGCAAAATGACTTGATTACTGTCAACTGCAAAACAACACCTGCTTTGTTATTGTTTAATCATACGCGATTTCTCTAATTAAACATTACCGATAATAGCTAGGTGCTTTAAATAAGACATTCGTATTATTTGAGTTGTACTTGAACGTGACCTGCTGCATGATGCTTGAAATAAACTTACTTTTATAAGAATACGCTACGTATATCAACGTTTCCTGAAGTTTTAATTGGTATTTTACCTTCTTTACGCACTAGAAGGTTAAGATCTGATTTGCTCTACTAGCTACGAAAGAGTAGTACTACTCTAAAATTCAGATAGATATCGTGATTCTTCTAATATAATAAACAAAGGATTTAGAGATCTAGACAATAAACATTAACAAGAAATATGTAAGTAAAGAAAAGAATGAGAGGTGGACGTTTAACCTCGAAGCTTGACTTCTTCAGTTCATAAAGTGATACTGGAATGTTTCCACAGCAATTAAGTGTCAATCATATATTATAACATTAGCATTAAGTTAGGCATTATTCAGATTTCAGTTTCAACTTCTAAACGCATTTTAATAAGTATGAGCAAAGATGAATTTCTATTGTTTTTACTGATGCTCAAATTAAAAACAAAAAATGTGTGTGAGTCAATAAAATGAGACACAGCAAAATGAAATTATGAATTCGGGGACGGACCATACCAGCAGCACAAAGAAGAGTATTTAATGCAACATTAACGAAAATCACAACACTTATCAAAGTTTGGTCAATAATGTTTTTGTTTGAAGTCTGGCAAAGTTTTATTACAGTCAATAAAGGACATAGTTGAAGATCAACTTCCAATTAATGTATGGGATGTTCCTTTTTGGACACATTGTAGTGTCAGAAAAACGCATATTATGACTATTAACAGGTACAAATAGTCTGGTATCCTGTAGAGATCTAAAACATTTACTTTCTTTGTTATGTCGATTCAAGGTGACTGTGGTCGACTGTTAAAAAGAAATCATAACCATAATTTCAAAATATGTTTAACAAAGCATATAGAATCTAATATCACATCTTAATTTTGGATGAGGAATCGATATTCAATTTTCAAGTTACCGCATCATCATCATCATCATCATCATCATCATCATCATCATCATCATCATCATCATCATCATCATCATCATCATCATCAACAACAACAACAACAACAACGTCGCGGTGTATATTAAAGGCAGATCAATGTTGTTCTTAATAGAACACATGGAGTTTGAGACGAACTTTGTTTACTTGCACCTAAGAAGTGGTTAAAGCTGCCTAAAGTGTCTAGTGTGCCAAATCCTTGAATATGGGAGCGCGGTTAATGGTCTAATTGACGAAGAACGACTGCGGATAAGGCGTGCAAAGTCCATAAAACTTATATTAGAGGGGATGAAATATTCCGATGATGATTTTGTTTGGACCGACTGAAGCATTTAGCTAACGGGTTTAAGTCTGATTGGGTGTAAGGGGGGTTATATATTAGTATATGTAGCTTTCCTTTGCTTTGGTATTTCAGCGTTACTGTTGAGTCCTTGTTTCTGCTTCATCACAACAGCTTAAATATGTGCTTCATTAACGAGCTAGGAAGCGTCTATTGGATCCAAACAGTTACATGTAATTGTTGTTAATTGTTGTCATTTAAGGATGAGAATTGTGGCCACGTAAAATCGATTTAAGCCTCCCCCCCCCCCCCCCCCCACACACACACACAACGTTCCAAGGCGACACTGCTGTGATTTATCAATCATAATGCTTCTGTATATACTGTCAACCTCTCTGTTGTTCTCGTCAATTTGTATTTGTTCAGTGCTAGCCGAATGGTTATGTTGTTGGGAAAGAGTTTATCATCTTGCTCTTCATGTGTGTTGTAACATTTTTGTATTTGTATTGTTTTGTGCTGTACTTTCTTTCTCGCTAGATGTATGTGGTGGAATTTTAAATTTTATTGTGTAATCTCTATGCCTTCTTTTCTTACCTTATGGGATGAGATACATGTATATATTAGGCTTTCGTTTATTAAACGTTTTGGCTGATCTGATACAATCTAAATAGAGCAACCTGACATTTTCACAACCCACCAATGTTTGGCAAAATGCAACATTACACTTTCGATTGATATACAATGTTGTGTCAGCAGCATTTTTTTAACAAACTGGTATGGGTACATTGATCCCATGCAGTGTTAACAATGCTCACAAGTTGATTTAATTATTAGGCATTATTAAGCCTAGTATTAAGCAATGTTTGTGCAGTGCATGATATCGTTTCCACAGCAGTTTATTTCAAAGTATCTTCTCTGCTTGACCCAGCATGCCCTTTTAATAAGCCTCTTTTAATAGTGAATGGTTTTTTAATGCTCACACAACAAGGGGAACAGGGTCAGTCAGGCATTTTGAAGTGTCTATTATTTGTATTGAAATTATGCTCATGAAAAAATGCAATTTCTACAACCTAAGAGTATATCAAAATTGTCATAAACCGAACATGTGCTTAAATAAAACATACTGGAAGTAGAATTTTGTTCCTGGAACGAAGCATTTGTCATTTAGAGAGATCCCTCGACGTATCCAAAGATATACAAACATGTGCAACAGCGTACAGATAGGTATGCGATTAGAAATTATACTTTGAAACCGGTAAGTACATGTATGTACATGTATGACATCATTTAATGGAAAGACAGAATTCCTACAGATGTCCCTATCCCAAGGAATATGTGTTGCAGAAATCAACAGATACCCTAAGCTAGTAAAAATATCCATACACCTAGTTTCTTCCCAGACTATTAGCTGGGACTGGAATGACTTCTCTGATTCTCTGATCTGCTCTGCTGAAATTCCATATAAGTGTGTGTCTAAGGTCACTTTTCGGGAATCAGATGGCTCCAATGCGGAACCAGCGCTTCCTGTGTAAAACTAGTTTAATGTTGAGAAAAATGCCGTGTCCAAGGTCACAACTTGGCGGATGCAGGGTTCGAACCAACGACCTGTCAATTCTGGGTCCTACACTCTGGATCTAGACCACAACACCTTCGGTTCTTTTTGAATGAAATATACTGTAGCAGTTCGTAAGCTGGTTTGTATGCCCATCGGCCCACTACGGTCAAATGTGTCAGGAAATGCATCAGCAATTAACACCAATTAACGTCAATTAACGTAAATGTATTTATAGATCTGCGGACAGGTTGATGATGAGAGACATCTGGCTGACATTTCACCCTGTCAGCATCCATATTTAGGTTTCTTCACATGTATAGTCAGTTTCTGAATGTAATTAGTTTAACCGATATTTGACGAATGGAATCTCCCATCATTATCAATTGGGTGTGCCCACTTTCATGTTTAGGGTTATTAGGAGTGACTTTTATTTTTATCTCATTTTTCGATGAAACTTCTCTGTGCAAACAGAATAGCCCGTGATGGGACGCCGCTGCGTTCTGCGGCGTCACAGCTGCGTTCTGCGGCGTCACATCTAAGGCTATGCTGGTTGCCTATGTCCCACAAAAAGGACGCCAGGCTTAAATGAGTTACAAGTGAAATGACCGCTCACTTGTGATAATTTATAAGCAGACTCGCTCGGCTGAGACAATTTATAGGGACCACACAACGTTGAAGATACGTATAAACTAGAAAAAAATGTAAGATTCTATATATATAATACGAAAACAACGATCCATACTGTACTATCTAAAATGTTCGAAGGTTATACACTGTATGTATGATTATATGTTCAGATTGTTGTTCATAGATCAAATTAAGGCACTACATGTACTAGTTTTCGACACCATATTTGCACAAAAGTATACGAAAGATAAAAGTCAGAAATGATCAGGAAATAGCGCAATCACTACTTATACAAAGAGAACATTTATATAGCCAAGTGAGCAACTATTTCCCAATAGCGGCCACTTAACAAAATAGTTGAAAACGAGCGTATAAGAGGTGCAAACGCCACAAAATTCAACAGCAAAGCATTAAGAACAATTCGAACCACGACCGAAGTATCGCCTTAGAATGGTCAGTAACATAAAATTACTGAGAGCTTAGAGAAAACTAGATTAGATGAGCCTTTGCATGAGAAAACCAACAATTTGTGTTTCCGACCAGGTACGACACAAACCGACCTGTAAAGTCACAGAAGCAGGCTAGAAGCTTGAAAGTTTGGATTTAAGTAGAAGAGGAATTGTACTATTTGTGTAGCGAAAACAAAGGCGCTTATCAGCTTCGTGATTACCGCGAAGCTGGTCTGCGCCTTTGTTTTTGCATATGCAAATTATTGGTTTTCTGATGCGGCGGCTCAGATTGTTTAAAGATGCTAAAGATGCTTAACTGTTCTTGAAAACACGGGAAACTCTTTCACGACCCTTTAAGAACACGATAACGTGATAAATATACGTGGTACAAAAACAAATGCTATGCACGTTTTAATGCTATTTGACATTATTGCGGCCTTTGAAACGCCCGACATAGAAAAATGAACTTCCTTCAGGAGCAATACATTCTATTTATGAGAGAAAACAAGCAAACAGTCAACAGTTCAATTAAAATGCGCCCACTTCTTAAATCAATGAATTAAATCAGTCTGCATCTCCCCCCTCCCCCCCCAAAAAAATATATATATATATATATAAAAATAAAAATAAAAAAATAAATAAACAATGGATTCGACGTACGTTTTGCTTGATTTTGATACTAACAAACACCCTTTTTAAAAAGATATGTCATGATTGTTTCGTTTATCGATAAAAAAGTTAAAATGTTTACATCGAAGACATGGTTTTTAAAATTTTAAACAAAAACTTATTCATTTAATTAAAAGTGCAATTTTAACTGTCTTAATGTGTTGTTGACATTTGTGTTGCATTTTATTTACGCTAACATTCATTAACACAAGGTAGAGGCAATGTACTTTTAAAAACTGATACATATATTTTTTCATTTGCAATTAAAGTTCCGAAATGCTGTCGACTTCAGCCAAAATATAATTTTACCTCCATAAATGTGCCGCAAAGACCAAGGTGGAAAATGCTAAAATTGCAATGTGGATAAAATATAAAATATACCGCATTCAATTGCTTGTATGTGAATTCATCTAAACACTCCTACATCTATCGCCAGTTTTCAGAGTTTTTGCTGGTTTTTCTAATCATTAAGGCTGTCACAATAAATTCTTACAAGAAGATAATTTTTTCACAGCAGTGAGATAAAGATAATGAGTTCTTGACTCTGGCCACCTGTTTGTTTAAAGAATTAGATGAAATATGCCATTTACTTCCAATTTACTCTTTGTCTCAATATTGGACTATGGATACAGTGTCTGATCAAACTAAATGATACACTGATCTGAGTCTATAAAACATTAAGGTGGCAATTTTCCATACTGAGACTTTCAGTTCATATGAATGTGCATACTTTCCGCATTTTTACCAAACTATTTTAGGTACCCACATGTTGAGTACCCACAAATACTGAGTGAAATTCTATAATTGATGAATACATGTTGTACATACAAATAACATGAACACAATGATTCCATGAGTACCCTAAGACCACACCAGTTTCATACAAACAATTTCAGTCTTGACTCATAATTTTATGAACCAGCTTATTTCGAATACCCACAATTTTGTGATTGAATTTTGTGAACATTCTTATAGTGAAGACCAACATAATTTGCCCATGCTTTGTGTAACAAGAAAATATAATTTCCAACATTTTCAATACCCCCAAATATTTATATGCACTTTTGAATACCCACTTATTTTAAATACACTCAAATTTGAAGACTCATAAATATTTTTAGAGCCGCATCTTTATGTGAATAACATCTAACTAAAATATCTATCTTCTGCCATGATTGCCACCAATTTTGAGTGCCTACAAAATTTGATCATCCAGTCACTTTGAATACCCACATATTTTGAGTACCAAAAAAATTGAAGACCAAAAATTTTAACTGCCCAAAATTTTAGAAAAAAAAGTATAAAATGTTCCAAAACATAGCAAAACTGCTCCCAAATTTTGAATACCCACAATTGTGAGTACCCATATATATTCGTACCCACACTCACAGGCTCGAAATATGACATTTCTAACTCAACATGGTCCAAGTGAGAAGAAAAAAACTGAAGAAATCTGATATCAGACATCTGGAGACTGTTGCTCTTGTTATTTACACAGTTTACTGATAATGATAATAAAAGTTGAAAGCTACAAGATATTTTCCGAGATTTATTGCCCAATCATGCCAGCTCCATTGGAGCTTTTTTTTGGCGATGGATGTAGGAGTGTAAATGCTAAATTTTAGTAGAACATGACTGGTTTCAAAGCATTGGCATATGGACCAAAACCGGTAGTAGGGAAGCATTTGGCTTTTGGAGTTACAGCTATATAATAAGCACATAATGGTCATTATGATTCATGTCACCCGTGAGCCTTAAGTATGGCTTGAATAACATCATACACCTCTCTCGGCTGCTATGAGTACATTTATGTCGCCATCTACCTTGTGACGTTATAACTGCTGTATGGGTGGTCATACTTATCATATATCAAATTTTAAGATTATTATTCTTTCTCTAACAGAACATTAAGCAAAATACTTAATCATTTTCTAAGTGTATATAAGATAATGTCATCGATGAAAACTTACAAGTATTTTTTGTGGAAAGGTACAAGTAGGTAATGACAAGGAAAAGGCGCAAAGAGAAGGAAATTCCCACTCCAAAAAAAAAAAAAAAAAAAAAAAAAAAAACGAGGTGGGGAAAAACTCAACTTATACCTAGAAAGCATGTCGTAAATAAAATATAATGATTCGATCCTTTGAAGCAATAAAATATTTAATGGGAGATAGAATGGACTATATATGTAAGCTGGATGAGCAGCTATTTGCCATTAGGCGGTCACTCAGTTACCCGAACTTAATTAAAGCAGAGGTATCGCCTTGGAACGATCAGTAATATAAAATATTAAATCGATTTTACAGGACCCTAACCTCATTCTCATCGTCTGCAGTGGTTCACAACATTTAGTTAGTTATTCGGTCCTTGTGGTCAATTTCTAACATCAAGACCGGATGGTGGTTCTAACTGTCACATACCTTAAGCCTATTGGACCATACATTATTATATATTCTCATCCATCAGACAAGCTTATCCCTTTGTGCGCCTGTCTAAGATAAAAAAAAAAAAAAAACATCTATGATGGGGTTGAGGCCGAGACAAGTTCTCAAGCAAGTTTTCAGATTATTTTAGTCTCATCCGAGGCTCTGCCGAGGATAAGACACTATCTGAAAACGAGCCTAAGATTTCCTTGTTGAGGCTTCAACACCATCATTGATTATTTTTCTCACCCACCTTGTAAAATATTTTGACTCTGAATAGGCTTCAAGTTCTGTTCAGGCGGGCATTTGCCAGGGCATAATACAATATGCAAATTAACTAGGGGAAAAATAAGAATAATTTTGTATTTGCACTCACCTTACAAAAATATTAAATCTGCATTTTGTTTTGTTCACAAAATTTCCTCCAAAATTATTTCTTTAGATTTTTTTAATAAAAATCTTATTGAAATTAACACCTGTTTGGCAAGTTGACACCAAGTAGATCATTTCCTTATATGGAAGTCAACATGAGGTTAACTTTTCTATTACCTAAATGCAAAAATGATTGACATTTTGAGATGGTCAAAATGTAATAGTAGTGAGAGAAAATTCTCAGACAGGCACGCAAAGGGATATGCTTGTCTGATGGTGAGTGAGAATTTCCTGTCTCAAAATGTCAATTACTTCTGTATTAAGCTAATAGAAATGTACACCTCATGTTTACTTCCATATAAGGAAGAGACGAGCTGGGTGTCAACTGTCAGAGACAAAAAATAACATAGCAGGTGTTAATTTCAGGAACATATCAAGAGTAATTGTAGTCTGCTGCTTTGATAAAAATCAAAACAATTGATTTTGCAGGGAATTTCGTTAACAAAACAAAATGCTGATTTAATAATTTTGTAAGGTGAGTGTAAATACAAAATTATTTTAATTTTTCACTGGTTAATGTTTTGCACATTGTTTTGTGTCCAAAAAAATGGCCGCCTGAACAGAACTTGAAGCCTGTTCAGAGTCAAAATGTTTTAAAAGGTGGGTGAGAAAAATAATCAATGATGGTATTGAAGCCTCAACAAGGAAATCCCGGGCTCGCTTTCAGATTATTCGAGTCTCATCCGGGGCTTAAAACTTGACAAAGATTTTCTTGTCTCGGCCTCGACCCCAACATAGATTCTTTTAATCTTTCATTTAAATACTCCGTTTCAGGGATGTCCTGAGGATTGCTGCGTTGGCATCGTGCGTGACTTTCTCTTCATCTTTCGCCATGTGGCCGCTCATGTCCATGTTCCAGTCAAAGTCAAATACGAACGTTCCAGGCTTCAACTTTCAGACCACTACCCCAACCACATTACAACCACAGCAACTATCTGTTTATGGAATAACCGATTGTAGACCGTGGTGTCATTTAACTCAGCAACCAGAGCCTAGTCCTCAACAATCCGTACATTCTGACTACTTATTACAGCCCAGTGATAAACGACCATTATTCGACTTACTCAATGGCCAAACGAACCAAAATTTTAAGGACACGGCACATTCTTTTACGTTGCAACCTGGGGACAAACGGCCATTATACGAGCTTATTCAAGAAACGGCGAACCGGAATTCAAAGGACGCAGTTAATTCGGATCCTTTCATACTGAAATCTAGTGATTCACGGCCACTGTATGAAGTTCTACCATCATACAAGACAGACACTTTGCAAGCTAAACCAGACATGAAAACTGGCGGTACCATTGACACAGGCAAGCAATGTTATCATGAAGGTCGTTATCATCCGCCGTCAACTGAGATTTCGAACGGACGAAGCGGGGACTGGTGTTACGGCACCTACTGTAACCACGAAGGGAAACTAGTTCATTGGGATGACTATAACTGCCCGGGCACTAAAGCCCAGGAGCCCACACCCACGGAACCACCCAAGCCCAGTGACGCGGGATGTATGTATTACGGTATATGGTACCCCGCGGGTTCGGATATAGAAAACTACGCCGTACATGGGGAGTGTCATGGTACATACTGCGATTGGACTTCGAATATCATTCACTGGAAGGACGCTTGTTACGCCACAGTCCCTAACATACCTATGCCCATGGGATCTTAAGTATCCGGATTTTGTGTTGTTTGAAACTGGTATACATTCTTGGGAATTAGAGGTGATTAACACCCATCCTAACTATACTTAGCGTCAATGAAAAAGCTACTAGTGAATCGAGTTTAACTATTAACTCTTGGCATAATTTGATTCATTTTGATCTACCAGTATCATTCATTTCAATGGTATTATTGCTTTGATAACCCAAATAGATTATACACAATTAAAGGTCAGAAGCTTCCATTGAAATGTATGGAGAAATGAAACATTTAGGCAATACCCTGAAAATAAGACCCGCTATTCCGCCAGTCAATGGAAAAATAACCAATTTTGTGGCGTTTTCAATGAGGGTGTTATCTGCATAATAATGCATGACGACTTGTGAAAATAGGGCTTTCTAGTTCTCAAAACTTTCGAAAATCACAAAGTGCTCGTGATGCGCGTGCACCATAGATCAAGGGCTTGAGAACTATTGAATACCCATAAATCAATTTGATAATGACCAGAATCATGAACGAAACTAGAAATTGTAAAATAAATTTTACAATTTTTTACAATTTTTCAAACTTTCGAACTTTTAGTGGCGATAACATTATATCGATGCTGAGTATATATGACTGACGACACTCCACCTTGTCGTCTTAAATCGCTGTTTTATAAAGAAGGACCATTATCTGTGAAACAATTTCGCAAAATTACGTCGATATTTCTTTTCGTTTAGATGTATATTTGTTATTGTGTTAAAAGAAGGGAGTGCAGAGATGTTCGGCTCGATATATAAATACCACAATAAAATGCGTGGATCATCTACGCTATTTCTCAAAAACGTTAGATTGTGTACAAACAAGCAAGCCAACAAATGTACAAGTTTATTATTTGCAATTAGATGTAATTTAAGCAGGGAATTTCTTTATAAGCCAGAAGGATTTTGAATTAAGTGAAGTCATAGTATTTTAGCTAAAATACTAGCCTTTTAATAGCGATTTTTTTTGCATTATGCATCATTGTATAATTTAAGCGCATTACATTACATTTAATGCATTACTCATTATATAAACGTCAAAGCACAATCGTCTAAGTAGTAAGTATTATGCAAGAAACTGTCAAACGTTGACAAAGAATTTGCTAATGAGAATCCTAACATAAATAGAAGAAACATTTGCTAGCTCTCTAGCGTATCTTTATCAAAGGAGACTCTAAAGTCGAGGGTATCTCTTATTTAGCACGTCCCTCACTGGGTATTAGCCGCGTCATGAGAAAACCAACAATGTGGTTTCCAAACAGGTCCGACACAAACCGAACTGTACAAGCAGAGAAGATGGCTAGAGTCTTGAACTTTCAGATTTAGAAAGAAGAGGAATTGTACTGTCCGTGTAGTGAAAACATAGGCGCAGATCAGCTTCGAAGTCACTGCGAAGCCTGCACATTTTCTTTGTCATTTGCGAAAACCGACCTTGGAACCTGCACAATGTACCTACATGTAACATGCAAAATGGGTATACACTTATGCTTACTTAGACATCATATTCTAGATCATTTTAATGTTTTACGTGTAGATCATTTTAATGTTTTACGTGGAGACTTTTTTTTTTTTTTTTTTTTTTTTTTTTTTTTTTTTTTTTTTTTTTTCATTTTGCGTTTTATCTGTCATTTAGCCTAAATAAACGCCAGCTGTGTCAAAAGTCTTTAGATACCTTCAAACATTTTCTTGTGCTGGCTCAAGTGTAATTAAGTCGCAATAAAACAAGAAATATGTAGAAAATTAATGACGGAAATCATAAAAGCATTAAGAGTTTTATTTAAGCCAAATAAATGTCTTATTTATAAGTAAGAAAATTTGTCGGAAGAATATATGAAACGTCGGCTAGACATTTGATTAAAATTAATGGCATATAGTTTTAGTCCAAAAAATCACGAGGACTGATATTCCTTTGTCGTATTAACTGGGACTAGGTGGCCATGACTCTATATTCTATACTTAATAAACGAATGAACGAAGCAACTTAAAATACTATTTAGATATTAGATTGCTGATGCCATGGTAAATGTTTCATTTACGTATGTGATGAAAAAAACTTAGCCGTCATAAATGTTTGTCGAGGGTATCTCTTATATGTATATGTGTTCACGAAAATATAAAAAAACTGCACTGTATGGCGGCCATACCTATATATGGTTAAATCATCAAGGAACCTGATAACATGAAAACTAAGAATAGGAGGCACAGGGTACAACTAAAATTACACCCCCAACCTAGACACTATGCGAGCAAGAAAGTACAGCACAATACCATACAGCAAGTGTTGCAGCACGTATGAAAAGCAAGATAACTATAGTCCTTATACAACATCAACCAAATACAAAGGTGAAGCATAATGTTGTAAGATTAATATGAGCTTATTGACCTCAAACAGTCCAAAGGGGCAACGATCGCTCACATGAGAACGACCAAGTTAAACTACTTATATGTATGTGTTCAACATTTTTTCCACGAGGATTCTAACACACGATGAGGATTTTTCAGACTCTAAGGGCAGCTGATAGCGGAGGCAGAAGAAACTGGTCACAGAAAACGTTCATTACCAAATCTCGGTGGAATATTGTGTTGGACATGTTAGAACGAACTAGGATTTGTTTACATAGAAACTGATATGTTGTTGGTCTAGGCCTGTTGTCATGCGAAAACAATACTCTGTTCAATATACCTGTATATTTTAAAGCGAATCATTAAACACAGTTTTTCCGCGTCTTCTTCAATTTATGACTTGTTGATTTGGTAACTGAATTCAAACATAAACATGTACTGGTACATATGCTGATGAGATGCTTTGCTTGGCGCACATTTTGTACTAGAAATAACATTGTTGAATATTGAATAAAATTCTAGAAATGTCATATACGGATATATGTCATATATGCATGATGTTTGTCTTTTGATATGACCCCGCAAACACATTCCGTTGTCAGTGTAAATATATCAGTACAGGAATCAGTTGGAAATGTCTAATAAGGTTAATTAAACAGTATGTGCAGTATTAACTTCTACTGATGATGTACTAATAATCTAAGCACTTGCATTAACAAGTTAGTCTGTCAATATGTCATCATAGTGCATACGTATAACATAATTACTTTATTTGCTCTTGTGACAACAGCCTTCTTGTTTGGAAAATGACAAATATATAAATTCAGTCTGCTGGATGCATTTGATTAAGAAACCCATTTATCTTACATCACTGGAGAATCCAAAATAATAATTCCTTAAATGGAAAGCGTTGAAATCGTACCTTTGTGTTGATTTATTGTGGTGAATTTTTGTAAGTAGTATAAATATAGAATATAATTGTGGCTGATTTGCTTTGTATATACTCCTCCCATTAAAACAAGAAAACAACAATAAAACCGCCGCTAACCAAAACGTTACAATTTGCATTCAACAAACTTTAAAATTAATCTGCTTGGTATTATTATCTATTTCCCCCCGATAACTTGAGCCTGGGTTTACACTCTACCAACAATACAAATGTAATATATGCTGAGACGGGAAAGCATTAGAATCTCTGGCGAAGACCTGGAACAAACACACAACCCATGATTACATTTAGCGATTAGTTTTACCACAGCGACACAGAGGTTTTGACACTGGATCTCAGCCCGGCGGAAACTAGCATTACGAAAGAGTCACTTGACTAGACTGACTTTCCTGATCCCCAACCCATTTGCTCCCTAATAAACATAGAATGAGTTTAATACTCAGTCTGTACTTTTCAAACTGGATGAAATGGAACACAATTCTTATTTATTTATGTAGTAGTTAAAGCTCCATTGGATGACCGAATCTTTTTGAGGACGAGTATATTATATGAAACGGGAGCTTAACACTTGCCAAAAATATAGACTTTAGTGTCGAAATGATTGACATAGATGTGACTTCAATCGAAATACGTCGTCTTCGCCTTACTCGAACGTAATGAAAATGTGTGCAGCGCAGTAATTCGAAAACCTCGTCTTTAAGTATCAGTATTTCTTTTCAGTAACAGTTAACTTGTCTTACAGCTCAGATTGAAACATGAAATTGATGTTTTTAACATTTGAGACTCAACTGTTACACAGAGTTTACTTTTTTTTACCTTTTTAGTTCAATGTAGCCTTTAAAGCAAACTGACCTTATCACAGTTCTCGTAATTACAGTTTTATTATCCGGTTTGGCCATTTTACATCTCGTATATGTCCTCCCATCCTTTTTTCCTTTTTTGAAAATATCTAGGAAGAGTCAAAACGTCTCGGAATTCAAGTTTGACATGAACTAGATGACTTCCAGTGCTAAGGATATGAGATGTGCGGAATGGAGACAACGACACAGAATATAAGGTAAAAAATATAAGACGTAATATTTGTACGGAGTTTTGTTTCAGTGCTGATGCATCAATCAAAAGAAAAAAAAAACACTGCAAACGACAGGAAAACTACAGGGCATAGAGACGATATTCTCTTTTTGTCTTCTGTGCAAGATCAACCTGTGGAAACGGTGCAGCGGAAAAAACTGTGAATCGACGGGGGATTAGTGTAGAAATGTGAACCTTCGGGTCGGGTGACAGGGAGTCTTCGGGTTTTGCACTAGATAAAAGGTACACCCTTTTTTTCTCTCTTTTTATTGTTTCGGATTGCTTTCTGACACATTCAAATCAAAAATATTTTTATTGCAGGAGCTGTAAAAATGAATAAAGTTTGCTACGATGCAAAATTTGTGAAATGAGGAAAGCCGTGATCGTGCGCCTTATATTAGTGGTCGGGTGTTGATAGGTCACGAAAACACATTTCAAAGCCTTTCGGCTTGATTTTCTTACAAATGAGACTGGTGAAAACTGTGTCTTTGGCATTTGCGAGTGGAATAGTAGCATACTTGAAAATTCTAATTCCAAAAATATCTCACTGTGCATGAAATTGGGATTTAGAGCTAGATGCATTCATATAATGAGAGACACCGGACAAGTTTAGTGAAGCGACGGGGTACATTTTGTGAATCTACGGGTGATCAATTTTTTAGAGACAATTTTCGAATAAATGGAAACAAAAAAAAAAAAAAAAAAAAAAAAAAAAAAAACACTTTTTATTGGCATTTTAATGTTCTGTGCCATCTCTGACTGTTCTTTGTTAGACATTAAAGGTCATAATACAAAGAAGCGTAAACTGTGAATTGTTTCATACTGTTGATAGTAACAACTGAAAGCCCAGCCCATCCCAGACATCAAAACTCACTTGTGTAAAAATCTCGCGCTTGAAATACCATGACAGTTTGTTTTAATAAATATATGTGTGTGTTTAACTCGTTTTCGATTTAAAACACGCTGTCTATTTAGTTAGTTTGATGTTTTGCAAATTTCGATTTGGAGGACTTGATATCAACGTCCGTCTTCTACTATATAGATCAGCTAGCAAAACTGCACGCCGTTGCACTTCGGTACCTCGTTCACTCCATTTGCATGCAGAGAGGTATAACGGAAAAACCGACAGGAACATTCCGTCAAGTTGTTGGTGCGATTCGCGTACATTTATATTACAGTTCAGCAAGATCTCAACTTGCGGCTTAATTGACCATCCCACCACCGACTTCCGATCAAGCAATTGCGATTGATCATACTAAATATAGTGTACCACATAGTGGGCCAGGTAGGCCCATGTCGGTCCATGTAGAGGCGAGCTGCCTGAGTCTTTACTGCCTTTGGTTATCACAGTTAGCTTAGTTTACACAGGGCCATCGCTGAAAAAAGCGCTGAGAGATAGCAAGCTTTTTGGAAAAGCTTTAATTTGTCTTTAATGCATTAGTCATTTGTAACCATGCCCACCCCATACCCGGGGTATAGCGGGGACTTTGATCCAGCAAATCCCCGCTAAAACCTCCGCCCTGCGGTGACAGTTGGTTGGTTAAACCACGGCTAATTTCTTTCGCTGTCAGCTATGTTTTCATTTCACTGCCCTAGGAATGCACTCGCCACTGACAGCGTTTTCTCTGTGTTCATGGCAGCTATAGTTGAGGCAAACTGGCGTAGCCCAAGATAAAAGTATAAAGAAATCAAGAATTTGCAACGAAAATGAAAATGAAATAGTTGGTACCAACCAGAATAACCAATCACATGCCTCTTTTTTGATGATCTTCATTTTTTTTTTTTTTTTTTTTTTTTTGTACAGGGGCTTATTTCGCTACACATTTCTGTATAAATTATGACTGTTTACCGTCGTATCTCCATGTACTCATGGAAAAACAGACAACATTAAAAGCGAATGAATCCTTAAATTTTGTGGGAGTAAAATGGGGCGCACTGTTGCGATTATACGTACAAAAGATATTTCTTAAGGTTTCTAAAACTGTTACATAGATCCTTACAGCTCCTGCACGTAACCAATTCCTTATTTTTTGCGGTGTCTAACTTTTATTTTGCTTTGAAATAAAAGTAAACAAAAACATCCATTCCATCTAGTGCAAAACCCGAAGACTCCCTGTCACGGAACCCGAAGGTTCACATTTCTACACTAATTCCCCGTCGATTCACAGCTTTTCCGCTCCACCGTTTTCACAGCTTGAAGATGAACGAGTCACTTGAAAAACAAACACTTTGTCCGGACTGTATAGCCCGACAGCACGAAAATGACGTTCCCGGACAACCACTCTATCACGCTGATCGAAACATTTTATAATAGGTACATGTACTGTTATTTACCAAAATTACCAGAAATACCGAAACGACTAGCAATACCGGAACTACCATGACTACCAAAACTACCAGAAATACCAATGTAGAAATGTTAATGTGGCAAAGCCTTGACATAGATGGTTGGTTTGATGTATGGAATATGAATGTGGCAAAGCCTGACATAGGTGGTTGGTAAGATGCATGGATCCGCCCGGATGTTCTTCATAATGTATTTTGAATATACATGTATGTAGAACATACGCATTTTCGATAGTTTTTAGCTATATTTTTGTTTTATTTAAGCGATCCGTTTAAAATATCAGGCTGTGTTTTGTCCAAAGCACCGCATACATGCATAATTATTGTCATTTTAATATTTTTATGCATTTTTCTCTGTTCGAGCTTCCTTACATAGATTAAGTGGTTCAACGAAAATGAAAAAAGGAGAAGAGAGAGAGAGAGAGAGAGAGAGAGAGAGAGAGAGAGAGAGAGAGAGAGAGAGAGAGAGAGAGAGAAGAAAAGAAACGAAAAGAAAAGAAATTAAGACAGCAGTGGGATTCGAACCCCTGCTTTTGGTTTCCCAATATGCAGTACCCCTTCCCCACCCTGCATCCTCCCGTCTTCCTGGCCTTAGGTTGCACGTCCGTTTTCACACCGGTCTAAGCAAGGAATCATACCAGCGGATCTTCGACTGAAAGAAACAAGACATGTAGGTGATTAAGGGAGGACATGCAATACGCTAAGCAATAGACCCTAACAATGTACTAACACATTCCGCCATATCAGCAGTTGGAAGGAAGACTGCAGTTTAAGAAGATACGCTCTCTTTTTGCAGTGTCAAAGTTTAATGAGATTTACGGTCATCAAAATATCAAGCTTTAGTACATTTAACATTTGACTCAAACATGAAATGTTCATGCCGTTTACTTGTAGTTTAAGAGTAAAAAAAAACTTCAATTTTTTATTTATTTATATATCTATAATTTGAATTATATCATACAAACAAAATTTTTTTCTGTTTCTAAAATCTTAATCAAATCTTAAAGGTTAAATTATTTCTAATTTAATGCAGGCTTATACATGTACGCAGGTAAACATGGAATAAAAACATAACTAATTGTTACAGCAATGTCAAGTTTTATGCCACCTAAAATTTAAATTAAATCTAAAACTCCAAGTTTTATGGAATTTTGCGAAATTGTAATCTTACTTAAACGCGTTATTTCATGCAGTGTACTCCATATCCCGTGTCCTCGCATTTGATACCTTTATAAACATAGGAAAGCTTTTCACAGCCTCAAAGCCAATTGTATGCTCAGGACAAATTTCGGGAGCCGAAATTATGAAGTACCTTTCTTCTCAACAATGCAAGTTATACAACTCTCACACGTCTGTCTTCAATATGACACCAAGCGTTAATCTTTCAGTCATATGGTCTAATACATGTATAAATAACTCTTTGTCCTACATTAATGTTTACGAGTTTGAGTCGTTGGACTTTATTCATGGTTCGCCATATCAGCCGGTTCACAGTTTTCAGACAGCCCATGTCCGTAATTCGTAAAACTTTCGGCAAGGTCAATAGCACTACACGTGTTTCACCAGACCACTCATGTGTGGTATGAATTTTTTGAACACACTACTCATATAATCTAACATGAATTTCTGAAAATAATTATTGTTAATCATGGTGTAACAGTTTCAAAAAAATTCGATCATTGTTGATAATTAGTTAACGGTAACTATTGAATACTTTGTGAAATGTATTGCAGATAAAAAATAGACATTTTGATGATACACATTATAATTTATACTTGCTAATTAAACATTTTACAACATAGCCGCGTTTTAATCTAACCAATTTTCAGCATTGCTTAAAAATTAAACCCATCTTGGAGGTTCTTTGTGTATTGTCTTAATATTCTGTTGATACGTTATGGACTTGCTGACAAGGTACGAGTAGGCAAAAATCAGGAAAAGGCGCGATCAGAAAAGATTCCCACTCCAAAAACCGAGATGGGAAAAAACTAAATTAACAATCAGGTACTTATACCATGAAAACATATCGTATGCCGAATGGGCAGCTATTTTCCCACTCAATTACCTAAACTTAAACATACATAAGGCGCCACCAGCACAAAACATTTTAAACACCAAGACATAAAACGAAATAACCACCACAGAAGTATCGCCTTGGAACGATCATTAATATAAAATTACTGGCTGGCTTAAATCGATTTTACAGGTACCTAACCTCACCCTCAGCTTCTGCAGTGGTTCATAACATTTAGTTAGTTCTTCGGTCCTCGGGTTGAATCTCTAACTAGTCAATGAATCATCAAGAACAAACAGATAAATCATGATAAACATCATGATGAATAAGAAAAACGAGGACTCAACAGATTCAGTAAGCTACCCGACGATGGAGATCTACTTACTAACTCCGGAGCAAAAGAAAAACACCAGTTTGACCCCGGTGGATCAAGCAACAGACATGAAGCTCCGGCCCCAACCAACTAAAATGAATAGCTTTAAGTCGGGGCCATCATAGAGTCTGACGCCCGACCCACCGGCGTGCAATAGGCAGCATAGTTATCAACCATGACAAGACTGCTCTGTGGATGGCACAGTAGGTAGGGTCCTTTCCCAATCAGGTGTTTCTCTGCAGCTAGCGGATAGCCGGCCTCCGTACGTGTTGTACTATCTAATATGGTTCTCTCTTCTCCCCTCTCTAATTTATTGCTCACTGACAGTCATAAACTAGGCTTGTGTGAGTGACGCTAGAATCTTTTGCTGCTTATTGTCAGCTCCTCGTAACTGCAGAGCAACTCTCGATGGAATTGACATGACTACACACATTCCGACCACATAACGCTACCACACTAGCAATACAGTACACAGGTTACACACCACAAGCTAATGTAACACTGTGAGACGGTGTATGAAACTGACGAGTGATGAGCTTGTCCACATACGATTTTTCTACTCTGTATACCACATTGCCGCATAATCTGATTATAAAAAAACTACATGATTTGATAGAGAGGACATTTTAAAGAGCAATAAAACTATGGTTCACTTTATTTGACCTGTAATGACAGAAACGCTTCCTCTGACTAAAGTCGATATACACTTTGGTCATGTCAGAATGTATGCGACGCCTTATCCTATCTCCTGGATAATATTCATATTATATTCGGAACCAAGTTACAACGACAAATTGTTGGAATTCTGATGGGTACAAATTGCGCCCCTCTCGGTACTGATTTATTTCTATACTGCTACGAAAGAGATTTCATGGATTCTCTTAACCATGACAATCAAGCTGATGTTATCGAGGCTTTTAATTCGACTTCTAGGTACCTCGATGACCTTTTGAACATTGACAATCCTTATTTTGAAGGCATGGTCGAAAGGCAGTTCATGGATTCTTTTAACCATGACAATCAAGCTGATGTTATCGAGGCTTTTAATTCTACTTCGAGTTCGATGTACCTCGATGACCTTTTGAACATTGACAATCCTTATTTTGAAGGCATATTGAATGCATGGTCAAACAATTTTATCCCCCTGTGCTACAGTTGAATAAAGCTAACACCACAGATACCGAAGCCCCCTTTTTAGACTTACATCTTTCTATTGGAAATGGATTTGTTTCTTTCTAAAATATATGATAAACGCGATTTTGATATAGTAAACTTTCAGTTTTTGGATGGTGACGTTCCTCGCCGTGCTTCTTATGGTGTATACATTTCGCAACCTATTAGGTTTTCTAGAGTCTGCAGTCATGTTGCCGACTTCAATTCGCGAAATAAATGTTTAACAGCCAAACTTCACCAGCAGGGCTATCGGTATCATAAACTTCGATGAACATTTTCTAAATTTTATCGCAGACACTATGAATTGATGTCTATATTTCATGTTGGGCTAAAGACCCTTTTACGAGAGGGCTTTTCGGAACCAGAATTGTATAGTGACTTGGTTTACAAATTTAAGAAACTTACAGGAAGGAATGATTTTTCTGTTCAGTTCAGAAAATTCATTACACGTTACAGACGTAGAGGATATAACTTCCATGTTATGCGAAACTCTGCATTAGTTATTAACCCAATCATGTTTGATAACTATGCTGCCTTCTTTTATTGCACGCGGGTGGGTCGTGACCAGCTAACGCCGGCCATGTCCATGATGATTCATTGACTAGTTAGATATTCACCACGAGGACCGAACAAGTAACTAAATGTTGTGAGCCACTGCAGAAGCTGAGGTTGAGGTTAGGTATCTGTAAATCGATTAAAGCCCGCCAGTAATTTTATATTACTGATCGTTCCAAGGCGATACTTCTGTGGTGGTTATTTTGTTTTATGTCTTTATGTTTTATGTGTTTAAAATGTTTTGTGCTGTTTGCACCTTATGTATGTTTTCATATCTTTAGTTAAGTTTAGGTTACTAAATGGCCACCTAATGGGAAAATATCTGCTCATTCTGCTTACGATATGTTTTCATGGTATAAGTACCTAATTGTTAATTTATTTTTTTCCCAACTCGGTTTTTGGAGGGGAATCTATTTCTGATTGCGCCTTTTCCTGATCGTTGCCTACTTTTACCTGTCTTTATTTTTCAGGTACAGCTATTGCAGCGAACTGATCATACCGTTGTTAATTGCAGGTTCCAGGTGCTCCCGGCCTAGGTCCCCGGCAAAGCCAATACCCGTATACTCACACTTAGGCGGAAATAGACCGGACAAACATACAATGAGCTAAGGCTGGGGGGCTGAGAAAGAGATCACATACATGTATACAATCTTACAGTCTTTGCGGCCATTTTGGGGTTGTTTCGCTCATCCTGATTGGTAGGGGGAGTAATAATAATAATAATAATAATAATAATAATAATAATAATCGACTTTATTTAACGAGGGTAAACACATTTAGTAAAACTAGAGTAGAGGAGTGCTCATCAAACTGGCCAACGCGAACCATCTTTCAATGGCGGGTCAACGGCATATTGCCACTTTTGGGAGACACATCTTTGTGAGGTAAAGTCCCTTAAAATGCCATTTAATAGGCCACACGCACTCAGCAATAAAAAGTGCAAGTTCTGCCCCGTGCTAGGGGCGAGGCCCACCTTTCCCTTAAAGGCTATGCAAACCCGTCCGAACACTATCCACCTGAGAACTACTGCTAGGACATTTTGCAAAGAACGCGTCCGTTCAGTCTAATTGCAGTACCCTTGACTCACTTTGGCTAGCCGGTCAAATTCTAAAACAAATGCACTTCCGTTATTTGGTTGCGTAAGTCTGGGCACGATTCCACATAAGGTTGTGGGATAAAGTCATAAGCCATAATGATAGCGCATGCAATTTTTCCTCCTTGTAGGCCCTCACCTCCCATAAACGCAAAGTGGGAGACGGGCCTCAGCCTGACACGGTGAATAGGGCAGCATGGTATTTAAGGCTCTAAACAAATCAAAAATATAAAGTCCATGTATACTAGAGCCCGACCGTATTGCATCAAAATTACCGCCAATATAAACCAGCCCTTTTACACCACAATTTTAACAGTGAAACAGACCGACTGGAATATTAACATCAGGCTTGGTACTTGACCATATTGAGTGCTAAAGCCCCCATCTCACTGGAATGCGACAACTGGAGACTAGTTCGCGAATAGTTCGCGACTATTTCGCGACAAAGATTAACGATATAAACACAACTTTCACGTTGCAGTCTCATTGAATAGACATTTATGCGACAAATTCGCGAATTTAGGTCTAATTTTGAAAACATATCGCGCGACTATTGAGAGTGTCTCACGACTTTCCCGCGAATGTAACTTATTTCCATTTAAATTTGTACGACAGTCGCGCAACATTCGTGCGAGTGTCGCACGACATTCGTACAGACCGACTGGAATATTAACATCAGGCTTGGTACTGGACCATATTGAGTACTAAAGCCCCCATCTCACTGGAATGTGACAACTGGAGACAAGTTTTAGTCGCTTAGTTTTATTTTCTCGCCAGATAGTCGCGAGGTTTTCGCAAGACTGTCGCGCGACCGTCGTGCGACACTCGCGCGACATTCGTACGAGTGTTGCGAAAATTTCGCATTGTAAATTCGCCAAGTTCGCACGACAGTCTTGCGAAATATTTTGGAGAAAAAATTCGCATAAAATTTTTAAACATGTTTAAAAACTTCGTGACCAGTTCGCGACTAGTTCGCGACACAAAAAAAATTCTCACGACACTCGCGCGACACTTGCACGAATGTCGTGCGAAACTCCGCGACAAAATTCGCAAAACAGTCGCGAGAAATTCGCATGCCAGTGAGATACTAGCTTTAACTGCAGATCTACAAGTCGTCCGCCGCCTCCGAGCCGGAATTGAGTGCCTGATGCTAAGGGCTGGTAATAGGTGCCCGGCTACCAAAACAATATTGGATTTCGGTTATATCACGATGGGGACAACATTTGCAATAATTATTAATGAATCTTGAGAGCAATGTAAATGCAATTGATGAAAGTGCAAAAATGATTTAACGCAACACTGGTTACAACAGAATCACATGTACAATATTTCCAGTTAATTTCATACACGTAAGTCTTTTCCAGAATATTGGTTCCATTTTCTTGGAACAATCGAATAGCTTTAATACCCCTGTAGCATATAAAGCATAAAACATGCCTGAAAATATAGTATTACGAATACTTTCCCATGCAATATACAGATTACAGAATGATACGTTTTTCAGCCGTAAAAAAATGAAAATTTCATCAGAATTTTTTTTATTTTTTTAAGTTTTTTGCTCAAAACATATATCGTGGGTACACGATAGAACCTTGTATTCACAATCTGTGTTTTTGAACAAAAATAAGAGGAATAGGGGTACCCCTGCATACCCAAGTTTAACTGTGCAAAACTGGGGTTCAATGGGATATTCATTGCACGGATATGTTTTCCGGATGGTACGTTTCGCCTACTTTTGCAACTGACAACAAGACATTGATATCATAGCCGGAGTTAATGTTACGTCTACACCGAACCACGTTCTCACCACGTCCTTACCACGTTCTAAAATTCAAGAACGTGGCGAGGACGGGGCCAAAATGAAACAATTTCGGATTTCTAAGTTCCCACTACGTCCTTACTACGTCCCCGCCACGTCCTTATTACGTCCGCACCACGTCCTTACTACGTCCTTCACGTTTCCACTACGTCCTCAATACGCGCTCACCAAGTTCATCCCGTTTCCACTACGTCCTTGATACGTCCTCACAAAGACCAAGCGGTTCATACCACGCGCGAACTACGTTTCCAGCACGTTCTAATTGTAAATATATTAATCATGTTAATAGTCGTGTATTAAGAGTCAGATAAGTTGCGAAACAGCTTGAAATTGCAATTCGAGGTCCAACTCTGTTTAACAGTTCATCGAACATTTCTGGTTGCATTCGCATGAAATTGAAGAATGACTGCTGGTCCTCTATCCTCAACTCTGCTAGTAGTCGGTCGTAATGCCCATACTGAAGCCTTCTTTCAGCTGATAGCCAAGGGCGCACCTAACAAGATCTTGACCCTCTATTCCTCCTTCTGTGGAATAGCACAAGTGCAGCCTGTGCACCAAGTAAGGCATGATGTCCTTGAAGGAGAGCAAGTTGCAAGAGTACTTCTCTGTTCATGTTTCGATTTCGATATGATTTAAATAGAGCGAAAGCAATTGCTTGAGGGTACGGGACAATTAAAACAAAATTAATAAAACGTGGAGGACGTAGTTCGAACCTGGTGTGAACGTGATAAAAACCTACTAAGGACGTGTTAGGAACCGCTAGGACGTGATAAGAACGCAGTGCAGTCTTCTAGGACGCGGTAAGGACGTACAAAAAGCGTGGTATGGTCTTGACAAGAACTTGATGGACGTAGTGAGGACGTAGCGAAGACGTAGTAGAAGCGTAGCGAGGTCTTGATGGTCTTCAACAAATTTGCATCGTGTCCACGAAGACCGCACTACGTTTGCGCCACGTTCTTTCTACGTCCTACAAGTTCCTACTACGTCCTTACCACGTCTTTACTACGTCCTTACTGCGTTCTAATTCCACCCCGTCCTCGCCACGTTTCTTTTGAGCATGTTCAAAATTTGACCAAGACCTCCGCGTCCATGAAGACCTCACTACGTCCTTACTACGTTCCTACCACGTCCTACAAGACCGTACCACGTCCTCACTACGTCCTTAATTTTTTTAGGACGTAGTAAGGACGTAGTGAGAACGTGGTCCGGTGTAGACGTAACATAAGTGTGGAACATGATTACGAGAATCAGTTATGATTTTTTCATACAGAAGTCAAGATAAACAAATGTATGTAAACTTTGTATTTAATGTATTATGCATTTTGAAACTGAGCTGTACTTTAACCATCTAAGCATTGCTTGATATAAACATTTTATTCGAAAGAAGATAATTGGAACGTGTTGAAATAAGTTAGAATTAAATTTAATTTAAAATTGAATGGAATATCGGAAAATGAATATCCTTTATTTGTTTTCCTTAAAGTATATTAATCCCTTAGGAGACAGACAAGTCCTCTGTTTAAATGCAAAAGGATAAAAACATGACCAGTTCATATTGTAAAAATTGCTTATGCAGCATGATGCTTTTTCCCATTCGTCGCAATTTGGTTAAAACTAACATAGAAATGACAGAATATGCCAAGTATTTAGGTCGCCAATAAATAAATGCATTACAAGGCATATATTGTACGAGTATGCCCCATGTTGACCCCAATTTGAATATTTTGCTCTCATGACTTGCAAAACATGAAAGTTATATAAGGGACTTTGGATGGTAGCTTTCTCAAGAAAGGTTAACTTATGCATGCAATCATCTGACACTGTAACCGAAAAAATAGAATCAGGGAGATCATTCCAGACTGTCATGCATGGTAGAAATGAATGTACATGTAATACATTATTGGATTAGAGGTTCGCAGTAGGGGAGAATTTACAGGTCGTAGTCTTGGAAACCACGTCGTTACGTTAGCATTACGTATCACTGCTTCTCTGCAGGAACGATTTTATTTATTTATTTATTTTTATTTTTTTATTTATTTTTTTTACATTTTCTTAAGATTATGTAGACGGTAAACAATGCCTTTAATTCATTTTGATTATTTCCTCATCTTTTTTCAAACCGGATCTATATCAATGACGTCAATGGAAATATAGTTTTCCGACTACAATGTTATTGTTCTTAGTCTAGATAACAACAAACAAAAGGCGAAGCTGTGGTTCCTTATTTTTGTTAATTTATTTATGCCTTCATGCAAATTATATAAGCAAATAATGAGGTTTTTTGTCTCCCATAATAAAGTTTACAGTACTATTACGCACGTCAGATTTGTTTCTTTGATGAAGCCAACAAGATGAAGTGCAGTCTCAGATCCATACATTAAACTTTCCTGCCGCAATTTTGCAGCGCGATCATAGATGAACCAATAACTGCCTCACACTGAACACCCAAACTCCAGATCTAAGCTGTACCAGGTATCATTTTGTACCAGGAGAAATAGTGTTTGCCTCTAGAATAATGGGATGTTCTCTGTTGTTTTCGTGCATACATTGAAGATGTACCCCATCTTAATACCACCGAGCATTTAATAACACCAAAATATGAAACTAAATGAAGAGTAACAGCCTAAGATCTGACCAGCTGTTTCGTGTTGTATTTTCGTGCCTTACGTCGCAAGCAAACTTCTAAAGGTTCAGTTTTATCTTCGTGTTACAACTACAAGGGCCATTATTCCCTAGTATATAGTCTTTTTCCGCTGATATGTCATTAATGTACGAGGAGAACAGGAATGGTCCAAGAGCAATGCCTTGTGGGCGTCCATTTGTGGGACCAAATAAAATTAAGTTCTGCATACTGCTGTCTATAACGAACTACTATCTATTTATCCACTTATAATGTTTAACCGAATGTGTTCGTGCGGGGGCGTATCAAAGGCGTCCTAAAATCAAATCTGAATGTGTCAACATGACCTTAATTGATTATGAATTTATACCAATCATTTATCACTGTCGTTAACAATGTTTCAAAATTATGTTGTTACATTTTTTGTAAGAGCTTCTAGATTTTTTGTAAGATGTGTATCGTCTGTATTAAATCAACTTGCAAGTTACAGTAGTCAAGAAAACTGGAGTGGTAAATAGTATAAATTGCTCCCGGCGCAGAGACTTCAGACATGTTCATTCCACTTGTATTACAATTTACATAAGAAGAGAAAGTGTCCCCGTAGAAATATCTTCACGAAAGAATGTGTCGAATTAGACACGGACGTACTTCAATTTAAACTACGAAACGCTGGTGAGGTGTCTGAAATTGAGTTCTAATGCTGAAATAATAATTGATAAACACGTAATTGTTATTTAGACGTATTTATTCACGCATCTGACATTCAGGGATATGTAAAACATGCGTCATGTCATAAAACTGTCAGTTTGTGGGCTAGTAATATCATCGCGGCAATAAAGTGATAAATGTTAATATGTATTATCTTAGATCCTTTGATCAATTGATTGAGACATTTACCGTTGTTTCGGAGTTGTAGAGTCTTGAGTCACAGCCTATATATGTATTATAATTCAATGTATCAACATGATCAATAATCTATTCTCCCTCAACCTCTGACTCTGATAACGTGTAGTATCATCCTCATGTAACAACATACATGTGTGCAGTCACAAGAGGTATCAATCCACACCTATGACAGGACAGTGACCCTCCTAACAAAAAGTTGCCAAATACAAATACCAAATTCGTATGAAACCATTTAATGTTGATGGCCGACAAACGTGAATTTGTTAACGAACTAAAGCCTTTTGCCGTTTGTTATCGTAGGTTTTCCATGTCAGCGAATTAAAAACTTCTTAATAGTCCTATTGCCTTGAGCACATTCTGGACGTCAAAAGGTACAAGTAGGCAAAGATCAGGAAAAGGCGCAATCAGAAAAAGATTCCCACTCCAAAAACCGAGGTGGGAAAAAACCAAACTAACAATCAGGTACTTATACCATGAAACAATCGTAAGCCGAATGGGCAGCTATTTTCCCAATAGGTGGCCACTCAGTTACCTTAACTTAACTAAAAATATAAAAACATACATAAGGCGCCAACAGCACAAAAGATTTTTAAACACCAAGACATAAAACAAAAAGAACCACCACAGAAGTATCGACTTGGAACGATCAGTAACACAAAGTTACTGGCGGGCTTAAACCGGTTTTACATGGCCATAACCTCACCCTCAGCTTCTGCAGTGGTTCATAACATTTAGTTAGTTATTCGGTCCTCGTGGTGAATCTCTAACTAGTCAATGAATCATCAAGAAAAAACAAATAAATCATGATAAACATCCTGATGAATCAAAAACCAGGACTCACAGACTGAGTAAGCTGCCCGACGATGGAGATCCCTGGGCGCCGAATAACCTACTAACTCCGGAGCAAAAGAAAAACACCAGTTGGACCCCGGTGGGCCAAGCAACAGACAAGAAGCTCCGGCCCCAACCAACTAAAATGAATTAAAATGAATTAAAATTTAAAGACGCTTTAAATATATTTCACAAATTTCCTGGTACTTTTACTAACCGGATCCTACGATCTCATACGGCCATACATCAAGAGAAACATCTTGATACTTAGTATATTGCAACAAGTAAGCAATGACTAGAACGGTGCATCACTAAAACCAAAGCCAAATTTGGAGAGAAAAAAAAAACAAGAAAGAAACAGAGCAAACGTTTGATACATATATACATATTGAGGAAAAGCTGGGCACCAAGTTATCTAATGTACAAGTAAATCACTGAATCAAGCCCAAAACAGATAAAGGCCCAAGCATAAAAAGGTCATTCCCGCTAGGGAAGTTATTTTTGCATTCAGTTGGGGTATTATCTAGTCTACGTTATGCAACCTGTCGATTACGGAAATGGGCACTAATTTTCCTATCTTCGACACAAGCAAACGGACAAAAACTTAAAAGAAAACGACCCGGCTTGTGGCTTTCAAAACTTACGAAATACACAGTCTGTTCATAGAGACGCAACAGAATAATTTAAAAGTAAAGAATTTCGATTCCATAGACACTCGTACAATTTGTAGATAAAGTACGTTAATGTGGTTTGGTAATTTAAGTCGGATTCATTTTAATGATTGAACATGTTCAATTGTTTCATTTCAGGCTGATAACGCTTTTAAAGTTTTGTTTCTGTGGTGCAGGGCTGCACTGATTGAAGACTATATTTTAGATATAGTGTGGTTTATTGAATAATTCTAGGAGCTGTCAATTTTCCTTAGGGGCGGTACCTTAGCAGTGTACTCCTGGTGTATCGTTTTCAGCAGAATCAGTTTTTATGAAAGTGCGGAGCGAACGAGTGGCTTTGTTTTTAATCAGTTTTACTTTTTTTTTTATTTAAAATTCTCATAAGCGTGTTGTTTTTGAGATTCCATGGATAACAATAGAGAGATTCATAATCGTGTATGACACGTGTGTAAACATATAGATTTAGAAGACTGCTTAGGACTTACTCTATATGTTTGCTGTTGGACAACTTGCGTTCGCTCCATTTTTTTGTGATACAGTTTTGCAATATAACTGACAATTTATTGTACCAAATGGTCAGTGATTCGTTTCGTTGTCGATGACAAGATGATACCTATTTGTTAATTGGACAAATTGCATGATAGTTGGATTGATGAACAAAACCATTTTGCTCAGAATTGATGAACATGATTTCAAGTGACTAACGTGTTCTGGGTTTAACAGCGTATGAGCATTCCGAAAGCACAGAAACAACGTCTTGAAGTTATACTTAAACTGTTCTGCAAAGATCCTGTTTAAGATAAGTATATTTTCGATACATACATTATAACATATATTCAAATCGCTTTTTTAAATTTTAATATTTCCATACACTATTAGGTTAATCAATTAACTTTGGCTCTCCACTATAGGCTGTGAGCTCCCGTGGACACTACGATGTTTTCATTGCATTTTCATTAAACCAAGCACGATACGATAACTTTTGAACATAATGTCTATGAATTGACGATATTTCATTTCAATATTGCTTTTGATGCGATTATGTTTTTATATTAGGTAGAGCATTATTCAGCTTTTGTCTTACCACTGGTGTCAGATACTACAGTCTTGTATTTGGTCTAGTTTCAGAAGTCTTTCATACAATTGTCGCTGAAGATCATTTATGTACGCAGAGCACATGGCGGGAATGTTGAAAGTTAACTGAGTACAGCTTTACAGTATTGTATTTCCTCGGGCGGACAAAAACATAAGAATGGACTCAGGCTATACTGAAGGTTTCTTGGTATAAATGTTTGTTTTACGGATATTGTCGTTATATTGGACATAACAGAAACACGGCTATATGTCTCAAGGAGACGACGCTGCGTTTCAGAACTATGCCTACACTAGAAGGGAATAATACCACACCACTAATGGGTGGCTTGCGTTCTGCCACTGATACTTCTGGACTTCTTCTGGAATTTAGTCCGACCAAATCCCGGGATTCTAAATAACACTTACGATCAATAATAAAAATGGGATTGGTCAGGATGGTGCGCACGAACTCAATCTTGTTTTCTGGACGTCCTCAGTTCGTTTGAAGTAACGTCAAAAGCTGTGTGGTTTCGAGGTACAAATGTAATTTGACAGCTGGGAAAAGGGACCACTGAGATATAAAGGATTTTGAAAATGCAGTCGATGATACAGTGTGTACTTGCAATAGAGTGACGTTGAAAATCGGTGACCCTTAAAGGTTGACATTTCCTATATAAACAGTTTTACGAAGCTGGATGCGACTGTTGATATTGTTCCAGATGACATTCACATACAGGGAAGTCGGCGTTTAGGAGTTGTTACAATCTATCAACTCCAGGGACACTACAAGCTAAATATGGATTGGCCATGAGCGTTCCTAAGAATGGGTTATGGTTATGGACAGTACATGGTTATGGGCAGTACATTTATAAACAAGATAAGTAACGTTATTTTTGTAGATTTTGAACTTTGAATAGTATCGGTATTTTAACATCAATCTCACAATTTTCTGCATGATAACTACGAATAATTATGTTTCCATTTAAGATTCATTTGATAACTTGCACATACATGATATAATAATAATAATAATAATAATAATAATAATAATAATAATAATACTTAAGATAATAACAATAACAATTCAACAAGTCTGCTGATATAGGCATTTATCGTGTGTTATGTCACGTTTTCCCTATTATCACATATGGCGTTAGTCTGGCTTGTGCGGTTTTAAGTCATAGCGTCGGGCTTTTCAATGAAATATTGCAAATATCATCGTATATTAGATTATTTTTACTACACTTTGTCGATTTGAGCAAGTAATCATAATCTGAATGTATCTTCATTACAGTTATTGACCATGCACTTTATTTCAGAACATATTGTCTTTTTGTTTGTTTAAGAACACTAAGTAGTTGTTTATGCCAGTGGTGAATTACTTGCAGTTTTACTTTTAAGATAAAGCCAAATTAGTCTGTTTATAGCATTATGCATTATTTTTTTATGTAATGGAATTATTTCGGGTATTTACGCTATATAATTATCTGCGCATTAAGTTAGCACGTTGTTACTCATAGCGTGTTGTTCCTATTCGCTGTAGTATAATCATTACACCCTGTCTAAATGGGCGGAGCAAGGAGTGGCTTCAGAATCATTGTTGCTTTTGCTTTGAAATAGCCTGCGTGGGCGTTAAACTAATAAGCGGCAATTTGTAGCATTTTATCAGTTAATTGAAGTGTTTCATGTCAAAGTCTCAGTTAACGTTCACCTGTTTGCCATGTGATTTACCAGACATGTTGGAACCCAAACGTTATCGTACTAGCAGATTTATGTTTTTGAGGTTGATAGGCCTTTACAATCTGTTGTGAGAGCCACAGCTTTATAAAAATCATTTTAGCAATCTCCGTTATATATATCTCCCATTCTTAAGTTTATAATATGCTGCATGTCGAACTGCAAACAAATACTTGTTGAAATGGTTTTTTAGTTGGTGGTGATGGTTTGTACTTGACTTCTATTTACTGCGTGTTCAGCACTGATTGTAATTTAATTTACATTTGTGTACCTTTATACACTTCGTCATGGAATGTGATAACATTGTCATTGTCAGAATGTCAGAAGTTTTGACAAACTTGCCGAAGTATAAACTCTTCACATTTCCAGAACTCAAATATGAGCTAGCTTAGTTATTATGGCATTAGCCATACGTTAAGCAATTACATGTAGTTTACCATTTATTAGAAGAAGTGAAACTAACGCATATAACATTACATGTAACATTTCTAGTGTGGGTCTCAGTAATATATTTTTGGAGAGTGTTTTAACACGTTATAACAAATAAAATAGACTCATTCACGTTCTACAAAGTTTACGGGTATGCTGACTTATTTACCACAAAGTTTAAAACAAAATTTCTGTTTATTGATGATGGGCAACACTGTCCCAGGTGATAGAGTGCATCGGTACTGATTACAGTTTCCTATCATTATTTGCATGTTCATGCGAAAACGGTTTAGCCTTTAGTCATGCATCTTTGAATTGGTATTTTATAAGCATTGCATTATTTCTTGTCGTCGCTCCTTGACCTGCATTGCCTCGTTTATAGTGCAAAAGCTTTTATCGTGCCGCTTGATACAACGCTATACATACATATTTATGCGAAGATTCCATCATGAGAAATAGGTAATATCAACAGCTAGTAACGTAATTATTTTAGACTTAGTATTGCCACCGCATTATTAACTGTTTTTGGCTGCCACATACTCTGGTCTACACTACCTAATAGCATTATGCAAATGATCTAGTCACGTGAGTTCAAGCGGCGCGGTCGGGGTAATTGCACTTTTAAATTTACCTGTTTGGACATGGACCAAATAGGATCTGTAATTATTAGATTATATTGGTGATGTTATAAGTATATTCTGGATTATGTCTAGTGTTTTTGTTTTATACTGTGTATTCTTTAGTTTCAGGGTTGTGGACCAGAATAGAGAACACACTTGCACGGAGCTTGATGCACGGCCTCTGTAGCAGCAACGTTTGTGGGTCAGAACTTTGGAAATGTCATTTACTAGACGTTTTTCGTTTTCTATGTACATATACTATGGACATATGAATTATGTTGTGTGAAATAAATGTTTTAGGCTCAGATAGACTTAATGCGAACATTTGACTGTGGGTGTTCTCAAATGACAATGGGTAGTTTTTGTCGATAAACAGCTGATGTAATTGTTTGTGACATGTAGATGTGTTATTTGATGTGCTTACCATGTGTTTTTCAAATCATTTAATCTGTTGATGATATACATAACAGTGCCACGGTATTTTATCTGATAATTTACAGTGTTATAGGTCGTCGGTTGTATGTCTGCTAGGTACTTGAAGTTTCTCACGAACTAACGGACTTTGAGGAGCCTTAATACGTTTGATAAATCGCTGCTTTTGATTTTAACACTATCTTAACAGCCATACTGATGTTGCCTTGAAATCCAATTAACATTCGTTATTTGTTTTACAATTTGTCATAGTTTGATTATCTAGTTTCTGCATACTTGTTTTAAGCAATAAGGCTTGTCTTATATTGCATACAGAATAATGGGTATTTGTTGTGAAATTTCCATTTAAATTCTTTGAATGATTTTAACTTGATTACTGCTGTATAAACTGTATAAGAATCATGCTATGAACGAACATTTCCCGCTCGTTTTCTTCGTATAGAAATCTATCACGTGCGTGTTTAGTTCCCTTTCCCTTCTATTCTTTACCTTACATTTTTGGCAATTACTCATTAAGTTCTAATCTGTTCCGAACTTTATTCTTATTCATTTCAAGCTATATCCCCATGGGAACATCTTAGATCTTAACTCGTTTGGGCTTAACTCTGTCAAGAACCTTCCTGGCGAGCTGTTGGGAAGGATTCTTGACTCACGTTTATTACCAAAAATGTACTTGGATTGCATTTAAATTGACACTATTCTGCTGGACATGGCTGATGTTTAATCGCAGGATATCTGCATCAGCTGCAAGGCGATATTCTGCTGCTTTTCTGAGCTGATCCCTGGGGATGCCAATAATTGAATAAAGTTTAATATAAATCTATTTGTTGTTATTCAATAAATGAAGACTATATTTTAGATATAGTGTGGTTTATTGAATAATTCTAGGAGCTGTCAATTTTCCTTAGGGGCGGTACCTTAGCAGTGTACTCCTGGTGTATCGTTTTCAGCAGAATCAGTTTTTATGAAAGTGCGGAGCGAACGAGTGGCTTGATATTCAGGAAAAAAGCGATACAATTCACATGACTCTATCCTTTTGTAAGTTCCGTGTACAGCAGACGTCTGTGTACAGGTTTATACTAACTACGGTATAAAATATATTACCGCGCACACCAACTATGGGGTTAATTATGCCATAAGAATGAAAACGGAACATTACTACCGTCAACATTTATTTATTAATGAACGCGCGTCATAGCTATATCTCCGTTATATATAAAGCATAACGTTGAACGCGATACAGGGAAATGAAATAAAAATGTAAGTATTATCTAATATTCAAAACATTTCATGTTATCTTAATTTGTTGCATAACAGTACAGTAATAAAAAAGTGAAAAGATGCGAAGAGAACGGCATTAATATTTTACGTGTGCTGTTTAGTGTAAAATACAAAGCTAATGTTACATGTATGTGTTTGAAATTGAAGCTAAAGGAATTATCAAGTTTAGAATGCGAAGGCTCTTTTAAAGTTTTTTTGCAAGGCAGTCCTGTTTTTGTCTAAGAATGCGTTCGTTGCCTGTCTGCTTTTTCTGGGAAATTTGTGGATGGCTCATTTCTATAAACTGTTTTAGTACATGAAAGGACGGGAAATAGGTAGTAAAAGGCAACATCACGTTTCGGCAGAAAAACAAAAGTAAAAAATGCTCGTGTCTCTATAACGAGCTGTAGCTGCCGTTTGAGACAGCGTTTTAAAGAAACATACTTGAAACGTTCTGCCATAGGTTTAAAAACTGTGTTAAAAGACAGGATAGGCTGCTGTATTATACATAGATTGAAAGGGCTATATTTAGGAATACCATAATCATGCACAAAAGAAATAATAGTTCGAATGAATATCTTGTCTAAAAATACGAATCTTGTTGTAAGCGTTTTATATGTTGTATATTTATAACTAACCCAAAGTCCCAAGGCAACATAAAATAGGGCTAATTTTGATAGAGTCAAGTTTTCTAATAACAGCATATGGCCAACAACTATTTTAAAGCCATTAAGATTGTTCTATGGATTAAAAATGAATTAGCTGTGTTCTGATAGGTCAAGACGTTATTTTCCCATTTTCCGGTTATTTGTCACGCTTGAATGACCATTGCCTTGCAGTATACCATTCTGTGACACCTGTTCATTCTGGTGAAAGTTGCATATCATGTCATGCTAACCGATAAGCGATCCTCAAAATTCAAACCAAACATGCAACGAAGAACACATTGCGTTTGGATGTTTCAAAAACCTCAAATGTTCGAAGTTATCGCATGCCGAATTTGAGCGAATTCCCATGTAATGCATTTCACTTTTTACAGCCATACTGCCTCTGACAGATTCGTACTCGACAGATTCGTGGCGCCTCAGCGACTGATGATTGAAATTTAACTTCCATGTAATGCTAGGATAATCCGGCTTTTTAGTTTTGAAAATATTTCGACGAAATTTTGGACGGAGTGAGTAAAATTGACGAAACAATCCACTGTAACAGTTGCGTTGGCTCTTTGGGTTAGTATATTTGCTTCACCTCTACAGCGATAAATTCCGTTATATATATTTAGAAAAGCAATATGACGGAAATATACATTATCAATGTGCTGCTCACTTTATAACAAGCGATACATAAAACGTCATTAAGACGTACCTAAAAGACGTCATTATAAGACGTACCCCGTCACTTTTCAAGTGCCACTGAATCTTAATGTCTGCTTGCAGGTTACGATTTTACTTAGAGCACACGCAGATGAATAATGCTGTTTAAGATCCCTATTCAATGTGTAAATTTCAATATCTGTCCTTTGAATTTAAGCTTGAGTTCTAACGTATGACACGATAAGTCATATTTAACATTACGTTACGCAGTTAACCAACCGATTTCAGCTGAATTATTTCAAGTTTTGCAGGATATACATGTATCCATCACCATGTATGTGCACTCATTTCAGTTTTCTAAGTCGTTTTTCTATAAATTTTTGCATCGTATTCTTTAGAAAACGATGCAAAAATTTACGGAAAAATGACTTCGAAAAACATTCTTTGGAAATCGATGCAATAATTTACAGAAAAAAACAAACGACTTCGAAAAATGTAATGAGTGCCAAATATTTGTCGAACATAGATGACTATATCCTGCGAAAATTAAAACTATACATTTTCTTTTATGCACGTCAATATCAAAGAGTCATAACTTTTAAAGTGATATCTTTCATTTCATTCAAGAACAGCCAAAATGTGATAGCCAGAGAAACGGTCTTTCATTTGAAATATTTTCTAATGACAGCTATCGAAAAATAAAGCGAGTGACAGAACGTTTTGGTCGATCCTCTTATGAACAGAGACGTGGTCTTTTGCGACACAGACTAGCTACTGGTAATTAAAGCTTTCTTCAACAATAATGAAGAAATGAAGTGATTTGCCTTTGGGTGGTGGAGCATTTAAAGAATGATATTCGAATGTATTTTTCTTATGACTGTCATTGGTGGCATTGTTCTCGACAGAATACTACCTTTCTCTGTGATGTTCCTAAATCCAAAGTTTCGGGTTTGTGCAACGGATCTCCAGTCTTAATTGTGCAGGCAGTTAAATCCTCTTTGTTATAAGGCAGTGTTTTGTCGTCACAACCTTTGATGACGACCATTTACTTTTCGTGACATTGTCACTTTTCTCTTTGTCTGAAATATACAATTTTAGGCTGTGTTTCTCAATGAACGACAAATCGCAAAAGTTTGATGAATTTCGTTTCTTTAGTATCGCCATTTTTGCTCATACAAATATTTTCTTGAAAGAATGTCAGTGTAACTTTATGTTCAGGTGATAAAGATTTGACTGTAGATTACTAAGTATATGTTAACCTACATGTATGGGATATATAACAATGTTTATTAGCTCTATTAACACCAATGCTGTTTCTTTCAAGATTAAAATGCATTTGCGTTTTTGAGCGATGAATTTTGTCATCATTGTCTATGTCAACTTATTTAAAGTACGCATTGTCCTTCAGGATCCAAGTAGCCGTCCTGTTTGTGTTGCTTCCCGTTTATGGGATACAACATTATGTTGTCATGGCACCTAAATTATGCTGAAAAATATAACAAACCAAAATGCTAATATTTATGGATGGTTTTGAACAACTTTTCCTGGGCAAGCTCAGACCCTCTCAGTGGTTTACCATCTGTCAGTAGTTTATATGCTTTGTCTGGAGGCACAAGCAGCCCATCTATTTCTCGCCGCTCCAATGGGCGGAGTACATATTCCCACCTGGCCACCATGTTGACAAAACAACCCATGACGTACATGTATACATGTAATACGTGCGATGTCATTTAAACTATATATATTTGAAATTTCAGTTTATTTATCTGGCTATCGTTGCCGGTTTTTAAAGCGTCATTGATGGGGGTTCATGATCCAAAATTGCGCAATGTGGAACACACTTTCTTCCTTTGAAAAATTTTCACTGCTTCCGAAGGCTCTTACTTTTCCATTTTATCGATATTTGATGCCATGCACGCGAATAAATTTTAAATGGGGAAATTCCCGAACCAGTCAAAATAATGCGCGTGATGGACTTCTCAGCCAATAAAAATATACATACTATGTATAGATAGTATAATAACAGTTTCTATGCGACAAAATGGCATAACCTATCACTTTTTCAAAATGATGGTAGGTTTTAAAATAGTTACATTTTATATCATTTAAAATGCGCGTTATTCAGCGATTGATTGTATATCTTTAGCCTTTAGAATTTCCATAATCTGCGTTCAGATGAAAAACGCATCAATCATACTTTTGTCAAAACTGCAGCCGTTCATTTGCATGTCAATCTTTGTACATTGAGGGCCAAATAACATTATACATACATTGTGAATCATATGTAAGACTGGTAAACGTGATAAATGCATGTATGTTATTGAAATGAAATTATTATTATTATTATTATTATTATTATTATTATTATTATTATTACGTTGTCGGTTTTATTATTATATAAGGACAACACGTGTGGTTATCTGGAAAATATGTCCATGAAAAGTAAACCAGTACATGTACCATCTTGAACCCTACTTTTATTTTGAAGAAAAAAAATGGTATGCATATTTTCTTATTTTTGATCGAAAACATAAATTGTGTACCCACAATTAATGTTTTGAGCATTTTAAAATATTAAATATTTTAAATTTTTAAATCTTATAAGAATAAAGCAATGAATTTTTCAATTGTTTCAGCTGAAAAAAATAAATGAATATTGCATGGTCAAGTTTTCGAAATGTTGCCATCATGGCATCTTGATATCAGGGTAGCAAGTCTGGGATTGGGGAGATTAATGCAATATTTCTTTTACACCAGAAACAAGTGACAAAAATATAGATTTGCGAAATAAATACGCCTTATAAAGTAACCAGAGTAGATTCACCTATTGTCGATAAGATTCAGCCACTATTTCTTCATAAACTAGATACTTAATCATTATCAAATGATACACTGTCATTTACGAAATTGTGAAGAAAAAAAAAGCACAACAAGCTCAAATGGGGTCTTTGACATTATTAATTATCAACATAGTTTTTAAACGGATCTTCATAAGGATGTTTATAAATCAAATTGACAAAGTATTCGCACATGTAAGGTCAACATAGACATTAACAAATTAATAGAATGACATTACTGTATGTTATTGCTTCTAAGATGGACAGACACTGGCGGACATTACAAACATAACAATGGCAATGTAATGCTTTACTGGCTTTGAACGGTGAACTCACTGTTCAATTAACTTACTGATAAAGATGGGTCGTATATATACGTGTAAGATGAATGGAAGCTTGACACTGTGTACAACATATTTCAGGTCAGGGCGAATGTTTAAATTCAATTTTTCTTATTATTCGGTCTTTTTTCCATTTTCATAATTTATACATTAATTATTTAACAGAAGGAAATGTACTATGAGAAAAAAAGCTATTAGTTATTACAGTTGTTTTAAGCGGTTTCATCCGTATTACACTAAAAAAATGACTTAAACATGACTATATATTCCAAGTCAATATCTCAACATGACCTTTTCACATCGCTGGTAGTCATCGCCTGTTAGACCGTAAGCTCCCATTGCATCTTCAATGTACTATCTGTTCTTATTTTCTATTCATTTGAAAACATACACATGGAAATAAGTTAGGGAACACCTGTGACAAGGTGAATACCAACGTTAGACTGTTTGTCAGAATGTGTAGTATCCAAAATTGCTTATACATGTAAGTGAAAATGGGGGAACATCAAACTTATCTGCGGCGGATAGCGGCCATCTTTGAGTCAGAAATTTTATGCTAGAGTTTAGGAACGTGCTTATATTCTTTGCAATAACGTCCTTCTGTTCTCTTCACCTTCATTTCTTCATTGTCATAATGTTTCGAAAGCGTCAAGCTGATAAATTGCTTAAAGACCTTTGATTATAAATTCTTTATTTTTAACCGAATGTCGGCGGTAGATCCATTCTTTTCAGGGGGCAGGGTTCAAGACCACAATGTCTTCTTTGTCTATACATTACAATGTATGCTTGACCAGATATTCGATATGACCCTTTAAAACTTTACACATGCACAAAAAAGACGGGGTGGGGAGTATGTGGTTTGTTAAAGAAACATGGAGTTTTAGATGCAAAGTCGTTTCTTCGTGTATGGATATTTCTTCATTTATGGATGTTTCGCTTTCCAAAATTGAGTCATGCGGAGTGCAGACGCAAAAAGATAAAATCATATTTAGTAAAAGTGGAGCTTTTCAGACATGACATATTGTATCCCCATAGCACAAAGATAAAATGTTGTAAACCTACATAAATTGGCCTGTGACTAGGCCAAGATATGAGAAATATGTGATAAAAATTTCAGTATCGCCAGAAAACAGAAAATTAGATTTTTTAAACTTTTCAACAAACAAAGTGTTGCCTAACTTTTCCATGTGTATATATGTCATGGCTGCCAGGTTGTGTTGGGTAATCTTTGACCTACTGCATCCGAAACGACTCTTTTGCTCAATGATTTTGATTAATTTGTTTCAGTTATCATGTCATAAGCACGGCATAAGCACTCGCATGAACACCTTCTTAGTCCAAGTGTCTGTTTTGGTTAGATTGACTCGTCTGGCCTAAAATCCGACAATCGTTCCCGTTCGCCGGTGACAAGCCAGTGTTATTAGGTGAACACATGGTCTGGAAGTGACGATGACTAGCATGGCAATTGACTTTTTGAACTTTTGGAATCAACAGTTCTATCTTGATTTGCACATACATTTCTGTTTCAGGCCGCATTGTTTGGTGCTAGTGTTCGTTACCGCCTTATTCGGACATTTGACCAATGGTCTTCCAGTGCAAGGACAGCAGGGCGGGCCCCAGGATGAAATGTGTTTATATGAAGACCAGTTATATCCACCAGGATCCATTATCAATATGGGGCGTGCCCACACGTGGTGTTATGGATCATACTGTGGAAAAGCTAAAAAAGTGAAGTACTGGGATGATTATAATTGCCCGATGCCAACTAGGGACAATCCTAGCCCACAAATTCCGTCTCATGTGCAACTTGAGATTCAACAATTATTAAATCCTCATCTGGATTTTGCTCAACAGCAGCAGCAAAAACAAGAACCTGCTGCTCAACAAAAAACTATATTCGGAACTCCGATGTTCGGTAAAGAACTGCTGTTTCCACTGGAGCAAATCAGCAATAATGCTCAATTCAGGGCGGAGCCAACGACGGAGCCACCGCTTAAGTTGTTTAATATGAATGTGTGTTGGTACAGGGATCGATTTTACTGGCCCGGAGCGGACATATTTAACACTCGTAACGGCAATACGTGTAGGGGAGCTTACTGTGACTGGAATGCGAAAGTGCAGCATTGGGAAGATACGTGTACCGCGACGGTGGCGCCACCACCAAGACGAAGGATTGACAGAACATAATGCGTTTTATCATACATGTACATGGTCATTATGAATGTATTGGCGTAAAGAGGACAACTGAGATTTGTGACATTTGTTCTACAATTATTTGACAATGCATTTAAAACCAACCAAGAATTGCCATCTATAAGGAATTGTCAAGGTTATTGCAAACTTACGAGAGGTGACAAATATACGCCAATTCTTGTAAAATCCATTTGTACCAAACTGGCGTTCGTGCGAAGCCAATTATTTAGGCATGTTTAGTTGAACAGGTTTAATGTCATATACTTCAGTTGCCCATATGCTGTAAGTTTGACATTGAATGTCAAACATTAAAGTTTGTGGCTTTCCTTGTTGTTTTGACATGAATCATACTGGAAACAATCTACTCATATCCACATGTATACCGCATTTATCTAAAACAGCCAACCCATTGAACCAATCTGAATAGTCTGATGCAGTCAAAATTTTGGAATATTGTGCTTGGAACATACCAAGTTAAAACTAGATAGATCCCGTTGATTGCCAAGGTGATGTTGAATCGAATGTTGTGTAAATTTGTTAAAATACATGTCATGTTATGTTGAAAAGTGCTTTTATTCTTTATTTGTACCTTTCATGAATTTTAAGACCATTAGTGTGCGTGTGTTTACTCATTCTGCGAATAATTGTGTCGAGTGAATGTACTATAGAGCGTTAAAACAAAATAAATAACAACAACTCATAAATGAAGACAGTTTATCCTGTTCTGTATCTGTCATCACAAAATCCATTACACCATCTAATCAGTCAAGGCGACATCATAATAAAATGCCGTTTTCTTACACTAGGTTGAAATCTTTTAATATTGCTTTATATGAACAAACAAACAAACAAACAAACAAACAAACTTATCCAAATGATGTTTGGTAGAGGTACGCTTTACTACCAACAAATGTTTCAATTGTTCAATTCCATTTCTGGGCAAAGAAATTTAAGTCCGAACAAGGCTAGAGTTGCATAATCGTTACTAATTGCCATGCAACGGTGTGTTACAGAAAAGCGTTCGCATGCGCTACGTAACGTTCCTCAGAGCTGCCTATCAGATAGCAGCCTGCCGTTGCTTAGGAAAAAAGAAAAGTCAAAATTGCGTCATCAATATTTCGACCACATGAAGTTTGACTGCTGAACCCCGGTACAGAGGGATATTCTACTATTAATGTCCAAAAGCAATTTTCAAACACTCTGCACGGAGAAATACAGTATCTTGTTCATTTTTGATATCGTCGATAGGCAGCGTCATTTTGTAAAGCGCTTTAAAGTAACGAATCGTTGCATATAAAGAACAAACCATTGAAAAGCGGCACGACAAAGCGTTCGCGTTATGCAACACATGCATGCCTGGTCGATATTGTAAAGCATCTTTAAATTAGAAGAAGCTTGCGTTGACAAAAATAAATTATACACCGAACACATATTCCCCTTAGATATCCAACCGTGTAGCAAGACACCTTATGCTTCCTATCATACAAGTATTGGATGAATATTCGGGCAGCGGTGGCCTCGTCCGAATATTTATAAAATTGAAGCTGACTGAAGCGTTATACGTATGTATGTTAATTAGCCTCACAACAAACAAACAGGCAACAAACAAACAGTTGTTTTCTCTTTCCAACAATAAGTCAACAAATGGGCTACTGTACGTAATGTTGACCATCTTGACATCCATGTTTGCATAAATTTACAGAACGTAAACAATGAGTGAGCTAGCACGTAAGCCTGGTGTGCCCTTTGAAGAACACTAGCAAAACAGCAGCCGTGGTATCTCATATGGGTCAGCTCTGTTTGCTAAAATAATTTCATCGAGAAAATTAATAAACACAAAAATAACACGACTCTTAAATGTCCACACCAATCAACTGATAATGATGGACAAATCCGTCAGAATTTGGTTAAACGATTAGGGCAATAAAGTATGTATATATACAAATAATTATTTAATCATTTAAGCTTATGAATTCTGAAATAATATTGAAAACTATTCCGAATTTTTTTTACCTCACCTACAAGGTGAGCTTATAGAATGGTACTCGAGCCGGCATTAGTCCATTAATTTTTTCGTCTGTAAATAGGTTACTGTATAGGCGGCAACTTTGATATTCATAGCTAGTCCATCTGTTCAAGTGGAGTAATTATAGAAAAAGGCGAACTCAGGCAGCGTAGACCGTTGTCACATATTTTCCGTTAGAAATCAGCTACTTGTATGTTGTCCAATTCAGTGAATAAGGCAAATTCCTATTTCATTCTTATTTTCTAACGGAACACCTGTGAGCTGAATCTTTTAACTCTTCTATACCTTCTTAAAAGTAGTATAGGTCTAATGAAGTATTCATGAAGTGCCGCCCATACAGTAACCTATTTGCTGAATAATATGTCTGTCCACTGACAGTTTCAAACATGTATATCTCGAAGACAAACTAGCAAATCGCAATCAAACGTTATCAGATGAGGAATGCCTGCATTAGGCTTTAATACAGGTAGGATCAGAACTCTGGTTTCCATGGCAACAGACAGATCCCATAGGGTTTTAATGGGGGAAAACCTTGTCAACACTCTAGCCTCTACATGTACATTTGGATCTGATCTTCTGCATTCTTGCAGGTATCGATAACAACCACAATATCTCGGATGAATTCGAATTGCGACCAGATTCAATTATGGACTGCGGAGTTATCTGCCCTTGCAATTTGTGAAAATTTGTGTTATGAAAATCCCAATCGAGTTATAATGCAGTAAGCGGTGTCAACACATTTACTCTGTTATTTTGATTCTTGCCAGTAACAAGAACAACCATGAATGAGATCGAATGAGATCGAATTTCAACCAGATTCCACTACTGATTGCGGAGATAGCTGCCCATTAGTGTTTGAAAATCAATATTATAGCAGATGGTTCTAATCATGTTGATTCTCAGGTGAGTGATCGTTGCCCTTTGCGCTATTTGTTACTTTTAATGCAATATTGACTGAAATGCTCCATACATTCATGTATATACATGTTAACTTGGAGATACATTTGTTTGGTTACGATTGTTTGTTTATTACGAAACCGAAGAGAAAGCTTGTAAGCATTTGGTGTTTTGTATTCAGTATAAGATTTTTTGTCCTTTTAATTGACGAAGAAATGTGGTCGTTCGTCTCTCACTAATGAGAAAGACCATCATAATTTCTTGAATAGGTTCGTGTGTGTTTGTGAGTTCTTTGATGGCTGACTAGACCCATTCTAGCTCTAAACTGTCGGTTGCAAGTAGAGCAAGTCAATGTCATGGAATCAGCTAGTGCCCATTGGTAATGGCTTTGCGTTCTCTGCGCTTTCTTTCAGCTTCACAGATTCTCTTTATTTTCATAGAGTGCTGCTCCTTCAAAAAATTGTTGATGAGACCTCGCAGTCTGTTCCCAATACCCCAGTGGTATGTCGAAATTCTTCAGAGAGACTTTTTGGGTGTCTTTGTAGCGTTTCTTCTGGCCACTTCGAGAGCGCTTTCCCTTCTGCAAATCTCCATAGAAGACTTTCTCAGGAAAAGGAGCAACCAGAAAGAGACTCCCACTCCAAAAACCGAGGTGGGAAAAATCTATACTTATACAATGAAAATATATCGTAAGCCGAATGGGCAGCTATTTTGCCATTAGGTGGCCACTCGGTTACCAAAACTTAACTATATGAAAACATATATAAGGTGCAGCACAAAAAATTTAACACCAAGACATAAAACAATAAGAACCATCAAGAAGTATCGCCTTGGAATGAATATAATATAACTGGCGAGCTTAAATCTATTTAACAGATACATAACCTCGCCCTCAGCTACTGCAGTGGTTCACAGTGGAAGTCGCTCATCAGGCATTCTTATAACATGACCAGTCCACCTTAGCTGTCCTAGCTTTAAGACAGTATGCATGCTTTGCATCCCTGCTCTCATCAGGACCTCCTTGTCTGGAATCTTGTCTTGCCACTTGATTTGTGACAAATTTCTCAAACTGCTGAAGTGGAAATGGTTCAGTCTCTTTGCATGACGCTGGTATACTGTCCAGGTCTCACATGCATACAAGAGGGTTGGCCGTACCACAGCCTTGTAGACTTTCAGCAAGGTGTCAAGCTTGATTCCATAACGCTCCCAGACATTTGTACAGAGTCTTCCGAATGCCACACTGGCTTTTGCAATTCCGGCAGTGACTTCATCATCAACGAGCACTGCTCTGGAGAGAGGTGAATGTATCAACAACTTTCAGTTTTTGTCCATTCACAGTAATGTTGGTTCATTGTACGGTTTTCCAGGTGCTGGTTGGTGTACAACCTCTGTCTATTTGTGCTGATTGTGATTGTACAAGAGATGTGCCAACACAATCATAACGTTTTTGTCACATACGCGCGTATTTATGTTACATGCATATTCATTTTATAGGACAAATTGCTTTTGACTTCATTTGGTGGCGCAAAGAACAGATTAATCCGGGTTTAGGCGGCATATCAGCCAGTCCCTCTCACTATGGCAAATTTGATATTGATACTTTTACACAACATTTTATATGACATTTACGCGAATTCTGCATGACCCAAGATGCCATTCAAATATCAAGTACGTTAAAACAATGACCTTTCGAAACCATGTCATGTTTAATTCAAAAGAAGTTGATTTAGGACGTTCGGTATTTCGGTATTTAGCAGTTTACGTTCAACAGAAGTGACATCTGATAAGTTATTTATGTGGTTTTCTAATAATAATATTTTGTTTGAGGCTAAAAATAAAAACCTTTGAACAGGACTTGTTTTGTACACATGGAAGCAAATGGCAATCGAGTTCAACTGAAAAACGTGAATAACATCTTACATTGATATGGACTTATAAAAACGAAACACCCTTATGGGAAATAACAACACAATGACCCAAAGATACACCAGGCACGACTTATTTCTCATTTCTAACATTTCTTCGCGTTTGAAAAAATCTGAGTGAACCCCATGGTGAAGGGTCGAGACATTCATAAGGTACTTGTAATGACGATAATTCATTCACGCTTTTTTAAAAAGTGCAGTCACACATTTGCGTATAAGACAAACGCGCGCCGGACGTATGAAAAATCACAATATGCAGAAGATGTTTTACGTTTAAAAATAAATTTTCTTCAGAATCTTAAACTTTAGTCAGACAAACACGTTAAACGCGCGTCTCATTCTCGTTTGGGACACGTTACTAAAGCGTTCGGCAAGCACCATAAGCAATATCTGGTGAAATTGAAACTCGCATGTAGCGTACACATACGTATCTAAATACGTTCAAACCGTATTCAAAGCGCCTGTACCGCGCGTTGAACTTATTCGTAACATGTAACGTACAAGGCACACGCCCAAGACACGCCGAGCGTGTAGAAAATTTTTAAGCATGCTTAAAAATAAATTTTAAGCATGCTTAAAAATAAATTTTTAAGCATACTTAGAAATGTTTTGAGCCCAAACCCGCCGGGAACGAACACCGACGTATAGCGACGAACCTCAACGTACACCGAACATACAAAACTCACATGTAACGCGTTTCTAACGTGTCTCCGACGTACCTTTGACGTTTGTTGAAATTTGCGTTTTTAACACGCCCGGTGCGCGTTTGTGTTAACATATGCTATCGTGTTACTGGGCTTATCTATAGACAGATAAACGGCAGGGTTAAAAATATGACCGATGCAACAATCAATGTCTCGAGAGGAGATAAAACAAAAATAGAACAACTAGAATAAACAAGTGTTATTTATTCTTGCAGCAAGCATACGACGATAATATTATCTTATTGACTGTTTTGCTTAATCCACAGCATTTGTGCACCTTTATTTATAGACAAAATATTCACAGTATTCTTAAACTTCATAAAACTGCGTGCTTTTTCCTAAACGGCCTAGTTCAAATTAGGGTTGCTGTTTGTGTTGTTTTTGAGGCAAAAATCAACATCTTTGTATTTTCATTTTTCTTGGTTTATAATAACTTAACACCTATCAGGTTAATATTCCAGTGATAATTCTTTTGGTTCTCATGTGTTTTCAAATTTCGCCATAACAGGGAATAGTTAAGTACCGGAGCTTCAAAACAAGAATTTGGGCCGCGTAAATGAGATCATATCCAGCCCAGATAAGTCATTGTCACATGCTGCAGTTAATTTAATACAAGGTAACATGTGTGGTTGCATATGAAAACTTGGAGGAAACCTTTGCTGCAACTAACTTTTTATTTCTAAGCCTTGGTGCCTCTTACCATGGGGCTACGGACTCTACAGGCCATGCAAAATAATTTAGACCATATCAGCAGTCTTATACAATTTTTTACTAGTCCTCAGTCTGAAAAACAATAAGACACATTTTATCCCTTTTAATAGGAACCTGGCTTTGACCATCCGTTTTGAAAATAGGAGCAACAGACTACATAAAAATATTGATTTTAATCTTTGTCATAACAATGAAAGACTAGATACCACAAAATCATTTTCTAATCATGGGTGTAATTTTTGACCTGCCAACTAAAGACACCAAGAAAAATTGAAAAACATAACAAAAGTACAGTCTCACGTACTACGCCATATCTTTGTTGGTTTTTGTCCAAACTGAATTCCGTAAAAAGTATATTACATGAGACATGTTGGCCTTTAACATTACATGAGTATTGGACCTTACTCATTTTTAACATAACAGCAAACCAGCTAAGAAAACACCCAAAATAAAAGTGCAACATGATAACATGTGAAAACTGGTGATTTTTGGACATATATTGCCTTGGTATGACCAACTGTTGCATAAAATATCCTATTGTTATATATCGCCAGAAAGCTTATTGCCTATAAGTGTTATGGTTAGATAAACCAATTTTTAACCCATTCTATATCGCATTGAATTATACGCGCATAACATGACATAGCTGGTAAAAGCAACTCTGACCGTGACTCAGCCGTATAGTACTAACTTTATTCAGTAGGACTGACCACTGTAGTAATCTAAAAACGTCTCGAATCTACTGCTCAGGTATTTTTCTATTCTGGCTGAATACTGATCATAACATGATCACAACTTATTACAAATGACATATACAACAACTAAACAACATGAAGCCTGCAGCAGCCAATTAATAAGAGCGCAATTTTGTTTGTTGTTATCCAAAAATACTTCTTACTCATACGCAACTAACGGCCTGAAGCTCTGATGTTGGTAAATAATGTATACATGCGTAGATTTTTAACGCCCGATCTTTTATATGTACGAGCAAATTCAGAATGTGGAGAAATACGTTTATTTTTGCCGGAATAACATTATATTTCATTTTCCTCAAAGGTAATGAAACAACAAAAATCCTAAACTTTTTTATCTTTCTTTCTGTTTCTGATGAATACTTTTCACGTGTTTTTAATTGTATTTTAAACGAAGGCATACACATGAAGATAATATGCTCTTAATTTTGTATTTTGTCAGTTTGAAATTAGAGTTCCTTGCAATCATGCATATGTTCAAACAAGCAAAGTTGTTGACTTAATGGTATACACCCAACCTAAAATGTAACCCTTTTTTTAGTTGATCAGGTGGATGGTGGGGAATGCTGTGTGACGTATTATGATGCCCTGAATATATACTACGGTGAGCAGTGGTGTCCGCATTATTGCTGTCAAGACCTGCCAGGACGACTGTACTGCTGTGGCAATAGATTGAGACGTGCACCAGGAAGATATAGAGAGGGATACTGCAACGCCTGGTGGACATATAGAACCAATATGTAAGAACGCCATCTTTGTGAAAGAAAGTGCAATATGTCACGCACAATATTAGATATCCTTGCTGTATTGCAGTGTTGCTCATACTATGATTTCAATTAAGTGCCAGTTATCTTGAGTATATCAAGGTGCAGGCATACTAAGGAGACTTGTTAGATTATATAATGTAAAATATAATAAATCATCGAAGAACATGCTTTTAAGTTCATGATGACATTAGATAGTTATGCACTTGTAAGATATTTATCATTTTGCAATTATGCAAATGCTATTTTAATTAACGTTTTTTTAAATGTCTGATTTGCTTTATGATACAAATTTTACAAATGCCCTAGTGACATTGAAATACACACTCCACACAAGTTGTCAAAAGTTAAGCAACGCCAACATGGTTTCTTTGAAACAGTAATGACGCTTCGGAGTCATTTAGATTTGCAATCTTTGTGAAAGATACAATGGTGGAAAATAATTGATTTAGTCTTTATGACGTCCATCCGCTCAAACTTCTTAGACTAACGTCTCCACTCATAAAAACGAAGTAAAATGAAACAAAATGAAAAAAAAAAAGGCATATTCATATGGTCGGGAAGGGATTTGGACCCTCGTCCATTGTATTTTTTAAGAAATAGATGAGCTGCTTTTGCCTCCAGGAAAAGCTAATAGTTGACTGTCAGACTCCTGGTAAACCGATTAGATGCTCTGAGCCTACCCAGGAAAAGTGGCTTAGTCAAACCATCTATACAAATAAGCCTTATGGTTTCTTACTTAGGTGGCTATATTCAAAACATATTTCGGATGTCGTGTCATCCACAATGCTTGGAAGAATTCCCATATAATAGAGACAGCATCCCGAAACGACCTTAGCCTTTCTCTTGGACTAAAGGAACAAAAGAAGCAAACAAACAGTCATGATTGCATCATTTTCAAAATAATATATGAGTCGCCGCATGGGAAAACCAACAATATGCATATTAGGCGAAAACAAAGGCGCAGATCAGCTTCGCAGTAACTGCTAAGCTGATCAGCGCCTTTCTTTTCGCTACACGGATAGTCCCATAACTCAAAATTTCCAGTCTCTAACCATCTTCTGTGACGGTACAGCCCGGTTTGTGTCGGACTGGGTCGGAACCCAAATTGTTGGTTTTCTCACGCACAGGCTCGTGTTTACAAGTGACATTTTAGGATCATTTTACTCGTACCCTGTCTGAGAATTTGAAAGCATCTGTAATAAAAGTTTAAGGTGACCCATGCTTACTTTTTGACGCCGTGAAGAATATTGTCCTCGACCAAACCATACATAAAATACAGTATAATAGGAGATATACAACATGCTTATTTCAAAGAGCTGTCACCTTAGAATTATTAACATAAATAAAGATGTCAAATTTAACACATTGTAAGTATATAATTAGATTTTCGTTGATGCTCTTTTAATCTTTGGCACGAACACGTTTATCAACTGACATGATTAATACATGTATAAAAATACCTTCCCAATTTGGATTTAAATACTCATATGATATATTGGCAAACCATTGTTTTTGTCAAAATTTTGAATCTTTAATGAGGACATTGGCCGCCGTCGCGCACGGTATTGAGCATTTTTGTTTTAAATATGCCACGGTGGTACTAAAATAGCTGAATTAGTGCAAAAGTACACAAAATATACTAATACAGATTTTAGGAATTTATTTTTGGAAAAATCGAAAATGTTCGATTCCAATTTTTTCTGTTTCAAATATGTGACCCTTTTTACGTTTTCAATGTATGTTAACGGAAAACGTCATGATAAATGTGCAAGTCATCTTCAAACAAAATAATTGTATGTAACCGTGTATTTATGTTTGTAGCATGCCAGCTTGTCACAATTCAGATTGATAGGAGACTTAGTATGGTGCTTGCAGTCTTAACACAAAGTACATATATTGTACATATGAACAAATTTTAAAACTGCCTGTGAAGATAAAAAGGGACATACTACTAAATCAGTCATCAGGAAAACATGTCAGTTCAATGAATACCCCCTTAAACCCCACTTTTATATAGTAAAACTGGGGTATGCAGGGGTATACCTATTTTCTTATTTTTGCTTCAAAATATAGATTGTGGGTACTCGTTAGAACCGCCTCGAAGAGGCGGTTCTAACGTGTACCCACAATCTATGTTTTGAGCAAAAATAAGAAAAAATTCAACATTTTTCCTCTGAAAATTATCGATTTTTGACCTGAAAAAAATTACTGTATATCATATGGACATGTTTTCGTAAAGATTATGTTATACCGCATCTGTGACTGCGACAGCCGCTTTTGTATTGTATCCAAATATACATATTATAGATAGAGATGATACAATTTTAATTTCTATATAACAGGCATCTGAACTTTTATAAAGAAAGTCTACAAACTTAAATCCCAACCCACGTACCTAATAGATGTACCTAATTCGTACATGTTATAAAGCAAACGTACCTAATTCGTACATGTTATAAAGCAAACATTTTGAACGTAAGAAAAGCTCGATAAATAACTGAAATGAAATGAATTTAAACATGTTGGGATTACCTTATTGTTATCTTTCGTTTCAGATGGGCTCCTATAGTGGTTGCACTTGTTCTGCTGGCTATAGTTATAGGAGTATGTTGCTGTATCTTTCAGTGCTGTTGTGTGATTTTCTGATAGTGATGTAACATTGGACAGAGACTACTGTTGACGTGGGTTGTATTTTCTGTGATAACGTCTCTTTAAACTGACATTCCCGGCCAATGCTACATTGTATGTTTTGACACTATTTGTATTTTAATCGTCCGGTGACATGTTACTTGGGCGTCAAATGTCAATCAAAAGACATTTTTTGAAACTTAAAACATGTAGTTCAAAATTTGATTGATAACACCACACAGAAGAAACAATTGGGCAGTATTCGCGTTTAAGGTTATCAGGCCATAATGAGAAACAAAAAAAACACGTATCTTAAATATATTGTTTCATTTAAAATTTTATCAAAAACGTGCAAAAATCTTCTACGATTTCAAAGTTTTTACCAAATCACAGGATTTTTTACAATTTTGTATGCAAGTTGTACATTTTTGTTTTTAGTCTTACATTTATTTAGTATTACATGTACATGTCTTATTAAATGTGTGAAATGTGCTAAGAATGCCGTTTCTCTTGGATATTGTTATTTCGAATGTATTGTTGTTTTGCGTTGACCGTGTCGCTTTGTCCCAGACATATAGTGTGGGCTCCTAGTCAATTCGTACTGATTCAAGTTTCGTACTCAAGTCTATTCGTATGCATATTGGTCAGTTTGTACTCAAATCGTAGTCAATTCCCAATCATTATTCGACACGTGAACTGAGTACGAATACTAACTGACCAATGATAAATTTAGATAGGGTAACGACACCATATTTAGTATAATTTATTGTGTAAAGAAAGGAAAAGGCAGACAGAAAGGAAAGAAGATAAAAAGGACACGATGATATAAATAAAATTTTACAAAAAAAATAGAAAAATAAATGAAAGATTTACTACATATAAAAAGTAACAGGTGCTTTTAATTTGCATGAGCAAACAATTCGAGGCTGTACCAACGGAACATTGTACCGACATAGATGCAGATCGTTGTGAAATCAAGACGTCCAGGTGTGACACCCGAAATAAGTAAAATAAATCGTACGTACAGATATACTTAAACGCAAAAGTTTCGCATCACTTACAAAATGCAAATTTCTTCTTATCGACATAAAAATTCCTTTCGATGATATTACGATTGACAAGTCCTGTTCTTCGCCTTGCATACAACATGCAAATCAGGACGCTGCGGCTTATGGTTGCCGAGAAAGCGTCAAAACTTCAAGGTAACACAATTTTTAAAAGTCACAGAGGTACGATGCCTTACATTGTTTGCGAAAATGGAATTTCAAACCAATGTTTGTTTTCAAAAGCAAAAATGATAACAAACGCAAATATGAGATTTTTATGTCGTGGTCGACGTTTATTACGTTTGTGTGACGTGTTTAAGTTTGGACGAAATTGGCTGTAAATAGGCAAGCGAATATCAATAATCAAAATCTTTGAATGGCATAATGTAGCCGCCAATACATTCCACAAATGACAAAAAGATCGCGTCCTAGCCGAGCAAAATGTGTATGTAATGGCGGTTTGAAAAATTAAGCTAACGTCAACAAAGAAACGCATCAACTAAGAGAGCTGCTTAACAATAATTTCCAAACATTTTTGTTGTTTTCTGCTTGTACAGACACCCGGTTATCGATTGATGTTGTTTGTTTTCAAATCGAAATAAGCATCCACAGTTTAGACGTAAATTGTTAAAAAACGCAAACGTCACATTAACGTCAGAATAGAGAATAATGAAAAAACATTTATCATTGGGGGAGATTTCAACACGGTACTCAACGAATCATTAGACAAGAAAAATGGACGAGCACACTCACATAAACTTTGTAGAAAAAAGATTAACGACATGGTCGATTCTTTTAATCTAATAGATATATGGCGCAACATGCATCCAATGGAAAAAGAGTACACATGGCATTCATCACATAAACCTCCTATATTTTGTAGATTAGACTATTTCCTTATATCAGATAATCTAAGAAATTCAACAGTGTCTTGCAACCATAATATCAGTTTACACCGACCATAGCCCGGTGTCATTAAATATAGATTTATTAAACTTAACTCGATGACCTGGATACTTTAAATTAAACAATAGCTTGCTTCTGGAGGCCGATTATCAAGAAATAATTAAAAGTAAGATAAATGAAATTGTTTCATTTAATAAGGAATCTAATCCAAATACACTATGGGAACTTATAAAGGGCACTGTCAGGAACGAAACAATAAAGTATGCATCAAACAAACAGAAAGACAAAAAGAAACGGGAATCTACAATAACGAAAGAAATTCAAACACTCAATAAACAACTTTCCGAAGTTAGCGATACGAATAGAATCAAAACAATACGAAATGAATTAAATGAAAAAAAAAATACGAGTTAGAAAACATAACTGACACTAAATTAAATGGACTAATACTTAGATCAAAAGCTAATATGGTGGAAAATAACGAAAAAAAAAAGTAAATATTTCGCTAGCTTAGAAAAGAAACGATCAGAAAATAAAACTTTAACAAGGCTTAGGATCAACGATACTTTAAATACGAATCAAAAAGAAATACTGCAAGAAATAGAATTATATTATAAAAATGGTATAATAAAAAGGAAACACAACATTCAAGGTTTGATTTTTTCGATGATTCTGTACAAAAACGTAACGAAACAGAAAAACAAAACTGCGAAGGTCTAATCACAGATGAAGAATGCACAAAAGCACTTAAAGACATGCAAAACAATAAAAGCCCAGGATCCGACGGTATGACAGTTGAATTTTATAAAATATTTTGGAAAACGATAAAACAATATCTATCAACTACTCATTTGAATCAGGCTCCCTCACAGAACTACAAAAACAGTGTATAATTACATTAATACCTAAACATAATAAAGATATAACAACACTCGACAATTGGCGACCAATAAGTTTATTAAATGTTGATTATAAAATGGCGACTAAAGTAATAGCTAACCGTGTTAAAAATGTAATAACTAAGATAATAGATCATTCTCAAACTGGCTTATTAAAGGCCGATATATAGGAGAAAATATTAGACTACTTTTTGAAATTATTGACAAAGCAGAAGAAGAAAATAAACCAGGTTTAATATTTTTTTCGGATTTCGAAAAAGCATTCGACAGTATAGACCACTCTTACATGAAAAATGCCTTAAACACTTCAATTTCGGAAAGAACTTTATTAAATGGGTAGAATTATTTTATAGTGACGCCAAAGGATGTGTAACAAATAATGGTTTCTTGTCAGATTTCTTCTCAATTAAACGCGGAGTCCATCAAGGGTGCCCTCTGTCACCGTATCTTTTTATCATATGTATAGAACTGATGTCACATAAAATAAAGTCTTCACAAGACATAACGGGAATTTATATAATGAAAAAAGAATTTAAAAGCTCGCTTTTCGCTGATGACGCATTAATGATTTCTTTTAGATGGCTCTTTAAAATCCTTCGAAACATTAATCATGATATTAGACAATTTTTACTGTGTCTCAGGACTAAAACTCAATGCAAAAAAAATGTCAAGTATGAAAAACAGTCATATTATACATCTTAAACAACGGAAATTTCAATGGAGCTCGACTGAAGCCAATGCACTCGGTATGATATTTACCAATGATAAACTTTTAACATTTCAAACTAACCTTGAATCTAAAATAAAACACTTTGAATCTTGTCTTAAGCAATGGCAACATAGAAAATTAACACTTATGGGCAAAGTTACGGTCATAAAAAACTATGCATTACCCAAACTTATTTATGTTCTTACATCTTTACCGAACCCTTCAATGCAGATAATAAACCGCATCGAGAGACAAATGTTTGAATTTATTTGGGATGGAAAACCAGAAAAAATAAAACGAAATATTCTGATAAACAACTATGTCGCTGGCGGTTTAAAAATGATTGACCTTGAAACATTTATAAATTCCTTAAAAATTACATGGATAAAACGATTCATTGAATCAGACGAAAACGGCATCTTGAATAAAATCTACATGAATAAACTGAACCCGTATGGAGGAAAACTCCTGTTCGAATGCAACTACTTCACAAAAGATGCCGACGTTTTGGCTGACGACAATACTTTTCTAAAAGACGTTTTAACCTCATGGGCAAGCTGTATATATAAACCAGCAATAGCAAGTTATAGAAACGAAATACTGTGGAATAATAACTACATTAAGGCAGGAGGACGTATAATCATGTATAAAAATTGGTATCATAATGGGCAATAAATACCTAAAGGATATATACGACGACGCATCAAAAACTATTTATTCTTTTGATAGACTTCAAGAATTATATCAACTGCCAAGAACTGAATTTTTAAATTATTTATCATTGATACAAAGTGTACCGCGACGATGGAAAACGAATTTACAGCATGAAAACGTAAACACACCAATGGCACCGCTTACAATAAATCAAACAATTAAGGCTAAACAAACCAATAAATTTGTCTACAATTTATTGCTTGCAAAGAAACCAAAACCTGAAAGTAAATCAGAGCAAAATGGACAGAACTTAAACACAAACCCCCCAGTTGGACTTCGGTATTGATTGACGATGGTTCAAAACACAACCGGTTGTAAAATACTGAGATCTAAGCTGGAAGCACACAGCAGTAAAATGATGTTACACTGTATGATGCATGGTGGTCCCGTCTTACTCGAATTAATTCTTACAATGTTAGCCAAGTGTGTGTATAATATTATGACACAGTCGTGAGTCGGTTGCTCAGGTACACCTATATTTTTTGGCTTAACACAGATGTATTTATATGGATACTTCTTATTTCAACTGACATATACAACAAGTTGACATCTTGTTGCTTGCAGCATCCAATTAATATTTCAGTGTATTTTTGTTTGTTGTTATCCAACATTCGTTTATACTCATACACAACTATAACGACCAATGGCTTAGATGTTTGTAAACAATGTGGATATTTTCTTATTAAAGACTGACCGTTTAAAGAGCAGGCGAATTCAAAATGTGGAAGTTAACATTAATTTTTGCCGGAATAACAATATTTTTAATCTACCTCAAAGGTAAATTTAACGTAACATAACATAAGTAACGTAACATTAGTAACACTTAAGACACGAATTTCAGTTTTCTGATGTTCTTGGAGCTTTGCTGTGTGCTGTATGTACTTTTTATGGGCGTAATCATATATTTAGTTATGTCTGTGTAACAGATTGGCCACTTTTAGGGAAATGTTTGGTCAATCAGATTACGATACGTTCTTTTTTACCAGTATCTTATTGTCAATTTGTTTACCCACCTCTGTTTTTATGGAGGGACTTTGGTTCTGATGATTGCACCAGCACCTGACCATTGCCTACTCGTTTCATCTTTCCATGATCATGCCGACAAAACGAAACAAAATATTTGTAGATGTGTAGCAATAGTCTCAAAAACACATTACTCCATAGTGCATACATGTATCACTTGGCAAAACGAATATGAACATGACATTTAATTTACACGGTGGGTAGGCAGAAGGGATTCTGGTCGTCCGGCACCGCATATTTTCGAGTCTGGCCGTCCCCGTACGGGAGTCTGGTCGTCCGAAAATGGAAAACGGTGGTGCAGCGAAGGACAGTAAAAGTGATTTTGATGCCAAAAACAGGTAACAATCGCGGAACAGTATTTTGCACGTAATGCCTTGCTTGGTAAAAAACCTGAAAATGTGCCATTTTTATTGATACTTCAATTTATGCATGTGTTTGAGCTGCCGCAAATCGATACGAACCAGCAGGACAGGCTATCGTTCGGACGAAATATTAATTATTTTAATATCATTGAGTGATTTACAGCAGAATTGCATGTGGACAATTAAAGATAAACATGAGCCGAAATAAAAAAAAAACGTCGTTTTTACCTTCAACATAGATTCAGCAATGAGAAAATATTGATTTGCCAAAGTGGTATGGAAACGCATTGGCACGGGATTCTGGTCAGTACCTGTTCAATAATGTTAGAAATGGCACCGGCTAAAAAATCGTCCCGAGCACCGGATTCTGGTCATGATAATACCAAGCGGGCTAACAGGTGAATTTGTTTTCATTTCTTCATGTCCATTGTCATCGTCAATTTTATTCGTGTAGATCCCGGACGATCGTAGTAGACTGACAGTAGAATGACACCCCTGTTCCTAGTGGTCAAATACAGTAAGTTTGACAGTTCCGGATCACTTTATTTTCGAAGTGATTTCCAAACAATTGCTCAAAGCAAATTAGGTTTCGACCTTAAAGCATAATCATTCTTCTAAATAATGAACTTCAGTTTGATTCATTGTGAATATATGCTGTGTTTCGAAGCGTACCACCGCATTACGAAAACTTGCCCATGCAATAAACAGAGATTTTTTTAAGCTTTAAAATTGATTTTTTTTGGACGAAAATTTTTGATATTTTCTTATTTTTGCTCAAAACATAGATTGTGGGTACCCGTTAGAACCGCCTCACCGAGGCGGTTCTAACGAGTACCCACTATCTATGTTTTGGATAAAAAAATAAGGGAAATATGTATACCCCAGTTTTACTATATAAAAGTGGGGGTTAAGGGGGTATATATTGCACGGACATGTTTTCCTGATGAATTTTCCCAGTTCTGAATTATTTTCCCAGTTCCGAATCACTTGTGATATTTAAAGCAAGAACCTCATTTGCGCAATTGCATTATGATTTTGATTTTGTAGCTTAGTCACTACTTTATAAGACGAAGAATTACGCACAGTTTACCATTTCAAATAGTAAAAGTGTCCAAAAACTGTGTACATGGTGTACTTGTATACTACGTATAGCTTACGTTCTGGAAATTGCTGACTATCGAGAACATATAAATGTTTTAAGTCGATATAGGCGTCTGTACATGTTGCTGATTCCAGTTTGTTGCAGTTAAGTGCTGAGAATCATGGGCTGTGCATTGGTTATGTACATTTTTTGCTGTTGTTGTTTTAAACAGATAGTATCTGTTATGTCAAACACAATTTTAAGGTTGCACACAAAGGTTTATGTAACAGGTTTATGTCAACTAGACTAGAAACTAGATCAAACTCTTATTGCCTTGTCGCACACCGGTATCAATCAGAATTACACCTCTTTTGATTGATGTTTTTTCAGATGACACGCCATTTATTTCATGAGAAACCATCATTGTTTTGCCTATACAAAAAACAAAGGCGCAGATCAGCGTATAGGGATGGTACAGTTCTCCAAAGTTTCAAGTCCCTAGCAAACTCCTGTAGCTGTACAGCCCGCTTAGTGGGTAGGAACCGCAACGTTTTTTTTTTTTTTTTTTTTTTTTTTTCATGGCGCGGTTAATATTTATTTTGTTAAGCTAGGCGGTCCACTTTGCATTAGAAATGAATATGAATTTAAACCTATTTTGTTTGAAAACGTTCAAGAGGCCATGTTACAATTAATCAGTGAGTCAAACTTTATGCGCACTTGTAATGCTGAACAATACTGTGAAGCAAAGTTAATGAACTGAAGATTTTCTTTTTTGTACTCGATATCATCAGTACTGCAAAACTGGTTTAGGTGTTTGTTTGTTTATTTGAATTGTCAGCATCGTACAAGTTTTGCCTGGAGGCACAAGCAGCCCATCTATTTCTTCTAGGCCCAAGTGGGCGGGGGCGGTGTAATCTGCTCGACGTGGTCCCGTATTATTATAAAATGATATATTGAAGTCCAAAATATTATCACACCTGTATATGCAGTTTCTAGTAGAGTCCATAAATACATTCACCGAAACGCAAATTAACGAAATTAATGCCAAGAAAATCGTTTCCGGATTTTGCTTTCGGATACCGGCGTTTATTCGTTCACGTTTGGCACGACATGAATCCCGTGCCGCAATTTTTATGGGGACGGCCAATATCACGTGCCATTTTACACCTATAGTTTTCTAATTTTTTGGCACGAAAAAGAATCATTCTCGTCGTAGGGCATGAATTTGAATTATAAGAACAACATAAAGGGTTTTTTTTGTATGAATTGTTGTGAAATGCGGTGTGAATCGAAGAATATGCAAACACAAAAGTGCCTACAACAACCATCATTCATCAACCAACCTGAGGCAGAATTTTTAAAACAAGCTACTTTGGTAGATTTTCGTTGATAAAGCAACGGATATTGGTTCCTTAATTGTTGCACAATTACGTGAATAAATGAACAGGCACGACTGTCACTTATTTTCAACAAAAAATCCAAATCATAGAGAGACCCTTACCATTGTTTATCTCTTTTGACGACCAGACTCCCGTACGGGGACGGCCAGACTCGAAAATATGCGGTGCCGGACGACCAGAATCCGTTCTGCCTACCCACCGTGATTTAGATCTTGTATTCTAAGATGAAACATTTATGGGCTTCGTGGTGATGCTTTTTACGAATATATGTTTAACCAATTGCTTTTCTTAGTTGAACCAGCGGATGGCGGGGAATGCTGTGTAACGTATTATGATGCATTAAACAGATTTTTCGGTGAGCAGTGGTGCCCGGATTATTGCTGCGAAGACCTGCCTGGAAGACTGTACTGCTGTGAAGACAAACTAAGACGGGCACCAGAGCGGTATACAGAGGACTATTGTGTCGCTTGGTGGACCTACAGAACCAATATGTGAGGACTTTACAATAAAAGGATTTCTGTAATGACCTTAAACGTGCCCTCTGGGGGATTATTATCACTACTATTAATAATGCTACTAATATTATTATTAATAAATAATTAATAAAATATAAAAGTTTGATCCTTTGCAACCAATAAAGCTTCAAAGGGATGTAGTATGGGCCATATTAAGACTTTATTTAAAGAGAAAGGTCATTTGAATTTAAGTCCAATCGTCCATGGGGTCCTCATTTTGGCAAACAACTTTTTCAAAAGAGCAGTAAAGTAGCAAGATTTGTTTGTTTGTTGTTTGGTTTTTGTCGGCAGTAATAGTACTAGTGCTTAGATTAGGATTGTGTCTGTATAATTTCAGATGGGCTCCAATAGTGGTGGCACTTGTTCTTCTGGCAATAGTTATAGGAATATGTATCTGCATAGTCCAGTGTTGTTGTGTGGCCTTTAGACCAGCGCGATATTGACCATGAACCGCTGTGGGTGAATGTTGCATGCGGTGTATCAAAGTCTACTACTACCCACTCGGACAGTTTCACTCAGGAAAATACTAGTTTGATAGTGTTTGCATTTTCGGCAATAAGCAATAAAACTTTTTAAGTCGACAGTCCATGCAACAAAATAAAGGTTAATTGATGTTACCACACATGGATACTAAACACATTGTAGGATGAGCCAAGAAAGAAATGATACACAGTTAGTCAGTTCTCGAGATAATGTTCGTTTGAAAAGTAAAACAATCGCCTGCAAAAAGCTTCTGTGATCACAATATTTTATCATACCGTGAACAGTTTATGGAAGGAAGATTTTTATTAATTCATCTATTTATTCATTTATCATTATATTTATTTATTCATTCTTAAAAACTTCAAGCTCTAGCGGACGTCTAAGATAACCAGCGGTATATGAAACTAGTAGCACTCTTCGAATGTAGAATTAAACCAATGAAGGTCGCATACATTATACATGTTAGAGTCGTATTTATTCATTTTTGTATATTTGTCATTAGCCGGTGAGAGACAAACGGCAATTTACTGTTTGTTACGTTATGCAATTAACAAACAACTGATGGAAAGATGAGTCAAACTTAGTTGCTCGTTGCCTTTCGTTTCAGTTGAAAATTAGCCGGATGGTTACCTTGTTGGGAAAAAGGCTAGTCATTCTGCTCTTCGTGTGTGTTGTCGGAAAAATGTTTTGTTATGTTTTGTGTACCGTATTCGTCCTAATAAGCGCACAGGGCGCTTAACTTTTCAAAATAATTTAATTAATAATAAGTTAGGGTAACAAAATATCATTCTAATAAGCGCACAATATGAACCAACAAAACACAATAACTGATAAAATAGACGTCAAAATAATCAATGATGATGCCACTTAAGTGTTCCCATCGTTTCAAAATAGTGTTTTATTATATTTTATTAAGTTTTAATGAGGTAAATACGGTATTTTGGTGTAAAAAATGTTTAAAATACAAATATGCTTCTAGTAGACCAATAGTGTTCGCTTATGTACGTGTTTTCGGAATCGGCCAGGGTATGCGCTTGTGCGCTAATTAGAACGAATACGGTATTTTCTTTCCCACCTGGTGTCTATGTCGGGACTTTAAATTTAATTGCATCGATTCCTAGTCCCTCTATTTTTATAAGTAACGGCCGAATATTGAGAGCTGAGCTGGACACTCAACTGCAATTTGAGCCTGTGCATGAGAAAACCAACAATTTGGGTTTCCGACCAGGTTCGACACAAACCGGGTTGTACAGTCACAGAAGATGGTTAGAAGGTAGCGATCAGCTTTACGGTTACCGCGAAGCTGATCTGCGTCTTTGTTTTCGCCTGAGCATTTTGTTGGTTTTCTTGCACGGCGGCTCATTACATGTCATTATACACAGCAGACCATTGTTTCCCATGCTTTAAGAGAGGATGTATTTGTCACGGTCCAAAATTTCCACATAGACAGTTAAATCAAAACTTACGTAGTCATGAATGAAGCAAAACTAAATGTAAGTTAATATCCAGTTTCATTGTATTTTAGAGCGTTAAAACGTTCAGCAACGGGGAACCAAAGTACACTTAGGTACAAAGTTTTCATAGGTCGAAAACATTATTGCTATGCGTGCAAGATAGGTTTGCATGCAAGATAGAGCTCTGTCCATTCGCGTTACACGCAAATACATATGCTAGAAAGGTGTACTTTATTTATCTTGGTCGCATGCACTGTCAAACGATACGCTACGGTCATAGCGAGTATTTCAAAAGTTTGTGAAGGACGCCGACTGGCGCGCTAAACACATTTCTGATACTTGTATACCTGAGGCATTTCCTGAAGTGTATGAAATCAATGTTAAAGTTAATATTTGTGTCCTAGAAGTTATGCTATTTCGCTGATCATATCTAATGTGTTATGATTTATATATTGATATGGCAAAAAATGTTACAAAAAGGTACAAGTAGGCAAATATCAGGAAAAGGCGCAATCAGAAAAAGATTACCACTCAAAAACCGAGGTGGAAAAAACTAAATTAACAAACAGGTACTTATACCATAAAAATATATCGCAAGCCAAATGAGCAGCTATTTTCCAAATAGGTGGCCACTCAGTTACCTAAACGAAAACACACATAAGGCGCAAACAGCACAAAAATAACACTAAGACATAAAACAAAAAGAACCACCGCAGAAGTATCGCCTTGGAACGATCAGTAATATAAAACCACTGGCGGGCTTAAATCGATTTTACATGTCCACAACCTCACCCTCAGCTTCTGCGGTGGTCATATTTATACTTTTAGGTATGTATTTAAGATTGACTCGGCGAAATCCGTTTATATCTGCAAGCACTCAACAAAATTTGGCAATGTTTCAAGTACTTGTACTGGCATGTCATTTCTCATGAAATAAATCACTACATGTACGAACTAAACATGCACTTGGACCTGTATGTATTGTATCTAAGTTCTCTCAGCGCTACCGCATTCTAATTATGTGATTTTTCTGGACAGGCTTAGACCTGAGGGGTTTACCAGTAATCAGAAGGCCAATCAGTAGCGTATAAGCTTTGCCTGGAGGCACAAGAGCAGCCCATCTATTTCTTTAGGCCCCGGTTGCTTAATTTTGTAACTGTTCAGTAGAACTTCGAGACGCTCAGTCAATTTTAAAGATTGTCAATCCATGAAATTTTATATGTTGAAGTAATTTATGCATACTGTCTTTTAAAAGGTATTAGTAAACAACTTCAAGTACAATGAGAAAGATTGGGGTATATTTCATGTTCTGATGTACCATTAATCGTACCTTAGCAATATGATTCGGCCTTCACATTTCTTCTAATCGTATGTACACTTATTGTGTGCATAAGTAAAAGGACCTTCTTATAACATTCTTAATTGCGTATAAAGAAGCATTTTCTCCAACAGGGCTATCGGTATCATAAACTTCGAAAAACATTTTCTAAATTTTATCGTAGACACTATGAATTGATTTCCAAATATAATGTTGGGTTAAAGAAGCTTTTAAGTGAGGGCCTTTCGGAACCTGAATTTTATGGTGACTTGGTTTACAAATTTAAGAAACTTAAAGGAATTAATGATTTTTCTTTTCAGTTCAGAAAAATAATAACACGTTACAAACGTATAGGTTATAACTTGAATGTTATGCGACAGTCTGCATGCTTAGTTTTTAACCCAATCATGGTTGATAACTATGCTGCCTTCTTTAATTGCACGCCGGTGGGTCGGGCGTCAGACTCTATGATGGCCCCGACATAAAGCTATTCATTTTAGTTGGTTGGGGCCGGAGCTTCTTGTCTGTTGCTTGGCCCACCGGGGTCCAACTGGTGTTTTTCTTTTGCTCCGGAGTTAGTAGGTAATTCGGCGCCCAGGGATCTCCATCGTCGGGCAGCTTACTCAGTCTGTGAGTCCTGGTTTTTGATTCATCAGGATGTTTATCATGATTTATTTGTTTGTTCTTGATGATTCATTGACTAGTTAGAGATTCACCACGAGGACCGAATAACTAACTAAATGTTATGAACCACTGCAGAAGCTGAGGGTGAGGTTATGGCCATGTAAAACCGGTTTAAGCCCGCCAGTAACTTTGTGTTACTGATCGTTCCAAGTCGATACTTCTGTGGTGGTTCTTTTTGTTTTATGTCTTGGTGTTTAAAAAATTTTTTTGTGCTGTTGGCGCCTTATGTATGTTTTCATATTTTTAGTTAAGTTAAGGTAACTGAGTGGCCACCTATTGGGAAAATAGCTGCCCATTCGGCTTACGATTGTTTCATGGTATAAGTACCTGATTGTTAGTTTGGTTTTTTCCCACCTCGGTTTTTGGAGTGGGAATCTTTTTCTGATTGCGCCTTTTCCTGATCTTTGCCTTCTTGTACCTTTTTAAGAGCTCAATTGTCGGAAACAATCTAAATAGTTTTTCCCGCTATCAACCCTCTTTAGTCTTAAGGACTATTTCATGTCGGTTTCAAATGAACTTGAAAATTATTTACCCTTACAGATAACAATAACATTGTTTTATTACTTAAATTTCCTCCATCAGTTAGTTTGTTTACGCCAGTAGCACCGATCCAGTCGGTAAGTTGGATTTCTTAATTTTCTTAATTTATCAATTGGAAGTTTCCTTAGTTATTTCATTCACAAGGGTGGTCAGGTGAGAATATGGGCTCTTGCCAATATGGGACCTAAATAAATAGGTGGACTGCTTGTACCTCCAGGCAAAGCTTAGCCTACCCAGGAAAAGGTAGTTTAAAATCATATCATCCATACATATATGCCATAGTGGCTTAGTTTGGTGGTTATTTTAAAGTACTTTTTAGATGTCAAGACGTTATAACTTTTGGTAAAAGCCCCATTAAATGGAAGCAATATCCCAACATGACTATAGCTGTTTACTGGGACGTTAAGCATCAATTAAGCACAAACAAACATTTTCCCGATGTTATTCACTGACTTTTTCAAGTTACCAAACATCATTGGAATAGGTCGAAAGTGTGTCCTGTTGCAGCAGAGCGTGAAAGACCTAAGAGTCTATATCTTCTGTATATATGTACCGATTGGGCACTATAGTATGGTCGGGTGGGAATATTGGCCACCGCCCATTGGGACTTGAAGAAATAGGTGGGCAGCTGTGCCACCAGGCAATGCATATTCGCTACAGACAGGCCATCTGATTCCAAGTAAACCGCTCTGGTCTGAGTCTGACCAGAAAAAGTGGCTCAAGTCAAACCGTACATACATATGAACTTTTGTGGCTTACTTGGATGGCTATATTTAAAGCTTTTTGTGGCTTACTTTCAATTGGTGATTATATTTAAAGCACATTTTAGATGTCATGACATCCTAATGTTTAAAGTCCCTTAAAATGGAGATAAGTCCCTACATGACCATAACTGTTGACTGGGACGGAAAGCATCAATTCAAACAAATAAGTGTTCTGACCGATCAGTATAGCTATGAAGCAACGAACTGAGGCATTAAGAATGTTTCGGGTTTTGTAGCCACAAATATGATGTTATAAACTTACATCACTGTCGCTTTTAATATTTATATTTTGCGTTCTGTTTTAAAAGCTCCGTAGCCATCATGGCATTCTCTCTTACATCCACGGACGTCAAACTAGAAGGTTCGAAACTCAAGGCCCGGTGTAAGGACAGGTCTGGCAACTACCACGACTCGGAAATCGAACTCAACAACTACATAGAAAATATTGACGGCGTACTCACTTGGCTACCGAATGGAAACTTCGCAGCCAGCTGTCACACTGTCTTATTGGTTGGATCAGTGCTGAAATGCCAGAGTGCCACAAGAACAGGGCAATTTCGAGACGCCTCTATCAGCCTAGACGAGAAAATTTCAAATTTTAACGGAAAGCTCGTTTACAAATAGCCAACTTTTTTCAAAAGGGGATTTACAGTCAACTTCTTTCTGCATCTCATTTAAGCTCTGTTTGCCTATCAAAGTAGCAATTAAATAATCTCTGCAAGGTTGGACTTTAAATAAAATCCTTTATACATATTAAAACCAGGGACGTTCATCTCTTAATCATGTGCTAGAGATCCAATTATTTTAAACTGTAGGGTCGTCCCTCAGGCTCTCAAGAATGGCTCTTTCAGTATACAAACTGTAGGGACGTTTCTCAATTAATTGTGTTTCTTGTAATGGGAACATTCTCCAAACTGTAGGAACGTTGCTCAGTTTATCGTGTTTATTGCAATGGAAGCATTTTTCAAACTGTTGGGACGTTCCACAATTAATGGTGTTATTTTGCGATAGAAGCATTTTCCAAACTGTAGGGACGTTTCTATCTTAGCTGTGTGTTTAAATAATTACAATATTAGGCGGTTCTAACGAGTACCCAGAATCTATGTTTTAGAGCAAAAAATAAGAAAAATAGGTATACCCCTGCATACCACAGTTTTGCTATATTAAAGTGGGGTTCAATGGGGTATACATTACACGGACATGTTTTCGTGATGGTATTCAGAATCAAATTACATGTACTGTATGTACATAAACTACATGCACAATGACCATTTTAATGACAAGCTCAATGGTGAAATAGTTTTGCAATTATGGGACTATGTCACGTATCCATATTGTTTCCCTTACATATTCGCCATCTCAACAACATCTTTTAATTATAATTCTGCACATGGCGCCAAAATCGTACTAGTTAGCTTTTTTTACCATTCGATAAAAAAAATTTGTCCAAGAAAAGCTCTTCGGGTAGACCGTAGAATGAATGCATAAGCTCCTATCTCACTGGAATGCGACAACTGGAGACTAGTTCTCGACTAGCTTGGGACTATTTCGTGACAAAGATGATACAAGTATAAGCGTTTTTAAAGCGCTTGCGATCTCTCAGCACTATTTTCACTGTATGACACGGCGATAACCACAGACCGAAAAGACTCTGGCAGCTCGGTTTACCCGAGCCGGCATGCGGTATTTAGTGTGACTCAATCGGAAATGTCTCGTCCAATCAAGGGTCGATTAACAACAAGATTCCAGCCCTGTTCAATTATATATGCGCTCTCGCCGTGGCGAGATCGCAATAAACGCAACTTTCACGTTGCGGTCTCATTGATAGACATTTATGCGGCAATATCGCATATTTCGGCCTAATTTTGTAAAAATATCTCACGACTGTCGCGCAATAGTCGCAAACCACTCGTACGATTGTCGCGAGACATTCGTGGGAGTGTCTCATGACATTCTCACGAATCTATCTCAGTTTCATTTTTACTCATACGACAGTCGCGTGACATTTGTGAGAGTGCCTCACGACGTTCGTACGCATGTCGCCTGGTTTTATTTTCTCGCCATATAGTTGCTCCCATGTTTTCTCAAGACTGCTCCCATGTTTTCTCAAGACTGTCGCACGAATGCCGTACGGCATTCGTACGAGTGATGCAAAAGTGTCGCATTGTACATGTGTCAAAATTTCGCGGTGACATGTTCGCGACACTCGCACAAACGTCGTACGACAGTCGCGCGACAGTCTTCCGGCGGATTAGCGAATATTTTGGCGAATGTATAAAACCTTCGTGACTAGTTTGCGACACATGAAAATTCACAATAGCTAGACTACCTATTAACCAAGGCAAAATGACTGTTAATAGATACATGAAGATATATATCTTATTTATCCTTTTAATACTAAAACTGTTGAGAGTGTACATGAACACACAATAAAAAACATGATACAGAATATAATGAACACGCCAGGAAAGGCGAGTCTTGATATAGCATCGCCCTTTGCGGTTTGCTCTTTCCCAACCAAGCGATCACCATGAAAAAGAAGGATTGTAAACATGAACGAATACCTGACCGTGTAACACTACCACTTCATTAAAATAAGCCAATTTCTTTTTTATGATTTTATAGTGGTTCGTCAATAATTTCTGCAGGATATTTTAGTGTTAAAAATTGAATTTTTGTAATATCTGGGTTTTGCCAAAATTCAAATTTCGTAAAGTACGATTTATTACTCTAAGAGAGCTGCGTACACAAACAGTAAGTACACAAACAACCAAACGTCTATAGCGTTTGCATATGACACAGGTGGAAGTGTTTGTCGTATACAGGAACTTTGCAATGCCATGGTGAGAACACACGTGGCTCTAAGGACAATGTTTGCTGGGACTGCGCTTGTGTCAACCCAGAATGTCAAACAGCAAGGTGCAACAAGGACTATGCATGGAATGAACACTTATTTGAAGTAAAACCCTATTTTTCTCTTCATGCTTTGTTCTACCTTCAAGGTAGGCCATCATCCAGCTGAAAAAAAAATATATAATTCATTTGAGAGTAAATCATACTGAAAATGCAATAAAATCGTATGGCTGGCTAATAATTTCGCCACCCTAATGAATAACCTTGGAGTCATGAAGTCACGTGCTTTAAATTTGAGGTGAAATACATGTTGTATTCGGTAGTGTAAATGATATTTTAAATGCCAAACTGATTGGTGCGTTCTTATTATGAACTGTTCTGATTTTGCTAGAAAAACAGATCACAAATGCCATGCAATCGTATGACTGACTAATGTTGTGCCACAGTAATGTTGGGGTCACGCGGATACGTGTTTAGAAAACGAAACCTAACAAACAAACATGTTTTCACACGGTGGTGTAGGTTATTTTTCAAATGCCCAACTGTTAGTTGCATTCCAGACAACTTTCTGTTTTTGCCAAAGCGACAGATTATTTGAAAAAAAAAATAGCTGTCAGTCTGTCGGTCTAGATTCGTTCTTTTAATGTTTATTTTTCCATTTCATTTATCAAACAACGACAAAGTGGCATTTCCTAATTTCAGATTATATTTGGTGAAAGGAATTAGGTAGGGTTCTCGCAAAAAGATCAAACGGAAAGTATTTGATTAAGATTCCGTCACTGTGATGGTGAATGGATACAAACACGTGATAAAATCATCAAATTTTTAATCTCGTTTATGGAGTCTGAACAAAACGTTGACATGTAGTGCTTGAGAATAGAGGTTCTATCCGTATGATGTTGCAGCTATACAGAAGATTTAATCAGAAGATGAATGGCTTGGTTGTAGTAATAATCACAATATAAACAACCTTATCAAAATCATCCAAATCACGATAACAATACTAATAGAAGTTTTATCCCAAGCACGTTCACACTCATTCTAAAATAAGCTGCAAATCTCGGAGAAAAAATGTAGAAAAATACACTTTTTGGTATACCATCACTGTTAATGACCATTCAGGCTTCATCTTGTGAAATTTCATCACCCTTCAGATATTTTTGCAATTTCTATAACATTTTGAAACTTAATGGGTATATTCCAATCCGGTTATCAACGTGACACAGTACATATGAATGGAATATAACCAAAACACAAACTCAATGTATATCTCTAGCTAACAAACTTCATTTTCTCAAATTAAGAACAATATTATGTAGATTAAATAAAATAACAAACGTCCTTTCATATCTACTATCGAAAAACAATAGATATGATATGCATGATGCAGACTTCTTAATTCAGAATTTTCAGTGATGTTAACTTGCAACGTATAATAACATCTGGCCTATACAAAAGAATTATATAAAAAACATGTGCTGATAATTGCATTTATCCTACATAACTGGCAGAGATTATAATCACTTTTTTAAATGCATCTTGTTTTATGACAGGTCTTACTTTATTTAGCGTCACGTAAATTACTTGTAAATGGTCGCATTATTTATTTTTGCAGTACAGACACATAATGGCATTGAATATTATCTGAAAGACTTTACCCGGATACGTTTACTCCTAAAAGACAATCTAGTGTGTTTCTATTTCATTTTTGAACATTTGTCTTCAGTTTGCACAACATTCTATGTAATATACTTGGCGGAATACTGTAATTTACGTGACGGTAATATTTAAGTCTCTTACATCATTTTCAAACGTGGATATGTTTGCGTTTTTGCTAACTTAAAATGAAGCATGGGATTTGAATCAGTCTGCACAAGAAGTAAATATTTCGATGCTTATAACAACAGAATTATTTAATATAAGATAAACTGTTTTATATTAATAAAATATTCATTAACCTCAGGGCTGATATTTTACTGTTGGTCAATATTTTGGCATGGTCAAATGCGAATAATAAATGTAGTATTGCTATGTCTTTGGTTGATGGAGGCATGGTCATTTTATACTCAACTGTCTTCAACTATTATTAATAAATAGAATTAAACTGCCATTGTATTTTACGTGACAAATGCGTAATTTACGTGACACTGCTTGAAAAAAACATCATATTCCGTAAACTTGACTACTTAAAAGTACTTAGTATACATTAAAACATATATAAACAATGGTCCGAAGCACAATCTTAGCTATATAATAGGTCATAAAGGATTTTTGAAAGTAAGTAGCGTCACGTAAATTACTGTCACGTCAATAACATTTTAACTTTAGCATTCGAAAATACCACCTTATGATCGTTTGATTTAAACTTTGTTTTTTGTGAAATGTATTCGGCCTCCATACTTTCATATTCGGATAACGTTGTTTCAAATACCATGTTGGATTTGTAGAAAAACAGAGTCACGTATGCTTACATCTTAAAAGGTACGCAATGGTTAAGCAGGGGAATTAGATTTATTTGAAAAAAAAAAACAAACAAAAAAACAAAAAAAACAAACAAACAAACTGTAAAGCAAAATGAAAATTCTATATGTATATGTTATCCGTATAAAGGACATATTCAACTATTTATTTGGCGCAGTTTCATCTGCAATAAGAGAAACAACTATAAAGATATGGATAATCTTCTGTTGCGTCACGTAAATTCCAGAAACTCTGTGACATGTTTCTTTTTCAACTTTTGATGTTTGATATTTTTGTTCGTTTACCAGATATATAATAATCACTTATTTCACCTTGAGATAATGTCAAATTAAGTAAATCAAATGATATTGCTTTCTGTAAAAACAGAAATTGTTCATTCTGTCTCCTTTTGAATTTTTGCATATACGGTTTGTGACATGCATTTTTAGGTGGGGTCATGCATTATTCACTACTACCAGGGATCTTAAAAAGCATAATTGGGTATCATACTTTGTTCGGTCTAAGTTGAGATAGTATTAAATTTTGAAAATACAACCAACCTTGGCGATATATTTAACAATATCACTCCAATTCAGTTTAACACCCCGAAACAGGGGGTGCGCTCCTTATTTTAGAATGAGTGTCAACCATATTTCGGTGCATTTTATATTAATTACCGGATTATGTGGACAATAAGATTTGCGTGCAGTGACGTCAGGTTTAATGTGAGTTTATCACATCACATGTACCCCATTATGTCCGAGCTAACAATATACATGTACTAGTACATTACATTATAATTACATTAGACACATTATCTATATCCCTGAGATAAATTTTCTTATTTTGCTGTTGATAATCATGGTTTTTCTGATCATTTTCCTTTTACACATGTTCATTAAAACAAAGAAATATTTATCATGAACAAGAAGCACCTGTCGATACAGATATTATTAGTCAATGGGTCACATATAGATGGAAAGACTTTAGATCACTTTAGATTGCAATATACATACTTTAGTAACACCTATGTAAATACAACTCAAAATAATGGAGCAAGACTTTTGCCGCGTCTTTCACGTCTTTCACAAAGCTGGAAAATCAATGAAAATAGGTTCTTTTCCAATAAAATCCTCATCTTCTCATCATACTCTGCCAGAATAGTGGGACTAATGCTGTTCAGAAAGGAAATATAGTAAAAACAAAGCACTTAGAAAATTTCGAAAAAACATTGCAAATGTAGACTTAAGAGAATACAAAGTAAAGCGCAATAATTTTCGAAGTTTGTGTCAGGTTTGAATTTGTCAGGTTTAAAAGAAACACTTTCAAAAAGAAGACAAAAAAATTGATTGATTTTAGTGGAAGACCAAAAAGAATTTAATTTGGACATTAATAAAAAGTGGAAAAACTAATTTGGACATTAATAAAAAGTGGAAAAACAAATCTATATCTGAAAACAATATCAGTAATAACGATTGGATTTCATATTTTCAAACGCTCTTTTCATCACAAGGTAATCAGTCCGATATTGACCCAAATCATCCTTTGCAAAATATTACTCAGAACAACGACGCAGCCGTCTTAGAATCAGAGATCACAGAAGCAGAAATACGATATGCCAAAGGCAGGTTAAAAACCGATCGATCTGGGGGACCTGATGGAAAGGTATAAGTAGGCAATGATCAGGAAATGGCGCAATTAGAAAGGAAAATTCACACCAAAAACCGACGTGGGGAAAAAACTAAACAGACATTTAGGTACTTGTACTAAAAAAAACATATCGTAAGCTGAGTGAGCAGCTGTTTCCCAATAGGTGGCCACTCAGTTACCCAAACCTAACTAAAATATATGAAAACGCATATAAGATGCAAACAACACAAAAGATCAACACCAAGACATACAACAATAAGAACCACAACAGAAGTATCGCCTTTGAACGATAAGTAATATAAAATTACTGGCGGGTTTAAACTAGTTTTACAGGGCTATAACCTCACCCTCAGCTTCTGTAGTGGTTCACAACATTTAGTTAGTTGTTCGGTCCTCGTGGTGAATCTCTAACTAGTCAATGAATCATAAAGGAAAAAAACAAATAAATCATGATAACCAGCATGATGAATCAGGGAGCGTGGTGGCGAAGTGGTAGAGCGTCGGACTCCGAATCGAGAGGTCCTGGGTTCGATCCCCACAGCTGTCATCGTGTTGTGTCATTGAGCAAGACACATTAACTCCCTACAGTACTGGTTAAACCCAGGAAGCGTTGGCTCCGTCCCGACATGACTGAAAAATTGTTGACTGGGACGTTAAGCCTCATCACAAACAAACAAACAAACAAAACCATGATGAATCAAAAACGTGGACTCACAGATTCAGTCAGCTGCCCGACGATGGAGATCCAAATAACTTACTGACCATCCTGAGCAAAAGAAAAACACAAGCTAGACCAAGCAACAGACAAGAAGCTCCGGCCCCAACCACCTAAAATGTATAGCTGTTTGTCGGGGCCATCATAGAGTCTGACGCCCGACCCACCGGCGTGCAATTAAAGAAGGCAGCATAGTTATACATCGTGACTGGGTTGTAAACTAAGCATGCAGACTGTCGCAAAACATTTAAGTGATGATTTTTCTAAACTGAAAAGAAAAATCATTCCTTCATACAAGTTTCATCAAATAAATAAGTCACCATAAAATTCAGGTTCCGAAAGGCCTTCACGTAAAAGCATCTTTAACCCAACATTAAATTTGGAAATCAATTCATAGTGTCTGCGATAAAATTCAGAAAATGTTTTTCGAAGTTTATGATACCGAAAGCCCTGCTGGAGAAGTTTGGATGTTAAACATTTATTTCGCGCGTTGAAGACCGCAACATGATTGCAGACTCTAGCGAACTTAATAAATTGCAAAATGTATACACCATAAGAAGCACGGCGTGGAATGTCACTATCCAAAACGGACTTTTTATTGAGAGATGTTTGAGGCCGTTTTAGATACCACACTTTTTAACTTGATTGATATTTATAACTGGAATTTTTCCAGACGCCTGGTGTGATAGCATTATCTCACCAATTCATTTGCCGTTCGGGGACTTTTAACCTAAAGATATTTTTAAGTTATTCGACTCCATAGTTCGGCCCATTCTTTGTTATGGATCCGAAATATGGGAATACGAGAAAAAGTTCAAAGTAAATTTTGCAAAAGATATGCTTGTCTTCACCGAAATACAGATGATTTCCTTGCTTTAGGTGAATGCGGACGGTATCCAATAGCTGTTACATACATGACACAGTGTGTGAAATATTGGTTTAGATTAATCCAAATGCCTAGCACAGGTACCCAAAACAATGCTACATAATGCTTCGATCACAGGATTCTGCAAGAAATTGTAATTGGGCAGAAAAACGTCCTTCGCTTTTGTAGCAGCATGTTTTTGGTTATGTGTGGGAATCTGATACTGTTGGTGATGCTTCAAGATTTATAAATATATTTAAACAACATTTGATAGATTATTTATCACAGCAATGGCATTCCCAGGTAAAGGAATCGTCGAAAGCTTTACATTACAAACATTTCAAACTTATATTAGAAACTAAAAATATTTATATAAGTATAAATTTAGTTTAAAGATATTAATTTCATATTTAAGAACAACATACATGTACATATACATTGACAAATACAAATAATAAGTATAAATTTGACTTTTATATATAAAAAAGTTTTGGCCAATTTTCGATGTTCAAGTCATTCTTTAATGATAGAGGCAGGGAGGCATCATAGTCCAAAGGTAGACCGTAATTTAAGATTTTGTCAAGTTTGCTTAATGTGTTCTCAATTGAAGACGAATTTCACTTATTTTTGTGTGTCCTGCGTACGACACTGTCAGGGAACTATACTTTAAACCAGAATGGAATAACACTGTTATAACCGTACACATATTTTATAATATTACATGTACATGTATGTCGAGCAAAGCTAAACAAGATATTCTATCAATACCAATATTCTTGTTAAGCGCCTTCATACTGAGGAAATATATGCTTCTTACTGTTAACTGGCATATGATTTTAAAGACATTAATCGTATTTAGAGCACAATGTGTTCATATATACTATGTAATTGTATAGGGCATCCCTTATTGTTGAATTTAATGTATATGTATTATGAGCCGGTGGCCTTAAATTGCAAAATAAACTTTTTGTATTTGTATTAATTTGTACCAGGTCAGACATAGTTTTAAGGACACCCGTCCGAACCGCGTTTCGTGTGTCAATGACTTTACGATGCTGCCCTGGTTTGTACAATGTCATAAACAAATCGTTTGTTTCTCATTTTACACCAACATCCTCATATGGGAATATCTCAACGAATGAAAACTAATGCAGCAACAATTACAAGAGTGACATGCCTTTAATTAAAACACATGCTTTAATTTTCTCATAACTAACACGGTAGTTGATTGTTAAAACATAATCGAATTGTTTGTTTTCTGGATATCATTCTAGAGGGAACACTAAACTAACATGGAAAAGTGAATACCCAAGCCAAATGACTTCCTGTCACGAAAAACTGGTTAACTGAACGAATTATGCTCAAACCTTTTAGCATAAAGCTAACCAGTAGAAATGCGTTATGAATAATGTATCTTATGCAAACAAAATGTAATGGCTCAGAGCGTGGTATACAAACATCCATCAGGAAAACATGTCCGTGAAATGTATACCCCCTTGAACCCCAATTATATATAGCAAAACTGGAGTATGCAGGGGTGTACCTATTTTTCTTATTTTTGCTCAAAAACATAGATTGTAGGTAATCGTTAGAACCGCCTCAGACAAATATCAATTTTTCAGCTGAAGATTTTCCATTTTTAAAGCTCGACTAATCATTTGATTACAGTTATATGTAGAAATCACTAACCATATCTTGTGTATACTCATAAGTTGCATAATTTTAATATCATGGAAGCATATAGAATATTTTGAATATACTTAAACCTAACTACTAATGCAAACGACTAATCATTATATTACAATTATAAATCACTAACCGTATGTTTCAGTTTCTGTACTTCTTATGAAAGGCTAAGTATTTCTGTGGCTTGGTGTTTTAATTTGTGCAAAAAGGGAAACTACTGTCAGATGAAAACCATATTGCTCCATCATATTTCGTTCGATGGCCATATTTAGCCGCTGATGGGCCACATGAAAACACGCAAGTTTTATATCTGAAACTGTTGTTCTCAGAAAAATCAAATACTAGAGGACCATTGGTCCTGAGAACGCTCACTTGGGATTTGAAAAATGATCTTTAACCAATATGACATAGATTTATTAATAAATACTCACATAACTTCTTTAAATTTATATCTATAAATTTGCCATTCACATTACTACAAAACTGTCTTTACAGTACGAAAAGATGCCCATGCAAATTCTTTTCAGCTGAAAAAAAAAGAAGAAATTTTCATGTAGAAAAATGAATAAAACTGAGATCCTTTAAGAGCAGTGAACATATTGATGAGAAAGGAGATGGGCCATACCGCAGTTTCGGCTACTTAAGCCTCTTCAGTGACCCTATAAATTTAGCAACATGGAGCCAAAGAGAATAATTACTGTAATTTTGCAATGTCAAAGGACCTAAAGGAAAATATAATGGCACTATGAAATTCATCATAGCTATGCCCAAAGCATTGATTGATTATAGACGTTAAAACCGGCTCGGCAAGGCGGTTCTAACGATTACCCACAATATACGAGTGTTTTGGATCAAAAATAACAAAAATAGGAATACCCCTGTATATCCCAGTAGCTAGGGCCCCAGCCATCAGAAAAATGGTAATAGGTGGTCGGAAAGTAGCCTAAATTTCATTCATACCCTCTTGTAGAGGAACCCACTGGAAGCTTGAAAACCAATGTTTGGTCAATTATAAGTCTTACAAAAGTGTTGAAATTATGGGATGTATACTGCCACACATGACATTCTATAATGCGATTCTTGAAAATGAGGGTGTACATACAAAATCGGTCATATCTCTGCTGCTACTCATCCTACATCACTGAACCTGGTCTCATTTTAAATCTTAGACATAGCCCTTTTATCCTGTGATAAGTAATGTAAGTCATCTAATTTGTATATTAATGAATTTTAATGAAAACATTAAAATGGCAGAAAAACGTTAAAATACATAAATAAACTGATTTGAGACCCAAACTATCTATGTGACACTTTGTTATTGGGCCAGTAATATCGTATGACAAGTGTATTGATGTCAAGGGCCTAAATAAAAATTATTTCCTTTGGATATTCATGAATTTTAATGAAAATGTCAAAAATCGAGGAAAAACAAGGGAAAACCTATAGACATTGCAAGGTTTTGGATAGGTTATAAGATCTATCTTGCATCCCTTGGACCATACTATAATTGGTCTGATAGTGATGCATGGACCTAGCGAGATTTAACCTTGATACCTAATATTCAAATCATTGAATTTGCTTATTCATGAAAATAATAAAAAAAACCATAAGAAATCAGAGTACTATGTACTACAATATACTAGTCATTTGATTTTTAGTTTTAAGAATGTTAGCAAAATCTTCAGAATTCAGATAAATATATACGAAATTAAATAAGGAGGTAAACATAGAAAGACGCATATATCTTGGCTACTGATAGACTTAGGGAGCTATAATTGGTATCAAATGATTATATTATATAACCATGTAATCTCATATATAAATAATAAGCTATTTTTTGCTGTATGGGTGTTAATGAGATCTTTATAAATAAGACAAAAAGCAACGAAAAATGAAGGGGTACGCAAACAAAATGACGTATATCTTGACTGCCAAGAGCTGTAGAGAACTTAAAAAGGCATCAATTTATTGGCAGAACACTGTTTTATTGCCAAGTGTTTAGATATATAAAGCATGCTTGCTGGCAATCAAGATTTAATAAATTTTCTTGGAGCACAATCTTCAATTTTCTGTCATTACCACAATTTTTCAAAATTTTGTGTAACATTTAGAAAATGCAATGACATATGCTTAAGCTATCAGACCTTATGGCAATATTGGATTTTCCCAGCATTCTATCGGTACCCTTTTCAATTCTCTAAGGATATTGGCAGCTGAGATACAAGCGGTTTTGTTGATAAACCCCTTCGTTTTTCATTGATTTTTCTCTTATTCATAAAGAACCTATTAATATCCATACAACAAGAATAGCTGATTTTTTTTTTTTTTCAGATTGCATGGTTATAGAACATTGCCCTAGCAATCATTTGATACCAATTATAGCTCTCTATGTCTATCAGTAGCCAAGATACACGTGATTTTCTATGTATACCGCCCTAACTTTTCCGTAATTTTCCTCTAAATATGAAAGGTTTTGTTAATATTCATGAAGCAAAAAATCAAATGACTCGTATATTGTAGTACAGGACGGCATAGTTTTGCCCTAACAACCATTTGATACCATTTACATCATGTTAGAGATTTTGGTTGCCGATATACAAGTCATTTTATACGTTTACTAGTTTCATGTTTCCTCTTTTTTTTTCATTCCTCTTTTTAGAGTTTTCATTATAATACATGAAACTAAAAATCAGTTCATAATCATATCAGGCTTAAGGGACATAGTACATTGCCATAGCATTCATTTGATACTCTTTTCAGCATCTTGAGTTTGTTACCAGCTCTGGTACAAGTGATTTTGTATGTCTACCAATATTTTTCAAAGATTATTTTACAGACTTCTTATGTATTTTATTAATTTTCATGAATAAGCAAACACAACCATTCAAATAATAGGTATTAAGGTTAAATTGCTTGGTCCATGCATCACTATCAGACCAATTATTGTATTCTAGAGCATGTTATTGTTGATATATGTGTATATTACACTGTACCCTATTCATTAGTATCACACTAGGGGTAGGAGTGGAAACTATGTAATTTTACATCACGTAAATGCGTTCATTGTTGAGGACAATATTTTGTGGCATTTAGGTGATAGCTCTACTGGTAGCCAAGAGAATTGGTCCCAGGGATGCAAGACAGATCTTATAACCCATCCAAAACCTTGCAATGGCTACAGTATTTTTTCTCTTGATTTTCCTCGATTTTTTACTTTTTCATTAATATTCATGAATATGCAAATGAGATAATTTTTATTTAGGCTCATGACATCAATACATTTGTCATATGATCATACTGGCTCAAAACAAAGTGTCACATTGATAGTTTGGTCCTGAAATTAGTTTATTAATGATTTCTTAACGAGTTCTTCTGTCATTTTAATGTTTTCATTGAAATTCACGAGTATGCAAATTAGATAACTTCCATTACTTACCATGTGTTGAAAGCGCTATGTCTTAAGTTTTAAAATGAGACCAGGTTCAGTGGTCTAGGATAAGTAACAGCAGGAATATGACCAATTTTGTATGTACACCCCCATGTTCGAGAATCATGTTAATGGTTGCCATGGAAACCATGCATTTTTTTCATAGAACAAAATAGTTTATCTTTGACAACAAAAATGATTTTCATTTCTGGGGTCCCAATGAATGATTTGGCACCCTTGAATGATTCTCTTGTGAGGGGATGTGCAAGGTAGACCAAATTAGCCCCCGGGGTACCCAGAAATAAATGTCCTTATTGTCGCGGATCAAACAAGCTATGGTACTTCATTTTGACCCAGAATAAAAGAACTTTTGCAAGACCGAAAAAAATTAAAACATTGGTTTTCATACTTCCTAAAGACAGTACTAAACAATTATACCAAAGAAAATTGTGCTAAACAGGTGGCCACCAAAAGTGATTTTTTGATGGCTTTTCTCAGTCTCGGGCTTTAGCTACAGTTTTACTTTATACATGTGGGATTTATACGGGGGAATAATGTTCATGGACATGATTTCCTGGTGGTCATCCTTTGTTTACACTTTTTCCATCGAAAAGCCTATGTGACTAAATTTGATTTTGCTGTAAAATAGATCAAGGTCAACCGAAGGTTATTATTTATACAAACTATTATAAGCCCCAGATGTAACATACTAAGTTAAGTTTGAGTCGGTCGACCGATTCCGGAGAAGAAGAGGTTTAAGAGGTTTTACATATATATGAGTATGGTCGCCGTCTTGGTCATGTGACCTTGATCATTTATAAAATCTTTGATACCCCTTCCAAAAGAGGCCCTAGATAAAAATTTGCTTTTATTAGCAAAGCGGTCTCTGAGAAAATTGATTTTAAATTCGGTTTTGTAAATGCCCCTGTGTCAAGGTAAGGTAATTACCTTGACATTGAATACTCACATAACTTCATTAACTCAATAGGTTGTGTGTATCTACCATCATTCAGGTCACTGGCAACAAAACTGTCGAAAAATCCAATTTTTACAATTTTTCCATTGAAAAAGCCTATATGTCCAAATTTGACCTTTCCGTAAAATAAGTCAAGGTCATTCAAAGTTCATAATCTATATTAACTATGATGGGCCGCAGTTTCCAATGCTACATACCAAGTTTCATTGTAACCGGTCAATCGCTTCTGGAGAAGAAGACGTTTTAAGGGTTTTGCTATTTATTCCTGGCGGCCATATTAGTCATGTGACCTGTACCATTTACATCAATTCCTCAGAATTCTCGACATATAATTTGGCTTTGATTCACGCAGGTGTTTCAGAAGAGAAGCCGTTTGAAATTGTGAAGAACAATGACAACGGCAACGGACGCTAAAGGTATGCCCACCTTTGAGCCTTCGGCTCAGCTCAGGTGAGCTAATAAACTAGACGCTAATTTTGCCTGTGCTCATTAAATGCGTTATGTCTTATGACTTTATTAACAATGTCAACGGGCAGGAAATTCTTAAAGCAATTTTGTAGTTTCCTATCAATCTTGGCTGATGAAACTGTACATCTTTAATATGCTTAATTACTTTACAAATGGGATTGCAGTTGAACAATTAGTTCGAAAGCGAAACTGACTGTCAGCGCACCATGTGCTTAATTGTTTAAATTAAATATGCTTCATCAAACCTGGATCATATTGGAAGACTTGGCGCTCAATTGCAAAACTGCATCCCACTGATAGGAAACCCTAGCATCCTCTTTAGTATAAATTATTTTGAAACCTTCAAAGCATTATCTTCAAGTACGATCAAATGAAATGACAGAAACATATGCTTTACCTTCAAGTACGATCAAATGAAATGACAGAAACATGTGCATTATCTTCAAGTACAACCAAATGAAATGACAGAAACATATGCTTTATCTTCAAGTACGACCAAATGAAAAGACAGAAACATATGCTTTATCTTCAAGTACGATCAAATGAAATGACAGAAACATATGCATTATCTTCAAGTACGATCAAATGAAATGACAGAAACATATGCTTTAACTTCAAGTACAACCAAATGAAATGACAGAAACATATGCTTTATCTCCAAGTACAACCAAATGAAATGACAGAAACATATGCTTTATCTTCAAGTACGACCAAATGAAATGACAGACACATATGCTTTATCTTCAAGTACGACCAAATGAAATGACAGAAACATATGCTTTATCTTCAAGTACAACCAATGAAATGACAGAAACATATGCTTTATCTTCAAGTACAACCAAATGAAATGACAGAAACATATGCTTTATCTTCAAGTACAACCAAATGAAATGACAGAAACATATGCTTTATCTTCACGTACGACCAAATGAAATGACAGAAACATATGCTTTATCTCCAAGTACAACCAAATGAAATGACAGAAACATGCTTTATCTTCAAGTACAATCAAATGAAATGACAGAAACATATGCTTTATTAAGTGTTTAAAGAAAGTATTTCAAGTAGATTACTTCTTTATTGGGTACTATTACAGAGACGCCCATGAGTGTTTCTATCATTCATTTACCAGTAATTTCCAATACACATTAAGTAAGTAAGTAAGTAAGTAAGTAAGTAAGTAAGTAAGTAAGTAAGTAAGTAAGTAAGTTAGTAAGTAAAACCGAACATATGTTCGGTGAATTACTTTCCATTTTTATTACTTTCCATTTGTGAATTACTTTCCATTTTTTAGTTCCATTTTTAGTTCCATATGTTCGGTGAATTACTTTCCATTTTTTAGTTCCATTTCGTTTCTTCATATAGAACACTATATTGAAAAGAATGTTCGGTGGTAACATTTGACAGTTTTAACTTCCGGTTCAGATCTTAAACGTCTGAAGATATTGGTAAAACTTAGGCGGGCAGGGTACATGAACTCATGTAAGCCTGGCGTCCTTTTTATGGGACATAGGCAAACAGCATAGCCCCAGACTCTGTTTCTTAACGGAATTTCATTGAAAAATGGGATAAAAATTCAAAATCATTCCTGATGCACCTATAAAAATGACAGTGGACTCACCCAAATGAGAATGATTGGAAAGTCCATTCGTCATGTATGGGTTAAACTTGAATATTGCACATTTTCAAAATAATTTCACTGATTCTATATATTTATTAGCAGTTATGAAAGTAAAAAAGGGTATTCTTGGTGTTCTTACAATTTGGGGTAAACTTTATGCAATGGGGTTTTAGAAATCAAACAGCCGAAAAAGGCTTAAAATAGCGATTTTCGGGCTGTTTTTTTTTCTCTTTTAAACTACCCTATAGTTTTCAGTCCTTAATTAAAACGATATGGACAAGTTCTGTGCGAAGCGAAAAATACAAGAAAAGGTTTACATCTACAACTATAGATATGACACCATTTAAACATTCTGCCGTTTCGGCCGATTTTTCAAGTTAGAGGGTAGGGTTGTGAAATGATTCGTAAATTTTGCGGACGTTCGCTTCCGGTTGCAAAATTTTGTATGACTTTGGTCCAAAATAGTCTGCGAGACATAAATACAATGTCTTTTTAGAACATAATTAAATTGGTGTTCAGGACAGATATACGTACATGAAAGGAATGAAAGTAAACTGAAATTTTCAAATCTTAACAGTTGTAAGAGGTCCCATTTAGAGGCTTGTAGCTTAAAAACGCATACTTTAATTCTATTATAATCGTAGTAGACTCGCGTCACAGAATCAACGTTATAAACCTGAATAACAGGCATATTCACATTGGTCAAATACATTCATTTCATTCATAATATTAACGATAAATCTATCACGTGAGTCTCTAATACGATCATAATAGAATTGTACACTATATCAGTGTTTTTTTTCAAATGTCTTGTTATATATTTTGGAAGCGAAAATTAACTGTTAGAAAAAAATATTTTTCCATTGGCAGCGAACACCCTTAAATGTAGAAAATTTTACCAGTTTTAGCCTTGGTTTACATGGCGATTTTTATGCACTCATTACGAAAACATGCCCATGCAATATTCAGAAGATTTTTTGGTTGTAAAAAATCAAACATTGCATTTGATTTTGTTTTTATTTTTCTTATTGTTGCTCAAAACATAGACTGTGGGTACACGTTAGAACCGCCTCCACAATCTATGTTTTGGAGCAAAAATAATAAAAATAGGTATACCCCTGCATACCTAGTTTTGCTATGTAAAAGTGGAGTTTAAGTTTATATACTGCACGGACATGTTATCCTGATTACTACCAGTGGATAATACCTAAACGGCAGATTTGAAAAGATGGTGCTTAAACGCTTATTTAAGGCTATTGGGATAAAAATTCAAAATCATTCCTGATGCACCTATACCTGTACAGTATTACTTTAAATGCAATTGCAGGAAACAGTTTAAGAATGCTGGTTCCAAATATCAGACAATGGTCCTATTTATCAATATAGCAGTTCCTTTTTCGAGAAAATGGTCTCAGTTTTGCAGTAATGAAATATAGAATTCTTGTAGTTTGTTGACTTAATAACTTTTGTATCTCTCCTTTAATCTCATAATGCTGAAAGTCTACCGTTTCTAGGACAGTTTTGTCTTTAAATGTAGCTCTGCAATTAATGCATCTCAAACGATTGTAGTGCGGTTCTGTGGGAAATCTCGGGGGATAGATAGGACAAGGTTTGCAATCTATTAATTTAAAACATAATTAAAACCCGACTTAGCCTCATCATATGAACTAAAGTGACTGGAAATTTCGAAGGTGATACTCTGTCGGCCTTTATGCCTTGACGAGCCAATGAAACGTTATATATTTCTCCGTCTATCGATGCTCATTATGAGAATTATTATTTTCAGATGTTGCTCATTTTTTCCTGTCTTTTCTTGGAAGCAATTTCAAAATTAATATAGCTCATCATTTCCTTCGCATAAGTGGTAATTTTGCAAGGAACAGTATGACCGAAGTAAGAATCGTGTAGAAAGGACACAGTGTCCAGTTTTGTGTTGTGTATAAATATATAAATTGTCAGTTGTCCAAATGTTAAATGCAATGTTAGTTGCACTTATTGAGTATGGAAAAATGGACTGTCACACAAACACAAATTCAGCTTTTCACTGGCACTGGAATGTTATGTGCAATGACGAACCTTCACAAAAGAAATTAAGTAGAAAAGTACAAAGTAGTCGTACTACCCATTTATATATACAATATACATATGGTCAAAGAATGAAAAGTTGTAATAAACAAACTTTCAGAGACAGCATATGAGTTGCAATGCACATAGTAATATCGTCGCGATTTTTAGCTCACCTGAGCCGAAGGCTCACAAGGTGAGCTTATAGGATGGCCATGATCCGGCGTCCGTCCGTCGTCCGTCCGTCCGTCGTCCACAATTTCAAAGATCTTCTTCTCTGAAACCGCTTGGCCAAACAAAGTGAAATTTTATGTCGAGCATCCATGGGTAGGGGAAACTGAAGTTTGATCGCGAGATCCAGGTCACATGACCAAGATGGCCGCCACGCCCATATATGGTAAAAACCACTCAAAATTTATCTTCTTCTCCAGAACCGGTGGGCCGATTTCCACGAAACTTGGTATATAGCATTGGGGACTTTCACCAATCATAGTTTGATAAAATGATGACCCTTGGATGACCTCGACCTATTTTACGGCAATGTCAAATTTGGAAACAATGGCTTTTACATGGGAAAAAGTGAAAACTATGGATTTTTTGAAAACTATTGCAGCCTGAGGCCTGAAAAGTGGTAGATGAAAACAACTAATGGAGTAGATGAAGGTATGTGATTAATTTAGGTCAAGGTCATCTCTTGACCTTGGCCAGTCTGTCGTCCATACACACTTTTCAAAGATCTTCTCCTCTAAAACCGCTTGGCCAATCAAAGTAAAATTTTATGTGAAGCATCCATGGGTAGGAGTGACGAAAGTTTAATCGCGAAATCCAGGTCACATGACCAAGATGGCCGCCACGCCCATATATGTAAAAAACCACTCAAAAATCTTCTACTCATGAACCAGAAGGCCGATTTTCACGAAACTTGGTATGTAGCATTTGGGACTACAGTCCATCATAGTTTGATCAAATGATGACCCTAGCATGACCTTGACCTATTTTACGGCAAGGTCAATTTTGTAAACATGGGCTTTTACATGGGAAAAAGTGAAAATTATGGATTTTTTGAAAACGATTGCAGCCTGAGGCCTGAAAAGTGATAATGAAAGTATTTGATTAATTTAGGTTAAGGTCATCTCTTGACCTTGACCAGTCTGTTGTCCATACACACTTTTCAAAGATCTTCTTCTCTGAAACTGCATGGCCAGTCAAACTGAAATTTTATGTGGAGCATCCATGGGTAGGGATAATGAATGTTTGATAGCGAAATCCAGGTCACATGCCCAAGATGGCCGCCAAGCCCATATATGGTAAAAAACACTCAAAAATCTTCTTCTCATGAACCAGAAGGCCGATTTTCACGAAACTTGGTATGTAGCATTTGGGACTCCAGCCCATCATAGTTTGATAAAATGATGACCCTAGGATGACTTTGACCTATTTTACAGCAAGGTCAATTTTGGAAACATAGGCTTTTACATGGGAAAAAGTGAAAATTATGGATTTTTTGAAAACTGTTATAGCCTGAGACCTGAAAAGTGGTAGATGCAATCAACTAATGCAGGTATGTGATTAATTTAGGACAAGGTCATCTCTTGACCTTGGCCAGTCTGTTGTCTATACACACTTTTCAAAGATATAGAGGATATTTGCTTTTTTGAGGTGAATACCAAATATATTTCATCGAGTGAGTTGAAAACATCAGAATTTTCACGAGTGCGCAGCACGAGTGAAAATTTTTATGTTTTCAACTCACGAGATGAATTATATTTGGTATTCACCGAAAAAAAAGCAAATTTTCTTTTTATTTTATACATTACACGGGCATTTTCCAATTCACAAGGCAGGTGGTGAAAATGCAAAAACCAAAAATTTTTGAAAACACAAATAATTTTGGTACCACATTGTTCCTTACGTTCTAACTAAGAAAATGAATACCCACACTTTATGTTTTCGTTCATAAATAACAGAGTTATAGGCGTTTGAATTTCTGAAGTGAGACACATTTAATGAAGTCAAGTAAATGGAAACGTCAGAAGTAATCCAAAATCTACAGTGAAGATATAGGCTGATATCAGTCACTAGTGACTTTTGATATCAGTGAGATTTGATATCAGTGAAATTTCATATCAATGAAAATACCAATTTTATCAAGTTTTGATATACATTGGCTTTCACTGTAAAGTATAAAATAACTTCTTCTCTGAAACTGCTTGGCCAATCAAATTGAAATTTTATGTGGAGCGTCCATGGGTAGGGGGGAACGAAAGTTTGATCGCGAAATATGGGTCACATGACCAAGATGGCCGCCAAGCCCATATATGGTAAAAACCACTCAAAAATCTTCTTCTCCAGAACAGGCTGGCGGATTTTAGGACCAATGGTCCTCTGGTTAACTATATGTTAACGGATGTAAAAAATAAAACCATGCCGTTTTTATTGAACACAACAAACTGAAGAGTCAAACACTCGATGTGTGCATGTTTAGCTCGATGTTTTTTTTTTTTTTTTTTTTTTTTTCGGCTACAATTTATTTTCTCAGTATCTGTATAGTTGGAATTCGATAATTGGTCCTTCCCGATAATGTCAGATAACTCATAAGATGATCAATTCTGATAGTATTTCCTTCACCATTCTTCAAGAGATTGTGGTAGAGACTAATAATTAACGAAGGCTTTCAACTTAGATTTTATTTAGTTTAATGGACAAACATGTTCAAGTCATCTTATGAGCAACTTCCCTTTAAAATAACATAACATAACATAACATAACATATCTTTATTTCGTAATACAAGGCCACCGGCCCAAAATACATATCAATAAGTACATACAGTTAGAGTGGTATCTATTACAGGTGACATACAATTTATCTTATTCCATATAATTCTCTCTAAGAAGATTTTAATGTATAATATATAGCTATAACAACCAAAAATCATTTATCTTTATGATAGCTATATCAACTTTCAGTCTGAACTGGATATGCATGTGTTTCTATATGAGAGAGCACTGACTAGATATTTAGAAATAGCTACAATAGATTCTTTATCTGTTGAAGACATTATTCGTATAAAAAGCATATCTGTTATCAAGTTTGTCTTCCATTCATAGTTATCAACTGCAAAAGTTGAAAACAATTCAAACAAATTAGAAGATGCTATTATGTAATCAACAATACTCCTACCATCATTAGCTGTACAAGTAATATTGCCTTCAATATCATCAAAAAGTCTTCCATTGAGCATATGTACATCATATTCACAACACAATTCTATCAAGGACAGACCAAAATTATTGTATACTTCACAATCTTGTGATCTCCTTAACAAATTGAAAGTTTCACCAAAAATATACTCAATGTTATCATCTGGTATGAAATCTTGAAAATCTTATGTTCGAGAATTAAGATCTCCACAGATCAAAATCTCTGCATTAGGATAAACTGATTTAATATCAAAAATCTTTTCATTCAGAATCGTGATTCCATTATCATTTTCATTGGTATAAATTGGTGAACGTTCAGGTGCGATATATGTAAATATCATCACAATATCATTGATATTCTCAAAATATTGACCCTTAAGCAATAAAACAACACATTCGGTCATTTCTGAAAAAATATGTTTCAAAATTCCCTTGCTAACCAGCCATTCTTTAGCAAATACTGATACTCCACCTGCCCCGCGTAATTGTCTTCTAGAATGCCTTATGCAGTCAAAATTAGTATAACCATTTAGAAAATTTCTAAAGTCATCTTCATGTCTTTGCCATGTTTCATACATACCGACGAATATCAAAAGATCTACAGTAATTCAGAAATATATTATCATTTTGGAACTTATGAAGCCCCTGAATGTTCATACAATGTATCCGATAAGTACAATCTCTGACATACTGCGTCTTTGGCTCAGTGGTTTGAGCAATGGATTTCTACCCCGGCGATCTGGGTTCGAATCACATCAGGAACGTGGTATTATATCAAAGTATGCATCATCTCTTATTTACGAATTTTCATATTCGTAAGTATTGCCAATATCATTGATACAAACACACGATGCTGCCTGTAGTTACAATTTTAGTTTCACCGTTGTGACTTATTTAACTATGTTTTACTACAAAATAAAAGTCACGTCCAGACAACAATGCACAGGCAAACTCTCCAGACAATGAAAGTACATTTCATACCATAGATTCTCACCCGCTGAATAAAAGTGTGTCGATGCCTGCGCCATAAAAATGGTCCAAATTACCTAGCATCTGACAGGTCCTTTCTCGGACACAATATCTATAGACAAAACGTTAATAAATCGCAAAAGCCTTGTCAATCCCACACTGGAACTGCTGACCAACGTAAAAAAAACCTCGTATTAATTCTGGACTCTCTTTGTCCAGTTATTGCAGACATTCCCATAATTGTTACTTAGCGTAGAGCGTATTATATCAGTATGGTAATAAGTTGATTTATTTAATATTCAATGTTCTACAAATACCATCGCTACTGGTTGGCAATGTACTTTGAAAACAATTACAAAGTGCGGCATGCAGTATAGATTCCCCTAGTTTATTGTCTTATCTAGTACGCGAACTGCATTGAACCAGTTGCTTATTGAATTCATGGTAACCAGCGAACTGAGACTCGTCCCTTGGACGTCTTTTGTCATCTAAAGTATTAACCAAAATTTCATCTGTTCGCCCTTTAGCACATTTAAAATGCTGAACAGGCGTCACGTTGTACGCTCTGCAGAAAATTAAAAACATCTATTATATCAAATAAAGAAGACCGGTATAATAGTGTTAATATGTAGACTAGATTCTTCTAGTACCTCTATGAGATTTCACCATGCACGGATATTTGTATGCAATTACCATGCCAATTTGACACCTTATTGATAGGTCCGTTATGCTTATGAGCCCAAAGCGAACATTAGACTCACAAACTGACGATATGTGCTCGATATTCTGTCTGTGTGTCAGGGGAAATCAAATCACGGTGAACCAAAATGAAGATATAAAAAGAGCTTTACAAATTGGCATGTGTTGATATGCAATTCTAGCAATTATTTGATTTTTACATGTGGTAATATTGTAGGATTAACGTATTGTGTCTCATCGGCATCTTATTACCATCTTTTTAGCATTTTCTTTGGTTTTTGAGGTGATTTCAAATGTACAAGTCATGTAACTAATGAGCAATAAAATAACGGACGATTTAAGACAGTTTTGATTGGCTCATTTACTTTTTGTGCGCGCTAATGTGCAAGGTTCAATTCAGTAATCACCATTATCATTTGTTACAGAAAAAAATGTGAAATGTCCACTTAAATTGTGGTAAAAAAAAACTAAAATAAATGGTTAACACTTTGTACCAAAGGTCTTTGGTTAACAAAACACATTTTACACATAGAACGTTTACACCACAGTGCTTTAAGGTATGAGCCGCCGCATGGGAAAACCAACAATCTGCATAGGCGAAAACAAAGGCGCCTCAGCTTCGCAGTAACTGCGAAGCTGAACAGCACCTTTGTTTTCGCTACAATTCCTCTACTTTCTAAATCCAAAATCATCTTCTGTGACTGTACAGCCCAGTTTGTGTCGGACCTGTTCGGAAACCACATTGTTGGTTTTCACACGAGGCGGCTCATATGCTTACCTCATGAAGGAACCAATTAACTTTGTCAATAGTGCCTTGCACGTTCATAAACCACAAATAAAATTACAAACTGTTTACCATGGTTCCTTGTGGAATCTTTGAAACTTGAATATCAGCTATTTTTGTGTGAAGAAATAAAGGTTCATTACCCGAAATTGTACAATATGGCCCATCTTCTAGCTTTGTATTTTTACTGCTTCCAAAGGATCTAACAATTATTTTTAATTCGTATATTATGGACGTCATGTAGTATGTAATCAAATTAGGAATACTTGAAAGCATCATAAGATCTGGAAGTTTTATATAGAAAACGAATATTTACCCTCATTCTTAACAAAATATAGAAATTAACGTGATTAATAACTTAACACAGCTGTATAGATATTTGTACATGTGATGTATGCAAATGGGAGTAAGATCTTATATACATGTATTTAAACACTGCTATTATCTTTATAGCGTTCCGCTTCGACTGGCTCTCGTCGTATGTTCATTTTTTCATAATTTTCTACATTCACCCTGTGACCATAAAACTAACCTTGATAATTTCTTATCTTTCTCATCTCTCTAAATTCAGCCTTGTCTAGTAAATAGCATTATGCCTGATGCTTAAAGACACATTTTGGATTGCAGACACCCTAATGACTATGAGCAGATAACGGATAAGTGCCCCAAGGAGAAATACTATTTTCTTACGAGCAGATGCCAATGAAGAAGTTTTTATTTTATTTTTTTTTTATAAATAAAATTTAAAAATAAAATTAAAAAAAAAAAAACACTATAATGCATATTGATTATTGTCCTTATATGGCCTCATCCTGCTGAGATCGATCCGTACATGTATACTTACTTTACTTAGGTAAGTCAATCCTTTGATGTGGGGTATTCTACATGGAAAGTTTATTGAGGGTGATCATGACAGGCTACTTTGGCGCAAAACATTGTCCCTTTAATCATGTTATATGTTTTATTGTACAAAACAGCTAAACTGTAATGGCGGTATACAGTCTACGTTCCTTTTAATATATTGAGCAGTGTACCTTTTTGAGAGAGGGACACATTCATATCCGTCTATAACAGACAGAAAGTAAAAAAAAATATTTTGTCAAAAACTTGTACCTTTTTGTAAAAAAAATATCGAATCCATTTGTTTTTAGAATGGTACATGTACAAACTATGTTTGTTTGTTTTTTGTTGTTTATTTTACGTACAATATTGGCGGTCCCTTTTACAGTGCAATGTACAAGCCCAGTCTAAGCAATAACAGATAGAATATTGCCGTCTAACGTTTTCATTTAATTAAGTAATAATGAATTGAATTGCCAGTAATAACGGATATATTTGCCGTCTTACATTTTTGATTAATCAATGACTTTCGTATTTAATCTGGAAGAAAATATTTACTGTGAAGATGCCAGATAGTAATGATTACAGATTTATCTGCTTTATTTGATATAAATATTGTCGAATGATCCTCGAATTTAATTGCAACATTATCGTTTTAAATACAATGATCTCCTTTGAAATTAGATGGCGTCTTGGCGGAAATAAATCAAACTTTTATATAGAGATCAAACATATTTTCCATTCATTTACATTCGCCATATTCCGAGGGGGTGTTGAAAACCACGGGCTATGCAACTTTCCCAGAGGGACCTAACGAATATTAAAGAATGACAAAATAATTTGGATCACTATCATTGCATAACTTCTGCACAAACGTAATAAATAAGGGTGCACTATATTTTATAGACTTGTCACATTATCATATGCGTAAAAACATTCATTTTCATGCTCGTTCCGGGCGTATTTCAGTTACTAGCACGTGTTTTGCGTGGTGCCCCGTAACTAGCATAAATAAATGCGGTGTATGCACGCGAATTGCCACATTAATACATGGCGTTTTTCTTGGTTAATATACGCCTGCTGATAGATATGCAATAATAATGTAATAACAGTTATCAGCGATCGAAGCTGTTGAGGGACATGTTGAAAATAATGATTGAGACAAGGGATCACTCGATCAATCCAGGCGAATGGTGTAATCGCATAACTGAAAAGCAAGTTAACACACTTCTCTAGAGTTCAGAGTAGCTTAAGCCTGTTTGAACATGAATATTTTAAAAATCGCCTTAACTTTAAACATCTTAGTAAAACACATAACACACGTGTTTGAGCCCGAACGTTAAAGTGATTCAGAATGGCTGTTCATAGCAAATTATAGTTGTTCGTTTTTACCTTTTTAGAATGTATGGGGCGACATCGGATAAATCCGGCAATATTGGTCAGAATGAGAATCGGGTTTTTTACATTTTGACGTCTGATATCTAGTAATCATACACGAACTGCACCCATTCCTGAAAATATCATAGCTTCTCCAGAAATAAGTGAACAGTAATTGCGTCGTTTTGTTTATGTTCAGTTTATATCCGCACCATTGGCGTTTCAGACAATAATGTATACGTGAATTATATTTATAACAGCCAATGGCTCAAGATATTTAATATACGTAAAACAACACATTTCTGTGTACATTCCTGGGTTTGGGAACAAATAGGCAGAAAAATGGGACGTTGGGAATCAACATTCTGCATGAAATGATAGATTCTGCCGGTATACTATATACTGACTGAGATCAATATCTTTATATGAGCCGCCTCATTGGAAAACCAACAATGTCGTTTTCTTTAAATGAGCCGCCTCATGGGAAAACCAACAATGTCGTTTTCGAACAGGTCTGACACAAACCGTCCTGTACAAGCACAGAAGATGGCTAGTGACTGGAAATTTTGGATTTAGAAAGTAGAGGAATTTTACGATCCGTGTAGCGAAAACAAAGGCGCTGATCAGTTACTGCGAAGCTGATCTGCGTCTTTGGTTTCGCCTATGCAGATTGTTGGTTTTCTCATGAGGCGGCTCAAATGTTTTATTTAATCTCATTATCATTTTGGAAGTCAACAGACGTTTCTCTGTTTTATAAAACTTAATAAAAAAATCCGACGGTATATCTGACAAACGTATGTACATGTAGCTTAGCTTACTTTACATATATTCCGATCACTCCAGACATCAGAGCGACACAATCTTATTTACTAGTGACAAGAAAAGCATGTTTCTTATTGATTTTCTGAATCTGTTCTGTATCTACCATTATTCAGTGACTGCCTATGTGAATGGAATACATTGAGTAAGATCTAGACCATGAAGACGCAATTCCAAGACAGGACAATGCCTTGTATGTTTTTACTCTGAAATATCAAGGGCAGTGTTACCAAAAACATAACCAAAAGTTCTCGATACAGGATATTGTAAAAAATGTATAGATCATAGACGAAAGAAAAAGCCACAGGCTTACCAATGGAAATCCTTTATTAGATATAAGTGTACCACTCAAAATTTGATAAGCGTCATGGCATTGTTATCCCTACAGCACAGTATAAAACACTCTCAGTTTGATTCAAATTTAATGATAATGCCCAAGGAGTAAGGATGTCGGTATCATTAGTCTGAAATACATCATGATAAGTAAGTAAGTAAGTAAGTAAGTAAGTAAGTAAGTAAAATAAGTGCGGGATAAAAGCGGATAAAAGCTTGCTTTCAATGATCATGTGTGGGCTAATTTTTTTTTTTTTTTTTTTTTTTTTTTTTTTCCAAATTCAATTTTTAAAAGAAATGTTCCGTGTACTTCGGGTAGGACATAACTTGTCTCAAATTTGTTTTAATCGGTAGCTTCGAGACATTTTCTAACAAAAAGCAAATGAAACTGTCATTCTTGCTCCTTTGGGATTGTGCCAAACTTGGGGAGATTTACACTGTGCTGCATGGAAAATAATACCCTGATGCTTATCAAATTCTGAGTAGTATAATTTACCGGTACACATTTCGCAATGATATGAAACGTGCAGTGTTTATTGTTTACCACATGTGGGATATGACTATTTGTGTCGTCCAATTCCGCTTATTGTGATAAAAATTTGCTGCATCACGTGCACGAAAGGAAAAAAGTATAAGAAACTAACAAGAACTTATTTCATCTATGAAATAGACATCTTACAAAACTGAGCTTTAAATCGTCGGCGTGTTATCTAATCTGCACATAGGTGAAAAAGCACCCAAACACCTAAACACACCCAAACACACTTTAGGGAAAAAACTACAAGACGCCCTGCAGAAGGACAGTTTGCTGTTAAATCTTATTCAAATATTAATTTTTAGGAACATGTAGTTTATGAGTTTAATCATTTCCTGGACGGTGACGTGATACCAGAGTTGCAAAAGATTCCACCGCGACTGTCAAGATGCATTTCACAACAGTAGACATTTAACTATTTGGATATACATGTAGTTTGACCACAACACATAATATAAAGACCTTCCTCGAAATTATTAAGTCTGCAGTAATAGCAAATAGGATTATTTTCTCACTTATAATTTTCTGTAAGTTTCGTCTGCGCCAGCAACTGAGCAAAATAATGTTATTACACAAGTATTGTGGCGGCAAACCGTATTTAGATAAATTCTAATGATACAAATGTCTGGTTTAAGATACAAGTTAGCCTAGAGCAAGCAATATGTTCATATTGCATTACTGTGATGATGCCTGACAAAACCCAAAGTCATTGCGAGTTTTCATGAACATAGTTAGTTTGAGTTTCATACGCCGGTGTATTATTGTAGTCGAGGGAGTATATTCCTTTCGCACAATTTATAGAGTCCGGGTTATAAGAGAGTAAGGATAGACAAACGTCTTTGTGACCAAGGCCCTTTTACAATTATAAAGTAAGAATGGAAGGCACATGAATTGATACAATTGATATTTATAATTAGACTCCCTATCAAGACCGTTATAACAGGCGGGAAAGAAAGTACAGCATAAAAACACAAAATGAACCGCTGCACGCGAAAACCAACAATCTGCATAGGCGAAAACAAAGGCGCAGATCAGCTCTGCAGTAACTGTTTGTTTTCGCTACGCGGATAGCTATATAGTACAATTCCTTTTCTTTCTAAATCCAAAATTTCCAGCCTCTAATCACCTTCTGTGACTGTACAGCCCGGTTTGTGTCAGACCTGGTCGGAACCCAAACTGTTGGTTTTCTCATGCACATGCTCAAATGTTAAGGCACGCATGAAGAGCAAGATGACTAACTCCTTTACAACAAGGTAGACATGTGGTCAGCATCAACCAAAAGCAAAGGTTACCAATACAAAAGAGAAGTAGACAGAATGAACAGAAAGTGGCCATCAGAGAATTCAAAATATAGAAATCAAAATAACTATAGACCTATTATAAAGAGACGCCTGACGGAAAACATACATATCACAGCGCAATCGCCTTGGACCTATCAGTAAAGAAATTACTGGAGGGATTAGTCGATTGAACGGGGTGCCAAGTCTCGCCCTCTTAATATTTAATCAAAGACAAACTCTATTTTGTGCAGAGTTTTCAATATGCACATAATTTTAAACAAAACATAGACAAATACATGTAGCTACTGATATCAATAATAGCGTCTTGTCACATTGTCCAGCGTTGTTGCAAGTTCAATATGTTTTTTTCAGTTCCAACTTTTGTGAATACAATTTCTTGAGTTTTAGAGTTATGCATGATATTGGAACTGATAGCAGACATATGGCGTTATGGCCGTGGTATGCCTTATTTCATTTCTCTGAATGGACACAATTTATCTTGGAAATCCTTGTTTCATCTGAAAATGTCAATTATGAAAGTAACTGTTTTGCTGCATAAAATGTTTAACCTTATTGTCTAGAGCAAGATATGTCAACATCTAACCTCAATTTTGCACAAACAAACACAATTGCAATTTACAGTGTATCTGAATAAAATCAATTTATGCAAATCATATGTTACATGTAACTATGGTGCCATGATTTCCTCAGAAAGACAATTACAGTAAACTAAAGGGCAGTCTGTAAATTATTTCGACTGTAGTTTCCTACTTAATAAGCATCATTGAGCCTAAGTGCAGGAGGGAGTAGATTCTAGACTAGGAGTTCGTAAATAAGATCGTTTGACATGAATATTGGTCTCTGGGGAAATTATAAACCTATATTTCTAAGCTGCCCCGGTAAACCCTCTGATTTACTTTACGCCTATAGATCTGTACTGATTTAATGCAAATACTTGCGAAAGCAATTAACATTGATCTCGATAAAAGATTGATGCGGGTTAACAAAAGTGATAGTAGATATACTTAATGTTATTCTCTTCAGCTCTGAATTCAGTGCAAACATCTTAATCATAATAATATATCCCTGTTTTGGTTGGTTGCGAGAACTGGGATATTTCAAAATTTTAACATAGAATACATGTAAGATTAATTCCGGGAACCGATATAATTTTATTTAATATACAACCCCAAACGCAAGATAAGAACATTACGGAAACTTGTCCATGCAATATACAGACATTTTTTTTTTCAGTTGTAAAAATGAAAATTCATTGGGAAAATTTCGATGTTTTTGATATTGTTACTCAGAACACTGGTTGTGGGTACACGTCAGAACCGCCTCGGTGAGGCGGTTCTAACGAGTACCCACAATCTATGTTTTGGATCAAAATAAGAAAAATAGGTATACCCCTGCATACCCCAGTTTTGTACATAAAATTGGGATATAAGTTGTATTCATTGCGCGGACAAGTTTTCCTGCTGAATGAAAAGGACACTATCAGATATCAGACACGATAAAACAAAGCGTTTGCCGGCTGGCGCATCAAACAGAAACGTGAATGTAGTAACAGATCAAAGAGTCACCAAAAAGTTAAATCACAACAATGCACCTTTGGGCGGTCGTTAAAGATTACAGGAGTGCAGATCAAAGAGTTACCAAAAAGTTAAATCCCAACAATGCACCTTTGGGCGGTCGACGGTCGTTAAAGGTAACAGGAGTGCATTAATTGATTTTATGGGGTCCAAATCCTCAATCTTGGGCTGTTGTAATATCTTTAGTTCTAATAAATGCCCCCTAGCTCGTTTATGAAATATCATAAAAACAACACATGTTAACACAATGAAGAAGTGAAGATGAAAACTCCACAAGAATAATGATTTACCATAGCAAAGGAGAGTACGGAAAGAAAGTCCAAGGTTTGGTCATATTAGATTTAGAAAGGTATAAGTAGGCAATGATCAGGAAATGGCGCAATCAGAAAGAAATTCCCACTCCAGAAACCGAGGTGGGAAAAAAAACTAAATTAACAATCAGGATCTTATACTAAGAAAACATATTGTAAGCCGAATGGGCAGCCATTTTCCCAATAGGTGGCCACTCAGTTGCCCAAACTAAAAAATGAAACATACATAAGGTGCTAACAGCACTAAAATTCAACCAAAAATAATGATGACAAAACAAAAGAGGCTAACAGATCAATCAGAACTTCGGAATTTCTTTCTGATTGCGCTTTTTCCTGAACATTGCCTAATTGTACCTTGTCAAGATAAATCACAACAGAGAAGTCTTGGAACGGTCATTAAGGAAATTATTGTAGGGCTTAAATTCTAAATCCCAGTGAATCTGACCAGAGACAAAAGATTTATTATGTAAGAAAGAAATTTGCCTACAATAGTATTCATCACCCATTTATATCTTTATTTGAAGTATTCATCTCATACATGTACATTGATATATGAGACAATTTTCGCCCACTACATACCAACCCGCGCTTTCCATAAATAATCTCCTTTGTATTCGTTAAATGTCTAAATATGGATTATCGATGTCTTGACAGCGACGATTAGACAAGAATATGTAGATGTCATATCTAGCATCTGCATTTTATATACAGTATATATACATGTACATGTATAAATAGTGAAGTATAGTTTGTCAGTTAGATTACGGTATGTGCGGCAACTTTTATATTAATATGTGAGCGTGCCCAAGGATGGTGATCCTGATGAAGGTCGAACTCATCAGTAAGCGTGGGCACAACGTCACATGTTAACCGTTTTCAGTAACCTGCATTTGTCCAATCTTGTAAATAAGGTATAGTGCGATTTCTTTGACTAGGTCGCTTTACCTTCGGTATAGATTTGCATTTGATGATCGGACTTCTTCAAACTGGCATGGTTTCAGACATGCCCATGTGCCTCACATGGTACTGGAAAATGCCATAAGCATGCAGGTACTTAATCACGTGAGGTTATAATGCATGTATGTGTATTTGTACACTTAAGTATCGTTAACATTCCTATAGGTGAATCGTAGGATTGGTTCACTAACAGAGTTTAAACTGTTATATGTGGTTTAAACTTTAATCTTATGTCTATAATAGTTTAGAACGTCAAATGAATTCATCAGTTGCCGCCCATACGCTACTCTTATTGACCAACTATATTTCGAAAGAATGTCCTACATTAGAAAAAGGGTCACATTTTCAAATAAAAATTAAAACTGAGATCATTTAAGAGCAGTGAACACATTAATGAGAAAGGGGATGGGCCATACCGCGGTTTCGACTATTTAAGTCTCGTCAGTGACCCTTTAGGTTTATCAACATGGAGTCAAAGAGAATTACTGAAATTCTGCAACTTTCAACAGGGTAGTCGATACAAAGACTAGTATTATCAAAAGCCTATGAAGGCGCTCATCTACTTTTGGTATTATCTAAATGGGACAAAATATATTAAACATTGGTAAAAAAATGAATCTTAGCCGATAATAAATTTCTGATTTCTCAGAATATCCTCGCTGATCTCAAAGGACCAAAAAGAAAATATAACCTGCACTATGGATGATGTACGCGGAGACTTTTTAGGGCCGCCACATGGCACAACACCAGCTGCAGTAATAGCAAATAAAAAGCTTGGTTTAGTACGTTGATTCATCAAGACGAGCCGAAGGCTCACAGGTGAGCTTATAGGATAGGCAGGCATCCGGCGTCCGTCGTCGTCCGTCGTCGTCCGTCCACAATTTCAAAGAAGAATATTTCTGAAGCTAGTAGGCCAATCTTGATCAAATTTAATGTGAACCATAATTGGGTTGGGGGATTGATGGTATTAGGTTTTGGAGCAGATTGTATCAAAATTGTGGTTTCCATGGCAACAGATAGGTCCCATAGACTTACAATGGGAAAAACTAAAAAAATCTTCTTCTCTGAAACCACTAGGCCCACAGCTTTGATATTTGGTATGTAGCAATGGCTAATGGTCCTCTACATAAATTGTGCCAATCATGCCCCTGGGGTCAAATTTGGCCACCCCCGGGGGTCGATAGTCTCCATAGACCTACAATAGGAAAAAAACTAAAAAAAAAATCTACTTCTCTGAAACCACTAGGCCAACAGCTTTGATATTTGGTATGTAGCAATGGCTAATGGTCCTCTACATAAATTGTGACATTCATGCCCCTGGGGTCAAATTTGGCCACGCCCCGGGGGGTTAATAGTCTCCATAGACTTACTATGGGAAAAAAATTAAAAAATCTTCTTCTCTGAAACCACAGGGCCCACAGCTTTGATATTTTGTATGTGGCAATGGCTAATGGTCCTCTACATAAATTGTGCCAATCATGTCCCCGGGGTCAAATTTGGCCACGCCCCGGGGGTCGATAGTCTCCATAGACCTACAATAGGAAAAACTAAAAAAAATCTTCTTCTCTGAAACCACTAGGCCCACAGCTTTGATATTTGGTATGTAGCAATGGCTAATGGTCCTCTACATAAATTGTGCCATTCATGCCCCTGGGGTCAAATTTGGCCACGCCCCGGGGGTTGATAGTCTCCATAGACTTACTATGGGAAAAAAATTAAAAAATCTTCTTCTCTGAAACCACTAGGCCCACAGCTTTGACATTTTGTATGTAGCAATGGCTAATGGTCCTCTACATAAATTGTGCCATTCATGCCCCTGGGTTAAAATTTGGCCAGGCCCCGGAGGTTGATAGTCTCAATAGACTTGCTATGGGAAAAAAATTCAAAAATCTTCTTCTCTGAAACCACAGGGCACACAGCTTTGATATTTTGTATGTGGCAATGGCTAATGGTCCTCTACATAAATTGTGCCAGCCATGCCCCTGGGGTCAAATTTGGCCACGCCCCGGGGGTAGATAGTCTCCATAGACTTACAATGGGAAAAACTAATAAAAATCTTCTTCTCTGAAACCAAAAGGCCCAGAGCTTCTATATTTTGTATGTAGCAATGTTTGGTAGTCCCCATTATAAATTGTGCCAGTCATGCCCCTGGGTCATATTTGGCCATGCCCAGGGGGTCAATAGTGTCCATGCATAGACTTTCATTGGTCGATTCTCAATTAATTTAAATCTCATGAGCTTACAGTCTCTCAGGTGAGCTACAGGACCAATGGTCCTCTAGTTTAAATATCATGCCTGAAAAGATATTTATATATCTTATGCTCATAAATAAAACGTATGCTAATAGATGAAAAAAAAATTAGAACTACATTACAAGAATCTTAAAATATACACTCAAAACCGTATAAACGTCAAGTAAATGCTTCCCTTACATTGTACATTTATCAAACAATGGACCAATAAAAAGAAAAACTTGCACAAATAGATTTCTTGATTTCTTGTGTTCAAAGAAATGATCAATGAAATACAGCAGAGATGCATACTGTGTGCACTACCATTAACCCAATTTTCAAGAGCTCTTAACAAGCGAACAAATAAAATCGTTTGAATAACAATGTGGTTTCACTACAGTAACAGAATATATTGTACACTGTATTAACATCTTGGTCTAGTTTGAATAACAATTCATTCTTAATTGTATGGAAACTATCGAGTGATAATGTTAGCTTATGTTGTCTCTAAAAATATCAATCCTTTCGAATAAAACAGTTTCGGTTAAGATCTATGCACTCAACTAGCATATTTAAATGCTTTATCAAAGAATCTTATATCATTAATTCTGGTGGTTTTAGTATCTGCAGTCCCTGTTAAACCATAAGTCAGTAGTTAAGGGTTAAACTACGATGTTCTTCGCTTGGTGGTTCATAACTCACCTAACGGTACTGAAAATTTGATTCGAACAATTGATATTTTAGGTGCCTTAGTCTGGATTAGGGGCATGATTCAGAATTGAAAATATTTTTCTCTGTCGGCTTATTTTATCAACTTGGAGGTTGAACTACCCACATGTTATTTTATAGATCTACTTTCATATTTTAAGGTGTTTTTATGTTTGTGTGTTGTTGTTGTTGTTGTTGTTGTTATTATTATGTTGTTGTTGTAATAAACAATATCAAAATATTTAGTATCATACAATTTCATTTATGAATTTCAATTAATAGTAACATACACGAGCCGTTCAACATGTTCAGTGACTCTAAAATTGTATCAGAACATGTATATTCACATTTGAATAAATAATGCCGAATTTAAAATGGTCATCATGACCGGGGAAGTTCGTTATTACCAACTTCGACACTAATTACGTCTCCCAATTTGGATTGTCTCGCCAGTAGACAATTATACTCATGCTGGTATGATGTAAATTATCAGCAATATCACTAAAGTTTTGTTTAGGGTCAGTTGACGAGTTGTATAAGGTTGGGATTGGAAATATGTGTGTGTGTTTTTTTTTTCTTAGATGTCGCAGTTTTACTGCGAAATGCCCAATTTTGAATCAATAAGTTAAACGTATCCAGCATAGATCATGTGTTTCATCAGTAACAACATTTTATCACTATTAAATGCAACCGTGACTGCTGCAATCTTTGTCTCAAATTCCACACGTATCAATACAAAATGATCTTTGAAACAAATGGCACGACAATTGTCATAGATGCTCTGTATTTATCGTAAGTGGATTTCCATGTTTATTCTACTTGTAGCATGTGATTAGGAACTATTTTGCACTACAGTCCAACCTGTCTTCAGCAAGCCCTGTATTAAGCAAGCACCTGTCTTAAGCAATCACTTTCATTTCCCCCCAATTGATTTTACATGCAAATGAACCTCTATTAAGCAAGCACCTGTCTAACGTGGCCAGAGGCCACTAGTTTCTGTCCCAGTTTTGGCTTTAAGCAGACACTCATTTCATCAATTACATAAAAAAGAAATATTTTGACATGGATATTTAAACTCTGTCAGGTGTCAAAATTGTCTTCACACCTTCCAGATGTCATATTTCATTGTTTATTGTCTCAAAAGATAATCCTAGACAACTTGTCTGGGCATTTTGGAGAACTACATGTAAATGACGATTACCACTGACAGTGGCAGTGCTATTATTTATTTCTAGCTAACATGGTTTGGTTAGGATGCCCAACCTAATGTTAGAACATAACCTCTATTAAGCAAGCACCTGTCTTAAGCAAGCAATTTTAGTGTTTCCCTTGGCAGCTTGCTTAAGGCAGGTTGGACTGTATTTCCTAGTCATTGTGTTATCATGGTAAAGCCCTGCTTACACAGACGCTGCGAGCGCCTCGCGACCGCTTCGCGAGTAAAACAACTGAAATCATTACACAAGCAGCTCTTATAGTGAGAGGTCTATTTGAAACCTCCGTGGTACAGTGGAAAAAGCACTCGCCTTGTAAACCAGGGGTCGCAGGTTCGATCCCGGGCTTCTAAAAACAACTACGAAAACCAATCTCCCGGTTGAGCCTGCGGGTCCTCCCTGGACCACAAAACCCACAAAACAACCTCCTATAGTACTGGCCTCGTCCAGGAAAAAATAGGTTCTTGTCTGTTGCTTGGCCCACCGGGGTTCAACTGGTGGTTTTCCTTTGCTCCGGAGTTAGTAAGTTATTGAGCGCCCAGGGATCTCCATCGTCGGGCAGCTTAGTAATACTCATTCTGTGAGTCCTCGTTTTTGATTCATCATGGAATTTATCATTATTTATTTGTTTAACCATGATGATTCATTGACTAGTTAGAGATTCACTACGAGGTGAGGTTAGGATCCTGTAAAACCGGTTTAAGCCCGCCAGTAATTTTATATTACTGATCGTTCCAAGGCGATACTTCTGTTGTGGTTCTTATTCTTTTATGTCTTGGTGTTTAATTTTTTGTGCTGTTGGCGCCTTATGTATGTTATCATATTTTAGTTAAGTTAAGGTAACTGAGTGGCCACCTATTTGGAAATAGCTGCTCATTCGGCTTACTAAATGTATTCATGGTCTTAGTACCTTATTGTTAGTTTGTTTTTTCCCGCCTCGGTTTTTGGAGTGGGAATCTTTTTCTGATTGCGCCTTTTCCTGATCGTTGCCTACTTGTACCTGTCTATTGGGAATGACAGAAAGTGCAGCAGGAAACAACACGTGTTCCATCTGAGCTAGATTCTGAACCGATTCAAGACAGAGGCGAGGATAAAGAGATGTAATAATTGTAGAAGAAACACGGGAAAAGACAGATACAAATATGTGGAAGAAAGTCAATAGACATCCAACCAGTCAAGAGACTGAGGAACACCTAGCACAATTGTTCCAGGTCAACCCCTTTTCCACAATAAATGTATCCGGGATGACAAAGATAAAGCAGAGAACACCCGGCTGCGATGTAGCATGCTAAGAAACGATACAAGAACCCAAACACATTCGGTGTCCCTTACATACAACCTCATAAATTAAAAGTTATAAAACAGAAATGATCGAAGTTATAAATTTTAAACACTTATACATAAAACTGCTAGATGAATATGCTTAGATAAATAATTAAAAGAACATTTGATTTTTGAAATTCCACCACGTTTACATTGTATACATTCAATGCAATTCACGCTCATGCTAAACAAAGAAACATTCAACTTCGGTTCTCTAGTTACCACGTACCTACAATGACAACGACAACGTCAAATGCTTAAGGCTATGGTTTAAAACCCTATTGTTCAAGATACACATACACTTCTTTGAAAAAAAAAAACATCCTTGGGTTATCTATTGTTTTGCATACACCATGATCGACCTTTAGCATGCTGTGGCAACGAAGAAGGAATTTAATTTCTTGATACAATTTATCTGATTTAGAAGCACAGACCAGAAAATGACAGAACCAAATAATGTTGTCTACTGAGAGAAATTGTGTTATTGTCACTGCTTCCCCTTAAAACCTACAAACGGCATAATGCGAAAAAAGGTTTGATTGTGTGTGTGTGTGTGTGTGTGTGTGTGTGTGTGTGTGTGTGTGTGTGTGTGTGTTGTTGTTGTTGTTGTTGTTGTTGTTTTTATTGTTGTTGTTGGTGTTGCTTAGCGCCCAGGTCAACAGCTATGGTAATGTCGGGACGTCGCCTCCTTTTAACTCATTTGAGCTGTAGGCTCATAGGTGGGCTTAATACATACCCATGCTCCGTTGTCTGTCGTTGTCCACAATGTTCAAACATCTTTTCTTATGAAACAGCTAGGCCAAGCAAAGCCAAACTTCGTGTTCCACCTCACATGACCAAGATGGCTACCATGCCCATATACTTTTTCTCTGAAACCGGTGGACTGATTTAAACGAAACTTGGTATGTAGCATCGGGGACTCTGATCCATCATGTTTTTATTTTATTTTGACATTGAATTGACCTTGGCCTATTTTACGGCATGGTCAAATATGGTCATATACGCGTTTCAATGAAAAAAGTGGAATCATATAATTTTTCAGAAAATTGTGTAGCCTGTGACCTGAAAGTAGGTATTAGGTATAAACAACTTAATCGTCATTTAGGCATTTGAAGCAGGGTATCCAAGAATTTCATAGAAAGTATGTCTTGGTTCCGGCAGACAAAGCCGCAAACAATGTTGTTGTCGTTTGTAGGCTTCACTACATTAACACCTTAAAACAGGAGTTGATGGTACCAGGGCTTATCTGGAGACAGATACTGATGAAGTGTCTGCAGTTAATGCCCACTTAAACGATTTACCTGTTAAGTTTTCTGTTTGTGTCAATGAAGGCCAAGACAAACTTTCTACAATGTATTGGTTACCTAAGCTTCACAAAAGACCGTACAAAGCTAGATTTATTGCAAATTCTAGCTCTTGTACTACCACTGAACTTTCTAAACTATTAACTTCCTGTCTTACTGCTATCAAATCTCATGTTATAAGATACTGTGAGACAGTGTATGAAACTTCAAATAAAAATTGGTTTTTGTCAATAAAAAATTCTGGTGAGGTGCTCAGTAAATTGAAGTGTAGAGGGTTCCGTGCGACAAGCTTGTCCACATATGATTTTTCTACTCTGTATACAACATTACCACATAATCTAATAAAAGCAAACCTTCTGGATTTGATAGAGTGGACCTTCAAAAGGGCATTGAAAAACTATGGTTCACTTTATTTGGCATGTAATGACAGAAAGGCTTTTTTCACTTCCTCTGACCAAAGTCGGTATACACTTTGGTCATATCAGAATGTGTGTGACGCCTTGTCCTATCTCCTTGATAATATTTATATTAGATTTGGGACCAAGTTATACAGACAAATTGTTGGAATTCCGATGGGTACAAATTGCGCACCTCTCATAGCTGATTTATTTTTATACTGCTACGAAAGAGATTTCATGGATTCTCTTAACCATGATAATCAAGCTGATGTTATCGAGGCTTTCAATTCCACATCTAGGTTCCTCGATGACCTTTTGAACATTTACAACCCTTATTTTGAAGGTATGGTCAATCAAATTTATCCACCTGAACTACAGTTGAACAAAGCCAATATCTCAGATACCGAAACCCCCTTTTTAGATCTACATCTTTCTGTTGCAAATGGATTGGTTTCTTTTAAAATTTATGATAAGCGCGATGACTTTGATTTTGATATAGTAAATTTTCCTTTTTTGGATGGTGACGTTCCTCGTCGTACTTCTTATGGTGTATACATTTCGCAACTCATTAGGTTTGCTAGAGTCAGCAATCATGTTACAGACTTCAACGCTCGAAATAAATGTTTAACGGCAAAACTTCTCCAACATGGCTATCGGTATCATAAATTTCGAAAAACCTTTTCTAAATTTTATCGTAGACACTATGAATTGATTTCCAAATATAATGTTGGGTTAAAGACGCTTTTAAGTGAGGGCCTTTCGGAACCTGAATTTTATGGTGACTTGGTTTACAAATTTAAGAAACTATTAGGAATTAATGATTTTTCTTTTCAATTCAGAAAAATCATAACACGTTACAGACGTATAGGTTATAACTTGAATGTTTTGCGACAGTCTGCATGCTTAGTTTTTAACCCAATCATGGTTGATAACTATGCTGCCTTCTTAAATTGCACGCCGGTGGGTCGGGCGTCAGACTCTATGATGGCCCCGACTTAAAGCTATTCATTTTAGTTGGTTGGGACCGGAGCTTCTTGTCTGTTGCTTGGCCCACCGGGGTCCAGCTGGTGTTTTCTTTTGCTCCGGAGTTAGTAGGTTATTCGGTGCCCAGTGATCTCCATCGACGGGCAGCTTACTCAATCTGTGAGTCCTGGGTTTTGATTCATCAGGATGTTTATCTTGATTTATATGTTTGTTCCTGCTGATTCATTGACTAGTAAGAGATTCACCACGAGGACCGAAGAACTAACTAAATGTTATGAACCACTGCAGAAGCTGAGGGTGAGGTTAGGCGCCTGTAAAACCGGTTTAAGCCTGCCAGTAACTTTGTGTTACTGATCGTTCCAAGGCGATACTTCTGTGTTGGTTCTTTTTGTTTTATGTCTTGGTGTTTAAAACATTTTTGTGCTGTTGGCGCCTTATGTGTGTTCTCATAGTTTTAGTTAAGGTAAGGTAACTGAGTGGCCACCTATTGGGAAAATAGCTGCTCATTCGGCTTATGATATGTTTCATGGTATAAGTACCTGATTGTTAGTTTGGATTTTTCCCACCTCGGTTTTTGGAGTGGGAATCTTTTTTCTGATTGCGCCTTTTCCTGATCTTTGCCTTCTTGTACCTTTTTATTGAGCTAATGAAATCATGTGAGGATTCAAGGTCGTGGTCACTTCATGATCCTTGCACAAGGTCATTTACACTTAGAAGTTAAGACTAAATAAGATTTATTATCTCAGAAACAACTTGGCAATTCAAAGCCAAACTGCAGGTGGAGTATCATTTGGAAGGGGAAATCAAACTTTGTCACATTACTAAGATGGCCGCCATTTCAATAACTTTATAAATTCTTTTTCTCCGGAACCGGTCGACTGATTTCAACAAAATTTAAGATATAAGTACATATAAGTATGTGAGTATTAAACTTAGGTCAACGCTATACTTTACCTTGCCAGATCTCAAACTAGACCACATCTCAGGTGAGCGTTCTCAGGACTATTAGGCTTCTGGTATTGGACATATTTCCAACGTTATGATGACATGACGCACAAAGTACAACCAAGGATAATATGCATGGATTGTTCGACTTGAAACGCTATACCTGTGCGGACTATGCCTTCTTAGCGGTTAACCAGTCGGACAACCAGTAACAAGCTTTGCCTAGATGCACAGGAAGTCCATCATGGCTTCAATTGACAGGTTTATGTCTGTTTGTCAAAATGACCATAAAATAAGGTAGTTATCCGAAAAAATATATGTATATCATCCGCACAGGCCAGTGCTTCAATCAGGTTAACTTAAATAACTATTGAGAACGAACATAATACTTTGAGCACTAGTTGACGACTGATTGACAAATGTGTTGAACTAGTGCGGACTGTCAATTAATGGAAATTAAAATGGTCATCCCAAATGGCATGAACGGGTTTCAAAGAATCACAGGAAATTATTTCGGTTTCTTCTTTGTTTCTTTTTATGAACAAATATATTGTACATATGACATTAATTTTATATAGACGTGTAGAGCAAACATTAACGACACGCTTAAATGTAGAGCGCGTTCACACAAGACGTTGAAACCTGGATCAGACTGATCCGGATTATCTGACCCGGATTATGTTTTCGTTAAAACTAGTCAGATTGCTAATCAGGATCAGACTATTCCGGATGAACTTGATCCGGATTACATTTGTGTAGACAAATTTTAGTATGCATCATACTGGTTCGCATCAATGGCGCATTAACGTTTCACCTAGTGTTAACGCAAATGATCCGGATCAGTCTGATCCAGATCAGTCTAATCCAGATTGAAATGACAGACAGTATCGTGAAATATCACAAAATGTAATCCAAAAGCATTTTCTTTGTAGACCATGGTATCATGACATTATATGTACATGTATGCTATAAAACTGAAGTTAATAGAGATAGATCATATTTGTTATTTGTGTTCAGATTTATAGTTTTAAACCTTGCCTCTGATAATGGTTTTTCGCAGAATTATTTTGTGTGGAGAACGACAGGAAAATCATTTTCATATCAAAACATTGATCATAGGCTTTCCTAATAGGACATGCAAACATTTTGAAAATCTATCAGTAGATAAAGTTTTTATGGTCAAAACCAACTTTTTTTTTTTTTGTTTTTTTTTGTTTTGTTTTTTTTTTGTTTTTGTTTTTTTTTTCCCACCTGGGTTTTTTTTCCCACCTGGGTTTTTTTTCCCACCTCGGTTTTTGGAGTGGGAATCTTTTTCTGATTGCGCCTTTTCCTGATCTTTGCCTACTTGTACCTTTTTTTTTTGAATAGGGATTTAGTATTGGCAAGGGAGGTAATCCATGATCATGAAACGAAAAAAGCAACATTACTTCATCGTGAAGATTTCGTCCCAGGCGAGTTATTTGGTGTTTGAACAATCATAATAAAATACTAGGAATTTGAAATTTTGCGGGAAAATATTTACCTCCCTCCCATAAGATAAAAATGTTTTTGCCCAGAACTTATTTATTAACCGATTTTCAATATTGTTCAGCACATTTTGCGACAAACTTAATGTTAAATTGTGCCAGGAAAATATTTTATCTACGTTTAAACAGTTGCAATATATCTGCGAAAAAACATTATCAGAAACTCGGAAACACACTAGAGATTGGCAAAATGTTTTAATATATATATATAGTAAATAAAAAGTTCTTTAGAATGCACATTTTCTTTATTTCGTATGGCTATATATATATATATATATATATATATATATATATATATATATATATATATATATATATATATAAAGTAGAGAAATAAAGATGTACTAAATTGGCGAAGGTAGGTTTCGAACCCGCAGACTTCGGCTTCGGCGCCTAGCTATACAGGACCATCCCCTCTACCGACTGCGCTACTACGCTCCTTAAAGGATATGTCAAAGAAAACTGTTCAACATTCAACTGTTCAACAATATAACATTGCTATATAAACATCACTGTGTGCAAAGTAAGCTCTAATAAAAGGCCTAGGGTGTTTAAGTCCTAATTCAGGTCTTACTTCAGGGGAATGGCCGTAACAAATGTTGAGAGAACTTGTGGCCCGACCCCATTGCTGTACATATATGTATGAAAAAGGCAATAAAATAAGTTTAACCTCTAATTCAGGTCTAAGAATTTGGTAAAATTAAATTGTGCAATTTGCAATTAAGACGGGGAAAGTTTTTTTTTTCTAAAAGTAGCACAATTTGCACGTTTTGTTCTGTTTAAAATACCGGCCAACGCGCAAAGCAAAATGAAGCACCAAAGTGACAGCCAAGATGAAAATTTGCATATAATATGTCTGGATGATACTACTGTCCCTACACCATATTTCAGAAACTGCCTATTCAAAATCACCCTTTATTGAATCACCTGCAGAAAATCATCCCTTTGCATTCCAAATGTCTTAAAAAAGTGCCATAAAATGCTTGCAAATCGATTCGATATCAAAACTTAGGACCAAACATTATTTTGAATAGGCCTTTTCTACATGTAAGGGGGGTAAACCAAACACCTTAAAATTGAAAATCTAGCGAATATGTTGAACGATTGAAAGAGTATAATGGAGTTCAGCTATGTATTTTATAGTTTTTTGGGGGGTAAGTGCATTTTAAGCCAGAAACTATCAAATGAGATTTTCCCCCAATCTGTTTGATGGCTAAAATAGGACAAAAGGTGAAGAAAAAAGTCCTTTCTATGCTATTCTGCAATACAACTTTGTATATCTGCGAAATTAAGCGTACGGCTGCCCCGTTTATCACAGTGGGGTATGTAAATTGTTATGTGAAAAATCGCTACCTATAAAAATTTGTGAAGCATCTGTATACTGCACAAAAGTGAAAACGCTCCACATTAATAGCATTCGTACAAGAATGCTTAACCTAGATTTCGTTGACTTTTTTTTTTGCAAACAATTCATTACACTATAACTTGTTTCTGACAAAGCGCAACAAACCGACCGTTCTACACGCATTTTAAGAAAGTTAGGGCTCAGAAAAGATGGCTGTGTCAATACAGTAGCTCGTATAACAGAACTCGTCAATATGAGCTCATGAAGTCGGCTGTGAGTGGAAACAAGCACTGCCAATATCGTGTGCTCAATTGTCAGGTTATTTTCACGCTCAAAAGAAATCGTATAATCATTGTTCTGACCCATCACCTGTTAAAGTGCATGTAACACACATCTATTTGCTTCCATAAAATCAAATCAAAGTGCAAATCATAACTAAAGAATGGAATTCTTATAAGTTGTGATAAGTGTTGCAATAAAATGAAATGCAAGGCAGACATTCATGTTAGAATATAGTGTAGCGTTTTCGCTTTTGTTCGGTATACTATTAAAATCTATCAATTTGTTTCCAGTTTAGATTTGGACTAAATTCCGTTGAACAATTGAACAAAAATGGGCGTTTGGAAAATCTAGTATATTTCATTTGAATATTATATGCTTTCGAGTTCATCAATCAATACATGCAAATTATTATTATGATGACTGAACTGAACAAGTATGCATGTATAAACGTCATTGAACTCTATCATATAATAAGCTCGTGTATCAAATTTTAATGTTACCTCCTATCAGATATATATACATACTTGTAATATTAATTTGCAGTACCCGGTAAAAAAATAACAACATATTCCGCGTTTCTCCGCAACCATGGCAAACGCGAAATTTTTATTTCTCGGAGAAACACCGCGAAATAAGCCAGGTAAACGAAATGGTCTGCGCGAAATTTCGCGGTGTTTCTCGGTGAAATTTCTCGGTGTTTCTCCGAGAAAGGTAATTACCTGGATTTATCGATAAAACTCTTTTTCTCGGAGTTTCTCGGAGGAATTTAAAAGACAAATGCATGTTTATAATTTTTGAATAAATATAAAACAATAAATTAAAAAAATAATAAGTATTTGCAAGTATGAAACTTGCAGATGTTACGTATTTGTTTAGATGGCTTATAATCCACATAAATATATTCTTGATTACATTAAAATTTATGATGACCTTTGTCACTTGTGTTGCTTTTCACATCATCCATGATTATTCGATCTTTGAATAGAAGAATGGAAGCGAAAAAATCATTTAAAAATCAAGGGCGTCATTAAAAATTTGCACCTTGAGCATTGTCCTTTCCGACAAAGAATAAAATTACCACACTTCCAGTGACTATGTGGATAATCAGAATCATTTTCATTGAATGAATAAATAAGTTTAATGACATTTGATCAAAGGTATTTAATTATGTACAATAGCAATGATTTAACAGGCGGTTTTCTTTAATTATGTCAGGATAAACACAAGTCATCAAAATAACATGAATATACCGGCCGGAGATCGAAATCGCAACTTTTTTTTTTCGAAGCGAACGCACTATCTATACATGTAAAACCATCGCGGCCTGTCTTATTAAATGTTCCGACCTTACTTGTCCGCCAGCATTTCTTGGAAAGTTGTTAACGTAACCGTTATCAAATATTCAAATTATGGTTCCATATAAATCACAAATAATTTAAGCATTCGTACATGTACATGTATATATACTTGTATGTTTTAGATCGAGACTACATGTAGTAGGAAAGAATTTGCGAGACTACATGTAGTAGGAAAGAATTTGCATCAACAGTTATTCTCCATGAACAACCACAAAGCCGTTTAAATCATAAACTTATGGGATCGCCTAAATTGATGCCCTTTCACCCGTAATATTGCATGGTATTAACATACATAAATGGTCAACAAAATTTACAGAAATCACTGTTGACTGATTTGGCCAAGTGGTAGAATTTGCAGCATTACCAGGAAGTGTGTTTCGGCATACACAGTCATGTTCTTGTGTCACATTCTCTAATGAACACGAAGCTGACACTGCTCCTTCACATGATAAGGAAGCTGTCTGCCGTAAAGTGAAATAAAAAGTCAAGCAAATAAAAATGCCGACCGTGCAGCCAACACTGTCATATGACTTACTCCCAATTGACGGCTAAATACATCACGTAGATATGAATGTACATGTCCATACATTGCTATTCACGCACATTTGCATCATTAAAATCATTCTTGTTCAAACATTTTTTTTCAGGAAAACATTTCATGGAAAATGTGTATCCCATCAAAAGCAAAACTGGGGTATGCAGGGGTATATCTATTTTTTTTTATCTTTTGCTCCAAAACATAAGATTGTGGGTACTAGTTTGAACCGCCTCGGTGAGGCGGTTATAACGTGTACCCACAATCTATGTTTTGAGCACGAATAAGAAAAAGCAAACATTTTCTACTGAAAATTTTCATTTCTTTCATCTTTAAACATCTTTGTATATTGCATGGGCATGTTTTCGTAATTTTAAAGTTACGGTATATGAAATTATTTCTTTTAAACTTCATCGACACAAAAGGCAGCAACGCTTTCGGAAGGAGAGATCGGAAAACCTCATAAATACATTTACATGTTTGTTATACCTTGTGCAGAATTGCGGTTTGTATTGAACATTGTAAATGTACATGTATATACAGTCGAGAAATTTTAATGGTCTTAAATTTTTATTTCGCTCCCTCTTTAAATCTGATTGATATTATTAGATGAAAAATGCATTATGTGCAACAAACACTTTTGTATAGGATATGGCACACAGTGCATCAAAGTAAGTGGCTGAAATATACAAATTTTTCTTTACATGTACATGAATTTGGGACAATGTCGATTATGATAGTATTTTTCTTTCATTTTTCTTTTACGTATGCACCATTATTTTGTCGTCATTTGTGTTACGACATCGAGATATAAATGTGGATGCATCAAACATATAAAACATACATACTCAAGTATCTGCAGTTCATAGCGTGTCGGATGCTGTTTCGGTAGTTTTTGTAAGTGAAGGGTTTACAAATACGAATGTTGTGTAGCCCATTTCGAACGACAGGACATCCCAAACTTGTACAGTACCATTAAGCGACGAAAACGTACAGACATAACCGTGGCTGAGGACAAGGACGTTAGTAACAGCAATATTGCGCAGTGATTTTTCTATTCATGCACATGCATATTAAAGTTTGTATACGTAGACGGTCCCGGTAATTTTTAAAACGGACACCAAAATATAAGGTCATGTATTTGTTTTCGTGTAAAATGAGTGTATCCGTTCCTGCCTTCTACGCAAACATTAATAAAAATTAAGTTTTAATGCGATTTAACCTGTAAATTTGATGTAAGATATCCATACGCCAGTTGAGTTGTGTGCTAGTCGAGCTGCACATGTTTTTCGGAAACGATCAGGATGTGCGATTTTTGGAACAAGTGCACTTATTAGATCGAATACGGTGAAAAATTCATATCTATACATCTTGATCATGTAACGGGATAGCTTCCCTTGGAAATATGCAAATTTCAAACTCGAGACTTTGTGAATCGAGTAAGTGTTAGGTATATAGCGCAGTAAACCACCCTTGGTGGATGAGCATGCTTTTCCATCGACGGGGTTTGCTGTGGCTTGGCTCGGCTGTACGTTACATGTAACGTACAGCCGAGCCAAGCCACAGCGTACAGAAATATCAGATTAAAGAAGTAGGGGGATTGTACTAGCCGAGTAGTGAAAACAAAGGCGCTGATCAGCTGTGCAGATACTGTACAGTTGATCTGCGCCTTTATTATCGCATGAGTATAAGTCCAGCGTTCTCATGACGCGGCTCATATAAAAGTGGGGTATACATTACATGGACATGTTATCATGATGTGTGTAAATATGTTGAGGAATACCTCATACAATGTATATGGGTTTAAAGCACATGAACATGTAAATGCGTTTGTTAATTTACTCGATTAATTATCAATTAATTTATCAATTATCAGTAATTGATAAATTGTCTTTACTTATCATTTTTCACCATGTATCATGCACTTTCCTATGCACTTGACATTTCGGACCGCACCTTGTAAAAACAACATGCCGCCAACACAAAATGTTCATGGCGGAGTTGTCGTTATGCATGGCAATAGATTTTGTGTTTATGCATTTAGCAAGAAAAACAGATGCTTAAAAAAGAAAAGTGTATAAATTGTTTTCTCGTTATCCGCCTTATTCTTATGTGAAGATTTGGTCATAAATTTGGTATGAAAAAAGTGTTTATGCGAACAGTGCCCCTGATAAACGAGTGATTTAGAGGTATTGACAAAACTTTGTGCTAGTTAAATACTGTGTATCCTTATCATCGAGAATGTTGTAATGCATATTCATATAGGAGTTAGAAGATCGCTGCAGGGTAATCGGGTCAATAAAATTTTACAAAAATAGCTTGCTCCATAAGCTGACAATGTGATGAAATTATGCCATTTCATTCTACATGCACGTTTCCATAGCTTGACATACAACCAGAACCAGAAAACATTTATTTCATTACAATATGAATTCAAGAATGCGCAAAATGGTTACTTATTATACTCGTACATGTTTATGGCCTATTGCTTTTATGTTTCCTAGTTCAAACAAATGAAGACATAATTGAGATGAAACAAAGTATTTCTTAATTTGTATGTCAAATGCGAGTCGAGTCATGCCTGACCAACCGTAACGGAAACCAGTGAAGAAGATTTTGGAATGTTTGCTCAGTAAGTAATGTGCCTTATTAAAACGTGTCAAACTGTTAGATGTGCCATATACAAAAACACTTATAAATACTGATCAGTTAAAGGTCTAAAACTTCTTTAATTATTAAAAATATGGTAAAATCGATTTTCACAATCGTGCACAATATTTCTCCGAGAAACACCGCGAACAGGTAAATCTGGACTTACCTGTTTTCACCGGTTAATACCTGCGGTCGCGGTGAAATTTCTCGGTGTTTCTCCGAGAAATCGAACTGAACGAAACGCGAAATATCTTAATGAAAAGAGAAATTTAGCGTTCTTTCTCCGAGAAAAATAGCTTAGGGTCCTCCGAGAAAAGAGGAATATGTTGTTGATTTTTTACCTGGACTGTATATTTGATTGGAAATAACAAAAAACAATCATCACTTTCCATTTCGTCCTCGTACATTTATCAAGACGCTAACAACTGCAACCCGATCAAAGCAATGCAACGGCACAAAACAAACATACACACTGAAGAACCCAAGCATTAGTTCAGGAAATCACCAGTTGATATGTTGAGATAGGATAATAATTATTCAGTGTGATACTCTGTTGACACCCACACACACATTCATTTACACATTGACTTTTCTGTTTGCACTGTGCTATAAAATGTGACTCTGCAACGCTACAACATATTTATACATTGAGTTTTCTGTTCGCTCTTTGATATAAAATGTAACGCTACGACACAAATTCTACCTGGCAAAACATATATGCGAATATAACTCGATGATAATATGTACATGTTCATGTATACAATATGCTTCTTTCAAAATGCATTCATCTATTACATGTAGCGTCCGCCTAGAACATAAGCAACATAATATTGACATTTAACAACGAGCAACATCAGTCCCATATTTGAAATTCCATAAAACTGGAGGAGTTCTGTTTATACCCACCATCGTCCCTCATGCAGTTCATTCTAATCGCATACTTTTTTCTAGCTGGTTTTTCATTTATTTTAAGCAACATTTATAACATCAGCTTAACTTGCTCCTTTTCTGGTCAACACGACGATTAGCTTCATATTTAAAAACTAACTACAGTGACCCTTTTGGTGATATGAAGTTCTTTTGGTTGGGGCAATGTCGCCCAATCATATCGTTTCCTTTTCTCATTTCTATTAACTTTTCCTGTTAAACTGTGCCATCGACTCGCTCTTTATCGTTTATCGCTTACGTTATCTATTTGCCTCTTAGACTCTAGCACGTTACGTGAAGCACACTGTAAGGCAAATCCTAGTCAACGATTACCGCCGACCAAGGGGTCTCTGTCACATAGGAACAGCTTTTAGGCTACGCTAGTTTAACACAATGGCAAAACGTCATTTGTATTGGTTTGTCGGTTTTATCTTTTACATTACCTTAGCGTTAATAAAATGTTGTTTGTAAACGTAACGCGCTTAGTTGCGAAATCATTAAAGTTGATCCTTATAAGATGGGTATCCCATCTACCCTATAAATGCCTCATCTGGTGAGAATATACACACAATAGAAAACACGATACAGAATATAATGAACACACTGGGAAAGGCGAGTCTTGATATAATGTCTACCCGCTTAGCCATAGCATCGTCCTTTGCTTTTTGCTCCTTGTCTACCAACCGATCACCCTGCAAAAGGCATAACATAACTTTATTTGTATTTTTGAAGCTTGCGTTGAGAAAGTAAACCCGTATTCTTGCATCCACTTCTGCCAAAGGATTTCTTTTGGATTATTGAATATTCTTGAAAGTGTGAAATTAAAGTAGTATCAGAACCAACGTACCTGGAGTTACTTACAAGAGGTGTTTTCTTTGTTTCCTAAGTTGTAAGGCACTTCACTAGCAATTAAATGCTTGAAAATACAAGGCCTGTATCTCAGAGACCGTCGATAATACCAGTATTAGTGAATGAAATTGCATTTTGTTTGGTTACCGATTTCAAAATAAAGTATGCGATTTATTTTTGGAAATAATGTAATCAAACAAGTAGGAAGAATTTTTCTTACATCTTTCTTTGCGCTTCCATCTTTAGCTTTTGACGGTTTCCGTCTGTTTACCACATTGACATACGCAAACTCTAAGAGTGCTGCGAACACAAACAGTAAGCACACAAACATCCAGACGTCTATAGCTTTTGCATAAGATACAGGTGGAAGTGTTTGTCGTATACCGGAACTTTGTGTTGTCATGGTGAGAACGCACGTGACTCCAAGGGAAACTCGTGCCGGTACTGCGCTTGCGTCAACCCAGAATGACAACCAGGAGAGAACAACAAGGAATATGCTAGGAATAAACACTTGTAGGAAGTAAAACCCTATCTTTCTTTTCATGCTTAACTCAACTTTCAGGATAGCCCATCTTCCAGCTGAAAAGGGATATAAATAGTATATGAGCAAATATTCAAATATAAACGTGCATTTCTGCACACGTTTGTGTGATTTTGTGCCAAACTTTATGTTGCGTTTCAGACAACTTTTCTGATTTTGCTAAAACGACAGATTATTTGAAAGAGAATTAGCTGCCAGTCTATCGGTCTAGATTCGTTCCTTTGATGTTTATTCTTCCATTTCATTTATCAAACAACGACAAATTGGCATTTCCTAATTTCGGATTATATTTGGTGAAAGGAATTAGGTAGGGTTCTCGCAAAAAGATCAAAAGGAAAGTATTTGATTAAAATTCTGTCACTCTATTTTCGTATGATACAAACAAACGATAAGAAGCTTAATCTCGTTTATGGAGCCTGAACAAAATATCGTCACGCACTGCATGGAACAACAAGTTATACGACGTCGTTTCTATAGAGACGATTTAATCAGAAGATGGAATTAAATGTTTGGTTACATGAACACAATACAAATACGCTTATTAAAACATCTAAATATCGGCTCGGCGATAATATGCGTTGAACCGTTTTTATTTCTATGGCGGCAAATCAAATGTTTTCAAAAGAAAGGTTTAACATCAAAATGTTTTAAATGTTGATAACATAAATAAGTTATGTATAAGATATACACTGAAGCTGCCCTATACCTCAAAGTGATTGGTCTTGTTGTTTTGAAGACATATAGCAAAACATCATATAATGGCCTATATACATTTATCTCCAAGATTTCGTTGAAAATCAAGATGATAACCAATTTGTTATGGAAAATAATTTGATTTTCGTTTTGCTACAGGCTCATAGTATGTGTATTACATCACATGTACATGTTTATTAACTTTTAAGTTCTGTAACTACAATTACTCGTATTTTGAAGTAAACCAATGTCACAGATACAACCTGATATACCAATCCAATAAAAATTACGAAGACTTGCCCATGCAGTAAACAGAAATTTTTTAGGTTTAAAAATCGAAAAAAATTCAGCTGAAAATTTTTGTTATTTTTCTTATTATTGCTCAAAACATAGATTACGTTAGAACCGCCTCGCGTTGAGGCGGTTCTAACGAGTACCCACAATGTATGTTTTGAATGAAAAATAAGAAAATAGGTATACCCCTGCATATCCAAGTTAAATTATATAAAAGTGGGGTTCAGAGGGTATACATTACACGGACATGTTTTCGTGATGTAAGGTACATGTACATGTAACAACACGCCAGTCCAGACAGAACTCTAAGGACACTCGTACGAAACACTTTTCGTGTGTCAATGGCTGTAAGATTTTACCATGGTTTGTTACCATGGTAATAGTTTCACATTTTACACCAACAGCCTCACATGGGACTTTCTTGACTAATGAAAAATTCTGCAGCGACAGTTTAAATAGTGACATGCCTTTAATTAAAACACAAACTTCAATTTTCTCATAACTAAAACGGTAGTTGATTGTTAAAACATAATCGAATTGTGTGTTCCCTGGATATCATTCTAGAGGGAACACTAAACTAACATGGAAAAGTGAATACAATTAATGGCCTGCCCAAGCATAATGACTTCCTGTCACGAAAGACTGGTTAACTAAACGAATTATGTTCAAACCTTTTAGTGTGTAGCTTAGGGACAGTAGAAACGCGTTAAACGACTAATGTATCTATGCATTTTCCATGTAATGTCTCAGAAATTATTTCAACCATTGCAAGATGACAGAAAATAAGTCAATGTTATCGTATTTTAGTTAAGTTTAGGTAACTGAGTGGCCACCTATCAGGATAATAGCTGCTCATTTGGCTTACGATATGTTTTCATGGTATAAGTACCTGATTGTTAATTTAGTTTTTCCCACCTCGGTTTTTTGAGTGGGAATCTTTTTCTGATTGCGCATTTTCCTGATCGTTGCCTACTTGTACCTTTTTTGAAGTTCATTATTCAGATGTTCATCCGATTATCACTTTGAAATTTATTTACCCCGAATGTTTGACCTACACTACTTTATCCTAATATGCAAATGGACTAATTATTCTTAAAAGATAAACAGGTGATTTCAAAGTGCTTAATATGATACTCTTAGGTTAGGCCCTGTAAAATCGATTTAGGCCCCCCCCCCCCCCCCCCAGTAATTTTATATCACCGATTGTTCCAAGGCGATACGTCTGTGGTGGTTCCATTTGTTTTATGTTTTTAAATTGAATTTTTGTGCTGCTTGAACCTTATGTACGTTTTCGTATTTTTATGTAAGTTATGGTAACTGAGTGGCCGCCTATTGGGAAATAGCTGCTCACTCGGCTAACGATATGTTATTTAAGTATAAGTACCTAGTTTTCCCCTCCTCGGTTTTTGAAGTAGGAATTTCTTTATGACTTCGCCTTTTCCTGATCATTACCAACGTGTACCTTCTTAAGTAACTACAGATGTAGATATCACTCTGCTAATATCTGACGAATCGTTATATCACGGGAGGTCGATTTTATGAAAGCGATAGTTCAGCGTGGCATTTTCTAATTGTCTGTTACTCAGCTGTATTGAAATGTTTTTCTTCTTGTTTTGTAATTTATTACCAGCGATATTCCTGGTCAACTCCTTGTTGTTCTATTGTGAGCCCAGATTATTTCGCTTTGCTCTTGCGTAATGTCTATGTTGTGCATTGTAATCAAAGGATCTCGTATGAAATAGCATTCAGTTTGCCTATATGTACGTATATTTTGAAAGCCTGTATCTTGAAAAATACAAAAAAATATGACTGTAACTATGTGTTTTATGAAAGCCTGATGTCGTATTCACTCAACAAATTAATTTCCGTTTGAACATTTTATATATACTTGCCATGGTTTCAGGTTTTATAGGGAAGAGGTATTTTTTTTTTTACAAAAAAATTTATTCAGAAAATCAAGATTTCTGGCCGTATCCTTCTAAACGCATGTCAATATAACATTTGAGACATAATAAGAGGCTGAAGATGGCCCCGTTTTCGAAAAAAGGGAATAAAAAAAAAATATTGCATTCCTTGGGTCTATAATTACTTTTTCTATAACTTTTGAGCATAGCCTGTAGTATTACCTAGTAAACCCTATTCACTAATGTATATCTAAAATACAGACCTTATACAATGTACATGCAATACCATGATTTTTAGAGTGTCTGACAAATGTAACTTGTACATGGGTGCTACATCACAAATTAATTACCTGTGTTTTATGGCAAGTAAATACTGACCCGAATAACTTTTTAGCAAAGAATAAATCCACCCTCAAAGTAGATCTTGACTTGTCTCAAATGTTATAATAAGCTGCTGTTAAGTCTTCACAATGCAAAGCCAAGATAAAGGTATGAATCGTTTGCAGAGAAACACTTGAGCTTTATTTAAACGCATCAGTACAGACACGTACATTTCTCAAACGAGGATTGTCCGTTTACATGTCTAATGGATTATTTGGTTGAAAATCTGAAGAGAGACTTTTTTTCCTGACACGGCTAAACCAAATTCAGCCATGTAGAAAGTGAATATAATTAAGCTACAGGCTTGCACAAAAGTATTGAAATCAGGTGTTTGATGAGCTGGTATCATAATTTAGTTTTTGAGCATTTTGACAGCCTCCCCCCCTGAGATCAAGAATGCCATTTATATGATATGTGAATTGGTAAAATACAACTGCATGCAAAAGGATTTTTTTTTCATCTCCGGGGGGGGGGGGACACCTCTTAAAAATATATTTACGTTTCCTACATATCTTATAGGGGAAAATATGTTTTCAACCCAAATTTTCAAAAAGGAATTTCGCCAACTTAGAGAACAAATTTTGGGATAATTCATGAACCAGATCAACAATTGTTTAGAAGAGATTATTTTTATTTCCGCTATATTTTTTGTTTTCAAGTTTCTTTAGGCAACCTTCCATTCAAAAGCGACGTTCTCATAGTGTTTTTATTTTTGATCGGTGTATAATAATGAGAACATCGTGAACGCAATCGATGCTCTAATTATTCTTGGAAGATGTACATTGTACACTCCGGTGTGTGTTTGCAGGATGAGCGTACATGCATGAAAATAGAACCTGTGTCGGGATCTTTAACCTGCACAGAGGGTGACTGTTCCTTCACAAGGAGGCTGCAGTTAACGTCCGATCCGAAGGACGGCGCGCTATGTTCATGTCATCGCTGCAAATGACACGAAGGGAAGCGTGTTCGGACACAAAATATTCCTCGCCGCCGACGGGAATCGTAACCAGGACTTCTATCACCAGAGACCAGTGCGCTAACCACCGAGCTACTGCGTGTGTGGTTTAAAAAAGTATTTTATGGTCCATGAAAAATCATATTTTGACAATTAAATGTCTATCGGCTTGTTGTTTTGAAGTTTTATCTATGAACATCTTGTTAATAATCAGTTTAACTTGAAAACGCACTTCTGTATTATTAATCTTAAAAGTTTAGAGACAAATGCTAAACCATGTAAACTGCATGAGGTATTCGCTTGGCTTTCCGAAGGAATTCATCTTATTTTGTCGTGAATGTTTTATTCTGAACAAATTGAAGCTTGTACGTGACAATGGTACATGATGTTAAAATGCGAAATTTTATTGTGATTTGCTACATGCAGAAAGTATGCACATGTGCATTCCGTTGTCAAATTGTAAATACATTATTTCTACATAATTATGTTAGAAAGGAATGAGAGGGCAACGACTGCTCAAGCAACGCACAGGTATGATGACTGTAAGCTAATTAACCCTTTGATTGGTACATTTTGACTAATTCATCTACACACGTTTATCAGTTACTAAGAAATAGACCAGAGGAACAACGGTCCTGATATCGCTCACCTGAGATTTGTCTTTGATAAATGATCTTTGGTTAAGGTCATGTTTTTCAAGGTAAAAAGTAAACTTTACCTTGAATACTCGCATAATTATTCACACTGTAAACTGTATGCATCTACCAATTTTCAGGTCACAGGCTACAAATTTTGAAATTCAATGTTTACACTTTTCCCACAGAAAAGTCCATATACGAATATTTGCGATTGGTGTTTAGTAGGTCAAGGTCAATTCAAGGCCATGATTCATACAAACTATGATGGACCAGGGTCCCCCAGTTCAATGGAAGATCTTTTAAGGTTTTTACCATATATGAGCACGGTGGCCATCTTGGGCATGTGACCTGGAGCATGGTGGCTATCTTGGTCACGTGACTTGGACCATTCATACATTTTTTTCTCCCTTAAAGGATGTTCTAGATGAAGTTTGGCTTTCATTTGGGCCAGGAGTTACAGAGGAGAAGATGTCTGGACAATAACAATGACGACGACAGACGACGAAGCATGGGTATACTATAAGCTCACCTTGTGAGCCTAACGACCTAACGGCTCAGGTGAGCTAACAAAAAGCATGAGATAGATCTGACACAGTTGCTTGGCTGGTTTCGGGTCTAGCGTGACATCAACAACTTAGGTCAAACAGTATTAACTGTTTGTGCTCCTACGGTACTCACTTTCATATGTTTCTGTAAAATCTTCAAGATGTACTTCCTCTGACAGTGAGAACTGTGGCATTTCAATGGCTTTCAAGATTATTGCTCTGGTGTGGCGCCAGTTCAGATCGATGTAACTATCGGAATAGCCAACTGAAACATTATAAAAAACACATCCATGCAATAGAGATTTTTATAGCTGAAAACAAAAATGAACATTTTCAAATAGAAATTATTTTAAGGGGTCTCGATACTAATTTTTGTTGAAAACCTCTTCAAATATAGATGGAAAGCTACTAGCAAAGCAAACACAATTGGGGTATCCGGGCTATGCTTTTTTAAAAGTTATCGATTTTCAAAAATGAGATAAACTTTCTGAAATATTTTCAATTTCAGTTTTCACAGTAACGATCTAAAATATGTCAACGGAATATGTTTGAAACTGTAAATGCATTCATTAACTACTTGCCAAATAACGCAATTGAAATGTAAAAACCAAAAAGATCAAAAATATCTTTTCTTTTTTTTTCAGAAAATAATGTTTCATGTTTATGAACATATTTGTCTAGTACATGTCCGAGAGTATACCTAGAATGACAAAAAACTGAATTGTGAAAAGGGGAATAATTATCAAAAAAGATAATGTATAAATTGATAGGCCTGTCCATGCGTTTTAAGTATTTTCCCACTCCCACCTCTTACAAAGAAGCATATCCCTGCGTATAATCAAACAGCATAAACACTTTTCAAAAGTAAATTTTAAAGCATGTGATGTGTGGATGTTTAAATCAGACAAATCAGACAATGATACCAGAATCATTAAATTCTTATACATATTAGGTGAGATACAAGGCCCAAACAACCACTTTCCATACATCGCATCATAAAGTCCCGACAATTAGTATGCTATAGTTAAAAACTTTTTAAAGCATGTAAGGAATTGTAATTTCAAAAATACAAGCAACAATATTATTATTATGTTGAAACGTTTTACCAATACATGGTAAATCAGTGGCAGCAAGTGCATTTTAAGTGCTTTATGACTCTCTGAATAGAAGATAAAATGTATGCGTAAATGTATAACTGTTAAAGGTAATACAGAAAATACTGATTTTATAAAACTTAAGTAGACATTTATGCCTAAAATCGATTACAGAAAACCGCACTAAAGTCGAATGAATCGTTTCGGACAAAGTTTGATTTGAATTCTGTCAATTCATCGCATGAATATTCACCAGTTCCATTTTGACGTCATAGAAGCACGTAGCAATTTTTTAATATGATTAACACGATCCACTTATGCAAACAACTTATCATTTGAAAACAACAAAACTTATTTTTAGTTTCTTATTTTTTGTTTTTCCAATTTTGCATCAGGGAAAACTACTGCAGCACCAATAAACTGTATTAATACACATTTTGCGGTACGGATTTGGCAATCCAGTCCAAAGAACATTTGAGTTTGAAACAATGAGAAGTAAAGCATTTAGAAGAACATCAATATTGTCTTCGCCCTTTCAATGCATCATTTGTCGAATCCATATTACATTTCTTGGCTAAGCTGAACGCAAAAAGGAAAAACAGGAAATATTTATACCATTGCTGCAGTTTCCTATCAATCTTGCAGATGAAACACAGTGAACTGCACATCTTTAACATGCTTAATTAGTTAATATAATGGAATAACAATTGACTAATTAGTACGAAAGCGAAACTGACTGTCGGCACACCATATGCTGTTTAACATGCTTCATCAAACGTAGATAATATAAGAAAACTTGTTACTAATATTGCACAACTGCACCTCATTGATAGCAAAACCAAGCATTCTCATCAGAACAAATAAAAATAATCTTCTAAAGAATTATCAGCAAGTTCCACCCTAAAACTATGTTTTAAGTGAAGAAACAAAATACAATGTTGCAGCTTTCCTGACTCTGCGAGCCATTAACAAATTCCAAAATACTAGAGACGCTGTATACAAACGTTTGATGCAGTTTGAAAAAATGAAGTGCTCATTTTAGATAAATTGAGAAAAGAGGCACATTCTGTGCAGATATATTGTGTATTATACCTTGCTATCAGGCTCTAAATTGAGAAAAGAGGCACATTCTGTGCAGATATATTGTGTATTTTACCTTGCTATCAGGCTGTACTCTGGCGACCGCGAAATGCCGTGTATTATACCTCAAAACAGTTCATGTTTCTTCTATATGATCGTTCTAATTAGCGCACATGCTCCAATAGCGCACACCCTGCTTGTTTCCAGAAATTACTGATATGAATAAGAGCACACTGCCCAACTAGAATATTGGTATTTTACGTGTATTTCATCAATAATTTTATTCATTTTACAGAAGTTTATGTGTAGCTTTCGTTTACAGTGTGCGCTAATTAGAGTGATTTTTGTTACCTTTACTTAACGTTATTTTGAAAAGTTATGCGCACTGTGCGCTAATTAGAACAACTACGGTATTTCTACATGTACAAGGTGTCCCAGAAAACATGATACATTTTAAAGCACTAATAATAAGACCATAATGATTCTTTTATTTTGGCATTGTTAAATGAGCTTAAATGTTGAAAAATGTGTGAAAACTTTATTTAATGTTTATCTAATGTTACTGCCAGCATTGTCATTTTTCAACTGTGTATTTTCGGAAGTATCGGAGATAATGTTGCCAAAAAATGGGAAATTCAGCCATTTGTCCTACTGGAATATACTGAAGAATAATGCTTTAGGCCCCTGCTTCAGCTGTTTCAGAAACGGTCTATATTTAATGCATGAAACAAAACATTTACATCATCCCAAGACATACTAAGAATGGCTTTTTCTTTTATTACACCCAACTATGAATGACAATCAAACAGTACACTACAGTACAGCGGTTTCAATACTGAAAAGTGGGTAGGGTAACAAAATTGGGTACCCATGGTGTTAATGCATGGTTCATTACGTAACAATAAAGAGATTATCTTACTAGCCTAGTATGAAAAACGGGAGAAAAACCACATGGTACACCCGCAAGCAGAACTTGGCTTGTCTCACAAGTGGCCAGTGTGGGGCTCAAACCCACACCAGACACAGCGGAGAGATGATCGAGTGGTTAAAGAAAGCACTCTTGACCGCTTGGCCACTGGGTCCGCCTTAATTTATTAAGAAAATTTTCCCAGCATGATGATATATGGCTGTTATATAAAGCTGATGAAAATGTTGTCAAACTGAGCAAGGTGGTGCTAGATATTGGATCCAGGGGACACTTTGTCAGACAATATCTATGGCAAATGACATAGCATATAATAGACATTTATAAGTGCAAGCATGAAGGTATGAACATCAATCCTGCCCTTCATGATGGGATGCTACAATATGAATTGTAAATAAGGCTAACCGTAGGAATGAAATGGCTAAATAAGAAAAATAAGGCCACTTTAAAAAGATACACCTTGTTTTTCCCCAAATCGGCACTGCATCAAATTATACCATACGATATTCTCTGTGTACAGGTATATTACATTGACAAGCAAAAACAATTTGCAGTATATCAAATTCGAGAATTTCAAATTTATCATGTTTTCTGGGACACCCGGTATTACTAAGACTTCCACTACCACCAATACTACAACTTCTACTACAACTACGCAGCAGCACTTCTAATGTCTTATGTTTGGTAAAAAATGACTACTATTAATTTTGAATACTCACAACTTTTCATGATTATTGGACACACTTGGTTGTCAAAAGGATATTTGTGCAAAAGCATTTTACACGACAGCGTCAAAGCAACTCTGAAACGGAAATAAGAAAAATTGAGGTTCATGTAGCGGTATCAATGGTTTCACCTCATTTGAGTGAATAATTGTGGATAATCATATGTTCCCTTGAGGCAGATAAATGCCCACAGTATTATTCAGAGCATGTCGCTTATTAGCTCACCTGAGCCGAAGGCTCACAGGTGAGCTTATAAGATAGGCAGGGATCCGTATTACGGCGTCCGTCCACAATTTCAATGAAGAATATCATATGAAACTCATATGAGTCCTGGAGCTTTTATATTTTGTGTGTAGCAATGTTCAATAATCCTCTTCATAAAGCCTGCCACCTGTGCTCTTGGGTTCCATACAGGCCACACCCCAGGGCAGGGTCATTAGCTCCCCTAAGTGTAAAGCTGTCCAGATCAGGTGAGCGTTTAGAGGACCATAATGGTCCTCTGGTATATAAAATATATCCGCTAACATAAACATTATCTATTTGTGGGTCTTTTGGCTAGGTTTTGAAGGTCATGAAACGATGGTGCTTAAACGCTCAATAAAGACCACAATCATCGTGAATGTTACTTAAATGCGGTTACAGGAAACACTTTAAGAATGTTGGTTCCAAATGTCAGACAGTTGTCCTATAATTCGTCAATAAAGCAGTTCCTTTTTCGAGAAAATGGTCTCTCTTTTGCGGTAATGTAATATAGAATTCTTGTAGTTTGTTGACTTAATAACTTCTGTATCTCTCCTTTAATCTCATAATGTTGAATGTCTACAATTTCTGGGACAGCTTTGTCTTTAAATGTAGCTCTGCGATTAATTCATCTCACAATATTGTAGTGCGGAGATGTGGGAAATCTCGGGGGATAAACAGGACAAGGTTTGCAATTTTAAGTTCATATCCGTTGATCCATCGCATACAATGTATGTTATTAACCTATTTTTCAAACGACAGAAATAATTTAAACCCGTTTAAAAGCGTCAACATATGAACAAAAGTTGTGGAAGTTTCAAAATAAGGTGATCCTCACTCGGCTTTAGCGTCTTGATTAGTAAATGAAGCGTTACAGAATCTAGCCACGTAATATCCTGAAGGGAAAAAACTAAACTCAGGGGTTATATTATCCGGCTTCGTCTTATTGTCGATGTTATAATCTATTATAAATTCTCGTAAATTGCAATGTTCACAAGGGTTTCTACGAATACTACGAAGGGTTACTCGTGTTAATATGCAAATTACCAGTTTCAGGTATTGTTCATTTTGGCGTTTTTTTCGGTAGAAGTTTTAGTTTTTATTTAATCGTTTCTTTCGTTTTCGTCATCTAGATCTATTTTCAACAAGAGAACAATATAATGTCCAGTTTTTAAATGTACAAATACAATGTGTTACATGTATCTCAGTGTTAAATCAAATGTTAGTTCCACTTCTTTAGTATGGGAAAATGGTCACAAAAGGGAGGAAAATAAATCTTTCTGTATGTCTTTTCACGATTGAACCGGAATTCTCTGTAGAAGGACGAGCCTACGCTGTATCACCAGCTATTTGGTAGGACGGTACAATGTGGTCATACAGTATCCATAACATATACATGCATGTGTTCTAACAAGCACATTTTACACTTCAGAGAAATGCACATGATGATATAGACACAATTTGAAAATGTTTGCCAACGGATCTAATAGTACCCTAGTATCAAACACATGTTACCATGATGTTTTAGAATGAAAATAAATACGCACCATATCGCAATGGTTAATGGATTCGTGCACAAAGATAATCAAAGATGGCTTAAATCAATGCGATTTATTAACTTTCTGATACGCATATTCCATATATACATGTACATGTAGCTTTAGATAGTGCAAATAGCAAAACTTGTGACCTTACTTTCGGATTCGAGCCCGATCTTCTACATCTACTACAGTACTACTACATGTGAATGCCACTTTGCTTTTGGGAAGGTGCAAGGATAGTAGACTGACCTCATGCTGTAAACAATAGTCCCATCTTTGTATATATGCATTAGTTTGTTAGTAGTGGTTACAGAGTGAATAGACGCCCTCCTCTCGTTGGAGAAATATGTATCGGGTACCCATACTTTATTCATCGTCTTCGTGTCAAGCTCGAGTTTCTGTTCTGACGTATTCCAGCGGTTGTAGTTCAGTCTGTCATCGACCCACCACTGTCGTAGTAGAAGATCCAACGAATATTCCTGGAAATGTGAAATAAATGAGCCGCCTCGTAGGAAAATCAACAATGTGGTTTCCGAACAGGACGGACACAAACCGGCCTATACAAGCACAGGAAAGAGCTAGAAGCTTGGAATTATGGATTTAAGTAGAAAAGGAATTGTACTATCCGAGTAGCGAAAACAAAGGCGCTAATCAGCTTCGCAGTTACCGCGAAGCTGATCTGTGTCTTTTTTTCGCCTATGTAGATTGTTGGTTTTCCCATGAGGCGGCTCAAATCATGACTGACGTGTATGACATCACGGTATGGTTGGCACTGTTATATTTTCATATGTGGCAAAGTCGTTGTACATGTAAGCGTCGATATTTATAATTTCACCCACTTTATCAAGCATTTCATAATTATTGGTTGAGTAGTGTGCTTAGCATAAAACCAAATGACAACAAAAATGACAGAAACTCACCATGGATACTTCGCTGATGGAATGCATATCACGAATGGACAGCTGTACAGCAACTTGCGTCGCATTATCTGTAAATATGAGAATATGTGTAATTTTATAAATTTATTAATGGTGAAAAATGAAAAATAAAATTCAAATGAACATTAAATTTTGAAGTATTTCATTCGTGTTGTCTAATACTTGACTGCTCTCTTTTCTTTTTTGGGTACTGATATCTGATATATCGGTATGTTTTAACATTAGAAATGACAATGATGTGTATAGATAAAGATAAAGATAAAGAAGCTTTATTTAACGTCGCGTTTTTAACAGACAACATTAGCTCATGGGCTATTATGCGACATAACAAATATCCTTAACAGATATCGTGTATATTTAGAATCATCATGAAATTGTAATGTAGGCGTCATACCTGGCGAATTTTAACACGCGATGGACACACGATTATGAAAAGTTTCAATTTCGGCGGGGATCGTGAAGACATCGGGCCATTCGTGAGTGCACCGTTACCCATCGTATGTCCATCGGGAGATTTTTTAAGCCATCGGCATCACCATCGCGAGCGGCACCAAAATCTTTGACATGCCAAAAAAAATACAGGAAGGACACACGATGGTTCAATTTCGTGTTGAATTCGCGAGTGCATCGTGGCCTTCGCAAAGCCATCGTGAGGACATCATATGACATCTAGACTACATCGTACTTCTGTCGTGTGGTCATCGGCACCATCGGCTAAGTTTTGCTACACGAAGGCAATACGATGGAGACGCGATACTGCCCGATTGTGTTACGAAGGCAACACGACATCGTATAGCCCTCGCAACGCCATCGTATAAGCATCGTATCTAACCAAAAATAGAACACGATGGCATCCCGATGGAAACACGATATTACCCAAAACTGCATTCTCTGCGTGTCCAATGTATTCCAAGGTAACGTGGACATACAAAAATCAGCATCCACACACAACGCGGCCTTTTTCTCAGAAAATCTTAAGTTCAGTATTGTTGATGCTATTCTGACAAAATTCATGGTGTATTTCGAAGACAAGATCTAGACAAACAGGAAGAAGAAGACTGCAGCACTGCTTCTTTACGCACAACTGGATCTTGCAGGAACAACACCATCTCTTACAGGTATTTGGTTAGTTTGTTATTGTGTTGTCTCTCAAGCAGCATAGATTGTGTAGATTGAAATACAACCAAACTGTCACCGAGAAGTTTGAACAGTGTTGTAAAGTAACTGACAATACAGTCATGGTAGTATTTTTTACCGTGGGCGTCAACAACGAAATCATACAAATGAAATACCTTCTCAAAAGCATGGCGTACACATGTCTTATTGTATTGGACCCCGAGATGCCTTTCACTCTGCCTGAGATAAAAGGTATCTCGGGTACAGATGGTGCAAATTACAAAGTAATAAAATAATTAACTCCCCCAGTGCTACTGCGGTCGTTACGCAATTTTGCTGTGGTTATCTTGTAATTGATTATCTGTTGATAATTGATATATCAATATAAAAACTGGAATATTTAATTCTACATTTTACACGAAAACAAAGTAAAATTTCATAATCATCAGAATCTTTTGAATAAAATTGCATTTTCAATCCTTTTTCTACATGAAATATTAACGATTTTGCACATTGATGAAAACTTTTTTTATCTGACATGATCAGCTAATTACACCCCCCCCCCCCTGCAGTGAGCTGCAGCATCAGCAACACTTTATTGTCCAGTTTTGTAATTGGAACCATATGCCAACTTCATGGTTCAGGGAAGAAAAAATGCACATAAATTTTATAAGAGATGTGTACGCTATGAGACCATGTTTGCACGCGAATGAAATTGGGTCTCGTTCAAACTCCCGCCTACAATAAAGACACCGTGTATTTTATGGATTGGAGTTTTTGAATGGAGTCATGGACTGGAGTATTGGAGTGGAACCTTTGAAATTTCGGAGTGGAGCTGACAGGCGCAATCTTCTTCCCACGCCCTCTTCCTGGTTTCGGTGGCATTTCCAGTTTATTTTGTAAAGAAAGAAACTGACAAAGCTGATGTTTTCTCAACATCACTTTTTAGTCTCATTAATTGATTTTAACATAACATCGGGAAGTGTCGTTATGCCTTCGGGACACTTTCGGGAATACATTTTACACCTCACGATGGCTTCACGATGGCTTCACGACATCGTCAAGCCTTCGCACCAACATCGTATGAAAAACTACCACTTCGTGTATCGTTCGTGACTGCATCGGGTATAATCGTGAGTCTATCGTGTGTCCATCGTGTGTCCATTGGTAGGCTTCGTACATGCTTCGGCTCAACATTGGCTTTTTACCAAATTCGTGACGAACATCGCGCGAAATTCAAAATTTCATATTCGTGTGGCCATCGTGTGTCAAAATCGGCTAGGTATGACGCCACCTTAAAAGTAGGCATTTCATTTCAATTTTGACATAATTCACACAGACACAATAACATGGACAAAGGAGAACTGAATAACACAGTTTACATGTACCATTTATGTTTAGTTTTCAAACCTTTCACTTTTAATGGAATAGCATTCAATTCCAGGATTTATTTGTCATGAGTGATAGCTTTGCCAACTAATCTGGTGTTAATTTATTTTCTTTACTCTAACACGGATCAAACAGTCACTGTGCGTGTTTATCTTGAATTATTTTGAATCACTGTTTCTTCTAGGTTCCAGTTTATTTGACAGTATCTTTGTATAATTGGAGTTTGATGATTGATTCTTCGCGGTAATGTCAGATATCTCATTAGATAATCGATTCTGATAATATTGCCTTCGCCAGTTATCAACAAAGATTGGTAGATAATGATTAACTACATCTGAAGATTTTATGCCTTTTCGTATTTGACTCTTATGTACCCTATAGCTTGTTCACAATCGTTCTGTGCTAGTGTTGCTTCCATCGAGACGTCACAACAAATTAACAATAAAGTATTGCCACGTTTTATTCTATATGCAGACTTATTTGCATTCTGGATACATTTGTCCATGCTATGCTATTGGAAATAGATCATAACTGGATAATGGATTCGTCTCATAATTTGTTCTGATTCATGACAGCTGTGTTATTTATATGTAAATGTAGAATCCGATTGATAGACGGGATAGATGCGCCTTAATAACTTTGATGCCAAACAACACTGGGCCACTTTAAAGAATGAATATCTGTTGTCAATCAACGATTTGAGCGCTCTTAAGGAATGTATTTCAAACAGTTGTTCTCTGAACCATGGGAAATCATGGGCCATAATAATACCAAATGAGCTTCATCAAACCCAACAGTGAAATATCATCACAAGACATGTTCTGAAGAAAGAAAACGGTGGCATATCTTGTCTTCTTCACATGTTGTTTTGTAATGGTTCCAGGAAATATAAACCATCATTTATCTACATGCCCTATACAACTGGTTCTGGACAAAAGCCTTTATACTGGCCATTAAACATTTCTATACTGAACAAAAAAAGAAACGCAACAAAAGGCCACCGAGGATTTTCGAGTTTAATGGTAAAACGTTGATAATTTCATGTCTCTTGCTGTATGATCCCCATTCATTGGATATTACGGTATATGATACAAAAACTGATTTTCATTTCGATAAAAATTGAATGAAATTTTTTTGTCGTCTTAAATAATGCAAATCGAGAAAGATTTGCTCTGCGCATGCGCACACTTTGGAACCTCTAAATCATCAAGAAACAATATCAGCTGCTCCCTAATTAAAATTCATGAAAAAGAAATAAAGTTCCATGACACACAAGCTCGTAATTAAAACCATCAAAATCCCTATATGTTTAATTGAAAGGGGGATAATTTCAATTTAAATTGTTTTATTTCTTTAACATGTGAGTTATCTGCTGAGTGGTACATTGTGATTTTGAATGATGGTTTATAGCAGATTTAAATCTTACCATTATTTTAATGCTTGCGCATGCGCACTGTGTGGTATTCTACTTTCAGCATGCCTATAGTCGGCATCAAATAACTCAGTAAATACTCATCAAAATAAGAAACGGTTTCTTGCATTTGGAAGCCTGATATCTCATGCAGAAGAAGAAAATGCAATAATTTCTAATTGTATCATAGTTTGCTCAAAATTCAGTGAAATATAATCGTTGCGTTTTTTTTTTTTTTTTTTTTTTTTTTTTTTTTTTTTTTTTTTTGTTCAGTATATTTTAGAATAATAATACACCGTTATAGTCTGTTTCAATATATTGTCATCATTTGCATGCTTAATGCAGGTAAATGCCGAATGCAGACAAACACTGACGGGTTATTGATAGGCTTGTTATGTGCGGATTCAAGAATGGACATTTGATTTGCAAAATGAATATGTAATTCAGATTGCTGGCATGTAGATACTTGTGTAAGTGCACCATGGAATGAGAAGGCGAAGGCAGATTTGATAGAAATCGTGTCTGAAATACATTGGCACATGCCAATGAACACTAATGCCAGAAAGCCTAGGAAAATACCAGCCAAAAGTCAGGTCTGCAGACAGGGGCTTAAACGCATATTCATTCGAAAGACAACGTCAACACCAAGCCTTACATTTCTAAGTTGATGGTCAAATATTTGTCAGATATACGCCCATCAGGAAAACATGTCCGTGTAATGTATACCCCCTTACACCCCACTTTTATATAGTAAAACTGGGGTATGCAGGGGTATACCTAGTTTTCATATTTTTGCTCCAAAACATAGATTGTGGGTACTCGTTAGAACCGCCTCGCCGAGGCGGTTCTAACGCGTACCCACAATCTATGTTTTGAGCAAAAATAAGAAAAATATCAAACTTTTTCCAGTGAAATTTTCATTTTTACAAAAAAAAAAAAAAAAAAAAAAAAAAAAAAAAAAAAATCTATATATTGCATGGGCGTGTTTTCGTAATGAGTTGCGACCTCTTAATTAGTGTGATCTTCTGATGTGTTATCCGGATCTTCAAGAATCTGTCTTAATTTGATTAGGTTTTACTTTGTAAAAGGCCATGTCAACACAACCGTTTGATGAAAATACATTCAATCACTAAAATCCTCACCCGCTCTTTAGAAGTGTGTCGATGGCTGTGCCATAAAATGATCCTAATGACATACCATGTGACAGGCCCTTTCTCGGACTCAATATCGATATCAAGCAAAAGTTCATCCAAATGATCTGTAGGACAAATTATGATATAAATCACAGTAGCATTGTCAAGCCTACGCTGGAACCGATGACCGACTTCAAGCTTAATAATTTATTTTCAATGTTCTACAAATAAAATCGAGCTGGCTGATGTTATATTTTGAGATTCATTTCTGAGGTTATGATCTACATATACATGTATATCGCCCGATGTTTATTATTTTCATAACCCAACCTACTTTGCCTAGCTTTCTTGTTGAATTCATGGTAACCATAGAACTAGGTGTCGTCCACGAAACGATTTGACACTCTAAAACCATTCAAATTAGGCGTAGTGTTGCACGCTTTGCAGAAAAATCTCAGAAATTGTATTAAATAAGGAAGACTGGTGCAGTAGGGTTAATAGAACAGATTTTTCTGACAATTCTTTGAGAAGTTCCACCATGCGCGGATATTTGTATGCAATTACCATACCAAATTTGACACCTTATTGATAGGTCCGTTATGCTTATGAGCCCAAAGCGAACATTAGACTCACAAACTGACGATATGTGCCCGATATTCTGTCTGTGTGTCAGGGGAAATCAAATCACGGTGAACCAAAATTAATATGATTCAGATAAAATAAAGAGCTTTACAAATTGGCATGTGTTGAAATGCAATTTTAGCAATTATTTGATTTCTATACGCGGTAATATTGTAGGATTAACGTATTCTGTCTCATTGGCATTTTATCACCATCTTTTAGCAATTCCCATGGTCTGTTGGGTAATTTTAAATAATTTGCCATAAATAACGGACGAGTTGGGGCAGTTTTGATATGTTCTTTTACTTATTACTTTATTTTTTCATTTTCATTTTGTACAATTATACATTTTACCTTGAAGCATGGAAGATTTATGATGATGAAAAGTGGGGATCGAAAGTGATGTTTCCCTTTAAAGGAACAGTATGCTTATGGATTGTTTTCTTTCATTCGCCATATCTATTAAAAAACTATCCGTTTTGGAAAAACATTTTTAATAAAAAACTGACTTTTACAAATATAAATTGATTGACTTGGGAATGATACCTCCTGTCCATGCAAATCACGCGGAAATAGCAAACCGTAAACGGGCATTATAGATATTTGTAGATTGTATGCAAATGGTAGTCAGAGGGCCAGTATTTAAAACAATACAATAGCGTTCCTTTAGACGGACTCCCGTCGTATATTCATTTTCACCTCTTTTTTCTACATTCACCTTACAAAGAAGAATAATCTTGATAATTTCTTATTTTCAACACGTAATCTTTCTTATCCTTGTCTAGAAGGGAGCATTTAAGAATATCTGATGCTATCCTATTTAAATATTTTATTTCACAAAAAATCTGAAATATAACGACGGTAAACGTATTTGAGAGACAAAAACATGCATATTCGTCTGAACTTTAAAACATTAAACTTTTATGCATGATTTACACGTGTATAAACAGTGTTTCACGTAAAATGTCGACAGCTCTGTTTACAAAGCAATATACAAATCGGTCTTAGCAATAACAAATATAATATTGCCGTCTCACCTTTTGATTTAAGTAATAACGGATTGAATTGCCGTCTTACATTTTTGATTAATCAATGACTTTCGTACTTAATCTAGAAGAAAATTAGGTTCATAAAATATTTACTGTGAAGAGGCCAGAAAGCAATGATTACAGATTTATCCGCCTTATTTGAAATAAATATCGGCGAATTTAATTGCAACAGTATCGTATTTTTTAATCTCAAGTCCACTTTGAAATTAGATTGCGTTTTGGGGGAAATAAATCAGGACTTTAATAACCCTAAACAACGTTGCCTAACATTTATTATGCACGAGATGTGGTTAAAAATTGAATGACATGCGTTGAAAAAGAATGACGAATCACTCAAGTTTTTCAGGCAAATGGCGTAATCCAGTGTCGGGAAACAAAGTCCGTGTATGCTATCATTTGTGTTTACGTCATACGATACAGCGCGCGTTCGTACTGCACATAATTTCGGAAATCGCACGTTTCATAGTGAAGAAAAAGGTACAAGTAGGCAAAGATCAGGAAAAGGCGCAATCAGAAAAAGATTCCCACTCCAAAAACCGAGGTGGGAAAAAACCAAACTAACAATCAGGTACTTATACCATGAAACAATCGTAAGCCGAATGGGCAGTAAACTGTTTTACACATATCCTATCATATGCGGCATATTATTAACACTAATTAGCAATATTTTCTTTCTTTGAAACAATTGTCAACATTTAGAACACTTCGTAACTTTAAAGTTTCCGAAATCTTCTCAGAGACCAGATGATGAATTATTAAAGTTTTTACACTTATACGACCAAAAATGTGTGCATTTCTATGAGTTTTCATCTTTATACATTGGGTTCAAGAATGGCCAATGTCGTTAAATAGTATGCAAAATTTAATGGATAATATAGTTAGGTGAATTGATACATGTATGTTAAGCTCGAATGCATTTAGTTAGCGATTCACCACGAGGACCGAAGAACTAATTATAACTAAGTTATGAACCGCTGCAAAAGCTGAGGGTGAGGGTTATGGCCATGTAAAACCGGTTTAAGTCCTCCAGTAACTTTGTGTTACTGATCGTTCCAAGGCGATACTTCTGTGGTGGTTCTTTTTGTTTTATGTTTTGGTGTTTAAAATGTTGGCGCCTTATGTATGTTTTCATATTTTTAGTTAAGTTTAGGTAACTGAGTGGCCACCTATTGGGAAAATACCTGCTTATTCGGCTTACGATATGTTTTCATGGTATAAGTACCTGATTGTTATTTTTTTTTTTTTTTTTTCCCACCTCGGTTAGTAAGTGGGAATCTTTTTCTGATTGCGTCCTTTCCTTCCTGATCTTAGTCTACTTGTACCTTTATATATACAGTACGTTATACGGATTATCACCCTGTGATCGTTTCAGTTACATGTACAGCTGTATACCCCACTTGCTAAATCAGCATATTTCTGGAAATAAAGTTATATGATGGAATGCCAAATAGTCGTTTTCGAGAACAAACTCGTCTAATTCCGCCATTACACAGCTTTTTCACGATTATTTTATATATCTATAAATCGTGCATTCGCTAAAATCGCAAAAGCTATATTACGTAAACAATTCCTAAATTTCCTAAAACCAGTACAACGGACAATTAAAAGAGGATAATTCATTGATAAACACAGCTTCTTTAAAAGTAGGTCCGGAGTACTTTATGAGACTATTGAGGCTATTTTCAACCTATTCAGCAAAAAATTGAAAACAAACTGAACTTGTACTGCATTGCATATTTCCCTCGAAAAATATCGCTTTATCCTGTGTACATCGATACACGGTGAAAATCCAACAATCCAGACATCTTTTTGAGCCATGACGCGAGAAAACCGGTCTTCAGGGTTTCGGGGTGCGACACAAATTGGCCTGTACAGTCACAGAAGCAGGCTAGTGGCTTGAAATTTTGGCTATAAGCAGAAGAGGAACTGTACTATCCGAACAGCGGGAACAAAGACACTGATCAGCTGTGCAGTTACTGCACAGCTGATATGCACCTTTGATTTCGCATAAGCAAACATTTTTTTCATGACGCGGCTCATTTAGTAGTGACAAGAAAAGCATGTTTCTTATCGATTTTCTGTATCTATTCTGAATTTATCATCATTAAGTGACTGCATATGTGAATGAAATACAGTGAATCCGAGACGCAATTCCAAGACAGGATAGTGGCTTGCCAACGTTTAAACATTGAAATATCAGAGACTAAGTACCAAAATCAAAACTAGAGGTTCAAAAAAACAGGACATAGCCGGGGCTAGGAACTCGAAGGCATCGTAAGTTCTCCTACTTACGACATATGTATAATGGTCTAAAGATGACCACACTACAATTTACGCCCTTGCTATCCCAGTTACTCTACGATATCGTAACTTTTTTAAATGAAAGGTGCCACTTTGTAAGATAAAGACGACGCTAAGGTGTGTGAGTTACAATGCTGTTAAGTTGACACCATAAATTAAGGTCTTTTTTTTAGTTATTCACCATAATCTCTAAGAGATACACCCCCACCCCGTACTTAAGTTGGCCGTACGCCAGTACTTTACAGGTAAATAGCGATTAAACGTTTCATGGCTGGTTAAAAAATAATCACTAGTCGAGTGTATCTAAGAAATAGTCATCAACATAGCTTGTGTTAAATATAAAATATAAACAGATATGATTAAAAGGTACAAATAGGCAATGCGCAGGAAAATGCGCAATCAGCATGAAATTCCTACTCCAAAACACGAAGTGGGAAAAACCCGAATCGACACTTATACTTATAGAACATATCGTAAGCCGAATGTGCAGCTATTTCCTAATAGGCGGCCACTCAGTTACCCGAACTTAACTAAAATTATGAAAACGTACATGAGGTTCAAACAGCGCAAACACCGACTCCAAAACATAAAACAAATAGAACCACAACAGAAGTATCGCCTTGGAACGATCAGTAATATACTGGTCAAAAAAGTTAGGGATCAAACTTTAAACGATGCATTTCTTGGCTTGTCAATAATTAATCAAGGTTTGGTTTATACGGTGGATTAGCAATTTTATTGTACTTTCATATGCCAGCAATTTTCAAATTATGCTTCATCTGACTTAAGCACAGCTGTTCTTTAAACCACACTACCCTACAAACCAAAGTGATAAAAAGTCCATAAGAACTGATTCCACAAAAATTTAAATATTGCCAAATTATGAAATTTTAGCGAAATTGCATGATAGTCATAAGGTTTAATCATTTCTAAGGTCAGCCAGACAAAAAAATGGACATTTCTTGCCATTTTAAAAGTTTTACACAAGCAAACTTACACACCATCAATTCTCTATGGGAATTTCATATCACTTTCATTTTAAGGGTAGTCTCACTTAAAGCCTGGTCCTGTTGAAATTAAGGTTATTGTTTCGATCTTAAAGTGTACAAAGGTTACAAAAGGAATTACCTTGATGATAGAATTGTTTAATTTTTCTTACAGTTCCAAATAGTCTAGAAATTGCATGGTAAATGTTTGATCCCTAACTTTATTTGTCTAGTATATAAAATACCTGGGAGGGGGGGGGGGCTTTAAAATAAAACAAAGATCCTTTAAGGGCAGCGAACATATAAGTGAGAAAGGGGATGGACCATACCACGGTTTCGGCTACTTGAGCCTCTTCAATGACTCTATAGATTTGGCAACATGGAGCCAAAGAGACCGGTTTTACAGGGCCCTAACCTCACCCTCATTTACTGCAGTGGTTCATAACATTTAGTTATTTGTTCGGTCCTCGTAGGAAAACTCTAACTAGTAAATGAAACAACATGGACAAACAAATAAATCATGATAACTACCATGATGAATAAAAAACGAGAACTAACAGAGTCAGTATATTTAGATAAAGCAGCGAAAGCCCATAATTTTATTCCTGGGCTTCTAAATCCGGATTCGTTTCAGATCCCTACTCGATAATAATGAAAGCAATCGTTCAAAGAAACTAAATCGATTTTTTGAGATGTTATCAAAGTTCTCAAATAAAAAAGGTTTAGTAACTTGTCTATCCAACAAAAAGATAAAATAACATAATAGACTGTTCTGCTATCAAACACAACTTGAAGGTACTGTTTATCAACCTATCCGAATAAATAAAAAAAAATTCAGTGAAAAGCTGCAAAATCTCTAAAAATGCATTTTACCTAAATTTTGAGATTCTCTCAAAATTTATGATTGGATGTTTGGACACAAAATTGGTCCGTCTGAACACTGGGCCTTATAGTGTGGATCATGTGGATATTTTTCGCATTACGAAAACACGCTCCTGTAATATATAGATTTTTCTAAAGTTCAAAACATTGAAAATTTTCAATACACTTTTTTTTTATATTTTTCTTATTTTTGCTCAAAACATAGATTATGGGTACATGCTAGAACCGCCTCGCCGATGCGGTTCTAACGAGTCAGGGGTACACGTTAGAACCGCCTCGCCGAGGCGGTTCTAACGAATACCCACAATCTATGTTTTGGAGCAAAAATAAGAAAAATAGGTATACCCCTGCATACCCCAGTTTTGCTATATAAAAGTGGGTAACGGGGTATATATTACACGGAAATGTTTTCCTGATGGGTTTTCGATGTTTTTTTACTACTGATTATTTTTTCTCATTTTTAAAGTACTAGAAATCTCTGTATGTTGAATAGGCATGATTTCGTTATGATATATAGACCTTCTTCGGAATTATTAAGTATTAAAGGCAAACATGGAATATGTTCTTCCTAATAAGACCCTAATAATAGTTTTCTGTTTCGTCTGCGCCTGCATGAGGAAAATAATGTTATTACACAAATATTGTGGCAGCAAACCGTCTTCAGATTAGTTCTAATGATACAAATGTCTGGTTCAAGCTACAAGTTAGCCTTGAGCAATCAATATGTTCATATTGCATTACTGTGATAATTCCTGACAAAACCCAAGTCATTGCAAGCATTAGTTCTTGCTTGATAAGCGGATAAATTACTGGGAGCAAGACAGCTTATCCTTCGATCGGGATATCTAGAGATATCACGAAACCAACAACAAGTTTGAAGCGATTCCTGTGAATATTAAAGGAAGGATATGCACAAGACCCTGAAACAAATGTACACTTCTATCGTCTTAAAACGATTAATGCACGATATATTGCGCGCAGAGCTTTCTTGAATATGGGAGTTATATGCATAATAATGTGTATATTATGAGAGGAAATGGACAGATAACCCTGCAGGTTGAGCAAATTCTGATATCAATAATGATGTTTTGTCATATTGTGTATGCAAGCTCAAAATGTATTTTCCGTTTAAATCCAACCTTTTCATAATTTGTAGAGTTACATGATAACAGGAGGAGTGATGGCCGTGTATAATTATATAATATACACATATTGCCATAAACAAGAGAAGTTTAATGATTTCTAATTTCTTTACTCTGAGGGTACAAAGCGTTATTGTTATGTTTTGTTGATAAAGGTCCTTGTGAAAATGTTGGAAAGTAACTGTTTTGTTTTGCACTGTGTTTAGAGGCTGTCTGTAGAATCCTTAATGCATAAAATATTTTAGAAGTATCTAACCTCGATTTTGCTTGCACACAATCATTGCAATTATTCTGAATCAAAATATTTTATCCGAATCGTATTCTTGACACTTCATGTTTGGACATTTCAGCAACTCCTCTAGAAAGCCAATTACTGTCAACTAAAGGTCAGTCTGTAAATTATTTCAAAACGGCTCTAGTTTTCCTATTTAATGAGCATCCTCTTGCTTATAAGTGCAGGTGGGAGTAGATTCTAGACTAGGAGTTCATAAGTAAGATCATTTGATGTGAATATTGGTCACTGGGGAAATTATAAACCTATATTTCTAAGCTATGCTGGTAAAACTTCCGATTTACTTTACGCCTATCTGTACTGATTTAATGCAAATACTTGCGAAAGCAATTAACATTGATCTAGGAAAAAAGATTGATTTGGGTTAATTTGATGTGGATATCATTTGGAATATCATAAATGAGCGTTCATTGATGAAGGATGCAGCCAAAAAAGCGATAAAGATATACTTGATATTAATCACTTCAGCTCATATGCAATGCAAACATCTTCATATTAAGATATCCCTTTTTTGGTTGGCTGTAAGAACTGAGATATTCCACAATTTCAACACAGAATTGGGTTAAATCCGGGAAATGAAATAATTTTATTTGAATTACCATCCCAAACACCAGACGGGGAAGAAAAGGACAATATCAGACTCAATTAAACAATACGTATGCCGAGAAAGATGAAAACATGAAGCTCTTTCCTAGCAAGCTGGGAGTCCGACTGGTGCGCAAAACAGAGAAATACATGTACGGGCATATACAGTAACAGGCCAAAGCGTCAACATAAAAATAAATCACAACATTTTAGCGGACGGTAAAATTTACTGAGTGCACCAATCGATTTACAGGGTCCTACTCCTCGACCGAAGGCTGATGTGATATATTCAGTTCTAATTAAACCCCTGGCTCATAAAAAACAACAAATGTAAGCAAAGTCACGAAGCAAAAAAAGACTCTACAGCAGTATGGAAATTCAGATACAAAACAAATGAAGAGAACATTATGCAAGCTTGCCCATGCAATATACAGAGAATTGTTTCAGCATTAAAATTGAAAATTTCATTGGAAAATGTTTGATATTTATAATATTTTTGCTCACAACATCGATTTTGGGTATATGTAAGAACCGCGTCGCCGAGGCGGTTCTCACGAGTACCAACAATCTATGTTTAGGATCAACAATAAGAAAAATAGGTATACCCCTGTAAACCCCAGTTTTGCTATAAAAGAGTGGGGTATGAAGGGGTATACTTTTCATGGACATTTTTCCTGATGAGAAAGTCCAGGATTGGATCCAATTAGATTTCAAATCCAAATCCAGACACCAGGCTGGAAAGAAATGCCATTATAGAATGTAGGACACCACAAGGTTTTACAAGACGAAGAGAGATGAGTTGCTCCTTTAAAGCTAGGTAGTCAGCTGGTTAGCATGAACCAAAGACGTTGATGGCAAATATCCATGTAACAGAGGCAGACAGAACAAACAGACATCACAGCAGAAGTTTCTTGGAACGGTCCGAAAGAAATATAACTGTATAATTTAAACTCTGATGAATCTGTCCATACAACGTTTAGACAGAACATTTCGGACACAAGTACTCATAAGCTATTTATAACTTGATACAGAATATTCATAGAAGTCCATTGATATATCTGTGTTCTGTAATGCTAAAGAGACTGACTCCGCCTACTTCATGCCAAGTCGCGCTTTCCATAAATACTCAGTTTTATATTCTTTACAACCACACAAATAGCAGCTTAGCATTCCAGGTGTTTCAAGCATCTCTAAACTAGTTGTCAAAAGGATGAAATTTGACATTTCCTGTCCAATATTTGTATCAACCACGGAAATAACAGCTTAGCATTACAGGTGTTTCAAGCATCTCTAAACTAGTTGCCAAAAAGCTGAAATTGACATTTCCTGTCCAATATTTGTATCAACCTTGAAATGTTCATCATCGCCTTTTATACATGTATCTCTGATTGGCCACAGTAACATGGAATCGACAGATGTTGATTTCTTTTTTCAAAAAAAATCATTGATTGTTTATAAATAATAAAACAGACCAAAGTGTTTGTTTGACATTTCTGACTATTTTGAAGAAATGAACTTGTTTCTATATTACAATTGCACTGGACGAATATCGTGGACTGTCAATTTCTTGTCTTTGACAACTGATTTTGAGATATCTGAAACTTGTGACTTGCTAAGCTGGTATTTGCACAGTTGTGTCTTACATTGATACATCGAGTCGATATGGCCTTACAATACCTAGATGTCATATCTGGCACCAGCATTATATTCATTGATATGCATGGAAGTATTTCGAAACGAATCAAAATGATAATTTATCCGTGATATTTATACCCCTGACACCAAATTTTATACTGTACGTGTAAGACCGTCTGTATTAGGGGTAAAACCTCCTGTTATAAAGGGGGCATACGTTTTTCTGATTTATGAAGAAATTTATCATTTTTTGTTAAAAATATAATTTTTTCCACAGATGATAAACACTGTATATTGCATGGGTGTGTTTTCGATTGTGTGCTACATAAGGAAAATGCTCACCTGTTTCAAAGTTTGGTTTAATACTTGGATCGTACTTTGATTCATCGAGCAGAGTCTTCAAAATATCATGTCTGCAAAACAAAATATAATGTAAAAATTGTTTGCTTATGAAAATTAATAAGAAGGTGTGCGGTTACAATTAAAACATTTTAAAACTATAATACAAATTTTACAAAAATATTCAAATAATATATACAGAATAAGACAGACACAGTCCAATTAAAATGATTCAATTGTGTATTGATCAAACAATGGAACAATTAAAAGAAAAGCTTGCACAAATAAGATTTCTTGTGTTCAAAGAATTGTGTTCAAAGAAATTATCAATGAAATACAGTAGAGATGCATACTTTATGCACTAACATTAACCCCATTTTCAAGAGCTTTTACAAGCGAACAAATCGTTTGTATAAAAAAAGTTGTTTTATTTCTATTGAATGCAAATGCCTAGCAGAGTGTATGGACGTGTTTGGTCTAGTTTTAATAACAATGTGCCTTGTAGTATAGGAAAACATTGGAATATTTGCATCGGAGCTGTAATGTATACATGTACATGTGTGCGAACACCATTGACAGCTAACGTTGTTCCTAAAGAATAACACATATTTTAAATCTTTTCGTTTAGATCTAAGCACTTATTAAACATATTAAAAAGCCTTTATCTAAGTACCTAATATCATTATTTCTAATGGTTAGTATCTGCAGTCACTCTAAAACCATATGTCAGTAGTTAAGGGTTAGACTACACTGTAGTTCACTTGGTGGTTTAGTACTCACCTAACGTTACTGAAAAATATATTTCAGACAATTAAAAGGACTGATACTTCAGATGCTCGATGCCAGATATCAGGCCAGAGCTTGAAACAAAAGTATTAGGTTGTCTCTCTGTATTACTGCTCTAGTCTAGTCTAGTCTCTGTATGATTGCTGTAGTCTAGTCCGATTTGTGGGACAATTCAGTCTTGATAAAATCAGTATATTCTTAATCGGCTTGTTTTATCACATTGATGGCTGCTATACCTACATGTTATTCCATTTTTATTGTTTACATTACGAAAACTTGCCCATGCAATATAAAGAGATTTTTTTTTCAGAAGCAAAAACAGCAAATTTCATAGGTAAAATGTGGATATTTTTAATATTACATTGTGCCGAGGCGGTTCTAACAAGTACCCAAAATGTATGTTTTGGATAAAAAATAAGAAAGTTAGGTATACCCCTGCAAACCCCAGTTTTTCTATATAAATGTGGGGTTTAAGGGGGTATTTATTGCACGGACATGTTTGCTTGATGAAAATAAACAATACTGAAATATTCAGTCTTGTACAATTTCGTCATTAATTGACACGCAATGAAACCTTTGTCTATATATACGTGTACATATCGTAATCTCGTAATCAACATACTCATGACATTGTAAATAAATACATGTTTATTGTATGTGCTGCTATTAACATGTTTGTTACAGAATTCCGGACCTAGTATAATTAATGTTACCATGTTACGATATCCTATAGCTATGTGGTGTACTTCAAACACAAATAGACACAGGCTCTACAATGCCTAAAATTGCAATTGTATCAGTGTATTCACATATGAATGAATAAAGCTTGACTTATTCTTTTTTGTATTTATCATAATTATACGAGTACACCAATCCAAAATGTGACCAAGGTAAATACATACCGTGTGTCAGAAAGAACGGATATATAGAATGTGAAGAAATATATGAGGGCAATCCATGTATCTGCGTCGAAGGTCTTCCCAATGTCAATCTGAAAAACAAATACCCGACTGAGATTTACACCAGTTCATGCATATACACGAGGGGCGATCGGAAAGTTCATGTACTAAAGGCTGTAACTTTTTTTTACGGTGATAGACTTCAAAATGAGTTTTTGTAATATAATAACTGGGGACACAATTCCAGTCTATGTGAAAAGTTTGATAGAGAATAGAGATATGCAAGTGCTGTACAAAATGACGACTCCTTCAGTCCCTGGTAATCTATGGATCACTCCAAAAAACTTTGTATCTGAGCGGTGCACGATGCACAAAAGGATCTAAAACACTTTTCAAAATAATATATAAAATAGGCTGTTGTACACGTAACTGATTAGATGCCATTCAATATACATGTAATTTCAACCTCCATATGTTGTGCAGCACCGTTTTGTATGAAGGCACCCTGTACACATTCTTCAAAATGCTATCGCACTGATTTTATATGGAAACGTGATCACAAATAATAGTGTCCATTTTTAGGTTTTGAAGCATTTAAAAAAATCAAACACAAAACAGCTCATTTGAACTCTACCGTGTGTACAGGCCTAATTTCATCTGGGGGTTATAAATTTATAACTTATGATCAAATAATCCTAGTCGAGTACTCTGCATGTTTGCAGCTAACGCAGCATTAGTCATCAATTCATTCTCCAGCTAAAGTCCGGTTTTGACCCCTGAGCCATGACCTGTAGGATGAATCCACTGTAATCGGTAAAGCGCGTAAAAAGTTAGGTTTTTACAAAAAAGTCAGCTACCTTTGCAACAGAGCATCGCAAAAGATATATTTATCTGTTCTCAAATGTATGCAGGCATGGCGCAGTGGATGTGATACTAGAGGTCATGGCTCAGGGGTCAAAACCGGTCTATAGCTCATTTGGTGTCAGTCTTCTACTAATCGTAGGATGCCTAAATACTAGTAAATAGTTCATAAGAAAAATTCTGCTGGCTTCTTCAACTCCTGAGTGTTAATTTGTGGATACAATTGATTTTAATTTTTAATTTGATATATAAACTACAAATTTAAGGTATACGGTAAAAATTACTATGGAGGACTAAATGTACATGTATATCTTCTGCGTGGAAGCGACAAAAGGTCATGGGGGAACACTGCGGTCTTCCGTTCTACTTGCTGTCAGAGGTCAGTGTGTGTGTTCAAGTTAAATTTGTGAAAAACTGAATCGGTCATGGTGTGTGAATTTATCTCTTTTTGAAGAGCCCTGGTGCTGAATTTATCAATCAAGGGTGATTTATTAGTCAGTGAATGTTGTGAACATTGCACAGTGCTTAGAATGAGACCTATTTTGCATTGTTTTCAATGGGAGCCATCCATGGTGGTCTGCAACAATTTAGCCGAGATTCAGTTTTCGGCCGGGTTTACGTTCGAGTCATTATTCTCATAATAGTCAATACACATGCTTTTTCAGGTACCTGCAGGTCGTATGTAACATAACATTAACTACAACCTGTGCATACGAAACGGGTATGACAGCTCCCAGCCATTCAACATGGTTGTCAGTTCCGGTACATACTAATTACCATACAGCGGTTGTCGGCCCTGTACTGTTCTGCTACAGTACATGCTGCCGTTGCTGCCACAACTGGCCATTGTACTGCATACAGTATATGTGTCCCTGTCCTCTGGTCTTCAGTTCTTATGTCACAATACAGTAACCGGCTTGTCCTGGTACCAAGACTTCGGTAATAGCAAGAGTTACCGACTTAGTCATAACCACAGTCTCAATCACCAAGCTTGCGCAGGATGGTCCATCTTGACATGCCCCCGAACTCAAAAAGTTTTATTATTATTATTATTATTTTTTATTATTATCTTTTGCTTCATAAGTCATGTTCACATGCTGTATATACATCTGTTGTAAATGATTTTATTATCACAGTACTGAATACATTTTATCATTATTTTATTATTTAATATCTTTGGAAGTACAAATGTATTGAAAACCAGTATTAAGATGTCTGCGGAGGTATAGATGGTATATAGGATGGACCCTTGTGAGAGGCAATTTGGCGAAAAATGACATTAAATGGCTAAATATAAAGATAATGGCTAGACAAGGCCAGGATCCCTCCGATTAGGGGAAATGTGCGAGGTTTGAAATGTTTCAAACAATATATGAGGGGCGTTGGTTGTCCTTAAACAGATGGTTTAATGAGTTCCAAAGAACAGATAATTTTCATGTTATTTTTTAGTTTTGGAGTGCTCCGTTTTGCCGAGAGTAGGTATGTTCAGGTGCTCAATAAACTATAAGACTTGGACAAAATTTGCAAAACTTTTGCATCCAAGCTCGAGTTAATAAATGGCGAAATGGGTAATATCCACATTTTATTTTAACACTGTGTCTTCTTTATGCTGTGTAAATCTAAAATTATGCTGTTTTGATGATATAAAGCGTTCGTGCTACATCATTGACATTTTTGTACATCTAGCAGAACCATCAACTATGGCTTTGATATCAATGTACAAACAATTGTTAAGATCAATCTTAGTGTCGTCATTTATCTCAAAACATCAATCATGCATTGTTGTGTAAATGTGTTTCGTTATGTTCATTAAAGCTTGAACAGTATGAATTCTTTGCGATTCGAGATTGTACAATTATTCTACCCATTCCGGATCAAGTTCATGAAAATTGCTGCGCATGCGCATATGAATGATTTGAATATTATATACTTAGTATTATCTTGAAGCCAATTTTATTCCTCATCATCTGTAATGCTTTTCATTTTTGATCAAGCACGCGACTGTGACCACTGGAGCGTGAAAGTATATGCATAATTGAAGTCAATGCGGATCAGTTGAAGGTAATCCGAATCATGGACTATATATCACCACAGATGGGTTTATTCTTCAAATTCTTTGCATGTAGTCATACAGTGAGCCTTATGAAATATTCTGAGGACCAAAACATGTGCCTGTTTTGGCGTCATTTTCCCATAGCCATGTTTGCTCAACCCCATCCCCACCGAACACACGATTTTCCATGGGAGATCTGAATAACGTCGGAATAGTATATGGTGCTTGTTAAAAACGCAGATTATTTCATAGTTTACACTTAATTTTATAATATAAATACCTGGAATGTAAAAATATACCTTTAGTTACAAAAATCAAACAATATGTCCTTTGAGAGCATAAAATGACAGTATGCGGTTAAACGTGATTCGGAGTAACTACAATGATACCATTTCAAAGTTTCTAATTAAGGGGATGCCAATTGTCAAAAACTAATACTTGTATAATTTTTACCTGTATAAAGAAAAATGACAATTTTTCTAAGGAGACTGGGCATTCTTGACACATTCTTGTATGAGTCATTCAAACATCGAATACATATTCTTTTATGCCCCAAACCTCAGCTCTAGAGGGCTCAGCAGCACGCTTATCAGCATTGTTCAAGTCACTTCCTGGTTTGATTCCATTGTCATCCGTCTGGCATGCCGGATATATTTTACTAAAAGCTTTCACCGTAAACATGATCTCCAATGTCTTGACTACAATCTGTGAAAGTATTTTGAACAAAAAGTTAATATTTTGGGAGAAATCATACTATTTACTGTATCTGCTGTATAAGGTTTTCAGCATATATGATAAATACAATGTTTTCCCCAAGAAGAAATCATCTCCGAGTGGACAAACTTTCACAGATTGTAGTCTGGCTTTTGGAGATCATGTTTATGGTGGTAGCTTTTAGTAAAACTTATCCAGCATGCCAGACAGATGACAACGGAATCAAACCAGGAAGTAACTTGACCAATGCTGATAAGCGTGCTGCTGAGCCCTCTAGAGCTGGGTTTTTGGGCAACAAATAATCTGTATTCGATGTTTGAATGACTCATACAAGAATGTTTCAAGAATATCCAGTCTCCTTGGAAAAATTGTCATTTTTCTTTATACAGGTAAAATTATACAAGTATTAGATTTTAACAATTGGCATCCCCTTAAATATGTCGTAATATTCGATTTTAAGACGGAATCTTCGTCAAAATGACAGAAAATAATTGGGGAAAATATTAGCAACCAATATTGAAAGATAACTTACATGGTACCTTTCATTTCGGGAAATTCGGTGAGCCGCCGTGTGTAAAAGAAAACTTTTTCCATCGTGTTTCTGTATATGAGCCGGGAACCATTGACGCGAACAAGATGTTGACGTCATTATCCACGATCATTGACCGATGGAATGAAACATAGTTGAATCAAGAGTCAAGTGGCCAAGTTCGTTTTAAAAAAATCTTGTTTTATGTTCTTGTAAAATTCTTTTGAAAATTATTTTGATCCGGATCATCTTCAGATCCGCTATGGCTACAACAAGTGTATGCAGATAAGGATGTTCGCGGCCAAAGAAAAAGAATGCAAACAACTCTTTTTTTGCTTTCAAATATGAAACAAGTAATTTTAAAACAATATTATTTTAAGGTACTGTGCGTGTGTTCGAATTATATGCCTCTGGAGGACACTTCGAAACAACATTAGAGAGAAAAACCACATTTCTTTCGTACGTGTTGATAACGCAATCGTCGAAGATATTATGTCCGATCATTTTCCTTCTTTAATTGCACACCGGTCGGGCGTCAGACTGTATGATAGCTGGGGTCGGAGATTCTTCTGTTGCTTGGCCCACCGGGCTAAAAATTGTGTTTTTCTTTTGCTCCAGATTTTCGGTGATGGTGTTTGGCTTTCCAGGGATCTCCTATCGCGGGGCAGCTTACTGTATCTGTGTGTTCTTGGCGTTTATTGTTTAATGGTTTTTTCCATGATGAAAAAAAAAGGTACAAGTAGGCAAAGATCAGGAAAAGGCGCAATCAGAAAAAGATTCCCACTCCAAAAACCGAGGTGGGAAAAAACCAAACTAACAATCAGGTACTTATACCATGAAACATATAAGTTATAAGAGATACACCACTGACTAAATGTTGTTAACCTTTGCAGAAGCTTAGGGTGAGGTAAGGCGCCTATAAAATCAATTTAAGACCCACCACTCCCGGTAATTTTACATTACTGATCGTTCCTTGACGATACTTCTGTTGTGGTTCTTATTGTTTATGTTTTGGTGTTGACTTTTTGTGCTATTTGGAACTTAAAGCCGGAGAGCAAATTCAGTGGCTCATTTCACAACCCTATCACCTTAGTTGATAAGACGGCCCAGTAAAATCAGAATTAAGCACAGATATACATATTTAGACTAACTTTATTGGTTTTCTATCCGAGTTGTCACAGGCACGCAGCAGAGTTTGCTTAAGTAGCTAGCCGGAGGCTAAACTAATGAATATTTATACTGATATTTTAAAAATATTCTTCATTTACAATAAAATACTTGGACAAAAACATGTATGTCTATAAAGGAATGACGTATTTCAAACAATGCCAGATTCAATGAAAGATTTTATTTGTATCAATCACCATTCAAACAATTAAACTTTAACTATCTGGTCACCCATTGTTTTCAATTCAATGGGCACTAAAACCGAACATTCAGTCGGCAAAATGTTTTCCTTGCCGTGTGTCAATAATTCTTGACAGCATAGTGTTCGAAACGAAACATATTGTATCATTTCTTGACTTCTCTATAGGGAATTTCAACACAATCAACAGAATTTGAAAACCGTGTCAGTCTTTCAAAAAGTAGGCTTAGGATTTCACAGTTATAGATTTTCTTTGACTCAAATCGCTAAATCTCAAACCCATTTGTTTTAGTTGTGGTATAGCGTACCAGTCACTAGCTACATGTATGGACATGTATGGACGCTGTCTCAATTCTATGGGACATTTACCCAAAAGAAGGATGCCATGACATACAAAGTGCTTTAAATATGACCACCCATTTAAGCCACTAAGACTGATACGTTGGATTCAGCTTCCCCAAAAGATTAAAAAGTATCAAACAATTACACCATACATGGAGGGGCAATAGGAGACTCACAAGGGTAGAGCATTTCCAAATTATCATCTCGTTCTGTGGGTCAAGTGCAAGCCTCAGTATTTTTATCACAGAAAGACGTCATTGGTTACCATTTCCTGAGCAGTATAAGAATAAAATTGTAGCGAGTATGTATCATGCGTACGTTTGCCTGTAAGGGTTTGCCTGTAAGGCAGGTCAAATTGGAATGAAGTTGGTTGCATTGAAGTATAGATTTATTAACAATCCTTAGGCATTTGAAAAATTGAATTACCATGTTAGGAAACGTGGAAACGGGCGAAACTTAAGCATACAAAGTCGGAAACTTAGTCCAAAACAATCGTAACATTTATGGGCGAAACGCAATTACATCAAACCTTCTGCATTTGCAAATAGAAAATTATTGTTTACATCATTTAAATTCAGTGAAAGACCTGTTATCATCCACAATGAAATGGAATGGACAAATATTTGTAAATAAACAATATCAATAGTAATTATATTGACCGTGTTAATAACTAAATGCGGAACAGTCAACCACGAAGTGAAGGAACTTAAGTGAACTCGGTGATAAAATCCATAGGGAATTAATTTCATTTAAAAGTATTGTCGTTTTTTTAAACTTAACATATGACGAACTTAAATCAATAGAAAAAGGTATATAACTAAATTCTACTGGCGGATGTGTGATTCGGACACGGAAGAATGTGTCTATCTGTTCTTGTTCGAATCCCACATCCTAATGGAGTTGAGATGATTTATATTTCTTGCTGCTGTTCGTGAGGGAAAATACACTTTTTTCCTTAATGTATATCATTCTGGTTCATTTAGTACACATCAGCTGACGTTTCATATCGTACTGTTGTTGATTACATGAGCGGGGAAGTTCGTTATTACCAACTTCGACACTAATTACGTCTCCCAATTTGGATTGTCTCGCCAGTAGACAATTATACTCATGCTGGTATGATGTAAATTATCAATAATATCACCCAAGTTTGGTCAAGGTTCAGTTGACTTTTATGTGGGGATTGTGCCTTGCCTCTGATAATGCAGTAATACTTTGCAATGCGCGTTCAACTGGGCCAATTTTGAATCAATCATGTATCCAATATACTCGTGCATTTCACCAGTAACCTTACATTACATCAGTATCCATTACAAATATGACTGCAATCTATGTCTCTAGTATATAGAATAAGATTTTTTGAAACAAATGACAATGCCATTGTTATTGCTATCCGTATTTATCGAAAGTGGATTTTCATGTTTATTCTGCTTGCATACGATTTTGCACTATTTTATGGTCATTATGTTATTATGATAAAGTCCTGCTCACACAGAACCTGTGACCGCCCAACGACCGCTTCGCGACATAAACAAGTGACATTGCGGAGAGGTTGCTAAGGTCACGACAAGTATTTCTAGAAGTGGTTTTAGAGAAGAAGATGTTTGAAATTGTGAACGACGGCCGGACGCCAGAGCATGGGTATACTATAAGCTCACCTGTGAACTTTCGGCTCAGGTGAGCTAAAACGTCGTCTCTTACATGTTACAGAAAATATGAAGTCGTCCGTCTCCTGTTTCAATGTTGTGTCTAACCAGAAGCATATAACAAAGTTAAAATCGGTGGTATTTCATCATTTTTAGAATGTGGGTATGTGGCAGAGGGTGTAGATTACTGGGAAATATTATTTGACAAAATTTGTTAAATGTATGCCAGATATAAGCTAATTTGAGCACTGATTACAAGATTTTGGAAACTTTTACTAAGGTCAATTCTTTTTACAAAATTCTCATAAATATAAATGATTCTCGTATTGTATTACTGGCATATTTATAAAATTAATCTTAACAATGGCAAAAAAAAAAACAAAAAAAAAACGCTACAATGACATTTGATGCAACTTTCCCAGGGGTAGCTCCTTCGTACTAACAGATCATGTGAAGCATAACATTACATACAATGTGCATACGAAATGGTTATGACAGCTCCCTGCCATTCAACAATTTTGTTGAAGCTGGCCGTCTGTTCCAGCTTTGTACTGTCCCGCTACGGTACATACTAACCATACAGCGGTTGTCGGCCCTGTACTGTTCTGCTACAGCACATGCTGCCGCTACAACTCGGCGTTGCTATCACAACTAGTACAGTACATGTGCCCCTGCCCTCCAGTCTTCAGTTCTTATGTCGCAATACAGCCACATGCTCGTCCTGGAACCAAGACTTCCGTAATAGCATGTGTTACCGACTTTGTCATAACCACAGTCTCGAACTTGCGCCGGATGGTCCATCATGACATGCCCCAAAAAGTATTTAATAGTTTTATTATCTTTTGCTTCATAAGTCATGTTCCCACGCTGTATATACATGTACATCTGTTGTAAATGATTTTATTATCACAGTACTGAATATATTTTATCATTATCTTATCATTTAATATCTTTGGAAGTATTTAAAACCAGTATTAAGATGTCTGCGGAGGTATAGATGGTAAATAGGATGGACCCTCTAGTGGGCGGCAATTTGACGAAAAATAGCAAAAATGATTAAATGGCTAAATATGAAGATCATGACTAGACAAAGCCAGGATCCCTCCGCTTAGGGGAAATGTGCGGGGTCTGAAATGTTTTAAATAATACAAACTGACACTCAAGTTTAGTCTGGCTTATTAAGGGGCGTTGGTTGTCCTCAAACTGATGGTTTAATGAGTTCCAAAGAACAGATAATTTTCTTGTTATTTTTGTAGTTTTTGAAGTGCTCCGTTGTGCCGAGAGTAGGTATGTTCAGGAGTTCATTAAACTATAAGACTTGGACAAAAATTGCTAAACTTTTGCATCCAAGCTCGAGTTAAAAATGGCGAAGGAATGGGTATTAAATATCCACATTTCATTTTAACAGTGTGTCTTCTTTCTGCTGTATAAATCTAAAATTATGCTGTTTTGAAATTTTGATGATAAGCGTTCGTGCTACATCATTGACATTTTTGTGCATCTAGCAGAACCATCAACTATGGCTTCGATATCGATGTACATACAATAAGATCAATCTTAGTGTCGTTATTTATCTGAAAACATCAATCATGCATTGATGTGCAAATGTGTTTCGTTTCAGAGATGTTACAGTATGAATTCTTTGCGATTCGCGATCGTTTGTAGATAAGGTTGTTTGCTACCAATGAAAAACAATCCAAACAACTGTTTTTTGCTCATCAAATATAAAACAAGTACATGTAATTTTAAAACAATATTATTTTAAGGTAGTGTGCGTGTTTCAAATTATATGCCTCTGGATGAGACCTCTGAACAACATTAGAGAACCACATTTCTTTCGTATTAAACAGCACTCACACATTAGCGTATGAGTGAAACGCGCGCCGGGCGTGTTGAAAAATTGCGAAATTCCACATACGTTAGACACACGTCTGAGACACGTTCGAAACGCATTACGGGTACGTTGTGTACGTTTGGTGTACGTCCGGCGCGCGTCGCTGTATGTCGCTAAAAATCATCGCGCGTTTCATGCGCGTTTGCGATAAAAAAAAAATTTAACATGCTTAAAATTTTTTAGAAGCTCGGCGTGTCCCGGGCGTGTGACTTATACGTTTCGAATAAGTTCCACGCGCGCTACAGGCGCGTTGAATACGCTTTGAACGCGTTTGGCGCACGTTTGAGGCACGCCAGTGTACGCTCCACGCGCGTTCCGATTTTATGAGATATTGCTTCAGTAGCGTGCCCCAAGCGTGTGTGAGGCGCGCGCTGAACGTTCGCTGCGCGTCCATAGCGTGTGCTTAGCGCGACGGTGTCTGGGACGTAAGGCAAACTTACTCTAAAACTTTGAGATTGGCACACGCCTCAGTCGCGCGCTAATGTGTGACTGCTAAAGCGAGTTAAAGGTACCAATTAGTTTTATACGTCCAAAATCTTCAGCGTGTTGACATTTTTCATACGCCCGGCGCGCGTTTGCGTTATACGCTAATGTGTGACTGCTGTTTTAACCTGTGCATCAAAACATTTTCCGTCTTTAATTGCAGGCGTCAAACTATGATGAACTCGACTTAAAGCTATTCATTTTAGTTGGTTGGGGCCGGAGATTCTTCTGTTGCTTGGCCCTACGGGCTTAAAATTGTGTTTTTCTTTTGCTCCAGATTTTCAGTGATGAAGTTTGGCTTTTCAGGGATCTCCTATCGCGGGGCAGCTTACTGTATCTGTGTGTTCTCGTTTCTGATTTATCATGGCGTTTATTATAATCCAATTGTTGGTCTATGATGACTAGCTAGAGATACACCATGAGAACCGAACAACTGACTTAATGTTGTAAATCTTTGCAGAAGCTGAGGGTGAGGTTAGGCGCCTATAAAATCAATTTAAGCCCCCCCCCACCCCCAAGTAATTTTACATTACTGATCGTTCCTTGACACTTCTGTTGTTGTTTATGTTTTGGTGTTGATTTTTGTGCTGTTTGGAAAAAGGTACAAGTAGGCAAAGATCAGGAAAAGGCGCAATCAGAAAAAGATTCCCACTCCAAAAACCGAGGTGGGAAAAAACCAAACTAACAATCAGGTACTTATACCATGAAACATATCGTAAGCCGAATGAGCAGCTATTTTCCCAATAGGTGGCCACTCAGTTACCTTAACTTAACTAAAAATATGAAAACATACATAAGGCGCCAACAGCACAAAAAATTTTAAACACCAAGACATAAAACAAAAAGAACCACTACAGAAGTATCGACTTGGAACGATCAGTAACACAAAGTTACTGGCGGGCTTAAACCGGTTTTACAGGTACCTAACCTCACCCTCAGCTTCTGCAGTGGTTCACAACATTTAGTTAGTTCTTCGGTCCTCCTGGTGAATCTCTAACTAGTCAATGAATCATCAAGAACAAACAAATAAATCATGATAAACATCCCGATGAATCAAAAACCAGGACTCACAGATTGAGTAAGCTGCCCGACGATGGAGATCCCTGGGCGCCGAATAACCTACTAACTCCGGAGCAAAAGAAAAACACCAGTTGGACCCCGGTGGGCCAAGCAACAGACAAGAAGCTCCGGCCCCAACCAACTAAAATGAATAGCTTTAAGTCGGGGCCATCATAGAGTCTGACGCCCGACCCACCGGCGTGCAATTAAAGAAGGCAGCATAGTTATCAACCATGATTGGGTTAAAAACTAAGCATGCAGACTGTCGCATAACATTCAAGTTATAACCTACATGTATACGTCTGTAACGTGATATGATTTTTCCCAACTGAAGAGAAAAATCATTTATTCCTTTAAGTTTCTTTAATTTGTAAACCAAGTCACCATAAAATTCAGGTTCCGAAAGGCCCTCACTTAAAAGTGTCTTTAACCCAACATTATATTTGGAAATCAATTCATAGTGTCTACGATAAAATTTAGAAAAGGTTTTTCGAACAAAGTTTTTCGGAAAGTTTGCAACTTAAAGCCGGAGACCAAGTTCAGTGGCTCATTTCACAACCCACTTAAGATGATAAGACGGCCCAGTAAAATCAGAATTAAGCACAGATATTTAGAATTTGATTGATATACTAACTTTATTGGTTTTCTATCCGAGTTGTCACAGACACGCTGCAGAGTTTGCTTAAGTAACTAACCGGAGGGTAAACTTATTGAATAATAATTCTAATATTTTTAAAATAGTCTTCATTTACAATAAATCCCTTGGACAAAAACATGCATGTCTATAAAGCAATGACGTATTTCAAACAATTCCAGATTCAATGTTAGATTTTATTTGTATCAATTTCAATTATCACCATTCAAAGAATTTAACTTTAACTATCTGGTCATCCATTGTGTTCAATTCTATGGGCGCTAAAATCGAATATTCAGACGGCAAAATATTTTCCTTTGCCGTGTGTCAATAATTCTTAAAAGCACAGTGTTCCAAACGAAAAATATCGAATCATCTCTTGACTTATCCATTGGGAATTTCAACACAATTAAAATAATTTGAAAACCGTGTCAGTCTTTCAAAAAGTAGGCTTAGGATTTCATAGTTATAGATTTTCTTTGACTGAAATCGCTAAATCTCAAATTCATATGTTTTAGTTGTGGTATAGCGTCCCAGTCACTAGCTACATGTATGCCCATGTCGGGACGCTGTCTCAATTCTATGTGGTTTTACCCAAAAGAAGGATGCCATGACATACAAAAAAAGTGCTTCAAATATGACCACCCATGTAAGCCACTAAGACTGATACGTTGGATTCAGCTTCCCCAAAACATTAAAAAGTGTCAAACAATTACACCATACATGGAGGGCCAATAGGAGACTCACAGGGGTAGAAAATTTCCAGATTACCATCTCGGCCTGTGGGGCAAGTGCCAGTCTCGGCATTTCTGATCACAAAAAGAGGTCATTGGTCACCCTTTGCTGAGCAGTACAAGAATAAAATTGTGGCGAGTAGGTATCATGCATACGTTTGCCTCTAAGGCAGGTCAAATTGGAGTGAAGTTACATTGAAGTATTAATTTATAAACAATTCTTAGGCATTTAAAAAATGAATTACCATGTTAGGAAACGTCAAAACGGGTGAAACTTAAGCATACAAAGTCGGAAACTTAGTACACAACAATTGTAATATTTAAAGAGAAAAACATGGGCGAAATGAAATTATATTACATCAAACCTTCTGCATTTGAAAATAGGAAATTATTGTTTACATAATTTAGTTTCAGTGAAATACCTGTTATCATCCACAATGAAATGGACTGACCAAATATTTGTAAATAAACAATACAAATAGTAATATTGACCGTGTTAATAAATAAATGCAGAAAATTCAATCGCGATGTGAAGAAACTTTATTGAAATTGGTGATAAAATACACAAATTGGTGATAAAATCCACTGGGAATTAACAAGTTCTTACGTTAGGACTGCAAATTCTATTAGATTGAGCATACTAATATATTGTCAGGAGACAGTAAAACATATGATGCAGAACAAGACAGTGCTGAATTGTCAACGAAAAATTTGCCTTTATATACCTACAGTGTATATCATCGACTTCCGGTCCATCCAGTTCATATTAGCTGACGTTTCATATCGTACTGTTGCTATTTACATGAGCGGGGAAGTTCGTTATTACCAACTTCGACATTAATTACGTCTCCCAATTTGGATTGTCTCGCCAGTGGACAATTATACTCATGCTGGTATGATGTAAATTATCAATAATATCACCCAAGTTTGGTTAAGGTTCAGTTGACTTTTATGTGGGGATTGTGCCTTGTCTCTGACATACCAATGGTACTTTGAATACGCGTTGAATTGGCCAATTTTGAATCAGTTATGTATCCAATATACATTATGCATCTCACCAGAAACCTTACATTTCATTACTACGTATCCAATACAGATATGACTACAATCTATGTCACAAATCTAGTATCAATAGAATAGGATTGTTGAAACAAATGGCAATCAGATTGCTATTGCTATCTGCATTTATCAAAAGTGGATGTTTATGTTTATTCTGCTTGCAGACTAGTTTGCACTATTTCATGGCCGTTCTGTAATCACGAGGAACAGAGGAGCGGAGCAGCGAACAGAGATGAACTAGATGAGCAAAAAGTTAATCTCACACTTGGTCCTCTATGGAGTAAGATTGTGTACATATATACATATGTACAATAAAATAATGTCTGGGAGAATCTAGCATGAATATGAACAAAGGTGACAATTTGATTGTGATATACATGTAAAATGAAGGTTAATGAACCTATGGTTACTCTGTAATAGATACTTGTAATACATACAAACGTTAAATAATTCATACATACTTAGGAGTGTTGTTAATGGTATTTCTACGAACTTTGATTATTCTTTACTATTTGAAGAATATACTAGTAATATAGTCTATTAAGTCAATGCAAAATTTTACGAATTAAAATAAACATTGCTCCTTAAGATATACTTATTCGCAAATGAAACGCGAAAATAAATAATACAATTGTTTTCTCTTTCTATATCACCAAAATTTATTTAATTGATATAACTATCGATAGTCCCGTTACGTCTGTTTTATACAATTTGAAAATCATGACGTTAAGACTTACGCTTGTCGCGTTGCCGCGAAAAAATAAGTTATCCCCCATTTTCATAGCCAAAGGGTTAGGATACCTTTAATTACCTTCCAAAAAGTTTCCGAATTGATACCAATATTCGAAAGTCATGGGTGAAGCAAAATCAAATCAGAAAACTTTATGCCTTTTTCGACGTTTTTTTTTTTTTTCTTTTTTTTTTTTTTTTTTCTTTTTTTTTCTTGTACGTGACGTCGTTTTCACGTTTTGACGTAAATTGCCATTTTCTATCAAGTGAATAGACGTTCTCGAAATCTTCCAGTGCCATAAGATAGCTGTTGACACACTTAAGAGACATCTACAGATTCGCAATGTGAAAGACCATAGTGTGTCTGTAGTGAACAATAATGACGATCTCCAAACAATAGGCTGACGTCAACAGAAAAAAGCGACCCTTAGGAGTGTTGGCAAGCGGTATTTTCCAAATCTTCTTGTACGATTTCTTTAGCTTAGACATCTGGCCACTACTTCATGCCATCTGTTTTCAAATCGCAATAATCGTAAATGTTTTAGATGCAATTTTGTAATACACACACTAACGTCATTGCAACGCCCTAATAAAACATGCTACAAAAGTCCAATTATGGTTGATCATTGCTCACTGAAAATACACATAAGTTATATCACTGAAAATTCCATCAAAATGATACTTTTCAAGAAAATGGAGTTTTAATATTTTCGCGTTTCTTTTGCGGATAAGTATATTCAGAATCAATTCTAGTCAAATAGTGCACAACCCCCACCAAGAAACACGACCAATGAGATTGGGCTTTCCCGACCTACGAGGGGCCCGCTTCTCAGCGGCGACATTTATGATCTGATTCTCGAATCTACCAAGAGCTATTGGGAAAATATATATTTAGTTTTAGTCTCCTGGGGCTCGTTTCACAAAGCGTTTTAAGACATATCTTATCCTAAGTTTGAACTTAGTACTAATTTCGGTTAAGATATGTCTCATCCTTAAGATGTCCTAGCTTTAGTCATAACAATAGGACACAACTTATGATTGATCTTATTTAATAGTAAACTGAAAATGGCGGACGTGTTTATGTGAGGGCAAAAACAAAATATTACCTAGATCGCCTGGACAGAAGACAACATAGCTTACCAATGAGCCACCAAGTCATGATTTCAATTCATTGGTTCAGTATTGATAAACGCCAAGCGAATACATTTTTAGTTACTTTGTTTGAGTTAATGCATAACGCCCAAGTCAACAGCTACGTTCATGCAGAGACGTTGCCTCCATTTCATGGGACGTTCATATAAAATTAGGATGCCATGGCATCCAAAACGTCCTTCAAATATACTCAGCAAAACTTATAACGCAACATCGGTTTATTTGTTAGGTTATACAAATAAACTTTATTTCCAAATACTAATTTAATAGCCCAACCAAGTGGCCTTCCATATTGCGTTAGAATTTGGTTTGTCCACTACCGCCACTCTTTAAATTTTAGGGGAAATGTAGAACATCAAATCACACTGTAAATGAGTGTGTTTCTGAAAAAGCTTATTTTGAAATATGAGAAGTCAGGATGGAACAGAAACATAGGCAAGGAAATATGAACAATCTTAGGGGAAAAAAACCTGGAATTCTGCGAAACCATCAATCTGCTTCCCTGGTTGACATGAACTATTTCTTATCGATTTGTATTCCTTAAAACATGTCGCAAACGGTTCTTTTGTCTCACAGGAATATATCTCCCAATATTTTATGTCACTTCAGTCTACTATGGGTTGCATTGATGAGGTTTTATTACGCATAATTCTATTGCACTTCTTCATAGACGGTTAGTTCTTTACTTTGCCGAAGTAAAAGTTTGATGAAACATCGGAGTAGTTTCAACATTACGAAAACTTGCCCATGCAATATACAGAAATTTTTTGGATTGTAAAAATCTAAAACTTCATTGGCTTTTTTTAAAACATTTTTCTCATTTTGCTCAAAACATAGATTTTGGGTACACGTTAGAATCGCTTCTAACGAGTACCGACAATCTATGTTTCGGAGCAAAAATAAGAAACAAATATCTACCCCTGCATACCCCAGTTACTATATATTGCACGGACATGTTGTCCTGATGCGTGACACATTCGGTGCAAGCTCGATACCGTCGACAGCTTTTAAAAGCTATTTAAAAAATATACTATTGGCATAAATAAGCAAACTTCAAAAATATAACAATAAAGAAATAACAATACCGCGTGGGTGAATCAAATGATGCTACCTGTGCTGTCGTCCGAGTCATTTGTATATCATTACATGAAAAATGTTTAATTTTACGGAGAATGCATCAGATGTTCTATACAATTAACACGGAAGCTGCCAGAAACTCTCAAGCTTAGGGCGGGAAACCTATAAAGCCTTCCGAAATCCATTACCAAAAGTATCAATTGCATTTCATAAAGTACTGTTATTCCAAATTCCAAAATTGAAGAAAAAAATAATAGTGCCTAATTATACACCCCATATAATCAAAATTGTGCATTTCTCAAAATTTCGGATTTTGTTTTCATTGAGTTTCTGTCAAAGTTTTTAGATAAGGATCTCAGTCTGTTTAATGAAACTGATAATACTTGAATGGCCATGCCAATGAATACACGATTTAAACAGTACGAAACTTTGCTATTTCAATTTCAAGTTATATTCATGGCAATGGTTGGCACAATTCCTTTGAAATTTCCATAATCTTTAAAGGTTACCTACATTTTTTCCATATTCAGTCAAAACTTTAACCCAGTATGGGCAGCGAAAACAGCCAAATAACAAATTTATAGGTACAATGTAAAAGTAGGCATCGCAGATATCAGGATGGCACTTTTTGGGATTTAAATTTGTAAATTATCATTTTCATTTTTCTGCCTGCATGATCAAGAGGTCTTTAACAATTAGATGCCAAGTCTTAGACCGAACATTTTTCTAAAACTTTTGCCTCCAAAAATGTACCTGACACTGGCGTATAAAGCAAATTATTTTCGGACATCTTATTTCATTTTTTTTCTGATGAAAGTGGAATATGCTTAACTTTATGTCAATGGTATATATGCCGAAAAGTAAAATAGGTATTACACACAAATGCTTGAAGAAATAAGTTCAAAAATGATTTGATTTCCGAAATTCCATCCTATATCTAAATTCACGTTTAGTTCATATTTATGCCAAACAAAAACAAACAAACACTTAACTTCGATTCTTTAGTGCACGTGAACTTTTTTGAAACATTAAATAATATACTTATGGGTTGTATGCCAACTGATTTGCAGACACTTTGAGCGACTTTAAAATTTAGCTTGCTGTGAAGGAATTGCAGTTCATGAAGCAATTTATGTGATTTAAAGCCCAGACTAGAAAATGACAGTATCAAATACACTTGTCTACTAAGAGCAAGTCCTTTTTCGGTAATTTGTTACTGTCGCATACGGTGTCGCTTTAAGACCTAAAAGACGACATAATGTAAGAAAACAAGCGGCTAGGGGTGGCCAATATACTGTTAGGGCATGTTCAAAATCATTGCTTTTTTAGATGCAGACAGCCAAACCTTTACCGCAGCTCTCTTTTTTCCCGACGCAATACTGCGATGGGACTTTCACAGCGCACAGAATTCTTTGACCATGTGTACATTTGCCTTTAGGAGATATAGCAAGCGTCGAAGCAGAAGCATAAACATGTGAAACATTTACACATCTTGCTACATGTAGAAAGGACAAGCTTACTTCTGGCTATCGATAAGTAAAGGAAAACCATCGTACGTATACCCCCCATTACCCACTTTTATTTAGAAAAACTGGGGTATGCAGGTGTATACCTGTTTTTCTTATTTTTGCTTCAAAACATAGATTGTGGGTACTCGTTAGATCCGCCTCGCCGTGGCGGTTCTAACGTGTACCCACACTCTATGTTTAAGCAAAAATAAGAAAAAATATAATTTCTTTTCTATTGAAAATTTTCAATTTTTACAACTTGAAAAATCTGTATATTGTTTTCGTAATGCCCACTACAGTTTTCAGAACATGTAAATATTTATCCATATGGTATCAGGGTAATTAATAGTACGATTAGTTTATAACGAAATTCGGCAGCTGGAGATTAAGATACAAGTAGCATCGGTTGATGTCTGCGCTTTAAGACATTACTATTACAAATGTTATTACAAGTCTCCGTTCCTCTGGCCTTGTAATTTAGATGTGTATGTACGATCCCTGGCTTTCCCTGTTTTTCGTTAGGGGTGACTTTAAACTAGTGTTCATTCTTCGTACATGTAGCTACTTAAGTGGCATAAGGTTTGAATTTCGTTATTAAGCGCCCGTTATTTTTAATTGATGAATTAAAGATTCGTTCCTATTGGTAACACGTACTGTACTCGTTCTTATTTAGCAAAAATCATCAAGCAATATACAGAGATTTTTTGAGCTTCAAAAATTGAAAATTTTCAGCTGAAAAATTTTGATATTTTTCTTATTTTTGCTCAAAACATAGAGTGTGGGTTCACGTTAACGAGTACCCACAATCTATGTTATGGAGCAAAAATAAGAAAAATATGTATACCCGTACATACCCCAGTTTTGCTATATAAAAGTGGGGTTCAAGGGGGTATACATTACACGGACATGTTTTCATGATGAATGTTAATGACAGTATTGATATATCCTTATGATACAATAGCTAACTTTATGATGAGTCACCTGGCAAAATCATTTAGTCTACGGATACATTAGCAATACATGTAATATGTTCACAGAATGATATAATTACTGCTTCTATTGTCTTACAATAATAACTGTTACAAGTAAGTTTTATTAAAAAATACCTTGATTCCTTAAAATATCCACATCTAAACATTAAGTATGAAACCCTATAATCTTTTAAAAAATACATGGATGAGCATACATGTATGTGGCAATATTTCTAGAGAAAATATTACAAAACCAACTTTGCCATTTTAAACGTTATACTTACTAAATATTTTCTTGATTAAAAAGTGTTAAAAGTGTGTGATTCAAGGGAAATTTTACTAACCAATGAAATATGTTCGAGAAATACTTTAGATAATATCACATATGATTTTGTATGGTATTTTAGATAATCTGTATTTTGTTTACGTTTTATAAGTCTATTATGACGTTAAATAAATAAAATGCATTACTATATAGTTTTAACTTTGAGTTTATATTGATATATTTGAAAAAAGAAAAAAATACAGTTTTATGTATATTATATTTCTAAAATCACGAAGAATTTTGAGCGATATCAGAGTTCTAAACGTTTCGCGTGCTGTCCCCAAAGAATTCTCATTCCGCTTAGCAATATTTTATCCTTCATATTACGTATCAAAAACATCTGAACATATCATCCTCAATTAAGTTATCGTTGGTTTATTGCTAGAGTCTGCTTACCAACTGTCAGCGATGCATCAAAGAATGAATAAAATATGAGGGAAAAACTACGAGAAACTAACAACACAAACATACCTTCATGGTTCAAAGTCCTATAACAACTTGCCAATAGAAATGCTAACTCGGTTCGCTGATAGAGAAATAAACTTGCGAAACGCTTGCTGTGAGTGAAATATCTGTGAAAACATCAATCTCCCTCGTGGGATTGCGCTAAGAACTGAAGCCGTTCTAACCAGTGTCTTAATGTATCGAACATTATTGCTCCAATACTTAGAGGAATTTGTCAAAAACGCAAAGCTGTGGGTATTCTGCAAGCCAGCTGTAGACATATCGGAACCATTGCATGACAAAACCAGTATTTTGATATCTGCAAAAGCAAACATATTAACCTCTCAGGGTTATAATACTTATTCAGATACACATTTTCGCATACATGATCAAGTGTACGCAGTGTTGTCCGAGTATGCAATACGAGCATAGGATAGTTATGTTCAGAGAATTCTGCAGGTAAATTAGTCATTTTGCACCATGTCAGGAAAACCTTATCTTTGGGATTTACTAAATGTATATGTATAATCTAACAACAAAGAAAATAAAAGAAGAATATTTTTTTATCCACTTCGCAAGCAAATCGACGCTAATCGTGCCCATCTCTACCGAGATATTTTGCGCCTCGGAAAACAATGCCATGAGTCATGACGCGGGTCATTTAATTGGTCACGCTGTCAGTCCAAACGAAATTCGTGGTACTACCAACATGACCAAGTTCAGATCAACGAATAATTTTGCGACCCGTGCAAAAGCATTTAAGATAAAAAAGGGTTTCGTATCAAAGATTGTCTATATTTCACATTTATATCTAACGTTTACATGTACGTAAATGTATCTCTTTAGACTCGGATCCAAAATAAACGGTTTTATTGGATCCGAGCTGAAGAGTTATCAGGTTTTAAGATTACAAAATAAATAATGAAAATCAATCAGTTTTGCATTCCTGAAGGTTCATTCACTTTTATGTAGTCATATGGGAGAAAACCAAGCTGTCAGGGCATAAGGAGGACATACACTATAAAGTGTAACGCACTTTAAAAGGGTTTTGTTATGTTGATATCATTTGGTTCAACTGTACAGGGGCTAGTAACTCGAAGGCATCTTAAGTTCCCCTACTTGCGACATACCTACGATGGTCTTAAGTTCCCCTACTTGCGACATACCTACGATGGTCTTAAGATGACTACCCTGATATTTACGTTCTTGCTATCCTAAGTTAGTCTAAGCTATCGTATTTTTTAAAATATGAGGTGCCACTTAAGACGACGCTATGGCGGACTTAAGTTGACTGTAAAGTTACGATATTGTTAAGTAGTCACCGTAACTTAAGGGTTATTTTCAGTTATTCACCATAATCCCTAAGAGATACTGAAGTTGGTCGTAAGTGGATCTTAAGCTTAAAATGACTTTGAGTTACCAACTCCAGGTCTTTTCGCAAACACGATAGTGACATGAAGGGAGAAAAACTGTTATAGATAGGGGAAACAGGTTATGCTGTTTCATGTATATATATACATATGATCGATGAAATAACAGAGAAGAAGTTATTGACATCTACCTAGTATTAAAGATTCATTACGGATTTGTCTATCCTGGTTACATGTATATTTATATCATTGTTTTTACAGCATATACTTTATTATTTTTATATAGCACATGATTTGAAACTTATCTCCTAGCACATGATTTAGAAAACGAAAAAACAAAAACAACAACAAAAAAACCGGTCCAGTCTCCGAGCGCCTGTGATCTCCACAACAATGCCGGTGGGGGGGGGGGGGGGGGGTCGGGCATTTACATTAATTATGATTATGTGGTTTATTCAAGAATGACATTTCTTCATCAAAGTGGATGTTTCATATTATCATAATGCAAGAACTAATTTTTCCTAGCGACTGTATAAGGAGAGGAGAGACTTACGTGCATATTTTTAAAGAAAGTATCATCAGCTTGTCCTTGTCTTCTCATCTTTTTTTCAACTACGATTGACAATATAACTGATCTCAAACAAACAAAATAGATTAAAAATAAGAGCTGTCGCAGTACAGCGTAGCTCGCCTGACTTGTGCTTTGCCACTAAATTTGTTAAAATCTATGACCCGTGACCTTGACCTTGCCTGTAGATGCATTTTGTATTGGGAGCTATTTGCATAAATAAGCTAACAATGAACACATTGATCACAAAGTCACTGGAATATAGGTTAAGGTCAGTAGGTCAATGTGGGTGCCGAGTCGGGACATCGAGGAGAAGCCATATGCAAGGTTTGATGTTTGTAGGCTTTATAGTTTATGAGATATTAAGGGTTGGCTTAAAAAATGACAAAGTCACTAGAGCACGAAATATAGGTCAAGGTTACTAGGTCAATGTGGGTGCAGAGTCGGGACATCAAGGAGAAGCCATATGCAAGGTTTGATGGTTGTAGGCTTTATAGTTGATGAGATATTAAGGGCTGGCTTTAAAAATGACAAAGACACTAGCGCGCGAAATATAGGTCAAGGTCACTAGATCAATGTGGGTGCAAAGTCGGGTCATCGAGGAGAAGCCATATGCAAGGTTTGATGGTTGTAGGCTTTATAATTGATGAGATATTAAGGGTTGGCTTAAAATGACAAAGTCACTAGAGCACGAAATATAGGTCAAGGTCACTAGGTGAATAAGGGTGCCGAGTCGGGACATCGATGAGAAGTCATATGCAAGGTTTGATGGTTGTAGGCTTTATAGTTGCTGAGATATTAAGAGTTGGCTTTAAAAATGACAAAAAGGTACAAGTAGGCAAAGATCAGGAAAAGGCGCAATCAGAAAAAGATTCCCACTCCAAAAACCGAGGTGGGAAAAAACCAAACCAACAATCAGGCACCCATACCATGAAACACACCGCAAGCCGAATGAGCAGCTATTTTCCCAATAGGTGGCCACTCAGTTACCTTTACTTAACTAAAAATATGAAAACATACATAAGGCGCCAACAGCACAAAAAATTTTTCAAACACCAAGACATAAAACGAAAAGAACCACCACAAAAGTCACTAGAGGACGAAATATAGGTCAAGGTCACAAGATCAATGTGGGTGCAGTCGGGACATCGAGGAGAAGCCATATGCAAGGTTTGAGGGCTGTAGGCTTTATAGTTGATGAGATATTAAGGGTTGGCTTTAAAAATGACAAAGTCACTGGAGCGTGAAATATAGGTCAATGTCAGTAGGTCAATGTGGGTGCCGAGTCGGGACATCGAGGAGAAGCCATATGCAAGGTTTGATGGTTGTAGGCTTTATAGTTGATGAGATATTAAGGGTTGGCTTCAAAAATGACAAAGTCACTGGAGCATGAAATATAGGTCAAGGTCAGTAGGTCAATGTGGGTCCGTGTCGGGATATCGAGGAGAAGCCTTATGTAAGGTTTGACAGTTCTAGGCTTTACAGTTGATGAGAAACTAACACAGCATCTGAGCATTGTACAAAGGTGTTCTAGATATTGACCTCTAGCCCCGCTCCCAGGCACCACCCCACGGGTTCCTTCACAATAAATCACAGAGGACCTTCATATGCAGCAATGTTCCAAATATGAATGATTTCTGGTCAGTGACTATCAAGATATAACAATTTTTAAAACTTTAACCGAAAGTGTGACGCGGACGCGGACGTACACGTAAACGTAAACTGACAACAAAAGCTCTGTGCACTTCGTGCAGGCGAGCTAATGAAACCGAAAATAATAATAATGAATTAAAATTATATACGAAAATAATTAAGTGGGGTTCGAACCTGCAACACGAAAACTTAAGTGACACATTACAGATGTAGTCGGTCTAGCACTCTGCCACTGCGTTAAGCCGATAACGACGAAAGTCATTGTTAAAAGAACAATTTAACGAACCTGGATTACCTATTACAACAACAGGCAATGTTCAATTATCGTTACATTCTCTGGCGTCACTATCATGTTGATATCCATGCTGTATACTATTGATCCCGGACGATCGTGGTAGACTTTCGACACAGATTTACCGTTATAAAAACTCGACTGTTCCTATTGGTCAAATACTTTCATTTCATTATAACGTTAATCTATGACTAAGTCTACTAGCCTTATTATCATGCATCTATGAATTGACTGTAAATGGGACAATGCACGTCAATAAACAATGCTATAAATCGTTCATACATATCCGTTATAAACAAAAAAAACATCGAGTCTCCCGCGTTTTAGGGTTTACAGGTATGATGTATTTACTGTAAACTTTCAGATATTATTGCCTATTTCAATGTGCAACGCTATCCCAAGTTTTAGCGTACGCCTGTACAGATTGCATTTATTTACATGTTCGTGCGAAAAATTGTATAGCCTTATTACCATGCATCTTTGAATTATCAGTAAGATTATGTATGACATATTTAATAGACCCCGGACGATCATAATACCATTTTTCGCACGAACAGGTAATAACGGCAATCAGTAGAGGCGAACTGTAAAACTTGGGATAGCGATCACATTGAACAAGCAATATTATTTTATACTTTTCAGTGAAAACCAATGTATCACGGCCACCAATCCAGCTCTTTTATAGCAAAATGCAATGATAATAAATTAATTTGTGGTACTTCACTCTATGCAGCTGCGGGATTCAAAACGTGTAAGTGACTTCGTGTTCTCTTGTTGTACACCTTTCAAAAATCAGAAAATGACATGATGTGGATAATTCATCTAGCTTCTTCTACCTCCAGCCGATCCGCAGAAAACGTAGCCTGTGGTTTGGAATCACTTTTGATGTGGGTGCAACACATGCGTTTTAGGTTGTATGCTACATTTTCAACACAAACAAGCTGCATAACTTCGTTTTCCAACTTACGGTTAGCAAAGCGTCCATTTTATTCCGAAGATTTTATTTTGACTAATGATGAATATATGTGATCATAAACGTCAATTATATACATGTACCTGTGATTGGAAAATAATCAATATGCTATGAAGTAGTGTTATAAGCGATGAAGAAATGAGACTAGCTATGAAGAAAACTTGATATACTATGAGCAAGATCAGTCCAGTTATTTATCAAGAAATATTTACATTTTTATTGCAATCGCCCTAGATGAAAGTATCTTTCTTAATGTTCTTCATTTCCCAATGAAAAAACATCAAGTCACGTGATCTAGAGGCAACGCCTATTGGCGGGGCGACGTCAAAACTCATCCAGTGACGTTGTTTGTTTACTCTTGTTGTCGTGACGTTGGTCGCGTATCGCCATGACGTTAAGCGACAAATTGACGTTTTTGCGGTTCCAAAATTACGTCAAGTCGGATTTAATGTCAAATAACATGAAAATGAGCGGTGATATGTGCAATTAAAAATCTGATACTTTTTTAAAATTGATAATATAAAATGTAAATGTAAGTATTGAAATTCAGATTTTAGCTTTCACTGGATGATGAAAAACATTAGCTGTTTTAATGTCTCCGAGAAGCCCTTCGGGATTCACTGACATTAAAACAGCCTAATGTTTTTCATCATCCATTGAAAGCTAAAATCTGAATTTCAATCCTTAAATAAATTTCATTTTTCTGATGTTCATGGAGCTATGAACAACAGTGGGTCGCGTGCAAAGTGAGTGAACCCCGAAGGGTTCATGTAAGCATTGCTAGTGACATACTGTGGTTCATAGCTCCATGGACATCAGAAAAATTACATGTAAACTCATTTCTTATATTTACATTCATTTCTCTCTATCGCTTGTTGAAAAATTATCAAGGCGATAGCAAAAAGAGAATTTACACACAGTGTGTGTTGAAGCAGCGGAACGGCGTCGCCGACGCCATGACGTTACAACGTTCAACGTCGTCGACGACGCCATGACGTTACAACGTTCAATCACATTGATAGAGTCATGTTTTTTCATGACGTCAAGTTTGATCATGTGACGTCGCGTGACACGATGTTGTTCGTGAAACTATGAATCGCATTTCAATTCTATAGTTTCATTTAAGGCCTTGCATCAGAAATGTAAATATACGAGGGGTGATCGGAAAGTACGTATAAAATGTTCTCATTTCTTTAGTTTTCATCATTTCGAGATAAAATTTCATCAAAGTATGCAGCAATATATATGCAGTTATTCCATTGCAACAACGCATGCATAATACGCACTCGTGCGTTGCAGCTGTTGTTATGGAAACACCGCCTAACGTTATGCGGCGCAGCGTAACGTCGAAGCTTTATTCTTTCAAAATACTTCTTAGTTCAAAGTATTGTCACACCCGTTTTGATTGCGTATGTCCAGATTTTATTTAATACTTATAAACTACAAGGTGCACGGCTTATGTCTGTAAAGTTACGAGGATTTTTTATCGAATGGATTTGTCTCTAGGGTCTTGCAAATACCGACCCTGTCAAATAGACAAATTAAACTGTTAAGCTTTTCGACAATGTTGCATTTTCACGAAGTCATTTTTTAAAAGTATATAGGGATTTACTGCAATGTCGAAACATTTTTATTCTTGACATGGTCTCTACTAGATATAGTTTATGCCAGTCTTTTTATCATTTCGTTAAACTTCGGCCAGAAAACAAGGTATTGAATTTAACTTAACAAAACGAGATGGAAGTTCTAGCATATTTTACGCTAACCTGTTGAATTCAATTTCACCTTATTAGTAGATAAAGCACCAAAATGCCGTCTATGTTTTCGAAAAATGGTCAACCAATGTTAGAAAATTATTTTTCATGAAAAACATGTCGACCAACTTTCCCAAACCCCAAAATACACTGACAAAGTCAACCCAGGGGTACAGGTGCGCCGGGTCACGTGAGGTGACGTCATTACGCTGTCTCGTGCATGAACGTCTGACGTCATTGTTTTAAAATAACAGTGGCATTCAATTACAAAAGGATCCATGTTTATTCGTACAAAATTTCATATCAATCGGTTGACGCAAACTTATTTTACAGCATTTTTATACGTTCTTTCCGATCACCCCTCGTAATTTACTCAGCGTCAATGAAAAGTTACCACCACTAAAATTTCTTTCACAAAATTAAATTTCATTCATGATTCTGGTCAATCGCAAATTGATTTAGTGACATTAAACAGTTCCACTAGACATGGGGCTATGGTGCACGTTTTGTACGTGCAATTTGTGATTTTCGGAATTTGTGAGAACTAGAAAGCGATATTTTCACAAGTCGCCATGTCTTCTCACGCCTCTAGCACCCTCATTGTAAACGCCACCAAATTGGTTTAAATTTTTAATTGGCTTGTGAAATAGAGGACTTTACTTTTAGGAAGTACTCAAATTTTGCATTTCTCCATACATTTCAATGGAAGCTTCTGACATGTGTCAAGGAGTACGTATAATCTATACGGCAGTGATGAGTAACGGTTTCGATAGCCATGATGAACGACACTCTATGTCATAAAACTGAATGCTGAAGTATCAGTAGATATCTATTCAGAATGAATCAAACATTGCCATGTATTAATTGAACCCGATTTACTGGTAACTTTTCATTGACGCTGAGTATACACTTGGCAAAAATGCCAACGCACTACTTTTAAAATTTGAATAACTTCACTTTCGTCAAAGATTTGACTTTGAAATTTGGTACACGATTGTCCCTTTCACATTTACACACACCTATTAGGTTATTTCACACAATTTTTCTCTCGGAATCGTAAAATAAGGAAATAATGAAAAACATGTTTTCTGCACGTGCTCCTTGTGGTGTGTAGTTTTTCTCATTCTGAAGCTTGTATTGGAAGCCTGGTTATGTATCGAATGGAAGTCAATAAAAATGGTTCGTCTATCTGTTGAACAAATGGCTAATGCGATCGGTTTAGTTCAGGGGGTTACGTCTTTTACGCAGGTACGTTTAAAGCCAATGCAATATGGAAGTCTTACTTTCGTCGTTTTTTCTTTCTTAAACACAACCATTTGGTATTTTTTCGACTTTGAAAGGCAACCATTTTGTCAGAAACGGAAATTCGTTTTCACTTTCAGCCTGTCCGTCCGTCCGTTCACTCGTACAAAGACTCAGTTATAGCCCATAAAAGTGTTTTGTAATTTATGCAAATCCTCCAACCCGTCGCCAGATAGAGCAAGTGATGGTTGCTGAGTGGACTAACATTCCACAAAATGCAAAAAAGAAATCACATCCTATCTATGCGACAGCGCTTTTAGCAGTGGTACGAGCTAATGGGGGCACACTAGATATGATTTTGTTTAGATGAATTGAACTGAGAGATTCGAAGTTCAGCTTACATGCCCTTTTAGGAAACTCACTTAAGCAGTGGATTTCAATTATTGATAAAATTCTCACTATCACACAACAAAATTGTTCTGTAAATCATTTTTATAACGTTATGTACGATTTCCCCTTACATTACACTACCGTTGTTATCAATACGTTTTTCCAGACTTTTCGTATCATGGGTGTACTAACTAAAAGCTCAATAAATTTCGATAGAAATCACCGATCGCAAAGAACTTTCACCACATTGTTTCAAAATGATGTATCTTATCATGCAGCGAATTTTAACATTTTCGGTCGATTCATTTCTGAAATATTCTTAAAAACCTTACTAGGTGCGTTGGGAATTTGGTTAAGTATATAATGAAATGCACTGGTCAGCCTTATATTGTCAAGAGGCGTATTTAATGGCCTCCTCAGCTTATTTGGCAATTAAGCAAAGCTGGTAAATGTCTTTTTGCTTTGTGGTATAGTAAGTATTCATAGCACATAATTAGACCGCTGTACTTTCTCTAGCCTAGAAAATGGGGCAAAAGTGGGGCTATGGTGCACGTGATGCAATTTGTGTGAGAACTAGAAAGCGATATTTTTCACATATTAGAGAGGTTGAGAAAATAAACTTGTAACGTGTACGTGTACTTGTAGCTTTATTTACCCGTACACGATCGTTTTGAGTGTAAAATCGTTTGAGAAAATCGAACGTGTACGTGTAGATTTCATAAAGTATATACAGCTGAATTTTTTATTGTTTATACATGTGTTGATATATGAAAGTAAATATGGATGATTTATTGTTAACCGGACTTTTAGACAACGATGATGAGTTAATTTTATTGTCACAAGTTTGTTCCGGCTCCGATGTGCCCTCTTTTGAAAAGGGTTTCGACCTAGACACCTACACGGAAGAGCAATCCAAAGCAAGTTTTAGGTTTTTCAGAAAGTACATACCTACATACATATATGGTCACATGTACGTCGATTCGCCTTTGGTCAGATATACTTCGGTTGCACGTGCAAAACGATTTGGCAACGCTTCATCGAACTTCGATGGAAACATATAAAGAAAACTTACAAGTCGCAAATTTATTTCATTCACAGCCTAACTGATTCTCAACGTGTAGCGAGTATTTTGAACTTGTAATAAATGACGAAGTTTGGGGATAAAACTGTTCTACACGTACACGTACAAGTTACAAGTTCATTTTCTCAACCTCTCTATTATCTGAATACGAACGGCTACAAGTTCTCCATAATGACAGATATTCAGTTCCGCCAATGCTGTGATAGGTCTCTCCACACCCAGGTCTATCACATACACAATGTGGCTTATATGTACTCTGCAGTTCGGTATGAGAACTGAAAAGGAAACCCACGATCTGTGCTGTGGTGATATTGACTTGAAGCAAGACGATGATGGCTCAGAGTACATTGTGTACACACAAGAACGACAAACCAAAACGCGAACAGGATCAAACCCTAGAGATGTGCGTAAAACTAAACCACGGGCATATGTTGTTCCAGAAGAACCTGTGGCTGTGTATAAGAAATTTAGAAGTGTCCGTCCTGTTGAAACCCTGGATCCTGACAGTCCATTTTCCTGTCAATAATCTATTCTCATAAGCCTGGTAAACCTTGGTTCAATAAAACACCAACAGGAATCAACAAAATCTATTCCATCATGAATGATATGAAGGCAGGAGCTGGACTTGAAAAATCTGACAAGCATCTCACTCTTTACAGGTGAAAATCATTTTCCACTTTCTTGGAACTATCTGTATTTTATTGTGTTCTTTATCAGGTTTCAAATTAATGCATGGCCAGCTGAATCAAGTATATACATGTATTCAAAATGATGATTGCTGATAATAGCACAGCAAAACACCATTTTGTATCAACCAGCCAATACATTTGTTCCCTTTTCACCAACATGATAATAAAAATAATAATTTTAAACAAACTGAGTGAATAACTGAGGCTTTGTGTGAGAAAACCAACAATTTGGGTTTCCGACCAGGTCCGACACAAACCAGACTGTACAGCCACAGAAAATAGCTAGAGGTTTGAAATGTCAGACTTAGAAAGAAAAGGAATTGAACTATCCCTGGAGCTAAAACAAAGGCGCTGATCAGCAGTTACTGCGCAGCTGATTTGCGCCTTTGTTTTCGCATATTCAAATTGTTGGGTTTCTATTGCAGAGGCTGAATTTAATATCACTTTAATCTCTTGTTTATGTTTTTATTTGAAGCTTAACATCCTATTCAAAAGTTTTTCCGTCATATTGAGACGAAGCCACCACTACCACTGACTACCGTACTAAGTTATAAACCAGTACTTCAGAGAGCTTACGGTGTCTTGTTCAAAGTCACTACACAGTGCTTGTGGGGCTCAAGCCCAGGGCCACTAGCACTGGAGTCAGATACTCTACCACTGAGCCACCTCGCTCCCTTATTTTATTTTTTTTTTGACAAAAACTCTTCTTAGAAAAGAAAGTGTTCAATTGGGCTAGTTTTATTTTATTTTTTCTCCTTTTGCATCGTAAGAAAGCACTTGGTACAAAAACTGACAGATGAGGGACTATCCCCAGATCAAATCATCCAAGTATCGGGGCATGGAAAGTACAGCCGCTAAAATTAGACTTTGTTGTGCCACTTATGAATGGTACAAGTGTACTGTAGACAAGAAAACAGATATATTTAATTGAGATGCTCATTGATTGGTCAAAAAAAGTGTGGATTAACCAGATGTAAACTAAAATTATACAATATGGTTTAATTTTCGTTATCTGATTTCATCATAGTTTTGTCTCCATAGGCTCTGTACTATGCTTATAGAAGTAAAGATAATTATGTTATAATCCGGCCACCATCTTGAACGCCATCTTGAAAATACAAAATCGCTTAATGATGCAAAGGTGGCATCACTCGGATACTTCTAAGGCAATGTCTACTGAACATGATTCAGTAAAGAAAAAAACTTTAGAACTCAACTCCAAGTCAAATTTGTTTTCTGACGTAGTAACAATACCAATTTGTATGACTACATAGAATCACAAACAAATATCAATGCCCCTTAGGGACTTGACCTGTACATAAGTTATCTCAAGCCATATGGTGCAGTAACACCAAGCACAATAAGCAGGTGGATAAGGTAAGATTTGAGTTTAGCAGGTAATGATGTGACTTAGTTTAAGAGTCACAGCGTACGGTGTAAGGAGTGCATCGGCTTATAAGGCAATGTTGTGCCATGTTCTGTATTATGAAGGTTGTTGGTTGGTCAAAAGCAAAGACGTTTGCTGATTATTATGAAAATGCTGTGTTGTTGTAGATTTAATGTAGTATAAAGAATTATTATTTTTTATATTTTATTTTTGTTTCTTACACTGAAAACTTTTGGTTCTTGCTTTGAAGTCTCAAAGGACACTGTAGATGTGGTATGGCGTACATGTAATAAATCCCCCAACCAAACAAGACTTACCTTAAGTTGATATTTGCTTGTGATTCTATGTAGTCATACTAACACACCGGAGGGCTCATAACCTACCCTTTAAAGCCCTCCCACTATTAATGTATGTGATATGTTAAAGAACTTTAAAGCATCAGAGTTGCAGAAAATGTTTTTAGTTGATTTTCGTTAATGTAAAACAAAATTCTTATGTCCGTTTCTGTTGTTGTTACACTGATAATCAATGTCACGGTTAGTGCACATCTCATATGAGCCCCCGGTGTGTTAGTATGACTACATCGAACCACAACCAAACATCAACTCAAGTCTTGTTTGTTTGGGGTATTATGCCAAACAGTCGAGACGCATTGCTGCTTACAGGAAAATCCTGTTAGATAAAGCTTGAGACACAATATAGTCAGACGAAAAGTCGCCGTTGTTTCACGATACTCTAGGTACACCCATTCTTTTGCCAGAAATAATCGACCCTTCTGAGAATTCCAACGCAAAACGGTACATGTGTGAATCGTATTATCAAAACGTTCAGTTCGTCTTTTCATTTACCTCAGAATGTGCACCTTTTTGTTGTAAATTAATTAACCGAACGCAAAAAGAGACAGAAATTGCAGTGTAATTTAGCACAAAATCTGATGGACCGATTTTGGTCGACCTTTTAATGCCAACAGAATCTTATCTTTTGCCTCAAATTATATTACTTAACCATCTGGTTGTTAATTCCGCATTACCTACAACATATAATCGAGGATCTCTCATATGTTTTTCGGATTGATATTGAAGACTATACGTCTATGCTAATTTCATGCTTCATTCTGCAAAGAGGTATTAATTGGGCCGCATCGTCGCAAAACAAACAACAACTGACCTCGCTTATTGCTGTCTACACTGTGTGAGTACAAGTTTTGTCATTTCTGTTCCGTTGAAAATATAGTGTTAGGAACATTGCGCATATAAACATAACTAAGGCATAGCGAATGCTCAGAGTGGTCCATTCTTCGCTACATGACCATTAACATTTTGTTGGAGGTGTTAGAAAACATGTTACGGTCCAAATTATGTTTCTTGCCAGTATTTGCCATACTTGAGGGTAGAAAAAAGTAAGGTAACACCTACATTCCATGAATCTTTCAATTGTTGTTCAATGTTTTGAAAAACAAATCATTTCTATTATGTTTTGCAATATTTACCAGACAGTAACGTCATGTGAACTAGGTAACACCGACGCGTCTCATTTTCCAAGAAATATTTTTAAATATAGATATATTTTCAATCCTTAGTGTACTCAGCGAGCTTTTATACGCAGAGTTCGTCACAAACTCGGGAAGCTGCTACCATACTTATATGGAGGGAGGGGTTACCAAAATCCATATCAACTGGTAAACACAAAACAAACCAGGTTGCCGCCCATCAATAACAAGAAGCGCATGTGTCTGCATGTAAAATGTCAATTGTGTGTGTTTTTAAGTTGCGGCTTAGCGTTCCAGTTAACAGCTATGGTCATGTCGAGACCAGCCTCCATTTTATGGGACTTCTAAACAACATATAGATGTCATGACACTCAAACTGTGTTCAAACAAATACCGTCATCACCCGGGTAAACAAAAATGCGTATATGTATAGAAAGTTTGACACGAACCGCTTTTCCCAGGCAGTTTATAAATATTTGCCCTCAAAATTTACAAAATATACACTCGGTGAAAATGTTTTGGACCACCAACATTTTTTTTAAATATTGCCGAGTCATTTAGCATTCAAACACAAAATGACTAACAACACTTGAATCCTGATCAGAATAAATAAGAATTTAATTCCGAAGTGTCATTGAGTTGTTGTCAGCAACATCTAAACTATACAGGGGGCCTAAAAAGAAACCCAAAAGGCCATTATGTGTGTAACCACCATTTGTATGACCGCCATAACGGTCCATGTTCTTTGATGGGTTCAGAAGAGACCAGGAAAGTGTTTGCGAAAGTTTGGCCTTCAACACGCAGTTTTCGATAAAACAAAAAATATGGTATAGCGTTTTAAACACGTCAGTATATGTTAAAAACTAAGATTATTTGAGAAATTTTAAACTGTATCTGGTCCAAAACTGTTTTATTGAGTATATAAGAAAACTTCTGCAGTTGTCCATTTCCTGCCATTGACACAAACAAGAAGAGTTGTCAATTTATTTCTGAATATTGCTTGGTTAAATTCATAACTGAACTTAGCTGTAACCTGATTAACCCATTTATGGGTGTGAACCAGTCCAGGAGTAGAGGTTTTTGAAAATTGACAACCCTTGATTTGAAGGTATGGTCAATCAAATTTATCTACCTGAGCTACAGATGAACAAAGCCAATACCTCAGATACCGAAACCCCCTTTTTAGTTTTACATCTTTCTGTTTAAATGGATTTGTTTCTTCTAAAATTTATGATAAGCGCGATGACTTTGATTTTGATACAGTAAATTTTCCGTTTTTGGATGGTGATGTTCCTCGTCGTGCTTCTTATATATTTCGCAACTTATTAGGTTTGCTAGAGTCTGCAACCATGTTTCGGACTTCAACGCTTGAAATAAATGTTTAACGGCAAAACTTCTCCAACAGGGCTTTCGGTATTATAAACTTCGAAAAACATTTTCTTAATTTTATCCTAGACACTATGAATTGAATTCCAAATATAATGTTTGGTTAAAGACGCTTTTACGTGAGGGTCTTTCGGCACCAGAATTTTATGGTGACTTCGTTTACAAACTTAAGACATTTATAGGAAGGAATGATTTTTCTTTTCAGTACAGAAAAATCTTTACACGTTACAGACGTATATGTTATAACTTGAATGTAATGCGACAGTCTGCATGCTTATGTTTTAACCCAATCATGGTTGATAACTATGCTGCCTTCTTTAATTGCACGACGGTGGGTCTGGCGTCAGACTCTATGATGGCCCCGACTTAAAGTCATTTATTTTAGTTGGTTGGGGCCAGAGCTTCTTGTATGTTGCTTGGCCAACCGGTGTTCAACTGGTGTTTTTGCTCCAGGTTTCAGTAAGTTATTCTTCGTCCAGGGATCTCCATCGTCGGACAGCTTACTGAATCTGTTTAGTCCTCGTTTTTTTTTTTTTTTTTTTTTTTTTTTTTTTTTTTTTTTTGTTCATTATGATGGTTATCATAATTCATTTGTTTGTCCTTGATGATTCATTGACTAGTTAGAGATTCACCACGAGGACCGAAGAACTAACTTAATGTTATGAACAAATGCAGAAGCTGAAGGTGAGGTTATGGCCATGTAAAATCGATTTAAGCCCGCCAGTTATTGTATATTACTGATCGTTCCATGGCGATACTTCTATGGGAGTTCTTATTGTTTCGTGTCTTGGTGTTGTTTTTTTTGTGCTGTTAGCACCGTATGTGTGTTTCATATTTTTAGTTAAGTCTTGGTGGCTGAGTGGCCACCCATCGGGAAAATAGCTGCCCATTGGGCATACGATATATTTTCTTAGTATAAGTACCTGATTGTTAATTTAGTTTTTTCCCACCTCGGTTTTTGGAGTGGGAATTTCTTTCTGATTGCGCCATCTTTCCTGATCGTTGCCTCGTTTTACCTTTAGTCAAACCACCTATGCATATATAAGCTAAGCTGTCTGCACGCGTGATGATATTTTAAGATTCATTGCATATTCGACGTTTTGGTTTGAGGGCATGTATTTGGTATTGATAATGCCTGCCAGTCCTTGGTAATTGCTTATCATTAAAATTGGCGAGAAAAAAAAAAAAAAAAAAAAAAAAACAGATGGAACCTGATCGAAACTGGAATCTGCGCAATTCCAATAAAACAAAGTGAGAAATAACTATTTTAGTTTCTTACGTTCTTATTCCCCATTTTAACAAATCACACAGTCTTTTATACCTGAATAACATATTCATTGAAGAAAAATAACTTGTACATGTACAAAATTAAAAGACAAAGTTTTTTATATTAATCAGTACGGCTTCAAATAAAACAAGAATCACTGGAGAGAACATCTGCCAAAGTCGACCCCGAAGGAACTACCAAGAACACTGATACCAACTTTTCTCCCCAGCGTAAATCCGCAGCCCAGAGCTTCAACTGTGAATGAATCATCTTTTATGCCGACTCCTGTATCAATCCCAACACCGAGGGTAAGGTCAAACACGGAGGCGCTGGCGTTAACGAGGTTCGCTGACAGCCCGATCCCCAGTCCTGCTTGGCTACCCCACGCCATGGCTTTGGTCTGAAGTACGTCGAGTGATACAGTTTCGATCCCACCTTTCTCCCCGACAACATGGAAGATTGATGCTGATGCCTCTGCGCTCACTTGCATAATTATTCCTTCGTCTTTGCCAGCTCCAGCGTTAATGTACAGAACCTATAAAACATCACATACATGCACTTCAATTGGTTGTGGTGAAATCCACTGCAGAAGTTGAGGTTAGGTACCAGATAAATCGATTTAAGTCCCATCCTCCCACCCCACTAGTTTTATATAACTGACCTTCCATGGCGATACTTCTATTGTGGTTCTAACTGTTGACGTGTTGGTGCTAAATTTTTGTGTTGTTTGTATCTTTGTAGGTTTTTATTTACTGATCAATATACGTTTTCCTACTATAATATTTCGAAAATATTGTGAGGTATTAAACACGCATTTCTACGCTTAACGAGCTACTCACTCTACTTAGCCGGCAGTTCTAGCGTTTTTTGTGTTTTGTTTTCGAAAGAAAGGCCAACTATTTTTTTAACTTCCATTCGACAAACAAAAAACTTTCTACTTCCATTCAAAGATTACCAAAAGACATTCACCACGAGCACCACGTGCAGAAAACCAGTGTTCGCATGATCTTCTTATGACGTGATCATGTGATTATGTTTATTTGCATTACTCTAGTCATAATGCGTAAATGCTTGTCGAGTTCAAAAGTAAAAGGTTTTCGGAAGATTTCTTTTGTGAAATGCCAAAGAATTTTTCAAAATCTCGCGTTCCATGCACTGAAATGACGTTTATTGCAGTCAAAAAATTAGTTTCTATTGTATCTAGGCATGTAATGTTTCTTGTAACTCAAACAGTGACTTCTTTAAAAATTGGACAAAATCTTTGAATTTAATATAGAAAATAGGAAACCTTTTATAAGACCATGTTCCCCCCCCCCTTGCCCAACAAAAATATTTTGAACACAACTGTAATTTTGTAAATGACATTATATCCAACTGCCATGTTTGGGCAAAGGGGGGGGGAGGCTGTCAAAAAGCCCAAAAACCGATAAATGGGCTCAGGTCCATTATTTGTAATTCACCAAGGCTACGGAAATGTACTGTATATGTATGTTCTACCTGAATGAACAGACTGACTGTCCTATTTTAAAAGGTATACACAAATGCATATAGATATACTGTGCAAAATATGTATATCAGTATTTGATGGTTTATGTTTTACTTGAGATATGCCTCCGTGGGCTTAAAATCAAATGTCACCAGCATTACACAAAGACTGGTTCTACCCTAATTTGATACATGCAAGCCATTGTCAGAAGAACTTCCCTAATGTCTTCAAAACATATGGAGTCACTGTTCAAAGTAAAAGTTGCTTAATTTATTTTGCATATTATATTTAAGGTACCGGTTTTTGCATAAGTGATGAACAGTGCTGTTTACAGTTATAAATCTAATAAAGATGTTGTACCTGTTATTCGTGGATAAATAGTTTCTACCCAAAATTTTGGTTTAAAATAAGCATATTGTAGCATTTCCTTGATAATCTATTGCAAAAATAAGTTTTCTGACAAAATATTTTTTTGAAAAAAATCTGACCCCCTCCCCCTTTGACACAGATTTATGCTGCATGTGTGTAACATCAAGAGGTTTCCACTATGTTGTTGCATTGATCAAATGTTGAATTTTAGGGAGAATGCAATATAATTTCTACACAAATCACACAGAAGCTGCCAGAAACACTCAAACTTTGGGCGGGAAACATATGAAATCTTCCGAAAACCTTTATAAAGAAACGTTTTAAGCTGATGCGTTGGCATTTTTGCCCAGTGAATAGCATTCTAAGTTGAAGTCTGTATTAAATCAAACTTCAAATTCTACCCGAGATTACTAAATAAATATGCAAGCTTTAACTCATTTGAGCCTGACGTCCTTTTTATGGGACATAGGCAAACAGCATAGCCCCAGAATACGTGGCGTCATAATCTGTTTGCTTTAATAGTGAAACTTCATCGAACATTTCAATAAAATTTTAAAATCACACCTGAAGCCCCAAAAATGAAAGTGAACTCACCCAATCGATAATGATGGTAGAATCTATTCGTCAAATATGGATTAATTACCTTTGATCCACCTTCCATGTCTGCTGCTTGAACATGGACACTTGCTTTGTGTGCTTTGTATATGTCATCAATAAAATTCTTGACTTCATTTTCATTTTGCTTGTCAACTTTGATAATTGCATGCTCAAACTTGTAAATGAGCTTTCCGTTAAAATTTGAAATTTTCTCGTCTAGGTTGATTGAGGCGTCTCGAAATTCCCCCGTACGTGTGGCACTCTGGCATTTCAGCACTGATCCCACCAATGAGCCATTGTGACTGCTGGCTGCAAAGTTTCCATTCGGTTGCCATTTGAGTACGCCGTCAATATTTGCTATGTAGTTGTCGAGTTCTATTTCCGAGTCGTGGTAGTTACCAGACCTGTCCTTACACCGGGCCTTGAGTTTAGAACCTTCTAGTTTGATGTCCGTGGATGTAAGAGAGAATGCCATGGCTACGGAGCTTTTAAAATAGAACGCAAAATATGTATACCGCTGGCATTTAGTGAAGCATATTCAAATTTCAACATTAACAGCAATAACTTCCATACAGAGAAAATCAGAAATACATGTAGTTACTGTTTTCTGATATCCATATTAACATACATCTATGTGACAATGAAATGGGACATGTCTGAATAAAATTTGGAACATTGGCAAAGATTTTGATTACAATGCTCATTTTTCTGTGATACTGCAATTAAGTTCAAAACGGTCATTATGATGATAAACTTAAGTTTATGTACAGAAGGTGCCACGTTAGACATGATACGCATGGAACGCATGCATATATTTTAAAACTAATTGGTTTTCTGAAGAAAACGTTAGGAGCAACGTGGTTCTTTGTTCTAACCATTCAAAATAAGTATGATTTTTTAACAGTAACTGTTATAGAAATTAAAATCACAAACTTTAAAATATGCTTAACTTTAAGCCAATAGTATATACTAAAAGCGTCAGTGATGCAAGTAAAGACTTCAACGTTTACAAGATCGTTTAGGTGGCATTCTTATGGCCTAAATTTGTTGCTTCACAGATAACCTGAAAGGTCATGAACGTGTCCATTTTGTACAGAAGATATTGACTCTAAGAGTGCAACATGAATCCCTTTTTTTTTTTACCTATTTTACAGTTTGAGAAGTCAGTGTATTAATGGAGAAACTGTGAATGAAATAGCTAATTATTTTCCTCAGGAAACTTCGATTAAGAAAATGAAGAAATCCAACTTACCGGCTGGATCTGTGCTACTAGCGTCAACAAACTAACTGATAGAAAAAAAATGAAATCATAAATTAATGTTATTGTTAGTTGTAAGGGTAATTGATTTCCAAGGTCATTTGATAGAGAGTCCTTAAGATTCAAGAGGACTGATAGCGAGAAAAAATAATTAGGTTGTTTCCGAAAAATCCGCTTTTAAAATGAATAAGGTGCATGCTCATAGAACAATAAAAAGGGTGAGGCTACATAGTTTGCACTGTTTTGTGTCCCCTCTCCCCCATTTGCCAATACTTCAATACCCATTTTAAGTTCGATATAAGAAGGTCATTTTACTACTTTAGCACGAACATGCACACGATAAATGCATGTAATTCGATAAGAAGAAATGTGAAGGACAAATCCTACTTCTATAGGGAGATTAACTGTACTTGAGAATAGATATAAAATATGGCTCAAACAATCTGTCTCTTTGTTCTTGAAGTGGTTTACTAATGCATTCTAAAAGACAGTTTGCATAAATTACTTCAATTACTTCAATATATATATAAATGGATTGTCAAACTTTAAAATTGATTGAGTACCTCGAAAATCTGCCCATGCACAGTTACAGAATTAAGCAATGGGCGAAAATTAGCTACCTTAAAACCCCTATAAATTTGTCAAAATTGTTTCAGCATAACAATTCATGAACATCTTCAATATATGTATATATCTGTAAAAAATAAAAGGAAATAAAAAATAAACTAAGATCCTTTAAAAGTAGTGAGCATATTAATGAGAAAAGGGATGGGCCATACCGCGGTTTCGACTATTTAAGCCTCTTCAGTGACCCTTTACATTTGGCAAAATGGAGCCAAACAGAAACTTTAAACAGAATAATAGTCGATACAAAGACTAGCATTATCCAAACGCTGCCAAATATACACATGGAAATAAGTTAGGGAACACCTGTAATAATGTGACCACCATTTTTAGACTGTGAATATATTTCTTTGTAACAATTATGAAAAATGTTTTGATAAGTTGTCAAAATCTGTGGTATCCAAAGTTGCATCTTTGTGAAAATGGTTAGCATCAAGCAAACACTGCGGCGGAGAACGGCCATCTTTTATTCAGAAAATGTTTGCTAAATTTAAGAAACACACTGCTAGTCTTTACGATAACTTCATTATTTGAACTCACATTGTCGTAATTTTTCGTAAGCATAAAGCTGAGACATTGCTTGTTGAACTTTGATCATAAATTCTTTATTTTCTAACCGACTGTCGGCGGTAGGTCCATACTTTTCCGGGGGTAGGTTTCACGATCACGTTTTGTTCTTTGGGTATACATTTTGCAGGTTGTAAATGTTAGGCCAGATATTCGATATGACCCTTCAGAAATCTAAACATGCGCGTTCTGGTTATAGTGTCCTAGCTGAATTATTATTTTACGGCTTTATTTGCAAATTTTCCAAGAATTTTGCTTTCCATAGAAATCAATGCAAACTGTAGATTTTGTATGATTAGTTGGTTTTGAGATTAAGCATGAAGTTTTAGGTCCGAAGTCGTTCACTCATTCAGAACGATCAGATTCAACATTTTATTCATGTTTTGCTTTCAAAAAATGAGTTTTGCGGTGTGCAGAAGCAAAAAGGCAAACTTGTTTTCAGTAAAAGTGGAGTTTTTCACATATGGCATATTGTATCCTCCATAGCACAAAGACAAAATGTTGTGAATTTCCATAAATTGGTCTGTAGCTAGGCCAAAGTATGAAATATATGTGATAAAAATTTCAGTATCGCCAGAAGAAAAGAAAATGGATTTTTTCAAACTTTCCCCAAGGGCTAAAAGTGTTCCCTAACTTATTCCTATGTGTATATAATTAAAGATGGTTAGAAAATGAATCTAAACCGATAATGAATTTCTGAATTCTCCAAATACCCTCGCTGATCTCAAAGGACCAAAAGGAAAATATAATCTGCACTATGGATGATGTATGGGGAGACTGTTTAGGGCCGCTACACGGCACAACACAAGCTGCGTAATAGCAAATAAAAATAAACTAAGATCCTTTAAAAGCAGTGAGCATATTAATGAGAAAAGGGATGGGCCACACCGCGGTTTCGACTATTTAAGCCTCTTCAGTGACCCCTTACATTTGGCAAAATGGGGCCAAAGAGAAATACTGTAATTTTGCAACTTTAAACAGAACAGTCGATACAAAGACTAGAGAAATACTGTAATTTTGCAACTTTAAACAGAATTATAGTTGATACAAAGACTAGCATTATCCAAACGGAGCCAAATATAAATTAAAGGTGGTTTGAAAATGAATCTAAACCGATAATGAATTTTTGAATACAGTCCAATCTGTCTTAAGCAAGCCCTGTATTAAGCAAGCACCTGTCTTAAGCAAGCACTTTCATCCCCCCCCCCCCCCCCCCCCCAATTGATTTTACATGTAAATGAACCTCTATTAAGCAAGCACCTGTCTTATGTGGCCAGAGGCCACTAGTTTCTGTCCCAATTTTGGCTTTAAGCAGCCACTCATTTCATCAATTACATAAAATATAACTATTTTGACAAGGATATTTAAACTCTTGTCAGGTGTCAAAATTGTCTTCACACCTTCCAGATGCCATAATTCATTGTTTATTGTCTCTAAAGATAATCCTAGACAACTTGTCTGGGCATTCTTGATAATTTAGTGACAATTACCACTGACAGCGGCAGTGCTATTATTTATTCCTACATTAGCTGAGATGGTTTGGTTAGGTAGCACACCCTAGTGTTAGAACAAATCCTCTATTAAGCAAGCACCTGTCTTAAGCAAGCGATTTTAGTGTTTCCCTTGGCCGCTTGCTTAAGACAGGTTGGACTGTACTCCAAAACATTTAAAGGTGTAGGAGTTGATTTCACAAAGTATGCATTTTCAGCAGAATGGCAAAATGTTATACGTTGTCCAAATATTGACGGAATCACAGTGACGCTGAAAAGAGTATACCCTACTATAACTCCGTTTTGCGGGGGTGGGATATAATAAAGAATAAACAACAAAACCGTGCATGTATGGATGATTTGACTAAGCTGGTTTTCTGAGCAGGCTAAGACCCTATAAACGGTTCACCAGTATCAGGTAGGAGGCACAAGCAACACACGCAACACATCTATTTCTAATTGCCACAATGGGCGGGGTCCCAAAGTCACTCCCTGAAACCCCTCATGGCATAGTCGACATAGTTTTCACTTCCATGCAAATTTCGAGCAATGTCTCTTCCTCCTCGGTTCTCTAATCATTATGTGTCTCATTTCGGACTCAATATTTTATACATTTTCCAAACTGAATTTCCATAAAACTGAAGTTATCAGACTACGATGGTTTGTTGGTTGATTATCCAACTCAACAGCAAAGCAGACTACGAGGGGCGTTTGCTCTGCAAAACGAAGATGAGTCACAGATATCATTTTCTTTGGAGTACGCCAAAAATGTAAAGTGGTGAAAAATGAAAAGTTTTTGAAAACCTGTAAAGAGTCTCCCCGTACATCATCCATAGTGCAGACAATACTTTTACATCAGTAATGATATTATGAGTAATTAGAAATTTATGCTCAGTTTAGGTACATTTATCTGAACAATTTTAATCGTTTGGCTCTATTTAGATTATTTGTCTGTCTATATTTGGCATCCCAGTTAAAATTGTAAAATTGCAGTAATTGTCTCTGTCTTCATTTTGCCAGATTTATAGGGAGACTGTTTCCCAAAAGCACGTTTATGTATCTGACTCATGTTTTGATAAATAATCACAAACTATTTATTTACAGTGTTTCTGCAGATGAATCAGCTGAAATTAAAGAAAATAATACAAAGCAAACGCACATCTTTTCAAAATATTGACAAGGCAATGAAAATCTGCCTAAGTTTGAAAAATATGTTGCCAAATGATCTAGAACAACTAAAACCGACGAGTTTACTGCTAGGAATCTCCAAATGTTTAAATTTTACATTCAGTAGAATATAATTTTGTTTGAATTTATGCTTAACGTCCCAGTAAACACCCATGGTCATGTCGGGACGTTGCTTCCATTATATCATTCAAAAATTCAAAAAGTGCTTCACGTATAACCACCCAACTAAGCCAATAAGGCTTACATGTACGGATGGATTGACTTGAACCACTTTGACTTGACGTTGCCTCCATTTTACCCCAAATAAGCATGTCATCACATCAAAAAGTGCTTCATATATAATAGCTCATCGCAGACCAAGCTATTAAGGCTTACAATGTAAGGATGGTTTGACTTGAAAAACATCTGGGCAGACTCAGACCTGAGCGGTTCACCACAAATCAGATGGTCAGTCAGGGGCTTATAAGATTTGCCTTGAGACACAAGCAATACCATTTTAAGGCCAATCCCACAACTGTTTAAGTGACAACGCTTCAAGACGGTTGTTTCTTTTGAATCAGTTTAATTAGTACTTGAAGAAATTTTCTAAGTGAAACTGCTGATGGAAATGTCTTGCTAGGCCTAGTTCTGGCTGGAGAGTTCACATTTAAGCTACAAAATTAGGTTGGAACTATACTCTAGGTGCAACAACATAATGATTTTCTAGTATTCCAGCAAATACATCTTTGGATTTGGAGACCATGACCCTTAACTTTATAAATAAGTATGCTGATTCATCAATCACGTACAATATTTTGGACATTATGTACATGTATCTCAAAAGACGAATCAGTGTAGATACCGACAGCACGATACCCCCTGTAATCAATGGTACATGTAAGTTCTTTAGCCAAGAAAGCTTATTGTGACGCTTGTGCTTTTTACGGACGTTGCCTGGTTGCTAAATCTCCTCATATCAAAATGGACATTTTATTTTATTTAATAAGATATTTATTTAAGGAAGATACATAACTGGTGTAAGTTTGCTAAAAGAAAGTATTCGTTTGATTAAAAAGAAGTTTGCTCTATCATTACAGGTTGTACGAATGCACCTTACCAGGTCTTTGCGAAAGAAGCGACCACAGCTGGCTTTCAATCAAGTGATCATCCATCAAAACAACGCCCCATCCTACACCGCAGCAGATACCATTCTTGACATCGTACTTTTAGGAGTCGTGGTTTTCCCGGAGCTGAAGAGACACTTCGAGGAACAAAGTTGGTCAAATCGGTTGAAGATTTAATAAAAGTACTCAGTGTATTAGTGAAGACTAGTAATGCCAGATATACAACAAATGGGTTGATCGCCATGAAAAATGTGTGCACTTATATGGAGGTTATGTTGAGGAGTAAAAAGAGATTCCACGAACAATCGTCTCTACCCGTGGACACTTTACAGAATATGACTGCCAATGGCCAATCAGTTCCAAAGATCTTGTATAAGTGCATATGTATCCGATGACCGGATTGGTATACGACTAACTCACTACTGGGACAAACGACCTAGTTAAGCTAACAAGCAACTTCGCAGTTATGTTATAAAACACATTTCTGCATTGCATCAGAGTACAGAAATGTTTATTGATACCACGGGGTGTCAGAAAGTAGGTAAAGCAGTAACACTAAATTACTTGTCTCCTGAAAGCGTTTTGTGATTTGTTTCGTGATTTACAAACTCGGTAACGACCATGATAATTGGTTCTAGAAGATTGAAGTAATTTGTTCATTCAAAGATAATCACATTAGCTGTTCATATATGGTAAAATGTTGTTATTTGTTACGAACAAACTAAGACAGATTCAAAATATATAGACAAGGTCTGTCTGTAAGCGAAACATTAATTCAACAACGCTGCAGGGGCCAATAATTTTATGACGATATACACTATGTGTAATTGTCTGAAAATCCATATATTTAACAGTTTTATACCAGTGCGAGTTGAGGCTTCTTGAGAGAAGCAGCAAGCTACATGGGAAGAAGCAGAACTAAGAACGAGGAGTAAAATTCAATTGAAGAGACAGCATTTAACCAGGAAGCACCACGGGGTTGAACATTTAATTATTCTGCTTCTTACTTCCAGCTCCCGCTCAAATCTGGAAAAGTAAGAAAAAGGGTCTAAGAAAAGAAGCTCCCGGTTTGATTTACATGTTTCTACTATTTTCAGATGGCATAAATGAAAAGAATTCACTGCCTTCCACTTCTAGAAGGCCTCTTCTGACACAAATCGCGCCCTAGCGTATGAATTCGGTGCAACTGTACTACATGTATCTGCTCTACTGTACACTGACTCGATGAAGTGTGGATGAATTATCATAAGCGCTATTGTGAAACGGTAAATGTAGAAAAAAGAAGCGAAAATGGCAAAATTTGTTTTGTTTGTTTGTTTGAGTTGTGGGGTTTAGTGTCCCAGTCCACAGCTATGGTCATGTCGGCACGTTGCCTCCATTTTATGGAACTTTTACCCAAAATTAGGTTATCATGACAACACAAAAAGTGCTTTAAACCACCCAACTGAGCCAATAAAGATTATATATTGAATAGATGGTTTGAATTGAACCACTTTTCCTGGGCAGGCTCAGGCCAGAGCGGTTAAACCCCGTTCACGCTTGACCACGTTCTCATTTCGTCCTTACCACGTCTTAAAAGTCAAGAACGTAGTAAGGACGTGGTACGGTCTTGTAAGACGTGATAGGAACGTAGTAAGGACGTAGTGAAGTCTTGATGAACGTGGAGGTCTTGGTCAAATTTTGAACGTGCGGTCTTCATGGACGTGGTATGTGAACCTGTTGCAGGCCATCAAGACCTCACTACGTCTTCATAACGTCCGCGCCATGTCCATCAGGTTCTAAATAAGACCATACGTCCATACGAACATACGTTTCTCGTACGTCCATACCACGTCCTATAATACTGGGCTGCGTTCCTATCACGTTCTTGCAGTTCCCATCACGTCCTCAGTAGGTTCTTACCATGTCCTCTGCGTTTTTATTAATTTTGATTTGACTCGTTCCCTCAAGCAATACGAGTACCTTACACGGCTTCAATCATTTCGAAATCAAAACCTGAACCGAGAAGTACAGTCGCAACACGATCTCCTTCAATGACACCAAAACTTACTTGGTGCACACGCAGATTGAATGTTGATGATCTAGGAAAAGGCTTCACTATTGACATTAAACAGATTATTAGAAGAGTTGAGGATGGCGGTTCAGTAGTCGTTCTTCAACTGAGCACACTTAATACATGGGTGAATAATCATTTATCAGTTAGAACGTGCTGAGAGCGTAATATGCGCGTTGCGTGAACTGCTTGGTCTTCGTGAGGACGTTGAAAGGAAGTAGTGGAAACGGGATGAGCTTGTTGAGCGCGTGGGTAGGACCTAGTGGAAACTTAAAGGACGTAGTGCGGATGTAATAAGGACGTGATGAGGATCATGGGCGGATCCAGAGGGGGGGGGGGGGCAGGGGGGTCCGGATCCCCCCCTGGAATTGCCAGAATATTAGTTTTTGCCATGTTAAAATTTTCCGTCAGACCCCTTCTGGGAATTTGGACCCCCCCCCCCCCCCCCCCGAGAAAATTTTCTGGATCCGCGCATGAGGATGTTGTATGGCCTTAAAAACCTGAAATTGTCTCATTTTCTCTTAGTCCTCGGATTGTTTAGGATATAGTAAAGACGTGGTGGAAACATGGACCCGTGAACGGCGTCTTAGCCAGTAATCAGATGGTAAGACAGTAGCGTAGAAGCTTTATCTGGAGGCACAAGCGGGCCATCTATTTGTTCAGGCCCCAGTTTGTGTGTTTGAATTAAAACGTAAGGTCCCATTCAACAGCTATGGTCATGTCCTGACGTTGCCTCCATTTTATTGGACTTTTACCCAAAATTAGGATGTTATATATGACATCTACAAAGTGCTTCAAATATAACTACCCAAGTAAACCACTAAGGCTTATATGTATGGATGGCTCGACATGAAACCACTTTTTCTGGGCAGGCACAGACCTCAGCGGTTAACCAGTAATCAGATAGCCCTTCAGTAGTGTATACGCTTTGCCTGGAGGCACCGTGACTAGCAGCCGGCCTATTTCTTCAGGCCCCATATCTCCACATGACCATAACTGTTGCACAAGTAAAGAGAAGGGCATGTAGCTCGGAGTCAATGCTAATTGTTACGGCGAGCTGAACGCGGACATGAAATGCTAATTGTTACGCACAGATTTACTCAAATTATTGTTTGGATAAGAGAACATCGGTAAATGTTAGCTCCGGAAATTATGGGTTGTAGCGGTGTGTTTACTGTTTCCTTTCTAAAGCGATAGTCAGCACGTGGTAAAGATCGCGTCGTCCGTCCGGATAGCATATTTCAAGGGACTTTGATCTCAAACTAAAGTCTAGTACCGGAAGGGGTTATTGCGCATGCTTCAGCTAAACGCTGATCGAAAGATGTTTAGTTAATCCATAATCTAGTGAATATGGCGGCGCCCATGGACAGCCATCTTCTATTTTTAGTGTCAAGACAAAGAAGAGAGTATTTCAGTAGACTGAAAAACACAGTAAAATAAATTCAAGCATCAAAGAAAGTGATAACCACTCCAAAAACCGAGGTGGGAAAAAAACTAAATTAACAATCAGGTACCTATACCATGAAAACATATCGTAAGCCGAATGAGCAGCTATTTTCCTAGTCTGACTAGTCAGCCGTCAAAATGTAAGTATCATACCTAAGGTTCATTTTGCCGTCTGACTCCAGCACATTCTCAAAAAGCCAAGCTGTCGGCCACTTTTGGGTGACATCCATTATTACAGAATAACAAGTTTTTATATAAAACAAATGGTGCAAAACACTGTAAAACAAAATATAAAAACACACCTCCATTTGAAAAATGCTAAAATATATCCAAATTTTGTTGTTTTGTAAAAGAAATCCCTTCAATGTGGCTGACATGCTTTCTTCAAAAATTGCATCTCAGGAAGGGAACTGCGAACACTCTGATTGGCTCTGACCCATCACATGACCAAATCAACCAATCAGATGAGGGCATTCCCATAAAATCAGTGGCTAAAAACAGCTTGCAGTGATATTTATAGTAATTGGGATTTCATCAATGGAAGGAAGTCAGACGTCAAAATGATAAACAATCAGGTATCAAAAATTCATTTTGACGGCTGACCCGTCAGACTACTATTTTCCCTACAGTCTTTGGGTGGGAATTTGGACACCCCCCTCCCCAATTGAAACCGTAACAAAGATGGGCTGCTTGTGTCTCAAGGCAAAGCTAATAACTCACTAGTCTGACTAGTCAGCCGTCAAAATGTAAGTATCATACCTAAGGTTCATTTTGCCGTCTGACTCCAGCACATTCTCAAAAAGCCAAGCTGTCGGCCACTTTTGGGTGACATCCATTATTACAGAATAACAAGTTTTTATATAAAACAAATGGTGCAAAACACTGTAAAACAAAATATAAAAACACACCTCCATTTGAAAAATGCTAAAATATATCCAAATTTTGTTGTTTTGTAAAAGAAATCCCTTCAATGTGGCTGACATGCTTTCTTCAAAAATTGCATCTCAGGAAGGGAACTGCGAACACTCTGATTGGCTCTGACCCATCACATGACCAAATCAACCAATCAGATGAGGGCATTCCCATAAAATCAGTGGCTAAAAACAGCTTGCAGTGATATTTATAGTAATTGGGATTTCATCAATGGAAGGAAGTCAGACGTCAAAATGATAAACAATCAGGTATCAAAAATTCATTTTGACGGCTGACCCGTCAGACTAATAACTCACTGACCGACCACCTGATTATTGGTTAACCGCTCAGGTCTGAGCTTGCTCAGAAAAAGTGGTTTAAGTCAAACCACCCATCATAAATTCTTGAATAATTTGGACCTAAAGACGTAGATAGGTTGCTTGTGCCTCCAGGCAAAGCGTAAGTGGTTTAAGTCAAACCACCCATCATAAATTCTTGAATAATTTGGACCTAAAGACGTAGATAGGTTGCTTGTGCCTCAAGGCAAAGCGTAAACGCCCCTGACTAACTATCTGATTACTGGTTAACCGCTCAGCCCTGGGCCTGCCAAGGAAAAGTGGTTTAGAGTCGAACAACACTCGCATTTAAGCCTTTGTTGCTTAGTTGGTCGGTTATATTTAAAACTCTCTTTGGATTTGGATGTCATGACATCCTAATTGTGGGTAGAAGTTTCATAAAATGGAGGCAACATCCGTCCTGACATGACCTTAAATGTTGACTGGGACGTTAAGCATAAATTCCAACAAATTACAATATACCTGAAAAAAATGACACTTTATTATTTTAGATGTAACATCAATATGGGTCCCCGGACCTAAAAATAGACGGGTTGCTTGTGCCTCCCTTGTGGTTGCTACTTTTTCCTGTCACCGTTTTCTGTTCACAGCAAATAATTGTATCCATTTTGGCTAATTTTGAAGAACAAGCATTTATCGTATTTCTGACAAAGGGAGACAACGTTCATAAACAAATGACATAATACCACAATGGAGTTAAGAGCCGCCGAGAAAAATTGCTTTCTGTCCTCATTTAACCGGCTAGTGCAAAATTAATTAAGGATTACAAGCTCCTGGAAAATACTCAGCTTTAAGAATTAGAGATTAAAAAATATTTCCTCAAATTACCTAGCTTCCGTGGCGCAGTGGATATGTCACTCACAAATGTGTAAACCGGATGTCGCAGGTTCAATCCCGGGCTTCTCAAATCTGTCGGATGAGACTATAATCTTCATATGACCTTGGCTGTTGTTGAAACGTCAAGCCCAAAATCAAACTTAAAAATTTGGAATAACTGTAATAAAAATGTAAAATGAGTAAACTTTTCTAAATCATTTAAAAAGATAATCAATCGGTATAAAAGAATTGACTACAATTTAAATGTAATGCAACATACTGCATGCTTAGAATTTAACCAGGACCTGGTTAAATGCTTTGCTTTCGTTACACGCCGGTGGGTCGGACCTCAGACTCTATGACGGTCCTGACTTAAAGCTGTCTTATAGACGGGAGGGACATGACTTTGAGTTTGGATAACGGGCTAAAACTCTTGTCTATAGTTGGGTCCACCGGGATTTAAACATAAGCTTTCTTTTACTCCAGTATTCCAGTGTCTATATTACTTTTGAGTCCTCGTTTTTGGTGTATCTCGGTGCTTGCGCTTGTATTTTAACTATTAATCAATGTCCAATTCATCACCGTTCAGTTACATTATAATTTCTCATACGATAGGGTCCAAATTAAAGAGGTACAAGTAGGCAAAGATCAGGAAAAGGCGCAATCAGAAAAAAGATTCCCACTCCAAAAACCGAGGTGGGAAAAACCAAACTAACAATCAGGTACTTATACCATGAAACATATCGTAAGCCGAATGAGCAGCTATTTTCCCAATAGGTGGCCACTCAGTAAAGAAACTGCTTATATTTCTTACTATATATATAAATACAATGTACGCAAGTGACGTCACTTGAACCAGATAAGGAAGCTTTTGGTTAAATCGAACGATTATTTATGTGATAAATATCAACAGACAAGGGCGAGGATTAGAGCTGTGTAAAATCGATTTAACCCCCCCCCCCCAAGTAATTCGTTACTGACTGTTCCAAGGCGGTTCTGTTGATATTTATATTCATGTTGAGTGTTTTGTCCGTTTGTCTGTCTGTTGTGCTCGTCGGGGTGTTTTTTTTTTTATTTAATATGGTCGAATTGCTGCCTTTCTTGTTTGACCCAACCCCATTGTATTATATGCAATTAAATATTATTAAACTTTCTTGTTGGGCTCTTGTTTAGTTTTGTGAATGATCATCTTGATGAACCAGTGGAAATGCTCTTCTTCCCGCCTAGTATCTTTGGATCGAGGATTTTGGCTTTATTTGCAGCAACATTTGTAATACATGTGTAAGCCAGTTGAGATCTTGGTTTATTTTTACTCTAATCCGTTTTTAATAATTGCTAATACATTTTCGCTATACTGATAGATATGGTAATTTAGCTGTCCCAGTAAAAATGGTTTTATTAATGATAATGATAATCGCTGTATTTCCGATGTATTTGGTTGGGATTTTAACTTAATTTTATCAAACGTTTTTGTTACATGTGTTCGTCAGTTTAACATTATTTTTGTTTTTATTTAATTTTCTTTATTTATGATTTCGAGAACGTCCCCAGGAGAAGTGGTTTTCGGCGTTGTGCCCGTCAAAAACGTTGTGTCCCAGATAGAGTGGTTTGTCTTCATCAGTCCCCAGATAAAATGATAATCGGTGTCCCAGGAAAAGTGGTTTATCTTCATTATTCTACTGTTTATTGTGCCTACTTCTCTGTCGTGCTCGTTCCCTTTCGTTCCTGTTGAAACTTAGCCGGATGGCTACCTTGTTGGGAAAGAGCTAGTCATTCTGCTCTTCGAGTGTGTTGTCGGAAAATGTTTTCTTGTGTTTTATGTATTTTCTTTCCCACCCGTTGTCTATGTTGGGACTTTAAATTTAATTGCATCGATTCCTGGTCCCTCTATTCTTACCTTAAATTACCAGCGGTGATTATCGCGGACCCTCTTAATTGCAACACGAATAACATCCACTGGACCACACAGGCGGACCACTGTCATGTGCTATTACGTTGGCACCAGCTCAATGGAATTCGACTTACTCGTGCCACATTGATTGTTTTACATATACGAAAAGGTTTTTTTTAATGTCGTGAAGTAAACAAATGATGCTTCTCTTCAAGACTTGACCTCTTAAACATTGTTTACCAGACACTTAGCAAGTGCCTAGCCCAAAATACCCAAAACATAGCATCGTATGGTCTCTGATGGCAATTGGAAACGAGGAAACCTCCTCCAAGATTTATTTCTTGTTCTTGTACTAATCCTATTCTGATGTTTTCACATTTTTCTTGCCTGTACCTCGTACATGTAGCATTTTTGTCGACGACACTCTTTAGTTTTCTGAACCTTGAATCATTGAAGAAAGACGACCGGGAATCTTTCGTTCTACTCTTAAACCTGTTCCAGCACACGTAGGACTTGATATTGGACCATGCGATGACATCATCTATACACAAATCCACTCTGTGACATATTCATTTGGCGTTAATGATTGTGTACACGAATAATTTTCATACACATCTATTTTTTTAATTCGAATACGGTCCTTTGATAATTTCCATTTGTCCTGGCCGAGTGACAGTTTTGTGGACTTATCGGTTCCTGTTTCAATTCGTCGCGATCAAGCAGTGCATTGGTTCCTTTCAATATCTCTTCCGTACTTTCTATTATTTTACGATGAACATTTGTCCTTAATCCTTAATTTACTTAACCAAACTTTTTAACGGTAACGTAGCACCTTTTAGGCATGTATTATAGGATAGATATGTTCAGCCGTCGCCATTGTCGTGGACATTGCTATCTTTGTCATTCACTGGCATCTTTGCTCCTCTGAAACCGCTTGGCCAATCAAAGCAAGCTATTAACGTCTAGATAAACCCGACTTACATTCGGAGATACATTCGCAAAAAAAAAAAAAAAAAAAACAAAGGTATATAATAAAATACCGATTCACATTACGAAAACTTGCCCATGCAATATAGACATTTTGTCATATATAAAAATGAAAATTTTGATTTTTTTCTTATTTTATGCTCAAAACATAGATTGTGGGTACACGTTAGAACCGCACCCACAATCTGTTTGGAGCAAAAATAAGAAAACCCCTACATACCCCAGTTTTGCTATATAAAAGTGGGGTGTAAGGGAGTATTCGTTGCACGGACATGTTTTCCTGATGATACAGCATTCAATGAAAATCATTTTACACCGTTCGATTAAAACATCCCACTTTTTTCAATAAAATCCCTTTTGGTAACACATGTAAAGATTAAAGCAAAAGGGATTATTTTGAAAGGGCCATGGTCAAGTACTTTTTTCCCTAATCATCAGTTTTAATGGTGAAAGTTTCTCTAGTCATTTCCCTTAAATATCTCCCTCTTCTAGCAAAATAAAAAAAAAACAAATTCTCAGGACTTGCTCTGTGATTCTGTATATAACTTGCAATTGTTCTTAAATCTCCAGATTCAGTGGCAGGGTGGTGTTTTTGCATAGGGTTTGCTGTTTGTTTATCATTTTTATAATAGCCTCAAAAATTGTGTTTGCTTGAAAGATTGCCTTATCAGTCAGAAAGTTAATGTCTCTGTTCGGTGCCGACATAATTATCCTATGCAGTCTGGCTCTGAGCCCTCTCAGACTGCTCGGTGACAGCATCTTGCCGTCTAACCTCTACATAAAAGTTCTTCATATGAGCAGCAAGGCTGTTGGAACCGACTGTTTTCAAGTCGATTGGCATATTTCTCTTCTGCTGCCATGCTTTAAAATGTTACTACAAGTTGGTTAGCAAAGTAAGTATAACTTTAAAAGTTCAAAACAATTGTAACTTAATCCGAATCTTTAAAAAAGATAACACGAAGCTAACCGGCTGCAAAATGTTAGTATTAGTTTTAGGTAAGTTAAGATTATTTAAATTGTACAACATTCAAACAAGTTGACAGGTTTGATCAGTATCGTCTCTGATCCATATTTTAAGAAGTGAAACAGAAATCAGTCCGCATATCTAGCACATTTGTTCATGAAGATTTGATTTTGAAATTATTTTGTATCCATATTTTAAGAAGTGAAGCAGCAATCAGTCCGCATATCTAGCACATTTGTTCATGAAGTTTTGATTTTGAAATTATTTTGTGGCATTTATACTTCTGCTCATTAAAGAAAAGCATGTGTGGGTTAAAGGCCCGCTCAGACCACAACGTATTAGCCAACGTGAAAGAAATGTGCATATTTGATCGCTATATTATTGCATAAATACCACCTGTATCGCATTATATTAACATGCCTATATTAGTGAAGAAAAGGGCTATGTATAAATGAGGCAATTCGCATGCACGCGTGCAGTTAATACACCGAATTTATTTATGATCTTTACTGAAAGCCACGCAAAGCACATGCTAATAATGAGTAGCTGAACTCCGTTCGGAACAAGCATAAGAATGAAAGCTTATAGGCGTAGGAAAATATAAAGTGCACTATTTCTTCTGTCATTTGTGCAGACTTTATGTAATTATAGCGAACAATAATGGTTTTGTACTTCATAAACATATTGATAGGTCCCTTGGGGAGCTACGCCCTCGGATTTCAACACTCCTTGAGGGACCTACCGAATGTGAATGAATGGAAAATCATGTTAGATCCCTATATTAAAAACTGGTGAACTTGAGTTAAGCCATCCACCGTCAGTTATTGGTTATTTATATTAAAAGCATATTCCGGATGTCATGACAACTTCAGTGATCGGCATTTAAATATAAAAAGAAGATCCAAGCATATCGACACGACAGGAAAAACTACTCGAGCGACACTATTTCTGTTTGTTACACTGCGTTATCTGACTTCCATTTCTAAACATATTTTGGACGTACATTAGATATAAAACCCATCCATACATATACGCCTTATTGGCTTCGTTGGGTGGTTATATTTATGAAGCACATTTTGAGTGTCATGTACATGACATCCTAATGTTGGGTAAAAGTCCCATAAAATGGAGGCATCTAATGCCTTTAGGCTCCGTCCCGACGTGACTGAAAAATTGTTGACTTGAGCGTTAAGCAACAAACAAACCAAGTCCAAAAATAATATCATCATGTTATGTAACCACTGGAGCATCTTTCAAGTTATGCCTTTAGTTATCTTTCTGAAATGACGACAGAAACTGCCTCTGAATCGGCTGCCACACAGGGTGATGTTTGTTCCTCCAGAACGTTGTACTTGCCTGGCATGACCATAGCTGTTGACTGGGACGTTAAGCATCGATTAAAACAAACAAAGAAGCCTGCCTTTATGTCACATTCCTTATACATGTGCTGTATGAAGCAGGGGCTAAAGTGACATACATCACATTGATTACAGTTGTACGGTCCTTCTTTTGTTCCTTTGTCATGTTGGCAGAGGCACTGACCCCTTTCAGAACAATGCCACAATATTTACATGACCCATATGGTGTTGCCATGATGCTATTAGTCTAAGAGTCTGTGCCGTTAATATTGCTGAAGTAGCGTATTTTGATTGGATAATTTTATAAAGATAACATGAGTAAAGCTAGTATCTCACTGGCATGCGAATTTCTTGCGACTGTTTTGCAAATTTAGTCGTGGACTTTCGCACGGCACTCGTACGAGTGTCATCAGAATTTTCATGTGGCGCGAACTGGTCGCGAAGGTGTTAAACATGTTTAAAAATTTTATGCGATTCTTTTCGCCAAAATATTTCGCAAAACTGTCTCGCGACAGTCGCGCGACAGCTTGAGAAAATATGCAAACACCTCGCAACTATCAGTGGCGAAAAAATAAAACTAAGCGACATTCGTACGACACTCTCACAAATGTCTCGCGACTGTCGTACATGTACGAATGAAAATAAAGCTATATTCGTGGGAACGTCGTGAGACACTCTTCACGAATGTCTCGCGACTGTCGTGCGGCAGTCGCGTTATATATTTTCAAAATTAGACCGAAATTTGCGAATTTGTCGCATAAATGTCCGTGCAATGAGACTGCAACGTGAAAGTTGTGTTTATATCGTTAATCTTTGTCGCGAACTAGTTTCACGTTGTCGCATTCTAGTGAGATAAGGGCTTAAGTGCATTTCAAATGAGTTCATTTCGATGTTTTAAATAAGCGACAACCTTACACATACAACTGCTTATAAATACTATTAATTTCACATTTGCAAATTTAACAAAAAACAGTTGAGTGAACATTCCAGTGACAATTATAATGAGAATGATAAGATTTCTTGCCGTTTAAAACCTTCGGATGATGAAAATAAAATCTCCAAAGTTGTTTTCACCCAGACAAACGAATTCTGGTCCGGTTAATTATGTTTCAAACTATGGACAGAGATCTTCCAAATATGGTTTATCGCATATTGCACTGGTATTCACATGCTAAGCTTTTTTTATAGCCCCGCTTTGAAAATGTGGGGCTATACTGGATTCACCCTGCCCTTCCGTCGTCCTGTCCTTCCGTTATTCCGTCCTTCCGTTATTCCGTCCATAATTCTGTTACGACTCATAACTTGAGAACCAGTTGTTAGACTTTAACTTAATTTGGCATATGCATCAATATTGACAATATCTACTTATGTATCAATGCATGTCATTTTCCCCAAATTTGCAGAAGAGTTATTGCCCTTGGATGGCCTTATATTGACGTCAGAATTTCCTTTCCGTTCAATATCTTGACAACAAATGGACAGAATCTGACCAACTTTTGTATGCACATCAACATTGACATGATCTAGCTTGGGATTGTCGCCCGTCATTTTTCGCAAAATTTTAATGGAGTTATTGCCCTTGATTGACGTCAGAATTTCGATTCCGCTCAATATCTTGAGAACGAATTGACAGAATCTGACCGAATTCCGTATGCACATCAACATTGACAAGATCTAGCTTGGGATTGTTGCCCATTATTTTCCTAAAATTTTGATGGGGTTATGGCCCTTGATTGATGTCAGAATTTCGTTTCCGCTCAATATATTGAGAACGAATAGACAGAATTTGACCAAATACGGTATGCACATCAACATTGACAAGAGTTAGCTTGGGATTGTTGCCCATCATTTTTCGCAAAATATTGACGGAGTTATGGCCCTTGATTGACGTCAGAATTTCGTTTCCGCTCAATGTCTTGAGAACCAATTGACAGAATCTGACCAAATTTTGTATGCACATCAACATTGACACGATCTAGCTTGAGATTGTTGCCTGTCATTTTTTGCTTAATTTTGACAGAGTAACGGCCCTTGATTGATGTCAAAAAATATAGTTTCTGCTCAATATTTTGAGAATGAATTGACAAAATCTGACCAAAATTTGTATGCACATCAACATTGACAAGATCTAGCTTGGGATTGTTGCCCTTCATTTTCCGCAAAATTTTGACTGAGTTACGGCCCTTGATTGACGTCAGAATTTCGTTTCCGCTCAATATCTTGAGAACAAATTGATAGAATCTGACCAAATTTTGTGTGCACATCAACATTGACAAGATCTAGCTTTGTATTTTTGTCCATCATTTTTCGCAATATTTAAAAAAAAGAGTTACGGTCCTTGATTGACGTCAGAATTTCGTTTCCGCTCAATATCTTGAGAACGATTGACAGAATCTGACCAAAATTTGTATGCACAACAACATTGACAAGATTGGGATTGTTGCCTGTCATTTTTTTGCAAACTTTTGACAGAGTTTTGGCCTTTGATTGACTCAGAATTTCGTTTCCGCTCAGTACCTTGAGAACAAATTGACAGAATCTGACCAATCTTTTTATGTGCATCTGTATTAACAAGATCTAGCTTGGGATTGTTGCCCGTCATTGTTTTCCTTACCCTGGCAAAAAGCTCAGAAGCGGGGCTATACTCAGATCCTCTGACAATTCTAGTTTGTTTGTTTTTTTTTTGTGTGTTTTTTTTTTTCAAAAAACAAACACATGACGTCATTCATTTGTACAATGTAGTTGTGTTTGTATGGGAATATATGCAGTCATAACATGGCTTTTGTGTGTCAGCAAATACGTCACACTGACAAATCTTCCAATGACTTGCCTCTGAATGTTGATAATTTAGTCTAAGTTTTTCTCACCTCGTTTTGGAGTGGGAATTTCTTTTTGATTGCGATATTTCCTGATCATTGCCTACGTTTATTTTTGTTATTATGCTGGACATGACGGATACTAAAAATTCACTTAAACCATCCATACATATAAGCCTTATTGGCTTAATTGGGTAATTATATTTAGGAAGCACATTTTGAGTGTCATGACATCCTAATGTTGGGTAAAAGTCCCATAAAATGGAGGCAACGTCCCGACATAACCATTGCTGTTGACTGGGACGTAAACCATCAATTCAAACAAACAAACAAACAAACAAAATTAGTGCAAAAGATGCAGCATTGGCAAATCAAAACGGTATAATATGTTCTGCATTCCTACTTCTCAATTTTGTCAGATACACTTTCTCTTCTACACTTTTTTCTGCTAAGTATACACCTTTAATTCTGACTGACCAACCACCTGACTACTGGTTAACTATTCTGATTGACCAACCACCTGAATACTGAGTAACTATTCTCACTGACCAACCACCTGACTACTGGTTAACTATTCTGACTGACCAACCACCTGACTACTGGTTAACTATTCTGACTGACCAACCAGCTGACTACTGGTTAACTATTCCGATTGACCAACCACCTGAATACTGGTTAACTATTCTGACTGACCAACCACCTGACTACTGGTTAACTATTCTGACTGACCAACCACCTGGCTACTGGTTAACTATTCTGACTGACCAACCACATGACTACTGGTCAACTATTCTGATTGACCAACCACCTGACTACTGGTTAACTATTCTGACTGACCAACCACTGACCACTGGTTAACTATTCTGATTGAACAACCATCTGACTACTGGTTAACTATTCTGACTGACCAACCACCTGAAAACTGGTGAACTATTCAGATTGACCAACCACCTGACTACTTGTTAACTATTTCTATTCTGACTGACCAACCATCTGACAACTGGTTTACTATTCTGACTGACCAACCACCTGACTACTGGTTAACTATTCAGACTGACCTACCACCTGACTACTTGTTAACTATTCTGACTGAACAACCACCTGACTACTGGTTAACTATTCTGACCGACCAACCACCTGGCTACTGGTTAACTATTCTGATTAACCAACCGCCTGACTACTGGTTAACTATTCTGACTGACCAACCACTGACTACTGGTTAACTATTCTGATTGAACAACCATCTGACTACTGGTTAACTATTCTGACTGACCAACCACCTGAAAACTGGTTAACTATTCTGATTGACCAACCACCTGACTACTGGTTAACTATTTCTATTCTGACTGACCAACCATCTGACAACTGGTTTACTATTCTGACTGACCAACCACCTGACAACTGGTTAACTATACTGACTGACCTACCACCTGACTCTGGTTAACTATTCTGACTGACCAACCACCTGACTACTGGTTAATTATTCTGACTGACCAACCACCTGACTACTGGTTAACTATTCTGACTGACCAACCACCTGACTACTGGTTAACTATTCTGACTGACCAACCACCTGACTACTGGTTAACGATTCTGATTGACCAACCACCTGACTACTGGTTAACTATTCTGACTGACCAACCACCTGAATACTGGTTAACTATTATGACTGACCAACAATCTGACTACTGGTTAGCTGAGCTTATAGAATGGCCATGATCCGGCGTCCGTCCGTCGTCCACAATTTCAAAGATCGATTTCTCTGAAACCGCTATGCCAATCATGTTGAAATTTTATGTGGAGCCTCCTTGGGTAGTGGCATTGAAATATTGTTCGCGATATCTTGGTCACATGAGCAAGATGGCCGCCACGCCCAAACATGGTAAAAACCACTCAAAAATCTTCTCCAGAACCGGTGGGCCGATTTCCACTCAACTTGGTATGTAGCATCGGGGACTTCAGCCCATCATAGTTTGATAAAATGATGACCCTTGGATGACCTTGACCTATTTTACGGCAAGGTCAAATTCGGAAACATAGGCTTGTACATGGGAAGTGAAAACTATGGATTTTTTGAAAACTATTGCAGCCTGAGGCCTGAAAAGTGGTAGATGCAAACAACTAATGGAGTAGATGAAGGTTTGTGATTAATTTAGGTAAAGGTCATGTCTTGACCTTGGCCAGTCTGTTGTCCATACACACTTTTCAAAGACCTTCTTCTCTGAAACTGCTTGGCCAATCGAAGTGAAATTTTATGTGGAGCATCCATGGGTAGAGTAGACGAAAGTTTGATCGCGAAATCCAGGTCACATGACCAAGATGGCCGCCATATGGTAAAAACACTCAAAAATCTTCTCCAGAACCGGCAGGCCGATTTTCATGAAACTTGGTATGTAGCATTTGGGACTCCAGCCCATCATAGTTTGATCAAATGATGACCCTAGCATGACCTTGACCTATTTTACGGCAAGGTCAATTTTGTAAACATAGGCTTTTACATGGGAAAAAGTGAAAATTATGGATTTTTTGAAAAGTATTTCAGCCGGAGGCCTGAAAAATGACAAATGCAAAACAACTAATGAAAGTATGTAATTAATTTAGGTCAAGGTCATCTCTTGACCTTGACCTGTCTGTCGTCCATACACACTTTTCAAAGATCTTCTTCTCTGAAACTGCTTGGCCGATCAGAGTGTAATTTTATGTGGAGCGTGCATGGGTAGGGGGAACGAAAGTTTGATCGCAAAGTTCGGGTCACGTGACCAAGATGGCCGCCATGCCCAACTATGGTAAAAACCACTCAAAAATCTTCTCCAGAACAGTCTGGCCGATTTTCGCGAAACTTGGCATGTAGCATTTGGGACTCCAGCCCATCATAGTTTGTTGAAATGATGACCCTAGGATGACCTTGACCTATTTTACGGCAAGGTCAATTTTGGAAACATAGGCTTTTACATGGGAAAAGGCGAAAACAATGGATATTTTGGAAACTGTTGCAGCCTGAGACCTGAAAGTTGCTAGATGCAGACAACTAATGGAGTCAGTGAAGGTAAGTAATTAATGAAGACCAAGGTCATGTCTTGACCTTGACCCAAGGTCATTTAAATATCAAAATTATAATTATGGTTTTCTCAGAAATCACTGGGTTTGGAAACTATTGCAGCCGGAGACCTGAAACTTTGCAGATGCAGACAACTTATGAAGTCAATAAAGGTGTGTGAGTATTCAAGGTCAAGGTCATTTCATGATGACTTAATACTCCAAGATCAGGCTTCAGGTGAGCGTTCTCAGGACCAATGGTCCTCTGGTTAACTATTCTGACTCACCAACCACCTGACTACTGGTTAACTATTCTGACTCACCAACCACCTGACTACTGGTTAAATATTCTGACTGACCAACCACCTGACTACTGATTAACTATTCTGACTGACCAACCAGCTGACTACTGGTTAACTATTCCGATTGACCAACCACCTGAATACTGGTTAACTATTCTGACTGACCAACCACCTGACTACTGGTTAACTATTCTGACTGACCAACCACCTGACTACTGATTAACTATTCTGACTGACCAACCACCTGACTACTGGTTAACTATTTCTATTCTGACTGACCAACCACCTGACTACTGGTTAACTATTCTGACTGACCAACCACCTGAATACTGCTGAACTATTCCGATTGACCAACCACCTGAATACTGGTTAATCAGTTGGTTCTGATTTTTTTTTTTTTTTTTTTTTTTTTTTTTTGATTCAGTTTTACGTCCCTTTCAAGCTTTTTCACTCATATCGAGACGAATCAATCGGTAGGTGGGGCGAAAACCGGAGTACCCGGGGAAAAAACACCTGGCACACCCGCAAGCAGAACATGGCTTGTCTCACATATGAATTCGTGCCCCGTGCGAGGCGCGAACCCACATCGGTGAGATGATCGAATGATCAAGAGCACTGAAGTCAGCGACCTTAACCACTCGGCCACGGGGGCCGCCCGGTTCTGAATCTGCCCAGGAAACACGCATTACGAAAACTTACTCATGCAATATACAGAGATTTTCTAAGTTATAATAAAGGGACATTTTCAGTAGAAAATGTTTAATATTTTTCTTATTTTTGCTCAAAGCATAGATTGTGGGTACTCGTTAGAACCGCCTCGCAGGTATTACATGGAAATGTTATCTTGATGGTTTAGTCAAACCATCAAGTATATGAGCCTGAATTGTTTACTTAGGTGGTAAGACTGTCAAGCATATTTGGAGATAATAACGTCGTAATGTTGGGTAGAAGTTTCATTACATTGAGACAACGTCCCGGTATGTTCATAGCTTTTAACTGGAACGTAAAGAAACAATTCAAATAAACATATGAGCCGCTGCATAAGGAAACCCAACACTTTGCATATGCGAAAATAAAGGCGCAGAGCAGTTCGCGGTAACCGCGAAGCTGATCAGCGCCTTTGTTTTCGCTACACAGATAGTACTATCCATCTTCTAGCCTTTTTCTGTGACTGTACAGCCCGGTTTGTGTCGGACCTGGCCGGAAACCCAAATTGTTGTGTTTTCTCACGCACAGGCTCATATACCTGTTATAGCGAACCGCGTCGGATAGAGAACAGGAAACAACCACCTAGATTAGTAGCATGGCAATCGCAATCCAAATTCAAAGCAGGAGTGGTCAGAGGGGAATAAGGGCTTCCGCGCATTGAGGCCTAGGGGAAATAGCTTGGCTGTTTGTGCCCCCAGGCTTCTAAACACGGACTGGCCATCTGATTACTGGTTAAGCGCTCATGCCAGAGCCTGCCCAGGAAAAGTGGTTTAGTCAAACCATCCATACATATAAGCCTTATTGTCATAATTGGGTGGTTATATTTAAGGAGCACATTTTGAGTGTCATGACATCCAAATTTTGGGTAAAAACCTCGTAAATGGAAGCAAAGTCCCGACATGACTATTGCTGTTGACTGGGCCGTGAAACATCAATTCAAACAAATTCAAAGCACATATATTCCTGTGCATGTAATGAGGAGAACTCAGAAAAAAGGATTTCTCAAGACGCAGCACAATCATTAGAAATTCAATTACTCGAGACAGTGTCGGGATGTAGTTACGTTAAATTATATGCTGGAAGCACAAAGACGTTATTAATCGGTATCTCTTGCTGAGAAATTTGATAATACATCCTATTTATCCATGTAAATGTAAGAGACTGCGGCCCAGACATAAACATGAAAATATTATTTTGAAACAGTCTGAGTTGGTTTAAGAATAGTACAAAGCCTGTTGCGGTTTCATATTTGCTTTAGATGTTTACTTTGGTGGCTATATGCAAAGTACATTTATGATAAAATGGAGGCAACGTATCGACATGACTCTAGCTGTTGCTTGGGGCGTAAATGAACAAATCAAACAAATAAACACGATTAAATGCTTAAAAAATGCATTCGATCTCATTCGATCTTATATCGTGTATATAATGTATATGAGGATTCGATACACATAAAGTCCTCCTTACATAAAGCTTGCAACCGATTCGCGACCGCTTCGCGACTAAAAATCTCTGAGATCGCGGAGAGGTTGCAAAGATATCTGTGTTCGTCTTTGCTTGAGAGTTTATGCTTTGCTCTTTGTGATTATCCCCAGCCAGAAAGTGGTTCATCCGCGTGGTATTTGCAAGTCTTAAACATTCCTGTTGCTTTGCACCTTGATAACAAGTAGCCCAAGGGCAACGATTGCCAATGATCCCCAGGGTGGGGCTATTTTTGGGCCCAAGGGCATGGTTGGCAGGATTTATAAAGAGGACCAATACGCATTGCCACATACAAAATATGAAAGTTCTGGGCCTTGTGGTTTCGGAGAAGATTTTTTTATACTTTACCCATCACGCCCCCGGGGCGTGCCCTGTATGGACCCAGGGGCATGGTTGGCAGGATTTATAATGAGGACCACTATACATTGCTACACACAAAATAAGACCGCTCTGGGCCTTTTGGTTTCGGAGAAGAAGATTTTTTTCCCTTTGTAAGTCTATTGGAGAAAATGACAACCGGGGCGGGGCCATTTTTGACCCCAGGGTCATGGTTGGCAGGATTTATAAAGAGGACCACTACACATTGCTACATACAAAATATGAAAGGTCTGGGCCTTATGGTTTTGGAGAAGAAGAATTTTTTTATGTTTTTCCATGACGCCCCGGGGCGTGCCCTGTATGGACCCCAGGGGCATGGTTGGCAGGATTTATAAAGAGGACCACTATACATTGCTACAAACAAAATATGAAAGCTCTGGGCCTTGTGGTTTCGGAGAAGAAGATTTTTTATGTTTTTCCCATTGCAAGTCTATGGGAGCTAATGACCCCCAGGGCGGGATTATTTTCGACCCCAGGGGCATGGTTGGCAGGATTTATAAAGAGGACCAATACACATTGCTACATACAAAATATGAAAGCTCTGGGCCTTGTGGTTTTGGAGAAGAAGATTGTTTTATGTCTTTCCCATGACGCCTCCGGGGCGGGGCCTGTATGGACCCCAGGGGCACGGTTGGCAGGATTTATAAAGAGGACAACTATACATTGCTACAACAAAATATGAAAGCTCTGGGCCTTGTGGTTTCTAAGAAGAAGATTTTTAATGTTTTTTTCCCATTGTAAGTCTATGGGAGCTATCTGTTGCCATGGAAACCAGAGTTCCAATCTGACCTGGCCGAAAACCTAATGCAACCTTTCCACCACCCCAATGGTGCGTCAGATAAAATTTGATCGCAATTAGCTGACTAGTTGTGGAGATATTTGTATTTGAAAGTGTGGACGGACGCACGCACGGACGACGGCTCGACTACTATACTATAAGCTCACCTGTGAGCCTTCGGCTCAGGTGAGCTAAATTACTGCCAAGTCGTGTGTCATTGACCATCTGAGCACGCTTTCTCTTTAGCCACTTGTCTTCCACATCATATACCAAGATGCACAGTTCCTCTTTTTCTATTCTTTTACGATTGATTGTCTGTTGCAATGAATGATAAAAAGGTAAAAGTAGGCAATGATCAGGAAATGGCGCAATCAGAAAGAAATTCCCACTCCAAAACCGGAAATGGGAAAAGCTAAATAGACAAATAGGGTTCTTACACTAAGAGAATGTATCGTAAGTCGAGTGAGCAGCTATTTCCCAATAGGCGTCTACTCAAGTTACCCGAACAACTTGATATATGAAAACGCACACAAAGTGCAAATGGCACAAAAATTCAACACCAAAACATAAAACTATTAGAACCATATCATGTAAAACATATTTACCTTATCCCCAAAACATAAAACAATTAGAACCATATCATGTAAAACATATTCACCATATCCCCAAAACATAAAACAATTAGAACAAATTGACACCATTCGCAGACACTCAAAATTTGCATCCTCAGAATATCAAAGGTTAATTTAAGGTGAGAAATATCAACGCTCACAAAATTTGTTCAAGACTAGAAACAAAATCACACCGTCCCAATAAACCCGCTGTGCCAAGGGTCAACAAGGTCATGTTTGCTAGCCCTCTGCAGACCACACCCCTGAAGGAACCTTTAAGACCTTCCAATGGATCAACCATCCTTGCTAAACGTGATATAACTCAACATACATATTGCCACTGACTAGATCCTTTTTACAAATCTACTTTCACGTCAGATGTACGCGAGTAATTGACCTCAAGGTAGATCTGTGCCTGCCCGCGAAAAGTAGTTTCAAGTCAAACCAGCCATATGAGTCTTAGTGGCTTACTTGGGTGGTTATTTGTTTTAAGTTGGAACCTTAAATTTAAGTGCATCGTTTCCTGGTCCCTCTGTTCTTACTATAATCATATGAAGCACTTTTTTATATCATCTTAATTTTTGGTTTAAGTCTCATAAAATGGAGGCAACGTCCCGACATGACCATAGCAGTTGACTGGGACGTTAAGCATTAATTAATTCAGACATGAAAACAATTTCATTCCGACTCTGTAACTAAAGAAATCTTGACATTACATTCTGCCATTCACTAGAGTGAAGCAATGCAAAGTACATGTATAATAATTGAAGTTTATTTGAAAAAAAAAATATGAAAGCCACAGAAGAATGAAAGAAACTCAAGAAAAAAGAAACAAAATAACAAAGTTAAATTCATTGATGCCTGTCACTACCTCTCATTGGGTTTCTTCAGCATTATGTACGATCTTTTGTTAGAAACCTAGACCTTTCTTCCTGTATAATTCTTTACAACTTTTATTTTATGTCGAATGCTAGGCCCGAGTCTGCCAACGTAAGCGTCCATACCGTTTGTTTCGTATATACCAAGGTGTTAAAAGCACTGGAACAGCCTTTGTACGGTGCCACTTTTCCACATTTTATGTCGAATGCTAGGCCCGAGTCGGCCAACGTAAGCGTTCAAACCATTTGTTTCGTTCTATATACCAAGGTGTTAAAAGCACTGGAACAGCCTTTGTACGGTGCCACTTTTCCACATTGCCAGAGAACTTTACTGTTGATTGAAGTTTTGTTTTCTGGTCTGGCGAAGACATGAAAGAATAGCGATGGCCATTCCTACATGTCTATTATGGAGTTTGACGAGTTTGCCAACTACTGATGTACGCCATTTTCCTTCCAGAGAGTGTATATTTGAGCCTGTGCATGAGAAAACCAACAATTTGCATAAGCGAAAACAAAGGCGCAGATCAGCTTCGCGGTAACCGCGAAGCTGATCAGCGCCTTTGTTTTCGCTACTCGGATAGTACAATTCCTCTTCTTTCTAAATCCAAAATTTCAAGTTTCTAGCTCTTTTCTGAGCTTGTACAGGCCGGTTTGTGTCGGACCTGGTCGGATACCCCGAAGACCGGTTTTCTCGCGTCGCGGCTCTTATGGCATCAGCAGCAATGTTTCTGGATTTCTATGGTACATTGGCTCTTCGTGTACATGTACAAGCAGTTTTTTAAGTTTGTTCACATGTATCGTCCTAACATTCTTTTATCATTTATACATGAATGCTTGGCAGAACCGAAGCATTCATACCTTTTGTTAAAGATACTAAGTTGTTAAAAGCACTGGAACAGTTCTTTTGTGGTTTTCCTCCTTAATGTTCAGCTTTCGGTTTTGGTAATGACACGCAGAAGGCTTAAACAAAAGCTCCCATAAAACTTCAACCTCATCAGTCTTGGGATTTTAAAGCCTTGGGGAAATCCGTGGAATACATACGTTTCACGGACTGTGCTGCAAGTAAAGGTAGTAGATTGGAATATGGGCTCCGCCCATTGAGTCCATGAGAATTATATGGTCTGCTTGTGTCAACTTGCAAGGTTTATTTAATTACCCTCTGGCCATCAGATTACTGGGCAACTGCTTAGGCCTGCTCCCGCCCAGTAAAAGTGGTTCAAGTGATACCATCCATACATTAAAGACATAGTGGGTTACTTGTGATATGAATATGCCCAAATGCTAAACGACAAACTACGTGTACCTGTATAAGAACTGTCTTATCTTACCTGCTATTATTTAATCATTTGGCATTGCGCGTATTTTTTCTAACCCCTTTGTGCAATATTTTTGTGTTTGTTTCTGTTAGATATGTCGCTAAAGGCACTGTTTCTGTTAGACATGTGGCTAAAGGCACTATCACAATAACTGCATTTGTATGTTTTTGTTCTCCCTCGTCAGCAATTCTTATGTGACGATTGAACTATATATGATGATTTTCGAAAGTTGGTACTATCTTGGAGGGTTTGTTTCCGTGAATTAAAACAACATGAGTTTTGAAAACATAAACAGTTGATATGTGAAAAGATGCATTTTTAAACCACCAAAATTTGTAAATATAGGTGATTTGTTTTCAAATTCTGATTTGATATATTCTTCCTTACTTCAAATTATTTCTGAAAAAAAAAGAAAAAGAAAAAAAGGGTCGTTATATATGTAATTAGCGGACAGGGCGCTTAACATTTTAACATAACTTTAAGTAGTTAAGGTAACTTGATATCGTTCTAATTAACACACACTACGAATGCAATCAACACATGGACTGCTGAAATAACCATGTCAAAATATGAATGATGATGTCATTGATCAGAAGAGGTCCATTCGTTTACAACTAGTGTTTTGATATGGTATTCATGTGTGAATTTGGTGTTAAATACTAATGTGTTAGTCGAGCCTTGTGCTTTTATGAACATATTTCTCGAAAACGTCCAGAGTGTGTGCTTATTGGAGCAAGTGCACTAATAAGAACGAATATCGTATTATTTTATCATACACGTTATCATTTTTTTTACACTTTGAACTCTGAATATGTTAGACAAATAATCATTTGAAATTGTAAATGAAAATCTAGGTGATGCCAAATACCTTTTGGGCTGTATAAAAGTATGTAATCATAAACATGTTTTCATCACATCGAACAAAAAGTTTATTAAATCAAAACGGGGTTAGTCTTCCTGAAACATGGTTCTTTAGCAGGAAACATGGCGTTCGGTAGTCTTAGCATTGGATTCCTTCGAGCCTTGTGCAGTTTTCGACCTTGGTGTGGCTTGTTTATACAAAATGTGTCCTCTTAATCCACGCGCCTTGGTTACCACACTCTTCAGCAGATGAACTTGACGTTGGTGCTTGGTTTGGTTGACATTTTTTTAAGAATAGCATTTTGGCAAATAATAAACGTTTCGTGCAAAGCATTACACACATGTATGTGACAGTTGGCTGGACTGTGGAGTAACCTGCCCCCTATCATACTGAATCTGATTTGGTAAACAATTTCACGAAAATCGAAATTTAGTACCACGTTAGACAACTGGTCCAGGAAACTTTTGTATTACAGAGTTTCACAGCCAGCGCAACTCCTCATTATAACTTCAAGAACTTTTTGTGGTATCAATTGATTCATTTGAAATTCGGTATAGATGTAGCTGAGCCATTTTTGGCTCGCTCGCCAAGAATTGGAAAGCTAGTTCCGGCCATGCGTTCGTTTGGCAAAACTCTAACACATCTCCCAATCTTACTCAGTGTTCGACCCAAAACTTCTCGGCCCAGACGCATCAGCCCACATTTAGCTCACCTGAGCCAATAGGCTCACAAGGTGAGCTTATAGGATGACCATGATCCGGCGTCCGTCCGTCGGCGACCACTATTTCAAAGTTCATCTTCTCTGAAACCTCTTGGACAATCTAAGCCAAATTTTACATGAAGTATCTATAGGAAAGGGGAACCACTGTGTTTATAAATAATTCAGGTCACATGACCAAGATGGCCGCCATGCCCATATATGTTAAAAACCCTTCAAAAATCTTCTCTAGAACCACTGGATTCATTTCAACGAAACTTGGCATGAAGCATTGGGGACTAAAGTACTACAATATGTTTATAAATCATGACCCTGTGATGACCTTGACCTATTTTACGGCAAGGTCAGCATATGTTGCCCATGCATTTGAATGGGGGAAAACTGTTAAAATATCATTTGAAGGGAATAACTTGCAGGAAATGGGTAAGTGGACTGAAGTTTTATGTTTCTGAAAAACTTGCGACCCCAGGGGTCAGTCTTACTCCACCCTGGGGCAATATACATGTATATTACAAAAAATATTCAAAAGATCTTCTTACCGCTTGGCCAATCAAAGCCAAAAATTACATGAAGCATCTACAGGACGGGGAAACGAATGGAACCAATGTGTTTATAAATAATCTAGGTCGCATGACCAAGATGGCCGCCATGCCAAAAACCTTCAAAAATCTTCTCCAGAATTGGTGGACCAATTTCAAAGAAACTTGGCATGTAGCATCAGTGACCAAAGTACTTCAATGTGTTGAGAAGTTATGACCTTGGTATAACCTGGACGTATTTTACGGCAAGGTCAACATAGGTCGCCTAAGATGGAATACATTGTATTTCCATCGGTATTCCGTTAAACCTCTCCATACCGACGTGAAGGGTATATATTCAGCCCTTGGTCGAAAATGATAATTCAGCAAAACTGCAAAACTGTGTTATTTTAACTCATGATAGATCTTTTCTTGCATATATGACATAAACTATAAATATTCTAGTTGTAGAAGTACGCAGAATCATAAACTACTTCTTTTTTTCTATGGAAAATTTCAAGGATGTCTATAATTAGATCAAGGGAGACTACTGTAGAATTAGGGACTCAAAGTCGAAAATCGTTTGTTTTTCTACATAAATTTAAACATTTTAGGCAATTCTATGTGTTTACTGGAAGATCTTCGGTACTGGTACAAATGCATAACAAAAATAATACGATTAGTAGCAAAATTACATACATGTAGCTGCAAGTCACTTACAAAATCCGCTATCAGTTCGACATTGGTTTAAATGCAACCTATGCTAATCTGTCCGGAAAGTGGAACGAGGTAGCGAAGTGGAGCGGAGTGACAGTTAGCCAGCTTATCTGAGGTTGCCTATGCATTTGAATTGGGAAAACTTCAAATGCCATTTTAAGGGGAAAACTTGCAGGAAATGGGCAAATGCACTGAATATTTATGATTATGAAAACATTTGGACTTCAGGACCAGTCTGCCCAGGCAGGACCAGTCTGCCCCTGGGCAATATACGAGGGTCATTCAATAAGTAATGCAATATTGACTATAAGTTTTTGTTTGAACACATTATTAAAGTTTGATTTAGTTTTCTTTAAATATAAATTCAATTTGCCCTCTGCGAGACAGTTCACCACCTAGTCACATGCTCAGTCACCTGTTGCCTAGCAACAATAGAACACTGGGAAAAAGCACTTGGCAACGCCTTTTAAAACCGTTACCATGGTAAACATGAAAAACAAATTCAACGTATTCACTTTATTCCTCACACCGAACTTAAAACCGTTGTGTTTAGTGTTCAAGATAATGTAATCTGATTGATATATGTTAAATGACACACAATGAAAGTTGAAAAATTGACTAAAATTTATCGATCGAAGGGTGAAAAATGGGGGTAGAGATACAATTTCTGCTATAATTTGACATGTAGTTTGTTTAATCAAACATTTATATGCCTATTTGATTCTGCCAGTGACGCTTTGTAAACTACTTGCTATAAAATGCAATTATCAGATAACATATTTTGTTGCCTAGCAAACAAAATCTATGTAAAATGCATAAAACCGAAATTGCACAGGTTCTGGCATTGCTAAGCAACAGTTGACACGCATGGGGCTGTATGAACGTTGCAATTGCCTAGAAAGTTCTGGTTAAGGTGGCATTACACAAACATGTAAATAGATAGCTATTTATAACACCAGCAAAGCAACAATGCCTGTCACATGATTTTTTTTTTTATAATTTAACGTCAGCACTATTGTGTTTTCGTCCTTTCGTTCTTTCTTTTTACTGTGAGGGAGGAGGTTGAAACGTGCATTTGAAATTAAATCGGGTTGAAAGTTGATCGGGTATGAAAGCCCATGCCGAGTCGAGCAGCTGGGCTTACACTTTTTTTTAACAAAAATACTTGAAATACTTTATAAACTGATAGATTTCTTCTGAAACTTTAAATTGTATGGTCACTTTTGTTTGTGTAATGCCACCTTAACCAGAAACAAAAATGCAACCTTGTATGCTTGGATTGTATTGTTTTGTATGAAGGAACTCCAGCCAAAAATATATGACTGTCCCAAAATTTTGTCACAAAGCAAACGGGTAATGACTACACATTCCCGTGCACAAGATATGGCAAAGAATCCCCCAAAATCTACAAAACAAACTTAAGGGGTTTAATGTACATTTCCAACCATAGCATGGTCGCTGCATGTGGTTGTGCTAGATTGACTATCGGAGTGTGTACTTAGTACTTATGTGTGGAAGAAGAACGCAAGTGCCGGGAGAAAGAATTGCAGCAAGCTTGCTCTGTTTAAACACGAATCGAATCAGACTTAGTCTTCATCTGTCTGAGGCTTCTAAGACTAATGGTTTGCTGGCATGGTCCTGAACCCATGTCAATCTGGCAAGCCTTTCATTCTAGAAGTAAACTACAAAGTATATATAAATGATGACCCTAAGATGACCTTAACCTACTTTGCAGCAAAGTCATCTTTGATAACTTAGTCATTTGCGCGGCAAAAATTAGTAAAATGTTGAATAATCTGGAAAACTTGCAGAAAATAGGAAAACAGACACAATATTTATGTTTATGAATAAGGACCCTGGGGTTGTATGTCTCAGTCCCGGGGCGATATACATGCATGATATATGATATGACAGGCCAGAGCCCTCAATGCTACGAACTTAATTGTTATAAATCCACCCATTCCAGGGACGATTTTTAAGATTTTTTACCACATAGCTATATCACTGTGGTCATCTTGGTCATGTAAACTAGACAATTTATATAAACTTGGTTCCCCCTTCTTAAGGATACTACATATGAAATTTGGCTTTGTTTGGTCGAGGGGTGTCTGAGAAAATGAAGTTTTACATTTAATATGTAAATAAGATTTTGCCAAGAAAATACCTTGAATTTTCATGTAACATCATAAACTAAGCTGTCTGTAGCTACCAGTTTTCAGGTCACAGGCTGCAAAACTTCTTGAAAAGTCGAATGTTTTTACTTTTTTCTATTGAAAAGCCTGTGTGACCATGATTGACCTTGCGGCAAAATACATGTAAATAGAGTTATAATGGGAAACAGGGTGTCATTTAAAAAATCTTCTCGTTGACATATTTCATACTCAGCTACTGCTCTGCTTCTCTGGTGCAATGGTGTACTGGCCGATAATGAGCTTGACCTCCCATTTTCACAGGTTTAGCCCTAATTGCCAAGGCATTACTATGGCTGATGTTACACCATGTAGCTACCTCTGCTGTACCATTTCGCAGTTCTCTACGTGGTAAAGTAAGTGTGATATTTGGTGAAGAAGTTTCAGGTGGACGTTGGTATTCTTCACCATCATCAGTGGCTTCTGAACTGCTCTTTTTGGTGCCATAAGCTGCATTGACTTCAGCAGATGAACTTGACCTTAATGCTTGGGTGGGTTGACTAAGTTGCCTCTCGTAGTACCTTGCCCTTCTAGCCGTTCGTTCTTCCGAAGCCACTTCTGCCTGGTGCAGTTTATTATCAGCTTCCCCTAATGTCTGTTTTCTATTATTCTTCTAAGCGATGTAAAACTTGAAGTCAACCTCCCAATCAGTATTGATGAGCCTTGTCTCATGAGTGTCTTTAAATGTTCCATACTGGCTTCTTCACTAGGCTTTCCTCTGGGTTTCGAGGCAATATAAAACAGTTTGTCAACTTATTCCAGGGAACGGTCAGTATTGTGTTGTGATTTCCACATTTTGTTAATTAAGCTCTGTCTGCTTTGGGATTCTAGCCCCGTTCCATATTATCATAGTCTCTTCTGCTATAGTAGTTGCCAAGTCATATGTCTTTGTTAGGGGCTGCTCTATGTGAAGAGCACTGTATCTTTGTAATACAGTTGATTAACAGAGATAGAATGTACAATGACCTCTTCACATGCTTGTGATTGACTTCCCGATCGTAGATATTGAGGTCCATGGGGGTATTTCCCTGGCTTCTCGGGCTGTTTCTCCTTTGGGTGGCTGGGCATGTTGTATGTTTCAACTTCAACTGTTGATTGTCACTGGCATTTATTTTCACAGCATTTACAAGTTTTTTTATCTATTCTTCAAGACAGCTGAAACAGAAAATGGTTTCAGGTAATATTCAATTAATGCTATAATGCACACACATGTAGATCAAAATTTCAAAAAGGCTGAAAAATGGCAAAAACAACATGGTTTTACATTTTATAGGAACGTTAAAACAGATAAATATTTTGCCGGTATGGTGGGGGGAGGGTCTGAACATTTCGGATTTGGCTGAAATTTGGTATGTACACTTTACAAGATAGAGAACAGTTGGTATAATAATCAGGTTGATCAGAGAAAAAATCCAAAATATGAAACACCATATAGTAATTTGATATTTTTCAAGGGTAAAGCCTAAGATATGTATCACTTTTAAGATCAAATTTTATCACATATTGGATATGATCAATTTGTGAAGATATTTTTGTTTCCAATTTTGGTACAAATAATTAAGACTTGTTACTATAAATAGATATGCAAATCATATAATTTGCATATTTGAATTTAAATTCAAAGAACACTGATACCGCTTTTATTTGATACCAATTTTGTTGATCTTTAATGCATAGAACCTGAGATATGATTAATTTACTGCGTTCATGCACTACAGGACAGGCGGCCATTTTGATTTTTGGCGGCTATCTTGAAAATGGCCGAATTTTAGGTAGCTAGGGATCAGATTTTGATGTACCTTATGTGAAGAACATATGTTGTAAATTTTATGTTTGTATCATCAAGTGAAGTATTTCCTCAAATTTACTCACTGAGCAGATCCGCTAAAACACACAATTTTACCTTCATTTGAGTATTCAAGGTCAAGGATTTTGTTTAACTTGGCCAAAATGACATTAGCCAAAATCTCAATTTCGCGTCCGCAGGACCATTGGTCCGTTTTTCATGATACATGTGTTGTAATATATACTTAAACGCAAAAGTAACGCAACGATTTACATCCTCATTTTCTTCTACATAGCCCATGTAAGGATATTTTTGAAAGTTTATTTTATGTCACTACACAATTAGTAATGATTTGCAACAAACGGAATTTGATCGCATGTTTTCGTGACGTTTGTGTTTTTTAACAACTTGCGTCTAAAACATGGATGTTTATTTCGATTTAAAAACAAACAGTATCAATCGATAGCCAGGTGTCTGTACAAGCAGAAAACAACAAAAACGTTTGGAAAATATTGTTTAGCAGCACTCTTAGTTGAAGCGTTTCTTTCTTGACGTTAGCTTATTTTTTCAAACAGCCATTACATACTCATTATGCTCGGCTAAGACACGATCTTTTTGCCATTTGTGCAATGTACTGAGGGCTACATTATGTCATTAAAAGATTTTCGATTATTGATATTCATTTGCCCATTTACAGTCAAATACGTCCAAACTTAAACGCGCTCCGCATACGTGATAAACGTCGACCAAGGCATAAAATTTCCATTTTTGCGTTTGTTGTCCTTTTTGCTTTTGAAAACAAACATTGGTTTGAAATTTCATTTTCGGATACAATGTAAGGTATTGTACCTCTGTGACTTTTTAAAAAATGGTTACTTTGAAGTTTTGACGTTTTCTGGGCAACCATAAGCTGCAGCGTTCTGATTTTCATAACGTATGCAAGGCAAAGGGCTGGACTCGTCAATCGTAATATCACCGAGTCAATAAGACGAAATTTGCATTTTATAAGTGTTGCGAAACTTTTGCGTTTAAGTATATTTTCAGTTTGCATCATTATTAAACCGCAAAGGATTCAATGGCAATAACGCTGTCTGGTCTATCATCTATCTTTTTACAGTTTCATTCAATTTGCTTTTAGAGGAGCTCGGTGTTATTTTACACACTTGCTAGCATTCGCACAGGTGCTCTGGAAGAGGCCCTCTGTCTTTAGGCTTCGCGTAACTTATGTTCGGTGCCTCCTTTCTGTTCCTTCAGACCCTTCTTTGTTTGTTTGCTGCCCAGTTCTTATAGTTTAAAAAAATCCAATAGTTGTACCTTCAAATGTGTCGATCCAACCTGCTTCAACCCCTGCAATAACTGGTTCTGGAATAAAGGAAAGGACAAGGAAAAATGAGAGGCGGTCAAAATCATATTTATTGAGTTAATGATGTCATGTGTGTATTCAAGCTCAGTGTTATTGTTTACCTTGGCCAAAATGATCTTAGAAATGTCATTTGAATGACAAATATTAGGTGGGCGTTCCCAAGACCATTGATCCTCTTGTGCACGGTACCAGTATTACTTTTTTTTCTTAGCTTGCATCATTAGTGTGAAGCGCGGTGCCGTAGTGGTAGAGCACCTGACTCCGAATCGAGAGGTTCGGGTTTTGATTCTTACTGACGTGTTGTATTCTCGAGATAAAACACATTTACTCCCTTGAGTACTGTTTAATACCCAGGAAGCCATGGCTCCAGATTTTGTAAATTTTTGGATATGTAAATAATGCATTATTTTAATTATACGCCGTGTTTGTTAATGCTGGATTTTGCACACTGTACGCTTCGTCAGAACAAGATTGTCCCCATGTCAAGGAAGAGTATGTTGGAACGATCTGTTATAAACAAAAGGTGGAGACTTGGCATCAAACACTGACATTTCTGGAAAGAACAAAAATGTTAAGAAAGTATAGCAAAATTTCAATGTTTAACATTTTGAAAACAAGTTTGTCTTTAAAAATGTCTAATGCCTTCATCTCAAATGGTGTGATAATAATGATTTATCAATCTATTGTCTAAAGTTTTTTTTATAACTTTTGATTGAAAATACTGAAACTGAGTACTTTTAGACAAGATTAAAAAAAAGTGTCGGAAATAACTTTTTCAAACTATTGACATCTTAATTTTCATATTCAGTATCTAACTAACTGTCGATTTTGAATCCGTAAAAGTCCTAATTGTTTCCGCCGTAATGCCTAGGTCACACTAGCACTTACGTTCGCTGCGGACGCTGCGGATAGGGCTTCCGTATTTGTCCGTCCTGTCTGTAACGATTCGTATCATATCCGTTAAGTCCGTATCTTTACGTGCATTATGGACAGGGCCCGGAAGATCCGCAGCCAAGCTTTGACAATTGTCAAAAATCAGGCACGGATGAAAAATCCGTAATTGTAGGTAATATATTTCAAATATATCCGTATCTAATCGGTATCAAAAACCGTATCTATTGCGTAACTAAACGTATCTTGTCGTAAGCATTTGTTACGGATCGATACTGTTTCATGTGTGCTGTTTCGTTCGGTTTCAGTCTTTGTCTGCGTGCAGTTATGTAATGTAGAGTATACCGCTTACTCACCGAATCGCTCGTGCGTCCAATGCTCACAAATATGCACGTTCTTTCAATGCATTCCTTTTGACAGTATGAAAAATATGGATTCCTCAGAAGGAGATTTTGCATTGCTTTTACTAGCTGAGGAGCAGGCTGCAAGATCTAAGAAAAATAGGAGAACCAACAAACGAAGAAGCAAACACACAAATGTTACTCAAATAATAGTTATTTCCGTTGCTTTACGACTATCACTCGATTGATCAATCACTCGATCGATTCGTCAAGATATCAATCAATTGATCGATCGCAAACAATCAATCACTCGATAGATCGATCGAAGGAACAATCACTCAATCGATCAATCACCCGATTGGTCTAGAACTTTTGATCAATTAATCACTCGATCAATCAACTGATCAATCAATCGATCAACCAGTCTATCGATCGACCGAGAGATCGCTCGCGATCGAGTAATCAATGGACCGATTAATCGATCAAAGCATATTATGTTCTATAATTTCTTCGCGTATAGATACGGATGTTCCGTATCGAAATTTTGACTTTTTCAAAATATGGGCGCGGATTCTACGGACCCTGCGGATACAACACGTTCAGCTACGGTCATATACGCATACGATACGAATTGTTACGGATATAACGGATATATACGTAAGACTTGTCCGCAGCGTCCGTCGCATCCGTATGTGTAGTGTGACTGCACTTTGACAATAAACAGCGGTTACTTACATCACATTGCACCGTTTTATACGCAAGAGAGCGTAACAAATGCGTATCTGAAGGTGCATGTTCGTGTCTAAACGTAACAGATGATATCGAAAGGTATGTAGACGCGTTACTTTCCGTATGTATCCGAATATATACGTAACTATAGCGTATGTATTCGTATTAATAAGTTATTATATTTACGTAAATTCATAAAGAACAGTTAGCCCCGCCCACAAATTTCTACGGATTGCTACGTATAGTATCCGCAACTATCCGCAGCGTATGTAATTGCTAGTGTGACCTAGACATAAATGACATCGAACATGTCGAATAGGAACAATTGTGTCGAAATATTTATTGACTGGGATTAGTTCTAACCAGATGTCTTTGCCTTCTTTTACACAAATCATTATGCTAAACTTTTGACGAAGAGTATATTTACATACTTGTAAATTTGGTGCATGCGAATTGAGCTTTAGTTTCATTCAATTTGCTTTAAGAGGAGCTCGGTGTTATTGTTTCTTATACATTCCATGCCTCCTTTCTTTAGATACCACGTTTCACTTCAGACCATTCCATCTCTATTTGCTGCCCAGTTCTTATACTTAATGAGAAAACCTTTCCACTTATTTACCTTCAAATGTGTCAATCCAACCTGCTTCAACTCATGCATTAAGCGTTTTGCATTTCTCCTTTATTTCTTATTATCCGCTTGAGATGTCGCCGAGTCGACGTCAGAACCTCTGCAACCAGTTTTCTTATTGTTGCTGGCTCGACACCCTTCTAACTGGTTTTGCATGTTTTAGGTTAGATGCAATGTAAGAAGTCATTAAGATTCGCGTGTCCCCTTTCTGGGTATTTGGTTTGGATATATCTGGCCCCATTGCTTCATCAGCCATTTGACTTACTGTTTTGTCATCCGCCTTTTCACTCTCATGTTCAGTCTCAGTCTCACCCATGTTCAGTCTCAGTCTCACCCTCATTCTCTCCCGCATTTTCACCCACAATCTCACCTTCATGTTCACCATCAATTTCATTAGTTTCTCTGATCTCTGATGTCATTGAGAGGTACAAGTAGGCAAAGATCAGGAAAAGACGCAATCAGAAAGAGATTCCCACTCCAAAAACCGAGGTGGGAAAAAACCAAACTAACAATCAGGCACTTATACCATGAAACATATCGTAAGCCGAATGAGCAGCTATTTTCCCAATAGGTGGCCACTCAGTTACCTTAACTTAATTAAAAATATGAAAACATACATAAGGCGCCAACAGCACAAAAAAATTTTAAACACCAAGACATAAAACAAAAAGAACCACCACAGAAGTATCGCCTTGGAACGATCAGTAACACAAAGTTACTGGCGGGCTTAAACCGATTTTACAGGATCCTAACCTCGCCCTCAGCTTCTACAGTGGTTCATTTATACACAGATATAAACAAGAAACAAGGTAAATCATGATACGAAAATATATAGTATAGGTACCAACATGTAACATGTATGACGGAAAGCAGGGTGAGCAGCTATTGAAGGTGGTCACAGTGCTAGCTTGGACAAAAAAAAGTAAAATGCAGAGGGCTAAGTGAACAGCCAAATTAAATTCGGGTGGGCACAAAGTCATGCAACATGAAACTCATAATAAGAATAAATTGGATAAATGTGAACCACAACAGCAGTACCGCATTGGAACGGTCAGTTATAAATAACTGGGGGGCTTAAACCGGTTTTACAGGATCCTAACCTCACCCTCAGCTTCTGCAGTGGTTCATAACATTTAGTAAGTTCTTCGGTCCTCGAGGTGAATCTCTAACTAGTCAATGAATCATCAAGAACAAACAAATAAATCATGATAAACATCCTGATGAATCAAAAACAAGGACTCACAGATTGAGTAAGCTGCCCGACGATGGAGATCCCTGGGCGCCGAATAACCTACTAACTCCGGAGCAAAAGAAAAACACCAGTTGGACCCCGGTGGGCCAAGCAACAGACAAGAAGCTCCGGCCCCAACCAACTAAATTGAATAGCTTTAAGTCGGGGCCATCATAGAGTCTGACGCCCGACCCACCGGCGTGCAATTAAAGAAGGCAGCATAGTTATCAACCATGATTGGGTTAAAAACTAAGCATGCAGACTGTCACATAACATTCAAGTTATAACCTATACGTCTGTAACGTGTTATGATTTTTCTGAACTGAAAGGAAAAATCATTAATTCCTATAAGTTTCTTTTTGTAAACTAAGTCACCATAAAATTCAGGTTCCGAAAGGCCTTCACTTCAAAGCGTCTTTAATCCAACATTATATTTGGAAATCAATTCATAGTGTCTACGATAAAATTTAGAAAAGGTTTTTCGAAGTTTATGATACCGATAGCCCTGTTGGAGTAGTCATTCAGAAGGCATGTAGGGCCCCCTTTGTATGACATGACTGTCTACAATCATAGCAAACTGCTTCTTTTGACCGTCCTTTCTAATATGACCTTTTTGCGTGCAATCCCCACACTCCTTATTTTCTAAAGCAAACTTTGCTTTAGTTATAGTTATCAACCATGATTGGGTTAAAAACTAAGCATGCAGACTGTCGCATAACATTCAAGTTATAACCTATACGTCTGTAACGTGTTATGATTTTTCTGAACTGAAAAGAAAAATCATTAATTCCTATAAGTTTCTTAAATTTGTAAACTAAGTCACCATAAAATTCAGGTTCCGAAAGGCCTTCACTTAAAAGCGTCTTTAATCCAACATTATATTTGGAAATCAATTCATAGTGTCTACGATAAAATTTAGAAAAGGTTTTTCGAAGTTTATGATACCGATAGCCCTGTTGGAGTAGTCATTCAGAAGGCATGTAGGGCCCCCTTTGTATGACATGACTGTCTACAATCATAGCAAACTGCTTCTTTTGACCGTCCGTTCTAATATGACCTTTTTGCGTGCAATCCCCACACTCCTTATTTTCTAAAGCAAACTTTGCTTCTTGTGATATACGGAAGCGGTGATTGTCACCAAATCAAGTTTATGGGGAGTGGTATGTCAGTGGTATGTCTTTTGGGGAGTGGTATGTCTACAAATCTATCACCTGTCTTAAAGTTAATAAGTTTGACATTTGGGTCATTTCATAGCATTTGCCATTTCTACTCCCTTTTTTCAGGTACTTGTTTATTTCCGCGTTTGAAAACGACAGAGGAACATTTCTGATGAAAGCCTAGTCGTCTTACATCCCTCAAAGTCTGGATTTACATGTAAATGGGTGTTTATCTTTTAATTCAATGTACATCCCCTTGAGTGTAATATCATGCATAGGTAAAAATAAATAAGTACAAATAGGCAATGATCAGGAAATGGCGCAATCAGAAAGAAATTCCCACTCCATAAACCGAGGGGTGGGAAAAAACTAAAATGACACTTAAGTACTTATACCATGAAGACATGTCGTAGGCCGAGTGAGCAGCTATTCCCCAATAGGCGGCCACTCAGTTACCCGAACTTAACAAAAATATGAAAACGTACATAAGGCTCAAACAGCTCAAACATTCGACTCCAAAACACAAAATAATTAGAACTACAACAGAAGTATCGCCTTGGAACGACCAGTAATATAAAATTACGGGGGGGGGGGGACTTAAACTAGTTTTATAGGCGCCTAACCTCGCCCTCAGCGAGTAAGGTAAGTTTACCTTAGCAGTGCCATCACTGAGATATATCCTCCAGAGGTCCCCTATTTTTTTCTGGGCCGCCTTCGTGTAACGTACCTTATTATCAGGTGTAATTTCAGGGTTAATTACAAGCCCACATGCCGTGTAGATTTTAAAGGTGGTGAGCCACATGTTCCCTTCTATTGCGACGTCAGAATTCTTCAAGTAAACTGGCTCAACCAGATTAATTCATTTCCGTTCCAACACCTCGAATTTTGAAAACCTTGGATTAGTTTAAAAGAGGTAAACTCGACATGTTCACGTCTGAAACAACGTTCTAGGGTGACAGGTTCATGTGCTAATAGGTTACGTCTTGCTGTGCCACGTCTACCCTCCGTGAGGCAGGACAACGTCATCCGTCAACGTCATCTTCGTAAAACGTTTCTGTAAGCGGAAACAAACAACCATTTTGTTATTCGTAACAGGGATTTGACTATTAAGTCATTACACCAATAAAAGGTGTCACGTGGACTACGAGACTAAGGACCGCCTACAGCGTGGCCGCCTACAACGTTATCTATGAACCGATAATCATACCCAAGATCGTTTGAATAATCACAAGAGTTGATAATGAAATATTCTGTTTCAGAAATCCGAATTTCAGGGATTTTAATGAATTTAACAAAGTAATGATGTATATAAAATGGCATATTTTGTAGCGTTTTTTTTTTGTGTGTGTGTGTTTGCGTGTGTATGTTTTAAATCTCGTCAGAATACAATTACACAATCTTTTTAAGCGAGAAGATGGGTCAACGGGAGGGAACGATGTTCACCAAATCGTGGAACATAAGTAATTTAGCGTAATCGGAAACAGAATGACCTTAAACCAGGCCCACCTCGGTTTTTGGAGTGGGAATCTTTCTCTGATTGCGCCTTTTCCTGATCTTTGCCTACTTGTACCTTTTTATATCAGAGTTCTTGTGGTTGTGCCGTGTGGCGGCCCTAAAAAGTCTCCCCGTACATCCATTTAATGATCTTATTTTTCCAATCCTCAGGGATTGCTTGCAATCAGTTTGTATTTTCCTATCTCTAATTGGTGGTTCTTTTTGTTTCATGTCTTGGTGTTTAAAATATTTTGTGCTGTTGGCGCCTTATGTATGTTTTCATATTTTTAGTTAAGGTAACTGAGTGGCCACCTATTGGGAAAATAGCTGCTCATTCGGCTTACGAAATGTTTTTATGGTTTTAGTACCTGATTGTTAGTTTGGTTTTTCCCACCTCGGTTTTTGGAGTGGGAATCTTTCTCTGATTGCGCCTTTTCCTGATCTTTGCCTACTTGTACCCGATGATCCGCATGCGCAATAACAACAATTCCTAATTGATTTTGTCGACAGCATCTTTTTTGCTTCGGTTGGTAGCAAAAACTTGTAGTCAAATACGTACATTTGAAACTTTTCTCGGCTTATCAGTAGCGATTCTTTTAAATTAATTTTAAAATCGGTAGGTCAGGTTAGTACTCTGAGCACTTAGTCACACTTCCCTTTGTCGAAGGTCCATGTCTGTAAAGCAGCATATATCAGATTTATCTCTTTACAAATCTTATAAGTTTGCACTTGTTGTTTAGGCACATTGAACATTCTGCTTGCAATTTATAAAAGTTTGTCAATTGTGTACAGCCGTTTTAAAAATACGAGGTGTGATCAGAAAGTTCTAAGCCTCAAGTGCTTGTGATTACCAGGGATCGAAAATCTGGCGATTACTTTTCAATATAATCCCCCTTCAAGGCAATGCACTTAGTCCATCTCTGTTAAAGATTGCTTATCCCTTCCAACTAGAAGAACTTTTCCAGGTCCTCCAAATACTCGTTCACTACCGCTATGACGCCTTCATTGCTTCCAAACTGTGTTCCACGAAGGTTGGATTTCAATTTTGGGAACAGATAGAAGTCAGAAGGGGCCATATCAGCAGAGTATGGGGGATAAGGAAGGACTTCGAATCCGCATTCAGTCGCAGCAGTCATGGCAACTTGCGACGTTTGAGCAGGCGCATTGTCCTGCAAGAGCAGAACACCTCTAGTCAATTTTCCTCTCCCCTTTCTTGCAATTAGAGAGGTTGAGAAAATGAACTTGTAACTTGTACGTGTACGTGTAGAACAGTTTTATCCCCAAACTTCGTCATTTATTACAAGTTCAAAATACTCGCTACACGTTGAGAATCAGTTAGGCTGTGAATGAAATAAATTTGCGAGTTGTAAGTTTTCTTTATATGTTTCCATCGATAGGTCAGGTAGGTAGGTACAAGCAGAAACGAAGTTCGATGAAGCGTTGCCAAATCGTTTTGCACGTGCAGCAGAAGTATATCTGACCAAAGGCGAATCGACGTACATGTGACCATATATGTATGTAGGTATGTACTTTCTGACGTTTGTGGTAACGCAACGCAATTTAATTTGTTTATATATATACTTTATGAAATCTACACGTACACGTTCGTTTTTCTCAAACGATTTAACACTCAAAACGATCATGTACGGGTAAATAAAGCTACAAGTACACGTACACGTTACAAGTTTATTTTCTCAACCTCTCTATTGTCTGGCGCAGGCGCCTTAATTCTGCTGCATAACATGCACCATACATCGTGCGACCTTGTTCAAGATAATCAATCATGATTACCCCCTGGCTATCCCAAAAGATGGAGGCCATCACCTTCCCTGCCGAAGAAACTCTCTTAAACTTCTTGGGAAGGGGTGAGCCAGGGTCCTTATATTGCATGCTTTGCATTTTCGACTCTGGGTCACAGTGATGAACCCATGTCTCATCTTTGGTTACAACTCGGTTGAGACAGGAGATACTTAGAAATATCGAGCCAAGATCGGTTTTGGTCATCAGTCAACATTCTAGGTACCTTGGACATACCCAAGGTATCCATAAGAATTGTTTGCACTGCCCAAAAACTTATGCCCACTTAGCTAGCTACACTTCGCAAGTTTCGCATCCTGTCACACATAACCAGGTTGTGCACGATCTCTACATTTTCATCAGTGGTGGCATCTTTGGGGCGGCCAGACCTTTCATCATCCTCAATTCTCTCTCCCATGCTTAAATTATGCAGCCCATTTTTTCACCGTGCTATAAGGAGACTCATTTCTAAATGTTTTATGAAGTCCTTGGGAGTCATTCCCTTTTTACAATCGCTCTAAATTCAACTTTCTCCATTTTGCAAGTTTGACGCACTGTCCTCTCTCAATACTATCGTACAAAAGCAATCAAGCATGACCAAATGCTTTAATTTGACTCTCCAGATGACTTTCAATTAAATAGAATGATAGACTGAGCAAATATTTTGTCTTATGGAATGCTTTGAAGTATATCAGGCTTACAACTTTCTAATCACACCTCGTAATAGCGAGAGACACAAATGACATAGAATACCAATCACAAACCTTTTAAGCAGCATTATTTCAGAGATGTATAAACTATGTCATACTGTCAGAATCTGCTATAATACCAGTTGTATCAATTGTTTGGTAATTCACATCCTATATAGATCTATTTTATAAGCATCATCGATCACGCTCATCTGCTCACTCAACAAACATCCACTTCAAGTTCAGACTCTCAGAACGTCTGTGATAAAAAATCAATGAATAGGCGCCTTTAATTCCATTGACTTCGTCCAAGAATGCTAGGAGAATCGGGATAATGTCAAATATCAAGTAATATGTGTGTTAAAATAATATCACAACGTTGTTTTGTTGTTTGTCTGAATGGTGAAAAGAGGAGACTTATCGATATTCGCGGAGATAAATAGCGGTTTGTTTGCGTTCATTAATAAGTTGATGTTAGTTAACGATGATATTTGATGGAAGCGGCAGTGTACTGTTTTCCCCGCAACAGATGGCTGATCAGATAGTATGGGATTATGGATTTGCATGGAAAATGTTTTAAGGTTTTATATTGCCGTTAGATAGTCACTGCAGAGTGTGTTAATGTAATTAATATCCAATTGTGAGTGCGGTGACAGTACACTGATGTCATTAAGAAATGTGTTACCAAGAAGTCCACGTGAGTTTTTCAACTGCTGGCGGCTACGCCATTCACGAGTAACAGCTGATTTTATAGTAGTGTGACATAAAAACTTTTAAAGTGCATCACAACTGTATTCTGTAGCAGCCTATTAACACAATTCTGTGCTAAACATGCTAGACACATTTCTTGATTCTAGAAATAATTACCTCGAATACTAAATGAAGGAATGCGGATCCAGGGAATATTTTCTGTGTTCCTACTATGGACCGGGCTAGTTGGATCGTCAGAAGGCGAGCCCATAAATGTTGGTAAGTGAAAACAAATAACACAACAGACTCATAAGAACGAAATATATGTCTATAAAATAGTTCAATCTGTTGCATACTGGATATTGTTTGATATTTATCTAATTTAATTGAGGAACGTTTCAAGCGTTTATTATGTTCACTATTTATCAAACATGATCATATTCTAATAACTTTATTGTAGTTTTACGTGTATGTGTTCGCTTCGGTGGGTGGGGATGTGGTGAGGAAAACATGGTATGAGTATTTCTTCCGTATCATTGCCTTATAGTTTCCGTCCTTTGTAAAGCCAAGGATGTTCAGATTTGTCCAAAGAATGACTTAGTGTCATCGTGTTAAGGGTTTAGTAAGTTTTGGTTGGCGTCGTTGAAAAAAAGCATGGCTACTTTCCTGGGAAAGAGAAAGTCTTCTTGCGTGATAATAACTTAGTGGATGCTATGTATCGTCATTTCTTTTCCGCCTGGTGTCTGGGTTTGGATTTAGATTTAAGTGTATCATTTCCTGGTCGTTCAGTTCTTACTTGAAATTAACAAATACACCACGTAGTGTATAGGCTACGAACAGGACGTGTAAACAGGGCACATGAGTTATATAAATAACAGGTAGTAAGGCTTATAGGAGGGTTTCGTAATTAATAAATTTTTATCATAGTGTATGTTACTACTTGTAATCGACAGAGAAATGACATACTGAGCCTGGCTCTATAACAACATACGTTGTTAACATGCTTCAGGATTGATTATACATTTTTTTTTTTTTTTTTTTTTTTTTTTTTTTTTTTTATGAACAACACATAGATTACATGTACAAGTATCCCACAGCAAACTATTACATAGTCAGATATAAACATCATCACAAACGCTTCAGGCCAGACACAGATCATTAAGATGTCTCGCATATTGTTTCTATATTAACCATAGTCTACATTCTCCTCTAAACGGTTTTATTCTTGATTGAAACATTCCGGTAAAATCTACCAGTGGTTGCGGCTCGGCTCGTCGAGCCGTATATACGATGAGATTTTCGCTGGTATCCTATAAAAAAAAGCCTAAACAGTCCGCATGACAAAACTGGTTGGTTTCCGACTCTCACTAATTAGTCATCCGGTAAGCCAAAGGCATGTGGTGTTTAAAAAGTTGACATTGTGTAAATGAAATCTAGCCAATCGTCATTTTGCTTTTAAGCACAGTTCGGATATAGACCACTGTCGTCGCCAGGTAGCGTTTTAGCACTGACCTGTCGGCTTTCACGCTTGGTTTCTTTGATTGACAACCATTGTGGCCATATTTTTCCGCCATTATATTGAGAGTACTCGGCATTCACGAAAAAAAAAAATATTATCAGGAATATAAATGCGGCCATATTAATCTCTTGAATCAAAGCACCACATGCGAAAGATCTAGATTAGGTCTCGTCAGATCACGCGAGAATGCCAGTTTCCACAACGTGATCAAAGGGCGTCACTTTCACTGGCACGATTCACACCTCGTGACCAAGTAATTGACTTCCATATCACTGGGACCGAGTTTGTCGCCTCCGAAACAGTTCAGTCTACTTTCTAAAGTTGTTTCATTGCAAGTAGTACTATAGCTTACTGAATAACACATAAGTGGGGGTCGGAAACCAACCTACAATATCTGACCTTCCTTACATTATGCTACCCGATCCGTTTCTAGCTTTTTCAAAAGCTATACTTGTTGACAATACTACCCAGATAGATATTTTGAATCAGCATGCAAACTTTAACTTAGATGTCACCATGATCCTGGTTCACTTTGATTTCCTTGCCCTTGTGATGCTATAACTTATGTACTGACCGTTTACTGCCCTAATACACCATCTTTCAGAATCGGTCGTTTTCAAAGTCACCCTTTTCGGAAACACCTCGAGAAAACTATGACCCAGCCAAAAAATGGTTCCCTTTTCAACATGTTATGACTAAATGATCTTGAAAGGCCTTTTGCATGTACTAGGGAGAAAATGAATGAGCTTTAGAATTATAATTCTAGCAAATCCGTGGAGTAAGGTTCCGTTAATATGTAAACCATACAATTTTGTTTTGGTTTGGTGCGTTTTAAACAAAAATATTCCAAAAGGTATCATTTGCATATGTATTCTTTCGGCTTAAAGTTAAGCATATTTTTATATTCATTATTTGAATGTCTAAAACAGTCGAACAACCATTCATTTGAACAGTCAGGACTAAGAAACACATTGTGTTTGCAGAAAAAGCAACGAAGGTTTAAACTACGTTTCATGTGTCGTTTGTCTAAAATGGCACTTTCTATGCATAAACTAGAGCCGTATAGAGCTTTACTTCTTACTACACTAAGAGGTGCACTCATTACGAAAAGATGTCCATGCAATTTACAGAGAGTTTTAGACATGGATATTTTTCAGTTGATTGTTTTTAAATATGTTTTTGCTCTAAACAGGCGAGGCGGTTCTAACGAGTACCCACAACTAATTTTTTAGAACAAAAAATAGAAAATTGTTTACCCCTGAAAACCCCAGTTTAACTACATAAAAAGGGTGCTCGGGTGGGAATATGGGCCCTCGCCCACTGGGGCCTAAAGGAATAGCTGGACTGTTTGTGCCTCCAGGCAAAGCTTCTTCGCTACTGACTGCCCATCTGATCACTGGTTAACCGCTCTGGTCTGAGCCTGCCCTGGAAAAGTGATTGAAGTAAAACCATCCATACATATTTTTTTTATTCAGTTTTACGTCCGTTTCAAGATAATTTCAGCTCATATAAGACGGGCCAATCATTACGTGGGCGAAAACGGGAGAACCCCGAGAAAAACCACCTGGCACACCCGCAAGCAGAACTTGGCTTGTCTCACATGTGGCCAGTGCGGGGCTCGAACCCACACCAGACACAGCGGTGAGATGATCGAGTAATTAAGAAACAGCGCTCTTAACCGCTCGGCCACGGGGGCCGTTACTGGCTTAGTCGGGAGGTTATATTAGAAGCATTTTAGGATGTCATTACGTCTTTATTTTTGGTACAAGTTCCATAATATGGAGGCAACGTCCCGACATGACCAATAGCTGTTGACTGGGACGCTAAACCACAACTCAAACAAAACATACATAAAATGAGGGTTTAAGGGGGTACAATTTTCATGGACATGCTATCATGAGTGAGGGGAGCTTAATAGTCAAAATCTTCGAGAACAACAAATTAAGAAAAAAATATGATAATGTTTTATTAAAGTTTATGGCTACCCTTATTAACATGTATGTTGCTGGCATTATTCACCAGATTCAGGCATGTCTCATTTTTGCCAAATTGACATAATTTAGTCTGGTTATCAGAAAAAAAGTAAATGGATATTCTTTAACTACATGTCAACGGTATGATTTGAATATTTGTCAAATTTTCTCCGATTTAACTTTATGTAAGCAGCAAATATAAAGTTAAGTATCAAAGGATATGCACATGCCAAGAATAAGCTTTTGATGAGAACAACTTTTATCATCTACAGCAGTTTAAGACATCAATTCTGACGGAAGTACAAGCGGACACTCATTTACCTCGAAGTCAATATAAACTTTATCTTGCACGTCAAGTGTCTGGAACAAATATATTCTAGAGAGACAAAATAATCAATAATCATTTCTAACGTCTTGCCTCTTAATTAGGGTTCTTTCTCACCGACTAGTCTCTTAAGAGTTCAATTGAAACATTGCTGCAAATATTGCTGATAAATGTAGATATCATTTGTTTCTAATATTGCCTATGTGACTGGCGACTGATCAGGTTTTCTGAGAATTCACACTGTGTTCGCAGTGCGTTCGAAAAGAATGCGCTCATGGTTGGTTACATAAATTGCGAAATATATACATGTATATAACTATTTAAGCACATGCTCGTGTCAAGAAACAAATGAGAGACATCAGCTTCGCTTCTGCACAAGTTAGGATAACTGACCTATTGCAGCAGTGCGGTTACTATAACTGGCCATCCCGGTATTACTTTAGCTGTTGATCGTGGGACATGCAAACAAGTAAACATATAAAAATGAAGGCAACGCATGACGTTATATTTGTTGGTAAGTCAGGTAAAACTGGAGATTGCATTCCTATTTCAACTTTCAACTGTTTTTTATGTTATTGGAACATTTATATCTCATGGGCCATTGAAAAATGCGTTAAATAACTCTTTCTTCCTTTGCCCTGGAATGTCGATCTTTCAACATTAATCTGATTTCGTTATGCAATTTACTGTAAACTCATAAAGTGATAGATTCATCAAACGTCGATTAGTACGAATTGGTTAAAGATATTCAAGGAAACTGTGTCATTGTTAATTAATGTATTATGCTAGATGCAGTTAAGGAAAAAAGTTTTTGTCATCGTCTTCTACCTAAAACATGGTTTGACCTGTGATAAGCGTGCTTATTGATTTTTTCTCTCACAAATCACTACATGCTCATACGATGACGACGTTTAAACTATACACCTCGCCAAAAGTTAAGCGTGTTTTTTTTTTTTTTTTTTTTTTTTTTTTTTTTTTTTTTTTTTTTTTTTTTTTTTTTTCAAAAATGTATCAAACCTGACTAACAAGCTGATACTGGTTAACCGCTCAGAAGGTCTGAGGCTGTCCAGAAAAGTGGTTAAAGTAAATCATATATAACATATAAGTCTTTTTGGTTTACTTGGGTGGTTATTTGTCTCAAGCAGTTTAAACATAATTGCATCGAATTCATACTAACGTAAACAATGTTGCTTTCAAAGTATGAAATTTCTGCAGCTATAGCAATTATATGCTTTACATTAAAGTGCAGCCTTCAAATATTCTCACCCATTAGACAAGCATACCCCATTCTGTGCCGGTCCTTTATCATTTTCTGTTTCAGTACTAGTAGATTTTAGCCTCAAAAAGCCAATCATTTCTGTATTAGGCCAATAGATATGTGCATTATGTGTACTACCATATAAGGAAGTGATACGCTGGGCTCCAAATGTCAGCGACAAAAATAAACTTCTAGATGTTAATTTCAGGAAGTTTACAGGAGTAATTGTAGTCTACTGCTTTGATATAAATCTCAAAATTTAATTTTGCTGAGCATTTTATGCCAAAACGAAATGCTGATTAAATATTTTGTTAGGTCAGTGCATATACAAAATCATATTTATTTTTTCACAGGTTCATTTGCATATTGTTTCATGTAAAAACAAATTGCATATGGCTGCCTGAACAGCACTTGAAGCCTTTCAGGGTTAAAATGGTTTAAGTTATGGATGAGAAAAATAATCAATGATGGTGTTGAGGCCTCAACAAGGAAATCTCAGGCCCGTTTTCAGATTATTCGAATCGCATCCTCGACAGAGCCTCGGATGAGACTCGAATAATCTGAAAACTTGCCTGAGATTTCCTTATTGAGGCCTCAACACCATCATAGGTAATTTAAAAAACCGATTCTTGAAAAGTATACTACATGTAGTAATATGTGGTTAAAATAGTTGAAAAGGATTAACAATGATAGAATTATTGATAAATGTCATCGAATGTTATTTGCAATATCAAAAGGTAAAGGAGGGAAATGATCATGAACTATTGCGGTTAGAACCAAACCCCAATTTTAAAACCGAGGTGGAGCGCAACCAACTTGACATTCAGGTACTGTTTTGGGCAATGCAGCTCTGTACTGATAACATGATATAGGATCTTCCCTAATTGCACTGAATTCCTTTAGCTGTCAGACCAATTTTGTTCGCTTTTCTCCAAACGTCGTTCTGGAATAAAACTCATAATATTTACATGTCCCAGAAAACTATGATGTGTGCCTATAATATAATGGCGTCTACGCAATATATATTGCAAAACTCTTGGAAATTGACGGATAAGGATCAAAAGTCAGTTTGAGTTTTTCCATCATTGTCAAGCATTATGTATTTTTTCTTATGTGGGTTCTTATAATATTTCCAAATTGTTAGTTGCCCATGTGGTTTGCATGTGTGATTTCGTAATTTTAACAAAGTGCACATAGCATCTCATGTTTTATGTCTCCCTTTTCCGTTTTATTTTTTCTCTTTTCGCATTAATTTGGATCTGATGTAGATTTAGATTGGTGTATGTATCAGTCCTAACAAACCGTATAAATAATATGGGCACCTGTGAGATAAAAAAGAAATATTTTCTGCCCCGTGGATGTAATCTGAATGTTGACGTCATCGACCTCAACGCCTACTAGTTTGTTTCTCTGTTACTGTCACTATTTTCGGAAATTAATATGAGCGAAACAACATGTCTACAGGCTTTTCAGCTCGACAAAATAGAAACCTGACATACTTAGTTGTAGAAACAGAAAACAAAAAAATAATAATAAAATAAAAATGGAAAAGGTCACATACTCTCTCTGTGCGAAAGGGTGCTAAACAGACTATTCGAACTAGTAGGCTTAGATGTATCTTTTGATCCGTTACTTGAGTTTTGCACGCCATGCCTTCTTCATGACACGTCTCATGAACCTTTATTAGCTGACAATGTCGTGCATCCAGTTATTAGCCCAGGCCTATCGAATGTGTTTCACTTAAATCAATAGCATCACAAGAAAATTTAATATATCAACGTTTAAACGCCACATGCTCATACAAAAGCAGAAAATGCCACAAAACTTACCTAGTTCAACAATCAACCTAAACAAATGGAATTATAGGGAAAATTAAAAACAAGTCATACCGTCCATACATATAAGCCCCAGTGGCTTACATGTTCTTGGGTGTTTATTTGAATCACCTTTTTGATGCCATTACATCCTTATTTTGGGTAAAGGTCCAGTAAAATGGAGACAACGTCCCGACGTGACCATAGCTGTTGATTGGGACGTTAAGCATTTATTCAAACGAAAAAAAAAAGACATAATGCTACAATATACATGTACATGTATACTTAAACGCAAAGGAAACGCAACAATTTACATCCTCGTTTTCTTCTACATTGCCCATGGAAGGTTATTTTTGATAGCATATTTTATGTCCCTACACAATGAGTAATGATTTGACGGAATTTGATCGCATGTTTTCGTTCTGACGTTAATGTGACGTTTGTGTTTTTGTTAACAATTTGCGTCTAAAATATGGATGTTTATTTAGATTTAAACACAAACAGCATCAATCTATAGCCTGGTGTCTGCAGGCAGAAAACAACAAAAATGTTCGAAAATTATTCGGTTTAGTAGCACTCTTAATTGATGCGTTTCCTTGTTGACGTAAGTTTATTTCTTAAAACAGCCATTACATTCTCATTATACTCGGCAAGGATGCATTTTTTTCCTGGGCGAGACCAGTACTATTTGAGCCGCCCCATGGGAAAACCAACAATATGCATAGAAGAAAACAAAGACGCAGATCAGCTTCGCGGTAACCGCGAAGCTGATCAGCGCCTTTGTTTTCGCTACTCGGATAGTACATTTCCTCTTCTACTTAAATCCGAAATTTCAAGCTTCTAGCTCGTTTCTGTGCTTGTACCGGTCGGTTTGTGTCGGACCTGTTCGGAAACCACATTGTTGGTTTTCCCACGAGGCGGCTCATTTGTGTTATGTAATGAGGGCTACATTACGTCATTAAAAGATTTCGATTATTGATATTCGTTTGCCCATTAACAGCCAATTACGTTAAAACTTAAACACGTCACACACATGTACATGTAATAAACGTCGGCCAAGGCATAACATTTCGATATTTGCGTTTGTTGTCCTTTTTGCTTTTGAAAATAAACATTAGATCTAGTTGGATTTTATTTTTGCATACAATGCAAGGCAAGGTGTTGTACCTCTGTGACTTTTAAGAAATGGGTTACCTTAAGTTTTGACGTTTTCTCGGCAACCATAAACCGACTTGTCAATCGTAATATCACCGAAAGAAATTTTGTGGCGATATGAAGAAATTTGCATTTTATATGTTTTGCGAAACTTGCCTTTAAGTATAAATACAGAGTTGCGCGAAGAAATCCCGACCAACAAAGTGTATACTATGACGCTATTCACCATGTAGTGGAGAACATACTTATGATGGATACAATAGTTATATCATTAAGATTATTTTATCATGCTTACTATACTCTTTTGCGAGAATACACAGATAAATATTTAATGCTCATGATATATCCTGAGCAAGAATTAACACATTCGATCCGCTGACATTTTCCTAATGCACCGCCTACATGATGAATGGACGTTATGTTTGTTCTTTTGATCATTGCAATCAATGCCATCTTAGCGACCTCTCCTTCAAGTCATGTCTGTAAATTATTAATTTTCAGCTGCATATCGCAATAACTTCAACATTAATTTCTCAGTGATTGGCACCTATGAATATTTTAAAGAATCAAGAATTGCTCTTGTTATAAAGTCGCAGCCGACAAAGGGCTGGACAGGGGACCCGTAAAATGGATTTAAGCCCTCTTAGACTAGTTATTTCTTTAATGGTCATTCCAATGTGGTTCTGTTGCAAATTCCCCTTATGGTGCTGTTCTATCCGTGAAATGCCCAACTTTTATATAGTAAAACTGGGGTTTACAGGGATTTAACTATTTTTCTTATTTTTGATCCCAAACATAGATTGTGGGTACTTGTTAGACTCGCCTTGGCGAGGACGTTCTAAAGTGTATCCACAATCAATGTTTTGAGCAAAAATATTAAAAAGTGTCATTTATTCCACTGATTTTATTATTATTATTATTATTATTATTATTATTATTATTACGTCTCTAAAATTTTCTATATATTACATGGGCAAGTTTTTGTGATGTTTGGTTTTGATTGATGCTAGTCGGTTGGATACCGGGCTGGGGAACAGTTGGTTATCTTGCTCTTTGTGCTATTATGTGATGTGGTGTTTTGTAATTTCTTTCTTGCCTCGTGTCTTTGCTGTGATTCGAACTTTTGATTAAATTAATTCCTACTGCCCTTATATCGTCTCTCAGAAACTGCCTTTCTGTGACACTTTTTTCATTTAAGATTTTTCATTCAAGATAAAACAAAATAAAACTGGGATCCTTTAAGAGCAATGAGCGTGCCGCTGTTTCAGTGACCCTTTAGATTTGTCAAAATGGAATCAAACTGAATCACTGTTACGGGGGTCATTCAAGAATTAATGACAATGGATCCATATCTCGGAAAGTATAATCAAGCTCGGCTTTATTTGATACGTTACATGTGGACACATATGTTATGCATTCGTGCTGAAAATTTTGTGCTTTTATCATGTCTATTTTTGACGCTATGCTAATTCGAATATGGCTCCTGAAGTGTCCATGGACTCGAAAAAGTCAATTTTTACTTATTTTTGTATGGGGGTAGGGTAAGTAAAACGTGTAGGATTGTTGCTTGGACAGTCTTATCAGTGATTTTTTTTATGATTAATAAAAGCACAACAGGTCAACAAGGGCAACCATAACATTTATGTCAATTTCCTGATTTGCAACACGCGTGGTTGCTAAGCAACAGCAGAACAGGACAAAATAAACCCATTCTGAGCCTAACAGTGTGTTTTATGCCAAATAATGAAACAATCAAATAAATTCCAACAGCTAGTGATGTGTTTAATCTTAAAGGTATTCCTATGGCTTCTTAACAAAAACAAAAACACAAAAATCTGAGACTGTTATGAAACAAGTATTAGATTTTAAAAAGACTAGCTAGATTTGATACAGTTGAATTTGAACTGGAGACTGTGCTGATTCATTTTGAAACTCTGTGTACAGTGTCACTGTGATCAATACCATTGACAGTCATGCTTACAACAACCACATATTTAATCCTCATGAAATGTTGTTAACATATCCAAGATACTGGTCTTCCATCCAGGCAAGTACTAGCTTTTATAAACAACAGTATGTCGCGTCCAAACTCATTTACCTTGTATTCTTTGGTTGCCTAGCAACCACAGAACTGGCATGTTTGCGAACTTTTGGAGGAACCATTGAATAGCATACATCTTCAAATTTGGTTATTAGTATATGAGAAGCACACAAGTGTTAAGAATAAAGTTAAATGGAATCATTGTCATTAATTCTTGAATGACCCTCGTATTTTGCAACTTTCAACAGAAGAGTCGATGCAAAGACTAGTATTATACCAATGGAACCAAATTTATTAAAAGCTGGTTAGAACATGAATCTTAACACATAATAGTTTTCTGATTTCTCAGAATATCCTCGCTGATCTCAAAGGACCAAAAGGAAAATATAATCTGCACTTTGGATGATGTACGGGGATACTTTACAAAGCCGCCACACAGCTCAACAACAGCTGCAGTTATAGCAAATAAAAAATAAAACTGAGATGCTTTAAGGGCCGTGAGCAACTAATGAAAAAGGGTTGGCAATAACGCGGTTTTTGTTACATATTTTCAAAATTTTATTGGCACTTTCTAGGACCTTTGGATGCAAATTGATTACATGGTCATGCTTTTCTAGAGGTGTTTTAGAAAAGGGTGAATTTGAAAACGGCAGTTTATGCGAGGTGGTATATGAACAGCTGTCGTTGTACTTTAATTTATATATTTTTACTAGCCTAAACAGCAATAAAGGTTCTGACAGGACTTTTAGGTTGATACTTGGCGTACATGTATAATTATCTCTAGACAATAATTATTTATCTATATTTTGGCTTACTCAGAAAGTACAAATGTCAAGATGCTCCATTCGCACTCAAATGATTAGTTTACTCCCGATATGAAATAATTTGTAAAGTAATGGACTTTCCATTCGTCAGCAGTCTGCTAATGCTGTCAACATAACATTCAACATTTCTCAAGGGCTATCAAAAGCATGTTAAGTGATTTCGAATGTTCGTATAAGCATGCATATGTTTTACCAAATGAAGTGAGTACAATAAATCATTAAAGTGATCAGTGAAAAAATGTAACAGTCATTTATCTTTTTTATAATTTTGCTCAGCAATTGACCCGCATTAAACAGCCAAAACGAGTTAAGTGATCGAATTCGGGTCAAATTTTGTCCCAAAACATTTTTGGCTTAGATTTTCATTTTTTTTTTTTTTTGCATTTTTTTTCGACTATGTGACATCTGGCAAGTAAATTGTGATGTTTAAAAAATGTTAGCAACCCGAATTTTTTCAATTTTATAGCTTCCCGAACAACAACACTGAAATCTAATGTGAGCTGGTTATTTTAGAACATGCAATATATGTAACAAGGAATGACTTATTCAACGGCTCTGAAGCTTATATTTCAAAATTGTCTTTTCTTTGCTTGAAAACAAGTGTTACATGTAGATTTTGTGACATAATTGCTTTCTTAGCGTAGTTCGAATGTTGGACCCAAAGGAAAAAATAAAAATCTGTTGTTTTATTATAAATGCAAAGGTTGTTTTGCTGATTTTCCATCCACGTCTGAAGACTAATCAAGAAATGATATCGTTTTGATTTAGAATAGATATGATTAATATCAGAACTAAATATTTTTAGGCACTTGTAATACCGATTTGTTATGTTCATGTAGGAGAATGTAACAGTAGGTTGGTAACGTAATTCACAAATCAAGTATCCATGCCTTCTTTCTTTTGTGAAATCGCATGTTTCTCTACAAACTATCTACATCAGATGTGCCGCAGAATGTTATTTGTACATCTTTTCTTACCTTAAACACAATTAATTGTATAAGTCTTAGTTAATTTTGAAGAAAGAACCCTTTAAATTGTACACTATAAAATTAAGTAAAAAATCTTTATATTATTTTTAATTCATTAACTTGTTGTAGTTCGCCAGACACTCAACCAGTAAAGAATGAATCACCACAGAACTATTCAGAGAGCTTGTATACAACAGAGTAAAGCTTAATTTTGTCCAAAAAGTACATTTTAACAGAAAATAATGCCATACAATAATGAAGGTAACGTAATTCACACACAAATTAATGTTCTATTTTGTAAAACGTAGTTTGTTACAAAACTACTTTACATGTTTCTCTTTCACATAAAACTATCAAGTGACATGCAAAGTGAGTCAGTAGAACATTTGGTGAGTCAAGAGAACATTTGGGATATAAAACATTAACTTTAAGTGGACCAGGGCATCAAAGAATGTTCCTATTTTAAATTGCGTGTATATAAAAAGACAATAAACGCACACTTTTTGGATTATCTGTATACATGGTGGCATAGATTAATGATAAAAACGATATACCAAGATGACTTATGTCTTCAGTCACTGAATGTATGAATTATGTGATCATACAGTGGATCTTATGCAGAATTATATAAATTGTGAATTACGTTACGCGCATGTGAATTACGTTACCTACATTCAATCGCATTCAATTTATAGAAGGTATGGTAAACAACATGTAAGTCTTAATAATTAACTTTTGGTTTTTATAAATGACACTTTGCACAGATTGCATCGACGTGATAGCTATTTATATAATTTACATAAAAGGGAATGATGGTGTACCCAGAAAATATAGATTAACTCCATGTAGCTACGAAAAAGCAACAGTAGTATGGTTGAAATTGATACTTACGATCAGTAATAGGCTTGCTTTTACCGAACAACTAGCCTAAACTCCAAAAGACATGAGAGTTCAGAGTTATTTCTCTTTAGAGAAAATTGTAGTAACGTAATTCACAGTAACGTAATTCACAAATCTGAGTCTTTACTTATTTTTCTCTGTGTTTACAACATCTTGTAAAGTTTGTTTCCTGTTTGCTACAGTGTATGGTCATAGGTCTTTCACTGCTGTCACATAGAATATTTCTACCTCTTATTTAGCAAATGATACGGGTAGGGTAAATGGGTAGGGTAACGTAGTTCACAAAACTGTAGTATATTTCAGCAGCTTTAAGTGCCACTTAATCTTGGGAAAAAAGAACAAAAGCTAGCCCAAATTTGTACTTGTTCTCCAAGCATCTATCAATACCCTTGCCAAAAACATGAATCACCTTAACTAAACATGCCGGTTAGTAGTATTTTGTGAGACATAAAAAGTGGTCACGTAATTCACGTAAGAATATGGGACATCAGTAATTGAGACATCAAAATTTTAATTTTCACTTAAGAACCAAATCCAAGACGTCAAATGAAAGGTCTATGTATACGACCTTGGTATATGATAGAAAATAGCCTATCAGAACAATGTATTTTCAATAATAAGTTCTGTGATAAGCTTACTATGCTGATGGGACAGCATTTTTGCTGCGTTTTTGTGGGGTGTCATGTGGAAAACGTCTTACACAGCGACTGTAGACCACTTCTGCTGCTTTTCTTTCACATGACTGTAGAGTTATAACCTGAACCGAGATAAAAACGCCCCAAAACTGTAAAAAAAAACTACTTGTTTACTTGAAAATGTATGGATGGGACACAAAAATCACCGAATTCGATCACTTAACTCGTTTTGGCTGTAAAAACAATGTACATTAAAGGTAAACGAAACGTGACTTCTTGTTAATGTTAGATGATGCTAGGAGGATAGCCATCTTTAGGGGAAAGAGCTGCTCATCTTGCTTTTCAAGCGCGTTGCTGTTATTTATTGTCTAGAAATATCCCTTTCTTTGTTTTGGGTTTTTACAATTTACTGTATCTTTTCCTGTTCTTTGTATTCTAATACATCGACGTATTCTGCAATAATACCTACGCATGTACTCCGATTTGAATGTGTGTAGCTGAAAATCAGCAGAAGCCTAGAAGATAGGAGCTTATAAAGTAACCAAGTGGCCTTCGATTGGAGTCTAGCTAGTATGTGGTCCGTCAAACATGATTCTGTTTGTAGTGCAAATATTTAAAAGTATTTTAAAAAGTCAGAGTCTTTCATCTAACTCTGTAATGCTCTCTGGACATTGTTGTATACCATTTGCTTGCAACTACCAGGTCATTCAATAAATCAGGCTGCCTTGATTATATGGAGAGTTCATTATAGTTGATATTTCAAGTTGATTACTTCATCAAATATTAGAAATCCCTCGAGATACAAAATAAACCCAGACTCAGTTCGGTCCTCTGTATTTTGACTGATGAATATACTTGATGTCCAATAAACGCAATCAGTTACGATTCCCGTGATTTTTATCATCAAGTATAAAAAGGATGAAAAGGAAACTGTAAAATATTTTTATTGAATAAATGAAAATGTATATTATTTTATTGAATAAAGTCAAATGTGAATTGCATTAAGATAATTGCAGTTGATTACATAAACCAAAGAGGAAATTGGAAACGATATAATAGACTCTATTTAGCATTACTTTCTAACAAAACGGTTATAGAATAATCAATGTAATGTTATTAAGAGACTTGTATGAAACAAATAGGGATAAATGAGGCCTGTCAGTCGGTAATCATTATTTATGTGGATGCCATGATCAAATGAGACAATTTTTCACCATGGAATTTCAAAAACGGACTATTTAAGAGGGTTTTGCCTTATTCAAACTCACGAGTGTACATGTAAAACAGATCAAACTGATATGTCTGAATTCTATTAACCCACGCTACTGAGGCAATAAATTGTTACTCAGTATCCAAGGAGCTATGGAAAATCATTGAAACTCCCTTAGAGATAAAGGAACATTGGCCTCGTATCATTGGTCCAACATCCTTTCTATTTAAGATTTCCGGTCCGCCCTGTTAAATTCATCACTACAGCTTCTGTGCATAACACGATAGTCTATGCCCTAACCACTGTTTCGAGACCCCTCCAAATACAGTAAAATCTGAACTAGATGTTTGTGTACTTGATGGTCAAATAAGGTGCACAACACGTGTAAGCAATGCAGGAAATTTCGAACTTGGATTGCTTACCAAGTACACAAAGGGTGTTAACCTTTGAACAGTTCTTACTCTAGTGGCAATTTACATTAAACAAGGCTTGCTTGCCTTTAAAAGCCTGACGTAAGAGACTTGTACTACTTTTGCTGATGCCGATTGAATTGATTCGTGCTTCAACTTGTTATTGGATTGTAATGTCTTCAGACATGCAGGAACATCAAAATGATGTGACCCTATATTGATTCTCATATATCAAAGCACGTCTTAAATCAGAAGGTGCAGGCTAAAATATATTGTTCTTCTGCACGCACTTACACTTCTAGGGACAATAGTAGGGCAACAACACTATTTAGCGTTCAAGCTGTTTTTCATAGGCGTGTGTCGGCAATTATTCTTGAAACAATACATAACAGTAGCCTATTGGCGCCGGCTAGGAAATAACAAAACTGGTTGGGAGAATGTCATTTAAAATGGTAAGTCTTACCAGAGATGTTACCAGATGTACATCTAACATGAGAAAATAGTTGTATTTCTTAGCACGTAGGGAAATAAACTGTAACGTGGACCAAACAAAGCAACAGCACACCACGTCGGTGGAAAAAGCATGCTTATCCTGCAAGGGGGGTTACTGTGCTACATATGCGACACATACTAACTTCACCAACTACCGAGTCGGAAGTTTGCATATCTAGGAACTACATGGGTATGGCAGCTCCGGTCTGACAATTGTCATTATCCCACCACTGCCACCAAATGTAACGTGGGCCGAACAGGATACAGCAAACATCATCGGTGGAAAAAGTACGCTCATCCACAAATGATGGTTTACTGTGCTTTATATGCCACACTTACTAAACTTCATCAACTACAGAGTTGGAAATTTGCATATCTATTTATAACACACTGTTATAAAACTTTGACATTTTTATGAACATAATTACGAAAGAAGCCATTGGTTTGAATTAAACTCGAGCAGAACAGATTTTACTAAGAAGAAAAGTAACTTATTCCACATGCTTCATCAGTTTACGCTGAAATATACGTGGCAAAATGCAAACGACGTTTTGCCTAACATGCATAACAACGCCCAGTTGTTGATTCGATATTTTGTTTCCTCAGTACATGTGCACAATGTCTTTCTTTCATACAATACAGAACGATGAGATGATAATATTAGACACATGTAAGACACATGTTGTTACATGTTTCAGTATACGATTCGGACTCTTTTCATCTGCTCAACATCCTACATATTGATACAATACCTAACTGCTTAGCGATTACATTAACATCCTTTTAAGCAAAATTTTAAATCCAATGCAAAATATGTGTGGGAGTTGTCTGGCCAGTATCGCCTTTTAACAGTAGTTGACTAAGAATAGAAGTCCGGGAATTGAAACAATTAAATTTCAAGAAAAGCCTAATCCAGACAGCGGTGGAATGCAAATGACAACACGACATCACATAGTAATGTGACAACAAATGACGAACAATATGAGCCGCCACATGGGAAAACCAACAATCTGCCTAGGCGAAAACAAAGGCGCAGATCAGCTTCGCAGTTACTGCGAAGCTGATCAGCGCCTTTGTTTTCGCTACTCGGATAGTACAATTCCTCTTCTACTTAAATCCAAAATTTCAAGCTTCTAGCTCTTTTCTGTGCTTGTACAGGTCGGTTTGTGTCGGGCCTGTTCGGAAACCACATTGTTGGTTTTTCCACGAGGCGGCTCATATGATCAGCTCTTTCCATGCAATGTTGCAATCATGTTAGCACCAACAAATACCAAAGCAGACAAAGACAGACCAAATACACGAGAGAAAGATACATAACAGCAGAACCGGTTTATATTAAGAAATGACTGGCGAGCTTATATCAACTTCATAAAGCCCTTATACTCTCTCTCTCTCTCTCTCTCTCTCTCTCTCTCTCTCTCTCTCTCTCTCTCTCTCTCTCTCTCTCTCTCTAATGCCTAATGCCTTTATCATGAGCTTGGTTCTTTAGTTTCTAAATCATATTTTGCGATTTAAAATGTAGTATACTAAAACGTACAAATTATCGTCATGACACTTCATAGTTATGCATCTCATGACATAAACCCCATAATAATTTTATCTCTCTCAGTCTTTCTTCCATATAACATGCATTACTTTGCACCTGACTCAAAGATCGGGCGTCTAAAGGCATACCACCTGCTCACTAGTGAAAATTGCCATTATAGTGTTATTCATTCGATCATTGCCAACATCACAAGATACATCGATTGTAGCAGAAAGAGAACAAATATCGAAAATGACTCGTAAATATCTGAGTTCTCATGATTTGTCATTCATCAAGGCGGTATTGTTATGTACACATGAAGAGATAAGGAACACGTCATTGATTGTAGGTTATTGACTTTTCCTCGTCCACAGTTACAGAAAAATTCCTTGATAAAAAGCCAGTTAGTTATTTTATTGACCATATTCATAACCGATGTTCTTATCATGTGACAAAACTTCCTAGAATCGTATCATCGACGTCGATGGTGCATGTACATAGGATCGTAAAGGCACTGGCCGAGTCTGTTTCAATCTTGAACACCAGAAAGCATACGTACATCATGTACGTTCACAACTCTCGATCACTTGAACAATATCTTCAAATTAGGATGCCCATCTCTGGGTTGTGACAGGTCTTATTTTTTGTTGCTTTGTTTATGGATTTAGGGTTCCGACCGATTCGCTTATTTAAAACAGAATGCCTTTATTTTCTTAAAGGAAGTTTTGCCTTTATTTTCTAAAAGGAAGTTTTTATAAATATTCAGCCATAGTAGACTATGGTGCTACTGGGGTTCATTATGACATAAATTAAGGTTTTACGGTCACAGTTTACAACTAATGAATATTCGTTAAGTGCGAACCAAAACCATATCCCCCCCCCCTTTCTTCAGTAACTCAGTTTCAGTTTTAGGGCGCCGCTGTGACTGTGAGAGGGTGCCATTTTTGCCACTCGGACAGCTATTACAAATGCTCTGTGTAAATAAAAATTAAAAATGAGATCCAAGAGCAGTGAACACATTAATAAGAAAGGGGGATGGGCCATACCGCGGTTTCGACTATTAAAGTCTCGTCAGTGACCCTAAAGATTTGGCAACTTGGAGCCAAAGAGAATTACTGAAATTTTGCAACTTTCAACAGGGTAGTCGATACAAAGACTAGTATTATCTAAATGGGACCAAATATGTTAAACATTGGTAAGAAAATAAATTTTTAACGATAATAAATTTCTGATTTCTCTAAATATCCTCGCTGATCTCAAAGGACCAAAAAGAAAATATAACCTGCACTATAAGACTGAACAGCAGGACGTACATATGTGCATGTCTGCAATGATACGAGGATGATCCAATAATGATTGAGACTTTTCTCTTGTTTTATAAACCCTTTTGACTGGCTCAAGTTAACTACTTTCGTTTACTAGATACACATTTGGTCTCTCTACGGAGCGTGTTTCATCAAATTTGGTGAACAACTTTGGTTGCTATGGTTATTTAAGAACTACTCGTGCAGTACCTATGGCCACCATCTGCCCTTTGAACAAACATAATCTATATAAATCTAGCTATGTCACAAATTTAAAAAGCGGTTTCTTATAATAATTGAGTATTGTCTGTGTTAACATTCATCTCTGAAAAATTTTGCTTCGGTCGATTCGAATCTTGCTCTAGTGATCGAGAGGCGGTTGCTTAGCAACCATTTTCCTCAATGAATTCAGGCTTGTAGCATTTTCCAAATTCTATTGTTGCTAGGCGACATAAAACGAAAGAGACAGGTGTTTCTTTTGAAATTATTTTGACATATTTACACCATAATTGGTCATATCAAGGTTTTAAACAATTTAGTGTGTCATGTATACGCAAGTTAGAAGATATTTCTCACCCCTACCCCCAAAATTCACTTAATTTTTTCGCAACTAAAACCCAACTTTTCTCGTAAAATGCTCATCCTACTTGAATAATGAGCTGTATGTTAGTGATATTTGCAGAGCATAAAGCTAGTAATGTGCGCTATAAATAACTGTGTGCAATAATTGGAAATTTTATCACCAGTTGCCATGGCAACCCATTTTCTGTGCAGAAGTACCACGTGGCCAAGGACATTTGACTAACATTCTCTTGTTGCTAAGCAACAGAAGGTAGTTGTCTACATGTGGATTTTAACCAGTGTATCATGTGTACATTACATTGAGCAATGTCACGCCTACCAAACGTTCCGGTGCTCAACCGTTGGTTGAGACAGAAAATCGATAGGAGTAGTTTCCGGTTGAGCATCGAAGTAGCCAGAAAGGTAAACAATTGTTGCATGCTCTTTGTTGTTTGATTAATAACTTTTCTTCCAGGACGAAAATAAAAAATCTGGGAATTGTGTACAGTGTCTTACATATTCATACATCTGTGGTGTAAACATGAGGTCGAGGAATTATCGCGTTTTGACTGAATCCATTTCAGCGTGATGAAGGTGTACTAGAAACAGACAGGATTGTGTAGAAAACGGGTGTGTTTTAGGCTGTATTTACACTTTTGTGTCGTGTTTCAGGGTAATTTATATACCGCTGATCAAGACACGGTCATACAAATGTCACTTAAATTTGCAAGTCCATTCAGCCGAAGCAATGGGCACAATATCTTAGAAAACAACTCTGAGAATTTTGGTTGAGCATCGGATAATTAAAAATTATAGGGAAATTGAGTTGTGTCATTTGACCATTGTTTACATTCATCGCTCAAAAATATGTTTCAGGAATGCCACATGAGTGCACACAGAGTACTTATTCCCACATTTGCCACTCTAAACTCTGATTTTTCCTAAATATCCAAAAATAGAAGCTGCAGAGTAACAAATACATGTAAAACGGTGTATTTTGTGAACGACAGCCCACAGGCTGGTTCGCATAACTTAAACGGTACTAAAATACTAAAAAAATCCCTTTTTTCCCCGAAAGAAAATGTCAGTTTTTTATTTTTTTGTGTGGTTGCGCACCGGAGTATTCGGTTAAGCATCGGAAGGTCTGAGCATATTTGCCAGTCTTTATGTGATTTTGGGATGTGAAAACATGCAATAATGGCCTTTATGCGCAACTGTATACATTGTTGGTGAGATTTTAAATGACTTGAGAAGTTGACATAATGCTGTGTATCACTTAAGGTATATTGGTGATAGCAACTTGAATATAAGCGATGGATTGAAACATGGTTGCATTTTGCATTAAAATATTATACAAAACGACACAAAGGGCAGAATGCACAATTTCGTATATGTTACAAAGGCGTATCGCTCCACGCATACAGTTGTGGTCACGCGTCGGAGTATCCGGTTGAGCATTTGACCATCTCTTTCTGTATTTCGCAAACACACACATTTGCACTAGAATCAACATAATTGATCAGCCTGAGTCGTGTAATGTCATTGGGTGAGCTTTATCCTCACACGGCTACGCTTAGTGACTGAGAAAAGTAGATAAAATGATCTCTGTTATTGTAACTTTTCTTTGACTTCTCTTGAAAGCTAACTAGTCAAAAGTTCTAACCGGCCACCAAGGTTTTTATCGATTTTCTTCGAGCCCAAGAGAACTGTATAAATCTTTTTGCTTCAGTGAATACTCCAATATGTCCGTAAAGATTATCACAAAACAGCTATGCATACTTCAGAAACGTGCATCAAGGAGAACTTGCCAAACAAAAGTACCCTCAATTTAAAAAATTACAAGAATTTGCATTAGGTACTGGGGTAATGTTTCACATTTTGTTCAAAAGCGACGAAAATAATGCCCAGAAAAGCATTTTTTTTTCATGAATATGTTCCATAAGAGTTTATCTTTAGCAACAAAAAGGTTTACGCGTGAAACGTGGCGTTTCAAAAAGTCGCTCCTCACAAAATAATGAAATTATTCTTTTCATTTCTACCTTGTTTAAGTAGATGAAAGGTACATGGTAACAATTTTAGGCATCTGCATGCTGTTTTATGTTGAGTTTTTTACGGCGAAGGAATCGCCATGTTGAAGTGGTAAATATTTTAATAGTTTGTATCTATCATTTCTGACCACAGGCGCTCGACGACTGGACCTTTTGTTTTACATCTTCACCCATTTGTAGACCCTAACGACACGTTCATGCCATGACTTTACCTTTAGAACATTTTCTATCAATCCTCAATCAACTCTCGTCTATGGACTACTGTATAGTTGCAATATACTGTATCTTTATACTATGTAGTAGCCCATAGACGAGAGTTAATTGGGGATTGATAAAAATGTTTTAAGGGTAAAGTCATTGCATGAACGTATCGTTAGGGTCTAAAAAGGTCCAGTCATCGAGCGCTTGTGTTCTGACGGGAAGGAAGGTCAATTTGTTGTGAATAAAAAGCAAATGTTCTTTCAATAATTTGACTATACAACACAGTGGAATCTGGACTTCCTTTATCCATTATCTAGTCATTATAATTATGCAGTTAAACTGTTTAAACTACTTGTTTTGTTTGTGTTAAGCATAACGAGGCACTCAGGTGTATATAAAAACATTCTGTTTCATTTCTACCTAGCTTTAGTTGACGAAACGTATATGGTGACAAATTCGCAAATTTCATTATTTTGTGAGGAGCGACTTTTTGAAACGCCACGTTTCACGCCTAAACCTTTTTGTTTCTAAAGATAAACTCATATGGAACATATTCATGAAAAAAATGCTTTTCTGGGCATTATTTTCGTCGCTTTTGAACAAAATGTGAAACATTACCCCAGCACCTAATGCAAATTCTTGTATTTTTTTTTAAATTGAGGGTACTTGTGTTTGGCAAGTTCTCCTTGATGCACGTTTCTGAAGTATGCTTAGCTGTTTTGTGATAATCTTTACGGACATATTGGAGTATTCACTGAAGCAAAAAGATTTATACAGTTCTCTTGGGCTCGAAGAAAATCGATAAAAACCTTGGTGGCCGGTTAGAACTTTTGACTAGTTAGCTTTCAAGAGAAGTCAGAGAAAAGTTACAATAACAGAGATCATTTTATCTACTTTTCTCAGTCACTAAGCGTAGCCATGTCAGGATAAAGCTAACCCAATGACACTACACGACTCAGGCTTATCAATTATGTTGATTCTAGTGCAAATGTGTGTGTTTGCGAAATACAGAAAGAGATGGTCAAATGCTCAACCGGATACTCCGATGCGTGACCACAACTGTATGCGTGGAGCGATACGCCTTTGTAACATATACGAAATTGTGCATTCTGTCCTTTGTGTCGTTTTGTATAATATTTTGATGCAAAATGCAACGATGTTACAATCCATCGCTTATATTCAAGTTGCTACCACCAATATACCTTAAGTGATACACAGCAATATGTCAACTTCTCAAGTCATTTAAAATCTCACCAACAATGTATACAGTAGCGCATAAAGGCCATTATTGCATGTTTTCACATCCCAAAATCACATAAAGACTGGCAAATATGCTCAGATCTTCCGATGCTCAACCGAATACTCCGGTGCGCAACCGCACAAAAAAATAAAAAAAACTGATATTTTCTTTCGGGAAAAAAGTCTTTTTTTTTTTTTTTTTTTTTTTTTTGTATTTTTAGTACCGTTTAAGTTATGCGAACCAGCCTGTGGGCTGTCGTTCACAAAATACACCGTTTTACATGTATTTGTTACTCTGCAGCTTCTATTTTTGGATATTTAGGAAAAATCAGAGTTTAGAGTGGCAAATGTGAGAATAAGTACTCTGTGTGCACTCATGTGGCATTCCTGAAACATATTTTTGAGCGATGAATGTAAACAATGGTCACATGACACAACTCAATTTCCCTATAATTTTTAATTATCCGATGCTCAACCAAAATTCTCAGAGTTGTTTTCTGAGATATTGTGCCCATTGCTTCGGCTGAATGGACTTGCAAATTTAAGTGACATTTGTATGACTGTGTCTTGATCAGCGGTATATAAATTACCCTGAAACATGACACAAAAGTGTAAATACAGCCTAAAACACACCCGTTTTCTACACAATCTTGTCGGTTTCTAGTACACCTTCATCACGCTGAAATGGATTCAGTCAAAACGCGATAATTCCTCGACCTCATGTTTACACCACAGATGTATGAATATGTAAGACACTGTACACAATTCCCAGATTTTTTATTTTCGTCCTGAAAGAAAAGTTATTAATCAAACAACAAAGAGCATGCAACAATTGTTTACCTATCGGGCTACTTCGATGCTCAACCGGAAACTACTCCTATCGATTTTCTGTCTCAACCAACGGTTGAGCACCGGAACGTTTGGTAGGCGTGAATGTTAACAAGATGTTCATAATAAGCCAGGTTTATTTACAAAGGAATAATTCAAAAAGTCTCAATCATTATTGGATCATCCTCGTACTGTTTTGGAGTGTTATGAATTTCTAGTGTAAGCTCTGGTCTTGTACAAATATCTATTCCGTCACTCCTTTACAGTGTAATCTCTCTTTGTTTTTTTGTGCGTTTTACATTTGACTTGTTTACCATTTGCTGGAATTGTTAATGGTCAAATGCCTCAACTTCGCTAGGTGGCAATCACAGCTAAATGGCTCAAGCTTAATGTAATATCCGCTCTCATTCGCTGATAATTAATTGTAATTAATTTTAGTAATATTTCCAATCGCTGTAACTCTATTTGTCATCAATAACATGTTCTCTATACAATTGATGATGAATTGACATGTCATGCAACATGAATGGCCCAGTTTCCGATATCGTCAACGTGATCCAGTCACATCGCCTACTGATAAGCGATCTTTTTATCTGAAATACATTTTGCATTTGCTATCATGCTTTTTATCTTTGAAATGCCATTTTGTTCTGTTCTTAATTAATGTAATTTTGCATCATTTTAGTACGCATGCCATTTTAAGTTATCTATATTTATTATGCTCATGTTAAGAATACCGATGGACCCGCTGTTGGTTCAACATGTGTCTTGTACTCTGGTCGATTTCGTTTCGGTTTCACGGGCCAGTGTTCTTTAATTACCGTGTCAGTTCCTTCTTACTGCTTACTTTTACGTTTGAATCGTTGACATAGTTTACAGACAATCAAACTACCGTCTTTACATGTAGGTTTATCCTGTCCCCTTACAGCACCATCATATTTTAAATTGACATGCAATCATTTTAGATAGAAAGGAACAGTAATTGGGTTTAAGGATGTTCGCTGCTAACATTTGACATTTCGGAACTTCCCAATATCTTATATTTGGATACATTATGATGATATGCATTGAACGAGCCATGAAAATTGTCAATCTAAGAAACTTCATTTTTGCACCCCATTTTCTGCAACTTTTCAGAAAAATTTAGTTGTCAGTGAAATTTAGGGGGAGGGTAGATTAAACTTGAATATTACACATCTTCAAATTAATTGCACTATTTCTTTGTTTATTTTAGCTGCAGTATATGTGTACATGGTCTTCTAAGTCAGTCTTTGTGTCTTTGGTGTGCTGGTTTTAAAATTGTAGGTGGTTTTATGAAATGGGCTTAAAGAAACAAAACAGCTGAAAAAAGGCTGAAAATGGTGATTTTCAAGTTGTTGGTCCTCTCTTATATGCACACTACCCTATATATTTCTTTCTTTTATTCGAACAATATTACAAAGTTCTATGGTGTGTGAAAATACAAGAAAAAGTTTGAATAAACAAATATGGGTTTGGCACATTTCAAAATATTGATTTTTCCGACTATTCAAGTATGGGGGTAGGGTTGGAAAAATACTCGTAAAATTTTGTCATCCACTTCCAGTTGCAAATTTTTCTATGCGTTTGGTCCAAAATAGTCTGCGTTACATAAATATAATGACTTTTGAAAGCATTCTAGGTGTATTTTTGTTCAAGACAGGTCTGTTTCAAAGAATTAAAAATTAAATTAATTTTACTAAATTTAAAACATGTTGCTCAGAGGTCTCATTCAGAGGCCTGTAGCTTGAAAAAATGCACACTACCCTATATTTATTTTGCTTTCAAATGTCTTATGTTGTATTTTGGAATCAAAAAAGGGTGGTTAGAAAAAAAGTTTGAATACTTTTTCATTGGCAGCGAACATCCTTAAATCATATAGAAGTTGTTAAATGTATCTCTTCAGCATGGCATTAATTACCGCTGCGACACCTGCCCTTTGTTGCATGCATCTTGCATTGCGCCTAGGTTGTGAGTACATGCTACATGTGTAGTTTGTTGTTTGATATGACAATACTTTCTACGCAGATGTAGGCCAAGTTCATCCATGATGCATAAGGGGTACGAAAGACAAATTAGGCCTCTGGGATTAGCATTACGCTTGTTTTGAGGGATTGCCCATCAGATATATTTAGGAAGAACGTTGTATCCCTTGAGCCTTATTAGTGAGACAAATTGTTATGTTGTATTTATTTGATAGACACCAGTCATTCGGTAAGCACAAAACGTAAACCAGCCAACATTCCCTTATTTTAAAGTGGCAGAGGCTTTGAGTTGCTGAAAAACCATAAATATTTCTGGTAAGCTAAGTACATGAAATAACGTCGATAGTACTCACAACCACAAATTACAAGTCATTTGGGTTTTACAAGTTCCCTCGCTACCATTTCAAGCATTACAATTATAGCATTCCTATTGAGTATGGTTGCATTTAGACTGGTCACTGTTCGATTGACAAATGTATTATTGTCAAGAAAAATGATAGTAGTAAATTTTCAAGTACATGTATATGCATATTTTTCAGGTGTCCTAAGCTCTGCCTACCCGTCTTGGATAGAGGTTATTCAGAAGTTTGGTCACTCAAACGCTTCTCACTCAATAACGACCACAGTTCTAAACGATACTGGTTGGTGTGACGTAGATAACATCAACAGAGGTAGGTTTCCCGCCTTTACTTTAAGTAGGAAGTGATGTCATGACTATTGTCATAAGAGATGCCATAAGCATCTTCAAGATTTTCCCCGTGGATCTAGGCATGTCTATCATGATCAGACATGATCAGACATAGTAATTCTGAAGTTTATGACACACGCACTCCGTCAACAATGAGCGTTCGTAGAAATACTATTTTTATCTGCGTTTTCTTCTTAGGTAGAAAGTGTGATTTTGTCTTTTTACCACGTGGTTTTGAACATGGTTCTATTGCATTCCAATGCCAAAGTTATTTAAGTAGCCCTAATGATTTGGCCATCAAATCTATGACGTATCATACTTAGATAGCATTAAAGAGATCGTAGTGAGTTTCTTATTCTCATACTTTAAGGACTTATGTGTAGTCACTGTATATACATGTGAAGAATTTTTTGTCAACAATGCTACATTCTATAGCATGCTTTATCATCGGGCTGTTGAATATGTTGCAAATACCTGGATTTGTATATACATGATTGTGAAATGAGTGGTCAGCTCAGAGCAAGCGAGTCATTTTTCAGTTACTTCCGGGTTGAAATCGTCGGACCCATTTTTCTTAGCTTTTTGAAAAAAATTAAGCCATATTTTTCGATATAGTCATTGACTTCAATCATATGAGAACCTGAAACAAAAGGCATGCCATCTTTCAGCAAACAATAAGCGAGCCTCTCAAAGTTACCCACTTTGAGAATTTTCCAGAAAAAAACATGTTTACACTAACTTTTCCCAGCGAAATACATTTCCATGACCCCAAAATAACCCTCAGTTTTCCAGATTATGTATCCTAGATGTGTAATTTCTATTCAAGTGCATTCCGCTTTCCAGGAAATAGGTCTTACGAAAACCAGTTACATTTCCAACTCTAAGCCAAGCTATATATTTAAAATTTTAAAAAAATAACTATATTGAGTCATTCCTAGTATCTGTGACGTCTATTAGCAATGAATGCACATGATTGACGGATTAATAAAACAGATGTTTGTTTAACATAACCCACCCACTCATACCCCACCCACTCATGTCAATATCGATAAATTCTTAATTACATAAATTTCAAAGAAAACAAATGTCAACATAGAATCAAGTTAAATGTTTTTCGCAGCTCTCCTCTACAATGTAGCGTTTTTTATATATTTCAGGACAAGAAATGATTAGACGTTCGAGTGTAGTTGTCATTGTGGGACAGTACAACAAAATGTTTGCCGCCGTCACAGATAATCTACGGATGCCATATTTTATCACATCACCGGTCCCGGTTGAACAGAAAGTTTCGTCATACCATATTCGAATGATTCCGGAAATAGACAAATACACTCTCGCAATCAGAGACTTGTTTCAGCATTACAACTGGAAAACAGTTGGTATTTTGTATGACACCCACCATGGTATGTTGCATTATGAGAAGATATCTATCAAGTAGCCTCAAAAATAATTAAGTGAACAAAGTCTAAAATTGCTACATGTAAGTGTGCTACTTTCCTGATTAACATATAAATGAGATGTGGTCATGTCATCTCCGTAAAATCTAAATGTCATCGCCTATTGATAACTGGCATTTTATAAGTTAAGTCACGGAATGAAGTGTATTCACGTTCTTTTCAGTGGTTCTAACGTATACAACGCACAATCAGTCTGCCGATGTCGACATAACAGATTAAAAAGTTATATGAGTTCAAATTATATTTGGTACTGATCTCTGTTATTACATTTGCATTTTTCACATCATTTTGATGGTCATGTTTAGTTCACTAGTATTGGCTACAAGTAATTCAAATTAGTCCGATAATGGTTCTAACGTTGTGATTTTACCTTTTTTATATATAAAAAAGGTATTTTCTCGACCATTTCATTGTTTACACTGCACTCAAAGGATGTGATATTCATATTTTGTTATTATTCAATTATTTAAGGTTCAAACATCGCTGCATTAATGATGGAACACACGAAAGGACGTCGAGATCTATATGAGATACGAGCGTATAATTTACAGCGTAACGCTTCTGCTGACGTTGTACGGTGGTGTCTAAAAGACCTTAGGCATAGACTAGTTTCTAATTTTCTTGTTATCTGCTCACCTTCTACCACAAATACTGTGCTCACACAGGTATGTACATCACAACAGGAAAACATGTCCGTGAAAGGTATACCCTCTAAAAACCCTCTTTTATCTACAAAACCCAGTTTTGCAGAGGTAAACATATTTATATATTTTTGATCCAAAACATAGATAAGGGGTACACGTTAGAACCGCCTCGGCAAGGCGATTCTAACGAGTACCCACCATCTATATTTTGAAGCAAAAATAAGAAAAGTGTGTATGCCCCTGCAAATCCCAGTTTTGTTATATAAAAGTGGGGTGTGATATGTTTGCCTGATGAAGAAGAAAAAGAAAGAGAATAGACAAGATAAAAGCCCAACATAATTAATATCGCATTGTTGAACCAAAAACATTTCAAAATTCATATACATATAATAAAGTGTAAGAGATGGCTAGGGGTTGGCACAAGCATCAACAACTCAACTCAACTCAACTCAACTTTATTTAACTCAAGGTTACATATGTAACATACGAGCATAACAGAAACAAAATATGCAAATGAAAGACGTAGTGACAAAACAAAGCAGTGGGGAAAGCTTATTACCAACATTCATTCAATTTCATTGCCTATAATTAAGGGAAGCTACTCTTGCAATACTTATGAGAAATCCAATTTGATTTATGTAACTTTTGTAAGTCACTAACACTAAGAAAACCTGCCCATGCAATAAATAGAATGTTTTCAGCTGTAAAAGAGTGAAGATTTCACCAGAAAAGAAATATATCTTTAATATGCTAGCCCAAAACACAGACAGCGGGTACACATTAGAACCGCCTAACCGAGGCGGCCCTAGCGCGTAACCACAATCCAAGTTTCGGAGCAAATATAAGAAAAAAACATGATTATATAGTTCGGCAAATAGGTCACTGTATGGGCGTTACCTTATGAATACGTTATTGGGTATGGTCTACTTTTGACCTAGGTAAAATTTAAAGGTATACAGTTGAAAGACTCAACTCACATGTTGTCCGTTAGAATGAAAGTCCGAGTTTGTCTGGTTTACTGGATTGGACAAAATAGGTAGCTGATCTTTAACGGTAAAATATGTGACAGCGCTCTAGGCTGACTGAATTCGACTTTTCTATTATCTCCCTACTTGAACAGATGGACTAGCCGACCACGCCCAGATATGAATATTAAAGTTGCCGCCCATACAGTGACCCATTTGCCGAGCTATACATGTACCACTTTCACTATACGAAAGAGGGATATGATGGGGTATACCCATGGACAAGTTTTCCTGATGTTAACGTCCATTGTTTTGGCATATAACAGTCATCATACATGTATAAATAACTAGACCAGAAGATATGGATTAATGAGCAGAGCATTATACTGCATGTCACTAATGAGCCCAGTTTAATCTCAGATACATAAGGAGTAAGACACATTTTTGTATACCGCGTCTTAAATATTTTTTACACCTGTGTATTGAATCATGACACCGTCAACTCAGTCACGCTTTTACAAATTAGGTTAATTACAGTGAGATTTGTTCAACACGTATTTGCACGTGTTGCATAAAATTCGATCAGTATCAATTGAATAGATCAAACTAGAGCCTTATGTCTCAGATTCTGAAAGGATATTTCGTTTTTAATTATTCTGTTTCGATGCTTATTACTTAGATGGTAAGTAGTGTATCTAGCACGCGTTATTTATTTACTTGTTTGTTTATTTGTTAGCTCGCCTGAGCCGAAGGCTCAGAGGTGAGCTTATTTGATAGGCAAGTATACCGGTGTCCGTCTGTCGTCCGTCTGTCCACATATTTAAAACATAAGATGGGCGTCTAGAGAAGTGGTTTAACAGAATACGTATAAATGAGCTTAATTTTACCAATTTTCGCGGTGATGTTAGGGATAAAAGTTCTTTATATTTCAAGATATTTGGCCTTGTAAAGTAATATTTTTGTATGTACTGTCGTCTAAGATCTGCAAAAAAGCTGCACGTCAAAAGATAGTGATATTCATCGCCTACGTCGTTATTCTCGCACAGTCGACACTTTCGTTTCGACGGCGGGGCGTCTCTATCCCAACGAGCTACTTCAACCGGAAAGTAGTGGTTGCCTGTTCTGAATTTTACAATGGGTATATAGTGCTTTGGCTGCAGTTTGAGAAAATATGTTTCCAATTCGATTCTATCCTAAACAATGCATAGTTTCTACCTTTTGAGGACTCTTGTAGACTTGAGTGCCAAGATTGTTTGTATTGGTCTATTAAACCTGAACTTCAGTTGAACAAAGCCAATATCTCAGATACTGAAGCCCCCTTTTTAGATCTACATCTTTCTGTTGCAAATGGATTTGTTTCTTCTAAAATTTATGATAAGCGCGATGACTTTGATTTTGATATAGTAAATTTTCCTTTTTTGGATGGTGACGTTCCTCGTCGTGCTTCTTATGGTGTATACATTTCGCAACTTATTAGGTTTACTAGAGTCTGCAATCATGTTACAGACTTCAACGCTCGAAATAAATGTTTAACGGCAAAACTTCTCCAACAGGGCTATCGGTATCATAAACTTCGAAAAACATTTTCTAAATTTTATCGTAGACACTATGAATTGATTTCCAAATATAATGTTGGGTTAAAGACGCTTTTAAGTGAGGGCCTTTCGGAACCTGAATTTTATGGTGACTTGGTTTACAAATTTAAGAAACTTAAAGGAATTAATGATTTTTCTTTTCAGTTCAGAAAAATCATAACACGTTACAGACGTATAGGTTATAACTTGAATGTTATGCGACAGTCTGCATGCTTAGTTTTTAACCCAATCATGGTTGATAGCTATGCTGCCTTCTTTAATTGCACGCCGGTGGGTCGGGCGTCAGACTCTATGATGGCCCCGACATAAAGCTATTCATTTTAGTTGGTTGGGGCCGGAGCTTCTTGTCTGTTGCTTGGCCCACCGGGGTCCAACTGGTGTTTTTCTTTTGCTCCGGAGTTAGTAGGTTATTCGGCGCCCAGGGATCTCCATCGTCGGGCAGCTTACTCAGTCTGTGAGTCCTGGTTTTTGATTCATCAGGATGTTTATCATGATTTATTTGTTTGTTCTTGATGATTCATTGACTAGTTAGAGATTCACCACGAGGACCGAATAACTAACTAAATGTTATGAACCACTGCAGAACCTGAGGGTGAGGTTATGGCCATGTAAAACCGGTTTAAGCCCGCCAGTAACTTTGTGTTACTGATCGTTCCAAGTCGATACTTCTGTGGTGGTTCTTTTTGTTTTATGTCTTGGTGTTTTTTTAAAAAAAAAATTTGTGCTGTTGGCGCCTTATGTATGTTTTCATATTTTTAGTTAAGTTAAGGTAACTGAGTGGCCACCTATTGGGAAAATAGCTGCTCATTCGGCTTACGATATGTTTCATGGTATAAGTACCTGACTGTTAGTTTGTTTTTTTCCCACCTCGGTTTTTGGAGTGGGAATCTTTTTCTGATTGCGCCTTTTCCTGATCTTTGCCTACTTGTACCTTTTTAATTATTTTGCTAATGTTTTTTGAGCAAATATCATTCTGCTTATCCCACAAGTCCGGTCGTCCAGCGTCACAAAGAATTTCTTTAATGCATTTTAACCATTTAGATTCAAAATTCGGCGTTGCTCTTAGAGCACAATATAGAACATGAGCTATTTTTGATTGTTTACCAGTAATGATTCTATTCCAAAAGTTTATCATACGACATTTGATAGTTATTTCGATTGGGTAGCGACCCAATTCGGCATACTAACATATAAAGGGGTGTGCTTTTCTTTGTTTTTGTAATTTTACGCAAGAAATCGTTATGGATGCGTTCTAGAATTTGAAGATTTTCATAACCGAAGATTTCGCTACCATATGTTAAGATCGGAAGGACTGTATTGTCGAACAGTTTGAGTTGTAAATCCAATGGCAGATGCAGGTTGTTGATTCGCATGTATAATAAATGCATTGCTTTGCGAGCCTGTGCAGCTATATGTTTTCTAGCGTATAAGAAACTTCCACTTTTCGAGAAATATACTCCCAGGTACTTATAATGGTCAATAATTTCTAGAGAGTTTGGTCCGAGATTAAACCCTGTATCGATATGCTTGCTCGAACCAAAGACAATTATTTTAGATTTATCATGGTTTATTTTAAGTTTCCATTTAAGCAGTAATCGTAAAAGTCTTGTTTAAACATTTTTGTAATGACGCAGGATCTTGAGCAATGAGGACAGTATCATCTGCATAGAGAAGAGTCAAAATTTTAATATAAACAAATGCCTGTCGTTGAAATTCAAAACATGAGATGACGGAAACGCGAAATAGGCGTGAGATAAAAAGTACGAAATATGGCTATTTCCCAAAAGATGGAAGCTACTTTAACTAAAGCAAATAAGAATACACAAAAACAAACAAAATATCAAAATAACAGTTCCCCTCTCTCAGTGTAAACACACTTTGTTGTTTGTTATTTTGATGTATCAGCATTTTTGTCATGATCGTAATACTCGTACAAGAAACTATTTACTCTCTTGATTGAATATGCTACCAGACGTAATTGAATAACCGAGTATCCTGCTTGCTTGCCTTGTTAACGAACATCGCCATCAGCAACAATGGTCTGTCTTTAGTAGCAAAGCAGGAATCAAAGTTCCAGTGCAAGGAAAATTAAAATCGATTCGAATAACGCGTTTCTCCTCTGGAAACATACACTGCTTAATATTCAGTTTATATTTGACATTCTTAAACAATTCATGAAAATACATGCGATTTCTATTTTTGTCACAACGGCAAGTGAACAAAGTAGAACAGTTTAATTAGACTTTCGCTTGGCCATGTTTCCTTAACAACATACAACAGAATCTGTTAACAAGCGATTAGTGATCAGTTAACTTTTTCCAGAAAATCCGTAATGTGATCCCATGGTACAGCCAAATCTAATCATGCCTGTCTATCCCTTGGGCAGCGAAATGTAATTTTCTCAGTTTCTATGAAGAAAGACTGAACTATAACTACTCCTTAGAATGAATTACATTCAGATTATCATTACGAAAACTTGCCCATGCAATATATAGAGATTTTTTCAAAAGCAAAAATTAAACTTTTCATTGGAAAAATTTTGATATTTCTTATGATTTTGCTCAGAACATTGAACCGGTTCTAACGAGTACACACAATCTATGTTTTAGATCAAAAATAAGAAAAAATAGGTATACCCCTGTAAACCCCAGTTTTGGTATATAAAATTATAGTTTGAGGGGGTATACATTTACCAGACATGTTATCCTGATGAAATCGATAAACACAGTCCGTTTAGCAATAACAACATCACACTAAGGGAAGATAACTGTTGGTAAGAATTAACAGGGGACATATGCTGGTGGCACTTATTGTCCGGAAGCAATTAGATTTTCAGCATGCACTGACTGTATGGTGTAGAAAATGGTTGTCTTTGTCAAATGTCAAGAAGGTTTTCAGTAATGTCACTTACAAAAAAATACGGGTTTGCGTTCATTGGACTTCAATGTTGAATACACTAAATCAAGGTTTTGTTTATCGATAAAATTTTGCCGGTGAATTTGAATTTATAACTTGCAGTGTGATTTATATATATATCAGCAGAAACATATTATCACATGTAGTGTATAGAGCGCTTACTTGATCCTATTTCTTTGCAGGCGCTTTATTTAAGCCTTCTTTCCCGTCCAAATAGCTGGCTTGTCGTTAATTTGGTAAGTGCGATCAATAAGACAGTTTTAAAAATTCCTTCCCGATATGACTGAAAAAATGACTGGAACGATAAACAATAGCAAAATCTATAGTTTAAAAAATAGAATGACTAATTTGATTTCTTATATTCATGTTAATGTACAATACGATCCAAAATATATATAAAAAATGCCATAAAATGCTGTGATTACCAGCTGTTTTCACAAAATAAAATAAAATGTTTCTTAATTGATAGTGCACCACATGCAGTGAACGAGATTTGGTCAAATATAGATCCAGAATTACGAAGAAATCTCATTTACAAGAAATACCAAGCAAATGCCTTTACAACAACTAAAATGACATTATTTTTAAAAACAAATATTCTATCTCAAAGGCTTAACATTCTCGCTTGCCTTGTCTTCAGGGTTCGGGTGATATTAGTTTAGAAGAGTACATCGATTCCCGGGCCAATCTCACCCTCATTCGCCTCATGGTTGACCCTCAATCACCGGAATGTGCCTTAAACGATACTGAAATCAGCCTTACACAAGCCGTATACTACGATGTATTCCATATCATCAATGGGACCAACAGAACTGGAAACGACAGAGTTTCGAGATCGGACATGCGCAAGAGATTGAAAACATCGGTAATATCACATATGTTTTGTATTACTAAAACTTGCCCATGCAATATATGGAGATTTTTTCAGCTTTAAAAAAAATCGAAAATTTGATTGGGAAAAAAAAATAATATTTTTAACAAATTTACTCAAAACATTGATTGTGGGTACACGTTAGAACTACCTCAGCGAGGCGGTTCTAATGAGTACCCGGCACAATCTATGTTTTGGATAAAAAATAACAGAAAAAGGTATACCCCCGTATACCCCATTTTACTATATAAACGTAAATATTCTACAACGTGTCCAGGCGGTTGAATGAGTACACGATAGAAAGAAACACGTACGCTGCGCTTTGCAGTGCTGTCATTAAATTAAGGGAAAAAGACAGCCTCACTGTCTCAATTAAACTAATGGTTTCAGATTTGATTTTTAAATCAATGAGACTCTTTAAGAATATTATTTTTGTGCATGCAAGGAAGCTGTCAGTCGGATTCCATGTTTTATATAGGAATCCTTTACAATTTCATCTTTATACACTCATTTTAGATATATTTTAAATTGATGGTCACTATACGTTGGTCACCGAAAGCGCATAAACTGAAACCATTCTCTTTTAGCTCCTCGTCATATCAGGAATGTTTCTTTTTACTTCTTACGCATCGTTGAAGAATGTCTCGAAGTCACTGATCACGGCAATATGCCCTAAAGAGAAATGCCCTAAATTAAAAAATGACTTGAATGTATTTTGTGGCTTGTTTATTGTTTTTTTAAAAACATCAACATAGCATACAAGTTTGGATTCTACACTAACATTCAACTTAAGTTTCACAGTGACTATTACAGATTAAATTTTGAACTTCAAGAATCAACGGATTTTCAGAAAAAAAACTTGTCATTTAATCAGAATTAACTGTTTAAACCATACGATTATTTGTTGACTTCGGTAGGATATATTTTGTATGAAATCGCTTGTGGCCAGTAACAATGTGGCACTTAATACTCAAAAGATACTAAAGAATTGAATATGCTTTACCTTCATTCCGAACAAATAGGTACGGAAGAGCATTAGGGCCAGGTATTTTTTTTTTTTTTTTTTTAATTTTGAAATTTCGACTAAGTAACTCGAAATTTCGACTTAGTAACTCGAAATTTCGACTAAATAATTCGAAATTTCGACTAACTATCTCGAAATTTCGACTTACTATCTCGAAATTTCGACTATTATCTCGAAATTCCGAGTTAATAACTAGAAATTTCGACTATCTATCTCGAAATTTCCACTTACTATCTCAAAATTTCGACTTATTATATCGAAATTTCGACTTAGTAACTCGAAATTTCGACTTACTATCTCGAAATTTCGACTTATTATCTCGAAATTTCGACTTAATAACTCGAAATTTCGACTTAGTTACTCGAAATTTCGACTTAGTTACTCGAAATTTCAATTTACCATCTATTACAGGAAACTGGCGTACAGTAGAGTAAATAAGTCGAAATTTCGAGATATTTTGTCGAAATTTCGAGATAGTCGAAATTTTGAGTTATTAAGTCGAAATTTCGAGATAATAAGTCGAAATTTCGAGATAGTAAGTCGAAATTTCGAGATAATTAGTCGACATTTCGAGTAATTTAGTCGAAATTTTGAGATAATAAGTCGAAATTTCGAGTTATTAAGTCGAAATTCGAGATAATAAGTCGAAATTTCGAGATAGTAAGTCGAAAATTCGAGTTATTAAGTCGAAATTTCGAGATAATAAGTCGAAATAGTTACTAAGTCGAAATTTCGACTTAGTAACTCGAAATTTCAAAATTAAAAAAAAATACCTGGCCCTAATACTCTTGCGTAAATAGGGGTTCAGCTTCGAGTGTTTTACACTACGTTAAATACAAAATAGTACAATGGCATTCATACTTTTGCTTACTAGTATTTATTTTAGTGTTCAAGTATGCTGGTTGATAAATACATAAATGAAGAGCTTACAAAGCATATGACATTACAAAACAGGCTAAGTTACTTTTTTACATTGGTCAGGGTGATATCAACGGATGTACGGGAAATCTTAATTTTACGAAAGACGGAAAACGAAATGAGACTTTCCTGCAGATGTTGGCGCTCCAGGGCCTCATTAGCGGCGCGGTAAGTTAAAACATTCAATAGTCAGAAGTTAAGAACTTTAGAATATCATAAAATGACAGCTTTCAGAAAGTGATATGCCATGACATCGGTTTCCAACATGATACTTAAAACTGGACAGTACTGAATATACCTAAATATACACGTACAGTGTGATCCAGAATATCTGATATCATTTCAACCTTTAATAATTTTGTTTCAGTAGCGCATACACTATTAAAATCTATATCAAAATAAGCTACAATGATTAGAATTGTTTGGTAATCAATGTTAGGTATATTGAAAACTAACATGTTAAATAGAGGTGGTCAAACATTTTTACAACATTTACAGACGTCCATATTGTATTACAAAGGCGTGAATCTTGTTTTGATAGGTTGCGTTTTCTTGTGAGGTGTCTTTGATGAAAATACATTTTGAAAGCCAAAACACTCTATTTGAGCCGACACGTGGGAAAACCAACAATGTGCATAGGCGAAAACAAAGGCGCAGAAGCTGATCAGCGCCTTTGTTTTCGCTACTCGGATAGTACAATTCCTCTTCTACTTAAATCCGAAATTTCAAGCTTCTAGCTCTTTTCTGTGCTTGTACAGGTCGGTTTATGTCGGACCTGTTCGGAAACCACATTGTTGGTTTTCCCACGTGGCGGCTCAGTGCATCAGTGGAACCAAACATTCACTCGAGGATTGAACGAGACGTCGCAATAACATACATTTGACAAATATCGCATCATGCGAAATTGTCAAAATGTTCTAATTATAATTATTTAAACATATCTGTTCATTTGATCAATATTGGCAGAAATAAAAATTAACTTCTTTCAAAAGACAAATATTTTATGAATTATTGATTTAACCGTTCACCTCATCAAATTCCCAATTTTCTATATAATACTAGTCACTATATTTGACTAGTACTATATTTTTCTCTACAGAAAATCTATATATTTTACTATATAGACAAATCGTCTAATCTGACGTCAAGGCTATAACTTGGCATGGAAATGATCTTCAAATTCATAACAACGTTGGCATTGACGTTCAACGAACGTTTATCAGAACTTCTAGCATATCGCTTTCTGAAAGAAGTATACAATGTAGATTAGACTCCTTTCGAAAAAGTTTATAAATCCTGGTATTATTTTATTGACAAATGAGTCCAAAACTTTCTATCTCACCTGGCGACATGAAGATGAAGTACATTTTATGCTCTTTCGCACTAAGTTTTACAGTTTGAGATTAGACATTTTAATATTGCAACAGATCGAACTAACTACCAGGGTGTTTAAAACCTAAATCGTATGAAAGTACATTGTATTATATTGTTAAAATAATTGTTAAATCAACATACAATCGATAATGTGAGGTTAATTAGTTATAACTACTGTTCATCTAAGATAGTTTGGCATAGATAAAGCCTATGTTACATTTGCACCGATCATCGTACGATTTTTCGGTCTGCGATTTTCTCTACGATTTTAGACATCGTAGGAGATCGTGGGCTACGACGTATGTGTTAACAATTCATACGGGCATCGTGCGATTTTTTGATCTGCCATTTGTCGACGTTCTCATACAAAACGCAAGGCGATCGTACGGCAGTCGTATGTCTCCGCAGATAGTACGTAGATATCGTACGGATCCCGTGCGTAGTCCGTACGGAGTCCCTATACGTTTTAATACAAAACGCAAGGAGGCCGCACGGTAGTCGTAGGGTCTCCGCAGACTGTTAGTGGATATCGTACGGAGTCCCTTGGACTTCTGACTGATGCCTTGGTTACATTTGGCCTACGATTAGCTTGCCGTAGAATCGTAGGGGCATCGTAGGGTCACCCTGCGGAGACCGCTCGAAAATGCAAAGAATGGCATCGTACGATCATCGCAAGTTAATCGAAGGGCAAATGTAACCTAAGCTTTAGATATTGCATTTTATCGAGTTTAAGATTGGGTTTATTGCCTATGATTGGAGGACACCTTGTATATTGACTTTCTTGACATTATAGACTACTTTATAAGTGAGAGGCTGATGTGGTCAGTGACCTAATTATGATTCATCACGGTAAACAAATAACTCACAGAAATGAAAGTCTTTATTGAATGTCTTATGTTACCTGAGCAGCAATAAAAGTTTAATTTTGAAACAATTCATGAGTTGAATTCTCATTTTCACTCTTAATATGTCTTATGTATACTCGTACATCAATCAAATCAACCTACTTTTATGAGTTGTATGATACAGAAACACATGGATACACAAGAAGAATCGTTTTGAGACATGTTGCATTCAGTTTTTCAATCGAAATGTGCGTCACAGATACGTTAAATCATTGTGATAAATGATGCAGACAGTAGAATAAACATGAGCTCATGAGCATTCAATAATTTATGTACAACGCCGTAACATGTGTGCTATTTGTTCGTTGTGTAGTACTCTCTAGTTTATGCTTTATTTTTTTCTAAACATTTGCTTGTTATGTTTTGAATCTTTCCTTGTTTCATTGTTTTCCTTTCTCTACTTTACAAAAGGGATTCAATGCATATTGGGATACAAAGACATCAAAAGTGGATGACTTCCGACCCTGGCTTGTTAGATTGGTAATGAAAAAAGAATAATTTGAGTGTTTTCTCAAGCAGTAGTCACGAATGTTGATATTGTTTAGTGGTTTTGTTGTCAGCTTGTTCAAAACAAAGTAAGAAAATCAAAGTTTCAATGTAGTATCTAATGAAAAACATGATATAATACTGCTCCGGAGTCGGTAACCTCAGAAAAGAATAGGCAGCCATTATACGACAATTCAAAATATTGGGGTAATGCTATTACTACGATTATTACAAATAATTCACATGAACTGTTTCATAAGTATCACCAGTATGCGTACATGTATTAACACTAAGAAGTATCAAATATCATTTGAATTATTCTAATCCCCACATATCTTTAATTGATTTTTATCCCGACCTTGAATCGTTGTGACCCCTAATTTTGTAGCAGGAAATGAACTGATACTATATACACCCTTATATCAATGGACACGATGTTTAATATAGCAAGTAGTACGCTCTCTTTATAAAACTATAAGTTGCAACAGTACCCTCTCAAGTACAAAAGAATTATGTTGCTAAATGACTGTCGATAATGGGGCTTCAATGACCAGTGCCATTCTAGAATGATGCGATGTGGTTGAATCTTTGCTTAAATTATCTGATATAAATTATCAAGTTTCTTGAAAAATTTTAGACAAAGTGCTTAGCGTGAAAATAAGTCAAATTACAATTTTGATACTGTCTTGTGGTTTATATTTTCTGGTATATTCTTGTAAGTGTACCCTGTATTCATGTTTTGTCTTACTGTGTGTTGTTCATAGTGCGTGTTATCTTAATATATTAGAAACCAAAAGCAAAAGTCGTCCCCATTTTAATTACACAAATCTCACATGTTTATAATTCGGAAATGAGTATTTTTCGTACACGTGTATCTTTTATGTGATTATGTGTGACAATTCATTCACGACATAAATAAACTTTTCATGTTCATTATCCAAATGTCTCTTATGTTAACAGGTAACATATTATGATATGTACTGACCATCCATTATCGAATGGGTATCTTTTTGATGTTCTTCATTCAATTTGTCTTTTTGTCAACATTACAGAATGATGTTGAATTTTCAAAAATATTACCAGACCTTTTGAAAAAGGTATTTTCTTTTATCTCGTTAATCTCCAATATTTACCCCATATAACATACATGTATAGCACGGTTAAATCTTTGTAGCAACTTGAAAACATAATTCGCTGTTTACCTTTTCCCAAGCTCTCTTGTTCCCTAGCTTACTATTCTGGTCACAAAGTGTAACGTTTTACATATAGTTATGCTTGTCGCATTTCATTTTCTATATTTCAATTAATAGCCATCATATTATTCAATCACTAACTCAAATTCTAAACCATATTTCCGCCTGTATTTGTTTTTCAGTTATCTCTGCATTCTATTTTCTTCTTTAAGATAATACAGCCGTGCACCCTATGTATCGTATAGTTTAGCTCACCACACCTAATTTGCGTGGCACTAATTGTTTACAAATGTAAAATATTTTTGAATATCCAACAAAAATACCACTGACTTTTAGTGTTTTCTCCATGTTTGATTTAGGTTCGTGGATCAGAAAATGAGGGCATTGTGGATACAAGTGTTAAAATCGATGACTTTTCTGGTATTGAAGCACCAAACACCTCTTGGGTCTGTACGAGTGGCGAAGTGTGCATTTCGTCTTCTTAATACTTAAGTGTGTAAACTTTCAACCTTATGTGCTTTTTTAATTTGCATGTTTTCTTTATCCTGTGTGTTTGTTCCGTGTGTGTTAGTTGCTGTTTCTAACTTTTACTGCCGTGTTTTACCTTAATAGTGTGTCTATGTCCGTTTTATGCCATGTGCTTTCAGGTGCTTCCCGCATTAAAATTAACATTTTAATACAATACGTGGTAGCGTATGTTAGAATGGAGAACAAATTCTAAGGTGCTATACAGCATACACAACATTGATACCACAAAATGTACATATAACTTATATGTATCAAATGTTAATTGATTAAAACATAGTTACTTTAGATAAGTTTGTATATTGCAAACACGAAATTGCAAACATTTGCAATATTTTAATTATGCCTCCATACAAGGTATATTTTTATTCAATCGCTTATTTGCAAGTAGTGTTTTGCCGTCCCCAGCTTGACTATCGATCAATCCCTATTCGCATATATTCATTCCCTATATCGAATGATATCGAGTAGTATTCCTTCAAAGTAGTATGGGTCAATTTCGATTTGCTTTTTTACCCACGCTCAAACAAGACACAATATAGATTCTGATGAAATTCAATACTCCACTAAAATCAACTTCCGCGTTTAAAACTTACACGAGCTCTTAATGTCTGATTTCGCGCCTTTAAGTTACTTCAGAGAATCGAATCAAAACCTTTTCAGATATTACTAGAATTGAAACTATTATTTTCTAATAATAATTGACACAATCTTGCATTTGAGCACATTTCCTGAACTCGTTAAATATATAAAGCTTTCCTTATCATTGTCTACTTTTACTTTTAATATTATTTTCCTTTGGTGCAATAATCGAGCAACATCGTAATATCCTCAAACACATCCACCGGAAAGTGGATGCAATCAAGTTTTTTTTTTTTTTTTTTTTTTTTTTTTTGTGAAATGCATACGTATTTACATTTCTTAAAGTCATAAGTAGAATAGAACTGTGTGATTTACTTTGGGATATTTTCTAGAATCTGTTTTTAAAGTAAGGTAACGCTGCTGGAACATGCAGGCAATAATAAATGAAACTTTACCGACCTTAACGTTTATGTTCAAAACTTATTATTATTTCAAATTATTTAAATCCGTGATTCTGTGTCTGTCTGAAAAGTGATTAACTAATTTCTAACAAACTGCCATTATATTATTTTAGTCAGGTACATGGCGATCCGGTCAACCTGATATTCGACAAAGAGTTCGGCCATCAAAAACATACAGTACAATGCTAAGAGAAAAAGACGACATATTTGGAGACAGAGTCCTTAGAATTACAACTAAGATAGTAAGTATGAAACAACTAAGATAGTAAGTATGAAACAACTAAGATAGTAAGTATTGACTGCTATAAGAAAATATTTCCCAATTGGAAATAAGGATGTCAACTTATTTTATTCTCTCTTGACTGTAGCAGTCGTTTTAATCGACATCCTTTAGTGTTTTATCGTCAATATCATTTGAGGTCTTGCTACTGCTATCTTTTTCGAAATTTCAAAGTCAACATTACTTTATCAAATGAAGAATCTCCATGCCGTAAGTAATTAACTCTTAAATAAACTGACTTAATTTTTCCACAGTAAATAAATCTTAACACTGAGATCCTTTAAAAACAGTGAACATATTAATGAGAAAGGGAATGAGCCAATACCGCGCTTTCAGCTACTTAAGCTTCGTCAGTTGCAACATGAAGCCTAATAGAATTACTGTAGTTTTGCAACTTTCAACAGGGTGGTCAATACAAAGACTTGTGTGTTATTCGAATTTGACCAAATATTATATATTAAACGTTGGTTAGATAATGAATCTTAACCGATAATAATTTCTATTTCTCAGAATATCTTCGCTAATCTCAAAGGAACAAAAAAAAATAAAATCTGCCCTATGAAATATGTACTGGGATACTTTTTAGGCCGTCACACGGCACAACATCAGCTGCAGTTATAGCAAATAAAAATTTAAATGCAGACCCTATAAGAGCAGTGAACATATTAATGAGAAAGGGAATGGGCCATACCCTGGGTTCAGCTACTTAAGCCTCGTCAGTGACCTTTTAGTTTTGGCAACATGGAGCAAAAATACTGTTATTTTGCAACTTTCAACAAGGTAGTCGATACAAAGATGCGTTAGTTATCCGAAATCGATCGACTATAGTATATAAAAGGTTGGTTAGATCGAATCTTAACCGATAATAAATTTAATATTTCTCAGAGTATCCTCGCTGGCCTCAAAGGACCAAAAGGAAAATATAATATGCACTATGGATGATGTACGGGGAGACTTTTTTTTACAACCACACAAATAGCAGCTTAGCAATTCAGGTGTTTCAAGCATCTCTAAACTAGTAGTCAAAAGGATGAAATTGACATTTCCTGTCCAATATGTGTATCAACCTTGAAATGTACATCATCACCTCATACATCTCTGATTGGTCATAGTAAGATGGAATTGACAGATGTTGATTTTACTTTTCAACAAAATCATTGGTCTTTTCAAAAAAAATAATGAAACAAACCAAGGCGATTGTTTGACAGCTTTTGGCTATTCTAGAGAAATGAACAACTTTTTCTATATTTAAATTGCACCTGGATGACTGTAGTGGACTGTCACATTCTTGTCTTTGACAACTGATTTTGAGATGTCTGAAACTTGTGAATTGCTAAGCTGGTATTTGCGCGGTTGTAAGACCGTCTGAAAAATTCATTGTTTTAGTGGTTTGTCAGACATTTGTATCGCGTGGTCTTATGTAATCGACACGCATTGGTTTATTTGCAAAACAGAAAATCTCGGTCAGTCGCCTACTTTTAACCCAGATTTGCTCTTTCTTCTGTTTTCAGGAAGAACCGTTTGTACAATGGCGGAATAAGACTCCTGACGAGAAGCTGTATGGCAATGACAGATTTGAGGGATTTTGTGTGGACATTCTTGATGAGATAAGCAAGCTGCTGAATTTTAAATACAATCTCACGCTGGTTCCTGATGGCAAGTTTGGTAGTAAGAAGTGGTACGGCTGGACTGGCATGATCAACGAACTCATACATGATGTAATGTAGCTTTTTATTCAGAAAAAAATATTTATTTGGATTAACTCGTCGCTCATATTAGCCCGACGTCCTATTATTGGGACAAAGGCAAAAACGCTATAGCCTTAAATGTAACGGCACAGAACGCGGGGTCCCTGTTTGCTTAAAGAAATTCCGTCAAAAATGAAATAAAATTCATAACAATCACACGAGATTCCCCTAAAGATGAAAATGATGGTCAAGTTATTCAACATCAGTTGATTAATTCAGTTTGCTCTAAATGAGAAACAAAGTCGCTGTCCATTTTACCTAAAAAAATTAAAATGTTAATAAGCAATTTTATTAAAGTTTGAGCTTCACTATTATATCAGATTCATTGTTGGAGCTTAAATATACATTCTGATGATTCTTGTATCAATCTTGGAACCAAACAAAACTGAAACTGATGGTTTCTTTTTAACAGACAACGAAAGTAAAAATGAAAGAAAAATGTTTTGGACGCATATACTGACAAAGCAGTCACGTTCGTTTGCTTGACAATTAAATGTATTAACAATTTCCCTATGGTCATTTATGTCACTCACAGAGTGTAATTCCTCGACTAGGCGATGTAACATTAAGTAATTGCAAACATGGCAAGACTGATGGAACCCACTTTGGTAAATTGATGCTGGTATTGTAGCCATTGATGGGTAAATCCTATTTCTTATTGTAATAATTGAAAATACTTATGCACAAACTTTTCTTCTACGCCTGTAATGATAAAACAATGTTTTGCTCCATATGTGGATAAAATGACTCTCAAAGGCAGATCTAGACAATTATGGCCAATTGTCGTGTGCTTTGGCTATAAACTCGAACAACTAGATCGCTAAATGAAACTTGACACCACCTTAGTTATAAGTAAATGTGTGTTATATGAATATATAATTAGGCTATCACATAGTATATGGCAGAGGTGCACCATGCCGGGGATTTTTGTAGACATATATTTTCTGAAAGCCAGTACCCTAAGCTACTAAATGCCACTTGTTAGCACTCTGGCTGCTGGGGCTTTATCGTGCCAGAGCGTGTTACGTACGTTACCGATGTATGATTTTAAAATTCAAGCTGCTAAGGGGATCACCAAAATTTATGACAAAAAGCAAATATTTGACAAGAACTTTACCTTTAGATATGTAGCAGAGATGAAACCTAAACTAACAGGACCGAATTCAATAATATTTAGATATCAAGACTACTGGTACAATAGAAGTAACGTAAATAACCCGTGTAATTTGGCATATCCACCGTGTTTCGTTTCTTATAGAATGTAGATTAGACCAAATATCAAAATACTATTTATATTATAGTTATCTACAGTCCTTGTCCTTTAAAATGACATATTGTAGAGCTCTCTGTGACCTTCCATCACTCCACAGATGCTGATTGTCTTCCCCTACCCCCATTTAAATATTACGCCCATGAATAACCATGTCCCAGTAGAAACAGAACAAAGAAACTTTCTTTCCTGAATAACATCCCAGTTTTCGAAATAAAACTTCCATAAGTATTAAAAGCACACGAAAAATCAACTACAGACCATGCTTCATGATAACGATAACATATTTTACGTAATGGCATGGTAACGTACGTAACAATTTTGTATTTTCTATATAGAATCATATACTTATGATAAATTGCAGATTATCATTTTTCTCTCACAGTTATTTCGACTAGGAAATTAGATTTATTGAACATCTGTTCTAAAAGGTATGAAAAGCACACAGAAATCAACTACAGACTATGCTTCATGATAACGGTGACATACTTTACGTAATGGCTTGGTAACATACGTAACAATTTTGTGTTTTCTCTATAGAATCAAATACTTATAATTTATAGCAGATTATCATTCTTCTCCCATAATTATTTCAAATAGTAAATTAAAGTGTCTGAATATCTGTCCTAAAAATGAAAGAAAGGAGGGCCAAAGGGGCAACAATTGTTCACGTGATAACATTGTGTCTGAAAAAGATTAAATCAGTAACAGGAATGGAATAAAATTTATTTATTGCGGTTCTATTCTGCTAAAATACAAATTAGTTTAAGCTTATTTGCATATCCACATTAATTTATAATTGTATTGTGATCGTAGAAGACTCATGTCATAGATTTACCGTTATAAAATTGAATGAATCGCCTGTTGCGATTGGTCAAATACATTCACTTCCTTCTTAATGTTAATGGTAAATCTGTTACGTCAGTCTACTACGATCGGTATAATATATTTTACGTATCAAATGGACTTTAAAGTGAATGCTCTAGAAGAATTAAATTAGCAGAGTGAGCAACTATTTCACTAAAGGTGGCCATACAATTAACCAACTTAACTACTTCCGTTTGATTTCAGAAATCGACACCAAAACCTAAAGCAAATACATGTAGGACCACAAAAGAAGTATGGGACGTTTGTGAAGCGATGTTAAATTTTGTAAGCATGTGGATTTGCTAAAAAAAATGCATCCATTATTTCACACACACACACACACACACACACACACACACACACACACACAAAAAAAAAAAAAAAAAAAAAAAAAAAAAACGAAAACTACACCACAGATACAGCCTACTATATATTTTCTAAGTACTAGTAAATTCTCAATTTAGTTTTTTCCCACCTCGGTTTTTGGAGTGTGAATTTCTTTCTGATTGTGCATTTTCCTGATCATTGCCTTCTTGTACCTTTTTAGGATCCTAAGTAACAGAACTGAAACTACCTACTGACTGACCATCTGATTACTGGTTAACCGCTCAGGTCTGAGCCTGTCCAGGAAAAGTGGTTACGTCAGGCCATTCATACAAACATGTATAAGTCTCAATGGTTTAGTTGGGTGGTTATATTTGGAGTAATTCTTGGATGTCATGATGTCCTAATTTTGGGTATAAGTCCCATAAAATGGAGGCAACGTCCCGACATGACCATAGCTGTTGGCTGGGACGCTAAGCATCAACTCAAACAAACAAACTTTGGAGCAAAGGAAAACTGCCAGATGAACCTCAATGGACTGAGCAAGACACACGAAGGGTCTGGCCCCAGCACAGCGTACTTAAAAATTATTTACAGAAATGCAGTAATGGGAAGTTTCATTCCTGACTAACATATAAACATGTACTTCTTACAGAAGTTTAAATAAGACATTGAAGGCACGCTTACAAACTCACCATCTTAGGTGTAATGTGATTTATCTTGTTCTCAAGGGCAGCTTGTGCCGTAGTCAAAGGAGATGCGGTCAAAAATATAACCGCTAGAGAGACCATGGTACTTTTACCCATTAATATTATACATTGTCATGGAAACCGGAGTTCTGTACTGATCTGGTTCTTCCTTATGCATTTAAACTGCAGAACTGTATCCGTCTAAATAAAATACATGTTGTTTGCGATATCGCAGACAGTAAATGCGCAAAATGACAAATAATTTTCGTGTTAAAAAGGGCAGCTATTAAGTGTTTTGTATGTCCCATAACCACCATGGTTGCTTGCTACTGATTGTTTTAAAGTGATGGTTTGGATTAAATTCTTACTTGATGTTAGATGGAATAGATATGTTTCATTTGTTGCCGTTTTTGTTGTTGGCCGTATACTTATAGAATATTCACGGTAAAGAAAGTTTCGAACAACCAAGTTTTCACTCCTGGGCTCGACACTGTACCAATATGTCACCAAGCCCCCACAGTGCATTTTGGTTCAGAATTAAGTAGTGACTACATTATAGCATTGTCATCATTAACAACCTAATTATGTTGGGTTTTGCAGATTTCATACAAGTATCCATCCAATGCATGTTAGGTATATAACCAATCAAGGGAGCACAGCCTCAAGGAGTCGCGCTTAATGCTGTTCTCAATGGAGAAGAACGCTCACTTAGCACCGCCCCTCTCTGTCTTACCACATCGGTTCGGTATAATCATAATCATGTATAATTTCACTAACAAAGTACATTTTTTCCAACATTTCAGCAGTCACATTTAAGAAAACATAGGAGATTTTTTTTTCTGTGTGATACAAAACACGTTATGGTCTAACATTACAATATCATGCGTAGTTTCCTGCAGAAAATACCAATTTAAAATGCAACAGTTTTGACATAACAGAAGTAAATAAAGCTATCTCGCCAATCCAACAAAATATCCACCGTTTTCGTCGATCCCTTGGATTATGGTATGACGTTTGAATTAGCCATAGCACACTCAGTCAAATGCCTTGATGGCATCAATCTTGACGTCAATAGACATAGCTTCAACAAGTTTAGCCCCCATAATGCCTTGTTACGCATCAGCTGTAAGGCTATGTCAGTCACATAACCATGGCTAAATCAAACTACCTTCACATTTTGCTTGCATAAATATGACGAAGATTGATCGTTCTACAGTAATATCCAGTGAATTTCGTGATTGATTGATTGATTGATTGATTGATTGAAAGACTGATTAGAATGTATAATGATAATCAACAAACACTGAAACCATTTTAGAGCCAAATTCTGAAATCTATGATGCGTTTTATTTAAGCGTTTAGGAATCTCAGCCATTTTTGTATTGGTGGAAATGACTTTACGACATTTATCGTTATCTACGTTACCATATGACAAGACACTAGGCGACATGCATTAAGGTGGCGTTGTGTTAGTATTAAGCTTGTAACCATTAAACAATGGTAATTTTAAACTAAAATGTGTCATTGAATTGAGTTTTCCCCCCAATGACCCTTCAAGAAAGTATAATAATTTGTATTTTCAAATACGTATATGTCAAATACATATATGTAGGCAAGCAAGAACGACACAAGTTTCTCTCAACGGCATACAGTTGCAAAAAAGTCCAAACATTTTTGGTTTAATAATTTGGACAGCAGACTTACTTACAAACACTAAATTCATCATTTCAAAACAAATCCTCACAACTTATTTCACCTCAACCCTCTGTATGAAGGGGATGTTCTTACGGTATCTTGCCGTTATCTACGTTACCAATGGCAAACCCCTCGGTAACAATCAATAAGGTGTCATTGGGTTATGATAAGTTTATCATTTAGATAATGCCAAGTTTTAACTAGAAATGTATCGCTGAATTGTACTATCCCCTGGTGTTCCTTTGAGAATGACTAAGTGTGATTTAGTTATACACGTAAATATATGTATACTGGCAAGTGGGGACGACAAAAGTTTCATTATATGACATGCAGCTGCAACCAAGTACAAACTTTTGAGAAAACAGGATAACAGACTTTATTCTAACATAATTATTTCCACACAGTCAGTTTGTTTGTGTTAGAAATTCGATGCACTGTTTGTTCATATGGAACGTCTACTGCATATTTTGTTACATACGTTACTATACGTGGTACAATGAATTATGTTCATAGTTAAGTATCTGGTTTAGCATATTTTTCCTACTTGCTAAATTGTGTGTTGTTTAATACTAAACTTCATAAAAAGATGTACCAAATGTTGATTTTATGGCGATTCTCATGAAATTGGCAACATGTCCGTACTTAACGCATTCAAAAGGCCGCTACGTGCAAATGCCCCAACGGCCAGAGTGCTAACAAGTGTCATTTTGAAAGGAATTGAATGGGCTTTCAGAAAATCATACCCTACAAAAATCCCCGGCATGGTGCACCAGGGTCTATTGGCTCCTGAACGTCTAAATGAGGGTGACAATAGAATCATCATTTGCGTCATTTGATGTTGCCCCCTCGTATGATTCCTGTTTCGTCGTAAATGCGAATGAACAAGTCCCAGGGGAACGTTCAGTGACATCAAAATAGAATGCATTCGTCCCAAAATAAATACTGTAAAAATGGTATTGTTTCGTGTTATAAAATATGTATGACCTGTCTCCAGCCCATTCAAATATGAAGTAGGTAACGCGAATCCCTATACAATTATGGAGCAGTACTTGCTTTCAGTCTTACTTTTGTATTCAGTCGGCACCACTAACCATATATTGAAAGTCTTGATTTTGCATGTGAGAAAACGTTAATTGTGCTCCTTTTACTAGGACTCTGGTCTGAAAATTATAATAAAAATGCCCATTCTGTTCGGCTGTGTTATGGTTGCGACTATGGAATAAGAACATTCACTATCCTTTGTATTTGAAGACCCAAAAGCAAGTTTACTAAAGTAATTGACACAAGCAAGTTTAAGCAATGACATGATTATCTCGTCCACAATTAAAATGTAAAATTTATATTTTGCATCAGAAAAACATGTCCGTGCAAACAATACCCCCTTAAACCCCACTTTTATATACTAAAAGTGGGGTTTACAGGGGTATACATATTTTTCTTATTTTTGCTCCAAAACATAGATTGGTTCTAACGTGTACCCACAATCTATGTTTTGAGCAAAAATAATAAACAAATATCTAATGAATATATCTAGTGAAAATTTTCATTTTTTACAACATAAAAAAATCTATGTATATTGCATGGGCAAGTTTTTGTAATGGGAAGCTTCGGTCTTCTACAGTTATTATCGATGACAATGAAACACAAGATATCTTATATAGCAAAAACACACGTTACTACACTACTACTGCAGCCCACAGCGTTTTACTGAAGTTAAACTCACTAAGACAATGTGTGTTACATCATTTCAGAGAGCGGATGTTGCGCTTGCGCCCTTCAGTATCACCCCGGAACGGTCAGAGGTCGCCGACTTCACAGAACCATTCATGACCAAGGGAACCAGTGTTGTCGTTCGGAAACCGGAACGCAGTGTTTGGCCATTTCAGTTTCTTTCACCGTTTTCCAGAGTTATTTGGATAGCAATATTCCTTTCGTTTTTATTTGTTGGATTTTTCTTGTTTGGTGTGACACGCGTTGTGAGTGATGATCCAAAGCAACACTATAGTATAGACCTCCGGGAAAGTTTCTGGTATGCCTGGGGAACTCTTCTCAGGTCAGACCTAAACGGCTCGCCGACGACGACATGTGGTCGGCTTGTTAGTGCAGCTTGGTGGTTCTTTAGCTTAACTATAGTATCAATATATACCGCCAACCTAGCGGCGTTTCTGACTATAACAAATGCACATATACCAATTTCATCTGCTGCTGACTTAGCTCACCAAGATGAGTATGATTATGGAACAGTGGAGGGCAGCCAAATAGAATCATTCTTCAAGCATACTAAAATTGACCATTATCAAAAAATGGCAACATATATGTTAGTTCTTTCACAAGACTCTCAAGTGAGAAGAGTAGAAGACGGGTTTGAGAGAGTTTATAAAGAAAAATATGCTTTTATATGGGACTCACCAACAGTGAGACATGAAACTGCAAATAACTGTGATTTCATGGAGATTGGCTCACCGTTTGATCTTAAAGGCTATGGAATTGCAACGCAGAAAGGTTCAATTTATTCCGAGCCATTATCGATGGCAGTGCTGGCCTTACATGACAATAGTGTGTTGTACAAGTTGGAAGGAAAGTAAGTGAATTTGGCTGTTTTTCAGTTTAATTTGGCGGATTAAATATATTACGTGAACACGCTTATGCAATATTATATCGGTTGAAAAGGAAGCTAGTCGGAAATTGTGTTGTGTTTTTCTTTTTTCAACTCTTGTGACTCGTTTAACTGCCTCGAAATGCAAGTCCCCACAAGTATCTTTTACATATACAGCAAACGAAACTTGAACATGAAAAATAGCTTAAATCCAAGCTGGCAACAGTTTACGAACAAAAGTTAGAAAACGAGGGTGATGTCAATTCCTTATCGTGTTGTAATTCATTCCCTGCTCCTTTCTTGTCAATATAATTATTTAAGTGAAGACAGAAGCCTAGGCGTGTCACTTATTTCTGTTATAAAAAGAAACTTATAATTAACATGCTAGACGATTTACACGCTGCGTGCGAAACACTTAATAAATTATTTTAAATGTTTATGTTATACGCAGTATAAGACTAATATCAGAACATCAGACTTAGTTTCCTTTCTAGCATTTCTTGAAATGTTTTGCTTAGAACACCTATGGCAACAATGCTTGGGCAATGCAGAAAGTCATTTACTTAACATTTCTATCAAATTATATGATATCGTCAAACTTTTGTCAATGTCTCCATATGACGTGGGATGTTAACCTTTATGGAGTTTAAACACGTTTTACCAGTTTCATTATTGACATTGCTTTGTGTAGTGATAATGATAAGATTAATCTAGATACATTACGCTATTGCAAGTGCATGATGATAGCACCAGGTCACACCATTATAATTTTAACAAAAATAAAACAATAATGTTGCAATTTGGTAAAGTAACTACTGCAGTCGTCGCAATATGTGTTTATGTAACAATGAAAGGCTTTTCAATGTTATAGGTGGTGGCGTCGACCGAACTGTCCAGACCATAGATCTAACGCTAAGAGTAAAGAGATCGAGATTGAAGTGGCGTCTGGGATGTTCATAGTTCTTTGTGGTGGCCTTGTCCTCTCCGCTATCGTCTGTGTTGTCGAGACGGTGTTGAGGAAGAAATTCAATCGTTGTGTAAGTATAAAAACAATCAATCATTCGTACCTATGCGAAAATATAATTTCTGTTTCTTGTGGTGGTGGTGGTGTTGTTGTTGTTGTTGTTGTACAAATTGATTTTGGCTGACTAATTGCTAGTGGTCACCGTTTGGGAAACAAATGTTCCCTCGGTGTACCATACGTTCATATTGTTCATATTGCATCTGTCGTAGTTGTAGTTTTATTTTTTTTTTTCTATTTTCACTTTTGTTTATGATTACGACACTTCATTGTCATTGCTTAATCAGGGTTTTCATGCCGGGGAGTCTGGTTCCCAGCATCAAAGAATACAGGTAGCCAGACAGAAGTAGTGGGCGTGGCTTAGACCAGGTATGCTGGCTACCTGTAGGGGTCATAAAACTTATAAGGATCACAGGTCATAATTGGTTGTAATAAACAACCATAATCCATTTAGCAATATAAAGCCGCATAAGATATTATAATCTAAAACATTTCTCTTTCTTGATTCACTTTATTTTTATACATTAGAATAGTAAAATCCAGTTTTGTGCATGCATGTTAAACAGTATTACATAGTTGTTTTATTTATCATTAAAATGTTAAATTATTATCATTTTTAATTCCCATGACATGCATTTGAAGAATATATGTTTTTCTAGTTTGCTGATTTTACCCTTTATATACTATAATGTAATACAACCTCTTTTTGCTTTACATCAAAATCGTTTGGCCTTCTTTTTCCCCAAAAAGATTTTAACTTTTAATACGAAGCTTATATCATTCACAAACTATCTTAAGTTCCACATCCAAATGAAACTGCCCTAGATTCTACATCGACGAACATGCTTCATATGCGAACTTTCAGTTCAGTTTTACTCAGTTTCCATCAGTTACACAGATCTGATTTTACCGTACATTTTCGTCGGTGCAAAGTGAGCATGCCCCAAATTTGGAGCCAAATTTTATATGTTATAGTGTATTGTAAATATGTACATGTACAAGTATATTTGTTTAAGGAAGTTTGTTATTTTGTTTATGTTGACTATGTTTATTTGTTTTCTGTTCATTCAGTTGAATAAGATGTACTTATAATAATTACATTTTCATATCTCAAATTTGTGTTGTTTTGTATAAAATGAAAATTAATGTTTTAATTGTTGTTTATACAAAACGAGATGATGTCTGCTTAACCAATGCCTGTTTAGCATTAATTGTTCCCATTGGTCTACATGTAACTTAGAGGCGGTACTCAGCTAGCCTGTTTATGATGCAAAATACTTAACCTTGGTAAATATTCAGATTTCAGAATGCATTAACATGAATCAGTTTCTTCGCTGTCGGAGTGGAAGATCTTGTATTTTCAAGATAAACCCAGCCTGCCACCCCAACACCACCTTAATTTAAGGTTCTCTATCATTTGTTATTTATTTTCATACTTCACTGGGTATGTTCTCTTTGCACTGAAAAGCTTCGGCCAGTACATGCACAAACCGGGCCTTCCTATAAGCCAGCTGGCCTTCTTTTTCCCCAAAAAGATTTTAACTTTTAATACGAAGCTTATATCATTCACAAACTATCTTAAGTTCCACATCCAAATGAAACTGCCCTAGATTCTACATCGACGAACATGCTTCATATGCGAACTTTCAGTTCAGTTTTACTCAGTTTCCATCAGTTACACAGATCTGATTATTATTAGGTTTATTTACCGTACATTTTCGTCGGTGCAAAGTGAGCATGCCCCAAATTTGGAGCCAAATTTTATATGTTATAGTGTATTGTAAATATGTACATGTACAAGTATATTTGTTTAAGGAAGTTTGTTATTTTGTTTATGTTGACTATGTTTATTTGTTTTCTGTTCATTCAGTTGAATAAGATGTACTTATAATAATTACATTTTCATATCTCAAATTTGTGTTGTTTTGTATAAAATACTATAATGTAATACAATCTTCTTTTAAGCATGTTAAACAGAATCACTATTTTGTATTTACTTATCATTAAAATGTTTCATTATGATCATTTTTAATATCTGTCCATTTCAAGGTATAAGAAGATCATATTTCCACTTTAATTTTAATGTCTGACAGATGGAAAACTGTCTTTCAAGCAATGCACTTTGTATCTACAAGTAAATACAACTACAAATGCCCCATTCATTCATTCATTCATTCATTCATTCATTTTAGACACTGGCTGTTTTAAATAATGCTTTATGCATATATTATACATACACGAAATATTTATCTATTATTTATTTATTTATTTATTTATTTATTTATCTTAATGAAACAATGATAGTAATTTAGAAAAACAAGAAATAATTCATATTTTTGTTTGTCTATTGGAACCAGTTATGAAGTGTGCCTCCTGTTATATAATAAGAGATAAAAAGGCTAGTTGCAGACAGGTAAGACCTGTCAATCATTTTGTGATGTCACAGTAGCCCTCAATTTACAACCAATCGGAATCACAGAATTTATGTTAACCCTTCAACAGTTTGAGAAAGAATGACACAGGTATACCTGTGTGGCCTTTTATACCCCAGCCCTGTGTTTAAGATAAAACACTATTGTTATATCTTCGTTCCGGTAGTTTTCACAAGTAGGTTGTGACAGTAATTGTCATTGCACTGCCATCAGCACCAGTGACTGAAATAAATGATCCGCCTCATGGGAAAACCAACGTTTTATTTTCCGACCAGGTCCGACACAAACCGGACTGCACAGTAACAGAAGACAGCTAGAAGAGCATGAAATTTCGTATTTAGGAAGTAGAGGGATTGTACAGTACAATCCTAGAAGCGAAAACAAAGGCTCTGATCAGCTTCGCGGTTACCACGAAGCTGATCTGCGTCTTTTTTTCGCATATGCAGATTGTTGGTTTTCTCATGAGGCGGCTCAAATAATAACTTTGCATCTTTGAAGTAAAAACATATGATTTTCTTTTTAAGTAATAGTACAGTGTTTGTTTCATAGGGAAAAGCAATGGATTGTAAGTTAAAATCTACCAACTTATCTCCTTGCATGACTCTAAGGACGCTGCATTCTGCTTTTTATATTTCCCTAAACATAAAGATGCTTGTTTGATGTTAAAATCAATAACTTTGCATGAGTGCCTACTTCCTCAAACGTTAATAGATTATTATCTGCGTACTTTGCATATTCCTTATCAATCTTACATAAGGCTAGTTTGGAATGCAAACAATATCTTCAGTTTGTTGTAGTGCAACCATATATAGTTTAAAATAATTCATAACAATCATGAGGGCTGAGGCAACTTTGATTCTTTATCAATTTATCACTTTAGTTATTCCAAACAAATCCATACCTAGCTTACCGTAAATTCATCTAACTTTTCTGAGTTGTAAGGCTTACAACCTGTGCTTGTTGTAGTGTACACATGTTCTGGTATAGTTCCCGGACGATCGTAGTAGACGTACGTCACAAATTTACCGTTCTACATATGAATAAAATGAATGTATTTGACCAATCAGAGCAGGCATTTCATTCTTATAAATAAGTGTAAATATGTGACGAAAGTAAACTCCGATCGTCTGGGAGCTATCACAATTAATACGGATGCTTGCAAGACATTACGGTCACATGACCAAGAGAACCGCTATAAACATATATGTGTGGCATTATGGCATAATTTAGTCCCAGGTAGTGACCTCCGAGTGATGCTTAACCTATCTCATTATTTTATTTATTTTTTTTTATTTTTTGTCTTTTTTTTATTTATTTATTTTTTTAATAAGATAGGAAAATGGGTTGAAAATAATTCAGTGGGTAAGAACTTACGAATGACGCGATGTTTTCACAAGCATTTAGACATCAAAAGTTGTATGCACGTTGTTTTATTATAAAAGTCATGTGCCAATGAAATTTAGTAAAGGGTAGGGCGAGCGAAAGATACAATGTACAGGATGGCAGCTACGTCCGTTTAATAAAATTAAAGAGCAGGCCCAGTTGGATTTAAGTCCAACCTTCCCTTCGGTCCTAAAATCGTTTATAAAGGTTAGACTTTTGATAATCTTCTCTAGAAATGAGAAAGCTCAAAACCTGCAATAAAACATTGGTCACATACTGACCTGGTCTGGCGTTAATTTATTTCAAATAGAATAGTTTGCTTTCAAAACGTTAAGGTTCAACATAAACAAATCCCTCATTCAGTAACCTATATAACAGGCAACAAAGATAGATGTTCGTTGTTTGACTCGACGGACCGGGTGCAAAGATGATAAAAGCCTGAAAACAAACATCATCCTTAATTCAGAAACATCGTGGCAAGAGGTTAGTGGAACATCAAAGACTCAAATATCCAAATATTTCGAGTGTTACAAAAAAACATGATCAGTTTGTAAAAATTTGCTTGTAATGAGAATATTTAGCCCATTTTTAAGGTGAGTGTTTATTGAAACATCGGTCAGTTTGTTTGATTTGCTTGCCATTAACTGCTCGTTTCGTTCAGTATTGCTTCATTGCGGTTTAGATGTTCTCTGTACCCCTGAGTCTTTGTATTGAATTTTTGCCATGGTTCTTCAAATTGTCTTGTAACCTTTGTCAAGACTATTTTAAAACACCAACTCATATAATTTACTTTTCTTGTATCCCAAACAATAGTCTGTGTTTCAACTTAGGGCCCACACAATATTGTGTGTTTCGCCTTGCCCCTCAGATGGTCAGCAAAATGTTCATCATAAAATTGTGTTTTACATAAAATTGATGTCGAAGAGGCCTTTTATCGTTAACTTTTACCAGGATAGTTTTTTTCTGCGTTAGAATTGAATCTTAAGAGTACACACACACTTTATTGTAACAAAATATTAATCAGTCGTTTGTCAAAAATTATCATTTTTAAATCTGAAGAAATCCATTACGAAAACTTTCCCATGCAATCATACAGAAAAAAAATGGTTCTAAAAAAAAGAAATTTTCACTGGTAAATTTTTTATATTTTTCTTATGTTTGCTCAAAACATAGATTGTGGGTACTCGTTAGAACCGCCTCGCCGAGGCGGTTCTAACGTGTACCTACAATTTATGTTTTGAGCAAAAATAAGAAAAATATCACAAATTGTCTACTGAAAAGTTTCATTTTTACAACTTAAAAGATCTCTGTATATGGCATGGGCATGTTTTCGTAATGTGGCTGATAATGTTTTATCGCAAATACTGTATATTACAACTGTTCAAATGTAGATGAAATATTTCCATGGTACAATTAAGCATCTAGTTTGTCGCAAAATGTGCAGCAAATTTTTTGAAAATCGGTTGACAAATTAAAAGTTCTGGTCCAAAACATTTTTAAATAGGGATTTCCTTTACAAAAATCTCATGAAAGGGAGGTCAATATTTTCCCGCAAAAATTTCAAATTCTCGGTATTTTGTAATGGTTGCTTAAAATCATTACAAAATAAAACCAATGGCATACCCAAGATGAAATCTTTATGATCAAGTAAACATTTTCGAAAACTATGCATTTTCATTATCACCGATTATCTCCCTTGCCAATTCAAGATCCCTATTAAAAGTTCATTTTGGATATAAAAAAGTTTATCTCTTCACCGATTTTCAAAATTTTTGCAGATCCTATTAGGACAAACTAAGATCAAGATTTTGACATTAAACTAATTTTTTCTTATCGTCCCCTATACAGACATTTACTGCAAAAAACCATTATCAGAGACAAGTTTTTAGACTTTATATTTTATTTTACAGCAGCCAAGGTTGTACACTGATCCCCGTGATATTGATATCCAAGTGAACCATAACCATGTACAAAATGCTGTGGATGACAGAATAGACGAATCTAACGCATTAACACGGACGTTAAGTCTTGGCGAAAACTCTGCCGCACATAACCGTTGGGAGTCGAGAAATGCATGTTGACAGTGGTTCAGCATCGTCTGTGATTTGATCGAGAGGTGGGTGTCTCAGATGAAGGAAAAATGATAAAGATAAAATGGCAAGACAGCGAGATTCGGCCTTGAGAATCTAGCGTAATGGTTAAAGGTGGACAGGAGTTGCAACTATGCAAAAAGCAAACAAGAAACGTATTCAGCTCCAAACCAAAGATATGTTACGTAGAAGGTGTCCATGACAGTCTTTGTCAAGCGTTTGTCATTATCAGGTGGTACATCTCCGGCTGTCAACAATCTAAGCAACTACCATTTAGAGCTTTACAAGTGTAGTTAGCCGGAAATACTAAATTTTATAACGCATTCATTTAACACTTACTTGCTGTTAAGGCATGTAAAAATCTTCCACCTTTTTTTAAAAATACCTCTGTGTTATTTTGAAAATTTGACGAAAGAAAACAATAGTACCTCGATGACAAAAATGATGTTTAAATATAGGCAGAAACACATCGTTTTGTCTTTTAGTGATGATTTTATGCCTTTTTGTTTTAAAAAAAAATGTTATATTTTTACTTTCACATAATACATTAAGAAAGAATCCGCATTTATCAATAGGTAAATACTTTTCCCTGTGTTTGGAAAATTTTCATAGAAATATTGTTCGCTTGATTGTTTACTTTGCTGACTATTTGACATGTTTGACTGAAGTAGACCATCAGGCAACAAGCTTTGAGAAAGCCTCAACGGACATACTTTTTTGCTCTTACATATTGCACTATGAGAAGTAGTAAAGATAGTTCTTGTAATGCCAATTATTATTATATTATAGGACATAGTGACCTAATTTAAGCCAGGTCCTAAATAAATAATTAGCAATATGGTTAAATGCTGGCATATTGTACAGGTGATACTGTACATAATGATTTCATTAATTTTTGTATCTTTACCATGTTCGATTGTTTTGTAAATGAAAATGTTTTTTGTAAATATGTATAATTACACCTCTTTGCAATTTTCAAATAGTGTTTGTATGTCACTTCTATATGAAGCTTGTTAAGATTTCTTCTACTGTACATTGCTTAATCTACGGTGCAGAATCATGGACTGGGATCATGAATTGGAGTCTTGGATTGACATCAAAGTCAACCACTTGACCAAACTGTACGAAAACACATTAAGCTGAGACTATGTCTGGGAACATGAAAACGATAGGTCAGGGCAGACATGGGGTAATTATAATCAATAATTATCAGTGGTCGATAACACCTTCTGAATAATCATAGATTATCAGTTATCACAAAAATCCAATGTAACTTAATAATAATGTAATCATAATCATGTTTTACAAATCCATGATTATTTAAGATAACTGTCATGATTATTACAGCAAATATTTAAATATCAAAGTCATAGAGGAAACCTGTTTGAACCAAGTTCAGTGCTGTTTCACTATGGGATGAACGAAACCCAATCTCCTGCACAAATACACTGCTCCCAACTGGACATACATAACCATGTGTGGTCTGACGTAATAGCTTCTGTAGGAAGACTAGAGCCTTTTAAGTTGTTTGCCCAGACTAACGGATCTGAGGTTATTAACCATTAAAAATGTTAATGCAGTTTTTTATCCTAATCATACTACAGAAGCTATAAAATGATATACATTATATTGTAATAAATAAATAGGTACATCATTTTGTTCTGGAATGTATACATTTTAAAGAAGATGTCTATAGTGAAGCTTTATTTCATCTTTGAAATAATTACACCATTCATAAACTTCAGAAAAATATGTAGTAGAATATCCAGAAACAGCGATCCAGTATACAGTCTCCTCATCATTCACTAAAAAAATTCAATAGTTTATGTTCGAAATTGTCAGGTATCATCATCTTCTTGGAAAGTGCCTGCATTTTTAAACAATGAAAAAGTACCAAATGCCCGGTCAGAAATAAAAAACAAAAATGTTATTCGTAATCATAATTTAATCAATTACTAGTAAATAGTAAGTAGTCCTAGTCATAATTTAATCATAAATACCACTGACTAAATGTCATTAAATCATTACACCTACCTCAGCAATCGCCCCATGTCTGGGTCTGTCATATTAAGATGCCGTACATGTTTTATGCAACTCTACATGAAACATTTAATTATTAATCAAGTCATTGATAACCTTTACTTGTGAGATATATTTTCGTAATTATATAAAATAATTAAAATAATCGCAATTTTCAAGTAAATAGACTTTTTCTGATTATTTACCTTGAATTCAATTGTTTTCTGTCACAGAAGAATGTGCAGTACTGTTATAACCTGAAATATTATCACAACCGTTCATGTAAACAAATGCAAAAACAAGCACATGTGTCTACAGTATTCACTCAGGCACATTTGTGTACACAAAGTATTAATACGGCAGTCTCATTTAGTGTTGTTTGTTCTGGAGGTACTTTTTCGAATCGAACATAGGGAAATACATTCCCATACTTTGTACTCATGTCAATATTTAGGCTTGGCCGCAAACTCTGCTATGTATCCCAAAAGTATCACCCTCTAAAATACCAAGTGTTTGAAACAAACACGTGCCAAATGTATTTTGAAGGGAACGAAAACAATATCAACAAAATACGCATACCCAAGAATTGAAAAAAAAACAACAAACAAACAAATAATCTGAACCCACTCCTCCAAATAGTTGTAACAAAACAACACAGTTAAGCCTGTTTATCCTGTTTATCCTCACTTTGCCCAACCTCCGGAAATTTTACAAGAAAGGATCCCGTAAATATGTTTAACTATTTTATTTTATATGTGACCATACAAATAATAAAATCTCAGATATTATTATATGAAATATGGAGTAACATTGATTCAACAACTACTATATACATTAAATGTTTTGAATCTGAATTCGTTCACAAGCTGTTTCTTCACAAAATGCCATCTGAATGCCTGCCGTCTATAACAAACAATGTGTTTATTGGCAAATTGTAATGATACGTTTGCCAATCATAAATATAACCACATAGAACCTTTGTGGCGTGCCTCATATAGAGACGTTAGGATTCTGTGCCTTATTGTTTTCTCAAAGATACAGTTTAGTGTCAAGAAACAAACTCCGTGTATGCTAACCACAGGTAAATTTGAAAACTCACACTGAAACAAGAAGGTTTGGGAAATTGTTTTTGGAAGTTGTTTTGAAATCTTATCCTATCATTTGAAGCACACATTATTGAGTATTTGAATTCAATAGTCTGTCGGTATCTTGTCGCAGAGAACTCATCGAGAACTTAAATGTCACGGAGTATTCTAAATGTAGGCAATTTTGTTTAAAGTGCATTTTTCTCATTAATATGTATCAGTAATTATATGTGTGTATCATTCGTCTGTAGTATGAATAAGACTATTCGTGTCTTTCGAAATTAGGTATAATTCGAAATCGTTTACACACAGTAGTAGATGTTAAACACGGAATTTGTTTCCCGACACTGGTTAATAATTGGCCGAAGTCATGAGGAAACTTTATGTCTGTGTTTGTTTTTTACTAGGGCCGACTATTCAGGGTGAAGCGGGGAGGGCTGTATCAATACTGCCAAACAGTTGTGCTCAGCATGTGAGATGCACATCTGAGTGCTATTGATTTGGCATTAATATGAGAGAAAATTAATAAAAAAAAAGTTTTCTCATGACGGTGGTCAAACACTGTACTCTACAGTTTGGAATATAAGACTTTATCTTCTTGTTTTGTAATACTTGTATAAAAATAGTGTATATACAATATTTGGATGAATTAACAAATGTGAGTATACTACATGTACCAAGAATGAAATAAATTAGTACTTACAATGGCAATGTAATGCAATGATTATGAAAGGATGAGTGTAAATATAATGCAGTGAATTACATTTTAAAGTAATTGACCGCAGGTCTGATGGTTACCTGAGAAGTGATGACTATCTAGATGCTACCGAAATTATTGACTCTGTGTTCCTGTCAATGTACAATCACGTGGAGATCCAAGCTCTGTAGATCTTAGGATCAAATGTAAATTAGGTTTCACCATCTACAAAAGCATAAAATGAGAAAGTTTTTCGTATTATCTTTTATTTAAGTGCTATTTATTTCAGATTATCTAAATCTACAGACATAACAAAAGTGCAGATATTAAAACAATGTTTCGACCAGGCTTGGGCAACGCATTTAACTAATGCCAATGCATTAGCAATGCATTAGCTATTTCTCAACTGCCAACTGTGTCCTTTTATGAAGATTTTTGTCAGGTGAATACTGAATACATTCATTGATGCATGCTATTGAACAACACCATTTTACAATAATAGAATTTAAGATTATAACTTAACAGCCATAAGATTTATAATATGCGTCAGTATGGAAGCTAGGTTTGAAGTTGAACAATGATGTATTCATAATTTGATACATCAGTTCTTTATCTTATACTGAGCAGATCTTCTTTATAATGAATATGTTACATAACTTTGAAGTACCTGAATCGGCAATGTTTGATAGTTGATAAAATGTTCAGTGAAGATACATATACAACCGATCATAACTCTGGTTCAATTCCCTATCGCAAAATAACTTGAAAACGAATGCATTACTTTAAACGCATTATTTTGTCAAATAATGCTAATGCCAATGCATTGTTTTTTTATAAACTAGCCAATGCTAATGCCAATGCTCAAAATCAGTTTTAATGCTAATGGCAATACATTACTTTGCTAACTAATGCAACCCAAGTCTGGTTTCGACATATGACTCCACAAGACCAAAACTACCGCACCTTGTTACTTTTATGAATTCGCTGTGTAAAAGTCTTATGCACAGAGATTTTATATGCTTGAATCATTTCACCAGTCCTACACCATTACTGTAGCTGTACCTGGAAACAAAATGTACGCGTGTTCTGCAAGTCGGAAAGAATGAAGTACAATTATCTATGTTTAGTTTATACGACATCCTTTATTGTTAATTATTTGTCGCTGTTTAATGCCATTAAATCACCATCTTTTGCGTTGACTTAATTATTTTCACACCCTTCATAAATAGGTAACAATTGTTGCTATCTGGAAAAGAATAAACTCACTTTTGACTTCCATTCTGAAACATACAATATATATATACATGTAATAACATCCATAAGTCTAAGAAAAACTCAAATTTAAATAACAAAGTGTGCTATTTCATAAAAGTTATATCATAGAGCTTTTGAATGAATCTCACACATGTATACTGAACAAAAAAAAAAAGGAAACGCAACAATTATATTCCACTAAATTTTGAGAAAACTATGATAGACTCAGAAATCATTGCATTTTCTACTTCTGCATTAGATATCAGACTTCCGAATGCAAGAAACCGATTTCCATTTTGACGAGTATTTACGGAGTTATCCGATGCCGACCATGGGCATGCTGAAAGTAGTAATCCACACAGTGCGTATGCGCAAGCGTTAAAATAATGGTATGATTTAAATCCGCTATAAACCCCCATTCAAAATCACAATGTACCACTCAGCAGATAACTCACGCGTTAAAGAAATAAAACGAATTAAATTGAAATTATTCCCCTTTCAATTAAACATATAGGGATTTTTATGGTTTTAATTACGAGCTTGTGTGTCGCGGAACTTTATTTCTTTTTCATGAATTTTAATTAGGGAGCAGCTAACATTGTTTTTTGATGATTTGGCCGTTCAAAAGTGCGCGCATGCGCAGAGCAAATTTTTCCCGATTTGTATTATTTAAGACGACAAAAAATCTCATTCAATTTTTATCGAAATGAAAATCAGTTTTTGCATGACATACCCTAATATCCCATGAATGGGAATCATACAGCAACAGACCTAAAATTATGAACGTTTTACCCTTAAACTCGAAAATCCTCGGTGGCCTATTGTTTTGTTCAGTATATGTGCAAACAAATATATTTTTATTCGACAAGTTTTACTTTCAGGACGTCAATCATTGCTTTTTCACGCCAAAATATTGTATTTACTTTGATTTATACAATCTCATTAGGTAATGCCATTCTAATTAAATCAATAAGTAATAATGATGCATTTAAAATCGACGTCTGCTTTACCTCAATCGTTAGGGATTTCCACGTGCATATGAATAAACAAAAACAAATTGCATGTAAAATATACATTGGTAGATAGAAATGCGTATTGAAGTACATGTAGAGCTAATTCCCGTCATAGGAACAAAAGTGGGGAAAATCAAAACACCGTAATAAATAAGAAATCGCAGTGATGCAAAGAGAACAATCGGTCGTCCGATTGAATAGCTATTCCCAAAAAGGCAGCCACTCAGTTACATACACTGAAAGAGGTAACTTCTACGGAAGATTTTGTAGTATCCATGTTTAGCGAATTTATGACCACTACTGGTGCAGTATGGTCCAGACAACTCGGGACTGTGCTAGGAAGGGAGTATCATATCTCTGCAGGATATAATGCGGGATCACTTAAGGATAATACCTGGGCTAACATTGTTAAATCGTTTATGTCCTCTAGATTAACTCTGTAGAGGACTTGCCCTTCCCCTTCAAAATCCAAATGAATTTTGTTTGTCCGTACCAGTATCCAGATTCCTTGTCTGCCTTAAAGACCTTGTGGCCTGACAATGATTCTAAATCAGGTAGGGGCACAAAAAAGAAAAATCCATATTTATTGCAGCGGGATGCAGTTTTACTGAACTGTTTAACGGGGACCATAACTCAATAAACAATAATACCACAAGTATTATCCTTTGGGTGCCTTTTTATTACCCCCTGCAGAGATGAGATAATCACCTCATTATGACAGTTCTTTGATCTCTGGGCCATATTGCGCCAGCAAATGTCATATACCGAATAACAATGGTATTATTTTGCTCCGACTTAGGACAACTAATGCATAAGAATAATGTGAATAGATGCCCTAAACTTAATGTATATATGCATGATACATGCTGGAACTTGGTCGTCAGCTAAAATTACTTCTGTGCAAATCTAGATAAAAGCTCTAATTACAGCACATATAACCCGATGTCATGCCGTTTACGTTACACTTGATATACTTCAAATGTACTTGATAGCATTTTCAATTTCATTTTAACAAATGATAGCGGTACAGTGCATTTTGTCAACAGTTAAAAGCTATCATTAATAATGCAGGAGATCCCTAGTGCATTTAAATTATCAACGGCAAATGATCGGGCCACAGAACTAATCCGGTTCAAGTATCTCATTTCCTGGACTTCGATTTTCAATCATGTTTACAAACACAATTAATGGTCCTCCTGAAGTGCATATTGTTTGTCTGCACGAATTGCTAGTCATGTCATGGGAGTTCTTGTTTAAAATTGATCGACAACCGTTGCAACACAGCAATTTGATGTGCGCAGCTGATTGTTGACAAATCATAAATCATCACGGATGCCATTAAACGATTAAACTCCATGCAGTTTCTGTTTAACAAAAACTAGACCATAGATTTAGGTTTAGTTTTAGATTATCAAAATAAACATCTCGCCAAAAGCACACTGTGCTGCAGTTAAATGCCCTGCAAAACATTTCCAAGGTATAACACAAGAACAAAATAAGGACTTTGAGATGAAGCATGTCGTAGTGAATAAGAAACGAAAGTTTCGTCTCAGTCTATCAGAATTTGAAAATTTGTTGTTAAGTTTATACTGCATTATTTAAATGGTACATAATGTTCTTAACTATTGAATTCTGCACATCATATGCCTCGTCTACACAAACCCCACAATGTAAAAGAAAAGAATATTGAAACGATCAGTTACAATAATGTACGAGCTGACATCAAACACTTACATTTGTGGAAAGGGCAAGTACATGTATGTTTAAAATGTATAGCAAAACAACCACTTATACATTTTAACAAAAATTTGTTTTCAAAGATATCTAACGAACACATCTCAAATGGAAGGATAAAATATCTATGAAATATTAATAGTTTTTTTTTTCTAATCTATCGCCTAAAGATTGTTTCGTTTTATAAATTTGACTTTAAAACAGATACAAATAGGCAATGGTCAGAAAAAGGCGCATTCAGAAAGAAATTCCCTCTCTAAAAACAGAGGCGGGAAAAACTAAATTGACAATTAGGTACTTATAGTAAGATAACTATGCTGTCTTTCTGAATTGCACGCCGGTAGGTCGGGCGTCACTCTTTGATGGCCCGACATAAAGCTATTCATTTAGTTGGTTTGGGTCGGAGCTTCTTGTCTGTTGCTTGGCCCACCGGGGTTCAACGGGTGTTTTTCTTTTGCTCCGGGTTTCAGTAAGTTATTCGGCGCCCAGGGATCTCCATCGTCGGGCAGCTTATTGAGTCTGTTGAGTCCTCGTTCTTGATTCATCAAGGTGATTATCATGATTTATACGTTTGTCCTCGATGATTCATTGACTAGTTAGACATTCACCACGAGGACCGAACAACTAACTAAATGTTCTGAACCTCTGCAGAAGATGAGGGTGAGGTTAGGCGCCTGTGAGACATGAATTGTTTTGAACAATATTTTAAAGAGTCCCCAAAACAGCACTAGCCTTATCTTTTGTCATTCAGTATCTGAATAACTGCCGATTTAGAATCTGAAAACATCCTGAGAGGTTCCTTTGTATTAATGACAAATATAGCATCAACATTTTACTCAATAACTAGATACATTTGCTTCTTTTACGACAAACAGTTGTGCTTAATTTTGGCGAAAGGTATACATTTCTTCTGTAAAAGATACCAATTTAGTTTAACATGAAGGAAATGACCAGGAGTCAATACAATCAGAACCAAATCTAGACAACGTGCACAAAATGAAAAACAGAGAAATACGAATAAAAGTACGAATAAGAAATGTGAATAAAACATGGGCAATGAACGATCGATTAATTTCACCACAGTAGACAGCCAGACTATCTACTGTTCCCTTTGTGCTTAACGTTCACGGATCAACTACTTAGTTTATGTCGCAACAGTAATTTATCCCAGTCGCATTGTTCCTAGACACGTTGTCAGTACTCAATGCATATTCCTTATACCACTTACTGACATTTTTTTATGTGTCATTAAATGCAAAAAAGACACTTATGATGTTTGTTTATGCAAAAATACACTTATGCTATTTGTTTAAGTAAAGGTGTTTTATTTCGCAAGTAAGAAAAGACTAAGAATTAGTGCAAGCAAAGCCATATTTACATCCCATATACCAAAATGGGGAACATCCATGATAACAAATAAGTACTACTACAAAGAGAACAGTTGCCCATCTGTGTGATTAGTCCTTTTCCAAAAGATGACCATTCAGTTAGTTACCCGTGATTACAAAACATTGCACACATACATAAGGTAAGGTAAAAGAATTACTGAAACGTACACGAAAAAAGACAAATAGTCAATTACAACAAAAGTACACCTTGGAATTGACAGTAAAAATATATTACTGTGGTGTTTAAATGTATATAATCTCGGTCTCAGCTTATGCAGTGTTTTATAAAAGCTAATGGTATGAAGAATGTCTTTTTTCATGACATTAAGCTCATTATTAGATCATAAGTGTAGCTTTGTCATTTACATAAAGCACGAAAACAAAACTTTATTTCTATAGCTGTAAGAAAACACGTTCCCTGATTTGTGAAACTAAAGTTCATTCCACAGTTTCGTTAGCCTGAATCCTTACACGTAAATAAAAATTAATGCACGTAAATAAAAATTAATGTAAATTGTGAAAATGATAATGTATTCAATGTATATAAACTTATTTTACAAAGTGGCACACCATATAAAACTTGAACCACTTTGTTTATTGGACACTCGGTAATTAACGAAAATAAAATAGGCCAAGACCTATTTGAAAAGGACACTCCTCATAAGGGGGGGTGGACAGGGGGGGCGGGGGTACGGGGAGAGAGGGGGCGGGAAGCGGGGGGAGAGGGGGAGGGAAGTGGGGAGAGAGGGGGAGGGAAGCGGAGAGAGAGGGGGAGGGAAGTGGTGAGAGAGTGGGAGGGAAGAGGGGAGAGAGAGGGAGAGGGAAGCAAGGAGAGAGGGGGAGGGAAGCGGGGATAGAGGGGGAGGGAAGCGGGGAGAGAGGGGGAGGGAAGCGGGGATTGGATACCCCCCTGTCCACCCCCACTCATAAGGTGGTGTCATATGCGTTTTATACTACTAGTAAATTGGTATTAATATTTTCGAAATTCTGCATGTACTGTTAAAATATACTAAAAACGTAGAGTGTTTGATAGCAAAATGTGCGTTTTTCACCCTGTTATTACCACGTTTACACAGAAACTGTTAAGTTTATTAGCAGATGCTATTATTTTTACGCTTATTTGTACTCCTGATTTCCCCAGGCGGCGGTTAGACACCTCTCTTACAGGAGTAATAAAAGTGTGATATTTCGCTAGAAACACAATTGAACTCCAATAATCCTATTACTGCCGATCTTGAGAGGCTATCGAGGCTATCAAAACATCCAGTGCAAAACAGACAGGAACTCATCGCTGGATTGGGCCAAGAAAACTAGATACTTTCAGGCACGATGAACTATATCTATTAAGTATAGAAGCGCATATTTAAGGCATCCGAAGTACATGCGCCGACTTAATTGGCTACTTGGTTCGAGTAAGCCTTTGTGTCGTTAGCGGGAACTTCAGTACACTTGGCTATAATTGTTCTTTGGTTCATGCCATGCGCTTTCCTTAAGTTTTGTCATTAAACGACGAACAATTTTCGTGACCATTTCTTAGACAATTCTAAGTCATAAAAACTAATAAACGTCAGGAAGTAAGAACAAAAATGGCAATGTACCAGTTGTTTCCCTTGCTTTTCACTTACCGGGTATATAGATTTAAGTTCAAGCGATTTTTAAGGATTGAAATTCAGATTTTAGCTTTCACTGGATGATGAAAAACATTAGGCTATTTAATGTATGTGAAGCCCGAAAAGCTTCTCGGAGACGTTAAAACAACTAATGTTTTTCATCATCCAGTAAAAGCTATCACTGGATGATGAAAAACAGGCTATTTTAATGTATGTGAACTATTTTAATGTATATGAAGCCCGAAGGGCTTCTCGGAGACATTAAAACAACTAATGTTTTTCATCATCCAGTGAAAGCTAACTTCTGAATTTCAATACTTATATTTACATTTTATATTATCAATCAAGTATCAGACTTTTAATTGCACCTACCATCGCTCATTTGCATGTTATTTGACATTAAATCCGACTTGGCGTAATTTTGGAACAGCCAAAACGTCAATTTTTGCGTTAACGTCATGACGATACTCGACCGACGTCATGCCGAAAAGAGTAAACAAACAACGTCGCTGTCTGATTTTGACGTCGCCCCACCCATAGGCGTGGCCTCTAGATCACCGGACTTAATGTTTTTTTCATTGGGAAATAAAGAACATCAAGAAAGATGCTTTTAATTTTATTTTATCTAGGGCGATTGCAATAAAAATGTAAATATTCTTAAACGATGACATTGTCTGCAAATTTTGTTTAAAAGTAATGATGGCTAAAGAAGTGGTACTATTTTGAAAAAGTTATGAATCTTTGTTCATAAGAGTAACCATAGTTTGTGCAAATGACAACTATAATTTTGGTAAAATGATGTGCCAAATTTTGCAAAGTGATGTTTTATGGATATATAGGCGTCCCTATTAGTTGTCAGAGCAAATTTGATCAAACATCATGATGCTATCACCGAAGCCAGTACCATGTTTAGATATGGCAATATTTGTTTGCATTCAGATAATCCCATTCCCAACATCGACTTTAGATTGTATCATCGGACTTTCCGAAAGCACCAGAGCTGCCCGGCGACTGAGTGCCAAACAACATCGCTGAAAATCTGGAGCAAAAGAAAAAAAAAAACAGCCAAGCAACAAACAAGAAGCTCCGTCCCCAACCAACTTAAATGAAACAGAAATGGACGCCCATTTCATGTCATACTTTATAAATAAAGCTGATTCATAGATGTTAATACCTAATGCAGACGTATGCATAGATATATTAAGCTAAGTTTTGGTAGCTGAGTGAACACCTTTTAGGGAAAGATATACTCATCCAAATGACTGATTTTTTTTATTCAGTACTGTACATGTACTAACATGTATTTGTTATTTTGGGTATTTACCTACTTGGTTAAGGGGAACTGAAGTTGGCTCTATTGTCTTTCATTCTTATTACGTTTGAACATGGCGAAGAATTTGTTTAAACTTGTTCTTCCCATTTAGACTACCCTGTTGCAAGGTGTAAGTTACAGTAATTCCCTTCGGCTCCATGTTGTCGAAACTAAAGGGCCACTGACGAGGCTCAAGCAGCCGAAACCATGATATGGCCCATACTCTTTCTCATTAGTACGCTCACTGCTCGTAGAGGACAGTTTTAATTGTTGTTTTTATTTACATGCACATGTATGTATGTGCTCTTTAAGTATATCGATTGCACTTTGTATTTCCCTTGGTAGATTTAGTCTTAACTGTTCAACAAAAATGACAAAGCCTTCCTCGTCTTGTTTTTCTTATTAAATAGGACCATTGGGAGCTAATCTAAACCATGACCGATCAAAGAACCTACAACAGTGATGATATGAGCCGCCTCGTGAGAAAACCAACAATCTGCATAGGCGAAAACAAAGGCGCAGATCAGCTTCGCGGTAATCGCGAAGCTGATCAGCACCTTTATTTTCGCTACACTGATAGTACAATTCATCTTCATTTCAAGCTTCTAGCTCTTTTCTGTGACTGTACAGGTCAGTTTGTGTCGGACCTGTTCGGAAACCACATTGTTGGTTTTCCCACAAGGCGGCTCATATTTAAAACAAAAATGCAGTGCACTTATTTTCAGGGAAGAGGCGCGCATTGGTTTTCGTAGCCTAATCATCACGAACCTGTTAATAAGTATGCACAGACGTGAAGCGGGTGCAAGTAGTTTCAAACCCCCCAACCAAGATAGGAAAAACCAAAACAACAAACGAACGCTACAACAAAGACAAATACCGACAATCACATAAAACAAATCTTTCCCAAAAAAGGTGTCTATCAAACTACCAACGTAACTTACGTATTTGTACTTGAGGTATAATTTGATACTACTGAAACTGATACTGCCCAGAAACAACCAGTAACATGGGGCTGAAATTTCGCGAGTCAGACTTTTTCTTTTTCGAAGATACATTTTCGAAGAATCATTATGGAACTCTTTTTGTTTGGCTAGGCCCTTCAGTGCATGTATGATAAAGCAGATTTATTGGCGAGTACTTCTATACAATCTGCAGATGGTTTGGTATGACAGGCCTCGTCATAAACTAATAAAATAGATAACAAAAACCAATATTCAATCTCATTTTGGCATTTGCTTTTGATGGTTGGAACATCCCGTCATTGATTCTCTGTTATACTGTGATCTAATTTCATGTTAATAGATTGTTGCTTTCATTCGCGTCCCGTCGGGACTTTAATTAACTTTGACAGATTTAAATCAAGCACATATGAGCCGCCGCATGAGGAAACCAGCAGTCCGCATATGCGAACACAAGTACGCAGATCAGCTGTGCAGTAACTGCAAAGCTGATCAGCGTCTTTGTTTTCGCGGATAGTATATTCCCTCTTCTTCATAAATCCAATATTCCAAGCTTCTAGCCTTCTTACCAGTTTGTGTCGGACCTGTTCAAAAACAGTAATTGTTAGTTTTATCATGCTAAGGCTTATATTGTTTGGTTACTTTCAATCAAATACAAATACTCTACTTGTGACACACAGACTAAAGAACATGTACACACATGGTGTTCGCGCGAACGCACACCAGCAGCAACAGAAATATTAAATAGAACAGGTGCAACTTCGGAAGCTCTATCGGTGTCTTTTAATGTTGAACGTTTAGCACATATGTCCGATGCTATTTTTAAGTCTGAACATTTGGGTGTAATAGACTACATCGTTGAAAGTATACATGTAGAATGTATAGGCACATGCATTACTGCTGCCAAAGACGTACCCATAATTGTACTAGAGGCCACCTGTTCAATGATTTTAGAAATGAGCAACCTCGTGGAAAAACCAACAATGTGGTTTCCGACTAGGTATGACACAAACCGAGCTGTACAAGCACAGAAGATGGCTGGAGACGGGAAAGTTTGGATTTGGAAAGTAGAGGAATTGTACTTTCCGTGTAGCGAAAACAAAGGCGCTGATAAGCTTCGCGGTTACCGCGAAGCTGATCTGCGCCTTTGTTTCGCATATGCAGATTGTTGGTTTTCTCATGAGGCGGCTCAATAATTGCTACGGGTAATACTATTACGAAAAATGTTTGAATTCAAGAACATAATAAAGACCAAGAAACCTACAATATGCACTGAAAAAATATTGTTGAAATGGAGCGCAAATTGAACGCATTCCAAATGATAACAATAATAGGTCGTAAACAGCTGGAGAACGACAGTAATGATTCATGTCTGGATAATAAACAATCATTTGTTATTTCAATGAAGCTCATCAAATTTCATGTTTTATAAATCAATCTGAATTAACTCGTTATCGTGCTTGTTGTCTGCATCATAACAAAAAGGTACAAGTAGGCAACGATCAGGAAAAGGTGCAATTAGAAAAAGATTCCCACTCAAAAAACCGAGGTGGGAAAAAAACTTAATAAACAATCAGGTACTTATACCATGAAAACATATCGTAAGCCGAATAAGCGACTATTTTCCCAATAGGTGGCCACTCAGTTACTTAAACTTAACTAAAAATATGATAACATACACAAGGCGTCAACAGCACAAAAATTCCAAACACCAAGACATAGAACAATAAGAACCAACACAGAAGTAGCGCCTTGGAACGATCAATGATATAAAATTACTGGCGAGCTTAAATTGATTTTACAGGTTCCTAACCTCACCCCCAGCTTCTGCAGTGGTTCACAACATTTAGTTAGTAGTTTGCTCCTCGTGGTGAATCTCTAGCTAGTCAGTGAATCATCATGGACAAATAAATAAATCATGATAAATACCATGTTGAATCAAAAACGAGTACTCACAGATTGGGTAAGCTACCCGACGATGTAGATCCCTGGGAGCCAAATATCTTACTAACCCGGGAGCAAAAGAAAAACACCAGTTGAAGCTTACCGTTAACACTAACTAAATCTATAATAAACGACAAAGAGAGTGCAACAGGCACAGACCTTAGGCGAAGGCACTGCTTTGCAATCCGGAACGGAAGTCTTAGCCAGGACTTTGAGCTGAAAATAAATCCTGGTCTTCGTCACTGACTTGACCGGTGTTAATTTGTAGATGTCATTGTTACCTGGAGAACCGTACAATGAACCAATTATCACTGTGAATGGACAAAATTCTGAAAATTGTTGATGAATTCACCTACCTGGGAAGCACTCTCTCCAGAGCAGTGCACATTGATGATGAGGTAAATGCCAGAATTGCAAAAAGCCAGTGGAAGACTCCGTGCAAATGTCTTGGAGCGCAATGGAATGAAGCTTGACACAAAGCGGAAAGTCTATAAGGCTGTGGTACTGCTAACCACCCTGTATGCATGTGATACCTGGACAGTATACCAACGTCATGCAAAGAGACTTAATAATTTCCACTTAAGCTATATGAGAAAGGTGTTAAAATAAAATTGTAAAACAAGATTCCAGACACAGAGGTCCTGAAAAAGGCAGGGATGCAAAATATGCATACAGTCTTAAAGCTAGCACAGCTAAGATGGACTGGCCATGGTATAGGAATCCCTGATGAGCTAAGGTGGCCAGAAGAAACGCTACAAAGACACCCTCAAACCTCTTTGAAGGATATCGATCTTACCAATAGGGTCTTGGGGACAGCCTGCAATGGCGAAGTCTCATCAACAAAGGAGCAGCTCACTATGAAGAAAAGGGAATCTGTGACGTTGAAAGAAAGCGCAAAGAACGCAAAGCCAAAACCAGTGGGCCACCAGCAGATTCCTTGACACCGACTTGCTATACTTGCAGCCGACAGTTTAGAGCCTAGTCGGCCATCAAAGGACTTACCAACATAAATGAACAATATTCAGGAGATAATGATGGTCATTCTCATAACTAAGAGACGAACGACCATTGTTCAAAATGACCGTTTGTATTGTATTTTTCTCGGAATAAATGAATTGAAATGTTCAGAGTTTCATGATCAAGGATGTCAACTTTTTTTGATAAAAATCAACATTGACAGATAGTTTCTAAATAATGAGTGGTACGAAAGACACCGACATCTAAACATCTAACGCATTAGATAGAAAACATACAAATACCTAATGGATCATGTATAAAAATGTTTTAAGTGTTTCTTCAACCGTTAGGTCTGTGGTGTGTGCTTCCCTGTGCGCCTTAAATCCATTGGCTATTAAATAAAATTCTAGACAAAAGTGGAAAATGACAATTTATTCCAAGAGTCATTGTTCAACCTTCCAAGCCAAACATTGTGACGTTTTGAATGGATTTCGCTTCCAGACCAAATTTTCTCTGGCATTTGGAAGTTTTTTCCATCCATGTTCAGTGCACGTTGTGGAGGGACAAACATTCCAAACAGTATCATGAATTATCGAAAACTTGCCGGCTCGGCGATCGCACATCGTGGTGATTTTTATTGTTCACCCATATCACAAAGGACTAATTACTGCAACATTTTAAAATCGGTAAATGATCATAAAACTTCTTAACTTACTAGACATATCCATGGCATTCCCCCGCCCCCTGACATCTTTTTGCCAGTTTTTAGCTAGCAGTGATGTCACACGACGCTAGCGCTTTTTCTGAAGGGATTTAAAAATAGGTTTGAGAATTCCAAGAGCAACCCACAAATAGAAAACGTGCTGAAAGTGAAGCGAAATGAAATTTTCTGCGGTTGAAATAAACACCTTCTTTTGGACGTGAAAACGTATCAAACAAGCTCGGGTGGAAATCCACCCTGGACTAGACGGATCTAAATTCCACTTTGACAAAAAACTGTCTTTTATTTATTGACTTTTCTTTGACCTGTTCTTGTATACAGTTCCATTACATATCCACCTCCCTGACTACTCCATGCACAATGTCTAAATTGTGATACATGTGACCTGCATTAATACAGATGGAACACACTTGCAAAAAAGTTCAACGCAATCAATTTAAACTTTAAAAAGGTACAAGTAGGCAAAGATCAGGAAAAGACGCAATCAGAAAAAGATTCCCACTCCAAAAACCGAGGTGGGAAAAAACCAAACCAACAACCAGGTACTTATACCATGAAACAATCGTAAGCCAAATGGGCAGCTTTTTTCCCAATAGGTGGCCACTCAGTTACCTTAACTTAACTAAAAATATGAAAACATACATAAGGCGCCAACAGCACAAAAAAATTTTAAACACCAAGACATAAAACAAGAAGAACCACCACAGAAGTATCGACTTGGAACGATCAGTAACACAAAGTTACTGGCGGGCTTAAACCGGTTTTACATGGCCATAACCTCACCCTCAGCTTCTGCAGTGGTTCATAACATTTAGTTAGTTATTCGGTCCTCGTGGTGAATCTCTAACTAGTCAATGAATCATCAAGAACAAACAAATAAATCATGATAAACATCCTGATGAATCAAAAACCAGGACTCACAGACTGAGTAAGCTGCCCGACGATGGAGATCCCTGGGCGCCGAATAACCTACTAACAGTTAGTTTTGATTTCTAGAGCACCTTCTATAAACCAATTATGCCCTGATAGCATTTTGCTATAATTTGAGCTCCCTTGAGGCTTAAATTATCTGCAACAGAGTGTGAACTCGATCAAATAATTATTTCCCCAATCAAACGCATGCTATCTCATTTTACTTGCTGAATGTTTTTTCACCCATCACCATTTTTCGATTCACTCACGGAACCCAATTCATTTCACCAGAAGTGCATGAATCTATTTATTAGAATATCAGATCATTTTCAGATGATACTACTTTGCCGGTGTATGTTTGATGTTAAACACTTAATTGATGTTTTGATTCTTTTTTTACATTTAGTTGGAATCACAATCTGCATGTACCTAAAATATTATTACAGAAAGTTGGTATACTGTATTGTCATACAAATATAATCAACTAAGAAAAACGTAATTGTACTAAAGTGTTCATCAGTGAAGGAATAATTTGTACAAGGTATTATTTCTCAATGTGTCTAGACATTTAAGGTCTCCTGCTATTAAATTTAAATTTGAAAAGACGCTAACGAAGCTCTATAATTTACAAAGAAACCTGCGTTATGCAATGAACACATTTGCGAAATGGAAGACAAATAAATGAGCCACCTCGTGGGAAAACCAACAATGTGGTTTCCGAATAGGTCTGACACAAACCAGCCTGTACAAGCACAGGAAAGAACTAGAAGCTTGAAATTTCGGATTTAAGTAGAAGAGGAATTGTACTATCCGAGTAGCGAAAACAAAGGCGCTGATCAGCTTCGCAGTTACTGCGAAGCTGATCTGCGCCTTTGTTTTCGCCTGTGCAGATTGTTGGTTTTCCCATGAGGCGGCTCAAACGATAACAACAATAGGCTGCAAACTACTCGAAAATGACAGTTATGATTCATGTCGCAGAAATCAACATTAATTTCTTATTTCGATGAAGCTCGTTAAATTGCATGTTTTATAAATCTATGTAAATTAATTCTTTTTTTATAATTTTATTTTCCACATGTACATGTAAATTAATTCTTTATCGTGTTTCCAGTCCGCATCGTTACACGATTTAAAATTCGAACTTGGGTACAGTAATCGAGAAAATAAGTGTATTAGATATTCTCTCTTTCAGACACTTGGGCTCACAGTGGCCGCATTGTTTACTGTTACCTCCCCGTGACTAACTTTGTCCCGTTTTGTTTTGTTAACGGAACACGGTACTAAAATGACCTTTGCCACGACATGTTTACAAAATGTTTACATGCGTTCTATGGGTAATGTTTCAAAAACGGCACCTTTATATAAAGCTAAAGTATTCATGCTTATCTTTTTAATTAAGTGCACTGAAATCAAACCCTTTGCCAAAATTCAAGAGAACCAAATCACAGATGATGAAATTTGTCGAACGATTATAATTCAATTGACTTTCAGCAAAAAAGTAACTACACGTTTCTTATTTTCTTAAATCGATTGAGTTTTACTTGTTGAAACTGCAACCTGGTTATGCTTAACTAAAGAAAAGGTGTATATTTCAGAGCTGGTTTAAGAGGCGGTGACTTTGGTTTCGTATATTTGTACAAGTCGTTGAAAGCTGAAATTTCCTTCCTGGCAAAGTTGTGTCTACTGTCCAAGTCCCAAGCGACAATGCCACTAAGCTTATGAGTCTGGACGGTCAGCGTCAAAGAGATGTCAAGATTGCGTTGGCAAGAAACCCGTCGTAAAATGGAACCAAGTGCAAGATTATGAACGGCTGTATTGAATGTTTCGTGTAATTAATGTTTCACAATCGGCATTGCAAACTTTTATTTTATATTAAATCACCGTTGGCAAATAAGTTTTAAACAATAAAATAAAAGTAAAAGAATCAAACATATAAAAGTAAAAGAATCAAAGGTATAAAAGTAACAAATGTCACTGACATCTAAATGTCAAACAAACCAAACGGAAAACAATCCTCAGTTAATGAATCATAATATAAATGCGCTTAAAGCGTTTCTTCAAACGTTAGTTTTGTGAAACGTGTTTCCCAATGCGACTTAAATCCATTTACTATAAAACTTTATTCTAGATATACTTGCAAAAATGCCAATTTATTCGGTGATTCATTTTCTGTAATTGGTCTGTGGGGACCCTAATTCAACTTCTGACAAAGGCTGTCGTTTACATTCATCAATTGCTTTCTTCGACCTGTAGAGTGTCCAAAGCATATCCATCTCTCCGGCTTAAAGACACATTATGGATTGCAAAGCACTTTTGAATTAATAACTTTACCAACAGATAAAAATTCATATGTGGTACTGGTATACAATTTTCTCAATTCTTATATGTTACTGGTATACAATTTTCTCAATTCTTATATGTTACTGGTATACAATTTTCTCAATTCTTATATGTTACTGGTATACAATTTTCTCAATTCTTATATGTTACTGGTATACAATTTTCTCAATTCTTATATGTTACTGGTATACAATTTTCTCAATTCTTATATGTTACTGGTATACAATTTTCTCAATTCTTATATGTTACTGGTATACAATTTTCTCAATTCTTATATGTTACTGGTATACAATTTTCTCAATTCTTATATGTTACTGGTATACAATTTTCTCAATTCTTATATGTTACTGGTATACAATTTTCTCAATTCTTATATGTTACTGGTATACAATTTTCTCAATTCTTATATGTTACTGGTATACAATTTTCTCAATTCTTATATGTTACTGGTATACAATTTTCTCAATTCTTATATGTTACTGGTATACAATTTTCTCAATTCTTATATGTTACTGGTATACAATTTTCTCAATTCTTATATGTTACTGGTATACAATTTTCTCAATTCTTATATGTTACTGGTATACAATTTTCTCAATTCTTATATGTTACTGGTATACAATTTTCTCAATTCTTATATGTTACTGGTATACAATTTTCGCAAAGGTAGAGGCCAGTGAGAGGGTCGTTGAAATTAATATCAATATGTATTTATTACCCTTCGTGTGGACCCAGATAGGTAAAGCACAATGACCCCATAGGGTCTTAGATAAGACAAACCTTTGATGTTGGGGTAATCTACCAGGCCTCCAGGTTATAAACCTGGTTTCAAGCTCAGCTCAGCATGAAATTTGAACTGCTCATATATGTTGAAATATTCAAAATTAGTGGAAAATTCATGTTCAATACTCAACAACTAGTAATTTATCCTGCTCGTAAATGTTAAAATGCCAACAATTGTTGGCATTTTAACATTTATGAGCAGGATAAATTTCAGTCTCAGCTGAGTTGAGCATGAAAAAGGTTTTATTACCTCGGGCCCAGGACTGTTGATTGTGGGGTGATAATGACATACCACCTAGCTAACAGAGGGTACAAAAAGTGTCTTTAAATGTACAGTGCCATTAATGGTTATGTACACCGGTGTCCGAGATCGAGAGAAGCCTTTATTTCGTTTAAACAACTTGCATTGAAACGCAGTGTTGTCAATTCAAACATTAAAACTGTGTTTGATTCCTGGAACACCCACTATAAAACTAATCGCATCCTGATAACATTTTTTTCTATAATTTGAGCTCCCTTGAGGCTTTAATAATCTGTAACAGACTTTGAACCAGATCAAATAATTATTTGCCTCAATCAAACGCAACCAGTGTCATTTTACTTGTTGATCTCACTGTTCATCGTTTGACACTCACAAACTCACTTAAAGCAGCAGTTTCGATTATGATTTACATTATTTTTTTTTTAAATCACAGTACCGTTCCTTTATGCCATATCTTGAGAACAAATAGCTTTTTTGCATATTGAAACACATTTAAAGTTAGTTAATGACAATACCGCAAACAAACTCATTACAAAATTAATTAGGATCATAAACTTTGAAGCATAATACACAATAATAATGGTTGTATTACTCAGCAGCATGTGCCTCAGACATTTCGTTAACAAGGTTCCTGTGTAAAACTAAATACAAAATTACTAGCCTTTTTGAGCTCTCAATGTCTCAGCCTAAATGCTTTCAGCAAATGTGATAGTTTTCCACAAAAATACTTTGCGTGCATTAATTGGCGATTCACTGTATCTTTCTGTGACTACCAAACAAGAGTTAACACAGTGAATTAAAATCTCTTGGGATCCCCGCCAATCATGTGGTATCGATGCACTCACTTTTATGGAACGCCAAAGACTTACATTATATGATGAGTAAACACCTTTATATTATGGTAGACTTACATTATACGCTGATACAACCTCATTATATGATTTGACAACTACATTATATTATGGGCTATTGTCTTTATATGCATCAAGTTGATTATATGGTTCGATAACTTCATTATATGCGCAAACTTCATAATATGCGCAAATTTCATTATATGATGTGACAACAACATTATATGATGTGGACGATTTTGCGAGATGAAGAATTACATTGACACCGTTTAGAGAGTTATTGTATACATGCCGATACTGCTGTTTCTACCTATCTATCTATCTATCTATCTATCTATCTATCTATCTATCTATCTATCTATCTATCTATCTATCATCATGATCGATCTTCATGATCATCATCATCATGATCGATCATCATCATTATCTATCTAAATCACCATGATCGATCATCATAATGATAATCATGATCGATCATCATCGATAATCAAGATCGATCATGTTGATGATCGATTATCGATGATAATCGATCATGATGATCGATCATGATGATGATGATCGATCATGATGATCTATCATCATGATCGATCATGATGGTGATCGATCATGATGATGATCATGATGATGATCGATCATGATCATGATGATCAATCATCATGATCGATCTTGATGATGATAGATAAAAATGACCGATCATGATCATGATCGATCATGAGGATCAATTATGTTGATGCTCGATCATTTTCATCGATCATGATGATGATAATGATCGATCATGACAATGATCGATCGATCATGATGATGATCGATCATGATGATGATCGATCATGATGATGATCGATCATGATGATGATCGATCATGATGATGGTCGATCATTGATGATGATCGATCATAATGATCGATCATAATGATGATCGATCATGATGATCGTGATGATCGATTATGATGATCGATCATGATGATCGTGATGATGATCGATCATGATGATGGTCGATCATGATGATCGATCATGATGATGATGATCGATCGTGATGATGACCGATTATGATGATGATGATGGATGATGATGATGATCGATCATGATGATGGTCGATCATTGATGATGATCGATCATGATGATCGATCATGATGATGATCGATCATGATGATCGTGATGATGATCGATCATGATGATGGTCGATCATGATGATCGATCATGATGATGATGATCGATCATCATGGTGATGATCGAGGATGATGATGATCGATCATGATGATGATGACGATCATGATGATGATGATATTCGATGAAAATGATGATGATGATGATCGATGATGATGATGATGATGATGATGATGATGATGATGATGATCGATATAGATGATGATAGATCATAATGACGATGATGATGATGATGATGGTGATGATCGATCATGATCATGATAATTATAGATAGATAGATAGATAGATAGATAGATAGATAGATAGATAGATAGATTAGATAGATAGATAGATAGATAGATAGATAGATAGATAGATAGATAGATAGATAGATAGATAGACAGACATACAGACAGACAGACAGGACAGACAGACAGACAGACAGACAGACATACAGACAGACAGATAGATAGATAGATAGGATCAGCAGTATGTCCGGTAGTCCCGGCATGTATACAATAACTCTCTAAACGGTGTCAATGTAATTCTTCTTCTCGCAAAATCGTCCACATCATATAATGTAGTTGTCACATCATATAATGTAGTTGTCACATCATATAATGTAGTTGTCACATCATATAATGAAGATTGCGCATATAATGAAGGTATCGAACCATATAATCAACTTGATGCATATAAAGACAATAGCCCATAATATAATGTAGTTGTCAATATAATGAGGTACAAGTAGGCAAAGATCAGGAAAAGGCGCAATCAGAAAAAGATTCCCACTCCAAAAACCGAGGTGGGAAAAAACCAAACTAACAATCAGGTACTTATACCATGAAACATATCGTAAGCCGAATGAGCAGCTATTTTCCCAATAGGTGGCCACTCAGTTACCTTAACTTAACTAAAAATATGAAAACACACATAAGGCGCCAACAGCACAAAAATGTTTTATACACCAAGACATAAAACAAAAAGAACCACCACAGAAGTATCGACTTGGAACGATCAGTAACACAAAGTTACTGGCGGGCTTAAACCGGTTTTACATGGCCATAACCTCACCCTCAGCTTCTGCAGTGGTTCATAACATTTAGTTAGTTATTCGGTCCTCGTGGTGAATCTCTAACTAGTCAATGAATCATCAAGAACAAACAAATAAATCATGATAAACATCCTGATGAATGAGGTTGTATCAGCATAGTCTACCATAATATAAAGATGTTTACCCATCATATAATGTAAGTCTACCATAATATAAAGATGTTTACTCTTTCATCATATAACCATAATATAAAGATGTTTACTCATCATATAATCAAAATTTTCATAATATAAAGAACCTGGTCCAACATATAATGGACTTTTCTCATTATATAATGCACACTATACAACATATAATCAAATGTGAGCAGGATATAATGACGATGATGAATCAAATGTTTTTATTCCTTACCATCAGACAGCTTTGGCGTTCCATACACTTTACTCCTGTCCATAGTATTGTGACTTTGTATATATACACGTGGAAATAAGTTAGGGAACACCTGTAATAATGTGACTACCACCTTTGGACTATATATATTCTTCTTTGTAAAAATTATGAAGAATGTTTTGACAACTTTTCAGAATCTGTAATATCCAAAGTTGCTTCTATGTGAAAATGGTTAGCATCAAACATTATCTGTGGCGGGCAGCGGCCATCTTTGATTCAGAAATGTTTTGCTAAATTTAAGAGACGCGCTGTTAGTCGTTGCGATAACTTCATTATTTGAACTTTCATTGTCGTAATTTTTCGCAAGCATAAAGCTGAGACTCTGATCACAAATTCTTTATTTTCTGACCGACTGTCGGCGGTAGGTCCATACTTTGCAGGGGGTAGGTTTCTAGATCACGTTTTGTTCTTTGGGTATACATTTTGCAGGTTGTAAATGTTGGTTCAGATATTCGATATGACCCTTTAGGAATCTAAACATGCGCGTTCTGGTTATAGTGTCCTAGAGGAATTATTCTTTTACGGCTTTATTTGCAAAATATCCAAGAATTTTGCTTTCCATAGAAATCAATGCAAACAATTTTGTATGATTTTGTAGATTTTGTATGATTAGCTGGTTTAGAGATGACGCATGAAGTTTTAGGTCCGAAGTCGATTATTCATTTAAAACCATCAGATTCAACATGTTATTCCTGTTTTGCTTTTAAAAATTGAGTTTTGCGGAGTGCAGAAGCAAAAAGGCAAACTTGTATTCCGTAAAAGTGGAGTTTTTCACATATGGCATATTGTATCCTCCGTAGTATAAAGACAAAATGTTGTGAATTTCGATAAATTGGTCTGTAGCTAGGCCAAGGTATGAAATATATGTGATAAAAATTTCAGTATCGCCAGAAAAAAGGAAAACGGATTTTTTCAAACTTTCCCCAAGAGCTAAAAGTGTTCCCTAACTTATTTCCATGTGTATATTTGCTTTATGTATATGTTTGTTTTATTAAGATTAAACGTCCCAGTCAAGATTTTTTCAGTCATGTCGGGACGGAGCCACCGCTTTTTGGGTATTGACTAATTCAGGGGAGTTCAGGACACAGGCGGCGTCCCGAGTGGTGACTGAACACAGGACCTCCCGATTCGGAGTCCGATGCTGTACCACCAGGCCACCGCGCTCCCCTTTATGTATTCGTGTGTTCTTCATAAACATGTAAGACTAAGATTTAATGTACGTGGTCATTTTTGTTTATGGAAAAAAGTTGTGCGTATTAATATCTGTGTCGCAACGGCAAGAATGTAAACACATTTCCCTGTGGATTAGCTCACATGTATTTGTCTGCTGGTTGTAGAGGCAACAGATGCAAATCGAATAATAATTCCCAATGGTGCAAATCAAATCGTTATTCAGTCATTTCACTGACGTAATTATTAACTAGCATACGTTTTCGAAAGTCTTCGATAATTTCTGGCTTGCGCTTTATGCTTATGGAATTCCTCCGTAAAATAATTTATAGGCAGAAAGATAATGATGAAGATACTAATGTTTCAATTATAAACACTTTTTACATCATATTGATTTACTGCTGTACTGTTGAACAGAAATAATGTTAGACAAATATAAGACATGAAACTAGGAAATTAATTTAAGGGAAACATTTTTTTTTTATTTTCACTTTTAATTAGATAAACACGTTTTGTAGGAAGTAAAAAGTTTACATCAAATAAAATCAAAATCAAAGACATAAAAACGGTTTAATTTGCAGCTGATGTTACATATGCAAAGGTTGTCATGATGTAAAGCATGTTATTAAGACCTATATACAACGTTCAAATGATCCCAGTTTTATTTTTATTTTCAACACAGTTTTGTAAAAAAAGAAACAGCAAACACACCCATGAATAAGTAAAAAATATGTAAATGAATTCACACTATTTTGCATTGCATTCCTTTGGAACAACTCCGCCGTCACTACGTTTTTGGTATACTTATAATTATACAAACACAATTAAAATTTTGTTACAATGATCATGGTTGATGTTCATTATATAATTAATGGCAAACTCTTCAGCTGTATTTTTATGACCCCCCCCCCCCCCAAATTCAATCAGCAAGCAAACAATTTGAAATTTAGGATTTCGGCTCCAACGAAAACTTCCGCAATTGTTATTGCGACTTCTGAGATTGGGTATTTCGTCATTCAAACATCTCAAATTGTTCTGAGAAAAAAAAAATGAGACGTATATAAATATACATAAACTGAGATCCTTGAGGAGCAGAGAACATATTAATGAGAAAGTGGATGGGCCTGCTGGTTCGGCTACTGAAGCCGCGTCTGTGCTCCGGCATGTAGGCCAAGTGAATTATTGTAATAATGCAAAAACACTAAATAAAGCCAAATGTTTTGAACGTTGGAAGGAAAATTAATATAAACTGATAAATCAAATAAATTTCTTATTTCTCAAAATACCCTTCATTATCTATAAGGACATACATGTAATACAAGACCACAGACTGTCTTCTCTTACGGGCTTCCTTATGTCCTGGACAATTTTTATGACAACACAGCTTCTTCTGTAACAGCTGACATTATGTTATAGCGAATGTTTATAGCGCTGGTTATCCAATATAACAACTTTATCACTTTGTATCAAAGCCGTTCGAGAGCTAAAGAGGTGTATGTTTATAATTTGCTATGTCGTTAAAGCATTGCAGGTTAGCTTTTTCTGATGTTTGTTCACTTTGGCACTGGAAACAAGGCGGTTGATAACGGCCGTTAATAATGAATTAATACAGCACTCTATCGATCAGACACCATATATCCCATTCAAGTCCTGTGATATCGCAAATCATCCTATATGGCATTGACTGGCTACAGTGGTTGATACAGAGAGATTATTACAACAGTTGTATTACGTATTGTTGTTGATTGGTCGTATTTATTAAATATTTATTGAAAACATATGATGGAGTGATTTGGAAATGGGAGGATGATAAAAAAGAACCTGGTTGAAGTTTCCAGAGCAATGGCGTTAAATATTAAACCACCTGAAAGGATTAGCGTTTAAATTAAAATTTCCATGCCGAGTAGAATATGACATTATACATGTATTTGGAATGGAAATAATTTCATAGTTGGAAATATGTACGCCACAGTAGTAACTATCTGTTCGTGTGTGTTGTTCTTCACAAAGGTATTGACTCAAGATCTAAATATAGGTAAGTTTTTTCAGTGGTAACTGATTGTCTAAAATTCATCAAGAAAACGTGTCCGTGTGATGTATACTCCATTATACTCCATTTTTATATAGCAAAACTGGGGTATGCAGGGGTTTACATATTTTTCTTATTTTTGCACCAAAACATAGATTGTGGGTACTCGTTAGAACCGCCTCGGTGAGGCGGTTCTAACTTGTACCCACGGTCTATGTTTTGGGCAAAAATAAGAAAAATATAAAAAAATTTCAACTGAAAATTTTCAATTTTTACAACCTAGGAAAATTCAGAAAATAACATGGGCATGTTTTCGTAATGGACATAAATTTGAATGTAACGGTTCTTATCGTTACCGACAATATTTTGCTTTGGTAAAAAAATGAATGAATAAATACAAAATTGTCATAACTTTTCTTCTGATAAAAAATCGTCCTCTCTAGTAAAGCATTGTAGCATATGACGTAGTATATTACGTGTGTAATGTAATTACTTGTGCATTATAGTGTGGCGGGATAGCCTCCCTTGGCAATATGCAAATTTCAAACTCAAAACTTTGTGAATCGAGTAAGTGTTGAGTATATAGCGCAGTAAACCACCCTTGGTGGATGAGCATGCTTTTCCACCGACGGGGTTTCTGTGGTTTGGCTCGGCTGTACGTTACATTTGGTGGAAGCGGTGGGATAATGACAACTGCCAAAACGGAGTTGCCTTACCCATGTAGTCCCCAGGCCAAGACTCGGGACGAGTCTCGGGATGAGCATGCTTTTCCACCGACGGGGTTTCTGTGGTTTGGCTCGGCTGTACGTTACAATAGTTCAGTACAAAATAGTTTGAAATCAAAGAAAATAATTACTACTTATTTCACTTAAAGAAGTCGATATATACCTGATACATGTTGCAAATGGCAGCAATGTAAAATTTGATTTTGTTTATTGATTTGTTTAGTAACGTCCCAGTCAACAATTATGGCCATGTCGGCACGTTGCATCCACGAAATCCGTAAGGTTCTTCGCAATATAACCGCTCAGGAATCAACTAAGTCTTACATGTATGGGTGGAGTGAGGTAACCACCTTTGTTATGCAGGCTAAGACCTTCTTAGCTCCCAGCCAGTAATCAGATCGATCAGTCAGGTATCTAACTTTGCCTGAGAAGCACAAAGAGGCCATCAATGCCTCACTGTAACAAGGGGTTGGACCCTTGTTAAGATATTTATCTATATTAATAAATAATAATGCGGTTACATTTATTAGATATATAGATATATTTCATTTTCATTTTAAATAAGTATTTGGGGTAGTTTAGAGAAACGTAACTGTGTGTGAAATTTTGTTTGGCGTCTACAGTACGCTGTAGATAATTTAAGAGTGACGGCATAAAATGTGATAATACATATACTCATCAAAAGAAGTTTTGCACCAGTTAATATTTTTCTGATTTGAAAATAATGTCTAGTATAGATAGTTTTCAAATAAACTTTTAAAACTTAATACCATCTTAAAGGGCTGGACTTCCTGAATGACAAATCAATATTTCTTCTTAAAAAGATTAAATAAAAATGTGCAAAAATGCATGTTTTTGAAAACACCAAAATTTGGGATGCAGCAAAAAGCCCACATCTGGGCTTCCAAACCCGAATTCGTTTCACATCCTCATTCGAGATACTGAAAGCAATCATTTAAAGCAAAAAACTAAAAATTGAATTTTTTCGACAAAAACACTATTTTTGACCAAAAATAACGATTTTTGAGATTTTGGTTAAATTCTAAGATAAAGCTTTGTAACTCATCTCTTCAATAAAATGGGTTGTTTTTCTTTCAAACACAGCATGCAGCACCCATTAATGTTTAACTTAAGGTACTGGTTTTCAACCCATCCAAATTCAGAATTTTTAAAAAGCTGCATATCAAAAAAGTACTCATGCAACATCTTTGACATGAGAATGCCTTTAACAGAAAGAAAACAGGCGGCAGGTTTTGGTGTCAAAACATCTCATAGTGATTCAAAATTAAAATGAATTTCGATTTTACCCATTTTTTCCAGTATTTATCATTTTTTTCTCAAAAATTGCAATTTTGTCAAAAAATGAATTTTTACTAAAATTTTGAGATTTTTTTTAAATTGGTTTTAGGCTTAATCATTAGATTAATGGAGCTCTTGTGTGCAAATTTGTTCTTGATGCTGTGGTATTTTTTGTGGAATTTTTTCGATTTTCCAATTTTCAGCATTTACAGAAAATGGGAATTTTCAGTTTTTCCTAAAATTGTTTCCAAAACAATTTTTGGTCTTATCACACACATTATCAAACTCTTTTAGACTGTGCAAATTCAAAAGGCTAGGTTTAAAATTTGTTAGTAAAAATGTCACTTAAAAATATGAAAAAATCTAAATGGTGTAAAACTTCTTTTGATGAGTATATAAACATTTTTTTCTTGCTTCAGCGGGCAATAGTGCAAAATATTTTCCCAAATGTGTATGTACCGACTTGGCAGACTGAGCATGTCCAAATATTACCTAATTACATCAAAATTGTATAGAAATGTCTGTTTTGTATTATCTTCTCTTCCAGTGACTATGTTATTACCATGAAATAGTACCAGGCAATAGAAAATTCCATTGCTTGGCCAGGGATCAGTCTATTGCATTATCATATGATATGTCACATGACTACAATGCTTGAAGATAAAAACTTGAAATAGTACCAGTCAATAGAAAGTTATATGTTCTGGCCAGCAGTCTATTAGTCCTCTTCGCTGCCAAGTCGGTACCTGCAACTCGGGGAAATATTTTTCACAATTGCCTGCTGAAGCATGAAATAACTGTATACATGTAGAGTATACTAAAATAAAGCTGATGATATGTTGATCAATTCCTACAAAATGTTTATATCATAAAGCTTGTCAATGAGGGATTTGAATAGTTACACGTAACTATATCGACAATATTGGTATAATTCATCATGTTGTTCATCGACACTGTGGTTATCTACAACAGACTGTACCTCTTCGGTTTATCTATTGTTTAAAAATGCAGCAATGCATCAGCAAAATGCAACAGTCTATTTATCAAATGTAACTCAATCGTCTGAAGTGTGATTGTTGCATCGAAATGTCATTAATCCACCAATAAATTAAACCGAAGTTATGCACAAGGTTACAAAGTCAATGTCGTTAACCACATATTTCAGGTTTGTTTGTTGTTTGTTTTTTTTTTTTTTTTTTTTTTTTGTTTTTTTTTTTTTTTTTTTTTTTTTTTGTGTGTGTGTGTGTTTTTTCTGAACTGTTTCCAAAATTCCAGTAGATGCAACTTTATGAAAGATTGTTATTATTATAAATGTTTCCTTTTTGTTTAAATCTATTGTATACATGTATATACAATTTGCAATTCTGTAGTAACGTAGTGTCAATGGTTCGCTCTTGGAAAAACTGATGACGATACAGCATATACGATAGAGCACAGCGGCCATTTTTGACATCAACACTCATTTTCGATTTCTGAACAGAATGGATATTTCTTACGTTATTGCATTGTATCTTTTTAAGAGACAGTGGCAAAGGATCAATTTGCAGTGTGGTAGGATTTCAAGCCACTTTTTCTCCCTAATAATGTTACAGGTTTTAAAATTTGTCAGAAGTTGATTCTGACCTTGTAAGATACTTAAAATATACAGTCTTAGCATAGGATGATAGCAGAATAACTCCTTTGAGACTTTTCAATTTAAAAAAAAAAATCGTTTCGCATATTACGTTAGTGTGGATTGAAGAATTATTTAAATGAGAATGTTCCTTCCTGTGAATGAGAATATTCCTTCCTGTGGAATGCTAACAGAAAGGGAATTTAAATCTCATGTTACGACGTCCTGTATCGCCATGCAACAGAACAGCCATGCAACAGAACCGTGGCATTTTTCATATCATTTATAATATTCACTTAAACATTTAATTATTTCTAAGTCCAAATGCACCATTTTCTCTAAGCAGTCAGCATCTGGCATTCAGTGAAGGGTTGAAGATGCCTGTATTTATATTTGTTGTATAACGACCAAGCTAACAGATAAAGTAATGGCGGGATGTTGCCACCATTCTATCGAACTTCTACCTGTTATACATGTAGCCTCGTCATGACAGGAGAAATGTGCTTTAAGATATAAACCAAGTAAAACTAAAGCTTATATGTAGATTTACGAGTGGTTTGGCTAAGCCACTTTTTGGGCAGGCTCGCTCTGTTAATCAAGCCATCGAATTGATCATGACACCAGGGGTCACGACAGTATGTCGTATTTTCGGTGCCATTATTTTGGCAGAACCCAAAAATACCACTTACTCATGAATTGCATTTTATTAACTGAGCCATAGACCTTAAATTATTTACATCCCACTGTAGACGAAATCACGCGGACTAAGATACATTCTTAATATGATCTGTCTCCGATAGTAAAAACTAATCTGATTCGAAGCAAAGACTCTTGTCAAACATCGAGGTTATTAATATAAATCTGGCTAGTCGGCATCAAAATTATGATTAAGTGTTGTTTTAAGCATTGGGTCACCTGTTGCATTAAGATGTTTCTCAAGAACGAAAAGAAACTGTCTAGAAGGTACAAAGTATTAAAGGGCGGATATTTTGTGATTGACTTAGTGTCTAGGTAATTCAGAACTGGAAGTGCTTCAGGGCCGTAAGAATTCCACACATCCTAAGTTGACATGAGCCTGTGCATGAGAAAACCAACAATTTAGGTTCCGACCAGGTCCAACACAAACTGGGCTGTACAGTCACAGAATATGGTTAGAGGCTAGAAATTTTGAATTTAGAAAGAAGAGGAACTGTATAATCAGTGAAGCGAAAACAAAGGCGCTGATCAGCTTCGCAGTTACTGCGAAGCTGATCTGCGCTTTGTTTTCGCATATGCATAATGTTTTCTCATGATGCGACTCAATTTTCCTCAGATCTGTTTTGAAAGTCATGCATAGCAATAATTTATTAAATGTTTGAATGAACTCTGCTGAGATGTTCCCTAAGATGTCTGATTCAATTCGACATCGATATCAAATCAATGGCAATAGTAACAACTCAATGTAGAAATCGCAATTTGTTGTTAAACTTCTAAAATGCGTTGCTAAGAGAGCATAAGAACATGAGCCAGTGGTGGCAGACTGTTGAAGTAGTAAAACTACAATTAAGATTTTACCTAACTCAAAGAAACTCAAAACACAATATCGAAAACCACAATTGTTTGATTCTTCAAAAGAAACTGCATTTTCACATATTTACATTTTTATTGCAATCGCTCTAAATGAAAGTATCTTAATGGTCTTCATTTCCCAATGAACAACATTAAGTCACGTGATCTTGAGGCCACGCCTATGGGCGGGGCGACGTCAAAAGCCAAAAGCAACCAGTGACGGTGTATGTTAACTCTTGTTTGCGTGACGTCCGTCGCGTATCGCCATGACCTTCAGCGCGAAAATTTGGTTTAAACATATTTATCTCCAAATTTTGTACAGAACAATACAAAGACATGCAATCAACGACAGGATCAGAACGAAAGCGTAAACGCTTTTTTAGTTCTTTTCCTAAGCATTGTAAACACTGAAGGTTGCAATTTGTTTTGGATAGTCTACAAGCATTACTGACAAAGTTTTGAAAATTAAGAGATTAAATATTATGTACGTAGACTCTTTAAGAAAATAACTTCCAAAAATTTATATAATGGATAAATAGCATTTATTTATAAGTGAATTAAATAGACAAGAGAGAGAGAGAGAGAGAGAGAGAGAGAGAGAGAGAGAGAGAGAGAGAGATGACCCCCGGATCAGCAGCACAGAAGACTGTATGTTATGGGTTGGAACTCTTAACTGAAGATATACATGGTGAATTTGGTACGCACACCATCAAATGCCATCAAGCGCACTAGTGTGTTTTGTATATATTTATGTACAGATATAAAAATTGATTCATTGGTTTCATAACTAAGATTTTCATCCCCCTTTGACGTTTTGGTTTAGTCAGATTTAATGTCAAATAATATGAAATTGAGCGATGATATGTGCAACTGAAAATCTGATACTTGATTGATAATATAAAATGTATTTTAGCTTCCACTGGATGACGAAAAACATGAGTTGTTTTAATGTCTCCGAGAAGCCCTTCAGGCTTCACAGACATTAAACCAGCCTAATGGTTTTCATCATCAAGTGAAAGCTAAAATCTCAATTTCAATTCTTAAATGACGACTGAAAACACACAAAACAGGCCTAGCCCAATGTGTCATCTGAAAACGTCACGAACACTGGATTGCATGCATATTATTAACCTTTTAATGCAATGACAAGTTTGCTTCGTCATAGCTTTTAATTGTGATTCATTTGTTCAGCGTGATGCAAAATAAGACGGCTTTTATTCGTGTTAAACTGTTTTGAGTCATTTGAGCAAGGAGGGCGAGCTTGGCGCGTCGTGGAGTAAGAAATACATGTAGAAGGCCTAGATATTGACACAAAAACTAACTGAATTTGAGCATTCTCGTAAGAAAATCAACAATTTGGATTTCCGACCAGATTCGACACAAGCCAGCCTGTACAATCACAGAAGAAGGCTAGAAGTTTGAAATGTCGGATTTAAAGAGAAGAGGGATATTGAACTTTCCGTGAAGCTAAAACAAAGACGCTGATCAGCTTCAAAGTTACTGCGAAGGTGATCTACGCCTTTGTTTTCGCAGAAGCAAAATGTTGGTTTTCTCATGACGCGGTTCATTTTATTTTGTGCAGTTGAGGAAGCTCAGGCGACCACCTTTTGGAAAATAGCTGATCCCTGGTTCAACCATCTGTTCATATCTGACATTTTTATTTACATGCAGCTCTTTGCCGCTTGGCTTCATGTAGGTGTGTATCAATGATTGTACCAGGTCATTGTTGTTGTATATCTTCATTGAAAAGAGAAGTGATGATTGTGTTAAGAATTTCTTGTATCATGTTTTTCACACTGTTAGTACAAGGAAACTTTGACAATAAATGTTATATATGTATATCTCAGTAGCGGTTGTGCAAGATTATGAGTCAATATCCAGTTATTAAGAAAGCCATAACAACGGGTCTTCCAACACAGCAAACGCTTATTAAACCATGTATTATTTAGAAAACCACATGTATGAAACTCACTAAACAGATTGAACTTAAAATAGAAAGAGTTTTAAAAGCTATAATTTCAATTAGAATCTTATTCTTTAATATCAAAAGAATTTCTCTACATCTGATACGCATCGTTTCCAAAGATAACTCTACTGGATCTTATTGCATGCAAATGCAAGCTTATTTTGGGACTGACTTTTCTCAGTTATTTCTAGATTCAATATATACGTGCCTTTTTGCATACACAGTAAAAGAAATTCTACGTACTTGGAGTCCAACCTAACACGGTGATGTGCCCCATAAACCTATTTTCAGTGATAACCTGGAATCAAACGATACGTTTAATGACTCGATGTAACATATTGTGGAGGTCAATAAATATTTAATAAAGGAAATATGTTTCTCGTTCTTTGCAAATAAACGCCAATTTCTCTTCCATCCTACAACAGACAAACCAATTAAGAGACACTAGAACATAGATCCGCGACAATATTGAGCAAATCACGGACCAGCTGATAGACAGTTTACTACTCAATAACGAGTTATTCAATTTCAAATAAAGTTCGTTCTGAAAACGTAGTTTAGAATAAAGATGTATAATATATTGAGAAAGTGAAGAACCAATTGATGGCAACTTAACAATGTAATATAAAACGTTCTTCTCCTTGACAAGTAGACATTCAAAGCTCTAAGGAGATACGTAATATATATTTTAATATGAATATAGACACATTGTGTTGCCTTGTATACGTCTCGTGGCTTTATAATTGGTCGCATATATGCTGAATGGCATACTATTTAAAAGTAGATATTGCTGAATCAAAACCTTATCTAGGCATTGTTTGTCTGAAGGTAAAACCTCATAACGACACAGTTCAAACTAATTTTAAAAAACGTATGCTTGACTGTATTTGCGGTTGTTACCAACCTGCAATTATTGCGGCAATCATGTAGCATTTACTACAACCTATGGTAAATTGTCCAAAATTTGATGCCCAACTTTCAGCTATTATCTCTGTCTTTGGCGTATACTCTGTCCGAATGAGACGTACGGAGAGTAAACAAAAACGTTTATCAAAATCTTTTTTATAAGAAGAAGCGGCCCCCGTGGCCGAGCGGTTAAAAGCGCTGTTTTTAATCACTCGATCATCTCACCGCTGTGTCTGGTGTGGGTTTGAGCCCGGCTCTGGCTACATGTGAGACAAGCCAAGCTCTGCTTGCGGGTATGTCAGGTGTTTTTTCTCGGAGTTCTGCCGCTTTCGCCCACCTAGCTACTGATTGGCCCGTCTCATATGAGCTAAAATAATCTTGAAAGGGACGTAAAACTGAAATTAAAAAAAGATAAGAACAAATTCAAACAAAAATATGTTTATTTATAATGCCATTTTGTAAACATGTCGTGGCAAAGGTCATTTTGGTTCCGTGTTCCGTTTACTAAACAGTTTAAACGGGACAAAATTGGTCACGGGGAGAAGTCAATAAACAATGCGGCCACTCTAGCCCTACACATGTACATTGTATATATTATGATATAGACGTTCAGCTTGACTTTGTCAGTGCACCAAAGACAATCCAGACACTTGCAAACATAAATTATACTCAATGCACCTAAAGCAACATTATTTGCGTCTGTATTCTTAGAAACAATCTTCGGTTTCTTATTTAGATTTAGAACGTTAAGGTCTTGTTAATTCTTTAGTTTCCTTTTCTATTTGCCTCAGGAAATGATTGGATAAAACAAGTCTGTCGCAACTACTGGATCTTATTGGAAAGCAGTGCGTTATGATAGAAAAGAAAACAAAACAGTAATGCGTCATACCTACTGAAAAGTGTTAATTTCAGAGTAAGGCTTGTTCTATTCAGAGGAATTATCACCATCGATGCAAGTTATAAATTCAATTATTACAATAGCTTAAGCACATCAAACAAATATACAGTATCATGAAATCTTACAAAATGATATTAACAGCTGTTGCAGAGCAAACTTAATGTTGTACTTTCTCTGAACCATGAAAGTACAGGCAAGTCGAATCAAACTGACTTTATGATTGATTATGTAAGGCATTTTGAGATTTTTTTATTATACATGCAATGTACTTTAAGTATGACTATGGACGTTGTGTTTTTAAGAATCAAACTTGTCATAATAAGTGGACCCCTAAGTGAGCTTTTTCCTGTAGATTTAATTTGGAATCGGTCATGTTGTTTTGGCATAAATTTGAATAGAAAGAAAGCGTTTTGGAAAACAAAAAACAGCAGAAGTCATATTTCTAAACATAGGTGTATTTTGTTTTCGTTCATTTCAATTAAAATTCTATAATGTCACATAATATTAGTAAACAACTCTCATTTTTAAAAATCAAAGTTTTTTTTTTTTTTTTTTTTTTTTTTTTTTTTTTTTTTTTTTTTTTTTTTTCATGAAAGTGCATGCGAGTTTTGATTGTGTTAGTTCCTGGCTATTACATATTTTCACAATTCAAAAAGTAGGTCACGTATGTCTAGCGCCCAGTACAAATAGCATTTGTTTCTGTAGAAACCAATATTGACTTTAACACGACCAAAATAATTTGCTGGGAAAATTATATCATGAAAGGTCCAAGCAATATTAATCAAAATTTGTATGGATTGTCACGCAATTGTTTGGATACCAGAATGAAAGAACTACGCCTGGCTATTCTGCTATTCTTTATGTCTTATAATATATAAAAGTGTTACGATATATAATCAATAGTAAAATTAAGAGATAGGAATTGGCTATGATTTTTATTTCATCCGGGCATTTATTAACTGAAAGATTAACAACTGTTACACTTAGAAAAGATCGTGGATGAATTATCGTGGTGGCAACAGGTTTCAGTAAAACACTTCCATCAGGAAATCATGTCCGTGAAATGTATACCCCCTTAACCCCCACTTATAAACAGTAAAACTGGGGTATGCAGGGGTATACATATTTTTCTTACATTTGCTCTAAAACATAGTTTGTGGGTACTCGTTAGAACCGCCTCAGCGATGCAGTTCTATTCTAAAGTGAACCCACAATCTATGTTTTGAGCAAATTTAAGAAAAATATCAAAGATTAAATACTGAAATTTTCATTTTTACATCTTTAAACATCTCTGTATATTGCATGGGCATATATATATATATATATATATATATATATATATATATATATATATATATATATATATATATATATATATATATATATATATATATATATATATATATATATATATATATATTTTTTTTTTTTTTTTTTGTAATGGTAAAAACACTTCCAGTAACACCAGAGTCATTTGAAAAGATACAAGTAGGCAACGATGAGGACAAGGCACAACCAGAAAACGATTCCTACTCCAAAAACCGAGGTGGGTAAAAAACTAAATTAACAATCAGGTACATGTACCTATTCCATAAAAAATATCGTAAGCTGAATGAGCAGCTATTTTCCCAATAAGTGGCCACTCAGTTACCTTAACTTAACCAGAATATCACAACATACATAATGTAAGGCGCCAACAGTACAAAAAAATTATACACCAACACATAAAACAATAAGAACCACCACAGAAGTATCGCCTTGGACGATCAGTAATATAAAATTACTGGCGGGCTTAAATCGATTTTACAGGTACCTAACCTCGCCCTCACCTTCTGCAGTGGTTCACAACATTTCGTTGTTCTGTTCTTTTCGTGAATCTCTAGCTAGTCAATGAATCATCAAATAAATAAATCATGATAAATACCATGATCAATCAAAAACGAGGACTCACAGATTGAGTAAGCTGCCCGACGATGGAGATCCCTGGGCGCCAAATAACTTACTAACTCCAGAGAAAAAGAAAAACACCAGTTTGACCCCGGTGGGCCAAGCAACAGACAAGAAGCTCCGGTTCCAACCAACTAAAATGAATAGCTTTATGTCGGGGCCATCATAGAAAGTTAACTGGGGGAGTTTGATGATTATAAAAGCGACATTAATTTCTTGGATGTTGCTTATTAAAATAAGACTGGAAAAAACTGGTAACTTGTGTGAAAACGTGTCAATGTAGTTATAATGCAATAAAACCTCTTCCATATTTGATTAATTTTATGGTGTATTCTGGTTCTTCCGAGACGTCAAGTTCTTCTCGACTTTCCTACAGACAAGCCAATTACTTAACAATCTCGATAAAACTGCCGATGCTTAACGATTCAAGAAGTATTTGATGGACACTTTACAACGAAATAACGCATGCTAATAGCGGCAAGTAGTCATCTAACTATTATTTCACGTATAAGACATGTTTGAAGAAATCCCTTAATTCCGTAATAAGTAAGACTCTGAAACATATCGTCACTAGGAACTGCTAACCTAAACGCCACGAGTCTATGTTGCTGCCTGTACTTACATGGGGCGAAATTAAGACACCAAGTCGAGTAAAAACTGGATTTATCAAGGCATTAAGATCTTGTTTGATGAACCGATAGTCCATTTAGATAGGTCTCCCTGATTGACGAGATGCCGAGAAAACCGGTGTTTCAAAACTGGGCTAGAACGAGTTCCCTCTGAGGTTAGTCTTCCATTGAGGTCTCTGGAAGACCGTAAACCGAGAATAAGTGTTTCATTGTGACTAATTTAAAGTACTTAACACCAAAAGTAAATTTACACGTTTCATTCTAATTATATCATCATTCGTTTTGAATCGAAACAAAGCACCTATTGGAATCTGTCTCAAACACATGTCCGAGCATAATGCATGTAAATCGGTCGATATAACTTAATCCGCTTGCCAGTTATCTGCGCTTTCATTAAAAGCACAAATTGGCATCTTCAAATCAAAGGTAGACAGAAGATTTGAACATGCTGTGCCAAAGACCACTTATTGTCCGTCAAAAATACGGCCCAACATTTTCGCTCCAACATTTGATTAGGTTTTTGCAGGCTGTTAAAATTGCTTTGCATTGGAATTACCTGCCTTTGAAATAAACCAATAGTAAACCTTCACCATTTCTTAAAGCTTTTCCTTTAATTGTATCGAACGTTTTCATTGTGAATCACTGGGGCCTCAATTGAAATGTGTGGCAACACTGGCTGGTGAAAAAAATCCTGTCGCTTCGAAAGAAAAATGGCAAACAATTTGTATTGGTCGTTTCCATTGAAACCATTGTTAATGTCGCAAAAAGGGACGTGAACCTGAAAACACTACCCCAGTTTGTTGTTCAAGTAGGAAAATTTAAGTTAATTTGAAATTAAATTAGCAATACGATAACATCTCTTAAAGACTTGGTCTTCAAATTTTAAAATTGTTAATTCATAAAACTACAGTAAAACTTCAAAAGTGATGTGACTTGAATGTTTTATAGTAGACGGGATATTTCCTCGGTGTTTCGTTATACTCCACACCGACGGGAACGGCTTACATTGAACCTTTAGTTGAAAGTCAAAAACCAACACGAACTGCAAAGAAAGGAAATACTGTGTTAAGTTAGGTCTCTTTCAACATATATGACTTTAGAACCGACCATTCCAATGCAACGAATGCTTGGGGTTGTTTATATATACCATATTTCTTAAAGAAAACACTACACACGTCTATAAATAGAACACATCAAACTGAAAGTAGAAATAAATAAAGTCGATATTTTCTGTTTCCGTGTAGTTTCAAAATGCATGATTAGTGTCAGCTGTAGATATTTACCTCTGGTGCATATACACATACATTCTTAACACAAGCATCGCAAAATAAAGCAACTAAAGGTCACTTACAAAATCCATAATATGTTCGGTAACCTACGCTAAGCCGTCTAGCGAAAGTGGAACGAGGTACCGAAGTGGAGCGGAGTGAAGGCTAGCCAGCTGATCTAGTTTTATAGGAACGTGCGCAATATTCTGACATAAAATCCTTAACATTTCGCCTACCTAATGCGCAATTTATCGCGCTTCAATACATATCAAGCACTTTATAAATGCCGAAAACACTATCTACAAAAACAGTGTAAAGTTACTTTTGGCTTCGAGTTTAAACCCGAGTCGACAAGGCGGCGCCGTTATCAAGAAAACGATTTAATGGGATAGAGATTATTTTAGAGAGTGCAAAAAAGGATGTTCTCACATTCACTTGACAGTGTAGTGGAAATGACAAGCGATCATCTAAGCCAGGGATGAGTTGACCACATGTTCGATCTTTTGGTCTTTAAAAATGGCGATTTATCGATGAGACTATCTTCATTTGAATTTTCAAAATCACCCTCTTTCTGTCATGCTTTCTTTGCCAGTTCACAAAGAGACATGAACGAAGGTTCACTACCCAAAATTGTCTAAAGTAACCCCAAACAATTTCTTTTGAGTTGCATTCTATAGCAAAACAACTAAAACAAAATGGATATCCAGGCATTAGACGAAATTGAAATACGCTGACGTGTTTTATCGTCTACGTATGATCATATTATTTTTGTCGCTTTTGCGTTATATGCTGGAACACGTTAAAAGTTGTATATATTTCATTGCTACCCAATAATCGTCTCCCTTCGTATAGCCACCTTTGAAAAAGAGCTGTTTTATTTTAATTGTTCAGGCTTTTTGCTCTATTGATATCAATTTCTAGTTTAACTTACCTTTTACTTACCCTTTCACATCTGGCTTTACTACGACGAAATGAAAATCAGTATTTTAGACATCTAATTCGTTGTGCCTTGAATTTGCGTTCTTGACGCAATCTTTATATACTTAATTATCAAATCAGCAAGGGTATGATTCAGCTGAACTGAAATATGAATCCATCAGACAAGTTGTATTGCATGCACTATCAACGCTATTGTATGAATCCCTAACAAATTAATTGGTGTCTGCATCGTTCAGAAACAACTGTCGTTTTCACATTTGGAACATTAGCATCTTGTTAATACCTCAATTTCTCGTGCTTTTCACCAACGACATGATTTGACATTATAAGCCCGTTGTAATTAGGGTCTTACAGGAATATGGTCTGCTGGTTTGATTTATTTCACGAAAGTGTAGCTTAACGACAAGCGCGTTGGTCTTTCTCTCACCCTTTTCAGTAAATACCTAAAGCCTAAATGTGTTGCTGTTCATTTGAGCACAAAGTATATTCAATTATGTTCGCTGGTAACATCCTTGATTTGTAACTTCCTCCTTTGACTTCGCTGCATAACTCAAAGGGCTGCAGAAATTCTACTATTCTTACTATTTCTTATTATTTTTATTTTAATACAAGGGAAGTCAACAAATATTTGAATATTCGCATTTCATATGAATATTCAAATGGGATTTCTAGATTCGAATATTCGCATATTTTAACTGGTAACTGTAACTCCATGATAGTTTCATATCGCATTTGCTGGGAAGACTCGAAGACTAAAGTTGAAAATAATACTGATCCTGATAGTCGGTTGGGTAATTGAACGTTGGTGACAAACGCAATGTTTGTTTACTTGCACAACATCCAAGATATTCGTGATGAATTGTCCCAGAGTGTTTAGTTTGCTGGGGTTGTTTTGAATGGTATACTTTATTTTGTCTAGACAGCATATCGCACGTACTTACATATACCATCAAGGCATACATGTGTCAGTCATCCAATTATTCGAATATTTTCGAATATGTTATGCGAATATTCGAATCCCAATTAGAGCATTCGTTTGACATCCCTATTTAATACATATTTGTGGTATACATTAGTAAAGCAATGAAAATCAAACTGAGCTGAAATAATCTTGAAAGGGGCGTAAATCTGAATTAAATAAAATAATAAAAAAAGAAAGAAAGAAAAAGAAAAGAAAGAAAATCAAACTTCATTTTTCATCCAATTTTCAGCACATTTTCTGAATACGTGATTAGTTCTCAATAAAAATAGGGAATATGGTACACAAAACATGAATATTGTACATCTTCGCAGCAGCAGATGTATAGAACCTTCTATGTGTGTCATTCTTCCTTTGGCGTGCTTCAACTTGAATGCAAAAAGTCTGTGTTTTGTTTAACCAATATGCTATGCCAGGTTAGGGACAAACATACAGTTGGGGGCATTGTGATACACAAACAAACATTTATAATGAGACATGCTAGCCAAAGTCAAACAAAAACGAAAACAAAATAAAACATGCTTTTAGAGGCCTGTAACTTAGAAAAATGAACAATACCCTACAGAAATGATTTTTGCTTTCAAATGTCTTCTTTCATGCATGTATTTTGGAAGCAAGAAGGATCCATTAAATAAAAACTTTGAATACTTTTTCAAAGCTTTCTGTAACACGAGCACTCTTGCACACAAGACCAAGTTCTTTTTATGCCAGGAATATTGAACACGTCCTGTACTCGTGAGGCACAATAAATTTAACTCCAAATTGTTATTCAAATTTGACGTGCTTAATTCATATTGTCAAATTTGTTGCACGAATATCCAAATTTTGTTGAATAATCGAATTTAATTCGAATTGACACGATATTTAATAACAAGAAATATCTTAAAATATACACGTTGCAACAATAATCCGATTTGTCTCAGTTTTGCTGTGTCAGAAATCACGAGGACAGGAACATGTAACAAAGCACAACACTTTTTTGCGATTAACGACAAGTCACGCCATACATTTTAATTGTTTACGGTTACAAGCAAATTATTGAGAAAGCTGTTGTTTCAAATAAATCTTGAAGAAAGCGTTTGACACAAACAACATACATGTATAAGGAGTATGGTCTACACGCGACACTGACATCTCGACGAATGCGGATTTAAATAAAAAAAAATAGAATTATATTATAACTGGGATTAAATCAAAATCAACACAGTAATCTTTCTATAACAGGTTTCGGGATTCCTCCCTTCTTCAGATAGTAATGTAAATTATATTTTATTAGTACGTGTATTGGTAGCAAACCATTTTACGAGTTAACGACTGTACTGACGTAAAATGCGACTGTTAAGAATGCTGATCTTATGCCAATGCCACCAATTTTGATAAAGGCTTTAGCGAAGCAAATATCAGAAAAAGTAGTTTGTCAGTGTGTCCAAGATATATGGGCATTGACTGGCGACAGACCTTAGGACTCGGGTTTCAAACGTGACAAGCTACCTACCAACTGCCCTCAACGACATGCTAGCCAAAGTCAAACAAAGCAGATCGAATAAGAACTTTCTTCCTTAACGAGACCGCAAAACATTCGTGCAAGTTTGAGATTTATCTATCCATCGTAACGATTACTAGAAATGAAAGTTTGCAACAAATCATTTTTGCTTAATGCTGTTAAAATTTCCTATTCATAATGTCAAAAATGATAGACCACTATGCAATCTCTGTTGAATAATCGATCATAATTGGTAGATGCAGAAATTCTAATCCACCAAAAATGATCGATTTCAATTCTACAAGTTTTGACCTACAAAAAGGCAAAACGGTTATAAATAGTACGATTCAAGAAATAGAAAGTTTTAACTGAGTTTAAAAAGTATTCAGCTTTTGGTACTCTTAGTCGATATGTCTTACCATTAATGGTTACCTCATTTTCACGTGCTTTGCATAGGCCTATTTGAACAAATCTGTGTTCATTAAAAATGCTAACGATGCATAAAGAGTCTGCATAACGATTTTGCAATCTTCATCAATCAAATTTTTACTCGTTATAAGCCGCGCATATACATGTAACATCTTTGCAGTGATTTCAAATCTGTCCGTACAAATCGAGCTGCTCCGCCATAGCGCTTTAAGGTGAGAGCTTTTTATTCGGGATTTAAACGAATTTGAGATGTTCTGAACATGTATCATTATTTGGGTGTCATGACATCCTAGTTTTGGGTAGAAGTCCCATAAAATGGAGGCATTGTCGCGACATGATCATGTCTGTTGACTTGTACGCTAAGCCACAAATGAAACAAAAACAACCCAATGCAGGATTTCATGATACAATATATTTTTATAATAATTCATGAATAATTATGTAACTTTAAGCATTATTTTGTATTATTATTAATTTTCCTCGATGTATTACCTATTAACGATGTGTTTTATTGTTAAATGGTATATTAATTGTAGGAAATATCTTCTCGGCGAATGTGTTTAGGATTCATCTTCATTAACTCATTTAAGCCTGGCGTCCCTTTTGGGACATGGGCAAACAGAATAGATAATAAAAATTGAAACTGAGAACGCGGCGTCCCATCTGGGGCTATTCTGTTTGCTAAGAGAATGTTCATCGAAAAAATGAATGAAATTTAAAAATCACTCCTGATGCCCCTAAAATGAAAATGGACTCACCCTAATGATAATGATGGGAAAATCCATGTTAAACTGATGGCAAAATTCAACCACATTTTAAAGAGCCGCGTCGTCAATAACTGAAGCCAGGTGCGTTTTTGTCTGCTTTCGCAGAAACCCATGTATGTCTTTGCCTAGCTCAAAAAGTTTAAGTGGTACGAGAACCACAAACACTTACAATGTTTGGCCAGTCTTTTCTATCTCAATGGAAAACAAAACTGTATGATTCAACTTTGAACTATAGAAACGTGTGCATTCACGATAGAAGCTTCTGTTTGTGCGACCGTTATCAGGAGGGTAATTTAGGTAGTACTATCTGTGTTGTCAATAAGTCGTTCAGAATCTTAACAACTATAATCACATAAGCTACTATTAATCTAATTTACATAACATTCTTACCCACAGGGTCCCACAAAGTAGGACGCTAGCATCATTTGCTCTCTTGTATTTGGTAAATAATTTTCTCTTCGGACAATTATTTTACATCTAACATGAACATTTACAAGATACTCATTTATTACTCAAACCGTGAAACTTCTAATTACTTTCAACAATCAAAATTAGGTGAAACATGCATTTTTTATTGTATACAAATTCTAAAATGAAACATGCATTTTTATTGTATACAAATTCTAAAATGTAAAGCATTAACCAGGAACTAATACATTCATTTACAAGCACCCGTTCCTAAAATTCCTTAAGAGAGTTAATCAAAACGACAAATAGTCATATCACAATAGAATTAAAAAAGTATGATTAACTGAAGGGCAGTTATTTCTCTAAATCAACCTGCACTTACATGTATTTCGGCAACCATGTAATGATCACTCCAACCTATGGTAAATTGTCCCAAATTTGATGTCAAACTTTCAGTTATTTCTCTATCTTTGGCGTAGGACACGAACAGAGAGTAAACAACAGCAAAAACGTTCATAAAAACAATCTTTTTCAAGAAGGAGAAATTCTAACAAAAATGTGCTTATTTAGCTTTACCCCCTGTACATTGTATATATTATTATATGTTTAGACGTTCACCTTGACAGTACACCAAAGACAAGCCAGACACTTGCAAACATAAATTGTTCTCAATGCACCTAAAGCAACACTATTTGCGTTTGTATTCTTAGAAACAATCTTGGTTTTCTTATTTAGATTTAGAACGTTAAGGTCTTGTTAATTCTTTAGTTTCCTTTTCTATTTGCCTCAGGAAATGATTGGATAAAACAAGTCTGTCGCAACTACTGGATCTTATTGGAAAGCAGTGCATTATAATAGAAAAGAAAACAAAACAGTAATGCGTCGTACCTACTGAAAAGTGTTAATTTTAGAGTAATTTAGGCTTGTTCTATTCAGTATGGGCCGCCTCATGAGAAAACCAACAATCTGCATATGCGAAACCAAAGCCGCAGATCAGCTTTGCCGCGGTAACTGCGAAGCAGATCAGCGTCTTTGTTTTCGCTACACGTATATACTATTCCTCTTTTTTCTAAATCCAAAATTTCCAGCCTCTAGCCACCTTCTGTGACTGTGAAGGCCGGTTTGTGTCAGACTTGTTCGGAAACCACATTTTTGGTTTTCTACTGAGGTGGCTCATGTCATAAAATCTTATAAAATGATATTTATAGCTGTTGCAGAGAACTTAATGTTTAACTTTCTTTGATCTGAACGGCAAGTCATTTATGTTCGATTATGTAAGGCATTTAGAGGCTTTATTATATATGTACTTGTACTGTACGTCTGGCTATGGACGTTGTGTCTTATAACAGCCCAATCATGAAGAAAACTGGCCATAATAAGTGAAACCTTTGTGAAGTTTTTCATGTAGACATAATTTAAATCGGTTATATTGTTTTGTCATAAATTTGAATAAAAATGTTTCGCACAATAAAGCAGCAGTAATATTTTTAAACATAGGTTTCCATTCATTTCAATGAATTTAATTTTTTTGTCACTTAATATCACTAAACATCTCTTATTGTTAGAAATCAAAGTTTGGTTTTCATTGAAGTGCATGCGTGTTTTGATTGTGTCAGTTCCTGGCTATTGCACAATATTATCATAGATCTAGCGCCCAAATACTGTAGAAGCAAATATTGACTTTTACACGTCCGAAATGATTTGCTGGGAAAATTATATCATGAACGGTCCAAGCAATATTAATCAAAATTTGTATGGAATGTCACGCAATTGTTTGGATACCAGAATGAAAGAACTACGCCAGGCTAGTCTGCTATTCTTTACGTATTATAAAAAAAATCGTTACGTTATATAATCAATAGTAAAGTTAAGAGACAGGAAGTGGCTATGATTTTTATTTCACTGTGCTATTCCGGGCATTTATTAACTGAAAGATTAACAACTGTTACACGTAAAAAGATCACGGAAGAACTGTCGCGGTGGCGACAGGTTTTAGTAAAACACTTCCAATAACACCAGACCTCGAGGTTATAACTTTTTTTCAAGCTCAGCTCAGATTAGCATGAAATTTGAACTGCTCATAAATGTTGATATAGTCAAAAATTGTGAACGATTGTTGGCATTTTAACATTTATGAGCAGGATAAATTTTAGTCTCAGCTGAGTTGTGCATGAAAAAAAGTTTTATTACCTCGGGCCCTGAGTCATTCAGTAAAAGTTTACTAGGGGAGTTTGATTAATTTCTTAGATATTGCTTATCTAAAAAAAAACTGGAAAAAATCTGTAAACTTGTGTAAAAACGTGTCAAAGCAGTTATAATGCAATTCAACCTCTTCCATATTTGATTAATTTTATGGTGTATTCCGGTTCTTCCGAGATGTCAAGTTCTTCTCGATTTTCCTACAGACAAGCCAATTACTTAACAATCTCGATAAAACTGCCGATACTGAACGATTCAAGAAGTATTTGATGGACACTTAACAACGAAATAACGCATGCTAATAGCGACAAGTAGTCATCTAACTATTATTTCACGTATAAGGCATGTTTGAAGAAATCCCTTAATTCCGTAATAAGTAAGACTCTGAAACATATCGTCCCTAGAAACTGCTAACCTAAACGCCACGAGTCTATGTTGCTGCCTGTACTTACATGGGGCGAAATTAAGACACCAAGTCGAGTAAAAACTGGATTTATCAAGGCATCAAGATCTTGTTTCATAGAACCGATAGTCCATTTAGTTAGGTCTCCCTGATTGACGAGGTGCCGAGAAAACCGGTGTTTCAAAACTGAGCTAGAATGAGTTCCCTCTGAGGTTAGTCTTCCATTGAGGTCTCTGGAAGACCGTAAACCGGGTCGAATGAGAATAAGTATTTCATTGTGACTAATTTAAAGTACTTAACACCAAAAGTAACATAACACTTTTCATTCCTAATTATATCATCATTCGTTTTGAATCGAAACAAAGCACCTATTGGAATCTGTCTCAAACACATGTCCGAGCATAAAGCATGTAAATCGGTCGATTTAATCCACTTGCGAGTTATCTGTGCTTTCATTAAAAGCACAAATTGGCATCTTCGCATCAAATCAAAGGTAGACAGAAGATTTAAATATGCTGTGCCAAAGACCACTTATTGTCCGTCAAAAATACGGCCCAACATTTTCGCTCCAACATTTGGTTAGGTTTTTGCAGGCTGTTAAAATTGTTTTGCATCGGAATTACCTCCCTTTGAAATAAACCAATAGTAAGCCTTCACCATTTCTTAAAGCTTTTCCTTTAATTGTATCGAACGTTTTCATTGTGAATCACTGGGGCCTCAATTGAAATGTGTGGCAACACTGGCTGGTGAAAAAAATCCTGTCGCTTCGAAATGGCAAACAATTTGTATTGGGATTTTCCATTGAAACCATTGTTAATGTCGCAAAAAGGGACGTGAACCTGAAAACACCACCCCAGTTTGTTGTTCAAGTAGCAAAAGTAATTTGAAATTAAATAAGCGATACCATAATATCTCTCAGAGACTTGGTCTTCAAACTTTAAAATTGTTAATTCATAAAACTACAGTAAAACTTCAAAAGTGATGTGATTTGGAAAAACGTTATTTTGATCCCTTGCATGTTTTATAGTAGACGGGATATTCCCATCGGTGTTTCGTTATACTCCACACCGACGGGAACGGCTTACATTGAACCTTTAGTTGAAAGTCAAAAACCAACACGAACTGCAAAGAAAGGAAATACTGTGTTAAGTTAGGTCTCTTTCAGCATATATGACTTGAAAACCGACCATTCCAATGCAACGAATGCTTGTGGTTGTTTATATATACCTTATTTCTTAAAGAAAACACTACACACATGTCTATGAATAGAACACATCAAACTGAAAGTAGAAATAAATAAAGTCGATATTTTCTGTTTCCGTGTAGTTTCAAAATGCATGATTAGTGTCAGCTGTAGATATTTACCTCTGGTGCATATATATATATACATTCTTAACACAAGCATCGCAAAATAAAGCAACTAAAGGTCACTTACAAAATCCATAATATGTTCGGCAACCTAATCTAAGCCGTCTAGCGAAAGTGGAACGAGGTACCGAAGAGGAGCGGAGTGAAGGCAAGCCAGCTGATCTAGTTTTATAGGGACGTGCGGCAATATTCTGACAGAAAATCCTTAACATTTCGCCTACCTAATGCGTAATTTATCGCGCTTCAATACATATCAAGCACTTTATAAATCCCGAAAACACTATCTACAAAAACAGTGTAAAGTTACTTTTGGCTTCGAGTTTAAACCCGAGTCGACAAGGCGGCGCCGTTATCAAGAAAACGATTTTATGGGATAGAGATTGTTTTAGAGAGTGCAAAAAAGGATGTTCTCACATTCACTTGACAGTGTAGTGGAAATGACAAGCGATCATCTAAGCCGGGGATGAGTTGACCACATGTTCGATCTTTTGGTCTTTAAAAATGGCGATTTATCGATGAGACTATCTTCATTTGAATTTTCAAAATCACCCTCTTTCTGTCACGCTTTCTTTGCCAGTTCACAAAGAGACATGAACGAAGGTTCACTACCCAAAATTGTCCAAAATAACCCCAAACAATTTCTTTTGAGTTGCATTCTATAGCAAAACATCTAAAACAAAATGGATATCCAGGCATTAGACGAAATTGAAATACGCTGACGTGTTTTAGCGTTTACGTATGATCATATTATTTTTGTCGCTTTTGCGTAATATGCTAGAACACGTTAAAAGTTGTATATATTTCATTGCTACCCAATAATCGTCTCCCTTTGTATAGCCACCTTTGAAAAAGAGCTGTTTTATTTTAATTGTTCAGGCTTTTTGCTCTATTGATATCAATTTCTGGTTTAACTTACCTTTTACTTACCCTTTCACATCTGGCGTTACTACGACGAAATGAAAATCAGTATTTTAGACATCTAATTCGTTGTGCCTTGAATTTGCGTTCTTGACGCAATCTTTATATACGTAATCATCGAATCAGCAAGGGTATGGTTCAGCTGAATGGAAATATGAATCCATCAGACAAGTTGTATTGCATGCACTATCAACGCTATTGTATGAATCCCTAACAAATTAATTGGTGTCTGCATCGTTCAGAAACAACTGTCGTTTTCACATTTGGAACATTAGCATCTTGTTAATACCTCAATTTCTCGTGCTTTTCACCAACGACATGATTTGACATTATAAGCCCGTTGTAATTAGGGTCTTACAGGAATATGGTCTGCTGGTTTGATTTATTTCACGAAAGTCTAGCTTAACGACAAGCGCGTTGGTCTTTCTCTCACCCTTTTCAGTAAATGCCTAAAGCCTAAATGTGTTGCTGTTCATTTGAGCACAAAGTATATTCAATTATGTTCGCTGGTAACATCCTTGATTTGTAACTTCCTCCTTTGACTTCGCTGCATAACTCAAAGGGCTGCAGAAATAATACTATTCTTACTATTTCTTACTATTTTTATTTGAATACTAGGGAAGTAATATTCGAAAATTCGCATTTCATATGAATATTCGAATGGGATTTCTGGATTCGAATATTTGCATATTTTTCTCGACTGTAAGTCCATGATAGTTTCATATTGCATTTGTTGGGAAGACTCGAAGACCAAAGTTGAAAATAATTCTGATCCTGGTAGTCGGTTGGGTAATTGAAAGTTGGTGACAAATTTAATGTTTGTTTAATTACACAACATCCTAGAGATTCGTGATGATCTATGAATTGTCCCGGATTGTTTAGTTTGCTGGGATTGCCTGGAGTGGTATACTTTATTTTGTCTAGATAGCGCGTCGCACGTACTTACATGTACATACTGTATACCATTAAGGCATACGTTTGTTAGTAATCTGAATATTCGAATACTTTCGAATATGTTATGCGAATATTCGAATCCCGATTTGGGCATTCGTTCGGCATCCCTGTTGAATACATATTGGTGGTATACATTGGTCAAGGAATAAAAATCCAACTTCATGTTTTTCACCCAATTTTCAGCAAATTTTCTGAATACTTGATTAGAACTCAATAAAATAGGGAAAATGGTACAAAACGTGAATATCGTACATCTTCGCATAAAGCGCCGCCGGATTCGTGGTTTATCTCAACAGCGGCTGAGGTATACGGAACCTTCTATGTCTGTCATTCTTCATTTGGCTTGCTTTAACTTGACTGCAAAAAGCCTGTGTTATGTTTAATCAATATGCTATGCCAGGTTAGGGACAAGCATGCAGTTGGGGACATTGTGTTTTACAAACATGCATTTCTAATGGGATATTCTATTTTCATTTGAAACAGAAGAAACATCAAAACATGCTTTCAGAGGCCTGTAACTTAGAAAAGTGCATAATACCCTATAGACATGATTTTTTGCTTTCTTTCATACATGTATTTTGGAAGCCAGAAGGATCTGTTAGATACAATGTTTGAATACTTTTTTCAAACCGTTCTGTAGCACGAGCACTCTTGCACCAAAGACCAAGTTCATTTTATGTTCATTTTATGTCAGGAATATTGAATACGTCCTGTACTCGTGAGGCACAATAAAATAAACCCCAAATTGTTATTCAAATTTGACGTGCTCAATTCATATTGTCAAAGTTGCACGAATATCCAAATTTTGTTGAATAATCGAATTCAATTCGAATTGACACGATATTTAATAACAAGAAATATCTTAAAATATACACGTTGCAACAATAATCCGATTTGTCTCGGTTTTGCTGTGTCAGAAATCACGAGAACAGGAACACGTAGCAAAGCAGTTTTTTTTTTTTTTTTTTTTTTTTTTTTTTTTTTTTTTTTTTTTTTTTTTTTGCGATTAACGACAAGTCACGCTACATTTTAATTGTTTACGGTTAAATACAAGCAAATTATTAAGAAAGCTGTTATTTCAAATGAATCTTGAAGAAAGCTTTTGACACAAACAACATACATGTATAAGGAGTATGGTATACATGCGACATTGACATCTCGACGAGTGAGGATTTAAATAATATTTTGAATTATATATTATAACTGGGATCAAATCAAAATCAACACAGTTATCTTTCTATAACATGTTTCGGGATTCCTCCCTTCTTAGATAGTAATGTAAACTATATTCTAGAAAGTGTATTGCTAGCAAATCATTTTACGAGTTAACGACTGTACTGACGTAAAATCCGACTGTTAATAATGCTGATCTTATGCCAATGCCACCAATTTTGATAACAGCTTTAGCGAAACAAATATCAGAAATAAGTAGTATGTCCAGTGTGTCCAAGATATAAGGGCATTGACTGGCGACAGACCTTTGGACTCGGGTTTCTAACGTGACAAGCTACCTACCAACTGCCCTCAACGACATGCTTGCCAAAGTCAAGCAAAGGAGATCGATCCTTAACGAGGCCGCAAGAAATTCGTGCAAGTTTGAGATTTATCTATCCATCGTAATGATTTCTTCCTTTTCCGGCTTACTAGAAATGAAAGTTCGCAACAAATCAAACTTTGCTTAATGCTGTTAAAATTTGACGTTTCCTATTCATAATGTCAAAAAAGATAGACCACTATGCAATCTCTATTGAATAATCGATCATAATCGGTAGAGGCAGAAAATCTAATCCACCAAAAATGTTCGATTTCAGTTCTACAAGTTTTGACCTACAAAAAGGCAAAACGGTTATCAATAGTACAATTCAAGAAATAGAAAGTTTTAACAACAAATATTTGTCTGGGTTTTAAAAGTATTCAGCTTTTGGTACTCTGAGTCGATATGTCTAACCATAAATGGTTATCTCATTTTCACGTGCTTTGCATAGGCCTGTTTGAACAAATCTGTGTTCAATGAAAAATGGTAACGATGCATAAAGAGTCTGCATAACGATTTTGCAATCTTCATCAATCAAATTTTTACTCGTTATAAGCCGCGCATTTAAAACATCTTTGCAGTGATTTCAAATATGTCCGCACAAATCGAGCTGCTCCGTCATAGTGCATTAGGTGTAAGCTTTTTATTCGGGATTACGAAAGAATTTGAGATGTTCTGAACATGTACCGAAAAAAGGTTTTTGCCTACCCATTATTTGGGTGTCATGACATCCTAGTGTTGGGTAGAAGTCTCATAAAATGGAGGCATTGTCGCGACATGATCATGTCTGTTGACTTGTACGCTAAGCCACAAATGAAACAAAAACAACCCAATGCAGGATTTCATGATACAATATATTTTTTATAATAATTCATGAATAATTATGTAACTTTAAGCATTATTTTGTATTATTATTAATTTCCCTCTTCTACAAGCAACAGATGTATTACCTATTAACGATGTGTTTTATTGATAAATGGTATATCAATTGTAGGAAATATCTTCTTAGCGAATGTGTTTAGGATTCATCTTCATTAACTCATTTATGGAGCCTCCCTTTTATGGGACATAGGCAAACAAAATAGCTCCAGATGTGATGCCACAGAACACGGCGTCACATCTGGGGCTATTCTGTTTGCTTAGAGAAATTTCATCGAAAAATGGAATAAAAAATCAAAATCACTCCTGATGCCCCTAAAATAAAAGTGGACTCACCCACATGATAATTATGGGCAAGTCCATTCGGTATATATGGGTTAAACTGATGGCAAAGTTCAATCACATTTTAAAGAGCCGCGTCGTCAATAACTGAAGCCAGGTGCGATTTTGTCTGCTTTCGCAGAAACCCATGTATGTCTTCTCCTAGCTCAAAAAGTGACACGAGAACCACAAACACTTACAATGTTTGGCCAGTCTTTTCTGTCTCCGTGGAAAACAAAACTGTATGGTTCAACATTGGACTGTAGGAACGTGTGCAGTCACGATATAAGCTTTTGTTTGTGCAGCCGTAATCAGGAGAGTGGTTTAGGAAGAACACTTGTCTATTCGATAAGTCGTTCAGAATCTAAACTACTATAATCACATAAGCTACTGTTAATCTAATTTACATAACATGCTAACACAAAGGGTCCCTCTTGGGAGTTTATAGGACGCTACCATCATTTGCTCTCTTGAAGTTGGTAAATGAGTTTCTCTAGGGACAATTCTTTAGCATATAACATGAACATTTACAAGATGCTCATTTACTAGAAATACCATAAAACTTCTATAAAGTCTTCATCATTTTTCTTTAACTATTTTTATTTTCAACTATCGAAGTTCTAAGTGAAACATGAATGTCTCATTGTATTTTTAAAATATTGTACAACTCCTAAAATGAAAAACCATTAGCCAGGAACTTACACAATAATTCAGAAGCACTCATTCTTGAAATTCTTTCCGAAAATTAACTAAAACAACAAATAGACAAGCTACAACAGAAATGAAAATGTACAAGTAGGCAAAGATCAAAAGGTATGACTAACCGAAGGGCAGCTATTTCGGAAAAAGTTGTCGTTCAGCTACCCTTACCTTAGAAAAAAAAGAACTTCATGTAAACATGCATAATAAACAGGTATTGACACGAGAAACAGAACATAACAGAACAGAACTACCGCCTTGGTACGGCCAGACATATATAACTTGAGGCTTAAACCGATTTTATGGTGCCAACCTAACCATTCATACCATAGTGGTCTAAACTTGGTTCTGAGACTAGCAACTAAGCTATGTAGACGTGCACTATCTTGTGATAAATTTTAGAATGATTACAGTAGATATGAGGACAAGATGTCGAAGAAACAATATCAGATGACAAGTACATACATATCTCCAGGGAGTCTCAAAGACAGTAAGGAGTCCTAATATGTCGATAAATCCTATTAATTTCAGCAACGCTCGTAAGTTGCCTAGATAGAAAAACTGTGCAAACATTTACAGATACTTCCTGGCTCATTTGTGCCATTAATATATTTTTCGATTTAAACCACAATAGGAACATAATAAGCAATGCATAGACATATACCAAAATCATGCCCCTGCCTACGTTGTAACTGAACGTTATAAAATCTGGGCTGTTACGAACAATGATTTTAAAGCGAAGATAAATTGTACGTCACTGTGGTATCTAAAATTCCAATTAAAGCTCGAACTGCAGGAAAGAAAGCTACAGATTTTATTGCCAAATGGACGAAGAGTGTGTGATGTGTCAAATACTATTTGGAATTGCCACTGAATTTGATGTAAAAATCAACTAATGCGTGATATGCGTAATTCTAAAAGCTTCTCGTTCACATATACATGTACATGTACATGGCACAAAACGCATTGATTTGAGCATACACCATATTCAGTGTTAGAAGGCTAAAATAGGGTATTGGCATTCAACGAAGACTACACTCAAACGGATCGGTTCCTGAGCATTCTCAAAAGTGAATCCGTACGGTCCCTTAGTAGGCTCAGCTGACGGATGCTAATGCTGATTACAGGAGATCGAACATTATTCCTAAACTAGACCGCGAGACATTCGTGCAAGTTTGAGATTTATCTATCCGTCGTAACGATTTCTTTTTTCCGGCTTACTAGAAACGAAAGTTCGCAACAAATCAAATTTTGCTTAATGTTGTTAAAATTTGACGTTTCCAATTCATAATGTCAAAAATGATAGACCAATATGCAATCGCTGTTGAATAATCGATCATAATTGGCAACAGCAGAAAATCTAATCCAGCAAAATGTTCGATTTCAAATCTTCAAGTTCTGACCTACAAAAAAGGCAAAACGGTTATCAACACATGTAGTATAATTCAGGAAATAGAAACTTTTGGTCTGAGTGTTAAAAGTATTCAGCTTTTGGTACTCTGAGTCGATATGTCTTACCATTAATGATTACTTCATGTGCACGTGCTTTGCATAGGCATGTTTGAACAAATCTGCGTTCATTGAAAATGTTAACAATGCATAGTCTGCATAACGATTTTGCAATCTTCATCAATCAATTTTTACTCTATATAAGCCGCGCATTTAAAATATGAGCCACCACATGAGAAAACCAACAATCTGCATATGCGAAAACAAAGACGCAGATCAGCTTCGCGGTAACCGCGAAGCTGATCAGCGCCTTTGTTTTCGCTAAACGGATAGTACAATCCCTCTTCTACTTATATCCAAAATTTCAAGCTTCTAGCTCTTTTCTGTGCTTGTACAGGCCGGTTTATGTCGGACTTATTCAAAAACCACATTGTTGGTTTTCCCACGAGGCGGCTCATATATTTGCAGTGAATTCAAATCGAGTTGGTCCGTCATCAACCTATGGAAACGGTGTATTAGAAAAACGGTGAATCAACGGGGGTTAATCGGAAAAATGTGAACCATCGGGCGAGGTGTCGGTGACACATCGGGATTTACAATGAAGACACGGTACGTAGTTTTAATTTTCTTTTTGTTTTGTTCCGACATGGCTGGGTGACGTTGTATGTCAAAATTCTGTTTGCTGCAGGAGCTGTAGAAATCATTATTGTTCTTTATTATGTAAACAGTTTGTAAATAAATATTCCAAGAAACGCGTGATTGTGCGCCCCATTTTAGAGGGCATGCCTTTCAAGGTCACGAAAACACATTTTCGTTTGATTTTCTAGTAAAAGAAATGGACCAAGAAGGTCACGTTGGTATTTGCAAATGAATAATAGTATACTGGAAAATTCCCACAAAAAATAAAATCTCGCCAAGCATTGCAAAGGGATTTAATGCTAGGTGCATTTACATAATGTGAGGCATCGGGCAAGTTGTGTGAGACAACGGGGCGAATTTTGTGAGTCATCGGGCAATCAAAACTTATTGCATTAATTTCCGATTATAAACACTCTAGAGCTATTTTTGATCAAGGTAATTTCATATTCCGTGTCATCTTCGACCCGGTAATTTCATATTCCGCATCATCTTCGACCCTTTCTTGTTGGGAAATTAAAGTGCTAGACCGACAAGTGTAAAACGCTAGCGTTCACCTGAATCATTGCCAGTGCCAGACGCACTTGTGTGAAAATCGTTCCCAAACGGATTACCGTTTGTTGTTTAAAATATGTACATGTATATATATTCATTTTAAACTCAACAACTGTAGTAATTTTGTAAAGTCCAGTAATATTTTGAGCAATTACATAGCGTCATCACCAAATTGCAATTTTAGTTCCGATGAGCCGTCCGTGCTCACTACTTCCTTACTACGTCCTAAAAAATTAAGGACGTAGTGAGGACGTGGTACGGTCTTGTAGGACGTGGTAGGAACGTAGTAAGGACGTAGCGAGGTCTTGATGGACGCGGAGGTCTTGGTCAAATTTTGAACATGCTCAAAAGAAACGTGGCGAGGACGGGGTGGAATTAGAACGCAGTAAGGACGTAGTAAGGACGTGGTAAGGACGTAGTAGGAACTTGTAGGACGTAGAAAGAACGTGGTACAAACGTAGTGCGGTCTTCGTGGACGCGATGCAAATTTGTTGCAGACCATCAAGACCTCGCTACGCTTCTACTACGTCTTCTCTACGTCCTCGCTACGTCCATCAAGTTCTCGACAAGACCATACCACGCTTCTTGTACGTCCTTACCGCGTCGAAGAAGACTGCACTGCGTTCTTATCACGTCCTAGCGGTTCCTAACACGTCCTTAGTAGGTTCTTATCACGTTCACACCAGGTTCGAACTACGTCCTCCACGTTTTATTAATTTTGTTTCAATTGTCCCGTACCCTCAAGCAATCGCTTTCGCTTTTATTTAAATCATATCGAAATCGAAAACATGAACAGAGATGTACTCTTGCAACTTGCTCTCCTTCAATGACATCATGCCTTACTTGGTGCACAGGCTGCACTTGTGCTATTTCACAGAAGGAGAAATAGAAGGACAAGATCTTGTTGGCTTCAGCATGGGCATAACGACCCCTGCTAGCGGTGTTGAGGATAATATTTACGACTGATTAATATACCGTATTCGTTCTAATTAGCGCACAGTGCGCTTAACTTTTCAAAATATCTTAAAGTTCGGGTAACAAAATATCGTTCCAATAAGCGCACACTACGAATGTAAACAACCTATAGACTGATGAAATAACCTTGTTTAAATGGTCAATGGTGATGTCATACAAGTGTTCCAATCGTCGCGAAATATTGTTTGATCATTTGAAGATAAGTTTTAATGTGGTATGAATGTGTAAAATTGTCAATAAAATGCCAATATGCTAGTCGAGCAGTGTGCGCTTATGCGCATGTTTTTCAGAAACGACCAGGGTGTGCGCTTATTGGAGCATGTGCGCTAATTAGAACGAATACGGTATTTACAGTTAGAACGTGCTGGAAACGTAGTTCGCGCGTGGTATGAACTGCTTGGTCTTTGTGAGGACGTAGCAAGGACGTAGTAGAAACGGGATGAACTTGGTGAGCGCGTATTGAGGACGTAGTGGAAACGTGAAGGACGTAGTAAGGACGTGGTGCGGACGTTATAAGGACGTGGCGGGGACGTAGTAAGGACGTAGTGGGAACTTAGAAATCCGAAAATGTTTCATTTTGACCCCGTCCTCGCCACGTTCTGGAATTTTTAGAACGTGGTAAGGACGTGGTGAGAACGTGGTCCAGTGTAGACGTAACATAAGTGAGAGTTACAGTTATACGCAAGCACATGACGTAGATACGTATGCGCATTACTGTAACTCGTGCTGTTTGGCCTTGTTACTCGAGTTACTTTTTGCGATCTCGCCACGGCGAGAGCGCATATATAATTGAACAGGGCTGGAATCTTGTTGTAAATCGACCACACTTCCGGTCGTACTTGATTGGACAAGGCAGCTTCGATTGGGTCACACTAAATAGCGCATGCCGGCTCACGTTGAATTGAGCTGTCAGAGTCTTTTCGGTCTGTGGTTATCGCCGTGAATTTATACGTGGTCATACAGTGAAATTAGTGCTGAGAGATCGCAAGCGTTTTGGAAACGCTTATAATTGTGTTACTCGGATAGTCATGTCGAAAATCCTCATTTTTCCCATGAGAAAATAAATGTCCAGTCGTGTGAACTGAGCAACAAAAGGAGACCGAACCTAAAGTTAACATCAATTAATACCGTCAGGTATGCATTGTCCCGGTATATTGTAAAGCTAATCAAACTTGGAAACCTGTCGAAATGTCATGTTTTAAGAATCAGTTATTATTATTGATATTGTTATTATTATTATTATTATTATTATTATTATTATTATTATTATTATAATTATTATTATTGATTAAGTTTTACGTGCCTTAAAAGCCAATTATTTCACTCATTAACAAATCAGTACGTGGGGCGAAAATAGGAGTACTCCAGGAAAAAGCACCTGACACACCTGCAAGCAGAACTTGACTTGTCCCACATGTGACCCGTGCGGGGCTCGAACCCTACACGGCGCTCGTGGGGATCGAACCCAGGACCTCTCGCTCCAGAGTGACAGTCCGACGCTCTACCGCTTCAGCTACCGCGCTCTACTAGCGGGGGCTGTGACTGGTATCTTTGTCCCTAGATCTCACAAGAAACGTTAAGCAATCATCTGGCACCTCAGCGGTAGACATCAGAGGGGACATTTCAGGCCCTGATAATTTTAGGAAAGAAGCTATCCCAATAGATACTGTTCCATGTTATTTCCAAAGATTGGACCTGCGTTTACTGTTATAATTTTCCCAGTCTTCAAATCGGCAACGGAAGAAATTTAAGAATTGGAGACAGTATCTTTTCCAATTATTTCTTACACGTTTTCATTTGCTTCAGCTTCATTTAACCAGCGAAAAAAAACTATATGACGGACGCTGCGGACGAGGAACGTCCGAGTTCTCATCACTGCCGGTGATTAACGTGTGTTTATAGCATCCGTAATTGGGATAGATATGATCCCACTCAAACTAAAAGTTAAAAAACAACAATCATGTACTGTCTAGAATGAAGAAAATAAAGTTTTATTCCATCAAAATTTGGTTGCTCCCCGGCGACACACACAACTTGTCCGGAGACTCACCAAATAATCAATCACCCGGCTGAATCTCGATTTTCCCAGTCTTTTTTACAAATTTTCTGAAGGTTGATAATCAGGAGCTTACTTTTCTATATTCACCAATCTGAATTAAGGTTGTTTACATTCGTAATTCCATGTAAGCACAAAAAATAAACAAAAAATACAACCGAAAGTCAACTGAAATGTTTGAGTAGTAAAATGGGGCGCACTGTGGCGATTAAACAAAATACATTTTCAACAATTTTAGGGTTTCCGGGGCTGCATCAAAGACCCTTACAGCTCCTGCAAGTGTTCGATTTGTTTTTATTTACTGCAGTATTTTTAGCTTTCGCTTCAAAATAGAAGTAAACAAACAACATACCTTTTATCTAGTGCAAATCCCGATGTGTCACCGACACCTCACCCGATGGTTCACATTTTTCCGATTAACCCCCGTTGATTCACCGTTTTTCTAATACACCGTTTCCATAGGTTGGTCATAGTGCTTATAGGTGTAAGCTTTTTATTCGGGATTTAGAAAGAAATTGAGATGTTCTGACATGTAGCGAAAAAAAAGGTTCTTACCTACTCATTATTTGGGTGTCATGGCATACTAGTTCTGGGTAGAAGTCCCATAAAATGGAGGCATTGTCACGACATGACTATGGTTGTAAGCCACAAATGAAACAAAGAGCAACTCAATGCAGGATTTCATAATGCAATACATTTACATTACATTCATAAATAATTATGTAACTTTAAGCATTACTTTGTATTATTGTTAATTTTCCTCGATCTATTACCTATTAACGGTGTGTTTTATTGTTAAGTGGTAAATTAATTGTAGGAAAAATCTCGGCGAATCTGTTAGGATTCATCTTCATAAGTTCAACCGCATTTTAAAGTGCCGCGTCACCAATAACTGAAGGCCGCGTCCCCTTGCCTAGTTGTAACTGAACGTTATAAAAGCTTGCTGTTACGAACTATGATTATAACGCGAAGATAATTTGTAGGTCATTGTGGTATCTAAAGTTCCAATAAAAGCTCGATTTGCAGGAAAGGAAGCTGCAGTTTTTATTCCCCAGTGGATGAGGAGTGTGTGATATGTCAAATACTATTTGGAATTGCCACTGAATTTGAAGTAAAAATCAAGTATAGCGTGATACGCGTAATTCTAAATGCTTCTCGTTCATATATACATGACACAAAATGCATTTTATGTTTATATATGCAGTGTTAGGAGGCTTAATATAAGATATTAGCATTCAACGAAAACTACACTCAGACGGTTCAATTTCAGAATGAATCCGTCTTAAATAGGCTCAGATGCTGATTACAGTAATAGAAGTCCACTCCTTGCATGTTTGCTGACAAAATAGGGCCAAACGATTAATTAATATTATGCGCATGTCAAAATATATATTCTAGGTAACTTAAATTTAGCAATTTTCGAAACATTCGCCAGTCTCTGCACATAATGAATAAAAGTCATATTTTGGAATATGGACGTAAGTGGTAACCTTTCGGCACTTGTAATCGAAGAATTTCGAAAAAATCAAACCCCTTACGGCGATACTGACGTGACGTTACAATTTAAGACACATGATCAAAACTTGTAGGTCTGCTTAAAGTGGGAAACCAAAATCATGCTTAAGCAACTGTTCAGTCATCAAAACAAAGAAAAACATCTAAAATGTTTGGAAACAAATTTTATCGCCGAGAAATAACGATCGTACGTTGTTGAATTCGACGTTATTTTTTCTATTACTCCTACATTATCGCCTTACAATTACGTTTCTAATTGGAATTTCCCGAAAATAGGCAATGAGTTTAAATGTCTGATGCATACTGATATGTTAAAAGAAAGAGAGTCTGCAAATTTCCCTATCTTGGCTTTATAACGTGAGCTGAAATAGTGAGTTTAACGTCCGCGTTATCTCACTAGCATGACGCGTTATGGCTCTAAAGTTTTCTAGTGTCACTGACCACGGGCTTGGCTAGACTGTGCTTCGTTTGTCTTGTTTTGTTTTTATGAAAAATCAATGGAAACCAAGTAGCCCGAAATTAAGGCAATTTCGTCCAATTGACGGCGCGTTTACGTCGTTTTTGGCACGTAAAGTTTGTACCGAAAAAGCCCAATTTCACTTGTCACCTAATCAACAACGTTCATAAAGAAGGGGTGAATAGGACGGGCCTATTGAACTTAACAAAAGTCAACTGTTTGCATTGTGTTCAGTGGGTGAGAATTTTCAATGCAACCACACCCTTTCTGTATTTCTTGGTTGTTCCAGAAGCCTCTTTAAAAGATGGCGTGTGTAAATTCATCGTTCCATGTGCCTTAGCTACCGTTTCATTCAAATTAAAGAAATGTCTAAAATTGCTCTAAGGTGATCAAAATATACTGACCGACAAAAGAAACCCGACACTTACTTTGGGGGCTAAATATCCGTAAAACAAGTGCACAATGGAAATCTGGTTTATACCACATTTAAGACAAATCATTTTTCTATCATTTCATGCAATCATTTATTTTTTTTCAATCAAACGACTATCAGTAATTAAGTAATATTAAAGGTAGGGCGTTTACAAAATTCACAAACCTAATCTTTAGAGTTAATGGAGAGTAACTGTCCCAGGAATGAAATCGCACGATTAGCTAAGAGATACCCCACAGAGAAATAGATAGAGTCCTCAATAGCGTTGTGGCGACCTAACGCACCAGTTACAGGCTACACAACGTCGTTGCATTGACAAAACGTAACGGCGAACAGTGTTCTGAGGAATGCCTGCCCATTCCTGCCTGAGAGCAATTTCCAATTGGCGGATAGTCTGCGGTTGAACTGGGCGAGCATGGAGTGGCCACACCCGCTATTGAGGGTTCTATCCATTTCTCTGTGGTGTATCTCTAGGCTAATGGTGCGAATTCATTCCTGGGACAGTTATTCTCCATTAACTCTAAAGATTAGGTTTGTGAATTTTGTAAACGACCCCTACAATTACTGATAGTCGTTTGATTGAAAAAATTAAATGTTTGCATGAAATGGTAGAAAAATGATTTGTCTTAAATGTGGTATAACCCAGATTTCCATTGTGCACTTGTTTTATGGATTCCCCCCCCCCCCCCCCCCCAAGTAAGTGTCGGGTTTCTTTTGTCGGTCAGTATATAAGTAACATAAAAATTGCTAAATTCATTTTGCATAGTATATTTGTTTTTTGCACATGCGATATAACTTTTTTCGTCATTTTCGATCAAATTGAAAAGTAATGTAATTTTGACCATTTTCAGCGGTATTACCAGCATGGGTTCCCGTTATAAACGAAGTCGGGCCTACGAATCAGATAGGGAACGCAAAGGTCAACCAGGTTACTCTACAGCTTGGTAAAACCAGGTCCGACTATGATAAAATCTACAAAGGTATGGGTTGCTTATATTTTTTTCGGGAAAACAGTTCCACCTCTTACTCTCATTGTAACAATGGAAAAAGCCTTATTCATAATTATTTGTTGGCATTCAAGTTTTATTTGAATCGATTTTTGCAACACTTTTAGGACTTTTGAAATGCAGAAGGGTGACATAATATTCTTCTTGAGAGGTTTGAGTGCGATTTTGAAAAAAGTAGTGTCTGATAGATGGTGTAAGGACTGAAGTACATTATATAGGAATTCCATATTGTTGTTGAAGAGCTAAAAACAAAATACAAACTTGTGCACTTGTATGCGTGTACATGAATTACAATATTTGATAGATCAATCGTCGTAGTTTGGTTAAATTGCTCACAGAACCATTGGCTCTTTGCGTCAATAGCTGACGATAACCCTGGTTTTAAGGCAAGTCTTCTCACACGTAATTGAATTTGGCATCTTATAATTCTCTATTGCATCCCTGTGTGCAGACTAACACCATTTAGTGTCTGGCAAATTGGAAAACTGCTTTTGTCAATATCAAAGTGGCAAATACGATAAGTTTATTACACGGAAGTGCAGCGTGTTGCCATTTACTGATTGAATTAACGTCACATCTTTGTCTATTCTCCTCCTTCAATTTGGTTCTTTGAAAGAATTTATCAGCTTTGGAATCGAAAACATTTTACTTTAACTTCGAAAATAAACCTCGAAATATATACATCGGTTTTAACAAGATTGTTAATTCTGAACACAAAAATTTCATTTCATCTTTATTTCAATGAATGTACCATCAGGAAAACATGTCCGTGAAATGTATACCCCCTTGAACCCAACTTTTATATAGCAAAACTGAGGTATATGGGGGTGTACCTATTTTTCTTATTTTTGCTCCAAAACATAGATTGTGGGTACTCGTTAGAACCGCCTCGCCGAGGCGGTTCTAACGTGTTCCCATAATCTATGTTTTGAGCAAAAATAAGAAAAATATCAAATTTTTTCCAGTGAAAATTTTCATTTTTATTACCAAAATAATTTCTATATATTGCATGGGCGTGTTTTCGTAATGTAAACCCGTGAGGAAAACCGATGAGGACATAGGCGTTATTATTCATATGTCTGTCAAAACTGTCACGAACTTGAAATATTTCTATAATACTTCGAGCGAAACCAGACTTATTTTATTTTCCTTTTATTCCAGCTTTTGACGTTTTCAGCAAGCATTCAACACATGTTGTCATGGGTCCATATGACGATGCGATTGCCATGGCAACCGAGGCCCGGAATATTCCATATATAGCAACGACACAAATATCGTCATTCAGATACCTCTGTAACCTTAACTGTACTTTCGAGATTATTCCAAGTTTGGACAAGTTCAGCCAGGCCATTTATGATCTTGTGAAGCAATATAAATGGGAAAAAGTTAGCGTGTTCTTCGATAATGAAAAAGGTATGTTTGTTAGAATTGACCAGCAATCAGGGCAGGTTGTAAATATATATGTATGGCATAAGATGTGCTAATGCGCAACAGAAACACTCAGATCAGCTGAGCCATTTTCCCTTGCTTCGTTGTTGGCCACATGAAACTATATGTAATATTTGTTGCTGAAATCACTTTCGTCTTGAATTGACTCCTCCGCCAGCAAGGTATAACCACGCCCACCCCTATTTCCTTAGACAAACATTGTGTTTTGCACCTATATTTACCTGTAACTAGAAAATGTGTTTATGAAACACTATGCCCCCAACTGGTGAGTCACTTTCAAGATGTAAAAATGTCCAAAAATGACTAAGTTCAAACTGTAAAAAAAGTGACAAAAATTAATCTGAGGTGTATATCCCAACTTCAAAGCATGGTCACAATGTCTGCAAAGTTTCAAAAGTATCGGTATTAAATTGTAGGAGGAGTTGCGCACACAAGGTACCTTCTATCCATACACTAAAATGCCCGAAAAAATGATTAAGTTCAAATTGTGAAAAAAAAGGCAAAAAAAATCCAAGGATTATATCCAAACCACATGCATATCTTCAGACCATGTCCATAACACATGTAAAGTTTTAAATGAATTGGCATGAAACTGTAGGAGGAGTTGCGCGCACAAGGTACCCACTGCCCATTCACTTTCATTGTCAAAATGCCCGAAAATTGCGAAAAAAATGACAAAAATTAATCTGAGGATTATATCCCAACCACATGCATATCTTCAAAGCATGGTCACAATATCTGTAAAGTTTCAAGAGAATCGGAATAAAACTGTAGGAGTTGCGCACACAAGGTACTTACTATCTATTCACTTTATCAAGAATTAAAAAGGGAAATAACTCTCACAGAATGGGCCCCTAGCCCATTGAATTTACCTGAAAGAAACAAACGGGTCCTCTTACTCTTCATATACAAACTACATACCAAATTTCAAGATCCTAGCTCTAACGGTTCCTGACCGAGTGCTCACGCATCACAGACAGACAGACAGACAGACAGACTGATGACTGACTGACTGACTGCACTCACTGCACTGCACGGACAGACCCAAACCAATATGCCCACTCAACTTCTTCCGAAGTTGGGGGCATAAAAAGCACGTCTAACCCCCTTGTTGTCTAACCGTCATTGACTGTTAGCTAATGTGCTGATTTGAATGGTCAATATAAAAATGAAAACTAATAATGGGTGGTTTCACGGAGGATTCAATTGACGCTTAACGTCCCAGACATCAGCTAAGGTCATGTCGGGACCTTGCCTCTATTTCATGGGACTTTTACCCAAAATGAGGACGTCATGAAATCCAAAAAGTGCCTCAAATATAACCACCCAACTAAGTCGCTTGTTCCTTGAAATTGGTCGTGCTAAATACATTGTATATCGTTTTTAGCTCGCCTGTACGAAAGTACAGGAAGAGCTATTGCAGTCACCCCAGCGTCGGCGTCGGCGTTAGCGTCGGCGTCGGCGTTGCTCAAAATGTTTAAAGTTTTTGGTGAAAGTTTTTATGAGCCTATATCTCTTGAAGTTGTTGATGGATCAACATAGTACTTTGTATGTTGGTAAATATTGGTCTGAAGTTTTATGCTGTACCATCATGACCCACCTGGGTGACCTTGTGGTCAAGGTCACGGACTTAGAAATTTTGTGTCAAAGTTTTTGGTTAAAGTTTTTATAAGTCTATATCTCTTGAAGTTATAGATGGATCAAGTTGATACTTTGCATGATGGTAGATATTGGTCTGAAGTTGTATGCTGTACCATCATGACCCACCAGAGTGACCTTCAGTTCAAGGTCACAGACTTAGGAATTTTGTGTTAAAGTTTTTGGTAAAAGTTTTTCTAAGTATCTCTTGAAGTTGTTGATGGATCAAGTTGATACTTTGCATGTTGGTAGATATTGGTCTGAAGATTTATTCTGTACCATCATGACCCACCAGGGTGACCTTCAGTTCAATGTCACAGACTTTGAAATTTTATGTTAAAGCTTTTGCTTAAAGTATTTTGAGCTGTATATTGCTGGAACAAATGCATGTATCTAGCTGATACTTTGCTGTTACATATTATTGTTAAGTGTTATACTGTAGCATCTTAATGCACCTGTGGTCAAGGTCACAGACATAGAAATTTTATATCATAAGTCTATGTCAAATATGTAGATGGATCAAGTTGAACTATGCTTGTTGGTAGATATTGTTCTGAAGTTTTATGCTGTGCCATCACAACCCACTTGAGTGACATTGAGGTCAATTTCTTGGGTCATAGATTTTAATAAATTTAGTGGCAAAGCACAAGTCAGGCGAGCTACGCTGTCCTGCGACATCTCTTATTATGCATACCATTGTAAATAACTTTCATTGTACTTCAGGCGTATCAGTAGTGGAAACTCTCCTCTCCAATCACGAGTTGATGATCAAGTCCTGGCGTCTTGATAGGCAAACTACAAAAAGTCAAGTCAGAGACCATCTTGTACACATGAGGAGGATATTTATACAAAAATCGATTGTATTCTGCAGCAAGAAGAACACAAAAATATTGTTAGATACTGTGAGTGAAAAGAAATCACCTTTATTGTCATAAGATATCGATTTCCCAATTATTATAATCTGAAATACACACATATGGAGCTATGTTCATTTTGAGTTATAAGATCTGTCCTGTACAACTGCACATGTTCTTACTGATGTTGCAGTTTTCCTGAACCTCACGTAAAATACCAGTTTGTATAATGCAACTAGGTGTAACAGATACATACAGTCATGCGTTCTCTTTCCGCTTACGACTTCTGATTTAATGTATGCGACATTGCATCTTTATTTTCAGGCTCGTGATCTTGCTATGTTGTCAGTGCCTTACATTTGGATATTCTATGACCCGGTAAGTTAACATCTTGTGTGTCCTGTTACCTAAACTTTCTGTGATAAGCCACACTCCACAACACTAAATAAACACGACAATGTACAAGAAAATCAGTAGGAATAATACGAGGGTCATACAATAAGTAATGCAATATTGACTATAATTTTTTGTTTGAACGTGTTATTTAAGATGATTTAGTTTTCTTTAAACATAAATTCAATTAGCCCTTTGTGCGACAGTTCAACACCTGGTCACATGCTCGGCTTCCTGTTGCCTAGCAACAATAGAACACTGAGAAAAGGCACTTGGCCACGACTCTTAAAATCGTTGCCATGGTGACAGGTAACCCAAATAAAACGTATTCACTTTATTTTCTCACACCGAACATTATACTGTAACACTTGTGTTCAGTATTCAAGATAGTGTAATATGATTGATGTATTTTAAATAACCCCCATTGAAAGTTGAAAAATTGATTAAAAATTCTCAATCGAAGTTTGGAAAATGGGGGTAGAGATACAATTTATGCTACAATTTGACAACTAGTTTGTTTAATCAAACATTTATATGCCTATGTGTTTCTGCCAGTGACGCTTTTTAAACTACTTGCTATAAATTGCAATTCTCATATAACATATTTGGTTGCCTAGCAACCAAATTCTATGGAAAATTCATAAAACCAAAATTGCATAGGTTTTGGCGTTGCTAAGCAACAGTTGAACACGTGGGGCTGTATGAACATTGCAGCTGCCTAGAAAGTTCTGGTCAAGGTGACATTACACGAACATGTAAATAGCTATCTCTTTAAAACACCATCAAAGAAATACCAAAGCTTTATGTTTATTTATTTGACTTTTCAAAAGTGGTTTTCGCGGCAACGACACCTTCGCTGCCATTCTATGGTTGCTAAGCAACATACATTAAATGGTCCGATTAAGTTGATGTGTATTTTTCTGAATGCAGATTGAACCAAACTTTCAGAAATTAAAAACATTACCTCTGTCAGATGAAAATACACAAACATACGCTATATATTGCATTACTTTTTGAATGACCTACGTAACACTCAAGAATTCTAATATCTAACACTATGAATGTTCTTATTCGGTGCATTAAGCATTTTAAAATCATTTGACTGTCAGAATGGGTACATATGTTCTATGAGCCTATTTATAATACGCAATGTTCAACTTTTTTCAGGGGGATGAGCTACCGGATGTATTCCGATTGTTCAGGGATGTGCACGTGAATTTTACTATTTTTAGCATGATGCCGTATGATACAGCTGACAAGACTATCCGAAATTATGACAACGGATTTAATCTAACTCTAGCGAAAGACTCAATGTCATTGTTGGAAAAAGTGACAAAGACAACAAATTTGAACAGATCGGTAGAGGATGTAAGGAGAAGTTTACAAACTGCAATAAAACAGGTAAGACATTTTTCACATAAAATCTCAGATGGCCTTTGTTCAGTTATTTATCACATTGCATCATGTAAATATATTATTTGAAAATACTGGAACAGCGAACCCCAGTTAAATATACTGCATAGTTGTGTTTTGGCCATTCAAATTAAATATACTGCATCATTGTGTCTTGGCCATTCAAGTTAAATATACCGAATCATTGTATCTTGGCCATTCAAGTTAAATATACTGCATCATTGTGTCTTGGCCATTTAAATTAAATCTACTGCATCATTGTGTCTTGGTCATTCAAGTTAAATGTACTGCATCGTTGTGTCTTGGCAATTCAAGTTAAATGTACTGCATCATTGTGTCTTGACCATTCAAATTAAATATACTGCATCATTGTGTCTTGGTCATCCAAGTTAAATAAACTACATCATTTTGTCTAGGCCATTCAAGTTTAATATACTGCATAATTGTGTTTTGGCCATTCAATTGTTTTATGCTGCATCATTGTGTCTTGGTCATCCAAGCTAAATATAGTGCATCAGTGTGTCTTGGCCATTCAAGTTAAATATACTGCTTCCTTTTGTCTTGGCCATTCAAGTTAAATATACTGCATCATTGTGTCTTGGCTATTTAAGTTTAATATACTGCATCATTTTGTATTGGCCATTCATTTATATTTTATAGATTGAGTTTGATGGTTCAACTGGAAATATACAATTTGATGACAGTGGTCAAAGGGACAAATTCTACATCTTCATGACAGAATGTTCGGGATATGATTATTTCCAGGTACGTTTTATACTTTAGAAGGAATATATACTGCATGGGCATACACTATGCACTGTAGATACATACGCATTTTGATCACTTTTAATGCAAATTAAGATCTAAAATGTAGAAGTACATCTTTATACTGTTTCATATTCTAAGCTCCGGAACAAAATTTACAATTGGTTATTTTAATGACAATCGATAATTTAATGTTAGTCCACATTGGTTTATGTAAACTTGTTATTCACCCCCTGAAAGCGAAGGGTATAAAAAAGTGTGATATATAAAATAAATGTTACTGCATTTTTGTAATTTTGACTTCAATTTTAAATACATAGATTGGGCACTGGGAATCCAGAGGAGAACCTACTAATGGAAAACTAGAATTATTCGAACGACTTCCATATGTCAACCGGACTTCTCGCTTCCCATTGATTGGCAGGACAGCGAAAGTGGTATCTATACTGGTGAGTGTTTCATTTCAATTTGACCTAAATATGTCATGAAAACATGAAAGATGTTCCATCTAGTTTCGATTCTGTCAGTTTATCTAATCACATTGAATTAAATTCATATTTCCATATTGATTCCGAAGCTTTAATCTGATTTTATTCCTTCTTCCACAAGCATTTCATACACAATAAAACAGTCCCTAGTGTAAATGAAACCTAAAACTTTAACACAAAACTTCTAAATGCATCCTGATTGAAATCCTCACGCTACGTTAATGTATTTGCTAAAAACATTGGTTGAGAACATTGTACTAAACACTAGGTTTACGTGCAAAAGTCTTTGTTTCCAATAGCTCATACTAGGTTTGACAAGAGCATTGTCAATATTAAAGTTAAAATAGAAAATTTAGAATGTTCATGTAGTGTTGTGATTCTATATTGTTATGTTTTGATGTCGCAGACTTGCGTTGTTGGTGCCTTTTATGTGCATAAGGTTAACTGAGTGACCAACCTTAGGGAAATAGATCTCGCTCGACTTAAGATATAGTCTCATCGTATCAGTACCTTACTGTCAATTTGGTTTTTGGCAGATAGGTTTTAGGGCGGGATTTTGGTTATTATTGCACTATGTCCTAACCATTATTACCTTATATACATTTTTTTTTCATTTTCTATCATACATTATTTCATAAAAATAAATAGTGTAGTTTTTTTCCGATTACGTTGCCATCGTTTACGTCAAACAGTATGGCGATGAGCTGATGTAGCAAAAAATGGAAATCAAAAATATACATAGACACATTTTTAGCTAAAATAGAAACGATGACATCCTTTTTGTAATTAGATGCAGAATTTGCGTGACTGAAAACTGTTTTACATGTTGCAGCCCAAACCCCAGAATTACAATACAGATGTAAAGTAAACAAATGGTGTCTGCGATATATCCAAAATTGTCTTTCGGATACGTATCACAGCCTTATTGATATAGTGGTACTGGAAGATGACTAGAGGTCAATTTTGATACTGGGGCTAGTTTTCGGAAGTAATTAATCAGTCTATCGTTGTGTCAATTGCAATCCCATTTTCCTCTGGAGAAGTTCATATCTCAGCTTTGATTAAATACTGTTGCCATAAGACGCAGCAGAAATTAGTTTTCTGATTTCGATCGTGTGCTAACTATTGTCGTTGCATTCCTCCGGGTAAAGCTGATAGAATATGTTTCCCAAAGCAGACGTTTTAGTTCATCTCCAGATAATGGTGTTTTCTCATCTTAGCAATACTTTGCTTCTGGGAGGAAAAGATTTCGCTGATCTTTAGAATCAGCGATGTCTGTTCTCTAAGGTTTGAACATTTATCTAAATATGTTGGTAAGCTAGTCCTTCCAAAAAAACATTTAATACCTAGATACTCTGCTCATTTAAAAATCATATCAGCACGACAATATTGTTATACCAACAATCACGATGCAGGAAAAAGATTAATTTTGGAACTGAAAGTACTTTGTTTAACTTATATGCACGAAATGTCTAATTAATTGTAGGAGAAGCCGTTTTGTATGTATAAAAGGGACCACAAGGTACGAGCTGGTAATGACAGATATGAAGGGTTTGCTGTTGATCTTATCGCGGAAGTCGCCAAAATGCTACATTTTGACTACGATATCTACTTGGTGCATGATGGGAAATTCGGCTCCAAGTTGCCGGATGGAAACTGGAACGGGATGATTGGAGAATTACTAGCAGGGGTAAGGGAAATTACACAAATTGATTGGTATAGTTTTAAATTTTGTTCTCAGTGTACAGACCGTGTCTGTCTGATTAATTGAGGGTATCGTTGGCTGAATTGAAAAATTTAAAATAAAAATAGTTTCTCACTTTTTCAGTATTTAAGTCTTATGTACATGAGATGATTTTCCATACAGTATAACAATAACACGTACATCTATATTCAAAGTAGCACAGTCTCAATATAGCGCGGATGCAAAACGAACGATATATTGTCTTATTTTTATTTCTGTTGTCTTATTTATTTATATCTTCTGCCTTTCATGCAACAAGTCGAAATTAAGAAACCATAAATTCCGAGTTTTGCGTGATAATGTACCGTGTAGTATATCGATTTGAAGCAACAGGTGATTAATCTGACTATAAAAGTGTCATTGTTTTCTTTCATTCATCATCGTTATATATCCCCTCTCTCAGTTGCACACTAGAAAGCGCAATCAATCTTTCAAGCCTCTCCAATAGCAGATATCGGCTTCGGCAGTGTCTTATGCTGGCAATGAAGCATGTCTCTATGTCACTTTATTTGATTAACGTAAACGTCCCTAATAGGTCTGAGAGGCGAACATAAAATGGCAAGTGCTTTTTACAGGCCAAATGACATCTGAGAAATGTGATGGATTTAAGACAGCAACAACTCGCTCGTCTGAGAGCGACTAGTTTCAGCAATAATTCAGTAGACAACATCTTGTCACGAAAGAAGTGAATTTACAGATACGCAAAATGAAACGAACACCGCCGCACCCTGGCAATTGTCATGACGTTCTACAATTAAGTATCTGAAATATAAATGAAAATGAAATAAACACCATCACACCAAGGAATTTTGAGAACAAACAATGCAATGGCAATTTCTTAATTTTTTTTCAGAAATAAGAACGCGGTTCAAACGGTTTGTATTTGCAAATGTAAGTAATTATTTATACAAGTGTGTATATGTCGAATTTCATTAGACTACTATCTTCTTTGTCTTTTCAGAACGCAACTATGTCGGTAGCGCCATTGAGTGTCAACACCGAGAGAGAAGAAGCAATTGACTTTACCCATCCTTTCATGACCCGGTACATTAGTGTCCTCATGAAGGTGCCCAGATCAAAAGTCTCTTATTTCGAATTTCTCAATCCTCTACATCCTATAGTCTGGTTTTGTACACTAGGTGCATTTGTGTTCGTAAGCATCGTGTTGTATATTCTCGAACGAGTTGGAACTGTAAACAGAAAAGAATATGGGTCCATAAGCTTCAGAGAAAGCTTCTGGTTTGTGTTTGGTTCATTACTTCAAGGTAGCACAGACGCTTCTCCAACGACACTCCCTGGACGGATTCTGACTTCCTCATGGTGGTTTTTCGCTCTGATATTGATATCATCATATACAGCCAATTTGGCTGCTTTTCTGACAGTGAAGAAAATTAATACGCCAATTAAATCTGTGACAGATCTTGCCTCGCAGACAAAGATAAAATATGGCACTGTACAAGACAGCGGGATAATGGCATTTTTCAAGAACACTGATATTGAACATTTTTCCAAGATGTGGGCGCAAATGTCTGAGGTTGATCCAGAATCATTAGTTGCGGATACTGAGGAAGGATTCAAGAAGGTTAAAGCCGGGAACTATGCGTTCTTCTGGGACACCACTGTTAATACATACAAAACAATACAAGACTGTGATTATATGGAAGTTGGTCCACCTTTCGACCCGAAAGGATTTGGCATTGGTGTTCCTCCAGGGGCAACGTATGAGGGTGAACTGACCATGGCTATCCTGAAACTGAGTGATATAGGGACACTTCATGAGTTAGAAAACAAGTAGGTCATGTTTCACTAGAATTTAAACGAGACGAAAACCGGATTTTTGCCTATGCGAAAACAAAGGCGCAGATCAGCTTCGCAGATCGGTTTTCGCTCGTCGCGGCAAAATTATGATACAAATATTCAATGTAACAAAAGGCACGACAATGTAAACTTGCATCCTTTCCCGTGTAAAACCCAAAAAGTCCAAAATGCATATGGGAAGTGCACATGCATATACATGCATCTTGTGATGTATTAATATTGTAGACGATTTCTTTTTCAGATGGTGGGGAAGACGTGACTGTCCCGACTTTGCTAAATCGTCTTCCGATGAGACTTCAGAATTACAGATAGAAAATGTGGCTGGTGTGTTCTTCATTCTTGTTGGCGGAATCGTAGTAGCAGCTGTGACTTGCCTCGCTGAATACGTAGCAAAACAAATTTCAAAAAATATTAAAAAGGTGAGTGACTTTACAAATAATTCTGGTAGTAAACGATTATATGGTGTCATTTTGTGTAAGTTTGCTTCTCTGCGACAAGCCAATTAATATCCTTGGTACAAAATGGTGTATAATATGACGCTTTTCATTTCTTCAGCTTGAAAACAGCTATGATTGTATACATGCATACAGAAAAACTTCAGTTTTATTTGAATATCATATATATTGCATCATGTATATCATATATAAAGCATCAGATTATTAGTTAAATGAAGTAAAGCATTTCACCTCATAGCAAGAAAAAGTTTTACACAAGGGAAAATGAAGTTATTAATGACCCATTAATAACATTCTTAATATTGTTTCATCGATACGGTCAAAACGTGCACGTTACATTTTTGACATTAAACTACTAAAATGTGTGAATATTTGTTTCGTATATAAGGTATCATTATATAAGTACGGACAATCTTAACCTTAACGTCTGCTTGTAGCCCGTTGACTTTTAGAGTGGGTGGCCCAAGGACGGTTCATGGTAATTTCTAATGTAATTCTGGATAATCACTTACATGTAGACACATAATGAGGCTTGTATAGGGTATTTTGGGATACGGGCTATTGGCCTATATTTTAAGGGATACTGGGATATTTGTGTTTTGGGATATTCAGGAATTTTGGGATATGAGATTTTGGAATTTTTTTGTGGTACGAGTTAAATTAATTTTGGGATATGGGATATTTTGGACGGTTTTATTTTGGGATATGGGATATTGCCTACCCCCCTAACCAAGCCTCCATAATGATTTTAGCAAATCACTTGGATAACTCACTATCATGAAACATAATTACTCGCTGACCTACAAGTTTTGGTTATAAATCATTGCATGCTCAGCGGCACTGTAGCAATAATTTACATGTATTTATTTCTTTATTAAATTCACACAAGTTCTCGTCATTCATTCACAGTACATTCAGTGTGTTTAATATATCACGGGGGTAATACAATAGGTACTACCTGTGTTGTCGACCGAGACGATACTGCATATATGGTTGTCGACCGAGAATTCCGGCTTCCGACCGAGTAGTACGGTTGTCGATACACGACACAAACTCAGTGTGTAGTAAACAGGACATCAAAAACCAGAGAAAAAAGATATTTAATCATCGCCGATCGTCAAAGAGGTATTTAACTTTACTTCTAATACTCTTCTGTGCTTTGTTATACAGCGATAACGACAAATATATGAAAGATACTAAAAACATCATTTTTCAAGGTATTTGTGAAACTTGCAGCTATCAAAAACCTCCTAGACCAATGAGACCGCTTCGGATATTTCCTCTATAGCCGAGTTCTTGAAAACTAGTATATTGCACCCATTTCTTTACGCTTTGTGCATTTTATGAACGTTTTTAAAAAGTCATGATACGGCTGTCGATAACCACCGATACGGTTGTCGATAGTTAAATCATGTGTACGGTACGGCTGTCGATGGTAATTGCTAAGGACGTATTGCTTCAAATAAACTGCAAGATCACTCGTTTTGAGAATTTGGCACGAGTCTGAATGTCTGCATTTGTCTGTACACACTGGCATTTGACATTATGAGCAACTTTAAATAATCACGAGGGCGAGAAAATCATTAAAATCCGATATAAACATAGACTATTTTATGCATCTCCTGTGCCCAAGATCGTCCCCCTCTCTCTTACACAAGCGAACTTGTGCCTAAAACACAAACTGCTTGAGGACCAGGTTAAAAAAGGTTCAATTATTAAGCCGATGTACAACAAATTTAATGATTTTCATATAAGCTAGTGGGTGATATTATTTTTCAGATTTAGTAATTCCTGATCAACCGTCAATATGTACGAATATATATGTTCTTACAATACTTTCCATTCAAGTGTGAAACGCATCCTATGATACTTGAGCACGTGTGTTCAAGACACCAGTCAGAGCCTCTTCAGTTTCGAAAAGTAGTAGTTCATCCCTCCAGTGGCAAGTTTAGATATTCGCGAATACTGTACAATGAACGCGATGAAATTGCTTATTGCAAACATTACACGTCACCATCTTGGCTGAGCCTTCATGTTTAATTCTTACATGTTCGTTGTTTGTAACACTTTCCACACTTTCGCAGCCTCGCTCACTGCATCTGTTTCAGAGTTGACTGCAGTAGGGTTTTCATGAAGTCTCTGGTTGAAACTGGGCCCTTGAATGGTTGCACTTGAGGGCATTAAAACAAGGGGTTCATTTGAAGCAGATGTACTAGTATGTACGTATTATTTCACCTTGTACGTTTGTAGACATCTGGTTTTCCTGGATATTCTACACAGCGGCACACAGCTCATGTACTTGACCTGCAGAGACAGGTGAGACCCTCTCTCGTTCTATGTTTGAAAGGTCTAGGATGCTTTCAGACCCAATGTCTGACAATTCGTGGAAGCTCTCTTCCGTTGGATTTGGATAAACTTTTCCATTTCGGTCTGGAAAAATACAAGTACGTTCAAATGGCTATGCACAGCGTCACAAATCGGCCCGCAGCTAAGATCCATAAGACAAAATACGAGACTGGGTACATGTACATTCTGGTCAGAGTATTTGTTGCATGCTTTACGTTTAATTAATCGTATTTACTTCCTTGCTTGCAACACATAGTCCTTGTTAAATGTCAAAATTGATGATTAAATAGGCCTGTTTCTGTTGTCGCTGACCGCACTGCATCATAATTGTGTTGTAGACGGCGTGGATAATTCAATTTCGACACCCTGGCCCGAAATGTCTGGAATAAAGCTTTGAAAACTGAACCGATCGTGCTATTGATACATGTCCTAATCTTCGTAAATCGTCGACATCCGTATCAGGCTACATCGACAACAGTATCACATACATTTACATGTCATCGACAGCAGTAACAATAAAAATAAAACACCCTTACAACATAAACAAGCAATGCATTTTCTGACGCATTCTGATGTCTTTGTCTTCGCAATGATGCATACCACATCTTTCATTACTCCATAAGATATCGGATAGGCTAAAAAACAAAGAATCTGCATTTTGTTCTGCATTCTGCTATTTTACGATGAAATATCTTTTAATGAGAAATCTAGCGACGCAACAACTCGCTGGAACACTTTGTAGGCCAGGAAAATATCTAACAACAGGTTCGGGCAGAAAAATAATAAAAATTACCTTTAGATTTTATCACCGTTCACTACACACTACACTTATGTCGTGTATCGACAACCGTACTACTCGGTCGGAAGCCGAAATTCTCGGTCGACAACCATATATGCAGTATCGTCTCGGTCGACAACACAGGTAGTACCTATTGTATTACCCCCGTGATATATGTTCGTTTCTCTAGGTATGAATTAACTAAAATTTCGCAGTTTCATTTTGATTGTAGATATCAACAAAATGTTCAATTTACTCCTTTTTACATTTTTAGTATCAAAATAGTTTATTGTTTTCAGTATTCATATACATATTTGAAAATAGTCGAATGATTACCTTAGCAAATGTTGATTAGCTGAGCGTAAATTCCTTACGGATTATTGTCAACAAAAACGATTACACGTGGTAACCTTTACAATTCTGTGTACATACTACGTAGTAGAGTGACCGCAATGTGAATTGTCGCCTCCCCTTGTCCACCTTTGTCTCGTTTTATCTGTTTAGTTAACGAAACACGGAACCAAAATGACCTTTGACACGACATTTTACAAAATGGTATTATATCCTTTCCAATTAAATGTACTGTCAATAAAGCCTATCACACGTTGTATCCTGTACTGTCAACAAAACCTATTACACGCGTATCCTTTACAATTGAATGTACGAGGGATTATCGAAAATTACGTGGACTTTTCTTATAATTTATGATTATATGACTCGATCCCACTCAAACGTTCAATCCACATGGACCTCTGTTATATGCAGCAGTGTGCAAAATTTCATCACAACCCCTTTATCCGGTACAAAATTATTGTGAAATGAAAACACACACTTTCGCCATCATGGAGCACTCCGATGACGTCAGTGACGTCGACGCTAAAACACTGATTTTGAACCACAAAATGTGCTTTTTAGGGCTACTGATTTTTTACATTTTTACTGCTCAAAGTATGTTAAAAATTTGTCCACTATTGGAGCATGGTTTAAAGTACCAATCTGTATAAAAATTATTAATGTATTGCCTTGATTTGATTTGAGAATAAATTTGGACTGGGCATATTGATGCTGACTTTTAACATTATGATTTAGACGTTAGAACATTTTAAATGACGAATATGAATTTCTGATATTTATTTGGGTCCTATTTGTTCAAACGTGCATGCAATGTTTCAATTGTAATGCTTTGTCAAAGGACCTTGAAGTTTTACTGGCGAATAAGAAATCGGGCTTTGTTTTAGATGGGAATTGTACAATATTACCGGTTGATCTGTGTTGCATGAAATTCAGATATCGTTAAACATTCTTAAAAAAGCAAACATGTCTGCCTAAGCAAAACAACGTCGGTGCACGACCGGTCCACCGTTATTTTTGAGCAAGCATAAATTGTTTTGTTATGGATTCATTAAGACACATGGCATGTTTGGCTGTGATCTGCAAAACCGTTTTGAAGAAAACGCAAAAGAAATGCGATACTGCAGTGCCAAGCTTAACGTCATTTCTGACGTGCTCCGTGATGGAGAGGGTGGGGTAAGTAAAACCATCACCAACTGCTAATAAAACACTTTAGATTAACCAAATCTTCAGAATCTAGTGGATTTAAACTTGCCCGAACCGTTGTCAAGTTATGGGAAAAGTTCACGTAATTTTTGATAACCCCTCTACTGTCAACAAAACCTATTGCACATGGTATCCTTTACAGTTAAAAGTACTGTCGGCAAAACGTATTACACCTGGTATCCTTAACAATTAAATGTACTGTCGACAAAATGTATTACACGTGGTATGCTTTATAATTAAATGAACATTTAATATGATTCACTATCTGCAATGTTTTCAGAAAGCGTTAGTACGGGGCTCATTTGTTGCAATGGACATAGTTGAAGCCCTAGGAAGGGAGGCAACTTCGGAAGACAAAGAGACAAAGGAAAACACTGAAGCCAATACAAGGAAATTCAGTGCATTTACATACCGTGATAGTGACACAAATTTCTGATTATTTTAAATGCATGCTTCATCTATGCATCATGCTGCGCTTTAGGGTTGTAAGAGTAATCTAAGACATAAGTTGTGGAATCCATAGTGTTGAGTCTGTTGCTCGGAATTAGATTACGAAAATTAATATTGCTCATGTAGAGCGTAGGTTTACATGGAGCCCAAAGTGCAGAGGTGCATAAGCATGGTGTGTTGTAGCGTGGCTAACTTTGTCTTTATTACGATTTAGATGAAACATTTACATTTTTAGACTGCCCCAGCTTTTTAAGTGTCCGAAAAAAACTGCTTACCAATAACTAATAATGTGTTACATTAACTCTGGCTGTGTTATGTTCGTTTTGTTAGCATGCTGTGTTGTGGCGCCATTGATTTCCTTTGAACCGTTTAGTTCATGCATGTTAAATGCGTAATTTGCTTGCAATAATCATATTCTCCTTTACGATTTGCTTAAAACATTTATTACCTCACCTATGACCAACTGTTTGACAATAAATTGGATACTGAATTCTGTAATTTATGACTTTAAACCAATCATACGTGTCGCTGAATTACTGTCGTTAAGGCCTTGTGTGGTCTCTCGATTCTTGGGCATGCATGTTACATCTTAAATGACAAGCAACCATAGTTGTCAATGTTTTTGCACATCAGCTGATAGAATCAAGTACGTTTACGCCGGCAACGTGTTGCATTTGCCCATGTAGTAATGAACACCTGTGAGATCAGAAATTTGATAAATGTTCTAAGCACAGTTTTACTCTCGCTAGTCTTAATATCGCCTGCAATGTCAAAGCTGACAAATTTCTGTGTCTTCTCTGGCAAACGCTGCCAGTTTGACAGACAAATAGCCCAAACTTCTTAATATTGACAAAACTTTTAAAGTTTCATAGTATTGGTTTCAATCATAGCATCATGATAATGAACCGATATTGTCTTGTGTACAAAAAGTCGTTTTCTTTCACTGACTGTCAAAATTTACTGTTTACCTCTGTTCAATATTCTGCTAACATAGCTTCGATGTCATTGAGTTTGATTTGTAGCTGTAGATGCTTACAGACTATGAAAATGGCTTTTTGTAATGTTCTAAATGTCTCTGATCTGTCTTACTTCCAGATTTTACTAACGACTGTCGTGTGTACCCTGTCAAGAATCCTCTGGACTTTGTCATCCTTTGCACCTTGATGTGTTGTTTCCTCTGCACATATTCGCTCTATTTATGTGTTCTTTCTCTTCCATTTTAGGAAACCTGTGAAAGCATGACTGAGAAGGAACGTGAAAGCTTCTTGTAGCTGCATGACTAACTCCTCTCACCTTCAGACTTTCTCCTTCGTGTGTTTTCTTAACTTTTATCTTACTTCTAACATCTGTGTTTTCATCTACAAATGTCATTAGAATATGGTATGAAAGATGGAACCATCCATTGCAACTGTTGTTTATAAGAATGATAGAAAATTCATCACAATGTGTAGTTTAATATCTAGTTCCAAGTCAATCTCAACAGCCTTTGTAATATAAGCTTAAGATTTTCTAACCAGAAGGAATGAAACTTAGAAAATGTGATATTGGTGTTCATACACAGATGATATTCTTTTTTGAACATCTGTTTTAAGACAGACGTTTTGGCAGCATCTTACTTAAGGACAGATATAACTTTGTGGATAAAAATTATGTTTATGCTTTAAGATACTTAAAGGTCCGTCTCATAAGTTTACTATCTAGCGATTTGTTCCATTCTTATTGCATACACGTACCTGTTTTATAGCTTCGCCGACTCGGCTTATATCTGCATACACCCATTGAAAATTGACAACGCTTCAACACTGGTAGAATTAATAATATAATTATGCAATAACATATGAAACAAATTGGTATGTAGTTAACTTATGAAACGGACATGTTACTGTTAGGTACGTGTTATCCATGTTAAAATTTTTGATGTTTTCTCTTCCTATAAGCTATCCAAATGTATCTCTAACAGTTATCCAAATGTTACTAGTGTATATAATACTAGCATATTTGTACGACAAAAGCATGTTTGTTTTACATAGTCCTGGTACGATTGTTGTTAAACAGATAGGAGTGATATAGCTGTATAAATCCGCTGAAATCATATACACATTACTGCTAATTGGCAGAGGCTTCCGCATTCTCTTACATAGACTTTTGAATAGTGTGACTTTTACATCCGGTCCTACAGAGAAAATCTTATATCCGTATTTCCATGATGACACAACATTTGCATGTAGGTACCCCTCTGTGATGAAAGACTGTATATGTCTAAGTCATAATAAATTTTGTTTTGTTCTGTTTAAAACTTGCAATTTGGTCATTGTTAACCTTTTTGTATAACAATTGATAAGAAAAGGGCGACTAGACATGTGGCAACGTATTGTAACAAATCCACACTTGAAAATGTATGATTCAGCTATGAACTGACGGATTTAGTGCCAAACCGTGTCTCAGAATACTTTTGTAGGTTTCGGGCATTTTTCTGTGATTATTTTGTTAAGTCTTTCATAATGTAATAAAATTAGGTTAAAGATGTGGCTTTTTCTTTGACTTTTCGCCATTACCTTATCCGTAAGTAGTGAAAATAGTAAGCCCTTTATGTATGACGATATAAATATTCCAGTATGTAGGCATTATAAGCGCCATTGTTTTAGCCTGAGGCCAAAGTGTAAAAGCAAATATCGTTTGTAATCCATTTTGTCCTGACCAGAACGTATCTAATGGTATATTTTCTATTTGTAAGTTCTTTGTTGACACTTTACTGACAAAGAGATCATGGCACCAACACAAGGGTCATCGTTTAACATACTGAGAAAAGTACAAAAGTAATAATGATTATATGATAATCACTGTCTCAACGATTGTTTGGTTTGTCATTTGGTATACCAAATCGGCATATCTTTACGAATTCTATCCGTTTATACAGTATGTGCCATATAGCAAAATGATGCTATTGCTGCTGCTGCTACTACTGTTGTTGTTGCTACTGCTGCTGTTGCTACTACTGTTGTTGCTGCTGCTGCTACTACTACTGTTGTTGCTGCTGCTGCTGCTACTACTGTTGTTGTTGTTGTTGCTGCTGCTGCTGCTGCTGCTGCTGCTGCTGCTAATGATGATGATGATGATGATGATGATGATGATGATGATGATGATGATGATGATTACAATGACGACATTGAAGACGACGATGAAGAGGAGGAGGAGAACGACGACGAAGCCATCATTTTTATTATGATCGAGGTCATGATTGATGGTCAGCATTATCATGGCGGTTATGCTCTAACCGGTTATGCTCCAACAAGTACCAGGATTTCTTTAGTGATCATGAAGAAATCAAAGCAAGAAAAGATAAGATGAATGGAAAAAAGCAGCAAAAGGATTTGGGCTGATGTAACATAATCGAACTAATTGAGTGTAAGTTTAACTCATTGATCCAATAACTTGGAATAGCTCACATTAACAATGACATGTTCGGTTAAATACAGTTTAATATTGTTTAAAAGTTCTTAACAGTCTTGCTCGGTTGTTCTCCTACTAAGGTAATCAAGTTTGTGGCTACACATCTGGAAATTGATAGCGCACGGCAAAATTAAACTCAGATATTAAAACGAAGAATTGAAATCTTAAACCTACATCATTTTAGGTCATTTCCCTCTTAATATACACGCATAAAGTGCAATATCGCAACGTGAAGTACATTTTGGCCAGTTCTTGAGTACAACAATAAATAATCGCGAATTCTAAGAAAGTTACATATTGCGTGAAATTAAACATCATTGATCCGAAAAGATAAATGGTCCATTTTGATGTTTTCCTTGCTGTACAATAGCAGATTGGACAAGTTCATGCTTTAAGAGCGTGTATGAAGACACTCCAATTTGTCTATGAAAACAAATTGTATAGAATGATATGTGTACTCATATCAGTACAATGGCTTATGAAATACAATTGTGACGAAAATGGCCGATGTAAAAGAGATAAACATCATGTTGGCCACGTGCAATCAATTCTAAAACACAGGATTTTTGAAAGATCGCCAATGGTAAAACAGATAATTTCAACGTATTGACCATAGTAGCACATGTACTCGGTAGCCCAGAATCTAAAACTGTGTAGATTAGAGTGATGTCATGAACCATGCCATGGACCCCATGCACAACGATGTTCCCTGGTGTGACAATGGGCAATGAATATTCATTCGCCACAACTTGCTTACTAAGACTTATATGTACTTGCTTTAGTTTCGCTTTTTTTGCGTGCCATGTTCGGAAGTTTTTCTCCGAATTTTCTTCATCATGTATACAAGCTGACATTTCCTATTCCCTTGAGATCATAGAAAACAGTAGAATAATAGAAGCTGTCAATAGACAGTATAACACATTATTCATTTAGTGATATGTCAGAACCAATAAATGTTATTACGAAGGAGTCAGACTAATTTCTTAATACATTGACCAGAATGCCAGCCATTGACCAAACGTTCGGATGAATGGACTTGTACTTTAGGTTTCAAATAAAATGCACAAATGTCAGTGAAAACTTTCAAAGGTTAGGCGGTGGACCAGACAAATCTGTTTCGAGGAAATAATTCTCGTCTTTAATGTTCATAAACAGGCAATGAAAGCTTCCTTTAGCCTTTAGCATGGTTTCCTATGGAATAAAAGCACTTACATGTACTAATAAGAACTTGAACAAGCAATACGCAGAGGGGGTGGGAAGAAATAGATGACTAGTTCCATTCCAGTTCCTTGGACAAAAAGAACCTCAGCCAAAGAACTAAAAGCTGTCTAGCTCAACCGAGAAGCATCAGTCATAGTCTAACAAAATAATCAACTTGGAATGGAAGTTATGATATTAATGTCTCTCGATACCAATTATAAAGACAAGTGTTATTACGAGCTCATAATATAACCTCACGGGCAGGTATACATTTCACGGACAAGTTTTTCAAATAAGCTACCAACAGTAACAAACATATTTTAATACTGGAGAGTGGCCATTGACTTCCTGATTCCGGAATTAGTTTTCGGAAGCAATTAATCATTATATCATTATGTCAATTGCTATCCCATTTTACGCTGGAAACTTTCCTATCATAGCTTTGATTAAATACTGTTGCCATTAGGCGCAGCAGAAATTAGTTTTTACTGATCACGATCGTGTGCTTTCTATAAGATGTCAAATTCCTCGGGGTAAAGCTATGAAGAATCTGTTTTCCTTGAACAGACAGTTTCAGATTGAATATCGAAACTTGTTTTGGTGCAGATCTGATGATAAAAGAGGATGTATCATGCTTGCATGATGTCATTAAATAGAGATTGCCCCGACCCCATTTACATTTGGCAATGTTGTGTTCGCAAGTGAGAAGTCTTCTCATGTCAGAGTATATGTCAGTCAGCTTTACTTTACTGTTTTCCCTCAAAGAAATATCATTTATATACTTAAGGAATAAAGAAACGCAACAAATACTTTGGGTTACTAAAAACATGCTTTGTAATGCAAGTTTGTGGTATAACTGAGCTTCTTGTATGAACACAATATCTAAACGTCAAATCGCAACAGGTTGAGCCACAATGTCGGTCACGTATGCTTAATGGCGTACGCGTTACCACACTGACCTACAGTAGCACACCCTGTAACCATTGATCAGTAAATGTCAAATTTGTAATAAAAACCAATATTTTGTTTCCAAAACCCCTAAAAGTGATTGCAGATGTAATCATTGATCAGTTGGTAACATTTGGGTATGTTATGGGACGTTTAACGTCACCAACGTCAATCGAAAAAAAATGAGTCAAAAGCCAGTAAAATTTCCTTCGGCATGCGTTATATTCAATAAAATGGTTATTTACGTAAACATTATGACATTTGTACTTCAGACATAACTAAAACGTCTATTATAACGCCAAAATCAAACATACTGCATTTTAAAGACTCTCATTATGTTTTTTCAAATTTTCTGATTTAAAAATGATCAATTGCCAAACGTTTGATTACAGTGCGTAAATCTAGTGTTTACTCAAAGCACATAATCCGTTTCGCTCCTTTACATAACGTGATATTCTGTTTAACAAACGTCAAAACAAACGCTCCGATGATCCATTTCTACGGTACCTGGGACGTCACTGTTGATTAGAAAGCACGTCGTGTCGTATGTTGGTTCGATATTTACCGTTTAGGAACAAAAAGGCAAAATCGAATAATTTAAATGACGTTAATAACTCATTTTTTGTTAGTGTAATCTTCAGCATTCCGTTAACAAGATTTAACGCAACATGCGACGGCACCTAAGTATACAATGCTCCTAGTCTTTATTGCACATTATCAAGTCGACGCCACGTAACCCACATGCAAAGAATTTGTCATCTTCCCCTTCGCCACGACGTTTACGTCACAATTTGCGTTTTTCATAGTTTTTGACGTTTTGTCGTTAATTTTGTCAATAAAATGACGTTTTCTCATTTCATCACGTGTAAAAAGCAGTCAGTAGGTCATTTCATAAAAGGATTTTATCAAAATGTCAAATACATACGTAAAAGTTGAAATTTAGTGTGTTGCGTATTTTAATTCCTTAAGTATATATAATAGTGCATTAGCGACACAGTCTCTCTTATGGCGTAGAACATAAATGCCTATTCTGCGAAAAAAGGTAAGTTAATGCAATCACGAGTTAATGCTTAAAATCGGCATGTAATAATGAAGCACATCTGCAGTTCTCACAACAGTTTTATATAGATCATTTGGTTTCGTCTTAATGCGCATGTGCAAAATGTCACTACAGATTTAGCCTTTTTGCACTATTGTAAAACAAATGTGCTTCTGAAAACATCTAAAACGTAAACTCGGTATCTTAAAATGGTGGAAAATATACAAATATAAAAAATATATATATAGTGATTTCAGCCATACATTGCTTGTACAACTAACATAAACAGTACATGTATGGTAATGTTACATGTGTCTTATTTTTTAATGAAACTTAGAAAAACAACCAAAGGATATTGAAAGTTGTTATATGTTTTTGTTGCACTGTCCAGTGGCAATGTTTTAAAAAGAACCAGTCGATTTTATATCTGATTAAACTAATATAAAAAGCTGTTAAATAAATAAGCCATTTCATTTTTGCGGTATTATGAAGCAATTTCATTGTCGTCGTCGTCGTTCACAACGTTCAAACATCTTCACCTCAGAAACTACATGGGCCAATCGAAGCTAAGCTTTATGTGAATCATTCCTAGGAAGGGAGAACGTACGTTTGTAAAAAATGTTCAAAGTCACATGACCTAGATGGCCGCCAATGCTAAAACATGTAGCTAAAACTTAAAAAAAAAACTCTGTTTCTCCTAAACCGGTAGATTGATTCCAATTGCTATAAATTGTGAGTTGACCTTGACATATTTTACGGCCAGGTCAATATGGTTACATTTTTTTAAACATTGATTTTTTTAGAAGGTTTCTAAGTCTTTGTTCCTAAAGATAATGCAGACAATTTGCTATTACTGCAGCTGGCTTTGTGTCGAGTGACGGCCCTAAAAGTCTCCCGGAACATCATCCATAGAGCAGATAAATTTATTTCTTTCCGTCTTTTGAGCCCAGTTAGAATATTCAGAGTATCAAACTTGTACGTTTAGAGCCATCTTCTAACCAATATTTGAATTATTTGGTCCCATTTAGGCACGTGTCTTTGATGTAGACTTCCCTGTGCTATCGTCGCCGGTTTATAAATTGTTACTGATGAGGGTTAAATACCCGACATTGTGTAATATGGATCATACTACCGCCCTTTGAACGTTTTCCCTGCTTCCAAAGGATTAAAGTTTTATATTAATAAAAAATATGTCGGTATACGAGGTTATTGAGCTTGGCATGACCTGCCTAGAATGTCCGCGAGGGCGTATGGCAGTATATAGAAACGTTTCATTTTTCAAAGACCAAATCCAAGGTGAGCATACTCAGGACCATTGGTCCTCAGGTATTAAAATAATGCCTTGAGAACCAGCAATATATCGACGACAAACGGCTATTATATCTGGCTCGCTGCACTTTTGAAACATTTTACGTAATTTTCCTTATGACATCTCAGATATACCAGCCGCCTCATGATAAAACCAACAATCTGCGTATGCGAAAACAAAGATGCAGATCAGCTTCGCGGTGACCGCGAAGCTGCTCGGCGTCTTTGTTTTCGCTTCACGGATAGTACAGTTCCCCTTCTTCTTAAATCCTCATGACACTCCAACCGATCACTGCAAAAAGACAATACGAAATACGAAATAAATTGACAGAGTCATATCGTCACAATATATGCCCAAATCGACTGACAACCGAAGACGCGGATGTAAGCACAAGCGTGACAATGATTTTCATGATCTGAGCAATAAGACATATGAAGCCGAGAGTATAGGCTTCAGAAGTTGGCTTCCCCGCAATGGGACTCACATAATTCAAGTTTAGACCTGAGTGGTTAAGACCAAATCCATTGTAAGTTATTCAAGGTGTAGACTCAAGAACATTGTCAGTCTGCAGATTGTTCTACAAGATTCGATTCCTGTTACAGAAGAACATATTGAAAATTAAGAAAGCGGCTACTTGCATGCGTGTTGTCAAATACGACGAAAACATACGATGTACATGTATATTAGTTTATTTTTAAAGGGCAAAATTCACTAACTGCGATATATGGCCCTGTAATTTGGTGTTTATGAAAGATTACAACTTAAACAAAATTTTGTCATTTTCACGGAGGAGGACCTTCCATGTATTCAAATGTATGGCAAATGTTGCCTTCAAGTACTTGCTATTGGAAGAATTGCATGAAAATAAGCACTGTCTACAGCGAAAACTGCATAATTTGCATACTTTTTGCATAGAAAGTGCAGGAAAGGATATAGAAGTCCTTCATGCGACACCATAAAACATATAAAAAATTGTTTACAAATGAAAATAAAATACTGCGTAAAAATTTCAAGGTGTCGCAACTGGAACTTCACTATTAAATTTTAACTTAAAGCTGTGGTCGTCAATTCCGGCGTGGCTCAGTGGTAAAGCTCCCGCCTCCCACGCGGGAGAAACGAGTTCGATTCCCGGTGGTGTTAGATTTTTTTTTTCGGTTCTCTTTTGTGTTTTTTTTCCTGATTCTTCCTCTTTTCTTACACATATTATTTTTACCCGAACGAGTAGAGCGCTTTATGTAAAAACTTTTTTAACCTAAGGATGTGATCTCAATATCAAGAATGAATTCCTCTTTCCTATTATGCATAAATGACTGAATTGTCCAATTAAAGCTTAAACTGAAAATTTAAAATAAATAAGACGTTTGCATGACATGTCTCATTATCCGACGGGGTTTCAACTGAAAAAAATACGATTACCGAAATAACAGTACATTCGAAAATAGCGCACACAAAGGGACGTCACTCTAATTATCTGAGAATTGACTACAGTTGTTTTGCGGGTATTCTCGTCGGATTATTGACCAAGTTTTACAGTTTCTTCAAGGTACATGTAGGTATACTGCTTTTAATGCTTTGTACAGTTATTGAAATTGTTCTAGGTGCAGGGCGTGTTAAAATGTACACGAGGAATGGTCTGAAACGTTTTTTATATTTTTTTTCAGCCTCAGCAGACGTTGTTTTTTTGTTTTTTTTGTTTTTTTTTTTTTTTTAATCTTTTTATTATTGGTTGATACATGCCACTCGTTGCTCTAGTACTGTTGATAGAATAAAAAAATTCACCTCAAGAATCCCTCCAGAGCAAAAAAAAAAAATAAAAAATAAAAAAAATATTTTCATGACGTATCGATCGTCAAACATTTACATTTTTAGTATATATATTGCCCATGATCACGGGCAGTGAACTTTGGGAAGTGGCGCTGTCGGTAGAGCGTTTGCTTAGTACGCGGGCGCCCCGAGATCGATCCTCGCTCAAGCACAAACTTTTTTTTTTTTTTCATTTTTTTTTTTTATCTTCGTTTCCTTTTTGTCTTTCGAAACTATTTTCTTTATCTAGCTTTACCCTATTAATATATACTTCACAGAATTATGGCATCCAGCTGATCAAGTTGACAGGCTTCCACTATGGCTTTAATACAGAGCTTAGCTGTTCTACCAACGTACCATGTGATTTAAGGTTTGAAACATACTTTAAAATTCTAAAATGCATTTCAAATCCATTTATCATGTTCTCACTCTTTCAGCGTAAATTATACATGTACCATCAGGGTTTTTCTTCTTCTTCTCTGCAACTCTTATTTTCATTTTTCATATTTTGTCTTTATCTGCATTGCGAAAATACCGCCGTACAATATACACCATGTTTTTCAGATTAATAGAAATTAATAAAATAAAGATAAGAGTTTAAAGATTGTGGTTCACGCTATACTCCATCTTCGAAAGCCAAAGGTACTAAGTCCACTTTGCCGTTCCTTACTTAGTAGTACCCTTGGCTTGCGAATATAAGACAGCCCTTGCTAACCCCAGTTTTTCTACATAAAAGTGGGGTTAATGGGGGTGCATTTCACGGACATATGTTATTCTGAAGTAAGAAAGATTTTGAGACATTTTGCTTATATATGCTGTTTTAGTTATACTTAATTACTATGTTGACAGAATCATGACTTCGAGCTAATCAGTAACAGTTCCCCAAGATGAATGAAAAGGGCTAAAACACCGAGATCAAGAGATATACCATTACCCTACCATGTAAGCTATTGCTGCAATATATAGTGTAAGACCCCCACTCTCTGTCTCTCTCTCTCTCTCTCTGTCTCTCTCTCTCTCTCTCTCTCTCTCTCTCTTTGATAGAACATACACCCACATAAAATAAAATGAACTGAAAATAATATTAGAAAAACAGATAGCATCAGCTGACAGAATATTCACCCTCCACTGCAAATATTTCATGTTACCAATAAATAATAATAACGACTGGATTATGTTATAACCTTAAGCAGTAAGGTGTTTGTGGTTTTTTTTTTAATATAATTTTCATTTTTTTGTTTGTTTGTCGAGTTTTTTTGTTGTTTTTTAATCGTAAATTAGCAAACATAATATTAAAGTATACTCCTGTACTGCCCCATTTTACTATATAAAAGTGTGATGTATTAGGGGCTTAATTATTCGGACACGTGCGATGAAAAAAGTCAAACTTGTTTTTTTTTTTTTTCTCTTTTCAGCATGGCACTAACAAAATGTGTAGTGTGTAACAAAAAACTGAGGATACATCAGAGGCGCCCAATCAACACACATCTTAAAAGATATCTGCGAAAAACATTTCTACTGGAAACAACACCCTCTGATTTCATATGTGGAAAATGTAGTCGCCCTGCTTACCGTGGCAACGAGGCAACATCCAGATTTGACAGATCACAAGTCCCACAACAACAAAATTCCACTTCAAATACCACACAAAGTCCACCGTCGGTACGACTGAACATTAAAAGTGCTAGTAAAAGCCATGCCTACTGTTTTGTATGTAAAAAGCCAGGCCCTAAGTTAATTGTTGTTCCAGCAAATCTACGAACAGAGGTTTTTCTTCAACAAAAGATAATTATAACTGCGGATAGTAGGTGTTGTCCATCCCATTTAAACAACAATTTAGACGGTTTTGATCCTGCAGTATTCTCTTCCCTGAAAACCATGGATCAATGTTATTTAAACAGAACCTCAATTCTTGAACTGCTTAATAAAGTAAGAGATATTGCCTCCACCGCATGTTCAACAAGAATGTCGTTTGATAACCTGGATTGTTATTCAGATGATGACCTTGTCAATTTAACAGGACTCAACAAAGAGCAACTACAAGACATATAAGTTTGTGCAACCCCTTGTCAAAAACACTCCTGTCAGAAGTGCATTCACCAGCCTTGGTATATTTCTTTTTAAACTTAAATCTGGATTGTCCAATAAACTTTTATCCACACTTTTTGGGATTTCCAAGGCTAGTATTAGGAGGGCAGTGCATACCGTTAGACAGGCGCTTATGGCAGAATTTGTTCCTTCAAATCTAGGATTTCCCCATGTAACAAGAGAAGATATCATCACTCACCATACTCGTGCATTAGCACAGTCCTTGTTAGCGGAAAACAGTGACCAAGCCATCTTAGTTCTTGATGGAACATACATCTATATACACAAAAGTAATAACTTCCAGTTTCAACGGAGATCTTACAGTCTCCACAAGGGAAGGCCACTTGTGAAACCGATGGTTATAGTCAGCACTACCGGCTACTATGTAAGTGTTCTGGGGCCGTACTTTGCCGATAGTAAAAACAACGACGCTTCCATCCTCAATCATATCATACAGAGTAATACAGAGGAAATTAAAGAATGGGTGAAACCCAACGACGTATTTGTGGTAGACAGAGGATTCAGGGATTCTTTATCTCTACTAGAAGACATGGGTATACAGGCTGAGATCCCTGCCTTCATGAAACGTGGTGAGAAGCAAATGGGAACAGAAGAGGCTAATGCCAGCCGATTGGTTACAAAGGTAAATCCTGAATAATAATGTCTTGTGAGAGCAATCGAATTCATTACCATTACTATATATATTACTGGCTGAGTAATTGATTATCAGTCGTACGATTGGTTACAAAAGTTATAGTATAAATAATCTTGTATGAACATCTTGAGAAAAACACTGTGGTTTCTAATCAGGTCCGACACAAATCGATCTGTACATTGACAAAAGATGGCCAGAGTTTTGAAACGGAATTTAGAAAGAAGTGGAATCGTACTGTTCTTATAGCAAAATCAAATTGACACAATTATATACCTAATAAAATCAAGGCAGCGTTTTTTTGTTGAAAATACACATATCAAACATAAAAAATACACCGCAGTAATACAATTAATCATTTGATCAATATGCTAATAAGTAACGGTTAACAGCTAAACCGTTTTCCATTTTCAGGTACGATGGGTAGTTGAGGCGGCTAATGCTCGTATAAAGAGGTGGAAATATTTGGATCATGTATTACCCAATAGCCAGATCCCCTTTATTGGTGATTTTGTACGGATTGTTTGTGCTGTGTCCAACAAGTATCTCCCACCAATTAATGCGACAAAAGATACAGAAGAAGATCAACTAATTGCAAGCCGTATGCTTGACAGACTCTCAAAGGAGAACGAGTTACAATCTTTTGTAGAGGAGCACCATTTGGAAAGGCGCAGTGTGGTGTGGACTAATGTTGATGACTGTGACATTTATGAGTTTCCTAAGCTTGATGATGTCACACTCAGGTTACTCACTTTAGGGACGTATCAGCTGAAACTCAGTTCAAGCTATATACAGGAATATATTGGAGGGGATTGTGACATGCAGGTTTTCCAGGAGGATCAAGGACTTCTCAGAGTCAGACTTCAAAGTCGACATGTCGCATCAAAGTCATACTTAGTTTGGGTTCAGTATGATGAGGATCACATCAAGGCTTCCTTTTGTAAATGTAGGGCGGGTGCAAGGACTGTTGGTACATGCTCTCACATCGCAGCCATACTCTGGTACCTAGGTCAAGCTAGGTATTCCCAAAGTTATGACTACGGCGTGAAAGACTGGGGCCAATTCCTCGAGGACGCGGCAGAAATTCCTGAATCTATAGACTCCTCTGACTCGGAAAATAGTGTTGTCGAGGAGTAATTTTCTGACCAGGTGTGACACAACCACACTTAACATTGTGGTTCAGTAAACTATTTTGTATTCTGTTTTACTTCCTGTTCAAGATTATTTCTGCTCATATGAGACAGGTGAGGCAAAATGGGTGAACACGGAGAGAAAACAGTTGGCAAATCCGACAGCAATCCTTGGCTTGCCTCACAATTGCCATGTGTTGGACTCGAATCCACACCAGACACAGCTTTGCGATGATGAGATGATGGAGCGGTAATGAAATCAGCGCTTACCAATTCGGTCACGGGACGGCCTTCAATAAACTATGATATGTGCAATATATGAACCGTCTCATGGGAAAACCAACAATATGGTTTTTGAACAGGTCCGACACAAAATTAGCTATACAGTCATAGAAAAGAGCTACAAGCTTGAAATTTCGGATTTGAAAAGGAAAAAAAAGTGTACTATCCATGTAGCGAAAACAAAAGTGCTGATCAGCTTCGCGGTTACCGCAATTTGTTTTCGCATTATGCAGATTATTTGTTTTCTCATGAGGCGGCTCATATGTTACTGAACATTATCCAGTTCTAATGGGTGCGTCAATTGTCTATATTTTAGACTGAGCAATGCTCCCATCCGCTTAAACCCTTGTTTACAAATAATGGTGGGGTTCACTACGAAAACTTGCCCATGCAATATACAGAGAATTTTTCTTATTTTTGCTCAAAACATAGATCGGCGAGGCGGTTCTATCGAGTAACCACAAACTATGTTTTGAAGCAAAAAAAATAGGTATAACCCTGCATTCCCCAGTTTTGCTATATAAAAGTAGTGTTCAAGGGGGTATACTTTACATGGACATGTTTGCCTGATGTTTGTGTTTCTTCCTTTAACATCACGAAAACATGTCCGTGCAATGTATACCCCCTTGAACCCCACTTTTATATAGAAAAACTGGGGTATGCAGGGGTATACCTATATTTCTTATTTTTCTCCAAAACATAGATTGTGGGTACTCGTTAGAACCGCCTCGGCGAGGCGGTTCTGTGTACCCACACTATATGTTTTGAGCAAAAATAAGAAAAATATCAAAAATTTTCAGCGGAAAATTTTCAATTTTTAAAGCTTAAAAAATCCCTGTTTATTGCATGGGCAAGTTTTCGTAATGACAACAATATGAAAACACGCCTATACTAAAGTTAATTAAACAGTTGTAAAAGTGGCAAATTTTCTTTTGAAGAGATTTGATATTTTTTTTCTTATTTTTGCTCAAAACATATGTAGTGGGTACACATTAGAACCGCCTCAGAAAGACGGTTCTAACGAGTACCCACAATCTATGTTTTAGAGCAAAGATACGAAAAATATGTATAACCCTGTAAACCCCAATTTTACTATGTAAAAGTCGGGTTTAGTGGGATACACATTGTGCGGACATGTTTGCATGATGAGTTGATATTGATCTTGTGTGCATACATGTATGTATCAGTATCAATCTTGATAATTGAACAATTTGCACCAATTGACAGTAGCTGTTATATTTGCTTTATAAGTTTTATAGGTTTATTCATGTTTCCATGGCAACAATATTGCTCATCTTACCTTATCATAATTAACTATTTTGCTTTCTTGATTTCATATCTATTCACTCATTGTGAAGAAAAAAAGAACAAATGAAGTTATCTTTCATTAAAGTTTTAAGCATATCAAGCAAAATACATACATTTTATGCTAAAATGACGAGCTTGGTAACCATGACAACAATGTTTGGTCTATAAAAATTTAGATCTGATTTTCAAATTATATAAACAATGTTTGAATCATATGTAGATTTCATTACCACACATTTTGTTACGTTTTAATTGGATGATTAATCAAGAATTCATGAAAAACTGAATTTTGGCTTCCTGTGTTTCAGTTGCCATAGCAACCACATTTGTTGCTAACAAAAGTTTTTATTTTCGATTTTGAAGTTGTAAGACTATGGTCTATTGTTACCAACAATTTCGGTGTATTATCTTACAGGGCCATTTTTGGCCATTCCTGAACCAAGCCCTTTGTCTGCATATCAGAAAACAGCTTTTATCATTTTATTCATTTTAACTCTACAAAATCTTAGTTCTCAATGTCTCACCAGACTCCTCATTGTTCGCAACAAAAGACTACTGCTCTCATTTGTTTGCACAATGATTTTTTCCGATCTAAACTCATCTGAGTCTTCGTCATGTATACACAAGCGTCTCACTTGCTGATAATTTACGACATGTTCACCCTTGTCTTATAGCTGTATCTTTCCAACTCTGGAACTTTACTGTCAACGGTCAAACATTTATCAGCTTTCATCATATCGTCTTCAATAGTTTCAACTCTTTTGAGTTCACCAAGCTCAAGGGCATTTTCCTTATTCATTTGGTAAATGTATTTGACACTTGCTTTATGAAACAGAAGATAGTTCTTACAGAATGATTTTCTATTCTTTCTATAAAGAGCTTTCATTTTAGCCTCCGCGTTAAAGCGACTTTTTGGATTCTCTTTCTTTCTGTCAAAAAAGAAAATAAATTTGGAATTATCATGTACAATTTTTGTCTCATTATTAAATGGTAAAATCCATTCTCTAAGTCTCTGCCATGCTAAACCGTCTGGTGAGCAATTCTTGATGTTGTCGTCGACACAAAGGCGTCCTCTAACTATTCGCCGCACAAGTTCCATACCAACAAAAACGAACATATCGTCCACGCAATCATTTGGAGGACACCTTGTAGGTACGTTAATTCGAAATCCATAATATAGAAAGGGGTCCATTATCTCATATAGTCGGTCAAACATTTGTGGAACACAACTAAAAACGTCGTCATCCATTCGGCCGACTAGTATCGCATCAGGGAAGTTTCTTGCAACAAAACTATACCAAGAGAATAATTTCTTTGCGAATTCCTTATTCCAGCCATGGACTGATGAATTGAAGTAAAATATATCATTGTGAAGCAGTCTTTCTTCTTCCAGCAACGGTGTAGCATTATCTAGTAAGAAAAATACTTTTATGTCCAGTGATGTATATGCCTTTGCTTGGGTAACAAACAATTGTCTCTGAGCATTTCTAAAACACACATTTTGTTCAGCTGACAAAATTCCAATTACTATCACTGGGTTTCTCGAAGAAGACATGGGATAAGATGTAGCCACACTTCGGAGAATTACAAAACTTGGTGAGCAAAGCAAACACGTGAAAACTAAACTTATAACAACGATACTTAGAATGAACAGTGTCTGCCATTTTCGCATACTGAAAATGACCATTCTCAAATTTTGGTAACCTATGGTTCACCAAAGAAACGTTTAAAATGTCCACACGGTCACCTCAGTGTCATTGTTTGTTTTTCTTTGCTGTAGGGTTTTCAATTCTTGTCATCTGATTGGCTATAAACTGCGGGTGTTGTGGCAGGTCTAAAATTGTTGATATGTCAAATCTTACTATGTTTGAACCTGATTGCAACACTTAACAAGAAAAACAGTTTGTTTACGACAGTGTTTATTTTTTCTATTGTTTTAATCGATGCTCATGATAACAGATAATTCAATTTAAGTTTTACAAATTTTGCATACAAATGTATAAAGATAGAACTCATCATTGGTTTAGGAGATTGTCCGAATGAAAAAATAAAAATTCCACTCAAAACCCCGAAAAGAGTTTATTTTTGTCCAAAACGCAGCAATTGTCACGGTCAAAATATGAAATAGGGAATCAAAATACATTACCTACATTCGCAGATCCATCAGGAACTGCAAATTAAAGTGTATCGTTTATATCACCTTGCGATCCTCGGTCGAAACAAAATAAAAAGTAACTATCAAAATTGAAGCAAAATTGTTTACGAGGTTCATAAAATTTTGTAATTAATCGTATATTTTATACTTCAAATCATCCAAACCCATGGACAAAATGTAAGTTATCTACGTCTGTTGCGCATTGATACTGTTTTTCTTTTGCTTCGCTACAAAGCACAGAAAATGCGCTTGGTATGAAATTACCCACAAAAAAATAAATAATTGATTGTTGATATATCTACAAAACACGAACATTGTAGCGAAACGATTTTTAATACAGACTAATTAAAGCCGACGTATGGAAAAACCAATAACCTGCATACGCTACACGGATAGTACAATTCCTCTACTTTAATTCTAAATAGGCTGATGGCCAGTAGGGCAACCCCCCGGGGGGCGGGGGGGAATTTTCTGCACCATGATTTTCTGAAAGTATATTGAAAAAGCTATCAAATCCTGTTTTCTGCCCTCTGGAAGTGGAAGTGTTTGCGTTTTACGCTATGTTTTATTATATGACCTGATACCACCTTTTGTATAGAAATAATGAAGGTAGATATAGCCCTTTCATTCTGTGATAAGTAATGCAAAATATCTACTTTGCATATTCATTAATATTAATGAAAACATGAAAATGGTAGAAAATCATTAAAAACCAATAGATTAATTCATTTCAGGCCTACACTATCATTGTGACACATTTATATTGCACCAATTAGACAAATTTCATAAGTTTATTGTTGTCATGAGCCTATTGAAAATTTATCTCATTTGCATTTTCATGAATATTAATCAAAATGTAAAAACTCCTGGTAAAATAGGGCGTATACCTAATCTGTACCTGGGCTATTGATAAACATGGAACACTAATGTGGTATCAAATGAATGTTATGGCCATTTTCTAATTGTTTATCTAAAGTTCTTGTCAATATTCGAACAACAAGAAAGTCAAATTTTTCATTTATCATATTATACGTATTGTTATAGAACATTATCAAAGCTATCTTTTGATGCCAATTTCAGCTTTTGGTTGCTGTGTTATTAACCTTTTCGTTGGTATACCTCCTCCATTTTTGTGATTTTTCCCTAATATTTAAAGTTTTTATCAATAATCCAAAAACAAAAAAGTCAGAATGTTTGTGTGTATTACCATTTGGTTATAGAACATAATCGTTGCAATGATTTGCTACCAATTTCAGCTCTCTAGAGCTTCTGGTCACTGAGATATTCTATTGGTATACCCACTTCGTTTGCCAGTGACTTTTCTCTTACATTTTAAGTTTTCTTAAATATTTGAGCAAAAAGAAAGTGAGCTTGTTTATATCTTATTACAAGATTATAGAATATTGTCATAGCAATCAGTTAATACCAATTGCAGCTCTAGGACATTCGGTTGATGAGATATAAACGTTTTTATTGGTATACCCCCTCCATTTTTCTGTGATTTTTATCTAATATTTAAAGTTCTCATCAATATTCGAACAACTAGAAAGTTATATTGTTTATATGTCTTATCACATGATTATAGAACATTATCAAACCAATCATTTGATACCAATTTTAGCTCTCTAGAGCGTTTGGTCACTGAGATATTAGCAATTTCATTCGTTTCTATTGGTATACCCCTTTCCTTTGGCAGTGATTTTTCTCCTATATCTTATGTTTTCTTAAATATTTGAGCAACAAAAAAGTAAGCTTGTTTATATATCTTATTACATGATTATAGAATATTGTCATAGCAATTATTTTATACCAATTTCAGCTCTCAATGACATTCGGTTGCAGAGATATAAACGTTTTCATTGGTATATCCCCTCCATTTTTCTGTGATATGTATCTATATTTAAAGTTCTCATCAATATTCAAACAACAAGAAAGTTAGATTATTTATATTTCTTATAACATGATTGTAGAACATTATCATACCAAACATTTGATATCAATTTCAGCTCTCTAGAGCGTTTGGTCACTGAGATATTATCAATTCTATTGGTATACCCCCTTCCTTTGGCAGTGCTTTTTCTCCTATATCTTATGTTTTCTTAAATATTTGAGCATTAAGAAATTCAACTTGTTTATAAATCTTATTACCTGGTTATAGAATATTGTCATGGCATACCAATTTCAGCTCTCTAGAGTTATTGGTCACTGAGATATTATCAATTCTATTCGTATACCGCCTTCCTTTGGCAGTGATTTTTCTCCTATATCTTAAGTTTTCTTAAATATTTGAGCAATAAGAAAGTCAGCTTGTTTATAAATCTTAATCTTATTACCTGGTTATAGAATATTGCCATAGCAATCATTTGATACCAATTTCTTGTCTCTAGAGCTTTTGGTCACTGAGATATCAGCAATTTTATCGATATACCCCCTTCGTTTGCCAGTCATTTTTCCCTTATATCTTAAGTTTTCTTATATATTTGAGCAACAAAAAAGTCAGCTTGTTCATATATCTTATTACAAGGTTATAGGATATATTTGTTGGTATACACCCTTCCTTTATCTGTTACTTTTCAAATATCTGAACTTCTTTTTAATAATTGAGCATTGAGATAGCCAGCTTCTTTATATATCTTATTACATGGCTAAAGAACATTACCAAAGCAATCATTTGAGAAGGTTAATAACACATCAATCATTCTCAAGGTCTATCAGTAGCCAAGATACATAATTATGATAATAGAGGTGTACCACAATAATTCCTCTGCTTATTAGGGGTGGGGGTGAACACACTGTGATTTTACATGACCCAAATGGGCATTAAAGTGATCATCTGACCAAACTGGCACCCATAAGCATTTGTTCTAAGGGTGCAAGGTACATCCTATAACCCACTCAAACCCTTCAAATGGCAATAGAGTAAATCTTGATTAACGTCATTTTCATTAATATTCATGAAACTACTAATGAGATAATTTTCATTTAGGTCCATGGGGTCAACAAACTTGTCAAATAATATTATTGGTACAATAACAACGGGCCACAATGATAGTTTAGGCCTGAAATTAGTTTTTATGGGGATAATTGATTTTTAACTGTTTCTTTCTTTTATTTACATGTTTTAATGAAAATTCATGAATATCCAAATTAGATATTTTCCATTACTTATCATAGGATAAAAGGACTATGTCTAGTCATTAAAATGAGACCAGGTTCAATAGTCTAGGATAAGAAACAGTTGAGATATCTTCAATTTTCTATGTGTACCCCCATTATTAAAACGCAAAAATTGAATATTTAGGGTAATATAATGAAACTTAGCATAAAACGCAAACGCTTCCACTTCCAGATGGCAGAAAACAGGGTAGATGGCTAGACTTCTGATGTAAATTTTCCAAATTGCAGTACAATAGCCTGGCTTTCGTTGCCGGTTTAAAAAGGGCTACTGATGAGGGTTCATTACCCGAAATTGCGCAATATAGTCCATACTATCTCCCTTTGAATGTTTTTGCTGCTTCCAAAGGATCCAACCTTTATATTTTATTTGCTATTACTGCAGCTGGTGTTGTGCCGTGTGGCGGTCCTAAAAAGTCTCCCCGTACATCATCCATAGTGCAGATTATATTTTTATTTAGGTCCTTTGAGATCAGTAAAGATATTCAGAGTGTTCAAAGCACTCACGTTTAGAAACATACTTCTAAGCAATGTTTAAATTATTTGACCCCGTTTAGGAATGTGTCTTTGATTTAGACTTCTGATGTAAATTTTCCAAATTGCAGTACAATAGCCTGGCTTTCATTGCCGGTTTAAAAAGGGCTACTGAAATTGCGCAATATAGTCCATACTATCTCCCATTGAATGTTTTTGCTGCTTCCAAAGGATCAAACCTTTATATTTTATTTGATAGCTTTTTCAATGTACTTTTAGAAAATCATAGTGTAGAAAATTCCCCCTGGGTGGAGGGGGTATGGGTAGCTAGACGACTAAAATCCAAAATTTCCAGCCTCTAACCTTCTTCTGTGATTGTACAGCCCTGCCCAGCATATAATGAGCCGCATCATGAGAAAACCAACAATGTGGTTTTCGAACAGGTCTGAAACAAACTGAGCTGTACAAGCACAAAAGATGGCTAGAGCCTTGAAATTTCGGATTTAGAAAGTAGAGGAAATCTACTATCCGTGTGGCGAAAAAAAGGCGCTGATCTGCGTCTTTGTTTTCGCATATGCAAAATGTTGGTTTTCTCATGATGCAGCTCATATGTTTTGTTTGTTTGTATTGAGGCTTAACGTCCCAGTCAACAATTTTTCAGCCATGTCGGGACGGAGCCAACTCTTCCTGGGTTTCACCAGTACTGTAGGGGTCCTTGCTCAAGGAAACAACACTGTGACGCCTGTGGGGATCGACCCCAGGACATCTCGATTCGGAGTCCGACGCTCTACCACAACGCCACTGCACTCCCTTATGTTTGTGTTTTGATATTATATTTAAATGATCTGGATGAAATATTTTGTTCGTGAATATATCCATAAAATTCGTTTGAAATATTCAGTTTCACCCAGAAGTGTTCTCATCCACTTCGACCGAGATGTTTGGAAAATAATCCGCCATTACGCACGAAGTTGAATTTTTCGCTTTTACTTCATTTCACATTGATCCCAACTGTTATGTTGTGGATTATCGTCTGGCATTGGTATATTAAATTTTACTCTGCCATACAATTATCAGCCTTCCTCATTTCTTCTTCTACTGCCGCCATTCTTTTCTGATCGCCAAGCTCAAACGCATTCTCCTTGTTCATTTCGTATATGTATTTGACACTTGCTTTATGGAACAAAAGGTATTTTTTACAGAATGACTTTCCGTATTTATCATAAAGATTCCTCATTCTAACACTAGCATTTACTTTAAAGTCGGGGTGATCCTTCTGGCTGTCATAAAAGAAGATCATCTGGGGATTATCGTTTTCAAAACGTGTTTCATTACTGAATGGTGAAATCCATTCTCTGAGTTTTTGCCATGCTAAGCCACCCTGCGAACAATTCTTGATATTTTGATCGACACAAAGGTGTCCTTTCACTATTCTCCGAACAATTTCCATACCGACAAAGACAAACATATCATCAATGCAATCATTCGTGGGACACTTTTTCGGAGCTATAATCTTATATCCGTAATAGAGTAATGGGTCTTTAATTGTTAAAAGCCGGTCAAATATTTGTGGAACACAGCTAAAGACATCATCATCCATTCGACCGACCAGTATTGCATCAGGGAATGTTCTTTCCACAAACTTGTACCAAGAGAACAATTTCTTTGCGAATTCCTTATTCCAGCCATGGACTGATGAATTAAAGTAAAATATATCATTGTGAAGCAGTCTTTCTTCTTCCAGCATGGGGGTAGCACTATCAACCAAGAAAAATATTTTTATGTCGAGTGATGTATATGCCTTTGCTTGAGAAACAAACATTTGTCTCTGAGCATTCCTAAAACACACATTTTGTTCAGCTGACAAAATTCCAATCACAATTGTAGGGCGTGTGTACAAGTAACTCTTCAATGAGATAGCACTGGAGTATGCTGCCGTCCTGATGAACACGTAACTTGATGAGTAAACTGAAAACGTTAAAAGTATGATTGTACCGGCTATACCTAATATAAGAGATATCATAAATATTCTATCACTGAATCTGGGCATTATGAGTTCAAATAACACATTATTTAAATAACACATTAAATCTATTTTTATCTACACTATATACATTGCTAAGCAGTGGAACGGCTTTACAGCAGCGTCGTATAATGTGAGCCGCCTCGTGGGAAAACCAACATGTGGTTTCCGAACAGGTCCGACACAAACCGACCTGTACAAGCACAGAAAAAAGATAGAAGCTTGAAATTTCGGATTTAAGTAGAAGAGGAATTGTACTATCCGAGCTGCGAAAACAAAGGGGCTGATCAGCTTCGCGGTTACCGCGAAGCTGATCTGCGCCTTTGGTTTCGCCTATGCAGATTATTGGTTTTCCCATGGGGCGGCTCATGTTTTACCCCAACTTCATTACGAAAACATGCCCACGAAATATACATTAATTTATAAAATTGTAAAAAAAAAAATGAAGATTTTCAGTAGAAACGTTTTGATTGCTTTTGTTATTTTTGCTCAAAACATAACCGAGGCGGTTCTAACGAGTACCCACAATCTATGTTTCGGAGCAAAATTAAAAAAAGAAAAATAGGTATACTTATACTCCTGCATATCCCAGCTTTGCTATATAAAAGTGGGGAATAAGGGGATATGTATAACACGGACATGTTATCGTGGTGCCCACTGTGTACTTGAAATAAAATGATATTTTTCATATCTTGGCTAATACCATAGACCATTGCTACAAACTAGAAACGTTTCTAACGTGTAACCATAGGCTTTGTTTAAGAACAAACATTATAAAAAATACCAGTCCACCCGCAAAGTTAATATCAAAGGTAGAATTTGGGGCGAAGAGGTGTTGAATGGCACAGATGTGTTACCCTGGTGGATTTGCTTGATTGCTGTTCCAATCGAGATTTAATATACCTTAGTCATGCAAAAAGCTATTTGAAAACGACAATAAATGAACCGTGTCTAATTAAAATTTGACATTTTGTTGCAAGATATGCCCATGTCAGTATTGTGAGCGTTATCCTAATCACGCGTGCCAAATTAAGACCGAATTACGTTTTATATCTTTTTACAACGATAAAGACGAATTTGCATTGAAAATGACGGTCTGGTATTTAAATTAGCAAAACAATTGCATTAATGTTAAATCGGAAATAACGTCTGATTTAAGGAATGAATATCTAATAGAAAAATGTCAAATAAGTCACGTGATGCGAAAGCAGGAATAGATTAAAGCAGACCATTTACTGCAACCCTCCCCTCGTGACGATTCTGTGCAAATAACTCTGCGAGCCAAGCAGATTAGTAAAATGTTGAGAAGAACACGAAGAAGGATGTACTCAAACCAGAGAACCGATAATCCTGTTCACGCTCACCTGATATCTATTTTATTTTCGAAAACAAGTCCCAGGTCAACCTTGGGCAGAGAACATACGCATAAATCTTCTGTCCATTTGTCTATTTTCGGAAACGTTTCCCCCACTAAATGACATTTTACCAGTTTCCCCGTTGAAATGAAAAGGCGACCTATGTTGACCTTGCCATGAATTAAGTCACGTTTACCAAAAGTTTATACAGCTTTGTAGAGTTCAATTCATTGATGCTGCGTTCCAGACGATTTCAGAGAAGATGTTTGAATGTTACATAAAAACACATGCCTATAGCCCCGGAGCAGGGACAGACCACCCAATAAATGTTTTCATAGACATCTATTTTCTGTCCAATACTCCAAGCATGTTTTCCCCTAAAATGGCATTTTACCATTTTCCTCCGTTCCCTTGCCATATAATTACATAATGGGTCTACATGAAGCTCATTCTTTTGTAGAGCTCAATTTCTCAATGATTAATGCCAAGTTTCAAAACCCTTGGCCTCTTGTTTTGGAGATGATTTTTTAAAGGAGTTTGCTATTTAAAGCCCTGGCGGCCATCTGGGTGATGTGACCTTGACTATTTTTATATGCATTCTTTCCTAAGGATGATCCACATGGAGTTTGGCTTTGATTGTCCGAGTGGTTTCAGAGGAGATAATTAAATTTTGAATATTGTGGTCGATGACAACCTCAGAGCATGCTCATCCTTTAAGCTCCGACACACCCTATTAGCCTATGAGCTAATAAGAGCTGATAGGAATTAGATTTTTTTTTTCAGTTTAACGTCCCTTTCAATATTATTTCAGCTCATATGAGACGGGCAAAACGGGAGAACCCCGAGAAAAAACACCTGGCACACCCGCAAGCAGAACTTGGCTTGTCTCACATGTGGCCGGAGCGGGGCTCGAACCAACACCAGACAGCGGTGTGGGTGGATCGAGCGATTAAGAAACAGCGCTCTTAACAGCTCGACCACGGGGGCCGCCTAATTAGAATGTAAACTAAGAGTTAGTGAAAGCAGTCCGGTCGTGTTCTCCGATTGGTATGCGGTCAATTATGATTCTTACTAGCATAGTTAATGGGTCGTTTTCATGTCTCTCTACTGGCACGATATTTCCAGTGACAGTAATGTAAAAGTAAACACTTGTTTGTATGAATAATATAAATTGTGATTTTTAAATGACCGCTAAGAAAGATTTTGGCTGAGTGTTTATAAGAATTGGAGAAGCTTTAAGCTCTGTTGCAATGCAATACTACATATTTGCTGCAATAATAATAATGTAATGCATCTGAATTATCTAAAACAGACACTTTGGGTCCCTGTTTGACGGAGGGCCATTATTGTGAGAGCAATTCAATGCTGAAATTTGTGTAAACTTGTCATTTATTCATGTCAAGCTAATGTTTAAATTGAAAATGAGCCACTGCATAAGAAAACCAACAAAATGCTTAGGCGAAAACAAAGGCGCAGATCAGCTTCGCGGTAACCGCGAAGCTGATCAGCGCCTTTGTTTTCGCTACACGGATAGTACAATCCCTCGTCTACTTAAATACAAAATTTCCAGCCTTTAACCATCTTCTGTGACTGTACAGCCTGGTTTGTGTCAGACCTCGTCGGAACCCAAATTGTTTGTTTTCTCACGCACATGCTCAAATCATTCCCTGCTTCAGTTCCTAGTTGTGACAGTTTAGTCGCGCCTTGTAAATAGTATTATATGCTCTAAATGCAAATGCACAAAAATAAGGGCATACGTATAAGCTGCATTACTGCACATGCTTATCTGAGACTTGGTTGTCGCTTCTAGCATAAAATTTGATCAAACATTGTATTCGTCTATTAGTCAATGTCGAATGGGAATCTCGTGCGATTTTTTGACGATTTATGACGACCTATATAAAACTTATCTATGGGGTACATGTATAACATTAAACCTGTTCGTCGCACTTACAGCCGCGTCAGAGTCAATTTATGACGTCATCAATATGGCGGCTATCTGACTATATATGTATTATTCGTATTTCCATCAAAATCAATTGAAAACATCGCATTATTACCTTTTTTGCGAAGAAAATGTATGAAATGCATCTGATCATACATACGATAGACGAATTAAGTCGATGGGTTAAATGATATTGCTTTATCTAGTCATACGTTCGTTCGTGCATACGTTGGATATACGTTTTTTTTTTCTTCAAAAAACGCCCACAACTTAAAGACCCCGGGAGCTAATTTTATGCACCCCAGGACAATTGTTCATGGTTGCCGAATCATTCCTTGGGACCCAAGAAATACGAAGAATTTTTGTCCTCAAAGATAAACTGTATTGCGCTATAAAAAATGCATGGTTTCCATGGCAACCGTTAACGAGATTCTTGAGCATGGGTGTGTACATACAAAATTGATCATATCTCCATTGTTACTTATCCTAGACTACTGTACTTGGTCTCTTTTTAAAGCTTAGACATAGCCCTTTATTTTTATGATGTTATGCAAATAATCTAATTTGCATATTCATTAATTTAAATGAAAATATGAAAAAATGACAAAAATTTCAGGCCCAAACTGCCATTGTGACACTTTGTTATTGAACCAGTAATATCATATGACAAATTTATCGATGAACTGGCCCTATATGAAGATTACGTCATTTGCATATTCATGAAATTAAAAAAATGTCAAAAAAGTGAGGAAAAACGAGGGAAAAACTATAACAAATGCAAGTTATTGCATAATGTTATATGGCCTAACTCGCATCTCTGGGACAAATTCTCAAGGCTGTTAGTGTTGTCAGAGGGACCACCTTAATGCCATCAAATATTTTCCTCAGCAACAAAATCATTTGCATGATGCAAAATTGCTTAGTTTTACACCACCTCTCATGCGATTCTAAATAATAGGGTGTACTTACATAAAATACTCATATTCCACCAATAGAATGCTCTAGAATACTATAATTAGTCTGATAGTGATGCATGAACTGAACAATTTAACCTTTATACCTCATATTTAAAGCACTGAATTCACTTATTCATGAAAATCAACAAAACAATATATATATATAAATAAAATAAAGGCATTAAAATGGAGAAGAATTGTGGAACAATAGGGGGTATATGTACCAAAATCGCTTGTACCAGAGCTATTTATCAACCCAGGATTCTGAAAGAGGTATTCAATGAATGCTATGACAATGTACTATGGTCCTGAAGTAATATATAAGAATAATCTGATTTTCAATATCATGAATTTTAATGAAAACTATAGAAAATTTAGAGAAAAGACAATGAAAAAGAAAATGGGTTAACCTACAAAATGATTTGTATGAAGGCAATCAAAAGTCCTATAGTGCTGAAAATGGCATCAAATGGTGTCTAGGGCAATATTATTACACCCGGAACTACAATTTACGAGTCATTTGGTATTAGTTTCAATAGTTTTAAGAATATCAACAAAACCTTTTGAATTTAGTGGGTTGGGAATACGGAACAATTAAAGGTGTATACGTAGAAGAGCTATAATTGGCATCAAATGATTGCTAGGACAATGTTCTGTAACGATATAATCAGCTATTTTTTTGTTGTTGTTGTATGGATATTACTGAGATCTTCATAAATAAGAAAAAAAACTGGTACATCAAAGAAACTCGCTCATATCTCAGCTGACAATCATTAGAATGCTGATAAATGGTTCCATTAGAATGATGGGAGAATTCACTAATGCCATGAAGTACGATAGCTTAACCACGTTATTAAATTTTCTGAAAGTTACATAAAGTTTCGAAAAATATGAAAATGGAAGGCTGTGCTTCACCAAAATTTATTAAATCTTGCTTGCCAGAAAGCATGATTTATACATCTGAGCACATGATAATAAAACATTGTCCTAGCAATAGATTGATGCCATTTTGACTTCTCCACGGCTACTGGCAGCTGAGATATAAGCAATATTGTTGGTGTACCCCTTCATGTTTCATTGATGGTGCTATTATTTATTGAGATCTCGTTAATATCAATATATCTACAAGAAAAAAAGCAGGAAACCGCGGTATGACCCATATTTCTCATTTATATGTTAACTGCTCTTCAAGGATCTCAGTTCTACTCTTTTTCTTACTTTATATATCGGATTATATGGTTACAGAACATTGTCCTAGCAATCATTTATTACAAATTATAGCTCCCTAGGTCTTTCAGTAACCCGGTTACGTGCGTTTTTCTACGCATACCCTTAATTGTTCTGTATATTTTCTCTAAATTCAAAACGTTTTGTTAATATTCATAAAACTAAACACAAATGACCCATACTTTATAGTGCAAGATGGTATAATAATGCCCTAGACACCATGATTTGATGTCATTTTTCAGCACCATATGACTTGTGACTGCCGAGATACAAGTCATTTTGTAGGCTAAATTGTTTGGTTAATGTATCTTTATCAAACCAGTTATAGTACTCTAGAGCATTCTATTGGTGGGATATAAGTATTTTTGGGAGAACATCCTATTCTTTAGAATCGCATGAGGAGTAGTGTGGAAACTATGTAATTTTACATGCAAATGTTGTTTCATTGTTGATGACAAAATTTCATGGCATTAAGGTTGTCCCTCTGAAAACACTGACAGTCTTGAGAATTTGTCACAGGGATGCAAGATAGATTGGATCTTATAACCTATCAAGTATACCTTGCAATGGATATGATTTTTCTCTTGTTTTTCCTCACTTTTTGGCAATTTTACTAATATTCATGAATATACAAATGAAATAATTTTCATATAGGACCAGGTCATCAATAAATTCGTCATATGATATTACTGGTTAAATAACCAAGTGTCACAACGACAGCTTGGGCCTGAAATTACTTCATTTATGGATTTTTAAAGATTTTTCTGCCATTTTGCATGTTTTCATGAAAATTAATGAATATGCTAATTAGAAATTTTGCATTACTTACCAAAAAAAGCGCTATGTCCAAGCTTTAAAATGAGACCATTTTCAATAATCTAATATAAGTGACAATGGAGATATGATCAATTTTGTATGTATACCCCCATCCTCAAGAATCACGTTAACGGTTACCATGGAAACCGTGCATTTTTTCATGGTGCATTTGATTTTATCTGTTGGGACATTTTTGTTTTGGCATTTCTGGGATGCCAGTAAATGATTGGCACCCATAAAAATGTCTTGGGGATGCAAGGTAGGTAAAATTAGCTCCCGGTGTACTATGTATAATTTGGCACTTTGTATGCAGATTTTGTCGTGACGTGGCTCATATCTTTAGTGCTATGCTCCTTGTGAGAGACACTTTTGTGCTAAAATAGCTTTTATAAATACAATTGGTAAAATCCACCCATTTAAAAACAGCAAGACGCTGGAAATCATTTTTATCTGACAAGCATAGTATGAAAATGATTGTTTAAAATGCATATTATGAATGCGCTGGTCGCCATTTTGATGACGTCATATTTCAGCCCAGACGCGGGTCTCAGGGACGAACTGGTTTAAATTGTTGCATATGCCCCAAAGTTTGATTTAAGGTAGGTCGTCACAAATCGTCATGAAATTCCCACGGGACGATTTTTTGTGCCCATTCGACATTGACTATATCTAGCATTAACAGTGAAGACAGTACAGTTTGGATTGCATTACTACGTAGCTCATATTGTTCCTTTGTACTAGCAAACATTATGAACTTCTTCTTAGTCGTATCAGCCAAGATTAGTTGTGCAGATTTGAATGCCTAATATAAACCGCTTCCAGTTTTCAGTAGAGCCACCGCATGGGAAAACCAACAAACTGCAAAGGCGAAAACAAAGGCACAGATCTTACCGCGAAGCTGATTAGCGCCTTTGTTTTCGCTACACAGATAGCCTGCATGTGTGGCCGTACAGACCGGTTTGTGTCTGACTTGGTCCGAACCCATACACCCAGGATTACCTGTTACAGCGAACTCAGAGGTTCGGGGAACTCGGAGGTAAACAATGGAAGGCGCCTTAGACTAGGGTCAGTATAATATCATTTTTAATATCACATAATGGTAAGATCATAACTTATTGGTGTTTTGGGCTAAAAGGCATTATAATAAGCAAACAATTCATGAACAGTGTGGCCGTCTTTGTCCCCACATTAACATGCTAATAACTTATTGGTGTTTTGGGCCAAAAGGCATTATAATAAGCAAACAATTCATGAACAGTGTGGCCGTCTTTGTCCTCACATTAACATGCTAAAGTATTTCGAACTCAGAATTATGCTCACGCAGCAAGAAAATTTGTATTATCAGGTAAATAGTGGACGACCAATAACATTTGTCAACAAACTGGCAGCTACATTTCAAAATTTAGGCTTTCTCCTCGAGATTTTAAGCATCCTTGCGCATGATCACAAAAGGATAAACTCCACAGGCTTAAAAACATTAAGATGGTGTCACAACTTTTGATACGGGAATTCTCGGAGTAATTTTGAAATGTAATATTGGGCACTCGGAGGGACGGTTTTGGAGATTCGGAGGTGATTCAACATTTAAAGAGCTGTTTTCCTCTCTTTTTTTCTTGATAATGCTTATCTGAGAGTATATTTGTTTGGATCACTTCCATTTGCGAATTAAGGAAAGGTAAGCACAAAACGTTTATTCTGATTTTCGTGACATGGTAAGTATGCGCACATGCGTATTGGGGAGGGGGTGTTTGATGTATCCTAGGAAAGGAGTTGATCAACAAGCAAGCTACCGTCTATGCAATCTAAACCCCTTACATCCCATCTTGTGTGAATTATTTATTTTTATTCACATTATCGACTGTGGGTACTCGTTAGAATCTTTCAATGATGCACATGAAAAAAAACAACTAAACAAAACAAAAAAAAAAAAAAAAAAAAAAAAAAAAGAAAAGAAAAGAAAATAAAAAAAATCACCTGAAAATTAGTCATTTTACAGCTTATAAAACGGCTGCGTTTGAACTTGATCGACCTTAAAAAAGCTTGTGCACACGTTTTTACTTGAACATACAGAATACGGGTTTTCTTTCAAGAGATGATGATACTTTATGTACGTTTTCATGGTTTTAGTTTAAGTTAATATGGTAACTGAGTGGCCGCCTTGTTGGGAAATAGCTGCTCACTCGGCTTACGATAAGTACCTTATTGTCAATTTGGTTTTTTCCCGGTTTCGTTGGGGTCGGAATTTCTTTCTGATTGCGCCTTTTCCTGATCATTGCCAACTTGTACCTTTTTACATCTAGATCTCCCTTTTAGACACTTTGAATTATGAGATTATAACAGATTTTGGCAAAATGTTTCAGACGAGTTAAGCTAATTGTGGGACGGTTTCCTGATGCGGTCGCTCAATTTTTATTATTATTGTGATGTCTGAAGTCCATTTCACCTTTACAAGTTTGGTTCAGACATATCGAGACGACTCCATCAATAGGTTGGGCGAACACGTGAGAACCCCAGAATAAATTCCTGACACACCGGCAAGCAGAACTTGGCTTGCTCCACTTGTTACCCTTGTTGAACACATGCGGTTAGTGATTGAATGATTAAGAGTGAAATCGACAACATAATAATCATGCCAAACAATTATACTCTTAAATATGTTAATAATAAGTCCATGCCATACATTTAGGTTAGAGTAGCATACATGTATGTTAGAGTGATCTGTTGATATATATTTGGTACTTTACATATTAACTGGACTGTATGTCATAAAATTAAAGTCTAGTTTGCTCCAGAAGCAAAGTTCACGAGTCATTTTCAATGAACTGACCCTCCGACTTGCCCCATATCCTAAATCTGACGTCACTCCGAGTTATCCAGATCATACCTCCGATAATTACCGTACCCAAAATTGTGATACCTCATGTCCTACATTAACTTGGGTAAAACATTGGATATTTTGCATATATGAGGCTAAAATTTTGCATGATGCTCATTAAGACACTCTATTTTTAAAAACCAGCCGCTGTTTAATGCCGAAATATCGTAAATACTCAAAATTAAGTGGTCCGATTTGAAAATGCTTTACAATCATGCGATTTCCAGTTTATATTATTTATTTTTGATTGAAAATTGACGTGACAGCTTAAACTGATGGTGCATGCAGGGGCTTCGTCTTCTAAACTTTATATGTGCGATATGCTAAAATTTCTAAAGTGGACGTAAATTGAAAATAAAATAGGATAAATACTGCCCCTAGTCGCATTCGCCTTCCATTGTTTACCTCCGAGTTCCCCGAACCTCCGAGTTTCCTGTAACAGGTAATCCTGGGTGCCATACTGTTGTTTTTTTTTTCATGCACTGGCTCAGTAGTAATTCGTTTCTCCAATTTGCATGTTTAAGTCTATTAAATTACCCCTACACAAAAAGCACGCATAGATTCTAACGTCTCGTTAGCAATGTCACTTGTCCTTTTAAGCTAGTGTAATTGGTATCAGGGCAAGTCAAGTGACCATACTGAGTAAGAATAGAGGATACACGATTTGATGCAATAACATTTAAAATCCCAACCCAACCACTAGGTCGAAATTAAGGTACAACAGAAAACACTAGAAAATATTGCAACTTGTATGAAGCAAAAGATGACTAGTTCTTTCCCAACAAGGCTAACATCAACCAAATATAAAGATGACGAGGAAGACAGAATAATCATGTAACATCAGCCTGAAAACGTTGGATCGTCGTTATCATAAGAGCCGCGACGCGAGAAAATCGGTCCTCGGTGTTTCCGACCAGGTCTGACACAAATCGACCTGTACAGTCACAGAAGCAGGCTAGAAGCCTGAAATTTCGGATCCGTATAAGACGAAGAGGAATCGTACTATCCGTGTAGCGAAAACAAAGGCGCTGATCAGCTTCGCAGTTATGCCTAGGTCACATTAGGGCTTACGTACGCTGCGGACGCTGCGGATAGGTGTTCCGTATCCATCCGTCCTATCCGTAACGATTCGTATCTTATCCGTAATGTCCGTTACTGTACGTATCGTATCCTCAGTGCACGGAAGATCCGCGGGCAAATTTTCATAACTGTCAAAAATTCATGCGCATTTGTTGCGGATCGATACTGTTTCATACGCGTTGTTTCGCTCTGTTGCGGTCTTTGTCGTTTACATACTTTTCGATACAATTTAATACGTCCAGATACGAACACGTAATGTTACGGTTCGCCTGTGTCACATAACCGGTGGCACCACTGCGTCACGCCGCAAATGTGAACATGTAAGTATTTCAACGTAAAGGTACCAGTCAGTAACAAACATTATTAATCCGTATGTGAAAGTAACTATAGTCACAATTTTCCGCAGAAAAAAACAAAGCATATCAAAACTTGATAAAATTGGTATTTTCATTGATATGAAATTTAACTGATATCAAATCTCACTGATATCAAAAGTCACTAGTGACTGATATCAGCCTATACCTTCACTGTAGATTTTGGATTACTTCTGACGTTTCCATTTACTTGACGTCATTAAATGTGTCTCACTTCAGAACTTCAAACGCCTATAACTCCGTCATTTATGAACGAAAACATAAAGTGCGTGTATTCATTTTCTTAGTTAGAACGTAAGGAATATTATTTGTGTTTTCATTTTTTTTTTTTCTTCTTTTTTTTTTTCCAAGGCCTGGCTTGTGAATTGGAAAATGCCCGTGTATTGTATATAATAAAAAGATTTTTTTTCGGTGAATACCAAATACCGTATTCGTTCTAATTAGCGCACATGCTCCAATAAGCGCACCCCGGTATTTTCTGAAAAACATATGCATAAGCGTACATTGCTTGAATAGTATATTGGTATTTTACACTAATTCTACACATTAATACCGGATTAGAGGCATTTGAACTGAACCTTAAATGATCGAAAACTACTTTCAAACAATTTGAATACTTGAATGACATCACCATTGATAGATTTGACGTTGTTATTTAAGCATTTTGATGAGTAGTTTTCCTTCATAGTGTGCGCTAATTAGAACGGTATTTTGTTACCTTAACTTTAAGTTATTTTGAAAAGTTAACCGCACTGTGCGCTAATTAGAACGAATACGGTGACATGTATATTTCTTCTCGTGAGTTGAAAACATAAAAATTTTCACTCGTGCTGCGCACTCGTGTCGTATCTGTCGGCAGCCAATGCTTGATTGTGGGTTGATGCGTTCATTTACGGTGTAGAAACGTTTGTGTCACGGTTAAGATACGAAAAGATTCGAATCAATGCCTTCAGTTACATGTCATTACGTATTGTTACGGATGTTTCATCCGTGCCAAATTTTTGACTTTTTTCAAAATTTGGGCGCGGATGGAATCGGACTAGCATATACAATACGTTAAGATACGGACATATACGGAAAAGATACGAATTGTTACGGATACGACGGATAGATACGAAAGGCCAGTCCGCAGCGTCCGCAGCATCCGGATGTGCTAGTGTGACTGTAGTTTGACCAAAACCTGCGTTTTCTTGCATCAGAGTTCACCGTTATATACGCATGAAAACGCAACATTACGTACCTGAAGGTGTATGTCTGTATCTAAAGGTAACAGATGGTATCGAAAGGTATGTAGTCAAGTTTCTTAACCGTACGTATTCGAATTTATCCGTAACTATCTGAACCTCAACGCGACAAAATGTACCTTCGGACATTCTGACATTACTAGTAGAAAGCAGCAAAAAGCGAAAAAATTATGTAATATGCGTTATAAAAATAACACTGTATTTGTAAGCTACCAAATGAATGAATTTTAAAACATATTTGTTGTCAATATTTTGAGTTATCTGCCCTTGTTTTAGCCCATAATACACATAATTTTCCTACAAGGTCTTTCTGCAAACATGATAGTGACGCGTTGGAACATACTATGATAGAGAGGGTAGACAGGTTACACCGTTATATACCGTTATTAACGGTGAAGTAACGGAGACAACCTACGTGGCATTTAACTAGTAGTATAAAATGCAAGCGATGTTGTCTACCCGTCATAGCTCAAATGGTAGAGGATGCGACATACATAATGTTTATTCGGCGTTCAGGACAGTTATGATGAGGGTTCGAATCCCTGTATTTCATTTGATTTTTATCATCTTTGTTGCTTTTTTGTAATTTCATTGTTTGTCTGTTTGTTTTTGTTTTGGTTGTTTTTGATGTTGTTGTTTTACACCAGTGTTTTTTGTTGTTTTTTTTTTCAAATATGTCAATGTTCTTTTTTTTTCATCTTCATATTTTATTTATTTTTCGTACACATTTAAAATTCATTTATCAGTTTTCTGTATTTTTATTTTGATTGGCAAACAAAAAGTAAAAATCAAAACGCAAAATAATGATAATAATAATAATGAATAAATAAATAAAATAAAAAAGATATTCGTTAAGCGGGATTCGAACCTGCGACAGCGACACTTCAGCGAAACATTATATACATGCATTGGGTCTAGCACTATACCACTGCGCTAATGTGATAACGACGAAAATTTAGGTTAAAATAGTTGAGTTAACAACAGTAGCAAAACTGGATTACCTATTTACAACAGTCGGCAATGCCCATTTACCGTTACATTCTCTGACGTCACTATCATGTTTATTGCCGAGACCTGTATATGTATCGTTAAACTGTAACCATAGCAACCACATCATCATAAAATAGACAAAATAATTACAACAGATTGCCTGTAAGGTTGGTATGCTTCAATCTAAGCAATAGGTTCTGACCAGTGCTTGAACAATTTTAGGCAAATTCATTGAGTTTTGTAAGCTCTGCTAACATGCAGAAATGCATTACATTTTTCAGGACAATGGCGCCTGTAGGGTTCATATAGTAAATTGGTCATAACTCACAAAATAAATGAAATAATCTGGTCAAATAAAGAGTAACAGACTCAAGAAACATCATACATTCAGCGTATTTTTTTTCGTCTAATACTCAAATAACTGTCCGAAAGTACATTTTCTCACGTTGTGGCCCAATTCTACGAACGTATCCGTATCTTTCCTGAACTACCCGTGTTTCTTCGCATTTAAAAGTAATAACTTCATTAAGAACCGTCAGCCCCGCCCACAAAATTCTGCGGATCGCTACGTACAGTATTCGCAACTATCCGCGGCATCCGTAAGCGCTAGTGTGACCTAGGCATTACTGCGAAGCTGATCTGCGCCTTTGTTTTCGCATAGACAAAATCCGGTTTTCTCACGATGCGGATCATAGACAACAATGGAGGCTATCGGAAATGCTGTTGCAACTGGAACGCTACTGTTTATATACTATGCAAAATAAATTTAGCAATTTTTGATGTTACACATATTTTTGATCACTTCAGAGCAGTTTTGGACATTTCTTTAATTTAAATGACAAGAACAGTGTCTTAGGCGCATGTGCGATGATTTTAAAAACGCCATCCTTTAAAGAGGCTTCTGGAACAACCAACAAATACAGAAAGGGTGTGGTTGCAAAATTCTCAACCATTGAACACAGTGCATACAGCTGACTTTTGTGTTTAGTTCATTATGCCCATCCTTTTCAACCCCTCTTTATGAATGTTGTTGATTATGTGACAAGTGAGATTGGGCTTTTTCGGTACAAAATTTACCTGCCAGAATCGACGTCAACGCGCCGTCAATAGGCCGAAATTGTCTTAATTTCGGGTAACTTGGTTTCGATTGATTTTATAAAAACAAAACAAGACAAACAAAGCACAATACAGCCAATACCGTGGTCAGTAACACTTGAAAGATTCAGAGCCATCATGCTAGTGAGATAACGCTGACGTTAAACTCTTTATTTAAGCTCACGTTTTAAAGCCACGATAGGGAATTTGGCAAACTCTCTTTATTTTTACATATCGGTATGCATCAGACATTTAAACTCATTGCCGATTTTCGGGAAATTCCAGTTAGAAATGTAACTGTAAGGCGATAACGTAGGAACAAAACAAAAAACGTCGAATTCAAAAACTTACGATCTTAATTTCTCGGCGATAAAATTTTGTTTCCACACGTTTTAAATGTTTTCCTTTGTTTTGATGACTAAAGAATTGCTTAAGTATGATTTTGGTTTCCCACTTTAAGCAGACCTGCAAGTTTTGATCATGTGTCTTAAATTGTAACGTCACGTCAGTATCGCCGTAAGGTTTGAATTTTTCGAAATGTTTCACTTGGAAGCTCTTGCCGAAAGGTTACCACTTACGTCCATATTCCAAAATATGACTTTTATTCATAATGTGCAGAGACTGGCGAATGTTACGAAAATTGCTCAATTTAATTTGCCTAGTATATTAGCTTAGCATACCATAAAAAGTAGTTTTGTTTATTGACTAAAAATAGCAGCTCAAGTGTGCAGTTCGGCAACGACAGCTACACAGCGCACCCCCTCTAGTAAACTTGTCTTTTCACCACACACAGTTGTAGACCAAACGCTAGGACGGAAACCCTGGAAAATAATGCCAAACAAATTGAGTTTCCGGTTGCCAAAACAGTGTTTTCGATTTTCAACATGTGTTTTGGTCATAGGAAACAATCTAGCTGCGTTCGACATTTGGTGAACAATACTTGTATATTTGCTATGATGATACTATCATTCCAAGACTCTAACTCATAAAGACTTGATTATTTTATTATTTCGTCTATTTCAATTAACTCTAAAGGTCATGAACATCTAGATTTTGGATTAAAAAATAATGCCGATACATAAGGGCGACGAATCGTATTCATGTGGTAATAAATTTGTTCCAAGATTTACTTTTCTTTTTCCGTTTGGTATGATACGAAATTCTCGTTTTTCATTTGCAGCTTAATGCCAAAATGAAAAACAAACACCCACGGTAAAGTAGGAAGTCACCTTTGATAACGATTAGTCTTCTGGGTTTTATATGATAAAAAAAAAAATAAAAAATGTAGCGAAGTGCTTTTCAAGCAATGCCACAAAACTACATAAGTACATATCAGTGGAGTGTAACATATGAGACTGTACGTGAGAAAACCAACAATTTGGGTTCCGACCAGGTCCGACATAAACCAACCTGTACAACTACAGAAGATAGATAGAAGCTTGAAAATTCGGATTTAGGAGGAAGAGGGATTGTACTATCCGATTAGTGAAAACAGTTGCTGCGAAGCTGATTTGCGCCTTTGTTTTCGCATAGACGAAAATCCGGTTTTCTCGTGACGCGGCTCAAATGTCTTTATTTTATTGACTGTTTTGCCTAGTGCTATATTTTACTCCGTCTTCTGTAGCGGATTCCAGGACCTATAGGACTTCCGACAATTGGAAATGCCTTGTTTTATAATCCATACAAAAATCACACAAGAGCAAAAAAGTATGGTGATATTTTGCCTTCCTACCCGACCGTACAGTCGAATAATTTGTGCGAAGAGCAGAGGTATTCATTGACAGACCGACCTCCTTTCCGACATAAAACGCGATTTCCAGGATAGCGTTTCACCGGTATTTTATTCTGATTCCTACGTATTTTTTTTTATTCTTGCCTACTTGTACTTTGTTTTACAACAGTTGAACAGTTGAATTCAGATTGACTTGTACATTGAATGTGAATTCGTAAATCGTCAATGTTTATAATGTGCATTTCTTACATAAAACATGCACTCGAAGAGTTCAAGCGTTCGAAAATTGCGGTATACATGTGTCCCCGAACGCGTGTGTCAATAGAAAAATCGGGTAAAATGGCTCGAATGACATTTCCTGTTCATATACTTTTCATCTCTCTCTCTCTCTCTCTCTCTCTCTCTCTCTCTCTTATTTATGGAGTGAACAAAATCAACACTGCCACATAGTATCAGGTTGTACTAAATTATAAAGTCTTTTATAAATAGTAAAATGGCTGGCAATAAAATAGGTATAACCCTATATATATAAGTTGTTATACTGAAAAATACATACATGTAAATGTTATCATGATGAGTAATCTCAGACATATAGCTACATCTCAGCATTTGGCCAAATGAATTCACTGATAACATGTCCATGTAATGAAGGGGTATACTTATATTTCTTATTTTGGTTCCAAAACATAGATTGTGGGTACACGTTAGGACTGTCTCAACGAGGCAGTTCTAATGTGTACCTACAATTAATGTTTTGAGCAAAAATAAGAAACGTATCTTCTTTTTTTTTTCTTCTTCTTTTTGTCCATTTTTGACAGCTGAAAAAATGCATGGGCGAGGTCATAATGACCTAGATGTCTGTGAAACACAAATTATCCATATGTTTATTGAAACGCAAGTGCTGTTTTATAGAGGCGTCTATAGAGGCTAATTTAGCTTGGTTATCACTGGTGTAAAAAGCAAAATGGTAGATCATGTGATGAACAGTTTTAGACTAGACCAAATATGACATCTGATCACAATGTTTTCATGGCAATCATTGCGAAAATTCTGCAAAACTGTCAGATAGACTGTGGTTTAGAAAATTAGATCCTTGATATGACGTCTTTAAACAATGACATTTTACACTTCTAAATATTCACATGACAGTATTGTTGTTGTCATGAAAATGATGCAGATTACCTATATAATAATTCACTTTTTCTGCTGTATTTGAATCAAATTGAATAGTCTATAATAATAACAATTAATATGAATGTTGCCACTGAGTTGGCTTCCATATATGTGATCAGGTAAAAGGAGTTTCAGGGAGATTTTTCTTTCATTTCAGGGAGATTTTTGAAAACTGTATAGAATATATAGGAAATAAAAATTAAAACTGAGATCCTTTAAGAGCAGTGAACACATTAATGAGAAAGGAGAAAGGGGGTGGGTCATTCCGCGGTTTCGACTATTAAAGTCTCGCCAGTGTCACATGGAGCTAAAGAGAATTACTGAAATTTTGCAACTTTCAACAGGGTAGTCGACACAAAGACTAGTATTGTCTAAATAATATTAACATTGGTTATAAAAATGAATCTTGACCGATAATAAGTTTCTGATTTCTCAGAATATCCTCGCTGATCTCAAAGGACCAAAAAGAAAATATAACCTGCACTATGGATGATGTACGGGGAGACTTTTTAGGGCCGCCACACGGCACAACACCAGCTGATTAATAGTAAATAAAAATTAAAACTGAGATCCTTTAAGAGCAGTGAACAACAAGCCAATCTTGATTATCTTACAAGATGTTCGCTTCATGCTCATGGATACCAACGTTTTCATCAATGCTAGTTTCTAGTTTCATTGTGGCGAGGTATATGAACGTGTGCTTGAGAAAATCAACAATTTGGGTTTCCGACCAGGTCTGACACAAACCGGCCTGTACAGTCACGGAAGCAGGTTAGAAGCTTGAAATTTTGGATTTAAGAAGAAGAAGGATTACACAACCCGTGCAGCGAAAACAAAGGCGCTGATCAGCTGTGCAGTTACTGCACAGCTGATCTGCGGCTTTGTTTTCGCATATGCAAATTGTTGTTTTCTTGTGCGGCGGCTCATATGGACATGTTACGGAATTATTTTGCGCCATGATGTGTGTATTAATGACGTGTGACCTACAATGTGTATGTGTAAACCATGTGGAGACCATGTTGACATGCATGACCTGTGTCAACAGTTTCTCAGTGTGTGTCGTCTATCACGGAAACTGCTTATGGTAGTTTCTCAGGTCTTACGAAGTTTTTAGACATAATTAGAAATCCAATTAGCGGGAAACAAAGTCGGTGAATCAATCGCCGCATGTTTCACAAGAACCCACAGGGCCACAGAAATGCCAATAATTATAATTAGCAAAAGAACAAAACGTGACAACAGCAATATTTTCGCACCCTTGCATGTTCTAAGCGTGCGAGAGGGTTGATTAAATTCAGGTTGTACGTTATCGTTAAAATTGTTAAATAAAAAATGTAGTTATTTGCACTGAGGCTTACAATGTATGGGATTTTACCTTACATCGCATATTTACTCTCCATTGTAACGTCCGTTTCTTGATTTTTGGATAAAACTGGTCTTTGTATCGACTACCCTGTTGAAAGTTGCAAAATTATAGCAATTTTCTCTTTGGTTCCATATTGCCAAATCTAAAGGGTCTTTGATGAAGCTTGAGTGGTCGAAAAAGCGGTATGGCCCATCCCCTTTCTCATTGATATGTTCACTGTTCCTAAAGGGTGTTGTTTTTTTTCAATACAGCCTGTATGTCCGCCCCAGAGACTAAAGCATACAGAGAGATGAAATTTTCTCGGGCTCTCCTCACATCAATGGATTTGTCGCCCATTGTGTGTGGATATGATTTCATAGTTACAGTTTATTGCCGTGTTTACATTGAAATACATTTGCCTGTATATTCATTTGAGCAGCATAATAGACTCAGTACACGCAATTTTAATCAGCCCATGAAAAATGTGAAATTTAATACAGAAACAGTGCCAGGCATATTATTAATACAAAGAAATAAAAATGGTGAAGAAAAATAATTCAAGCTATTATTCTTCCTTGGAATGACATTTTTTTGTGTAATTCCATGACATATTAATCTAATTCACTACACAGAAATTGAAAACTTGCGTGGATAAAAGCCAGAACATCGAAGTGTTGCTTAGTATCTAAGCAGAAAATGACATTTTATTTCTTAGTACATGTACATTGAGGATACTTATTCAAACAAGCATGTAACACGGATTTTACAGGAGGATGCAAAATTTTAATGGATGAAGTGTTTTTGATATAGACACATTTTGGATCGAATAACACCCTATGATGTTCAGCAGGTAATACATGGGTTGCTTAACAAGTAGGGGCCACTGAAAGGGAATTCAAATCAATACCATTGTATAACAAAGCTCTAGAGAAGATGGTTATTGTCATTATTTGATATTTTAGCTTATCTGTTTCTTTGGTTCAAATGCAAAAATAAATTATTTGTTTACGTATTTATTAATTGTTTCTTTATTCTTTATTTATTCTTCTTTTATTTTATGGTGGGGCGGTTCTAAAGTGTACCCACAATCCCTGTTTTGGAGCAAAAATAAGAAAATATAAGAAACATTAAAACGAATACGGTATGAGAAAAGTATTAAAAAAAGTGTTCTTAAGTTACATATTGAACACTACTTCTCTTTCCAGTGGCCCCATACATGTAGAGACGAATGACCCCATAATTACCTAGATGAGATAAGTATATGATGTGCGCTATGCCTCCTGGATTGTTTATTAGAGGTGATGATATGGTTAGGCCACCTCAGCTATAGAAGCAAAATATTGACCCCCAAAATGAAAGCATGAAACATACTTTTGTAATTCTTTTATGAAAACCTATATATAATGTCGTCTCAGCTAGACAATTTTATTAAGTACCTACAGCAAATGTTATATGAAGAAATAACAAAAATACGTATTTCTCATCATTATCTCGGATCCAAGTAATTATCAAGTACACACATTGTTCCTCTGTGTAATAAAGAATAAATGAGAATGAAGTTGAAGAAATATTACTTCAAACTAGGTAGTGGGTCCGCACAAATGAAAATGGGCTGGATTAAACAGTAATATAAAAGTCCAAATAAAGCAAGATAATCAAAATGATTAAGATAATTTTGCTGATATTAATGACATTTATTCACATTGATATCTGTATCAGTGCAAATACACTGAAGGAGGAAACAGACACTGACAGTAGTTTATTGCTGACAAAACTCCGGGAGCTCCATCAGTATCACTGTGGTGAGACCGCCACGTGCGGGGATAGTGAGCACGTGGAACCGACAGAGTTTGCTATACCGGTCCCATGTTGTATACCGTGCTCGTGTTTATCGTCATGTGTGGCACAACAAAACTGCTGTCCCTGGTCGGTGAATGGAACGCGAGGTGTAGCAAGAACAACAACACCTGAGCTTGATTATCCTGGTCCAGACAAGGGAAAGAGTAAGACAAATGATGGATTGGTCATAGATAAAGGAGACAATGAAAACTGGAATTACACCGATGAAAAGGAAGAAGAACATCACGCGCTAGATATGGTTCGATTTGCAAACAATACAGAGCTGGACACTGAGAACTATGAAGTTCCGAATACGAAGGTCATTAATCGAGCACACGAAATATGTATCAGGCCACAGGTTAATTATAAACCTAACAGGTATCTGAATTCAGAAGCATATAAGATGGTTGTGACCTGCCCGGGTGATTTCAAAGACAAAGTGACCATTGACAGATGTACTGCAGAACTGGACGAGCTTGCGTTGGTACATATGATACCTGTGACTTCGAAACTGAGTGGAATAACATATAGAAACAAGTATTGTCTCGAGTGTAATGAGAAGATACAATCGGAACAAATTATAGAATGGCGGGCCGAAATTGTGTCCAGTAGTAGACAGCGCAATCATGTATTCTTCCCGAACCCAGAAACAGTCCTAAGCATTGTAATTAAAACAAGAAGAGCGTTTACTAACATGCACTTCAAACCAGTTGATGAAACTCTGACCAAACGCTGCGTGACTTATGACGTCATGTCTTGTAATCAAACCGGGCTTTGGGACATTTATGACGCATTGATTGAAAAGGTTTGCTTAGAAGGCTATCAGTTGCCAATAATCAGTACGATTGAGAAGCAAATGCTAGTATTCAAAAACATTGCATGTCTTCATTGCAATGTAGGAGAAGAAATGGTTGGAAATATGCTTACATGTGGATACTGGGAGTACGAGATGAGGTCAATACCCTCTTTCAGTTTAACACTGAATCTGAGAAGTACAATGTCCAATAGCTCAAGCGGAAGGATACTGATTCCTGCCCCGTATATTGGAGAAGACATTTTGCGACGAGTTTCGCACCGGGGATGTCAAAGAGGAATGGTTTACATACACGTGAGTAGTATAGTACATATAGTAAAGTGGTTGGCAAACGTTTTTATTAGGTGAGCGCAGTGGCCTGTTGATAGAGCATTGGACACCTATTCGAGAGAACCTGGGCTTGCGTCAGACGCGGGGCACCGTGTTGTGTCATTGAGCAAGACTCCACACGGTACTGGTTAATACCTAAGAAGCGTTGACGGTCGACGTTGACTGGAACGATATACCTCAATACAAACAAACAAATAAATTTCATTTCAGTTTCGAAGACAGACTTCGATATATATATTATAGAATAATATCAACACACTAATAATTACTTTGTTATGGTAACGATTTCCTCATTGCACAACCAGGCTGAATTAAGTATTGTATGTGCCCGCCCGACAGTATCACGCGTTCATTAAAGATAGTTTACAATGAAGAAAATAATTTCGATAATGACAAATAAAAAAGCATTATCAGCTCAGCTGAGCCAAAGGCTCACTGGTGAACTTATAGGATAGGCATGCTCTGGTGTTCATCGTCGTTGTTGTTATCTAATGTTACACCCTATGGGCGGTTTGCCTTTATTACGTCAGGGTGAACATTTGTCACCAACATGACAGGCATATGTACCAGCCGGGTTTCGAACCCGCAACCTCTTGATTGCTAAGCGAAAACGCTATCCATTACACCACCGCGGCTGTACAACTTCAAACATCTTCACCTCTGAAACCACTTGGCAAATCATTGTCAAATGGGGGGGGGGGTCTCATATGCGATCACGCACCTATTTTGTTCTTGCTTTGGATGGCGAATGCCTTCACTCTAACACCTATAAGAATGCATTTATTTATTTTGAAAAACGTTTTCAGCTCTCAGGAAAGCACCCGGACTTACTCCATCTTTGTGACCATACCTGCCTAATAATTTGCCTTTATCTTATTACTTATTTAACTTTAATTGAGCCGCATCGTGAGAAAACCGGATTTTTGGCTAGGCGAAAACAAAGGCGCAGATCAGTTTCGCGGTAACCGCAAAGCTGATCAGCGCCTTTGTTTTCGCTACACGGATAGTACAATTTCTCTTCTTCTTAAATCCGTAATTTCAAGCTTCTAGCCTGCTTCTGTGACTGTACAGGACCTGGTCGGAAACCCCGAACACCGGTTTTCTCGCGTCGCGGCTCAATTAATCCAGTTAAAACTAGAATTCAAAACAGACTCCATATGGGTTACTTAAATACGAGATATACAGATAGATTTTCTATGGGAATTTAAATTTGAAATTCTCAAAATTTTATCAAAATTTAATTCTACAATGACGAATTGTGTCTCATATTTTGATATGTTCTAGTGCTTGTCAACCTATGATACTGTCTATAAACTTTGCCAGGGGTAACTTCTTTATGCTGGTAAAGTTTTATTAATTTTCAAAACCGGTAACACTGTTGGTCAATATTCGGAAAAAATGGATTTTAAAGTTTTTAGCAGTTTTTTCGTCTAAATCATGATTTTCTATAATTTTATCATTAGAAATGAAACACATATTCATAATATGAATTCTTAGTATTGAAAATGCTTATTTGATTTTGACATATTTAATACTGACCTACCTCAAACTTATTATATATCTAAATATATACAAATGATCAGGAACCTTTTCAAGTCTAAACAAAAAGTTTAATACATTAATAATTTAAAGCGTTCTCGTTTCTATACTTTCATCACTAAATATGTTTTAGTTTTAGATGTATTAGATGTATTTGGGTAATTTTATTTGAGTAACATTGATTTAATTTGTGGTTGACCACCGTAATGGTAATAGACATTTGACTGATTCCTCGATTTGTTTATTCATCTTTGTATTGTCATCTATAAGATTGTACAGAACTTTACCTTTTAAATTGTTGCTTTTGCCAACTTTAGTTAAAAGACTAACAAGAACACCAACTACAGTGGCACTTTCTAACATCAGATTTTTTTTATTAATCATATCCATTTTTGACAATCATTCTGTCTCCCATTTAAAGGTGATTTTTTTTCTCTCTATTTTTAAAATGAATATTAGAGTAATGAATAATACAATTCAACACTCAGACAAATATCCAGGGTTGATGCGTCGTTAAACAACAAACAAACAAGACAAATATCCAAATATCCAAACTAGATTACAAAAATTCTCCTGCTTTTTAAAACATTCATGAATCCATAAGATACATAAATGGTCATGAGTTTATTTTGATAAATAGTCAATTATAAATTCAGCAAAATGTTTAATATTTCATGCTGATGGTTGTCTAGATACTCTTCTTTAATCCAACCCCTGTTTAGAAATTATAGCCATTTTGTCAACTGTCATAACCTGTCAGCTAAGTTAAAAAGTTCAAAAGCCCCATTTGAAAAAGGGTTTCCAATGGTGTAGTGTTGGAAGTATGTTTGAAACTTCTAGCAATATGTTTGCCAGCTGTAGCAGATGATAATGCATGCATAAAATTTATAACTTTCATCTCAGATTTGATATATGGTATAACCTGTTTCAAATATGGTATTATATGTTGGTAATTTGCTGTTAGGTAAATTTATATAATGCTTCAGATGGAGGAGAAAGGAAATGAAGACACCAGTAGTTATACTTTTATTTAATGAGATTTCGTTTTCTCTCTTCATCCTATTGGTTTTGCTTCATTATTTAATTGGGTGGGTGAGTGGGTGTTTTTTTCTGAGGTCGTGAGATAATTAGTAGGGAATGAACTGTCCATAGCATCATCTGCTTATTTTATCCAAAATGTTGAATCCTTTAGGTTTTCCATATTGCATGAGAAACCAGCTGAATATAATTGTTAAGTTCATTAGAATAATTTATACGCAAACATATTCATTTGTGAAAAAGGAAACAATAATACCAAAACTTGATAATTGCATCATTAATTATAGAGAATGGCTAACTAATAGATAGAATCATGCTCTAAAATCTAATTATGAAAACTAAAAATATTGGGCAGATATGGTTTTCAAGGTCCAAGACAGGGTGCAATTTTCTCACTTTTATCAATATGCAAAATATTTATAACGGCGTTGATGGTCATGCAAGACACACAATTGCTTACTTTGAAAATTATTCACAAACAATAAGCTTTGTAATTTGTTAAAAACATCAAATACTTATAACTGGATAAATCACTATTAGTTTTACAATTTTCAGAATTCTGACTTGTAGCATTCAATGTTCTAGAAAAAGATGTTACCGGTCTTCAAATTTCATGAAATTTTCAGCATACCATCTATATATATGTACCCTAATTTAAGGTTAAAATTATAGGTTGACAAAACCGGCAACATGTTAAAACTGAAAATCAAACATGTGGTTAAACCATTATGGAGCTTAAATTTGGGGTCATGAGCAAAACAAATAACAATCAGCTGAATTCAATATTATAGCTATTTATACATTACAAATATAATCAGTGATCATTCTAAATAATTTTACAAACAAAGCAAGCAATATGCATAATATTATTAAAATCGGTGCGTGGGCAGAACCCAATGTAAATTTCATATACCGTGAGACCACCCCTTTCATGTGGCGCGTCCTTAGGTAACATGACAAAAATGGCCACCAGGGCTATACCATAGAAAAAAATACAAAATTGTCTCTGGAACAGACACTGACATTAACCGATTTCAGTCAAACTTGGTATGTAGCATCCTACCATAGTTAGTATATATAAAGGAAGTGGCTACTGACAGCCGGCTGTCAATAGCGAAAGTTCGCTACTGACAGCCGGCTGTCAATAGCGAAAGTTCGCTATTGACAGCCAGCTATATATTTCTTTATATTTGTGGGTTTCTAACAGGTGACTTATCTTTAATATTGTAAGATAAATGAATGGCATTAAATCATATGACCCTAGGTTCATCACAAGTATCCTCTAAGCATATATTTTGTAAGTATATTTGGGATTTGGGCCAGAAATCAGACTTTCAAAAAATTTTAAAATTTGTGGTACATGTAATAACTAAATTAATGTTTTTCTTTTCAAGTTTTCCGTATTCTGACAGCCCCTTTGTGACTTATAAGGAATTCCTTAAGCTATAAGTACCTTAGACGGAATATTTCCATCGGTATTCTGTTAAACCTCTCCATATCGACGGAAATGGGGTATATTCAGCCCTTGTAATGTAGAAAAACAAACGATTTTCGACTCTTGAGTCGCTAATTCTACAGTACGTTTTAAGCAATTTTATGTGTTTACTGGAAGATCTATGGCACTGGTAGAAAAACATAACAAAACTAATACCATTAATAGCAAAATAACAAAACTGCAAGTCGCTTACGACTAGGTGAGCTGGCTGTCATTAGCGAAAGTTCACTATGGACAGCCGGCTGTCGATAGTGAAAGTTCGCTATTGACAGCCAGCTATATATTTCTGATTAAATTTATATCTGTTGGTTTCTGATATGGATTTAGATTTTAATGTCAATATTGTCAGACAAATGAATAATATTAAAACCTTATGATTCTAGCTTAGTCTATGACATGACCCCAAATGGTACATACCTGGGGTAGGGCTAGAGATAAGAATAATCTGAAATATCTTTTCAACGTGGTACTCTCTTCATATTAATGTTTCTTAAAGTCCATCTTATGACAACTGCATACTTGGAAAAAGTAGGCTACATATAGGGCTTGTATTCCATATATGCCATCAAATCCAAGGGACTAATCTTTTGATCTGGAAATGGGGTTAGGTGACTGGGACAAAAGGCAAAAAACTAGATCTTTAAAATTCTAAATCAATACAGTCCTTTATAATCAATATAGAAGTCATTTATTATTGTAACATTTGTATTTGTATCATGTCAGACTTGAACTCCAGGGTTTAAATGATGCCTGAGGTGAGTTGAATCATCCAGACTAGGAAATAAACACAGGTCATGGCTGAGTTCACACACATTTTATGCCTTACTGAGGAATAATTCATACCGGGGATAACACTTATTGATAAGTCATAATCACATGTAACTATTTCTGAGATTAAAACTAAATTTTCTGGCCCTCAAAATGGAAACTGAGGTGAGTTGAATCCTCCAGACTAAACAGAGTTTATGGCTAAGTCCACACACATTTAGGCCTTACTGGGGAATAATTCATACCGGGGATAACACTTACTGGGAATAAAATAAATATCAGATCTTGGAAAAATCTCCAAAATGTAAAATTCCTGCAGATTTTGAATGTGATTTGTATTTAACAAAAACATGATCATTTAAACATTTATATCTGCTTGGAAGCAAAAAATCATCAAAATTACAGATTTCTTCATAAATTGGATACAAAATGTTGTATAATTTTCATGTCGGATCACATCTTGTTGAAACTCTGGCATGTGATAGATTCTGACTATGATCTTGACTTGAAAACTACTTCATTCAGACATTTATGCATAAGATGGAGGAATACTGATATAAAGTGATTAAAATGGTTATAAACTTGCAGGAAATGGATAAAAGTTTTGAATACAATTTGAAATTTTGTTCGTGACTCAGTGCTGTACAAATGTTCATAACATCATGTTTCTATATCTTTTTCAGAATAAACTGCTGGGTAATCTAATAAATAAATAAACAAATGTGTATATAAATAAATGACTTTATAAATCATAAACACAAGTTTCAATAATAAATGTGATAACAAGATATTGGTGCAGCTCTGACAGAATATTTTATATTTTGATAATACTGAATTTCAAGTTATTCGCTTTCCTTACAAGTGATGTGTTTGTTTGACTCCCATGGGGTTGATTGTTACTAGGATTTATGAAGCCATTTCATTTTAAATATAGAGAAATAAACTTATGCACATTAATATATATGAAAATGTGTAGCTGGCTGTCAATAGCGAACATTCGCTTTTGACAGCCGGCTGTCAGTAGCGAACTTTCGCTATTGACAGCCGGCTGTCAGTAGCGATCGCCTAATATATATGAAGATGTGTAGCTGGCTGTCAATAGCGAACATTCGCTATTGACAGCCGGCTGTCAGTAGCGAACTTTCGCTATTGACAGCCGGCTGTCAGTAGCGATCGCCATATATAAATCACCTCTTGGTTTTAATCCTCGTTTTTGATTCATCATGGTGGTTATCATGATTTATTTGTTTGTCCTTGATGATTCATTGACTAGTTAGAGATTTCCTACGAGGACCGAACAACTAACTAAATGCTGTGAACCACTGCAAAAGATGAGAGTGAGGTTAGGTACCTGTAAAATCGATTTAAGCCCACCAGTAATTAATATTACTGATCGTTCCAAGGCGATACTTCTGTGGTGGTTCTTATTGTTTTATGCCAATCAAAGCCAAACTTTTTTATGGAGCATTGTTAGGAAGGAGAAATAAAACTTTGTATAAATGGTGAAGGTCACATGACCAAGATGGCCGCAATGGCTATAAATAACAAAAACTTTTAAAAATCCTCATCTTCAGAAGCAGAAGGCCTATGATTTTGAAATTTTGCATGACGAATAAAGGAATTGAGCTCTACAAAGTATATATAAATCATTATCCTGGGATGACCTTGACCTATTCTGTGGCAAGGCCAACATAGGTCGCCTATGCATTTGAATGGGAGAATTGTTGAAATATCATTTGAAGGGCAAAACTTGCAGGAAATTGACAAACGGACTGGAGATTGAAGATTCTGGAAAAATTAGGACCCCAAGGCTGGGTTTGCTCCCACCCCGGGGCAGTATACATGTTTATAATCATAATATTCAATGATTTGTTTCTAAATGCGCTTTGCAAATCAACTGCGTCAAATTTTATAGGAAGCATCTGTGTGAAGGGGGACCAATGTATTTATAAATAAACCAGGTCACTTGACCAAGATGGCCGCCATATATGACGAAAACCCTTCAAAAATCTTTGCAGGAACTGCTGAATCTTTTGCAACGAAACTTGACATGTAGCAATTCAGAGTATGTATAGAGTAGACATGTTTGTATAAATCATGACCCTGTGATGACATCGACAGATTTTACGGCAAGGTCAACATAGGTCACATATACAGGAAACTGTTAAAATGTCACTGAAGGGAAAAACTTTCGTGAAATGGGCAAATGGACAGAATATTTATGAATTTGAATAAAAGAAATATTCTCACCCTGTCCTGTGGCTATATACATGCAAATGATATTTATTGTCAAATAAGTGTATTGGTATATATCTCAGAACTCGGGTGAGCGTTAACAGGACCATTGGTCCTCTGGTATGTATAGTAGCCTTAGGGGAGTCAAAGGTTTTATTAAAGGTCCAGGTCACATGACCAAGATAGCCGCCAGGGCTATAAATAGCAAAACATTAAAAATAGATATTCTTCTCTGGATCCAGCGGAGCGATTTCAATGAAACTTGATATACTCCTGTCTATCATAGTTTGAATAAATCATGACCTTGCGTTGACCTTGGCCTATTTTACCGCAAGGTCAATTTTGGTCACATAGGTCTTTCAATGGTAAAAAGTGAAAACATTATTTTTTTCTGGAAGTTTTGTATCACGTGACCTGGAAGTTTAAAGATATTGATATTTTTGTACAACTTATTGAGTTTATGAAGTTGTGTTAGTATTTAAGGGCAATGTCATTTCTAGACCTTGGCCAAAAGTCATTTACATATTAACATTAAAACTTAATTTTTATACCAGTCAAAGCCAAGTTTTATATGTAGTATCCTTAGGAAAGGGAGCCACATTTGTATTTAAGGTTCAGGTCACATTACCAAGATGACCACCAGGACTATAAATAGCAAAAACCTTAAAAAAAACTTTTCTCGAACCGATGGACCGATATGTAGCAGCGGGGACTCAGGCCCATCATAGTTTTTAATACGGTTACAAAGGCTTTTCAATGAGGAAAAAGTAGAAAAATTGGATTTTCCAGAAAGTGTTGTAGCTTGTGAACTGAATATTGGTAGAAACAGACAGTTTACAGTGTTAATAATTTCGAAATTTTAACTTAGTCGCTTTTCAGGCATTTTGATGATGAAAGTGAATGGACATTGGGTTTAACTCCTACTGTTTTATTCCGATTCCTTTGAAGGTTTACAGATGTCTTAACCATGCTTTTAAGCAGATTTTTTTACTCACCTTTTTTGCAGTTTGAACTTAGTCGTTTTTCGGGCATTTACACTAATGTAATAATGGGTACCGTGTATGCGCAACTTCTGCAGTTTTTTATGGACAGATGTTATGGACATAGTTTGAAGATGTGGTTTGATTACACATTACTCTCAGATTATATTTGTGTAACTTAACAATCAAAGCGGGGTGTCTAAATTCTCTGAATTTGCTTGTTATTTTAGGGACGGTGTCGGACTGTTATTTGCCCAAGAGACCACTATGACATGGAGAACAAATGTGTGCCACTATACGACACACTAGAACGACTAGATCTTCACATACAAATTCAAGTAACACCGAGTACAGAAATCCCTAGTGATCTGGTCGTCGTATTTGTGGACGAGCTCAAACAAATGTCAGAAAAGGTGCTCAGGGATGAAATTAGTCTTGAATGGCGCCAAGTCTCCTTGTGGCGTCTACCTCGTTCGAACTCAAACCTGTCACAATATTACCTCTTGGACGTGTATCTTTTTAGTCCAAGCAATGTTATTGAATATAGTCCCGCTGTAGGACAAATCAAGCAGTTCTTGTTCAAACTGAAAACTGGCATCAAACTGTCTGTTCTGGATCCTTTGAATATCAAACTTGACTTTCAATTTAAGCATGGTCTTAAACAACAACGAAAGGGATACACAGACATAATTGAAGGAAGAAATCTTGAACCACTAATGGGAAAAGGAGGGACACTGATAGAACCACGCCCTCATGTTACAATATCAGAGGTAAACTGGTGCTTCAGAGCAGCTTTTGACCTGAGTGTAGACGAGTACTTTATAAACTATATCCGTGTGAAATCCACTGATACTATTGTATTCGAAGACCAATATGAACGACAAGACGACCAGTTTATCCTATGTATAGATCTATTTCAGAAAGAAATGCTCACCGGAGACGATAAAGCCGATAGTGACGGAAAGGCACCTATTGTTGACGATTATGGTGTGTCTGAAAAAATAGTAGTTGATTCTGAGAGAGGTTTGATCGTGACATTCTCTGTTGTCATGGTAATACTATTGCTGGTCATTCTGCACCGCGTGAAAAAGGCAAACACGAAAAGGCAGGTCCGTGGGTCAGCCGGGTCAAATCAACAGTATCCTCATGAAGACATCGAACTTAATGTCCTCAGTAAATAACACACTGATGACCACACATTACGAATACACGCCCATGCAATATACTGGGACTTTTTTTTTTTTCATAGTAAAATTGATAAATTTTCCTTGTTAAAAGGAACGCTTGGCTAGTCTGTATATACCATTATTTGTCCGTGTGTTGTGATTTTTCGTAGGTTTGTGGAGTTTTTCGGTAACTCGATGGATCGCATCGGTCATGAACACTTCCTCGCTACGGTGAATTTCAAGTTTTCGCACTTGGTCGGACCTAGGCCAAAGTTCCGGGTTTTAGCATTATCCGTCCAGAACTCAGCTAAATGTTTAACGTTACATCCAAGTGCGTCATTCTTCCCACAAGTCCTAATAAAAACGGCGGAGAGCAAGTCTGGTTTCCGTCTTCAATTGCTTTATTATGCAAGAAGTGTAGCAAAACATTGCGACTGAGACCAGGCCCCTGGATGTCAAAGGGAAACCCCACAGATTGAAGGGAAAACCCCACAGATTGACGAGAAATCCTCGTTCCGTTTCAATTGCTTGGCGCTGTCGCGCCAAGCAAAAATTTCATCAGATAAAAAAATGATATTTTGACTATATTGGCTCAAAACATTGATTGTGGGTACACGTTAGAACCGCCTCGCCGAGGCGGTTCTAACGTGTATCAACAATCTATGTTTTGGACCAAAATTAAGAAAAATAGGTTTATCCCTGTAACCCCCAGTTTCATCATATAAAAGTGGGGTATGGGGTGTATATTTCGCGGACATGTTTTCCTGATGTAATTCAAATATTTTCACAAGTTGCATGGCATTCTGGTAGCCAGTTTGAATTTGAGCCGCCGCATAAACCAAAACACGCATAGGCGGAAACAAAGGTGCAGATTAGCTGTGCAGTAATTGCACAGCTGATCAGCGTCTTTGTTTCCGCTACACAGATAGTACAATCCCTCCTCTTTTCAAGCACGTTTAAGCCTCTGTTGCGTCAGACCTGGTTTTCTCATGCGGAGGCTCATTTCATATTTAATATATGAGCCACGTCATGAGAAAACCTGTCTTCTAATATTTTCCGACAAGGTACGATACAAATCAACATGTACAGTCACAGAAGAAGGCCAAATGCTTGTACTTTTGGGTTTTAGAAGAAGACATATACTATCCAGTGAAGCGAAAACAAAGGCGCTGGGCAGCTATGCAGTTACAATTGACATTTGACATAGTACTGTTTAATTGTTTATATTACGCCCTGGATCCACGAGTACGAGTATTTTACCTATAATAAGCTGATAGTTTCTGCACAACAATAAAATCTTTCACTGGCTTTTTATGAGTCTTTATACCACATCAGCGCCTTTGTTTCGCTACTGAAAGAATAATACTGTAAAAATAGCATTTTACTCACATGAACATATATACAACATGTAAAAGTTTCATTCAAACCAGGTTGACTCATTAAAGCCTGGCTATTCAATAATGTATAGAAAACTATCTTCCTATTGAATCTACATTGTATTTGTAAGGAAAATTTATACCAATCTTGTACCTAAAATAATTAAATGCTCATGTATTACTGGACCTACATATACTACATTTTGCCATTTTTGTCTGATTCCAATATATTGTTTGCAAGATAATGTTGGCCACAAGATAAAAACAAGTAAATTGCGATCAATTTGTTAGATCAAGCTATCTATCTAGATATAGAACAGTACAAACAGTACAATCAATTGCACATCTATAATTTAGATTAAAAAAGTAAAAGGCAAATAGAAATGCTTATTTCAGCTGCCGTATGGAAAAAATGTAACATACGTAACAACTCTGAACAGCAAAACTCTCATATCTGGTTGGAATCATTGATTTATTGATTGCACAATAAAAGATGGCAAGAGTAACACAACAAGTATCGCTTGTTTGCACTGCATGATAACACGAGGTTTGCGGGTTACATAGATTACAAGCTGTTTACAGACTTATGACCACAGAGAACTCAGTAAAACATGGTTTTCTAAGAACCTGAGACATGCCCCTTACCACTGACAGTAACCAAGTTTTTCTTCCTGATGGGGAACAAACTTAAAAAATATGCTATATATCTCAGATTGGCTCCTAAACCATCGTAGCAATAAATAAATAAATAAATTTCGAGAGAGGCGCAATTTGTACACATCGGAATTCCAAGAATTTGTCAGTATAAGTTGGTTCCAAATCTAATACAAGAACGCCGAGAAGGTCGATATCGCACCTGCATTGGGCAAAATAATTAAAACGTGGAATAAAGTTAGAGGGCACCAGGTCAAGGTGTGCGCTTAAAGAGTATGTCAAGGACAATTACTATGCAAGGTTTTACATTCGCAGATACCTAGGTGCAGAGAAAATCAAACTTTGACGTAATAATTAAGTAATAAATAAAGTCGATAGACCGTGAAACATAGGTCAAGGGCAACGGACCAAAGTGCGTGCTTGAAGGGTACATCAAGGACAATTAGTATGCAAGATCTCACACTAGCGCTATATAGGTCGATTTTCACGAAACTTGGTATGTAGCATTTTGGACTCTAGCCCATCATAGTTTGATCAAATGATGGTCCTAGGATGACCTTGACCTATTTTACGGCAATGTCAATTTTGGAAACATAGGTTTTTACATGGGAAAAGTGAAAACTATAGATGTTTTGAAAACTATTGCAGCCTGAGACCTGAAAATGGTAGATGCAAACAACTAATGGAGTAGATGAAGGTATGTGATTAATTTAGGTCAAGGTCATCTCTTGACATTGGCCGGTGTGTCGTCCATACACACTTTTCAAAGATCTTCTTCTTTGAAACCGCTTGGCCAATCAAAGTGGATTTTATGTGGAACATCTATGGGTAGGGGGACGAAAGTTTGATCGCGAAATCCGGTCACATGACCAAGATGGCCGTCAGATCCATATATGGTAAAAACCACTCAAAAATCTTCTTCTCCAGAACCGGCAGGTCGATTTTCACGAAACTTGGTATGTAGCATTTTGGACTCCAGCCCATTATAGTTTGATCAAATGATGATCCTAGGATGACCTTGACTTATTTTACGGCAAAGTCAATTTTGGAAACATAGGCTTTTACATCGGAAAAAGTGAAAACTATGGATTTTTGAAAACTATTGCTGCCTGAGACCTGAAAAGTGGTATATGCAAACAACTAATGGAGTAGATGAAGGTATGCGATTAATTTAGGTCAAGGTCAATTTTGGAAACCATAGGCTTTTATACATGGAAAAAAAGTGACAACTAGGTCTCAGGTAAGCGTTTACAGGACCAATGATCCTATGGAAACTATTGCAACCATAGACCTGAAACATGACCAAGATGGCCGTCATACCCATATATGATAAAAAAAAAAAAAAAAAAAAAAAAACTGTACTTGTTGACTCTCAGGTGAGCGCTCGTTGCCCTTGGGCTACTAGTTAAAGCTTCTGTAAGTGTCATCATCTCAAATAAGCCCTCATCTGAAAGATGAAAAGACAATTCATAATAATTAGGAGTTCACTTTTCATCAAATATAAAAGTTCTTGTGTTACACTTTCCTTAACCTTTTTAGCTCGCCTGTACGAAAGTACAGGAAGAGCTATTGCAATCACCCCGGCGTCGGCGTCGGCGTCGGCGTTAGCGTTAGCGTCGGCGTTAGCGTCGGCGTTGCTCAAAATGTTAAAGTTTTTGGTTAAAGTTTTTATAAGGCTATATCTTTTGAACATGTTGATGGATTAAGTTGATACTTTGCATGTTGGTAGATATTGGTCTGAAGTTTTATTCTGTACCATCATGACCCACCTGGGTGACCTTGAGGTCAAGGTCACGGACTTAGAAATTTTGTGTTAAAGTTTTTGGTTAAAGTTTTTGTAAGTCTATATCTCTTGAATATGTTGATGGATCGAGATGATACTTTGCATATTGATGGATATTGGTTTGAAGTTTTATGCTGTACCATCATGGACCACCTGAGTGACTTTGAGGTCAAGGTCACGGACTTAGAAATTTTGTGTTAAAGTTTTTGGTTAAAGTTTTTGTAAGTCTATATCTCTTGAGTATATAGATGGATCAAGTTGATACTTTGCATATTGATAGATATTGGTCTGAAGTTTTATGCTGTACCATCACGACCCACCTGAGTGACCATGAGGTCAAGGACACAGACTTAGAAATTTTGTGTTAAAGTTTTTGTAAGTTTGTATCTCTTGAACATATAGATGGATTAAGCTGATACTTTGCATATTGATAGATATTGGTCTGAAGTTTTATGCTGTACCATACCCACTTGAGTGACCTTGAGGTGAAGGTTACAGACTTAGAAATTTTATGTTAAAAATATTTTGGGTTAAAGTTTTTAAAGTCTATATCTTTTCAATATGTTGATGGATCATGTTGGTATATACATGTACTGGTTTTAAGCTGTACCATCATGGCGAACCTTAGAGACCTTGAGGTCAAGGTCATGGGTCATAGATTTTAATAGATTTAGTGGCAAAGCATAAGTCAGGCGAGCTACGCTGTCCTGCGACAGCTCTTATTTGTTGAGTAATCACGTCACTGCTCTTTCGCATGTGCAACAGCATAGACATTATTTTCACATTGCAACTATAGAGAATATAAGATAATAAAAAAAATGTTAATCCAATATTAAAAGAATTACAATCCTTGAGAGAGTAGAAAATAATAACGTTCCGGTGTAGTGGTATTGTTTCATTTGTCGCTGTAATAGTTTCGATTGTGCATAATTCAATTTTCCGTGTTCTCATGTAAAACAGCAGTCACACAGTAGCGTATAAGTGAAACGCGCGCCGGGCGTGTTGAAAAAAAAAAAACAGCAAAATTCCACATACGCCAGACGCACGTCGGAACACGTTCAAAACTCGCTACAAGCGCGTTGGGTACGCTTGGTGTACGTCCGGCGCGCGTCGCTGTACGTCGCTATTTAAGTCTCTGCGCGTTTCGCGCGCGTTTGGGCTCAAAATGTTTTTAAACATGCTTAAAAATTTTCTAAAAGCTCGGCGTGTCTCGGGCGTGTGACTTATACGTCCCGAATAAGTTCCACGCGCGCTACAGACGCGTTGAATACGCTCTGAACACGTTTGGCGCGCGTTTGAAGCACGCCAGTGTACGTTCCATGCGCGTTCCGATTTTATTAGATGTTGCTTCAGTAGCGTGCCCCAAGCGTGTGTGAAACGCGCGTTGAACATTCAATGCGCGCCTGTAGCGCGTGCTTAGCGTGTCTGGGACGAATCACAACCGTACTCCAAAACTTTGAGATTTTATATACGTCCGGCACTCGCTTCAGTCACGCGCTAATGTGTGACTACTAAAGCGAGTTAAAGGAACAAATTAATTTTTATACGTCCAAAGTCTTCAGCGTGTTGAGATTTTTCATACGCCCGCCCGCGGCGCGTTTGGTTTATACGCTACTGTGTGACGACTGCTGTTTAACACAAACTGTCCGTTTCATTTTTAGAAGCCTCCGTGGCGAAGATGAACACGCAAACCAATGGGACTCTTGTGTTTGACTTGAATTCTTCAGTCCTTCCGATGAGACTTTTGACCCGTTTAAGACGAATGGACTTTCCCATTATTATCATTTGGGTCGGTCCACTGTCGTTATTTGGGGCATCAGGAGTGATTCTGAATTCGTTTATTCCATTTTTCGACGAAATTCTTCTAAGCAAACAGAACAGCCCCGGATGGGACGCCGCTATATGCGGCGTCCCATCTGGGGATATACTGTTTATTTATGTCCCATAAAATTTTATAGAAGAAGAAGAAGAAGTTTATTTCGTAAATATAGGCCTATTGGCCCTTGAACATTACACATACAAAAATATTATAGGACGCCATTGGCGTTGTGCCCGGTAAAAAAAGAGGTTTGTCTTCATCATACTTGTCCCATGTTGAAACTATAATCGGTGTCCCAGGAAAAGTGGTTTATCTTCATTACACTACTGTTTATTGTGCCTACCTCTCTGTCGTACTCGTTCCCTTTCGTTCCTGTTGAAACTTAGCTGGATGACCACCTTGTTGGGAAAGAGCTAGTCATTCTGCTCTTCGAGTGTGTTGTCGGAAAATGATTTGTTGTGTGTTTTATGTATTTTCTTTCCCACGCGCTGTCTATGTTGGGGCTTTAAATTTAATTGCATCGATTCCTGGTCCCTCTATTCTTACTTTCAAAAATGAGTTAACAGAGGTCTCGATTCCATATGACCCTTGATTGGGACGTTTAACGCCAAAGCAACCAATCAACAGACATTTGTTAACCGATGAAAATGAAGATCCCACTTTTTAACTCATGGACTATTTGTCCTATATAAGTATCGCATTTTCAGTCAGTACGAAGATCCTACATTTTAACGCATTGGCAAATAACATTCATAAACAATGTCAAATGGTCCTACTTTTTAACCCACTGGCAATGTCAACATTAAATTACCATTCATAAAAAAGTCAAATGGTCAACAGGTCAAAATTAACGATTAAGTATACTCATGAAACGAAGTAATATCTCGTATTGACATAACAAGTAAAGATAGCACTGTATTAGTTTAAAGGTTTTCCGCATGGTCTACTCTTTCTTTTAATCTCTAGAGGATTGCGTTGCAATAATGAGCCGCCTCATTGGAAAACCAACAATCTGCATAGGCGAAAACAAAGACGCAGATCAGCTTCGCGGTAACCGCGAAGCTGATCAGCGCCTTTGTTTTCGCTATGCGGACAGTATACTTCCTCTTCTTCTTAAATGCGAAATTTCAAGCTTCTAGCCTGCTTCTGTGACGGTACAGCCTGATTTGTGTCGGACCTGTTCGGAAACAACACTGTTGGTTTTCTCACGAGGGGGCTCAAATTATTCACGTATTAATCTATTTATCCTGGATACAGATTCAACATTTTGATGAGTATCTTTTACCTAAACGCATACTATTGAAGCAGTGTCACTTTATAAAGTGGTGCGTCATTGTTATTCTCTTATAAAAAGAGAAGTGTTCGGGCTATAAACATATACGCAAGCGAATTTGCAACATCGCAAAAATGGATTTTGTTTCGTTGACAGTATTCGTGCTTGTCTTTGTATTGTGCTACATTTACTTGAAACGTTCGAAGAACAGCCTTCCGGGGCCTACGCCAATACCGTTTATAGGGAGACCGTCATTCTTCCACTCTGCTACAAAACGACGGTATGAGATGATGATGGACGCAGCAAAGACGTTCGGAGATATATACTGTGTGAAGCAAGGGCCTTACAACTTCGTGTTTGTGCATGGATATGATAATATCCACGAATTGTTTGTGAAGAGATCTGACGAGTTTAGTAACAGACCAACTTTTATTCCGAATCTGAGAAAAGCACTATCTGATGGCACAGGTATAAATGTTAGATACGTTATATCCCGTATTTTTCTCTTCTAACTTTTGACAACGCACATCGGTGCTGTGAAAACTAAATGTTTGCCTTCGGATGCCTCTTCACAAAGCTGCTGACTGATCAAATGGGTTCTGACTGTTTTTAATCGCTTACACCGATTCAGTTAAACGGTTAAAACCGTCCTTAAATGTTTATTTGGGCCGTGTCTTTTTGCTGGGCATCATTTCATTCCAGTAGATGTCCCACAGTAACGGAGGTAGTGTCACATACATATACAGCTGATTAGTGGGACAGAGCAAACAATCTGGCCTCCGTAGACACCAGTAAGAATAATATTATTATGAGTTTAAACTGCCATGTACATAGTAACCTGTTCTTTAATGAACCGTACGCTCGTATGTTGCAGGTGTTATTTGGGAAAGCGGGCACTTATGGAAGGTTCTTCGTCGATTTACGCTACAGACGCTACGTGATTTCGGTGTGGGCAAGACTTCAATTGAGGAGAAAATATTTGAAGAAATAGACGCTGCTACTAAGGAATTTGAAACGCTGAAGGGACATCCGACTGACGTCCGGCTACTGACGACGATGATGATAAGCAACGTCATATATGGTATAGTTTTTGGAAGAAGGTAAAACTTTTTAAGCATTTAAATTAATATAAAATTGCCAGTTCTAATCCTATTTTTAAGCCAAAACATCAGAATTGAATCAAACCTGTTCAAACGGCAAAATATCTAATACAGAAAGATATCCAAGGCAAATCTAGGGTATGAGCAAACAAATGAACGCCCATGGATGCAAACATTAAAGAGACAAGCTTGGAATGACACCGTAGACTCGTGTATGCCAACCACTAGACCAATATTAACAATGTGAACCATGTTGATCTGGTTCTCATACTTTGCAATAATTATATCGATAACTTGTTTAACTCGATACTCTCTAAGTGGTTTAATCCGATATGTGGTTTAACTCGATAAGTGGTTTAACTCGATAAGTGGTTTAACGCGATAAGTGGTTTAACTCGATAAGTGGTTTAACTCGATAAGTGGTTAAGTGGGTTAACTTGATAAGTGGTATAACTCGATTTAACTCAAGTGGTTTGTGACTTTTCCAGGTTTTCCTACGATGACACTTTCTTTCACGGCCTCCTACATAAACTAGACTCCATGTTCAAAGGCCAGGGATTGTTGAGCACGCCCAACTTTCTCCCGAGATTCTTAGCAAAGATGATAGCCTCAAAGAAGGTAGTTGTTTTACATTATTTATGTTGTTTTGATCATCATCATCATCATCATCATCATCATCGTCGTCGTCGTCGTCATCATCACCATCGTCATCATCATCATCATCATCATCATCATCATCATCATCGTCGTCGTCGTCGTCGTCATCAAAATCATTATTTACTATCGGCATCATCACCATCTTCTTCTTTATTAACATCTTTATCACCACCATCATAATCATCAACCACATATCATCATAATCATCATCACCACCACCATCATCATCATCAACTACATCATCATTATAATCATCATCATAACCAGCATCACCATAAGCATAAGCATTATCATCATCATCACCATCATCGTCAACGTCATCATCATCATCAACAACAACAACATCGACATTATCGCCAACGTCATCAACATAAGCGTCATCAGCAATCTTCATTACAGTATTTATTATTATCATCATCATCAGCATCATCATGATCAATTTGTTTGTTTATCTTTATTATTATTTTTATTCATTTATTTATTTAACTGCAGTAGGAGAATATATATGTATGAATGGTAGATAATTTGTCTAGCTCTTCATGTTAATTAAGCAAGCTTTAATGTGTGGCACAAAAAAACTTATGATAGACAATAAAACTTTAACGGCATTTTCTTGTTTGCTTTTAGGATATTGAAAACACAGACGAGCGACTAGCCGCTCTAGCCGCGATAAAGGCCCATATTTACGCCGAAATCAAACAACATGAGGAAACGTTCGACAGCGGTTGTATCCGAGACTTTGTAGATCTTTATGTAGATGCTGAGAGATCTGACAAGGACCCGTCAAAACAGAAATTTGATGGTAGGCATTGGATTGCGGTTGTCCAGCTGAAAAAAAAGCACACACACATACACACACATAACACACATACATTCTCACTATGAGTCAGTTGTATAGAGCAAGACTAATTGTCTCTTCCAGTTTCACCATCGTCTGTCAACCAGATTTAAAATATTGTTATAAAGACAGAGAAGATGAAATTTACTATTGGTGCAAAAATGTTACGAGATAATTTCAGAATGGTGTACTCTCAGTTCGTGAAGATACTAAGCAATGATGTTTCGCAACTTCAAAGTTATTGTATTAATATTATTTTTTATATATGTATATATTGTTTCAGTCAGCAACATATTCCGTACCATAGTTGATCTCTTCCTAGCTGGTTCAGAGACAACTTCCAACACTATCAACTGGTGTATACTGTACCTTATGGAGAAACCTGATGTCCAAAACAGATGCTATCAGGAACTGCAACTGGTATTCACACCTTTGCATTTTACTTCTGTTTGTTCGTCAGTCTTTCTGTCTTTGATCTATACATGTAGTTATACATATTTTGATCCATCCGCCTTGCTCTTTCTACAATCTCATTTTATAGCATCAACGTCCGTGCCAATATTATATTCAAATGCTTTATAATTGTTATCCCAACTTGTTCGAAACATGGAAGAGAGGGCTTCGGTTTACTTAAAATTTGCACGATAAAAATGTATAAATGACCTCCTTGAACCACGGCCGCTTATCTCCTTTCGCACAACGCCGTGTTGTGTATTGTAAAAAGTGAAGAAGACTTCCGGTGGCTCTGAAGGCGATTCGAAAGTTGTATACACAAAAGGTAAGTGTGTCAGTTTATCTGAAATTTAATATTTCCCAGCCCAAAACAGAAGAATCCGAGAATGTCCTGCAACCCTCTAATAGTTTTTTGATTGATACATATCTCATTGGTAGCCAAATCTTGAATAATACGAAAGATATCCATTTTCTACCGTAGCGAGTTGGTGGTTTTGTTGACGTTCAAACATTTTGACTTTGCATTGCTGAGGTCGCCAAGCATTATTGTTTGCATCTATCACCGGTACATTAAAGGTCATCCATATCAATGTTATTTGCCACCCTAAATATATTTCGATACCTCCCTTCAGCCTAGAAAATGACTGTTGTATTGGAGTTTGTGATAAAGGAGATCAGTGGTGAATAAGGAGATCGGTGGTGCTAAAGGAGACTTTATATTTGAATGCCAATTAAACCGATCGTTTCAATAATTTCAGGTCTATTTTGTAGCATGCTATTCAAAAACAATGCGCCATGTCGGGCCTTATGATTTCAAACAAATTCACGTACTTGTGTATTCAAATTAGAATATGCGTGTCGCATTTTCACTTTTGTTCAGTATTTATAATATCAGTTTTCTTTTTCAGAGATCACTGCTTCAACAAACAGGCTAGGGCGAAAAACAATAAAGAAGACAAAACATTCAACTTCGAAGGTGCCAATGTCGCACTGAAAGGAGAGCAACCAGTCTAACAACAGTATGGATATAGGATAAATTCGTCACGAGGAACCATACCTAGTCGTATTAAAAGTGACCAGAAATGTACCCTTTACTGGTGGAAATCTGCCTCAAAACTGAGCATGTAGAGGCGGTTTGGATAACATAGCATTTCTAAAAGACACTGCTGTTTACCGTAGACGTAAAGCATTGAATCAAAATAAAGTAGCTAGAATCTGTCTAGACGTGTTTGTTTAGTGTATATAAATGGAATCATCGTGTTGATACTAATTTAGGCATCCAACTATTAATGCCATAATTACATTGGCAAGTTTGCATGCTGACATGCACCTATTAAACTTGCACAGTATAGAAGGCGTGTTTCTAATGACACACCTCTGAATGTTTTAACTCGATACAAAGAGACCGACCGGGAGTGTATGGAAAATCTTGGCGACATGCTAATGGTTTTGCTAATTTTCAAATATCATTTGCTACATGATAATTTCAAATTACGATCGACCATATTTTGTTTTGCACACAAGCAGGGAGTGACGAGTAAAAACTTAGCAAAAACGTAATGTCATGCCAATTTAATGTCAACTGTTTTTGTTAAATGCATATTGTTAAATACTAACCGTTTTTGCAAAATATGATCATCGATATTGAAAGTCATCGACCCTCTGCAAAATAAATTATTGGCAATTAATATTTAACATTTTGCAATCAGAATTTAGCAAGTTAGCATTTTGTAAATGAGCATGTTGTCATGACCCCCATAGGTCTGTACTGCTTAACGAAGTCACGGTTCTATTGCCAACCCCGCGTTTGCATAATCGGTGCTGCGTGTTCTTGTATGATTTAAATACTACATATCCTTTGAGAACAGAGAAAGAAAACGTAACTCATAGAATATGCATTGAAGAATTATAAAGAGCTCATGTATATAAAAAATAAAAAGATGTTGTTTGAGCTAATGCATTTCTCTTTATTTTGTACCATTGATTCTGGTATCAAAACATACAAATGCATTTAACGATAGGTCCAAGACCGCCATTAAGGTAATTGTAAATGACACATACAGCTCCCCGGTGGAGCAAGATGGCTCAGTGAGAACGGTGTCGAAGTCCGGATCGAATGGCTTAAGACTTCAGGTCAAATAAAATGACTCCCCATATTACTGGAAAGTACCATGGAAGTGATGGCTCCACCCTAAAATGACTGACCATTTGTTGTTTGAGGCGTTAAGGCAAACAAAACATAGGCTTGAAGCTTCCATTAGTACTGGTAAACTGTCGAAGAAACATTGACAACCAACATGACTGAAAAACTGTTGACCGGAAAAAAAAAAAAAAAAAAAAAAAAAAAAAAAAAAAAAAAAAAAAAAAAACACGATTTGTTGCCATTCTACATGTTTTTATTTCTTTGAACTTAATGACACACAGAGAAACGTGTTGTCTTAATAGCACAACGGCGGACCCGAAATCGATCGGTCCTGAGTTCGAACCCCAAAGGTCTGGTTTGCATCCTTGATTAAGAAATTGATAGTTCCTATCTGGGAAGCGGTGCCTCAGTCCCGACAAGACTGAATAATTGTTTACTGTGACGCTAAACCTCAATACAATCATGGTTTCGTAAATAAGTGTTTCATTTACCCTGGAACAGCTCGAGGTAATGTCAAGACGTAAAGTTATCTTAATCACGATGATTCTAGGTATCACCCGTGATGATAACCATAACTGACAACTTTTAGAGAGAAAAATATATGAGCCGTCACATGGGAAAACCAACAATCTGCCTAGGCGAAAACAAAGACGCAGATCAGCTTCGCGGTTACCGCGAAGCTGATCAGCGCCTTTGTTTTCGCTACTCGGATAGTATAATTCTTCTTCTACTTAAATCCGAAATTTTAAGATTCTAGCTCTTTTCTGTGACTGTACAGGCCGGTTTTTGTCGGACCTGTTCGGAAACCACATTGCTGTTTTTCCCACGAGGTGGCTCATATATAAATATTTCTTGACCAACTTTTCATAAAAGAATGTGCCGATTTGGATCACTCCGTGTCTAGACCAGATGCCTTACACAATAGGAGACTTTTTGGGTTATTATAAGAGAAATGAAAAGGCAAGCACAGAAAACTACCTCTCTTTTTAATGAAACAAAACGTAAACAAAAGTAATTGTTTAAATAACATTATATTTTATATGATAAAAATCATTCAGAAAATAATAAGAAAGATGAACAAAAAATAAAGACGGACAAGGCTCCTTGTAACTCCTGATTACTGTCCATACACCATATTTAAGAAACTGCCATTTTTCAAAATCTCACTTTTCTGAAACATACGACCATGTCATCCTTTTGCAACCCATGAGTCTTAAAAAGTGCCGAGAAAATAAAATTGGTTCGCTAATAAAACAATTATGACCAAAATTATTTTGAATATGCCTTTTGCATGTGAATGGGATGTAATTCCAACACCCGTTCAAAATTGAAAATCTAGTAAATCTGTGGAATAAGTTCAAGACTTTGGTGCTCATCTATGTATACAAATATTATTTTGGTTTAATTTGTTCTGGGGAAAAAGTTACTTCCCTTGCTGAAATTTCACAATAGAAAAAGGCCCTATACAAAATTATTTTCTGGCATAAAACTTTTATTTGTCAGCCGATTTTCAAAATTTTGTGGCACTGGAATCTAAATTCTTGTCCACACATTTCGCAAATGCTGGTGTGATCGGTATGTTGGGATGTCTTGTGTCTTTGTTTATTACGCAGTGTCAAAAATTTCATTATATAAATTAAGCATCTTGCTATGGGCTTGCCACACTTTCCACGCTGCTGTGCATATATGCTTGCTCTTGTCGCATGTTGGGCATTGAAAACGGTCTGATTTGTGGCTAAATCGCAGATGCCCGATGAACTGGTTTTTGGTCTCACATATCTTTTGACACAGATCCGTGACAGGAATGGTCTTTTTCCCCAAATGTACATTGGCTTCATGACGCAATTTTGCAGCCTGTGTCGCAAACATTTTCTCGCAATACGAGCATTTTGTGTGTTTCCTGTCATGCCAAGTGCTGTTTTAACGTGGAAATTTTGTTTCCCCTGCAGACAGTAAGACCTTTTACAGTCTTTGTGTGGGCAGGCAAATCTCTGTCGTAGAGGCAACTGCAAATAGAGAAATTGAGGACATATCATTTAGACAAATTAAAGATGCATATTGGAGGTCGAGTATGTAAAAGTGTGAATGTTGTGACGTAATTTCACTTATGTTTGTTTGACTGAATTAATGCTTAATACCAATGTTAATATTTTTTCATTAACCCGGGTTATTTACCCACTATTTCAGAGAGTAAGTACGTCTTTGCGGCGGCGCCGTAGGCCTCGAACCCGCGATCCCTCGATCTGGTGTCCGACAGTCAATCACTGGACCACCGCGATCCGCACATATTTTGAAAACAAGCTGAGAATTATACTGATGATTCGTAAGTGAACAGAAACATAGAAATTGAAAGTCTAAAATGTTATGAAATTATTGTGTAGAGATAATCATTATTGTGGCCAATTTCACAAGTTTACGCGTCCTTGTCAACAGAATTGACTGGATTGTCGTTATTTGCAAGACACGTAATGCACAAAATTCTATTGAGTTAAACTCTGAATGTATAGCACGACAAATGATTTTTACAAAACCAAACATAGACAATGAAAACATGACTAAAATTCTTTCGTTATTCCATTTTGTTGGTGCGCCCTTTTATGAAACTTTCAAGAAACATACGTTTTGTCTCCGTTTGCCATTCAAAACAACAACGTTTCAAAACGATTTACAGATTTTACAGGTATATCTACCAATGCGACCTGATCATCTAAACTGCCGACGGTATTAGTCTCAGACATGAGTGCAGACCGAATGTTCTGTCTTTTATGCGACCCTACATACTTTGTCATGGGTGTAGAGCAAAGTATCAAAGTGTAACAGATTGCGGATTAAACAGCTGATTAACATGCTTGACCAGTATAGACAAAATAATGAGCAATTGGCATTGAAATACAATGTCTCCTTTAGCACCACCGATCTCCTTTTTCACCACCGATCTCCTTTATCACAAATTCCAATACAGCAGTCATTTTCTAGGCTGAAGGAATGTATCGAAATATATTTAGGGTGGCAAATAACATTGATATGGATGACCTTTAATGTACCGGTGATAGATGCAAACAATAATGCTCGGCGACTTCAGCAATGCAAAGTCAAAATGTTTGCATGTCATCAAAACCATCAACTCGCCACGGTAGAAAATAGATATCTTTCGCATTATTCAAGATTTGGCTGCCAATGAGACATGTATCAATCAAAAAACAATTAGAGGGTTGCAAGACATTCTCGGATTCTTTTGTTTTGGGCTGGGAAATAATAAATCTCAGATAAACCGACACACTTACCTTTACTGTGTTCCATTTTCGGATCGCCTTCAGGACCACCGGAAATCTCCTTCACTTTTTACAATTCACAACACGGTGTTGTGCGAAAAGAGATAAGCGGCCGTGTGAACGCTGGAAATGTGCCAGCTGAAAATGCATGTAATGACCATGTGCTTAAACCGGTATGAGCGTGTATAGTAAATAGAATGAATACGTCATTACGTGTGAAAATTACTTGAATGAAAAAAAAAAAGTTTTTTTTTTGTCCCCCGCCTTTTCGAAGAAAAGCGGAGGGACATAGTTTTTGGCTTTCCGTCCTTCCGTCCGTCCTTCCGTCCGTCCTTCCGTCCCCCTATAGGAGTATGTACCTTGTGTGCGCAACTCCTCCTACAGTTTTATTCCGATTCTTTTGAAACTTTACAGATGTCTTCATCATGCTTGTGGTTTAGATATAATCCTCAGATTAATTTTTGACACTTTTTTCGCACTTTGAACTTAGTCATTTTTCGGGCATTTTGATAATGAAAGTGAATAGACAGTGGGTACCTTGTGTGCGCAACTCCTCCTACAGTTTTATTCAAATTCTTTTGAAACTTTACAGATGTCTTCATCATGCTTTGAAGATGTGCATGTGGTTTGGATATAATCCTCAGATTAATTTTTGACACTTTTTTGCAATTTGAACTTAGTCATTTTTCGGGCATTTTGATAATGAAAGTGAATAGACAAAGGGTACCTTGTGTACGCAACTCCTCCTACAGTTTTATTCCGATTATTTTGAAACTTTGCAGATGTCTTCATCATACTTTGAAGATGTGCATGTGGTTAGGATATAATACTCAGATTAATTTTTGACACTTTTTTTTGCAAATTGAACTTAGTCGTTTTTCGGTATTTTGACAATGAAAGGTGAATGGACAGTGGGTGCCTTGTGTGCGCAACTCCTCCTTCAGTTTTTAATTCAGATTCTTTTGAAACTTTACAGATGTCTTGATGATGCTTTGAAGATATGCATGTGCTTTGGATATAATCCTCAGGTTAATTTTTGACACTTTTTCGCAATTTGAACTTAGTCGTTTTTCAGGCATTTATACAATGAAAGTGAATGGACATTGTGTACCTTGTGTGCAAACTCCTCCCTCAGTTTTATTCGGATTCTTTTCAAACTGTACAGATGTCCTGACCATGATTTGAAGATTTGCATGTGGTTTGAATATAATCCTCAGATTAATGTTTGACACTGTGACATGAAGTAAATGCATGTGATTTGGATATACATTATTGTCAGATATATTTGTGTAACTAAACAATTAAGGCGGGGGACATAAATTCTCTGAATTTGCTTGTTTCAGTTGATTTTTTAAAATACGTATTTTCATTAAGTTCGACATTGATTGTGGATACACGTTAGAACCGTCTCACAGAGGCGGTACTAAATAAACAATCTATGTTTTGGAACAAAAAGAAATAATGTATAACCCAGATCAGCTGGCTAACCCGAACTCGGTTACACTGTGTGACCTCGCTTCTATTCTGTGGCAGAGGTGTGGTGAGGTATCACACAACACCAACGCAACGGAGACATCCTCTGTATACCCTTGTAAATCCTAGTTTAGTTTAAGGGGGTACTCGTACTTTTCATGGACATGTTCATTGATGAAGGAAAACATGTCCACGAAAAGTATACCCCTTCATACCCCACTTTCATATAGCAAAACTGGGGTTTACAGGGGTATACCTATTTTTTAGCTCACCTGAGCCGAAGGCTCACAAGGTGAGCTTATAGTATAGTAGTCGAGCCGACGTGCGTCCGTGCGTGCGTGCGTCCGTCCGTCCGTTCACATTTTCAAACTTGAATATCTCTAAGACAACAAGCCCAATCGTGATCAAATTTTATCTGAAGCATCATTGAGGAGGGGGAAAGGTTATGTTAGGTTTGGGGCCAGGTCGGATCAGAACTCTGGTTTCCATGGCAACAGATAGCTCCCATAGACTTAGAATGGGAAAAACATAAAAAAATCTTCTTCTCCGAAACCACAAGGCCCAGAGCTTTCATATTTTGTTTGTAGCAATGTATAGTGGTCCTCTTTATAAATCCTGCCAACCATGCCCCTGGGGTCCATACAGGCCCCGCCCCGGGGGCATCATGGGAAAAACATAATAAAATCTTCTTCTCCGAAACCACAAGGCCCTTTATATGTAGCAACGTGTAGTGGTCCTCTATATAAATCCTGCCAACTATGCCCCTGGGTCAAAAATGTCCCCACCCCAGGGGTCATTAGCTCCCATAGACTTACAATGGGAAAAACATAAAAAGTCTTCTCTGAAACCACAAGGCCCAGAGCTTTCAAATTTTGTATGTAGCATAGTATAGTGGTCTTCTTTATAAATCCTGCCAACCGTGCCCCTGGGGTCCATACGGGCCCTGCCCCGGGGGCATCATGGGAAAAACATAAAAAAAATCTTCTTCTCCGAAACCACAAGGCCCAGAGCTTTCATATTTTGTATGTAGCAATATGTAGTGGTCCTCTTTATAAATCCTGCCAACCATGCCCCTGGGGTCAAAAATGGCCCCACCCCGGGGGTCATTATCTTCCATAGACTTACAATGGGAAAAATCTTCTTCTCTGAAACCACAAGGCCCAGAGCTTTCAAATTTTGTATGTAGCATAGTATAGTGGTCTTCTTTATAAATCCTGCCAACCATGCCCCTGGGGTCTATACGGGCCCCGCCCCGGGGGCATCATGGGAAAAACATAAAAAAAATCTTCTTCTCCAAAACCACAATGCCCAGAGCTTTCATATTTTGTATGTAGCAATATGTAGTGGTCCTCTTTATAAATCCTGCCAACCATGCCCCTGGGATCAAAATGGCCCCACCCCGGGGGTCATTATCTTCCATAGACTTACAATGGGAAAAACATAAAAAAAATCTTCTTCTCCGAAACCACAAGGCCCAAAGCTTTCATATTTTGTATGTAGCAATGTATAGTGGTCCTCTTTATAAATCATGCCTACTGTGCCCCTGGGGTCCATACAGGCCACGCCTCGGGGGCGTCATGGGAAAAACATAAAAAAATCTTCTCCTCCAAATCCACAAGGCCCAGAGCTTTCATATTTTGTATGTAGCAATGTATAGTGGTCCTCTTTATAAATCCTGCCAAGCATGGAGGTCAAAAATGGCCCTGCCCCGCGTGGTCATTAGCTCCCATAGACTTACAATGGGAAAAACATAAAAAAATCTAAATCTTCTCCGAAACCATAAGGCACACAGCTTTCATATTTTGTGTGTAGCAATGTATAGTGGCCTGCTAACCGTGCCCCTGGGGTCCATACAGGCCACGCCCTAGGCATGTCATTATATAACATAGACTTATGGTGGAAATACATGAAAAAATCAGCTACTCTACAACCGCATGACACAAATGTTGTATATTTGATATGCAACAATGTCACATGGAGCTCTACATAAATCCTGCCAATCATGCCCCTGGGGGCAAATATGGCCCCACCCCTGGGGTCATTATAGGACCCTGACCTTGTATGATGAATTTTTTCAAGTAAACCAAAATGGTGGACAAGAGGATACACAATCTAGACTAGAGCTATTCTGCTGGTGTAAGTAGGGTTTCAAGGTCACATGACCAAGATGGCCACCATATCCATATATGGTAAAAAAAACTCAACTACTTTGTCCAGTGACTGTACTTGTTGACTCTCAGGTGAGCGATCGTTGCCCTTGGGCTACTGGTCTTATTTTTGTTCCAAAACATAGATTGTGGGTACTCGTTAGATAGAACCGCCTCGGTTCTAACGTGTACCCACGATCTATGTTTTGAGCCAAAATATTAAACATATCGAAATTTTCAATTTTTACAGGTGCAAAGATCTCTGTATATTGCATGGACATGATCCTAATGTATATTTTCAGACATTTGGTGACAGGCCAGTGCGCTGGGGTGACCATGGAAAGTGCCCATATGTAGAAGCTACACTTCTTGAAATACAGAGATTGTCGAATATAGGTACGATAGAGATTTCTGGAAGCAACATGAACTAATACATGTATTGACTGAAGAAACAAAACACTTAAAAGATCGTTTTCAAAACCAAATAATAAAATTTTGCGGACTATAGACAAATCATTATATCATAATAAGCTAAGGATAGCCAGATAAGACACAAATCGGCAGCAAGGACGAAAGAATGCAATTTACTATTTAGGTAGCAAATTATTAAAACTGCGTAAATGTGTAGCTGATCTGCACCGCTTTGTTGTGTACTCATATGCAATCATTTAGTTTCGTAGAGTTTGACTTCTAACGAACTTTTTTCCTTCAGCCCCTTTCTCACTCCCTCACTCAAACCCGGCTGACGCCCAAGTGAACGGTTACACCATCCCGAAAAACTCTATTCTGGTTGCCAACCTGTATTCCGCTCATATGGACCAAAAGTATTGGGACGAACCTGAAGTGTTTAAACCGGAGAGATTTGAGCCGCGTCGTGAGAAAACCGGACTTTTGCCTATGCGAAAACAAAGACGCAGATCAGCTTCGCGGTAACCGCGAAGCTGATCAGCGCCTTTGTTTTCGCTACTCGGACAGAACAATTCCTCTTCTACTTAAATCCGAAATTTCAAGTTTCTAGCTCTTTTCTGAGCTTGTACAGGCCGGTTTGTGTCGGACCTGGTCGGAAACCCCGAAGACCGGTTTTCTCGCGTCGAGGCTCATTTATAGATGACAACGGAAAGATTAAGAAAACTCATGCACTCATACCATTTTCATTAGGTGAGTAGGTTCTGTTTAAATTTCGTTTGCGCAAAAAGATTTCAAGTAGCTAAATTAAGTAACTATTGTTCGAATATGTGGCTTTTCAAAACGCATATAGATTTTTATAGTTACAGTAAAAATACATGTCTTTATACGTTTGTAGTTGGCAGATAAAAAGATAATACACGTTTCACTTTTATCTGCAACTATGCGCTCTAGTAAGGCACCGATAGTTAGTTATGCGAACGATGGTTGTCTAAACGAGGACGTGTTATATTTGAAATGGTATCTGGATGATAAACTATTAAATATTGTCAACTTCAGCTTGTTCTGACTGCTACAAACCAAAAGAATCGTTTTTTTCCTCTTTTGTAAACGTGTTTATTGCAACAAAAATTGGTATAAAATTACTACTGTTGACTAATGTAGCATTCTCGGGTTACAATGATGTTGGGTTTATATAAATAGATAGGTGGAGTTAGAAAAAGTTCAAGACTATTCTAAACAAAACATTATATCATAATAAGCTAAGTGTATATAGCCAGCCGATTGGCGATGTCCTATTTGGTGTTTGTAATCAGCCTGGTTAAAACAACATATTTTTGACGGGCAACACCATGTTAACTCGCTAATACAATTAAGGTCATCATATGGGACTTGGACCTGGCGTTTTCAACCCAGTCAACAATTTTAGACATGCCGGGACGTGGTCACCGTTTTCTGGAGTATGCATTGTACAAGAACACAACTTTGCGCAACAGAGAATTCGAACCCAGAACTCTCGAATCAGAATCCGACGCTTTGCACCCTGTATACCGCTGATGCAACCAAATGTTATGCCACAGATTGATGCAACATTTTACGAAGGAAGGAGGAAATGGAGAACGGTAAGTTGACGATAATTTCAATTTTACAGGCATTGATATTAAGATGTCTGGGTCGTGACTTTGTGAGAAAACAAAGTAAGGATACCTTCAGTTTTTTGCCATAAGTACTTTGCTAAAATAAAACCTTACCTTGTGAGTTTATTGAAAAAATATGCCACCAGAAACACAAAAATTGAATATATTTGCTAATTGCCAAAATCCTTCATCATCGTTTGTCATTATCAAAGTTTCAATATATACCAAAATCATTCCTTGTTTCATACCACCAAACAACAATCATGATATTCGAGCCGACTTTTGCACAATATGGTGTTAACACATCTAGGTTGGATCGTTTGGGAGGCAACGTACGTCAATGAGTTAATTGCCTGTATGCAACCTACGTACTAGAGGTGTTTTTGAAAAATGATGCTAACTACGGCGGATCTATAGGCCAAAAATTATTCTTCTTACGGCGGCCACTTTCGCAGAATGAAAATGATGTTGTTTTTTTTTTTTTAACATTTTGTGCTGTGAATTGACAGCTTCAGTATCAATTTGGATAAACATATTCGATTTGATTTTTAAATCAATCTACATGTGTATGGAAATAGGTTGAAAAGTGTATAACCCTATACCTGTTCTCCATAATGCAGCAAGTCAAGCTTTTGATATTTTTGCCTGTTGGTATGGGCGATCTGCTGCGCAATGTGAATGTTGTTTCACCTTGCTTTTGATCTGGAAATCTTTTCCGGAATATGACTGATGTTAGTGGTCCTGCACACTGCTGTTTGTTACTCCCCTCACGTTTCAGAAAATATGGTCGTATCAGTCGTATGCTATAGCAATATTGCAACAAACATAGTTGAGCCCCTACCAGGTATTTGGGGAAAGATGGGCAGGACAATGAGTTCATGAGCCAGAGAGTGCATTAGTGATACTTGGTGGGGAGTTACAGACTACAGAGCACTGCAAACACTTTATAGGTGGGAGTGGGGAGTGTTGAGCATGTGCAAATAATTGTAAACAATGACCGGTGGAGTCTATCCATTACTTTCAGGTGCAGGGAGTCCACCTGCAGGGACCTTCTGTAGTCTTTACATCGTGCGCTAGTTCTATATTTCAGACGTAAATTTACCTGTGCCATCCGAGAAAAATGCGTAACGAAAAATTTTAATAGGTACCGAGTGAAAAATATTTCTGGATCTGTGCGTGGGACCCTCACTAACACTCCCTCTCCCCGCACCCGAGGGTCTGGTACGAAATTTAAAACAAGTGCCTTTTCAGCAAGATTAAACTTACTATTAGAGTTAAAGATGAAACAAAAATTTTTGGAAGCTTGTGGAAGACGTATACAAGAAACACATGCAAAATTATACAAAAAATATATACTTAGCCCCGCTCACTCAAGCTTTTACGGCCACAGAATTTCCCATTCTGCAAAATTGTCCGCCGTAAGAAATATCATTTTTGGCCCAAAGATCCACCGTAGGTAGCATCATGTTTAAAAACAACATCTTAGACGTACGTTGCATCCAGGTAATGAACTATTTGACGTGCGTTGCTTCCCAAGGTGTGTTAACACCATATTGTGCAAAAGTTTGCTTGAGTTCAGGATTGTCTTTTGGTGGTATGAAACGAGGAACGATTCCGGTACATGCCGAAACTTTGATATTTACAAACGATGATGGATTCGAATAATTAGCAAACGTAATCAATTTTCGTGTTTCTGGTGGCATATTCCTTCAATGAAACATATAATTTCTGGTACAAGGTAAGGTTTTGTAACAAACTACTCATGGCAAAAACTGAAGGCATCCTTACTTTTTCTCACAAAGTCACGACCCAGACATCCTATCATTAATGCCTGTAAAATTGAAGTAATCTTCAACTTACCGTTCTCCAATCCCCCCTTCCTTCGTGAAATATTGCATCAATCTGTGCCGTAACAAATTTGGTTGCATCAAATGTATACAGGGTGCTTTATCACTAAGCCTACGGGTTTAAAACCACAGTATAATGTACTTTAAGCAATTCTTTGTTACCGTCTCTGTTTCCCTTCAGGCCCACGGATGTGTCTGGGAGAGTCTCTAGCGAGAATGGAAATGTTCCTCATATTCACAAACCTGGTACAGCGGTTTGAATTTCGGCGAGACAGTCAGGACAAGCCACATGACTTTCAACCCATATTTGATCAGACTACAAACGCGCCAAGGCCATACAAAGTTTGTGCGATAAAAAGGGACATGTGAAATTGTTTTTTGTGACAAAGTTTGACCTTGTCGTAAAGTAGTAAGGTTAGCGCATGCTTAGTAGTATTCATGAATAGTATTAGATATTGTATGACACATGCACATGACCAAGTTCCATGCCGGACATTGGTTCATTTCTTTCACTCATGTGCGCCATCCTGGTTTCGTGATCTGAACCATTATATAAACTTTTTGTCCATGCCTACATTTGCTATACGAGTTGTTCGAACGCGTAGACGACGGACGTGCACCAGATCAAAGGTATACGATTACAATGTACAGATGTATAAATTAGATCACATGATGAGCTACATAAAATATCGCTGTTGTACTGTTAGCTCATGTAAGGTAAAGCTGAGTGGCGACTGCTGAATAATGAAGGTGATGGACATTTTGAACTCATTTTACAGCAAGCTTGGAATAGTCCAGCTTACCAAATACTTCCTTTTGTCATCATCATCTTCATCATCATCATCATCATGTCACCGTAAGTGGTTCACATAGACATCAATTAGGTGTGAGAGTAGTCGGCAGCCAACACAGCGCTCAGCAATGTGAGACCCGTGGTATATAGGCTACCGTTTACTGTTGCTCAAGATTTTTCACAATTGTTTATATGTATGTATGGTTAAATAAATGAAAACACCACGAGATAAAATGTTATTTTATTTTGTCACTGTCGTCTTTTTGAAATCACGTCCCAGTCAAAAAATAAGACATGCAAATAATGTACCACCGCTACCCTGGGTATGTCGAAACATTACGCATTACAAAGGGGACGTCCTTAAATGATCCGATAGCTGTTAACTGGGACGCCAGGCAACAAAACAATATAACACTCCAGAATGCTGCATAACAAAGGCGTGAAAAAATATCCAGCAGGGTTTCGACTTAAAAAGACACAGACCAGTTTGGTTAGCTATGTAGGTATCATCGAATTTGTTTTGTTACATACAACAATCACAGTCCCTAGAGCATTCTAAATCAGATATTTCCTTTGGGTACAGCTGTACAGCCCAGTTTATGCCGAACCAGTCGAAAATATCAGGGGGCTATTTTCCCCATGACGCTATTTTCAGGATATCTAAGAACCAGCAACCCCAGAATATGGGATAAACTGATTTCCTATCATCAGTCTTGGCAAAGGCAAGTTACTCCGGTCTCAACTTAGCATTGTTTGTTTGATCACAAGATATGAAAGAACAAATTCTTGAACTAGACATCGAGCACCACTGTCACAGTATAACTGAAAATTTACTGAAGTAGCAAATCCTGGGGTCTGATTTGCCCGACCCTGACCGCATCTCCTAATGAAGTATTGTCATTTTGGTCTCTCCTAAGCTAGCATTCAGAATATCAAGGAAACAAAGAATATTTTCCTGTCACTAATACTGAAGAACACGGTTTTGCTCCCCTTAATTTTGGCACTTCCGCATCACGGTTACCACATGTCTCTCTATTTTATCAGCCTGAAAAATATCAATGCCTATACTAGTTAGCGCAAATGGAAGTAAAAGGCTAGCACTTGGATCGCTTTATCATGAGGGATTCATACTGTAGAACATTAAAGAGGTCACTGGAAAAAAACGAACGCGTATTGATACTTGTTGCTTCTACGTATTGGAGACAAATAAGCCAAGCCATGAGAAAACCAACAAGAGGACCAATGGTCCTGTAAACGCTCACCTGAGGCCTAGGATATATACCAATAAACTTGTTTGACTAGAATGTTAATATACATATACATGTATATAACCCAGGGCAGGGTCAGAGCAACCCCTGGAGTCAATTTCTTTTTCAAATCATAAAAATTCAGTCCATTTGCCAATTTACTGCAAGTTTTGCCCTTCAAATAACGTTTTAAAAATTTTCCCCATTCAAATGCACGGGCGACCTCAGTTGACCTTGCCGTAAAATAGGTCAAGGTCGTCCCAGTGTCATGATTTATATTAATTTTGTAGAGCTCCATTTTTGATGTTTCATGCCAAGTTTCAAAATCATGGGCCTTCTGGTTTTGAAGAAGAAGATTTTTAAAGGTTTTTGTTATTTATAGCCATGGTGGCCATCTTGGTCAAGTGACCTTGACTATTTATGCAAACTTACATTCTCCCTTCCTAATTTTTCTCCACATAAAGTTTGGTTTTGACTGGCCAAGCGGTTTATAACTTGGAAAGTCATTTACAACTATTAAACACAAATCAGAACTTTACTTACAAAGAAAATACACTTCTGGATACTATCTGGTAAAAGACTGCCCAAAAACATTGAATTGATGTAGACAAATTCACTAAGTAATTTGATTTGAATCTGGTATTTTCAAAATTCCCTGACAATTCCCTGACATTTACCAACAATTCCAAATTTCCCTGACAGTTTGCAAAATTCCCTGACAATTCCATGACCTTGAAAAAACTTAAATTTCCCTGACTTTTCCCTGACGCGTGGCAACCCTGGGAAAGAAGATGTTTGAATATTTTGGTCATATACATGTATATAGCCCCGGGGCAGGGGCAGACAACCCCCTGGGGCCAAAATATTTTAATGAACATAAATATTCTGTCCATTTGCTCATTCCTAGCAAGTTTTCTGACATAAAATGACATTTTCCTATTTTTTCCCATTCAAAATCATAGGCCTCCTGGTTCTGAAGAAGAAGATTTTTTAAAGGTTTTTGCTATTTATAGCCATGGCGGCCATCTTGGTCATGTGACCTTGACCATTTATACTATTTTTCATTCACTCTTGCTAAGGATGTTCCACATAAAGTTTGGCCTTGATTGGCCCAGCGGTTTCAGAGAATATGTTTGAATATTTTGGTCATATACATGTATATATGTAGCGAGTAAGTGCCGATCTATTGTCTGTGCTTACTACCAACCAAGCTTATCAGGCTTAAATATCAGACCTATCTATGGGACGATATACCAACTGAGCTACCGCGGGCCCCAGGACCAGACCGGATTGAGCTTCGCTTACATGAGCATCATATTTGAAATTATTCAAAGGGAACTAAAGGAACACTTAAGAAAATATCAGACTTCTACTTATTTTAATGATTTAAAACTTAATTAAAAATAAATTATCTAATCTATGCAAATTATGAAACTTTGAAAATGACCAGAATGATGGGGCTGGCTGACAGTGACCCTTAATAATTGCAAATCATGAAATGTAAAAGGTTCAGATAGAGGTTTAAACTTATTTCTGGATCAAAGAAAAATTTACGCAATCAAATATCCAAGAAAAAAAATATATTTCCTTTGACAAAACAGACTAAAAGTTACCCTGTTAGTAAAGAATGCTTTCCTCTAGCTAAAGGTCAACTTTTGAAAACAAAGTCCAAAAGAATGACTTAATGTTAAATAAATTAAATGTAAAACTCAAGAGCACCTTAAAACACAACTGCTCTGTACAGGCTTTGATGCGAAGCTCCTCCTCCCTACCTCAGAAGGACCTATTTATATTCCCGCAGTTTCCTTCCCTTCCCCACCCAGAATGGAGAAAGTTCCTAACTTTCCCAACACAGGGAGGAGAGGGAAGAACTAAAAATAACCCCAACCAGCTCTCTTTGATCCAAAAATAAACATAATAGTTGAATCAAATCAAGAAAGACATTTACATCAGTGAAAAGTAGAAGAATTTTTCTTTCAAATGGTATAACTGGCATCAATTGTTGAAAAGTAACTTTCAAAGCTTTTATTTAAGAAACTTTTTTTTTTAAGATTTTTATATTGATTTTGGCGGCTAGATCACTCAAGATCTATTTTTAGAACACAGACATCACGTGGTGTCAACAAGAAAAAAAATGGCTGCCAGCCTCAGAAACAGAGATAAATGCCAAAGAAAACAATCAAAAACAAGCTTTATAAAAGATGACACCACTCAAAACTGATCTCTAGCGATGTATAAAAAGTTTCTTCAATAAAATAAGTAAGTTTGAGATAAATTTGACATGAAATGTAAGCATAAATGGTCTTCAAACGATCGGCACATGTTCCCCCTTCAGAGACCCAGATAAGACAGCTTCTTGAACAAAGGCTTAGAGTTAAAATAAATGCACCTTCAGTGGAAACCTGATATTGAAATCAAGTCAGTTGGTGCCTGGACCAGACAACCCACTGACAGAATCTCAATGCAGTCAGACATCTTGGAAAATAATCATGAAACTGTCCCATCTGGTAGCCTGTGAATTGACAAAATGATAGGGGTGGGCCCCTAACCTTACATTTACCCCCCACTTTTGTGTTAAAAGCTCCTGCTTAACACAAAATATTCACAGGCGATGTCGGCTGCCAACGGCAATTGCATCTAATAAAGATCCGATTCAGGAGCTCCCACAACAGTAGACGGTGAATGTAGGAATGTTTTAAAAATCAATTGAGTATGCATATAAATACATCCATACATGTACTTAAAACTTTCACATATAACAATGCACATATCAAATCGTAAAACTGTAAAAACTTGACATTAAACTTGAAACATCATCTGTTAGATTACAGCATTTAATAATTTACTGCAGAGTTCCGCAGAACATAAATCCAAGATATACATCAGCACTTCAAGTACATGCACAATATTTCATCTTGAACAAATTGGACAGTGCATATACAAAAATATTTATCTATATTAAAACTAACATCTCAACATTGAACTTTTTTTTTTTTTAACATTAAATTCTTTAACTGGATTAAATGGAACAACAATTACATTTCCTGATGCCAAATCTTAATTCTTAGGCAATGAATATATTAACTGCATCAGCATTTGAAACATTGAAATCACACTCAAATACAGCATGCAATTTTGGAGAAAATGAAAACATCTAAACAGTTAACTATGCGGACAGTCAGCTTCAGTCCGAACAGGCAACTAGGCGGACAGTAATCATCTTATAAAATTCAAACCACCACTGTCTCACATTAAATTCTGTTTATAAACAAGAGTAATCAGTATCCCTGGTACTCAAGGCCTTAATGTTTCAGAAAGAGAAATCTCATATTAATTGATGCTTAACATCCTTTATGTAAAACACTTCTTGATTCATGTTGCAAAATTTGTGTAAAAAAAAAAAAATCAAAACTTCCATCATCAGTACCATCTGATTCTATAAAACTTATAGTTACTAAATGTTTGCCAGACCCATCAACAACACCCATGACATATTGCGGACAATAAAGTATGATTAAGAGATAGCACTGTATACATGAAAACTGATTTCATGAAGACTCATTCCTGAGAAAATAATAAAGCTAAAACTCAAAGGCCAATTCTTCAAGGTTTGCGTCTTCTCCTGATCTCAGACAACAACAACTAGCATACATATATATAAGTTTGATATGCATGTAAACTACCTATGTAATGCTAAGTATGAATTTAAATGGAGATACATGTATAAGAATTTAGATTTCTTCATGTCCATAGAATTGTCCGGGATTAGCCACAAATTCAACAGTTTATCTAGTTCATTTTATTCTTGTTCAGGATAGAAAAGTTCATCGATTAGCATCATCCCAAGTCCTTATTTTAGTTTCACTGGCAGTGTTGTTGAAGTGTTTCCTTAGAATATTTCCAATGAATGTGATATTTATTTTTGTTTTCACTCTAGAGAAAATGTATGTGTTTCCCATTTCTTTCAGCCTAAGTAATGTTGTGGCTGCTCTGACATAGTCTTGCCAAGTGTGAACAAACTACGAGGGCGGGGAAGGGAAAGGACCTTAATATTTAAATGATTGTTTATAAGATAGTGAAGACTAAAGGGTTGATAAAATGGGAAACACTCATTTCCTCTAGCAAATATTTTAAACAGGCCTTTTTCACTTTTTCACTTTGCAAATTACAAATTACACTTTACTGATTTGCCACACACTTGTATATTCCTAATTTTTCTTGTTTACACGGTTTTGAATTACTCTGCTCAGCACTGATTTTACTTTCGGACTTCTGTTTTCCTCATCATCGTCTACTTTGGCCTTCTTTGGTTGACTAGTTGCCTCCTCCCCAGGTCTTTTCTTGTCATCTTGCCTCCGCCTTTCCTCCCTTGCCGTGTTGATGAGGGTCTGATTGAGATCCTTTAGTGTCTCCTTTAATTCATCAACAGCCCTGGTATGATCAATTAGTGTTTTTTCTAAACACCGTACAGTCCGTGAATTCTTTTCCATCTCCTCCATCGAATTCTTATGATGTGTCGACAGTATGTTTTTTAGTTCTTGGAAAGAATTGGACAGCCATCCCATAATGTTTGGCCCAGTAGCTGCGTTCCCAGCTGTCTCTTGTTTGGAGGGTGCTGTTTCCTCATACTCAGGTGTGAATTCACACTCCTCATCAGCACCCAGGAGTTGCGGCATGATGTTTTCTGCCCCTGAGCTGGTTGACTCGTCCTGAGATGTTTTAGAATCAGCAGAGCCTGGATTCTTGTTGGTGGAAGGAGTCAGATTATGGGAATTTGAAGGCTCATTCAGGCGTGAGGTAGATTGACGTAACTGCGATACTGAAGGACTTTGCGTCAGGTGTTCCTTATTCTGGATTTGGGCTGATTGTATGACGACTGTACGGCCTGGCACCAGGGCTGCATCATTCTGTGGCTGGGCAGGTCTAGGTGAAGTGAGAACTATGGCCCTGTTTGGGGCCGGAGAAACTTCCTGCTGGGTCACAGTTTGTTGTGCAAGCTGGTAGACCACAGTTCCGTTTGGTGCTACAGCGGGCTGAGGATGATTCACGGCCGGTTGTATGACAACCGTTCCATTCTGCGGTACAGTGGCCTGTTGTTGATTGATGGTGTGTTGTGCAGTCTGGACAAATAATGCTGGATTTGGCACCATAGTTGGATTCACCACTCTCATGGCAGCTGGCTGCATAGTCTGGACAGGAGCCACAGGACTTTGTTGGTCTAATGTTTCCGCGACGTAAGAAATAGTGATCCCAGCCCCGGGTGATGGTGTCTGGCTGTGCTGAAATCCTGAACCCAGCCATGGATCCGCTGTTCTGATCTGTTGCATGGCTGGTCCAACAGATGTTTGTTGTGTACCGTTGGGTTGATTACACTCAAACTGTTCAGTAACAAAGTCTCCTTCTAATTCAGAGCGAGGAATGGATGCCTCTAGGGCCTGGCACAGGAGATCTTGCTGCTGTATGGTTCTTGGCTGACTCTGTGCATATTTTCCTTTGAAGTAAGCCAGTGATTCCTCCTGAGACAGAATTCTGAAATCACTGGTACTGACCTGCAGAGGTTGTCTGTTCTCATGTAGATAAGGTGATGTGTCCACTACATTCTTCTGCTGAGCCATTATCCTGTGAGGTTTGTAGACATACACATGGTCCATCAGCTGCTTTCTTTCAAGGCACCGGAAGTTGCATAGACTGCAGAAGAATGGCAGTTCATCTGCCTTGGCGTGATACTTCATGAAGTGGGCATAGAATCTAGTCTTAGTGTCTATGAAAGGGGGCTGCTCCACACACCGATTGCAGACATAAGCTCGTCCCTTGTGCTTAGCCATCCGCACCATGTCATCCTCACTGTAAGTTCTGTTTGCCATGGTTCTGAAAGTACACAGACAAATCTACCTCTGTAGGGTTGTTGTAACAAGTAATATGGCACAAAGTCACTGTCGGCCCATTTTAAATAGAATAAAGGACCATTTTGATCTTAATTTTTGTAGATATCCTGTACTAGTTTTCTATGGTTGGCTTTTGCTGATTCAAGTTTACACCGATTTCCTAGATGGAACTATTTTCTGTATTTTACAGCTGCTCATATATATAAATGTATGTTGACCATACACGGTTGTAGTATGATTATACATGTAATCAATTATCTGTGATAATTTAATGTCTGTGATGGTAGCTAATGATTGTGATTACAGTCATGGCTGTGATGATATCTTGTTGGTGATGATAAACTAACAGCTGTAATTCTAAGCTAATGTCTGTGATGTTATCTCTTGTCTGTGTCGATTTAACTATTATGACTGGAACTAAAATCTAGTGACTGTGATGATATTGAAATAATTGTGATAATAATCTAATTTCGATGATCAAATCTACAGGCTGTTTTGTACTCTAATAGCTGTGATGGCATTTTATTTCTGTGATGAAACAAATGACTGTGATTAAAATCTTATGGCTGTGATAATATCTAACGTCTGTGATATAACTTTTATAACTGTGACAAATCTTATGGCTGTGATGATAATCAATTAGCTGTGATGATATTGCTCAATACATATGGTCACATGTTTCCCAGTAGAACCATTTCCTAATAGATAAATTTACTGCTTATAACATTTACTGGATAACATGAATCTGCAATTTTTTTTTTTTTTTTTTTTTTTTTATATATATAGATCTGACAAAGAAGATATTCAGGTATGAGTGTGCCAGCAATCATTGTCTTGATGATATAAATCTTAGGGCTCTAAAAGATGTTTTAACAGTTTGGGAAACAGTATCTGGAGAGAAATAAACCACATCATCAGGGTAACTGTTGAAATGCATCCCTAGGGGCTTATCATGATGATAACGCAAGCAAAACTTTGACCCCTGTGCTTTTACGACCTTTCTTGTGATCAAATGCATGTTTGAAGTGAAGATTGGTTGCATTCTCAATGAGGATATCAAATGTTGTGGGGAGGAAGGAGGATTTGCATTATCTGTGTTAGATGAAGGCTCTCCTGACACAGTCGAGGTCTGTACTTCACAAGCATCTTGCTCTTCATTCATTAGTTTAGCTCTCTTGGACATATCTAAGGAATTCTGTAAATCAAATCAAGGTCTGATAGTTTTGGTCAACAAATGTGGCAAAGAGGATAGAGACTACCCCCCACTTTAAATTAAACCCACAGGTAATTCATGCTAAACTTTGTATTGCATAAAACCTAGTTCTTGCTGCTTCCGCTACCAAGTGCCTTGGAAAAATTAAATAGAGCAGAAAATCATATAATTTATTATCTAGGTCTGTGGAAATACCATGAAAATTGCTCTTATGTTTTTGGTTTTTTTTTCTCAAATAATTGCGGTCGGAGGAAGTAATAGACATTGTATGAGTCTCGTCATCTGATGCTCTCTCATCAGACAACAGGGCCAGGGGAAGTGATGGAAATGATAACGTTCTCGTCTGCTGATGCTCTCTCATCAGACAACGGGCCAGGGGAAGTGATGGAAATGATAACTTTCTCGACTTCTGATGCTCTCTCATCAGACAACGGGCCAGGGGAAGTGATGGAAATGATAACTTTCTCGACTTCTGATGCTCTCTCATCAGACAACGGGGCCAGGGGAAGTGAAGGAAATGATAATGTTCTCGTCTTCGGATGCTCTCTCATCAGACAACGGGGCCAGGGGAAGTGATGGAAATGATAACGTTCTCGTCTTCGGATGCTCTCTCATCAGACAACGGGGCCAGGGGAAGTAATGGAAATGATAACGTTCTCGTCTTCTGATGCTCTCTCATCAGACAACGGGCCAGGGGAAGTGAAGGAAATGATAACTTTCTCGACTTCTGATGCTCTCTCATCAGACAACGGGGCCAGGGGAAGTGAAGGAAATGATAATGTTCTCGTCTTCGGATGCTCTCTCATCAGACAACGGGGCCAGGGGAAGTAATGGAAATGATAACGTTCTCGTCTTCTGATGCTCTCTCATCAGACAACGGGGCCAGGGGAAGTGATGGAAATGATAATGTTCTCGTCTTCTGATGCTCTCTCATCAGACAACGGGGCCAGGGGAAGTGATGGAAATGATAATGTTCTCGTCTTCGGATGCTCTCTCATCAGACAACGGGGCCAGGGGAAGTGATGGAAATGATAATGTTCTCGTCTTCGGATGCTCTCTCATCAGACAACGGGCCAGGGGAAGTGAAGGAAATGATAACTGTCTCGTCTGCTGATACTCTCTCATCAGACAACGGGCCAGGGGAAGTGATGGAAATGATAATGTTCTCGTCTTCTGATGTTCTCCCATCAGACAACGGGGCCAGGGGAAGTGATGGAAATGATAACGTTATCGTCTTCTGATGGTCTCTCATCAGACAACGGGCCAGGGGAAGTGATGGAAATGATAACTGTCTCGTCTGCTGATACTCTCTCATCAGACAACGGGCCAGGGGAAGTGATGGAAATGATAACTTTCTCGTCTTCTGATGCTCTCTCATCAGACAACGGGCCAGGGGAAGTGATGGAAATGATTTTTCAAAAAAATGATTGGCTTCAGAAAAAAATGTAGGCAATTATTCCAACTATTGTTTGCCAGGTACTGATTCTGAAACATTAGAGGGTTTTGAAAAGTATTGGGACGCTAATCTACTGTTTTCTTTTTTGTCGCAGCGATTCTTGTTTGGACTACTCGTATCCATCTTGGGATATTGTTCCCTTCATAAGGTTTGAGTTTGTTGTGATGCAGGACACAGTCCAGGCCAAAGGGGGACAGCCTTACTTTGTAGTCCAGGTCATTGTACCTATGTACAACAATGCAAGGACCCCGAAAGGAAGCTTGGAGTTTTGGGGATAGACCAGGTCTGCAGCCTTCAAGAGCAACCCACACTAAGTCTCCAACCTTGTAGTGATAAACTGACAGCTTGGAGTCATAAATAGCAGCTTGCCTCTTGGCACTAGTGTGAAGGTGCTTTCTGGCCACTTCATGTGCATGTTGCATACGAACTTTCAGATGCTCTACATACTCCCCATAACTGTGGTACTCATTTGATGCCGTGCTTTGTCCGCCGTACATGAGTTCTGCTGGGAGTCTAACTTCCCGCCCTAAGAATAGAAGATTCGGGGTTAAGTGAGTGGACTCTGAAGGGCTTGCCCTGTATGCAGAGGCAAGGCAACCCAGATTGAGGTCCCAATCAGTCTGCTCTCCTTGTAGATATGCTTTGATCATACGTAACAGACTTCTGTTAAACCTTTCTGCTAAACCATTACATCTGGGATTTCTAGGGGATGTGCGAGTCTTCTTGATTTCCAGTAGTCTACAGAGCTCATGAAAGACCGCACTTTCAAAGGCACCCCCTTGGTCAGATAAGATGGTTAAAGGACAGCCATAGCGTGCCACAACTTCGTTGAGAAGTTTGTTAGCACAGGTTTTTGCAGTCTGGTCAGGTACAGCCATGATCTCGACCCATTTACTAAAATGGTCAGTAGCAAGCAGGATGTAGCGGTTGTTACGTGGGGTGACAGGAAGGGGCCCTAGGAAATCTACTGAAAGACGGTCAAGAGGTTCCCCTACTTGCATTCTTCCCATTGGTGCTCTTGGGGCCCTATATGGGGATTTGGTTGAGGCACATATGTCACACTTCAGTAGCCACATGTGTACATCTTCACGGACATTATACCAATAAAACCTCTGCAGAAGTTTCTCTATGGTTTTCTTTCTCCCAAAATGTCCGGAGATGACAGAGTTATGCATCTGTGCTAGAATTTCTGATCGAATGCTCTTGGGCACAAGAAACTGCAAGTGACTACCGGTCCCATCTTGGCGGTAAAATTCCCTATATAAGCAACCATTTTGCAGAGACAGTGAGTTCCAGATGCTCCAATAATACCTGACTGCTGGGCTTTTAGATACAATATCAGAATGTGGTGGCCTTTGACCTGTCTTGAGAGCGGAAATTATTGGGGACAAATCTGGATCTTTCTCTTGTAATTTTTGTACTCTGAGAAGATCTTTTTCTGTAAGCCACTGGTTAGCTAGACATTTCTGGTCCGTTGTGGTGCTAGTCCCCGGATCTGAGTTTGCATCGGAGCTAGATCTGGTGTTAACAGCTCGAATGCTGTTTTGGGAGTTCTCATTTAGGCTTTCCCACTCCCCATCTCTCAGCTTCAGACCCTGCATCTCTTTGAACCGCTTTGTACACTTAGCACAGGGCCCACATTTCAAGGACTCCAGATTATCAGGTTCAGCACACTGACAGTCCCAAGGATCTGGACACCGCGTCAGGGAATCTGCATTCCCATGCCTTTGCGATTTTCGATATTCTATGCTCATGTCAAAAGCTGATAGTATCTCAATCCACCGGGCTATTCGCCCTTTGGGTTCTTTCATCCGAAAGAGAAAGACCAATGCATTATGGTCACTTCGGACCAGAAATCTTCTCCCCAAAAGATATTGGCGGTAGTACTCCACAAAATGCCGAATAGCTAGTAACTCTTTATCAGTTATGCAGTAGTTCCTTTCGGCCTTGTTTAGCGATCTACTGCCATAACTGATCACCCTTTCTCTGCCATCTTGAACCTGGCTAAGAATGCCAGAAATTTGTGTGCCACTGGCGTCCGTGTCCAGAATATATTGACCCTCATTTCTGGGATACGCCATAATCTCTGACCCCATTAGCTTTTGTTTAAGTGTTTCAAAGGCTTTCATACATGCCTCAGACCAAACAAATGGGGTGTTCTTGTGAGTCAGCAAGGTCATTGGTCTAACAAGGTCACTATAATTCTTAATGAATCTTCTATAGTAGGAACCGAGCCCAAGTATTTGCCGAACTTCTGTTTGGGTCGTGGGGACAGGCCATTGTTGTATCTTTGCCAGATTATCGGGATTTGGGAGCACGCCTTCAGATGAGATGGTATGGCCCAGAAAATTCACACTGGATTGCAGGAGCCAGCATTTCTCCGGCCGAAGTTTTAGACCAGCTTGAGTGATTCGGTCTAAAACCTGATCTACCCTGTCCATGTGTTCATCAAAATTTGAGCCAAAAACCAGCACATCATCAAGATATATCAAGCAGATATGCCATTGGTACGAGGAAAGCACAAATTCCATCAAGCGCTGAAAAACCGCTGGACTATTGGATAACCCCATTGGCATAGTAAGGTACTCGTACAGACCATATTTAGTACAGAAGGCTGTCTTTGGTATATCACTCTCTTTAATTTTCACCTGGTGAAAGCCTGAGGTCATATCGAATGTGCTGAAATATTGAGCACCAGCCACGGCATCTAAGCAGTCACTTATCCTGGGCAATGGGAATGCATCTTTTACAGTTATTTCATTCAAGCGGCGGTAGTCTACACATGGACGAATCTTTCCCGAGCGCTTGCGAACCAGGCAAATGGGGCTCGCCCAGGGAGAAGTGCTTTTTCGAATGACACCTTGATTCTCTAGCTGTTTTATTACATTTTCCTCCTCTGAGGCAAATGCTGCCGGAACTCGCCTTGGGGCTTGCTTAATTGGACCATGATTGCCTACATCAATGGTATGTTCTATCAGGGTTGTAAGCCCTAGGTCAAATTCATGCTTTGAAAAAGTGTTTTGAAAAGTAAGCAAGGTCTGAGCTATACGGGCTTTCTCAAGTTCAGTCCGCCCAACTATAGCTAATTGATAAAGCTCTTTAAGATGTTCGGGCATGTCTATTTCATCGATACGTCTCACGCGTATTTGGGGTGTTTGGGCTTCATTGCACTGATCTCCTTCATTTGGGCTCACATGGTGGGAGGTCTCATTGTTATTGATCTCAGGGTCTTGGATGTTATGATTTGGGGGAACTTGGTTTAAGTTTCCATGGCTACTGCTTTCTTCCTGTATCAGACTGACAATTTCACTCACATTTTCAGCAGTGCCTAGTTTGACATCTTGATTGATATGGATATCATACTGGTTGGGATTCAATATTCTGACTTTGTGGGTAACTCTAGAATTCAGGTCACTTAAACTGGCTGCCATAATCAAGCTATACCTCTCCATAAAGGCTAAGCTAGGTTCTAATAGTATGGTGCCATTTGAATGGTCATCGCGCTTGCTTCGCTCTACATAAACATCAATGACCTTTTCAGAGTACCCCGGAATGATGAAATGGTCGGCAGCGAAAATTTGTCTTACTCTAGGGGAAGTGCCTACTTTCATGCAGGGTATTTTCATGCCCATAAATTGAAGGACAGCCTCATCATATAACAAATGGGCTTTGCCATAGGTCAAAAGGTCATGGCCAAGAAGACCCTCATCCTCAATGTTTGCAACAATGATATCACTTTCAAAATGTAGGTCTGGGGCTAGCCTTATTTTGAAGACTGCTGTGCCCAGCTGGGGCAGAGGTTGACCAGTGGCATCGGTCAAGCCGTTAGTGGGTTTTAGTTTGGGTTTCTGGGATTTTGGGATGGCATTGTAAACCCTCTCAGAAATAACTGTCTTCGTGGCCCCTGTATCTATTGTAAAAGTCATGTTTACTCCCTCAATTGAAGCTTTTATGTAAAACCCATTACTTGTGGCAATCCGTTGTATCATGGGGTCATCAGGTACCATGTTCAATGTTTGGGTGTCCGTGGCAGACCAAATGTTTGGACTGTCTGGCTGAGATTGTACCTGGTTCTGTTGGGCATTTTCTAAAACATGGGTTGGGGTTGGCTGGACAGTCTCGGACTTCACTACCTCTGGTCTTTGACCAGAGCTGAGAGGACTTTCCTGGCTTGAGATCTGTGGGCAATTACTCTGCTGGGCACTCAGATGCTTAGAACTTTTATATGGACCAAGCGAAATTGATTTCTCATTTCGTGAGCTAACCAGCTGTGATACCTGACTTATCATATTTTGAATGCTGTTCTCAGAGTTGGATTTAGAAGAAGAGTGCAAACTGTCTTTAGAGCTGCTATGAGTCTGAACCTGAGTCATATTGCTTGATGGCATTGCCAGATGACCTTCAGACAGAGGCTGAAAATTTAGAGACTCTAAACTGCCTAGATTCTGCCTCGCTCCTCCCCGTGAAAGTTGCTTTACCTCAGTAGCTGGATTATGGTAAGACACAGTCTCACAGCTGGTTGGATGGTTGTTAGTTGAAAAGTCAATATTTTGGCCATTTTGCTCAGGGACCGCCTGCCGACCATTCCAGCCGGTCCGTTCTAGTTTAAATCAAGGTAATTTGCGTTACCATGGGGATGCCCATAATACGGGGTCAGTGGAGCAGGTCTAGAATTTCTGTTGTTGGACTCTGGAAGATTTTGTGTTTGTTCTGCCTTTAAAACGGGGCAGTTTCTTTTGATGTGACCTATTTCTGAACAGTAGAAACATTGAAATGTAGCATGACGATCTTGACCTTTAATTTGCTGACCTTGACCTTGCACTTGACCTTGCAGGTTGCCAGGTCGACCTCTTGGTGTATAATTTGCTGCTGCAACAGCAGGAGCCAGGTTTTGGGAATGACCCTGACTGTTTCGGTATTGGCTGTGATGTGAGGTTAAAGGACCATTGGTTTGACCCTTACCCTTTTGGTCTTGGTGACCTTGACCTACATTTTGGCTCTTATTTGAACTTTCAACGAGAAATAGTATCTTTTGGAGCATCTCTTCAGAGGACTCTGGAGCTGGGTTCTGATCAGCGCTATTTGTGTGTGATGTTTCATTTACTTTGCGTAGGATTTGTTTAGTGGACGGGGAAATTGACCGAGCCCGATCAGCTGTTTTCCGTTCAAAATCATCATTGTCAAATATGTCATCATCTCCATCCTCATTCTCAAATTGTACAGTTCTATAAGTACTGCGGTTATGCCAGTTTTGAGATTTCTGCCCCTGTTGTGCCTCAATATAGGTGACAACATGATGCACAGCCTCTTCAATTGAATTGGGCTCTTTGTAATACTCAACTGCAAATTTTGCATCTTTATTTCTTAACCCGTTCAAAAATTGTTGTAACAGAAGCTGACGCCTCATTTCTGGATTTCGACCAGGATATGCCTTATCATAGATTCTTTTCAATTCTGCAGCATATTCCTCAACACTTTCCTCATATTTTTGTAGCCTTTTGCTAAACTGAACCCGATAGGTACGATTTGTCTCAACAGATTTGAATCTGGAGTCAAGCTCATTGACCAAACTAGTATAGCATGTCAAAATGTCAGTATGGATTTCATCAAAGACGAATTCGGCTGCTGTGCCCTGCATTCTTTGCATCAACTCACTTAACCGGGTGGTTTCATCCCAGCCATTTAAATTGGCTACTGTCGTGAAGCGAGCATGCCAAACTTTCCAACTGTCATTGGAGTTGCCTGTAAAGGGAGGTAGTCTGACAGTTTGACTTTTCACGGAAGAGGTTTGGTTTAAGCCTATAGTGGTTAGTAGGGAGCTTTGGCTATTGTTGCAGTTATTTTGGGGTTCACTGATAACAGCAGTGTTTGATCTGGGTGTACTGACAGACTGAGAGGTAGTAGGAAAAGTACTGCTATGACTGCTAACTTGGAAATATGTTGATGATGGCATCCTACTCTGTGTAACAAAGGTACTAGTTTGAAGAGAAGCAAGGGAGGTAACCTCTGATGGCTTAGGTGATATACAACTTGTGATTACTGGCCTTGAGATACCTAGTTGTGCTGGATAGGACAATGTGGTGTCAGACTGTTGTAAGCTGGTAGGCAAGTTTGAGGACTGTGACCTGGGGAAACCATCTTTGATGGTCTTTATCTCATGTAGAAGCTCATGAAAGTTATCTTGAGTCATGCTTGCTATCCCTGTCATGCATGCTTTCATGGACTCACAAGTATCACGTATCATGTTGACAGTACCAGTCATGCATTCTTTGATTGCTCTTGTGTTTGATTCATTTTGCTGATTTGCCTGCTCGAGAAAGGTGTGAAGTTTAGAGTTTGCCTGTGTTGCATTATAACGAGAAGCTGAGAGTTCTTCATCACCAAAACCTGAATTTGCGAGTGTAAAATCAGATGCTGGCATTTGATTGGTGGGTGGGGGTAATATGAGTCTATTTGGGGCTAGGTTTGAGCCTTCACTGGCCTGCGAGACTACAGTATCATTCTCTTCAATAGGGGTAAAACGATTAGCCGTGGATAATCTGCTGCTATGTGCGGATTGTGGATGTTCGGGGATAGTCGGGCTATTTGTGATGTGTGTACCTCGGGCAGCCACCGAGGTATTAGATTCTGAGTCAGATGAAGCATCGCCCTCAGTTAATGTCAGTTCAGAGTTGGCTCTACTTAAAGTCTGCCTACGGTTGGATCTACGCCTTCCCATGACTCTTAATTGAAGTTCTAGCTGGTCTTACTGAAGCTTATTGAGTTGTACTGTTCAATACTATGCTTGTTGGAGACGTGAGTTTGTTTCACTGGATTGCAGTAATGTATCTACAATCCCACCGCTGCCACCAAAAATAATGTAGCGAGTAAGTGCCGATCTATTGTCTGTGCTTACTACCAACCAAGCTTATCAGGCTTAAATATCAGACCTATCTATGGGACGATATACCAACTGAGCTACCGCGGGCCCCAGGACCAGACCGGATTGAGCTTCGCTTACATGAGCATCATATTTGAAATTATTCAAAGGGAACTAAAGGAACACTTAAGAAAATATCAGACTTCTACTTATTTTAATGATTTAAAACTTAATTAAAAATAAATTATCTAATCTATGCAAATTATGAAACTTTGAAAATGACCAGAATGATGGGGCTGGCTGACAGTGACCCTTAATAATTGCAAATGTAAAAGGTTCAGATAGAGGTTTAAACTTATTTCTGGATCAAAGAAAAATTTACGCAATCAAATATCCAAGAAAAAAAATATATTTCCTTTGACAAAACAGACTAAAAGTTACCCTGTTAGTAAAGAATGCTTTCCTCTAGCTAAAGGTCAACTTTTGAAAACAAAGTCCAAAAGAATGACTTAATGTTAAATAAATTAAATGTAAAACTCAAGAGCACCTTAAAACACAACTGCTCTGTACAGGCTTTGATGCGAAGCTCCTCCTCCCTACCTCAGAAGGACCTATTTATATTCCCGCAGTTTCCTTCCCTTCCCCACCCAGAATGGAGAAAGTTCCTAACTTTCCCAACACAGGGAGGAGAGGGAAGAACTAAAAATAACCCCAACCAGCTCTCTTTGATCCAAAAATAAACATAATAGTTGAATCAAATCAAGAAAGACATTTACATCAGTGAAAAGTAGAAGAATTTTTCTTTCAAATGGTATAACTGGCATCAATTGTTGAAAAGTAACTTTCAAAGCTTTTATTTAAGAAACTTTTTTTTTTAAGATTTTTATATTGATTTTGGCGGCTAGATCACTCAAGATCTATTTTTAGAACACAGATATCACGTGGTGTCAACAAGAAAAAAAATGGCTGCCAGCCTCAGAAACAGAGATAAATGCCAAAGAAAACAATCAAAAACAAGCTTTATAAAAGATGACACCACTCAAAACTGATCTCTAGCGATGTATAAAAAGTTTCTTCAATAAAATAAGTAAGTTTGAGATAAATTTGACATGAAATGTAAGCATAAATGGTCTTCAAACGATCGGCACATGTTCCCCCTTCAGAGACCCAGATAAGACAGCTTCTTGAACAAAGGCTTAGAGTTAAAATAAATGCACCTTCAGTGGAAACCTGATATTGAAATCAAGTCAGTTGGTGCCTGGACCAGACAACCCACTGACAGAATCTCAACCACAAGATTCCAGCAGTCAGACATCTTGGAAAATAATCATGAAACTGTCCCATCTGGTAGCCTGTGAATTGACAAAATGATAGGGGTGGGCCCCTAACCTTACATATAGTCCCAGGGAAGGGGCAGACAACCCCCTGGGCCAAAAATATTTTCATAAACATAAATCTTCTGTCTATTTGCTAATTCCTAGCAAGTTTTCTGCCATTAAATGACATTTTCCTATTTTTCCCATTCGAATGCATGGACGACCTAAGTTGACCTTGCCTTAAAAATGTCATGGTCATCTCGGGGTCCGATGATAATTTATACAAACTTTGTAGAGCTCCATTGCCTGATGCTTCATGCCAAGTTTAAAAATCATAGGCCTCTGGTTCTGGAGAACAAGATTTTTAAAGGTTTTGCTATTTATAGCCATGGTCGCCATCTTGGTCATGTGACCAGCCATTTATACAAACTTTCGTTCCCCCTTCCTAAAGAGGCTCCACATGAAGTTTGGCCTTGATTGGCCAAATGGTTTCAGAGGAGAACATCTTTGAAATTGTTGACGGACGACGACGGACGGACGCCGAAGCATGGCCATCCTATAAGCTCGCCCTTTGAGCCTTCGGCTCAGGTAAGCTAAAAAAAATGTGGTTTCCGAACAGGTCCGACACAAACCGAGCTGTACAAGCACAGAAGACGGCTAGAGGCTGGAAATTTTTGGTTTAGAAGGTAGAAGAATTGTACTATCCGTATAGCGAATCCGATCTGCGCCTTTGTTTTCGCCTATGCACATTGTTTGTTTTCTCATGACGCGGCTCAAATCTCATCATGAATTGTTCAATAGCTACAATTCGAATCATGGGCTTCACGTTTATCAAATCAAATATCAAAGCTGCCGTTCAGAACTTAGGATTTAATTGTTTATAATGTGAATCGCATACAACATGGATGGGGTTGTGAAGATTCGTAATATTCAATATCAATGTATGGACAATGAGCGCAATTAGTTTTAAATCGGGCCCCACCCATTAGGGCCTTATGAAATAAATGGGTGCTCAGGTCAGAGCCTGCCCAGGAAATATGGTTCAAGTCAAACCATCCATACATATAAGCCTTATTGGCTCAGTTGGGTGGTTAAAAAATAAACATGTATATGAAGCACTTTTGGGATGTCGTGTCATCCTAATTTTGGTATGAGAGTCCCATACAGTAGAGGCCGACAAAACCATAGCTGTTGACTGGGACGTTTAAAGCATCAATTCAAACAAAGTTTTAACTCAGTTTGCATACATACCTTGTAAATACCGTCAGTACCTGGCCAGTCTGTATCCCAGCACATTATGGATCATTGAGAAGGACACTTCTTAAAAACTGAAAAACAGAATCATGTAATCCTTGAAAAATAATATGGAAAAACAAATTTTTTGTTACTTTGTTTCTTTGACAATGCTGTACGTCTGTCAGCTGTTATGCTAATGTCGGAACCTGACCAGTTATCCCGGAGGAAAATGACCACGGGGCAGTTAACTAGAATTTAGTGCACATTTCTTTCACCAATGAAGAGGACTGATAAATGGCTGTTGAAACATTTTATGACCTGCTCTTTATGAAAGATGTGTGGTGGACGCAAGTTCAATACTGTTAATTGAAATTTAACTTTTAAACAATTATGGGTGTACCAGTTGTCTTGGTATATACCGAATTAAAATAAATAAAGTTAAATGTCGAACAACGATGTGTCGAACTAATATCAAGTGTCGTCTACACGTCACACGCACTGTTCCGCTTACCTGTCGAGTAAAGGCGGCACCTTTGGCGAAAAAGCTTACTTACTTACGTGCAGTTAGAAGTGCCAGACACCAGCAATCAAAGACTTCATCATCACAATCTGGAAACCTCTGAACTTGAGAATAGCTTTCAAAAGAACAATAAACATACAGAGTTACAATATACATGGACGGAATCATATTAATATGCGTACGTGGAAAAAGTCTGTACGGTATTGTTGTTTGTTAATTTATCTGAAATGCTTTGAGCGTCTGGTTATCTTTTGTATACACCTGCTTAAATGAGCCGTTTCTTTGTAACTGTTTTTGCAAATGCAAAATAAAATAAAATTAATACAATTTTCTTTTTCGTTACATGAAAAGAATGACACTTCTACCTTAACCTACTGTCTGAACACCATCTTTCAGAAACTGCATTTTTTTCAAAATCTTACTTTTCTGTGAAACACCACTAGAAAAATATGACCATGCCATCTTTTTGCAACTCATGAGTCCTAAAAAAAGCCACAATAAGTTTGAAAATCGGTTCACTAATAAAATAATTATGTCCAAAAACATTTTGAATAGGCATTTTGCATGTGCAAGGGAGTTAATCCATACACCTTCAAACTGAAAATCAAGCAAATCTGTGGAATAATTTTATGAGTTTGGCGCTCAGCTGTGCATGCAAAACAATTTTATTTTGGTTTGGTGCATTTAAGATGAAAAAAAAATCAATTTAGATTTTTTCGGGAAAATAGTTACTTCCCTTGCTGACAATTTTACAAAGGAAAAATCCCTATTCAAAAATATTTTCTTGCATAAAATTTTTATTTAATAACAGATTTTCAAAATTTTTGTGGGCCCCCGCCCATTGGGGCCTAGAAGAAATAGATGGGCTGCTTGTGCCTCCAGGCAAAGCTTCTTTCGATGCTGACTGGCTATCTGATTACTGGTTAACCGCTCAGGTCTGAGCCTGCCCAGGAAAAGTGGTTCCAAGTCGAACCATCCGCACATATAAGCCCTTTTGGCTTTGTTGGATGGTTATATTTTGAAGCACTTGTTGGATGTCATGACATCCTCATTTTGGGTAAGAGTCCCATAAAGTGGAGGCAGCGTCCCGACATGACCTTGGCTGTTGACTGGGACGTAAAGCATCAACTCAAAAAAAAAAAACAAAAAAAAAAAAATAATTTGTGGCACTTTTTAAGACTTTTGGAATGCAAAATGGTGACATGCTCATATTTTTCTTGAGGTCTTTGAGAAAAGTGAGATTTCGAAAAATGCAGTTGCTGAAAATGGTGTTCAGACAGTAATCAGTAACTTTCCATGACAATCTTCCATTGTTAAGCAGACCAGTTTGTGTCGAAGCAGGTAGAAAACTCCATAACAGACTGTCTCACGACTTACCACCAGGCTGCGAGTTTCTGTTCCCCTCCTGTTTTGTTCCATCTCTTGCGAAGGACATATTTATTCAACCTCTAGCAGCTTGATGGCACGTCTCAGTTAAGATGTTGACAATTAAACCTATGTCCCTGTGGCAGGAGCAAACAATGCCCTGAGGTCAATATTGATTTCATATTTTTTGTCTATTTGCCTATTCCCAGCAGGTTTTTCCATTAAATAATATTTAGCAATTTTCCCCCTTCAAATGCATAGGCGACATAAAATGACCTTGACTTAAATAGGTCAAGGTCGTCCAAGGACTATGATCTAGTATGCAAACTTTATAAAGCTCCATTTCCCCATGCGTCATGCCACTAAGTTTCAAAATCACAGACCATCTGGCTTTCGCTTTTTTTTTTTTTTTTTTGCTACTTGGACCATCTTGGAAATGTGACCTGGATCATCCCCCTTCCCAAGGATGCTCCACAAGTGTGGCTTTAATTGGTCAAGCGGTTTAATTGGTCAAGCGGTTTAAGAGATGTAAGAACATTGTGAACCATATGCAACTCGACACAGGTATGCTAATAAACGTGTCATTCACGAGCATTTAAAGAGGTGACTGAAAGTCATTTTTAGGTTTCACTCGGACTTGCTTTAATTGCTCATAATTTAAATCATGATCTGTATATAACATTACGTACCTACCATGCAAAGCCGCACACCTTGCAAATAGAGGGCCCTTGACCTCAGCCAAAGGATTCTCCAGTCCATGCAGTCTCTCTGATAAGATTTTAGACAGAATTCCCGTCTCCGTATGGCCTTAGGCTTTGGTAGAGCAGCTAACATTCACACCGCTACACTTCGGTACTTCATTCAATTGCGGTGTGAAGATGTATAATTACGGAACACCGACGCTAACATCCTGTTTATGCTATCATATGTTCTCTTTGTATACATCGATTACAGTATTTTTGTGGGTGTGAGTGTGGTAGCCTTGTTTATTGCGTCGTTCTCCGATCGAGGGGTCGCGGGTTCGAACACAAGTGGGACCGCGTTGTGTCTTTGAGCGCATTTAGTCCCTTTCCAACTCGTACTGGTCAATACACAGGAATCAGCAACATGACTAAATTGAGCCGCCTCATGGGAAAACCAACAATGTGGTTTCCAACCAGGTTCGACACAAACCGACCTGTACCGTCACAGAAAAGAGCTAGAAGCTTGAAATTTCGGATTTAAGTAGAAGAGGAACTGTACTATCCGAGTAGCGAAAACAAAGGCGCTGATCAGCTTCGCAGTTACTGCAGGCGCTTTTGTTTTCGCCTATGCAGATTGTTGGTTTTCCCATGAGGCGGCTCAGTTGTTGGTTGTGATTTTAAACAAGAAAAATGTACCTATTTGTAACACATACGAAAACCATGGCAAGATCATTAGCAAAACTCTTAATACAATATCTGAATATGCAAATGATCAAAGTATTTTCAGACCATTTAATTTCACTGAGTTCTGAAAAAAAAATCAGTGGGGAAATTTGGACTTACGGAAAAGAAAAGAGAAGGCAAATCAAATATTTGTAAGTATACTGAAGACACATAACATGATAAAATGGTGATTTAAAAATTCCATAACATAATATTCGGTTGAACTTTAACAGTTGGTAGTATCTTAACATATCACACAAAAAATCTTACTGACTAAACGCCCCGAAATGATAAACTTTGGCATTTTTCATCCTCATCTTACCTAAGCATTTATAAAATCACTTTCTTTAAATCTAAATAGCCACTATAACAGTGCAGCAAAAATAGGAACTCAACAAATTAAAACGTTCAGGGTTCCAACATAAAATTCCATGACTTTTCCATGATAATTCCATGATCGGAGTTAAATTTCCAGGACTAATTTTTCTGTTTATTCATTTATTTTAATTGTCATACTGAATACTGTTTAAAAGGCAAGAGCAGATAATTATATTGCAAAAAAAAAGTAACTTACTTCAAGGTATTATCTTGTTTTCTGATGAAGATAAATCAGTTTGAAGCGGCCCTGTTCAAAAACAGAACTTTATTTATCAATAGAAGCGACCGAGAAAAAAATTGAATCCCAAAGACATCCAAACTTGCATTTTCATAACAAAATTCCATGATTTTTCCATGATATTTCATCATTTTTCAAATTCCATGATTTTCCATGCATGGATTATTTTTGCCTTTTCCATGTTTTCCAGTGCCCGTGGCAACCCTGAACGTTATGGAACGAAATCTTGCTCTCTGTTTACACCGTAAAATATTTTTCTATCTTATTCTAAAAATGTCTCCAAAATTATAAGAGGTTAACAAATGCTAATGCCGGGAGATACGTTACATTACAACAGCCTCCTTATAACTGAGAATAAAACTATTTTTAAAAGTTTATCTCAAAATGTTTAAAAAGGTTTTCGTATCAACACTGGCACAGCTACATAAAATCATCTAACTTCTAAATTCCAGGACATGACAGATAAAGTCTACATACAAATCTATCTAAATTACAACAAATAAAAATATCATTGAAAACGTTTCCAAGCTCTGTATCATAAAAATACAGAATAAAATGGTTAACAATTCAACATGAGGGTATTTCTACCTTGTACCCTTGTTGCATTTCGAAATACGCGTATAAAGTTATTTCGGGTGGCAACCAACTCTTGAGTGACTAAATCATTTTAAACAGTTTTCTACCGAGGCTTTTGATGAGACGTAAAATCCTGTGTACGCATATCTATTATCCATTTCATTTTTACAATTCATCCAACATTCAAAACAATTAAAATAGCTTAACATACATCTACAAAAATGCACATTAATAAAGCAACTGAATTTCAGTTGAATAAAGCGTCATATATATTTTAAAGTATATGTTTTACGACAGCAACTTGTATCGCGCTTAAGAAATGTTCGTGATCATTGAGAGATGATTTCCTGTAATCCTAGTGTCCCATTTCCAAACATGTGAGAATTTATACTTGTTTTAAGGCCTTCGACAGATAGCCTAACTATTTCTTTGATCGCATATAACTGCAATGTACCGTATTCTATGTGGTTAGCAATTTTTTGTACCTTATTCTATGCTGACATCGCAATACCTTATTACTTGTTATTCTGGAAAGTGGGATAAACGACACCCAATGCAAAATTTGGCATTGCCTTGTTCTGTGGTATATTTGATGGACTAATATAAGCTACTGGACTTATTATTTGAGGATTCGTATTTCCGGAGCTGCCTTGCGACACATTATTGTCTATCCTTTCTTCTGGAACTACAAGGGAACTTGCTTGAATAGTATTATCCCTTAGAGGTACTTGATTAGTAGAATTGACATTCGGAGAGAAAGGCTGGTTCAGTAATTTGTTAGTATGATCAACATTATTAATATTACTTTCAATCTTAGTTAGATTACCACCGACGACTCGCCTTTCCATTAGTGTAGCGAGAGGATCATCATCACTGTGTTTGATCATATGCCGTTTCAGAGGATATGCGCTATGGAAACGTTTGCCACATAAATTGCATTGATGAGGCGACTCTCCGGTATGCATGAACATATGACGTTTGAGGTCATTCGGTGCACGGAATCCTTTTCCACAATAGGTACATTTATGAGGTCTGTAGTTGGTATGAATTCTTTTATGCTGTCCCACATCTTTATATCTCCGGAAATGTTTGCCACAGATATCACAAGCATGGGGTTTAGCTTCAAAATGTCGCAATTTGTGTTTAGTTAGTTCTACAGCCTGGCTGAAATTACGCTGACAAATATCGCATGTGAATTCGCTATCTAATGTATGAATATAATAATGAGCCTTGAGGTTAGATTTTTTGGTATATTTCTTATGACAGATCTCACATTCGAACGGCCTCTCCCCAGTGTGTGAGAACATGTGATTGGTCAGGTGGATCTTCTGGGTAAAAGCTTTGGAACAGACCTCACACTGGAAAGGCCGTTCTCCGGTATGGATTCTGCGATGCATTACTAACGCCATCGACTTGTAAAACCTTTTCCCACAGACCTCACACGCGTGGTTTTTCTCACGTTGGTTTCTCTGACCCCAGGGAAGGTCTCCATTCTCCGTATGAATATAGTAGTGTTCTTTCAGATGAAATCGTTTGGTATATCTTTTATGACAGATCTCACATTCGAAAGGTTTTTCTCCAGTGTGTGAATACATGTGAGTGTTAAGCTGATCTCTCTGTGCATAAGCTTTCCCACAGAGTTCACATGCATAAGGTTTCTCTCCAGTATGCGTTCTTTTGTGCGTCGTGAGATTCACCCGCTGTGAGAATCGCTTACCACAGAGATCGCATGCGTGAGGTTTTTCCCCAGTATGTGTATACATATGGATCTTGTAATGATTGGAACTTTTAAAGCCCCGCCCACAGACTTCACATGACCAGGGTTTCTCACCAGTATGGATACGTTTATGGTTTGTAAGTGCAGAAAGGTCAATGAAGTTTTTCTCACAGATATCACAATGATAAGGTCTCTCTCCTGTATGAATTCTCATATGACGTTTGAGACAGAACCCAGTTGTGAACCATTTCTTACACTCCTCACACTGCTTCGGTGGGTACTTCTTTCTTATACGGAATCTTCGAGACTTTGGTACAGGCTTGACAGGCTTATCCTTCTCTTCACCTTCAGCATTTTCACCTTCTTTATTTGCATCATCTTTGTTAGCCTCCTCCGTTTTAACTTTCATTGGAGGTCTAATTACTCTTCTCTTTGTTCTGATAAACTTCATATCAAAAGTCTCTGGTTCTTCTTGTTTGATCTTCCTTACACGTCTGGTACGTTTCCCTGGTACCTCTACAGTTTCATATTCTGGCAATTCAAGATCAAACTTCTTTTCCTCTGTAGTACCGTCAGACTTTTTGGTTTTCTTCTTTTTTGCTAAAGTGTCTTTATTCTTTTCCAACATACTGATATCGGTTTCTAATCTCTTTTTATCACTCTCTAAATCCTTAAGGCTTTTCCTGAGACGATCAATGTTACCTAACAGATCCTTTAAATCCTTCTGTACTATATTTTTCTGTAAATGAAAGGACACCAAAGCACTGCATTAAAACTGCCATATCAATGCATATTTATCCTGTAAATAATGTCATTGGGATAGAACTAGTCTACAACTGATCAACGCGTTAAGCAGCAGATTTTAGGAGAACTTTGTACACCCACCTACATCCGAAAAACTAGATGACTCTAACTTATCGTGATTGGAAATTGTACAATATTTTCTCTAACAGACTGTGGGACAGATTATAAATACAATATCTATTTCCATTGTAATGTCAATTGCTGGCAACACTTTCTTATAATGATTAGAACCCTGGCCGGACTAACAGATAATGCAATGTCATATTGATTTTATTGGTATACTTGTATTAGTCACATATAATGATAATTTATGAATGGATCTTGGGATAAAGCACGAAAAAGATATCGCTTATCTTTCATGTATGAAGTCCATGATTAGAGTGACCAATAAAAATTAATTTCAAAATTTGTTTGAGCCTGCTTATGAATATGAGGCAAAATGTGCTTTGTAGATCTAAGTGTCGTAAAATAAATCAAATGCAAGGCTAACCGTAAGTGCATCAGTTCTGTTCTGTTTGTTTGAGCCTGCTTAAGAATATGAGGCAAAATGTGCTTTGTCAGCGTCGTAAAATAAATCAAATGTATGGCTTAGCTTAAGTCTATTCTGTGTATGTATCGCATGATTGTTCAAATATAGAGATTTACAAGGGGAATTAACGTAATAACACCAAATATTTCAATCAACCCCAACATACCTTTCATGATAAATGTTAAAGACTCATCCATTAAACAGCCAACGGTGTTCATATCCAACTGCACAGGTACTTCAATAGGTATGTATGTTTCTTTTTCATTGAGTTCAGTAGGATTACTAACAAATGGGGGCATATTAATTGCGAAGTCTAGAAATGAACCATGCAGGTAATGAGGTTTTCTACTTTGACTTTGAACAGTTATCTACATTTTGGTTTCTTTTCCATTGACTGTAGTAGGATTGCTAAAAGGGAAAAACACACTATTATATACAATAACTTTATTTACCATTACTATTTACATAGTTTCTAAGTAATGAAAAAGAAAATCAAAATATATCATCGTAGTTATTTGTTTACTCATTGACAATTTGGAATTCCCGTTTTATCTCTTTTCTCACAGGTAATTTCAGGGAAAGAAAGTTATCTTTTTTAAAAAAAAAATAAAATAAAATAAAATGAGTTTTGGTGTTTAGTAAACTACTAATAATCTCATTCAGACTTCTGGGTGTTAAGTTATTTGTTAATTGATAAGACTTGTGTTTATTTTTTAACTGTTTAAAGTTAAGTGCTGCTATTTTTGACAATTTTATTCTTTAAACATAAAACGGAAATAAATTATATTGGACCGGCCAATCAAAACTTGATGAAAATACTATAAAACGCCATTTTAACATGAAAAAAAAAGAAAGAAAATGACAGCGACGTTCTGAGAATAAGTTACCCCAATCTATCTTCATGAATGAAAACTATTTTGTCATTTAATGTTATCGGTTTCTTTCTACATAAGGTTTAATAATATACATTGCACATTTAAAGTCATAAAACAACAGTTTGTATACGCCTGACATGACAAATACGAGAGTGAAAAGAGGATATTTACATTTCGCTTAAGCCAACTTGCAACCAGGTTGCTGCTCTTTTCAACTGTAGCATTTATATCAATATATAAAATAGCTTCGAAACAGCTTTTTATGTCATTCACTTAGGTAAGTTTTACATTTTATCCTATGAAGAAAGTAAAAAACTACGATATATCTAAAACATGACATGAAAAGCAATTGTCTTCTATCTACATCAGAAAAGCTGCCCATTCAATAAACTGTAATTTTTACACTTAATCTTATAACCTGATGGTCAGCATATAAAAGATACGTGTTTTATATTATTATCATTATTATTATTATTTCAGTTCTCATGTCGGTAAGGAATTGAAATACCACCCTCTGCATAGCTTGCGATAGGTTTGCTTTGCCTACCATCAACCGGGCTGATCTGTTGTTCTATGCCAACAGTTGGAGGATTTCCAGTAGTCATACCAGACTCCATCTGACCGACAACAGGGCCGGCCTCACCAGTACTAGCATTAAACCCGGTGCCAACTGGCAGATTAGCTGTAGCTCCCATCATTGCAATATTGTTATTCATTGTATTAACATCATTAACATCTGTTTGTGTTTGATACTTGATATCAGTTCCAAAATTATTCCGTCTTTCAATGAGTGTTGCCAGAGGATCGTCATCACTATGTTGCACCATGTGACGTTTGAGAGGATACGCGCTGTGGAAACGTTTTCCACAAAGATTACACTGGTGAGGAGACTCTCCGGTATGAACGAACATATGTCTCTTAAGGTCATTTGGTGCACGGAATCCTTTTCCACAGTAAGTACATTTATGAGGTCTATAGTCAGTATGGATTCTCTTATGCTGCCCGACATCTTTGTAACGTCTAAAATGTTTGCCACAGATATCACAAGCATGGGGTTTAGCTTCAAAATGACGTAGTTTATGTTTGGTCAGTTCTATTGCTTGACTGAAATTACGCTGACAAATATCGCAGGTAAATTGGCTATCAAGTGTATGTACGTAGTAATGTTCCTTCAAATGAAATTTCTTGGTATATTTCTTATGGCAGATCTCACATTCAAAGGGCCGTTCCCCAGTATGGGAGAATGTGTGGGTATTCAATTGATCTTTCTGAGCATAAGCTTTCCCACAGATCTCGCATTTGAACGGCTTCTCTCCAGTATGTGATCGTCGGTGCGTTATGAGATTTCCTCGCTGTGAGAAACACTTACCACAATATTCACATGCGTGAGGTTTCTCTCCGGTGTGTACGAGCATATGATTCTTGGCGTGAGCTGAACTCGTGAAAGCCTTACCACATACAGAACAATTCCACGGCTTTTCTCCAGTATGAATACGCCGGTGTATGGTCCATGTTGACATGTCTTTGAATGATTTACCACAAGTGTCACAGTGGTAAGGTCTTTCTCCGGTATGGATTCTCATATGGGTTGTAAGGTAGGATCCTGTTGTGAACCACTTTTTGCAAACTTCACACTGCTTAGGGGGTCCTGGTTTTCTATTCCGTTTTCTGTTTGAACGTTTAGAAGAACTGGTAGTTGGAGGCTTATCAGGATCATTTGGATCAGTTTCTTTTTCTTCCTTAATGGTTCCATTTGGTCGAGAAACTGGTCTTCTTTTCCGCCTTATAAATTTCATGTCATAAGTCTCTGGTTCCTCAATTTTTATCTTTCTCACACGTCTAGTACGTTTGCCAGGAACAGAAACAACCTCGTATTCTGGCATTTCTACTTCAAACCTCTTTTTATCCTCTGGGTCAGCAGGCTGATTCTCACCATTTTCACTCTTTATTTTCTTTTTTGTCTTCTTTTTTGTCAAAGTATCCTTGTTCTGTTCCAAATTGTGAATATCTGATTCCAGCCTTCTTTTATCATTTTCTAAATCCTTTAAGCTTTTCCTGAGTCGCTCTATGTTACCCAACAAGTCTTTTAAATCTTTCTGCACAATATTCTTCTGTAAATAAACGTAATTAAGCGTGAGATCGCAAACAATAAGAAACAGTGAACCATATTTTCTCTAACAGATGGCTTCTTCATTTCAGATTATCTTAACAGTCACAACAGGCACTTGAAAAGTTGTCTACACAATCTTGAAGAAAACGATAGACCCGTCAAAATTCGCACTAATATTATTTCTGAGTTCCTTTTTGATGGGTTAGTTTTGAGATCTTAAGAGAAATACATTAAAAACCGCTTAAATTTGAATTGATGCAAAGGGTGTAATAAAATTATTGTATACATTGTTTGTTTTTCTTCAATGCTGTCACGGTTATGTTATGCTTTTAGCTTTTCAGGCTTAGCTAAATGTAAATATTATCGTCAAATGTCTACACGAGATAATGACATTAAATTTTACTTTTACATCAACATGCAGCCTCAAATTTTCAAAATGACTCCAAACGCAACTGAAATACAATAACTTTACATGTACGTTGAACTACGTTCTGATACGATGCGTTTTGCATTTTAAATTCTTGGTTATTTTGATATATAGCGTCCTTGGCTGTCTATGTTATTCTAAATTTTGTTTGCCTAAATTAAAGTAAATATGTGTGGTTTTGCAATTATTATAGTCAATGCAGCAACACATGTAAACGAAAGTTAAGACGTATTTCGAAGTATTTTTTAAGTTGGTTGCCATGCCAATGCTAGCTAAGATCTAGATTGGTTTCAGATATGCAAACAACAATTGTTTAGAGAATTAAGTCTGAAAGACTCATACAGGTGCAATTTTAATAGTCGAACTCCAGAGAATATGAACATTGTGTAAGATGGTACGATGCGCAATACGAACAAGGGTATTAAATAAAAACGTTCTGGGTCAGAACGGTTACCCCCAAGCTTACACTTTAATGTCTGATAGTTACGACTAGCACAATGTTATTTAAACCACTATTCTAGACAATCAAATATAACCGCAACAAAATTCCGTTTTAAAGTTTATTCACAATACATACATGACACAAGCATATACAATTAATTTATAAAATAACTATAACGTCACGTACATTTATATTACGTAACACTGAAAAAGTATGGTCGCAGTTATATAATTTCCATGCAATGTCATGTCTATTATCTATTTTGAAAAATTTCCAAGTGAGTAACACCTGACCGTCAGCCAAAACGTTTTGTCAATGTATCTCATTGGGCCCTCAAATCTATGCAAAGTCACCTTCGATACAAGAAATGTATAACAATCAAAACAAAACAATTTTGATAACTAACAAAAAGAATCAATGGTAAAAGGAACTGGTTATGGTTTTCGTCTAAAATGTAAACAGTATTACAAAAACACAAAAATTATTCTTTCATAATAAAGCACTAAATGTTGAAAGGGATAAAAGTGATAAAAGTAAACAAATGATGTAAAATAACAGCACCTGAAACGGACTTTCGACGTAAAAAAATCTTTGAATGGTTCCAGATTATAGTCAGTAAGGTACTCGTTTAAACGAATTTCAGTTCTTCAGATTCTATACAGAAAAAAATTAAAGAACTACATACTTATCTAACATTTTTATTCCTATTATCTTTAACAAGAACTAGGCGACGTGTTGAATGAACAAGATTTGAATGAACAATTTATTTAACAACGAAATCAAGAAATACTTTTTGCACAAATCTTTGCCTACTTGTACCTTGTTTTCAATGCCAAATAAGTACTAATGATGATATTTTGTTTAATTTTGTGATGATTATTGATCGGATGAAGTATGACTATTGTAATGATCATTTGAATTTATGTTGGAGGGGTTGTACTGTGTAGACATTGCATCCATGTTAACCTGATTATGGAAGGGGACAGTAATTGGAGGAGGGAGAGAACACGACTGAAATTGATTAGTGTTACTATTTAAAAGTTCGTTAGTATGATCAACGCTATTCATGGTACTGGAGGCAGCCGTACTTGAAGCATTAGTGGTAGTTGTATTTTCATTGTTAGCTGCAGCGGCTCTTTCAAAGAGTGACACAAGTGGATCGTCATCACTATGGTTTATCATATGACGTTTCAGAGGATACACACTGTGAAAACGTTTACCACAAAGATTACATTGATGAGGAGACTCCCCGGTATGCATGAAAATATGGCGTTTTAGATTATTGGCAGTTCGAAAAGCTTTGTCACAAAAGGTACACTGATGGGGCTTATAATCCGTATGAATTCTTTTATGCTGTCCGACATCTTTGTATCGTCTAAAATGTTTGCCACAGATATCACAAGCATGAGGTTTAGCTTCAAAGTGTCGCAATTTATGTTTTGTCAGCTCTACAGCCTGACTGAACGATCTCTGACAGATGTCACAAGTATATTCACTCTGTAGCGTATGTGTGTAATAGTGTTCTTTCAGATGAGCTTTTTGTGTATATTTCTTATGACAGAACTCACATTCAAAAGGTCTTTCTCCAGTATGTGTATACATGTGTGTTTTATAATGATTGTTACTATTGAAGCCCCGCCCACAGACCTCACATTCCCAAGGTTTCTTCCCAGTATGTACATGTAGATGATTGGTCAGAGCGATACGGTCTATAAATTTTTCCTCACATTTATCACAGCTATAAGGTTTCTCTCCTGTATGAATTCTCATATGACGCTTCAAACCAAACCCTGTCGTCAACCATTTACTACACACCTCACATTGCTTTGGCGGATATTTCTTTTTAATCCGTTTCTTTTTAACTTTGCTGGCAAGAGTTTGTTTAACTTTCTTTTTTGGAGGACCGTCTTCTTCTTTATCAGATTCGTCAGCTTTGCTTTCCTCTGTATCTGCTTTCTTGCTTTTGCTTGAAGCCTTTGTTTGACGCTTTCTTTGTGTACCTACAGATTTTCTTTTTCTGCTTTTTCCTACTCCCTTTTTCTTGGGATTCTTTTTAACATCTTCCAAATGCTGAATATCTTTTTCAAGGCTTTTCTTATCTTTCTGGAGATCTTTTATACTCTTTCGCAGTGACTCAATGCTTTTCAACAAACCTTTTAAATTGTTCTGCACGAATCCTTTATTTGGGACACTGTCTTTGTTCTGTAAGATCAGAGACACCATGACACAGACAATGCTATAGAATTTGATAAAACGGATAATGTGCAAGACATGAACTTATTGATACTTAAGTTTTTATCACACTTGTCTTGGTCAAGCAGTTTTATCTATGAATAAAATAGTTTTCGATGATAAGTATTTGAAGTGATCAGCAAGTTCTTGACATAATTTCGAAGCTGTCTTCTGCAAAAAAGGGATATTTACTATTATTGAATGCCCCTTAATCGACTGTGGCAATGTTCATTGCAATTCGTTTAAACGAATAGCAAAACTTTCAAAACCTTAAAAGTCTGTGCTCCTTTCAACTTTCAGTCAGATACATCTTAATGGACTCAACAAATAATTATAAACGTCATGAACTTATTGAATAACATCTTTTTACAGACAAAAAGCCATGTATGCTTTATTAGAAAATCATTTGATCACCTCAAACACATAGCATCGAAGATTAATTTCAACTAATTTGCCCACATGTGCACCATGACAGATAATGTCAGCTTATAGGGGCGCGGATTATCAACTTAAAACAAACCACCAAAGATTTGAGTTTGAAATATAACCAGAGGACCAATGGTCCTGTAAACGCTCACCTGAGACCTGAGATATATACCAATAAATTTGTTTGACTAGAATGGTAATATACATGTATATAACCCCAGAGCAACCTCTGGAGGCAATTTCTTTTTTAAATCATAAAGATTCAGTCCATTTGCCAATTTACTGCAAGTTTTGCCCTAACAATTTTCCCCATTCAAATGCATGGGCAACCTAAGTTGACCTTGCTGTAAAAAAGGTCAAGGTCATCCCAGGGTCATGATTTATACAAACTTTGTAGAGCTGCATTGCCTGATGCTTCATGCCAAGTTTCAAAATCATAGGCCTTCTGGTTCTGGAGAAGAAGATTTTAAAGGTTTTTACTATTTATAGCCATGGCAGCCATCTTGGTCATGTGACCTTGACCATTTATACAAATTTTCATTCACTCTTCCTAAGAATGCTCCACAAAAAGTTTGGCTTTGATTGGCCAAGCGGTTTCAGAGAAGATGTTTGAATATTATGGTCATACACATGTATATAGCCCCAAGGCAGGGGCAGACAACCCTCTGGGTCCAAAATATTTTCATTAATATGAATATTCTGTCCATTTGCTCATTCCTAGCAAGTTTTCTGCCATTAAATGACATTTTTCTATTTTTTCCCATTCAAATGCATCGGCGGCCTAAGTTGACCTTGCCGTAAAACAGGTCAAGGTCATCCCAGGGTCATGATTTATATAAACTTTGTAGAGCTCCATTGCCTGATGCTTCATGCCAAGTTTCAAAATCATAGGCCTTCTGGTTCTGGAGAAGAAGATTTTTAAAGGTTTTTGCTATTTATAGCCATGGCGGCCATCTTGGTCATGTGACCTTGACCATTTATACAAACTTTCATTCATTCTTCCTAAAAATGCTCCACATAAAGTTTTGCTATGATTGGCCAAGCGGTTTCAGAGAAGATGTTTGAATATTATGGTCATACACATGTATATAGCCCCGGGGCAGGGGCAGACAACCCTCTGGGCCCAAAATATTTTCATAAACATGAATATTCTGTCCATTTGCTCATTCCTAGCAAGTTTTCTGCCATTAAATGACATTTTTCTATTTTTTCCCATTCAAATGCATCGGCGGCCTAAGTTGACCTTGCCGTAAAACAGGTCAAGGTCATCCCAGGGTCATGATTTATACAAACTTTGTAGAGCTCAATTGCCTGATGCTTCATGCCAAGTTTCAAAATCATAGGCCTTCTGGTTCTGGAGAAGAAGATTTTTAAAGGTTTTTGCTATTTATAGCCATGGCGGCCATCTTGGTCATGTGACCTTGACCATTTATACAAACTTTCATTCACTCTTCCTAAGAATGCTCCACATAAAGTTTGGCTTTGATTGGCCAAGCGATTTCAGAGAAGAAGATGTTTGAATATTATGGTCATACACATGTATATAGCACCGGGGCAGGGGCAGACAACCCTCTGGACCCAAAATATTTTCATAAACATGAATATTCTGTCCATTTGCTCATTCCTAGCACGTTTTCTGCCATTAAATGACATTTTTCTATTTTTTCCCATTCAAATGCATGGGCGGCCTAAGTTGACCTTGCCGTAAAACAGGTCAAGGTCATCCAAGGGTCATGATTTATACAAACTTTGTAGAGCTCCATTGCCTGATGCTTCATGCCAAGTTTCAAAATCATAGGCCTTCTGGTTCTGGAGAAGAAGATTTTTAAAGGTTTTAGCTATTTATAGCCATGGCGGCCATCTTGGTCATGTGACCTGGACCATTTATACAAACTTTCGTTCCCCCTTCCTAAGGATGCTCCATATGAAGTTTGGCTTCGATTGGCCTAGCGGTTTCAGAGGAGAAGATCTTTGAAATTGTGAACGACGGACGACGGACGACGGACGACGACGGACGACGACGGACGCCGGAGCATGGGTATACTATAAGCTCACCTGTGAGCCTTCGGCTCAGGTGAGCTAAAAATGGAATAGACAGTACTGTGTGTGAAATACGGATTGTTTAATGTTTCGATGTCATATGTCTGTCTATTTGGAATTATTAACGAATCAGTAGATATTCCCTTCTTTTATTAAGTTTTTAAGACATTCTTAAATACATCTAAATAGATTTAGCTAGAAACATTTTATTTGACAAAACGTGAGGAAATACAATTGTCACAGACAAAGTTACATTTTTTTTTCAAATCACACAAAATAAAGTGTATGGATTGTGTTACGTTTTACAAATTCAAAATATAGACAATCTATAGCAACCACAATAATTAATTTTAAAACAGCCTTTGAGACCAAAATTTATTAGCATCATACACTATTATTTAACCAATGTTATATTCTTAAGAAAATGTCATACCTTATAACCAAAAAGTTCAAGTAGGCAATGATCAGGAAATGTCGCAATCAGAAAGAAATAGATTACAAAGTGTCCTATTAAAAGTTGAGAGTTGGATTACATATGTAAACCCTTTCGTCATTGAGTAGCCAACCTAGTGTTGTCGTCACTGTGTTGCATCTTGTGCCGTTTCAGAGGATATGCGCTGTTGAACCGCTTCCCACAAATCGTGCATTGATGTGGGGAATCGCCAGTATGAACAAACTCATGACGTTTTAAATCTTTAGGAGTCCGAAATGCCTTTTGACAATATGTACAAATATAGGGGCGGATGTCAGAATGTATCTTTTTGTGTTGACCCAGATCTTTGTAGCGTCTAAACTGTTTACCACAGACATCGCATGCATGGGGTTTGGCTTCAAAGTGACGTTGTTTATGTTTTTTCAGTTCAACGTCCGAACCGAAGCTGTGTTGGCAAATATCACAAACATGAGTCCTGTCTAAGTTATGTATGTAATAGTGAGATTTCAGATTTGGTTTTCTGGCAAACCTTTTATGACAGATTTCACATTCGTAAGGCCTTTCTCCGGTATGTGAGTACATGTGCGTGGTAAGGTTGATCTTCTGCCTGAATGATTTGGAGCAGATCTCACATTGGAAGGGGCGTTCTCCAGTATGGATTCTAAGATGGACAGTAAGAGCGGTAGATTTGAAAAAGCTTTTCCCACAGACTTCACAATGATGAGTTTTCTCAGGTATAGTTTTATCATCATAGGGAAGATCACCGCTTTCTCTGTGAGTATACAGATGTTCCTTTAAGTGAAACTTCTTTGTATATCTTTTATGACAAATCTCACATTCGAAAGGTTTTTCTCCAGTATGCGAGTACATATGAGTATTTAGCTGATCTCTCTGAGTGTAAGCTTTCCCACAGAGTTCACAAGCATAAGGTTTCTCTCCAGTGTGAGTTCTCTGATGAGTTCTAAGATTCACCTTTTGTGAAAATCGCTTTCCACAAATTTCACAACTATGCGGCTTTTCCCCAGTATGTGTGTACATATGTAACTTGAAATGATTGGAACTTTTGAAGCCCCGCCCACAGACATCACATGTATAAGGCGTTTCACCAGTATGGATGCGTTTATGATTAACCATAGAAGATAGATCTATAAATCTCTTTTCACAGATATCGCAATGATAAGGTCTCTCTCCGGTATGAATTCTCATATGTCGTTTCAAACAGAACCCAGTTGTGAACCATTTCTTACACACGTCACACTGCTTTGGTGGTAACCTTCTTCTGATACGGATCCGCCTGGGTTTAGGGATAGCTTCCTCATTGTTTTCGTCTTCATCAAATTTTTCCTTGCTAGTGTCCCCAATTTCAGCCTTCTTACTCTGTGTCACTAGCTTTTTTCGTTTCTTATTTTTGCCGGATCCCTTTCCTTTAGATGTGGACTTCTTTTGATCAAATTCTAAATGTTGTATATCCATTTCCAGATGTTTCTTATTCTTTTGCAGATCTTTAACTTTCTTACGTACCATTTCCAAGCTTTTCAACAATGTCTTTAAATTTTCTTGCATCAAATCTTTATTTGCATTAATATCTGTGTTCTGTAAAAATAGAAACACAGCTACGAGCTACATTTGGGTTAAATTCACTATAAAATTGATTCATTTAACGATTTTGCATATCGGTGGACAGCTGTTTAAGAATTTCACTGTTTGGAACTATTTGTGCTCGATTTAAGTTTTTCTTACAAAATAGTTAAGAAAATGTTCTGGTTGCTGTGCACCATGACAGATAAATAAATACAAGTTTGTTTGTTTGGTTTTTTTTTTTTTTTTTTTTTGTTGTTGTTTTTTTGTGTGCGTGTTTTTTGTGTTTTTTTTTTACATTTACGCAGATTGACATGGGTTAAATCTGCTTCTATGATTGTTGAGACATTTTTTACATTTACGCAGATTAACATGGGTTAAAAATCTGCTTTAATGATTGTTAAGACATTCAACAAAAGTAATCTATTTTTAATTCAGCTATAATAGTCACTATCAAGATCATTTCAGCTCATATGAGAAGGGCCATTTAGTGGATGGGGAAAAACAGGAGGACCCCCGAGAAAAACCACCTGGAACACCTGCAAGCAGAACTTGGATTGTCTTGCATAGCCAAGTGCGGGTCTCGAACCCACACCAGACAAAGCGGAGAGATAATTGAGTGATTAAGAAACAGCGCTCCTAACCGCTCGGCCATGGGCCGCCATCTAAAAATATGCTCTCTCCTGAAACTCTTTACATTTGCATAGTCTCTGTGTGTAAATAATGGGTGGCAATATCTTTTGGAAATCTTGAATCACAATTTTCTGGGTTAATAGGATTATTACTTTATAAAATAAGCAGGTCAGCATTATGTATATGTACATTGATTTTTAATGCATGATGCATTAGTGAGGTATTATAAAATTGGGTCAACGCTTTCATGGAGTAAATCACCTTTTAGTAAATTGTCATCTGCTATTTAAAACCAGAGGACCAATGGTCCTGTAAACGCTCACCTGAGTCTGCTGCATAAACAT